>OV277860.1:59305065-60686732 GCA_922989275.2 Gari tellinella | reverse complement strand
TATAAATGGATTCCTCAAAGCAACAGAAAATGATGCCATTACTTGAAAACATGATTTCAATGTCTTCCACAATGGCGTGGACATGACGACTTATTCTTGTATCCGCTTGTGGTCACGGGGCAGCATTTGTGTACTACAGCCTTTGGCAACAACAGATTGGCATGCAGTGATGTAAATTGCTTTGTTTCCTCGGTTTTCATTGGCAGCCACATCTCTCGTCAAGAGATCGAAAAGTTCTTCTTTAGATATTTAAATTCTAATGAAATAAGTAGAAATTCACTGGTAGTCTTGTCTGATGTGAAACGTCCTCTCTTGTGCCTTTCCCCTCTTTTCCTCGGATTGCCCCTTTGAGACTATATGTATCACTTTTGTATGGGTCGCACACAACATCAACCTTTTAGCAACTTTGAAACTGTCTGTTTATCCATGGTAAAAAAGCATTTTGACTATACTATGTCATATCCAACATGTAGTAGTTCCTGTTTATTATTTGGGTCTAGGTTCTCCAATGGTTCCGACTTGCAGGTCGGATGTCTCAGTCTTTCCTGCTGAGAACACATCTGGTGCCAAGGTTGATTTCCATTGGGAAAGAAGTTATTCTGGGCCTGAGTTTATAAAACATATTAGCAAACATTTCATATACATGTATAACTAGTATTTGCATACATAAGTCTACTGTAAAACTTTATTAAACCTCTGGGCCACATCATCTTCACGTACTTGGAAAACTGTGAAAAGTTGACTAAAAAGAATATTAGTGCTTTTTAGTGCATCATTGTTATGTTTCACTTTTGACTTTCCTTCAGTGATTGGTATTTCCAACAGTGATATTTTCTTGTTTTTTATTGGAATCTGAATTGGTTAGGTCCTGTCTATTAACACTTGTTGCACATATTCTTGCATCACTGTCTAAAGTTTGCCTAAAGCATCTCTTGTGGCCATGCGTATGAAATTTTTTGAACGAATCACACCGCTCATGTGACTCTTCTAGAAATGGAGTTTTCATACTGTTTGATTGTTTACACAAATTATTGACCTACCTACCTTTTGAAAGTCTCTTGTAAAGAGGGTCTAGTGCGTTTTTATCAAGGTTATTTTTCTGAAATTCATTTAGAATTTTAACATTTCAGGCCAAAATATTACCTAGCCTTTATGTGCATTCGGATTCTCTGTCAGTTCAATGTCACCTTGATTGTTCTGCTCATTTGCCCGATGAAACAATTTGGCAGAAAACTTGTGATATATTGTTGGAAATACCCAGTATTTTTGGATAACATAGTTGCTGGTATCACAAAATTATTGTATGAACTTATAACCAGTGTTTATAATTGGTGTGGTAAAGAATAAAGAAGAATATGGGACGAGCTGCTCTAAAACGTTAACATAAAGTGTGCACAATGTGCAAAAAGGAGAACCAATATCTCTAAAACGTAGTATAAGTTCCCAGTATTTGAATGTAGAACACTTTCATGTCATATTGTTCTTCCAGGCAACACATATTCCGTCATCTGCTTGATCATTCATAATTTGGAATGATTCCTGTTTTAATTAGCTTGTACCAAATCTGTCACTTTGTAAGCATATCGTGTTTTAATTAAATAGTCAAATGAGTTGCAGAAATGAAGGAATCGGCTAATCTCGGTGTTGCCACATCAGCTTTTGTTAAGGCTTGTCCATCCAGATTTGTCTCACAGCTACCGACAACCCTCCAAATGACAATCTCAATAGTCGATATGCAGACCTCCAAGCATCATCACGTAGATATTTTCGCAATGTTAATCTGTCCAGTTCCACTGAACGTATTTGGCTAAAGTAAAGAGTAAATGTCTCTAGGCTCTCAAGCTGTAAGTAGGGCACTACCCCATTAACCACCCCACAAACAACACTGTTGTCCTAGTCCATGGTGTAGGAACGGTTCAACCAATAGTTGATTTTTTTCTTGCTATACTAAACTAAACTAATAAGAAATTTGGTCAGTACATAATCAAAGTAATGCAAAATACTAGATTTTGATAAGACAAACAGTTTCAACTCAATGATATGGTCGTTATTACCAATTTGTTTGGCACGATTGGGCTTCTGTAGTTCACAAAATGAACTTGGAGAGGTCTAATGAAAAATGCATATTTACTTTTTTTATATAATATATTTACATTTTATAGGCAATATATGTTTCATCTAATTGGTTACTGTGCATTTCCACAATTTTATTCCATAGGAAAATGCTGATTGAATGTTACAAGGTGCGTGTTTGCGGCAAGTCACGAAAACTCATGACAATTACTTTTTCAATACTATGTAATTACATTATGAATTCTCATTTCAGTTAAACGTACTACATGTATTAGCTATTTATCAGTCATAATTTCAAAAATAGAAACAAACAGCGTATTGTGTCATGATTATCAGACGCTCAAATCAGAAAAAATATGGTATGGTGGCCTCAATGAGACATAACCTAAATTCCGTAATCTATCAAACAAATGTTTTTTCTTTAATAATTTGTAGAAAATAAGTTATTATTTTATATCTACGTTTTTCTTATAATATTATGTGATAAAACATGCTATTTTTAGTAGCATTCAGACTTTTCGGCCCTAGCTAAAACATGGGTCACTTTTTATCACATTCTCAATATTTTTTCGCGAGGTGCACTGTTTTCAATAGAAAAGACGCACCAAATGTAAATTTATTACATAAATACTATACAGTTTATGTATAGTATCTATTAATCTGCTCCAAAACATCACATTATACTGCAGTTCCTACTGCTGAAGTGGAGCTCTAAAAAGTCTGTATACGTTGGCCGCCATTTTGAATTTTTCAAAAAGTAGGTCACCTAGCCCGGGCACCTATATGCCATTTGATTCTATAAGTGTCATACTATACATGTGAGAAGTTTGGTGCTTTAATCCACTCTGTAACGATTTGGCCAAACAATGGACATAAGCAACTAGACTATAAGAAGCTAATGTTTGAGATGTGAGTAAATGAAAAGTTACTTCGAGAAAAGGAAATCTTTTTAGCAAAATATCTAATCTCATCAATTTGCAACATCCGCCAAACAATAATCATTTATAGGCCAATTGTGATCTTTTAGTTGCATGTTCCGGTCTGTTTTTCTGTCTGTACACAACTTTAACCCTAGGCATAACTTAAGATTGACATGCCATAGAGAATTAATATATATTTGACATGTGTACTCTATTAAAAAAGGGTGCCTCCGTGGCCTAGTGGTATAGTCACTGTGACTTACATCACTAAGCTCCTCACCGCTGTGGGTTCGAATCCCAGTAGGGTTGTTCGGATTTTTCATGTGGGGAAGCCTTCCAGCTGGCTTGCAGAAGGTCGGTGGTTCTACCCAGTTGCCGATTTGTGCCTGAAACAGTGCATAAAGAGCTTCTGGGGTCTTCCTCCACCTGTAAATAGCTGGACATCGCAATATGACTGAATTACTGTTAAAAGCGACGTAAAATCATAACAAATCAAATCAAATCTATAAAATCTCAGTGCAATTTAGGTAGTGTTTGACAAAGGTCATTTAGAGGTCAAACAGGCTAAATTTATTCTTGGCCATAACTTAAGAACACATGAAAGAGACTTCATATTTGGCATGCATACTCAATTAAAGAATCTTGTTGACTCATTACAAATTGAACCATGTCAGGCAAAGGTCAAGGTCATTTGGAGGTAAAGGTCATGTTAGGGGCATAGTGTTTCACAAACACATCTGATTTCGTTTCTATTAGCCAATGTAATAGTAAAAATGATAGATGTTAATAGTGTGCCGTTATATAGTTATATATGGATATTCAGCAAAAGAACTTGCCATAATTTAAAGTTAAAGCATGCAGGGCTCGAGGTAAGAGGGATTTAACCCAACAAATTCAACATTTTCTCACTTATTTCAGGACCAATCCTATGGTGTTGATACTCCATAGTATAACTACATAGGTTTTAAAGAGGCTCGCAACCGGATTTAGCATTAAAAATGGTAATTTGTAAATATATGTCAAATGATTATATTAATGGGTAAGATTTAGTTTAGGATAATAAATTCTGGTTAAAAAATGCATTTCCAAAAAAAAAAAAAGAAGAAGCTTTGTAGGGATTCGAACCCGTGACCCTCCATTGCGGAGACAAACAAGAAAAATGAGGACACGCCTTTACCGCCTCGACCACGGACGCTCTCTATATATATGGTAGCCAATTAACGTATTTCACTGGTAGCGCTTAATACTACATTATTCGGCTCTGGTTTATGTCAGAGCCCGTGTAGAGAAGCAACAACAACAGCAAAACCGTCAGCTGACACTATTGAAAAACGATGGAATATATCTAAAAAAAACTAAGATTCGGTGACGATTCTTGAGACTTTTTTTGGACTGATCATATTTTTTTAATGTCAGAAGCCAAATAATGCCACAAATTTGCTTTTATTTGAGTATTTTATTTTATTTTGACAAGTACACCATCCGGTTGCGAGTCGCTATAATGAAGAAATAAAGATTTTAGGTTTTGAAAAACTACCCTTATCTGGAGCCGTGAGCATGGACTGAGCCACGTTTTAACTTTGAAATATTGGTATGTTTGAATTAGCGCAAGTTTGAATGATCAAGTTTCTAAGTACTGTAATATATATTAAATTGATGTATCTATGGAGTAATGGGTTAATACTATTGCAGGTTGATGTATCCAGTATCCATGTGTACAACATTGTTGATGATGGAGGCAGTTTACTTGTGTCTAGTGTGGACAGTCAGCTACAACTAGCCCAGGCACAGGTAGATATACACATTCATGTGAATAACATAGTCACACAATCAACAAGCCCTTTCAGGACCCCAATTTAGGGGTCCATCTAAAGACCCAAACCACTCAAAACCTCTCCAATATCACTTAAAAACAACCATAACTACTGAAATTCCTTAAAATCTAATCACATAAAGCTTAAATATGGCGAATTAAGGCTAAAATAATGATAAAAAAGTTTAAAATAAAATTTAATCTACGATTTTTTTCTTTTCAAGGGGAGCAACTCTTACAAAACTTTAGATCGCTATATAAAGTTACATCTAAATATTAACAAATTTCCCAATAGCTTGTTTCTGGTTTTGAAGACAGGTATCCTGACTTAAACAGGTTGAAAGTAAAGCAGAATGTGCCTTAAGTTTAAAAGTGGTTCAATCAAGAGGTTTGGGTAGGTTTGAGGTCTTTAGACGGACTACCATTTCAGATCTACATCAATTTTCTTCTCTTTGAAATTTAAATCTATCAGTAAAACACATAGGATAAATCATGGTCATTTTACACAACAATATCATATACAAGCAGTATAGACCCAGATCCTGAATGAACTGATAGATGACAGGTTAATGCAGGAGCTGTCATTGTTACTTTTGCCATGAATAAGCAGTCACTTGCCGTCAGAGATCTTCTGGCTTCTTCAAACAATAAATTCTCAACACAAGCAGACCTCCAGATAAGGGGAGTACTTAAAAAAAAAAAAAATTATTTCTCCATTAACCCTTTACCTTATAGAAGCGCCTTTTAGCGCATTCCGTTTAATCCTCCGCGGAAAAAAATAATTCCAATCAATACAGTCATGAATATGTATCAGAAGGAATATTTTCTTAATTCTAGCAGGTGGTAACTTAAAGTTGGCTGAAAGTAAAGCAGAGTGCGCCTTAGGACGCATTCTGCTTTACTTTCAACCTGCTTTAAGTAGTCACCTATTTTCATAACTTGAAACAGGTTATGGGGTAAAGGGTTAAACCCTATGGTGTCACTACTCATTAGAATCCTCTCTGCGAGACGATTCAAATGAGTAGTAACACCATAGGATTTGATGATGAAATTAGTGAGAAAATGTCGATTTGATGATGAAATGAGTGAGAAAATGTCGGATTTGATCAGTTTACTCCATTTTATCCGGAGCCCTGCACCAGTTTTGACTGTAAACAGTTGCGTGGGTTGATCAGGAAGAAGCGTGTGTTTTAAACGGGAAGTTTTCTTTCCTTCACTGAGTTTACAAATTGGTGTACAATATTTCCCAGTGACTCATGCATTACCTGAAGTTAACCTTTTCCTGCTGAGTATTCTTATACATGTACAAAACTTGGCCCACTATGAACATTTATCATTTGAACTCCTAGAATAAATATAATGACGAGTGACAAACAGCTTGAATCCAGATCAGACGCCGCGTTACGCGGCGTCTGATCTGGATTCAAGCTGTTTGAACATGTACCCAAGTCTTTATTTTCCCTCCCTATAATGACTCCCTCAAAACAACACACACAATTTGTGTCTCCCATTGGGTGTTGTTTTAAAGAAAGTTTTAAACAGCTTGGGTCCTAATCTCATCTCGTTTACATCAGTAGTTTATACAGAAACTATTTCTATATATGTTCTCCAGTGATCTATTTTCCCTTTGTTTTTGCAGAACAAAGTTTTAAACAGCCTGGGTCCAAGTCTCACCTTAACTAAATTAGTACTATATTTAGATCTGTATCTGTTTAACGCTTTCCCCCAAAGAAGCGCCTTTTAGCATATTCAGTTTATTTTCCACTGGAGAAAGTAATTCTAATCAGGGCTCCAGATAAGGGGAGTATTTCAAAATCTAAAACCTTAGTTTGTGCATTAAACATTATGGTCTTCGAGGCAATTCTTATGAGTAGTAACACCATAGGATTTGGTGCTGAAATGAGTCAGAAAATGTTGGATTTGTTCAGTTTACTCCTTCTTATCTGAGACCCTGTCTAATACAGTCTAATTGAGTCATGAGCATGTACCATAAGAAATATTTGCAACATCCTAGCAGATGATACCTGAAAGCAGGTTGAAAGTAAAGCTTTACTTTCAACCTTCTTCAAGCTTTCACCTGTCTGCAAAACCAGACACAGGTTATGCGGTAATGGGTTAAAAGGTCTGCAAAACATCGTTTCATTGATACAAAACATTAAATCTTATTTCTCTAACAGGTTGTGGCATATCTGAAGGCTACAGTGGGCTGTAAAGTAGAGACTATCACCATTCCTAAGTTCAAATATGCAGCAGACATATGGGCAGCTAAAATGACCAACACGGGCGGTAACACGTTCTGTGAATATATGGCCAACTGTGAGGGTAGCGTCAACCCGTTTATAGAACTGCTAAAAGCCATGCCAGGACTCTCAAACCATACCATTCCAGCAATAGGGTTAGGCATAGTAGAGAAGTTTGATTTCTTGTTAGAGTCTGTTTACAAAAGAGCACGGCAGGGATTTGACAAGTTAGAAAAAGAGATGACAGAGTTGTTGAAAGGCAACACTGTAATTATCTATCCCAGCCACCCCAAACTGGCCCCATACCATAACCAGCCGTTGTTCTACCCTTTAAACTGGGCCTATACAGGTATATTTAATACCCTTGGGCTCCCAGTAACCCAAGTCCCCCTTGGTCTCAGTAAGAATGGGCTCCCAATGGGTGTTCAGATTGTGGGAGGTATGAATAATGATGCAGTAACCATTGCAGTGGCTGAGGAGTTGGCTAGAGGTAAACTAGCCAAGTGGATCAACCCAGGTCAGGCTAGGTAATGATAGCTGAATACATTGTACTAGGAACAACTGTTTGTAATAATTCAATACATAATAGGTAACAGTCTAAGTAAACATGAATGAATACTAGGAATGGTTGAATGGGTAAAGATAGTTGATCTGTAGGAACACTTATTGGTTATACATGTAGTATGTTGAATGCTTGAAATAGGTTGCAATCTAGGTAATGATAGCTAAATTGTTGGAACACTTATTGGTTATAGTATGTTGAATGCTTGAAATAGGTTGCAATCTAGGTAATGATAGCTAAATTGTATGAACACTTATTGGTTATAATATGTTGAATGCTTGAAAAAGGTTGCAATCTAGGTTATGATAGTTGAACTGTAGGGACACTTATTGTTTATAATATTTTGAATGCCTGAAACTAATATATGCTGAAGAGTTTAAAGACAGATGGTTACTTCATCATAAAAGTACAATAGGAAACAACTTAAGGAGCTTTCTACTTTATTTTTGTCCTGTTTTAAGCTGCTGTCTGACATTTCAATCATGTGTTGTAATGGTTCTGTTTGAGATTACAGGTTATAGTAAACAGTAATGTTCCGGCCTAACTATGTATACAATAACATGTACCAACACTTGTTAATTGATTATCAGTCAACAGTGATACTCATATATCAATAGTAAACCTATTACTCAATAGACTGTTGTTTCTAGTCTTGAAGACAGGTAGTCACTTAAAGCAGGTTGAAAGTAAAGCAGAATGCGCCTTAAAGCGCATTCTGCTTTATTTTCAACCAGCTTTAAGCTACCATCTACAGTAACCATTCAGCTATCTACAGAAATATTATTTTATTATTGAAATTTTGATTAAACAAAATTGGATTGCGTAAAGTTTATTTTGATCTAAGTTTGTTGAAAAGCATTTATCTTCTAATTTACAAATTATGTTTACTTCCTTGCCATACTTACTTGAAGTTTGATACAATGTAATTATTTCCTTATGCACAACAATAAGCATGATTGGTTAATCTAAGCGATCGCCTGATTGAGCTGACATAATTGGGATTTTGTAAGTGTTACCATCATGCATGCAATATCATAGTTTATTTGGTAACTTATACACATTGTAGCTGGTTACATCAGTATATATAAATCAAACTGTTAAATATCAGTAAACATGTAGTACAGTCCAGAGGTGGACATTGTATTTTTTTTATTTACTTATTTCTCTTCAGTGTACAATACATCAGTAATAACATAACATACCAATACTCACTTAGTACACTACCACTCTATTCAGAGTTATAAGAGACTAAAATCAAGCAACTTTAAAACAACATATCAACTATCATACACATAAGATTAGATAGATTGAATCTAAATAGCAATATGAAAGAACTATACTGAAAAGACAGATGTAGAATATGACCTGAGACTAAAACGGATCATATCTGTCTTCTCAATACAATTCATGACACATTAACTAAACTGAATCCAAATATCACATATATACTATTGCACCACTCATTTAGGGAAAGCTTAAGCAACTAGTCCATGTGAACATCAGTTAGTCACTTGCTTAGGCCAAATGAGTTATTGCGTAAGTTATTGTATGTAAAGTTATGTATAATTATACAGTAAACTTGGTTGTGATAGAGCAAAGAAATAAATTGCATGTCAGGCATGTGTCTGAAAGCCATGCTTATTTTAACCCTTTCCCCCATAGAAGAGACTTTTAGCGTATTTATTTTATTCCTCCGCTGAAGAAAATAGTTCCAGTTTATACCCTCATGAACAATAACCATTAAAAATATTTTATATAGCCTAGCAGATTTTAGCTTAAAGCAGGCTGAAAGTAAAGCTGAATAAGCCTTAAGGCACACTCTGCTTTACTTTCAACCTGCTTTAAGTGGTCACCTGTTTTTCAAAACTAGAAACAAGCTATGAGGTAAAGGGTTAAAGATACAATTTTCTATAGTTACATTATATTATTAGTGGAGAAGACATTGTTCTTTCCTATTGGAATAATTTGCCCTGTTTTATGTACATGACTTTTGTATGCTTGCTCATTACTGTTCAATATTATTAGTATTATTTTGAAATTATTTTATAGGTTTTGACATACAACTGTTAATTGATAGATTTATTGTTTGATACTTTATTTTTAATACACATTTAATAAGCTTTTTTTGTATACAAATACTGATGATACAGTAAAACCTCTCTATTAGGACCACTAAAAATGAAGGCTAATTGACTGCATAAAAGACAGATGACAGCTTTCTGTTTTGCATTCACCTTGCATTAAGCAGTCACCTGTTGGAAACACCCAACTATTAACACAAATTAGTGGTCGTAATAGATAGAGGATATTGAATGAGTGTGTTGTCAGTCGTGAATTTATTGAACGAGTTTGATAAAATAATATGTTGCGAGCCTTGGCGAGCAACATATCATTTTATCCAACGAGTTCAATAAATTCACGACTGACAACACACTCATTCGATATCCTGTTTATCACATAAACACCAAATGACACGAAAAACCGAACGCTCTTACTTTCACTTTTGCCCTCGGCTCTTAGGAAAACGATTCGTCATAGGAGTCATTCGGTTTTATTCATCCGTAGATAAAAACACCATTCAAACTAAAATAAAGAAAATCAACATCAATGTGTTGTGTAAAGACTTTTCCGATACCATATTCAAATTTTAAATTAATATTTAATTTAAAACTGTTCTAAACTGACTTAAAATGATCATTTGAAGTTAGAATCAAGTTTTGTTTTCAAAATAACGTCGTTATAGCAACACAACGTCATTATCATTGTAACGTCTAAATTTGAAAAACAGTTTGAGTCACTGTTCTACTAGAGCTCTACGTAGCCTAATTTGCAGCCTTAATTTGCGGGATTACCTGGGATAATGTTTTTAGGACACTTGGAAATGTTTTAAATCCCTATTGGTGTTCTTATTTTGTCTAGATTTCCTTAACTGATTTAAAGTCGGCGTAGTAACACAGTATTTTGGTGATTCGAAAATTAGTATAAAATATATGCCCAGTGGGCCGTACGATTTTTACGGCCCTCTATATTTTGCACGTTTATGTGATAAAAAGGTTTTACTGTATAATGATGATAGCTATTTACACCTAGCCCAGCGCTTATAAAGTGTTTGAGTTGAGTCTGAGTTCGTTCTCAAGCATTTGATTGATCAGATTTGAGCCTGGGCTCAAATCTGACCAATCAAATGCTTGAGGATGATTTAAGACTCAACTCAATCACTTTATAAGCATGGACCCTATTCCATACCTATGATCTCAGAAATCCTTTTGCCGTCTTGTTAAGATTTACAACTGTAAACAGATAGCAATTACTGTCAGAGTGCATTCATTTACATCTACACTCTACAGTATATGTATATGTTGGTGGGTGTAAAACAGTGTCGACCCAGACCAACACCCACATGAGAGACATGGCGGCTTGTTTGCACCGTTTCTCATGACG
Source organism: Gari tellinella (assembly GCA_922989275.2). Classification (NCBI taxonomy): domain Eukaryota; kingdom Metazoa; phylum Mollusca; class Bivalvia; order Cardiida; family Psammobiidae; genus Gari; species Gari tellinella. The sequence goes on along the minus strand of OV277860.1, from coordinate 60,675,683 downwards.
TTTTACTACATATATCGTATGTATCTAGTGCCATAGCTTGATATTTTGTAACATAAGAGAGTACATGTGTATTTTGCTGTACTTGATATTATTTTATGTTGCTAATTTTAACATAGAGGTATACATTATGCATAGTAATAAGCTGTATTTTAAGTTATATTTTACGCAAGCTCACTTGCTCTTACATTGCTTGTATTACCATTTTCTTTTTATACATTTTTAATTTTTTACATTTTAAATAAATCTTTTGCTTTTCAACATACATGAATTTGACCTCAAAGAAACTAGAAAGAATAACTTTCATATGTGATGACAGTGACGCCCAAATATTGCGGCCTATAAAAAAAAGGTCATCTCAGTCCATGCATTAACCATTTCCCACATAGCATATCTCTAGTACTGAATATAGGTGTCCTCTTAAAGCAGGCTGAAAGTAAAGCAGAATGCGCTTTAAGCGCATTCTGCTTTACTTTCAGCCTGCTTTAAGCTATCACCTGCTAGAATATAGAAAATATTTTGTATTATACACATTTATGAATGTATAAATTGGAACTATTTTCTTCAGGGCAAGAATAAACTGAATGCGCTAAAAGGCGCTTCTATGGGGAAAAGGGTTAAACAGGGCTCCAGATAAAAGGAAGGTAAACTGAACAAATTCAACATTTTCTCACTCATATCAGTACCAAAGCATATGGTGTAACTACTTATTAGAATCGTCTCAAAGAGACGATTCTAATGAGTAGTAACACCATAGGATTTATGCAAAAATAAAGATTTTATTTTTCGAAATGCTTGTCTTATTTTGTAATAGTAAAAGAGTACATGTGTATTTTGCTGTACTTGATAGTATTTTCTGTTGCCAATTTTATCATAGAGGTATGCATGATGCATATTACTATGCTTTTTTTAAACAAATAAGTTATATTTTACACAAACTGGTTCTGACATTGGTTGTATAGCCATTTTCTTTTTATACATTTTGATTTGTTTTATAATATTTACATTTGTGTATTGCTTTTTAACATACATGTATTTAGCTGCAAAGAAACTAGAACGTACAACTTTCATATGTTAAGACAGTGACGCCCAAATATTGCAGCCTCAAAAAGAAAGACTCGTCATAGTTCATGTATTAACCCTCACCCCTATTGAATTGCCTTTTAGAGCATTTAATTTATTCCTTCTCTGAAGAAAATAGAAAATTTATATAGTCATAAACATGTAAAAATATGATAGTTATATCTCATGGCAGAAAGTAGCTTAAAGCATGATAAAAGTAAAGCAGAATGTGCCTGAAGGCACATTCTGCTTTACTTTCAACCTGCTTTCGGTGGTCACCGGTCTTCAAAACTAGAAACAGGCTATGGGGTAATGGGTTCAATAGGTGGAAGTTTATCCTATTAAACCATAGAGACGTGTTAACGCATCCTTTACAAACAGTACACTTGCGAATAATACATTTGTCACATGTAAACAATGTAGACTCAGATCAGAGGGCAGCATTGTAGGAGCCCTCTAATTAGGGTCTGCATTGTTTGTCATTTTACAATATTTTCTAAACAATTGTACAGACACATATGACATACTTAACTTGCTTAGAAATCGAATAGTCCATTTGGAGTTTCAGAGTTAAAGCAGGGTTATAGTAAAACAGAAAAGCTCCGGAGCTAAACTCATACACACCTGGCTCCGAGGTTATAAAGCTTTTGACTTGAGTCTAAACTCGTTCCCATGCATTTGATTGGTCAGATTTGAACACACTCAGACTCAGCTTAAACGCTTTATAACCTCGGAGCCTGAAATATTTAATGGGCAATTCCAGTCTCAAATTAAGTCTAGTCCCTTTTGACTACCTATACTGGTTTGTTGTTATATGTATTGCAACATTGCAAACAGTGTAGACCCTGATCAGAGGGCACCTTTAGGAACCCTTTGATCTGGGTCTACACGGTTTGCATAGGGCAATCGTTTTCTTTACAGCTACACTGTAAATGATGAGTATATTCGACACTAGGGATGAATGTGTTAGGCTTCACTTTGCTTAGACAAGTTCTTAGTGGCCATAATAGTGGGGCTATACTTTATAATGTGTGTATGATTGTGTGAGACCACACCTTAAAATTGTATAAAGCTACTACATTCTTTAACTATGGTCCAATGAGTGAACCCATTACCCCATAGCTTATTTCTAATATTGAAAATAGCTGACCACTTAAAGCAGGTTGAAAGTAAAACAGAATGCGCCTTAAGGCGCATTCTGCTTTACTTTCAGCCTGCTTTAACCTATCTTCTACTAAAAAAAAGAAAATACTTTTTCTGATAAAATTCATATTTGTATAATTTGGAACTATTTTCTTAGGTGGAGGAATAAATTAGAGGCGTATTTATGGGGTAAGATGGAAGTACAACAGAAAGCTCGGGAGATTTTTGCAACATTTCCATTATGCTTTAAGCATGATGGAAATATTTCAAAAATCTCCTGGGTCCGAGGCTATAAAGCTTTTGACTTGAGTCTAAACTCGTTCTCAAGCATTTGATTGGTCAGATTTGAGTCTAGGCTCAAATCTGACCAATCAAATGCTTAGGAACACACTCAGACTCAACTAAAACGCTTTTTAACCTTGGAGCCTGAGCTTTCTGTTTAACTAGAGTGATGAGTATACTAACTATTTATGAACAGTGTACCATGAAGAGTACACCTATCCTATGCGAATAGTATAGACCTAGACCAGAAGGAGCCATTTTGTCATTTTGAAATAAATTGTTAAAACAAAAATATGAAATTGGAATTTTCGATTAAAGAGCTGAGCATGATGGAAGTATTGCATAACTCTCCTAGATTTTCTGTTGTACTTTCATCTTGCTTTAAGCAATTTGCTGAAGCAAAACAAAACAAAACAATAAAACAAAATAAAAGTTTACTGTGCTCATTCATAAAATATTTCTAAAAACCGGACAACAGATGATATAGAAATCATACATAATATATCTTGATGGAAACGATTTTCAAATGCAATCATTTTGATCAGTACATGTGAGCTCATAGATAAATGACTGTTCATAGAGTGCTTGCAATATATAACTACATTCCATGATAGTGAAGTGATTGCCCAAATAAAATATAACTTTCAAAAAAGTATTATATTTTAATTTCAATTCCATTTCCACCCTATTATAGTCGATGTAATAAGAAACAAGCTCTCTCTCTCTCATCTCTTCTCTCTCTCTCTCTCTTTCCTTTCTCTCCCTCTATAATTCTCTATCGGCCTGTACCTCTCTCTCTCTTTTATCTCTCTCTTTTCTCACCCCTCTCTCTTTCTCTCTAAAACTGGTTGTTCATCTTTTTCTCCTTTGGAAGCTTTTCAGTTAAACTGTAATCCTGCAATAAACGAGCATCTTTTTGTAAGTCATCTACTTGTATTCCCCCGAAGATGGGCATAATTGTAGTAATCGCATTTTCCTTCTGTCCGTCCATCCCAACTTTCCTGTCCGATCTGCAACTTTCGTATCTGTCAATTGATTTCAAAATAATTTACCACAAATGTTCACCAAAGATGGTGTGTTGCATTCAACTCCGATATCCTTATAATCCATGGCTCAAAGGCCAAGGTCACATTGCATGGGTTTCAAGTCTATATCGTAGGCAACGTCAAATTTTGTTGGTGTCATGGTCAACTCCCTTATCCATGCTTCAACAGTCAAGACATGGGTACAATTCTGTCGGACAGGAAGGCTGGCACACTATTGTGACATTTGTTGTTTCTTTCTTTTATCATCTTTTTTCTTCCTTTATCAGAATACAAAGTTTCGATGAGGCCTCGTTTACTTTTCTGGAGACATCCGAACAAAATTGAAGTAAAAAACAAAAACAAATAGATGGGTGTTACTCGGAACACTTGTGTCACCTGCCAGCAAGCATATTTCCATAAAAGAAATATCAGTTTAACAGAAAAATATGCATGAACAGAAAAGGTTGAAAAGAGGAATAATTCTCACAATATTGATGCAAGAGTTATGACCCGTGTGCGATACACTTCCAACTCTCATGCTCTTTCCATAGATGAAGTTTCATCTTAAAAGCTTCAATGGAACAGGAGTTATGAAGCGTGAGACAGAAAGCGTGACAGACAGACAGATGGACACACGCCAGAAAAGTGATCCCTTAGTGTCACCTTTGCCTACAGCAGGTGACACAAAAAAGAGACCATTTAATGTTTGGAGATGGCAGAGGTATGGCTCTTGTGTACTGCACTAACTTTCAGCCATCATTTATCACTTTATTAACCCATTACCCCATAAATACGCCTTTTTACGCCTTTTATTTATTCCTCTACTGAAGAAAATAAATCCAATTTATACTGTTACAAATAAGAATCATAAAAAATATTTTTCATATTCAAGCAGATGATAGCTTAAAGCAGGCTGAAAGTAAAGCAGAATGCGCCTTAGGGCGCATTCTGCTTTACTTTCAACCTGCTTTAAGTGATCATCTTTTTTTAAAACCAGAAACAGGCTATGCGGTAATGAGTTAAGTTCTTTCGTTAACATTGTAACGTACTGGAGATATGCTTTGAACAGAAACCGTTGACGTGTGACGAAAGGAATAAAGACATTTACGGACGTTGTGGTAACTTTATCCTCCAATCCCAACTTTGGGAGCCCCATGTAACTTAATGCTGGAAAACCAGATAGTAATTTATAAATATATGTCGCTTATATAAATGGGTAAGAACAAATCCTGTTTAAAGAATGCGTTACCCGGCAAAAGGGACAACCGCTTAGACCGCTCCACCAATCAGCTATTCATATATCTGGGATCGATTTAACCTACATGTACTCCAGTGTGTAGCGATGGAGAGTACCTAATTCGACCCGGGTTTATGTCCGAGCCCGTGATCAATTTCTGTTGCGTCTTTCGACGCAACGGATAAAGCGATGGAAAATATCTAAAAAAAAAAAAAAAAAGAAGATTTAAAGACTTTTCTTGAGGGTGTTTTTGGACTGATCATATTTTTTTTTTCTAATTCCAGATGCACGATAATGCTACACATTTGGTTTTAGTTTAGTATTTTCTTTTAATTTTGCAAATACACCATCTGGTTGCGAGTCGCTTTAACCCTTTTAATTATGACGTTATAACCCGTTTAGCACCATCCCTGAAGTGGTATCTTCTCATTCAGGTGTACCTCTGCTTTTATTTATAAAATTTTGAATTTTAGACGTTTTTGAACTTATGAAACATTAATATGTTTGTCAAACAGTTTGGACCCAGATCAGACGCCGCGTTTAGCGGCGTCTGATCTGGACCCAAAATGTTTGCATTAGTTAGTGCTAAAGAGCATGGCAGCGAAAGGGTTAATGAAATATATAGAGTCTAACTTTGAATCTCAACTCCTAATCATCTAGACAATAAACTTAAACGTTTTGAGAGTTTGCTTCATCCAATCGTGGGCTGAGGCCCGGCCAGGGTCATCCTAGAACCCAACCATACACATTAGCTCTAAGAAAACTAAAAATATTGATGATCGGGTCGATATTACTCCATATTTATGCATTTAATGTACTTATAAATTATATATGAAAATTACAGATACATGTATGATTTACATTTCAACCAGCTCTATTTTTAAATGGGTAAATATTAGTACATGTACATCCAACAACTTTTACATACTTTCTTTTTAGCATAATTAGCGTTCTGAAAACCGCTAAAATATTTTTCTAACATATATTCACCACAACAAAAATTTGGATAAAAACGGACTTAAATACCATATATTTTGAAGGCAATTTCGGTTTATTGTCGGACTTATCGTATGTTTCTTCGCAGAAATTTTTTCACCAATTTTAACTCATTATTCCCTGAGACTTCCAATGGACAATGCCAGTTTACAATAAAGGCTGATCCATTTCAGACAAATTGGTGGGTTTTTTTTTTTTTTTTTTTTATAATAGATCTATATTACAAAATGACTAACAGTGAAGTCTCTGATTAGAGGGCTCCTGTAGGAGTCCTCTAATCAGGGACTTCACTGTTTGCATTAGACAAATGTAATCTTCAAAGGTACATTGTTGGTAGAGGGCGCATATATGCGTCACTAGGGTTCAAAGAGTTAACTTATTTCAAGTTATTTTGAAAACAAAGCTAATAAGGCAGATTGCAGACTTTGTTATCATAAACTGAGTGTAATGGGCAATCGTTGCTCACTTCCGCTAACACCGGCTTAACCCTTTCACTACCAGGTTTTATCGTCTGTTTAACCCTGTCACCGCTAAAATATCGTCTGCATTGATAGTGTCGTCTGGAATAATCTTTTTCAAATCAGATTAAGGTTTTTTTTACTAAAGAAATATCGATACAGAAAGTATATACAGTGCTCCCTCTCTACAACGGCACTCCCAACAACGACCCTCCTTACCCTTATTCTGAAAACATGCAGATTGCAGACTTTGTTATCATAAACTGAGTGTAATGGGCAATACTGAAAAGTGCAACGTTGCTCACTCCCCTAACACCGGCTTAACCCTTTCACTGCCAGGTTTTATCGTCTGTTTAACCCTGTCACCGCTAAAATATCGTCTGCATTGATATTGTCGTCTGGAATAATTTTTTTCAAATCAGATTAAGGTTTTATTTACTAAAGAAATATCGATACAACTGTCAAACAGTTTGGATCCTGGTCAGACGCCGTGTAACTGTTTGCAAAGGCGCCATTGGCAGTGAAAGAGTTAAAATGAATTCAATTTTCAACTACAACCTTCGAATGTACATGTTAAATCTTTTATTGTTTTGTTTAAACAACGAGTAATTGATAACTTTTATCAAAAATGGTTTTCTGATGTTGAGTCGAGTAATGTTCTCAATACACTTTATATTCATATTAAACCGACTTTCGGTTATGAAAGTTATCTTAATAGTATTGTTTCAAAACGCTTAAGACAGTGTTTAACGAGAATCCGCATATCTGCTCATAATTTGCGTATCCAGTCTGGAAGATATGGTAGAAATAGATTAGAACGGAACCAGAGAATATGCCAGTTGTGTGATGTACATGATATTGAAGACGAGTATCATTTCATAATTATATGTAAAGCATTTGAAGATTTAAGAGATAAGTATATAAAGAAATATTATAGACTGAGACCAAGTATGCACAAATTTATTGAATTACTCACCACTGATAATAAGCCAGCGCTTATTAACTTATGTAAATTTATAAGTTTTGCGATTTCTAGGCGCAATGATATCTTATTGACAGTATAAGAAATCACATTGTTCTTAAAAGTCCGCAGCCATGCATATAGATGTTATATCTTACAGGTTAAATAGTAAAGTACGGATCTTTGATCACTTTCTTATCTAGTGTTCATTCTCCTTATACTTTCCCTCATAGTTCATTCGAGGAAAGTTGGTACTTTCACCCATGATACTAACATGGTTAACAGCAAAGGTTGTTTTTAAGTATGTACAATGCATAACAAAGAGTCATAGAGTGCAGATCCTGATCGGGATACACCTATAAGGAGTATTCCGATCAGGGTCTACACTGATTGCATAAAACAATCGTATTTTCCACAATACAAAATTGTAAATGACGCATATATATGCGTCACAAGGGGTGAGTGGGTTAAGCATTCATATTGATCTGCTTTGGTATGTTAATATATATTTGCATGTCACGTGATAGACCTGTTGAATATGATGTATAAATGATGGAATATGTAACGAGATACTTAATGTATAAGTTAAGAATAAACTATATCTATCTATCTATCTATCTATAAATGCGCCTTTAAATATCATTGACCCCACAAATGACCAGAAAGTATATACAGTGGATAATCTGTTATTCTTTCCCGTTTAAACGCAAACGCAAAACAGTAAAATGTAGAAAATAACAACTTTTTGACAATTCTGACTATTGATATTTAGCTGAGTGGCAAACAGTTTGAAGCCTGATCAGACGCCGGGTTACCCGGCGTCTGATCTGGCTCCAAACTGTTTGTATTAGAAATAATAGTTTGAGCCTAAAAGCGTTTATTGGGAAAGAATAACGTTTTCTCCACTGTACATGTATTATAACTTAAGTGTGTGTCTGGTCAGGATACATACTGCTTTACACTAAGAATAATAAACAAACACCATTTTCAAACAAAACTTTGCCGATTCCACATTAACTTGCTTTGCGATTCGTTTCGCTTAAAGTATTACAGCGTTCCCTCTCTACAACGACACCCATTGGGAGACAAAGATTATGTGCGTTGTTCAGAGGGAGTCGTTACAGGGAGGGAAATTGGCTTACATCTGAAAACAGCTTGAATCCAGACCAGACGCCGCGTTACGCGGCGTCTGATCTGGATTCAAGCTGTTTGTCACCCGTCATTACATTTATTCCATCAAAATGTAATTTTGAGAAAAACAGCAGACGACAGTTTGAAGCAGACGAAATTGCGAAAACAGTTTGTTTTGGGAACAGCCGTTAGGGTCGTTGTAAGGAGGGACTCGTTGTTGGGAGGGCCGTTGTAGGGAGGGTACACAGTAACTGAAAACAAAACGAAATATTTTTTCCAAAATGAGGTAGTTTTCATTATACATGTAATAAAACTTGTATATAGTGGCAAATTATCATGCATTCATATACAGACGACACTTGATAATTCGAACCCGCGTTAGTTCGAACATACCATATTTCAAAGTTAAAATGTGGCCTACGCATATGTTCGACTTGTAAATTCATCTTATGAAATGCTGGTCAATCGATTTGAGTGAGTTCAAAGTATCGAGTTTCGACTGTTGTGAAGCCAGGGCTGCCATTTCTCCGGATTTTTCCTAAATCTCCGGATTTTCCCCAGGTTATGGTAGCTTAAAGCAGACTGAAAGTAAAGCAGAATGCGCCCTAAGGCGCATTCTGCTTTACTTACAGCCTGCTTTAAGTAGTCGCATGTCAACAAAACAAGAAAAAGGCTATGGGGTAACGGTACGATTCGTAAAATCGCAATTGAAAAATGTAAATTTGGAAATCTTAGGATTTTTCATTTCAACTTATGGCAGCCCTATGAAGCTAGCTCGTAGCATGATTAATTTATATTGAAAAAATGAACCGAATATATTAAAATTCTATAATAGACAGATTAAACAATTTATTACAGGCAAATTTCGATATCTAGAATACCCTTAAGTCGAACATATCCGTATTCAAAAGTTTAAATGTAGCTAAGCCACATATTAATTTTGAAAGACGGATTGTTCGAAATAATGAGGCCCAACGGTAGGTTCGCCGACATTAGAGGGTCCGAGATATACCAAAATTCGACTGTATCTGTTTTAAAAGTAGACGACAGCTTGTAAATCGGACAAAATTACCGCCAATCTTGTAGTGAGCGACCAATCAATAGAAAACCTATTTGTATTCTTAAGTAGGCCTACAGGTAGTTGTTCATTCCTGATAAAGTTCATACAGAGAGCTCCCATAAAATTAATGCTGAAAGCACATATAGGAGCTTTCTGTATCATCTTACTCCACCATGCTTTAACGCATAACGCTTCCATAAGGAGTCGCTTAATACACATTTGACGGCAATACTTGTCTGTTAATGTTCTATTTCTTCCTGAAATGAGGACACGTGTCTTTTTAAATCTATTGCTCGGTTAAGAGAAGTTAATTGTATATCTTCAAAAGGTAAAAAATAAAAAATAAAGAAGTAACATACATTGAATATAGATCGTAAGTCCAATTTCTTCTTCGACTAGATTTCACAGTTTTTGTTGTTAAGAGAAACTCGTATCTTGAATCAGCGCAGTTTATATACTCTGTTACATTAACAACGGGAAATCCCAGGGTTATTTTTAGACAGATGACGAACCGGTATGGATTAGTTGTCCGTTTTACAATGAGGAATGGGGAGGGGTGTATTCTTTTCCCGTTTAAACGAAAACGCATCGAAATAAAATGTAGAGAAAGTTACAGATTCTTGAAAAACGAATAAGTTGATCAGACCCTGACATCGCCCTAAATATCCAAAACTGTCACAAAAATATACAGTGCAGAAGACGTTCTTCTTTTTCGCCTAAACTGATGCGAAACGCACAAGCATTGGAATATCTAACGTAGCAAATGACACTTTGTTGACAGTGCTAATTATTTATTTTAATCTGAGTACCGAACAATTTGGAGCCTGATCAAACGGCGTCTGATCTGGTTCCAAGCTGTTTGCACTTGAACTAATAGTATTTATCGTAAACGCGTTTATACGAAAAGAATATTCGTTATAACGTCTTCTCCGCTGTATCAGACACTATAAATAAAAACATGTTGAATATGTCGCCACATAAGCGATAACGTTTTAGGATGTTAGTTGATAAAAAATGAATAGTTAACCCATTACCCCTTAAATACGCATTTTTACGCCACTAACTTATTCCTCCACTGAAGAAAATAGTTCAAATTTATACAGTCATGGATATGCAGCCTAAGAAATATTTCCTATATCCTAGCACAGAGCAGATGCTATCTTAAAGCAGACTGAAAGTAAAGCAGGATGTGCCTTTAGGCGCATTCTGCTTTACTTTCAACCTACTTTAAGTGGTCACCTGTTTTCAAAATAAGAAACAGGCTATGAGGTAACGGGTTAAGTAGACTAAGCAATAATATTTTAGGATGTTAGTATATAAAAAAAATGAATATTTAAGTAGACTACACTTTTGAAACAGCCAATATATAGTGAGTAAAGTTTTTTTCTCCAAGGAACAGCTTCTGGAAAATAAGAACGGAAGTCTTTGGCAAACAGATCGGAGCCTGGTCAAATGCCGATTCATTTGGCGTAGGAATCAGGCTCCAATCTGTTTGACACTAGTCTATGATAAAACAAATCGTAAACCATCTTTTTTATAAAAAAAAATTCTATGTTTTATTTAAATTTATTACTTTGTGTTTGCTTCTATTTTCTTATACAGTGTTCCCTCTCTACAACGACATCCAACGGGAGACAAAAATTGTGTGCGTTGTTCGGAGGGAGCCGTTTCAGGAAGGGAATTTTGCAAACAGCTTGAATCCAGACCAGGCGCCGCGTAATGCGGCGTCTGATCTGGATTCAAGCTGTTTGTCACTCGTCATTAAGATTTTTTCTGTCAACATGTCCATTAGGTAACTTTGAGTAAAACAGCAGACGACAATTTTAAGCAGACAACATTGCAGTCGTGAATAGGGTGGACATAATTGTCCTGTTAAGGGAACTGTGACAAGGGTCGTTGTAAGGAGGGAGTCGTTGTTGGGAGAGCCGTTGTAGGGAGGGAACGCTGTATTACAAAACGGGAAAAGAATACGGACAACCCCAACTGTAAAACCGGGATATTGGTTTTCCTTTTCGCTACTTGGCTTTATTATTATTATTATTATTATTATACCAGATTTATATAGCGCTCTTTTCACACAGGGGTTGTGCGTTCAAAAGTGCTTCACATGAAATTACACAAATGTACCTATACAAAACGAGAAAAAATAACTACATATTTTATATCTAAATTAAACATGATACCTTATGGATTTACATGGAAACAAATTCCGAACAAGGGAAATTCTTTCAATGTAAAATTTACCAACATTATCATTAGCTTTATAATACTAACTTATGCAAACAGATTGGATCCTGATCAGACGCCGCGAAACGCGGCGTCTGATCAGGATCCAATCTGTTTGACACTACGCTTAAAATTAGAATTTTTATAAATAAAAACAGACGAAAAAATTAAGCAGACGATATTGTGTCAATGCCTGTGTTAGACAGGTTATTACGTCATAATGAAAACTGGAATAGTTCATTTTATGTTTCAGTGGAGAATTAGCTGATGAGTCACTATTTTTATAAGATGACTTGTCAGTGATAATTTTAGAAATCAGATGAATGAGTCCTCGGGATGCACATTCTGTAAAACAATGAGTCCTTGAGGCGAATATTGAGTCCTTGAGGTGAAAAATTGAACCCAATATCCCATAACTTATTTCTAGTTTTGAAGACAGGTGTCCACTTAAAGCAGGTTGAAAGTAAAGCAGAATGTGCCTTAAGGCACATTCTGCTTTACTTTAAACCTGTTTTAAGCTACTATTTGCTTACAAGTAATAGGTTAATAAAGGCCAGAAAAGCTATGGGTCCATGGGACTCGCAACTTTTTAAATAATGAGTCCCTGGCAAATTTAATGAGTATAGCACTCGGGATGCACAGGTAAAATTATCACTGACTTGTGCAGTAGAGCTCTACATGTAATAGACAATGTCAAATAACCACTTAACCTTAAGCAAGTCCTGTTATTGTCGTATGTAATATTAATTCTGCGTCTGCTTCAATGCTGCATGCTCATTTACCTGTATTTACTCTCACCAGTGTCAAACAGTTTGGATCTAGATAAGCCATCAAGTCTTTTTGAGTTTCATCTGGATCTAGACTGTTTGCAAAAAACTATCACGAATTTACTAACAGCATGCAAAAACCCCAAACTAAAACAGATTTTGTTGTTATTATGCATAACCCATGCATGACTCTAAAGTGTTTACAGTGTACATTGTGCTGAGCAACCATTTAACCCTTTCACTCTCAATCACGTCATAAAGCGCATTTGCAAACGGTTTTGATCCTGATTACACGCCGCGTAACGCGGCGTCTGATCAAGCCCCAAAATGTGTGGCACTCATTTCAATGTTTCTTTTGTCAATGTACCAAAAATTCAACTTTAAGAAAAAAAACCAGACGACATTTGTTTGAAATACATGACGTCATGGCAGTGAACGTGTTAACCCTTTCACTCTCATTGTCGCTTTAAAGCGCGTTTGCAAACAGTTTGGGTCCTGATCAGACGCCGCGTAACGCGGCGTCTGATCAGGACCCAAACTGTTTGACACTCTTATCGATATTTATTAAATCATACAACCTTAAATCTAACTTTGAAACGTGTCTTGCAGACAACAATAATGAAGCAGACGTCAATAAAGCGGTGATGGGGTAAAAATCTCCCGAATAATTTGATCATGAAAGGGTTAAACGCATTTACTGCCAGGACATCGCCAGGTTCAAAATTGTCGTCTGTCATTTATTCTAAAGAAACATTCGATATGAATAGCAACAGTTTGGGTCCTTATATTTTCAATGTCTTTTAACTTGACGTCTGATCGCTATCCGAACAGTCTACTAACACCAGTGATGAATTCAGTAAAGAAATCGATGGCCATCGATTGCAACTTGGCTACCGGTCTGAAATACAGTGGAGAAAACGTAATTATTTCGTTTAAACGCAAACGCATTGCAATGAAATATAGAAAATGACAATAAAAATAATAGTTTAAGCGTAACCGGGGTTATTTGGAAAGAAAACGTTTTCTCTACTGTACGCTGCACGCTGCACGCGGGACACAAACTGCTAACCTAAACAGCAAACAGCGGTAATTGAACACGCTACAGTGCACACAGTGTAGGGCAGTGATATGCTCATTCATTTTAACTACCTTACCCGAGTTCACTGTTATTTGCAAATAGTTTGATAAGGATGCAAACTCTTTCCCACATGTCGACATTTTTGTCAGTCTATTTTAATTTTATTTCAACAATTAATGCTAACGAGTGTTCTAACTACCCGGTTTTCCGCCAGTGAAGGGGATACGTAATGTTCACAATTTCCTAACCACCCCTCCTCCTTCCACCCCCATAAATACGCCTTTTTGTATTTGTAAATTTTCTCCTCCACTGAAAAAAAAGTTCCACTTTATATGGTTATGAATATACACCATAAGAGACATTATTTTGTTATCCTAGTAAATGGCAGACTGAAAGTAAAGCAGAATGCGCCTTAAGGCGCAGTCTGCTTTACTTTAAACCTTATTTAAGTGGTCACCTGTTTTTAGCTCACCTGAGCCAAAGGCTCAAGGTGAGCTATTGGGATGGCCCTGTGTCCGTCGTCCGTCGTCGTGCGTCGTGGTTAACAATTGATTCAAATGACACCTCCTCCTATACCGCTTGACAGAGTTCAACCAAACTTTACAGGAATGTTCCTTGGGTCAAGCTCTTTCAAATTGTTCAAAGAATTAAAAACAATGTAGAACTCTGGTTGCCATGGCAACCAAAGTGAAAAAATAAGGAAATCTTAAAAAATCTTGTCTGAAACTACAAGGGCCAGAGCTTAGATATTTGGAACATAGCATCATCTACAGGTCCTCTATCAAGTTTGTTCAAATTATGCCCCTGGTGTCAAAATTGGCCCCGCCCCGGGGGTCACAGTTTTACATAGAGTTATATTGTGAAATTTTCTCCTCTTCTCCTCTGAAACTAATATGGCCAGAGTTTAGATATTTGGCATGGTGACACTTCTAGATGTCCTTTAACCTATTTTGTTCAAATGGTTCTGGTCGGTTGCATATCTAGGTCATCGGAGCTAAAAATAGATTTTGTTCAATGAAAACTTAAAAAATCGTTTTGTCTGAAACTACAAGGGCCATAGCTTATATATTTGGCACCTAGCATCGCCCACAGGTCCTCTATCGAGTTTGTTCAAATTATGCCCATGGGGTCAAAATTGGCCCCCGCCCCGGGGGTCACAGTAATAATACTAAGGACAAATAGCCAATATTTGCAAACAGTTTGGATCCAGATCAGACACAACATAATGCTGCATCTAATCTGGATCCAAACTATTTGCCACTCATTTACCTACTTTACATTTTCTAAATTGATTTTTTGTACATTTTTCACATACAGTAGGTTTTAAGCAGATATCATTTCAGTTTGATATGGGTAAGCCAGTAGCTACTAGATGCATCTCCAGCAATTGCATAATATTTGACCTCAGTGACTGACCAACAGAACTGGTGGTGTCTGCTGAACATGTTGTCTGCTAAAGTTTAGAAATGGTTCAGTCTGCTTCATACTTAGAGAAACAGGATCTGGAAGTGATCCACTGACAGTTATGTAATTATGTCTTATCCCATATTTATACATATGTTTAATATTGGTTTTGTCAGAGTTATCTGTATGTCTTGTCATTTTTTCTTGTCCAGGAGATAATTCCAATTCAACCCATTCCCCCATAAATACTGATGTTTGTTAACCCATTACCCCATAAATATGCATTTTTACGCCTTTAATTTATTCCTCCACTGAAGAAAATAATTCCACTTGATACAGTCATGAAAATGTAAGATAAGAAATAAGTTTCTACATCCTAGTAGATGGTAGCTTAAAGCAGTTTGAAAGTAAAGCAGAGTGTGCCTTAAGGCACATTCTGCTTTACTTTCAACCTGCTTTAGGTGGTCACCTATTTTCAAAACTAGAAACAGGCTATGGGGTAATAGGTAAAATGAAATTGCATATTTGGAAAGAGCCTAATGAGAGGAAGTGCCATTTGCAAGGGCCATAACTCTGACATCATTAGTTTTGGAGTTATTTCCCTTTGTGATATTTTCTTGTCCGGAAGACAACTCCAGTTCTACTAGTACTGATGCTATTGTAATGAGATTTCATGTATGGAAAGAACTGATGAGAGAAATGCCATGCACAAGGGCAGCAATATTTTGTTTCCCCCCTTTGTCATATTTTATTGTCAGGAAAATAACTCCAGTGCTGACGGCTAGTGAAATAAATATCATATACCGGTTATGGAAATAGCTTGATAAGAGGATGTGTCATGGATAAGGGTCATAAGCTTGGCAACACACTTCCCTTTTGTCATGTTTTCTTGTCCGGAATATAACTCCATTTATAGTTCTATTAAAATGTTGTCTTGCCCAGTCAACTTAAGTACACTGTCCTCAGGTGAGCGAATTTAGGGCCATGGCCCTCTTGTCAAAACTTGAAACAAGCTATATATGGGAGAAAGAATTAACACAATGTACTTGAGAAACTTGCACTTGAAACCTTCAGCATTACTATCGACAACCTAACATAATTAGATCTACATTTTGGTGCGGTGCAATGATATCTCATGTTGACTTTGAAATAATGCAATAAAGCAGCATGTTTATTAATAACCGATTAACATCGGTGATTTCCCATTGATAATCCGATGACGCTAGGAGAATAGCTTTACGCATGCGTAATGTTGAATGAAATTAGACTATAAACCTAAACAAAAATACTAGTAAACCCTATATAAAAAGACTAGATTTGGAAAGCCAAAACGTAAAATACAATAAATAAACGAACCTTGAATGAGTAACCATGAACATTCTTGAAAGACAAGCGACAGGTCACCCATACCCTGCCTTATCCCGAGTACAATGTTTATTTGCAAGCCGTTAGGATCGTGATAAGACGCCGCGTAAAGAGCGTCTGATCAGGATCCAGTATGTTTTGACACTCATTTAAATATTTGTGAGTCAAATAATGAAAAATTAAATTTGAGGAATAAAAGCAGACAACAATAATTGTTTAAAGTTTATGACGCCATTGCAGTGAAGGGGTTATATCCAGACTAAAACTATACAGAAAATTCATATAGGAACGTTCTGCATTACATTTTTTTCAGCATTACATGTAACCATTTCATGCTCAAATTATTCGGGAGAATTTTACCCCTACACCGCTTTATTGTCGTCTGATTCATTATTGTTTTCTGCAATACACATTTCAAAGTTATATTTAAGGCTGTATGACTTAATAAGTATCGATAAGAGTGTCAAACAGTTTGGGTCCTGATCAGACGCCGCGTGACGCGGCGTCTGATCAGGACCCAAACTGTTTGCAAACGCGCTTCAAAGCGTCATTGAGAGTGAACGTGTTAAGGCTCATAGTTAATTAATTGATTCAAATAAACCTTACTTAAACCCCATTGTCGGTATTTAAGACAGATCGCTGCCCAATAACGGAGCTTTCTGCATGCCTTTATAACATGCCTTACATATACATTTCTAGATAATTATTGTTTTGTTTTCATTGTAGTTAAAGTTAAGGTCTTTGAAACTAAAACTTATATTTAATATATATGCGAGCCGGGTTTTTTTTTTTTTAAAAAAACCACCCCATTATTACATGTTAAAAGAAAATACTTGTAAGTAAACACATTTTAACGCACCACTAGTTACACCATACACTGTTTAGCGCGACTTTTCCTGGTATCGGTATTTGGTCAGGATCCAAACTGCTTGTCAAGTAAGTTGTAACGGTGGTGAAGACGTTATTTGTTTAAACATGCAAAAAACCTGATGCACCACGCAAATATCTTGATCAAGCCCCGAACTGTTTCCTATATTTAGATTCAAACTAATCGTTATAATTTTCAACAAGTTTTTATTGTCTCCATTTCATTGTCTTGCGTTTGCGTTTAGTTTCGTTTAACCCTTTCACTGCCAAATCTTTCATGAGAGTTTTACCCCTTCACCGTTTCATTGTCTTCTGCTTCAATTTTGTTGTTTGCAAGATCGTTTCAAAGTAAGATTCAAAGTAATATGACTTTAAAAATATCGATACGAGTGTCAAACAGTTAGGATCCTGATAAGACGCCGCGTCACGCGGCGTCTGATCAGGATTCAAACCGTTTGCAAACGCGCTTTCAGGCGTTATTGAGAGTGAAAGGGTTAAGCGTGAACTAGTTTTCCATTGTACATGTACTTCTGGAAGTAAACAGAGGGCGTTTTTTACCATTTCAAACGGTTTTGTTTTTTAGCAGAATACTGTCGAAACGCATTTCGAACTCGCTTAGGTTCGAACATACCCGTATTTCAAAGTTAAAACGTGGCTTAGCCACGTTTTAACTTCGAAATACGGATATGTTCGCGTTAGGCGATATCGAGTTAGCGCAATTTAACGTATGAATTACTGGTAAAGTCGATTTAAGCGAGTTCGAAGTATCAAGTTTCGACTGTACATGACATTCATTCGGCGTCTGTTCCGACTCCAACATTTAACAATGTTTTCTGGTACATAGGGTTTCTTGTTTTTATTTCAACTCTATCTTTAGATTATAACAATGTTATCTAACGTTTTAGACTGGTGTTTCACCTAAAATGCACATCTATTATTACTATGCCTTTCTGAGATATCGGGCGTTAGGCCTACTGTGTCGGTAAGACGTGGTGTCTACACTGATTGCTATTTTCTACTTTTTACGGACGATATCCATACAATATAACCTTAAACTTTAATGACATTAAAACTGATTTGTACTAACTCTTTCGCTGCCAGGTTTTATCGTCTGCTTTAACCCTCTTACCGCCAAAATTGTGTCTGCATTGGTTGTATCGTGTGCGATATTTTTAAAGCAAGTTATAGGACTGGTTTGACTGACAAAATATCGGTACGAGTGTCAAACAGTTTTGATCCTGATCAGACACCGCGTGACGCGGCGTCTGATCAGGATACAAAATGTCTGCAAAGTCGCCTTTTGACGCCATTGGCAGTGAAAGAGTTAAAATGGAGACAATGTTGTAACAGATAAAATATATAAGCAATCTGAGAGTAAAGCAGAAAGCTCCTAGAAAGCACTGGAACTACTTGTATTTCATTAAGATCAGCTTCTGACACAAGATCTGATCTGCGTCTACAGCGCTCCCTCTGTACAACGACATCAAATGGGAGACAATATGTGTGCGTTGTTCGGATGGTGTCGTTATAGGGAGGGAACATGGCTTACGTTTGCAAACAGCGTCGTCTGATCTGGAATCAAGCTGTTTGTCACTCGTCATTAAGTTTTTTTTTCTGTCCAAATGTCCATTCTGTAACTTTGAGAAAAACAGCAGAAGACAGTTTTAAGCAGACGACATTGCAGCCGTGAATATGTTGGACAAACTTGTTCTGTTCAGGGTTCTGCGACAAGGATCGTTCTAAGGACGGAGTCGTTGTTGGGAGGGCCGGTGTAGGGAGGGAGCACTGTAATATGTTCGCAATTGCAAGTTAGTTTAAAGACATTTCCCCAGTCCTTTGATGGACTACCCCCCTTCCCCCCCAATTGTTCTCGATAGGCGTGAAAGTAATTGTAAAGCATTAGTAAAGTGTGCCCAGCCAATGTCACCAATCTCAAGTTGTCTAGAGAGGCCCCGCATACTCACACTCAGTGTGTTTTTTCAATGGGTTTTACTAACCAAACTATCAAATATATATGGCGCTGGCCTCACATGAAATGCTTCAATGATTCACAGTTATACAGTTATGCATGAAAACCATGATTTTAGCAAGGGAACTGCCGGTATATGGATTATCACCGAAAGTAGGTCAGGAAATGACTTTAACTTCATTGACAGGTGTCATACAAATTCAGCAATCACGGTCAAGAAAACAATTTCTCTCTCGTTTAGACAAAATTAAAGGTATACACATTGTAATCAAATGTAGAAATTGACAATGATTTGGAATATTGACAATTAATATTTGATATACACCTGAGTGTCAAACAGTTTGAAGCCTGATCAGACAACGCTTTTCTCGACGTCTAATCTGGCCCTACACTGTTTGCAATGTTATTCAATTCTCGGAGTGAAAACACGATTGTTTGGAAAGAGTGTCGTTTTACCAAATGTTACGGTTTCACTTTTTACTAATTTTCACTTTTATCACCATTCACAGCTAGAACTTATAATAGGCAGTTCAAATTTAAAATAACATATAGAAGAAGAAGAAGAAGAAGACGAAGATGAAGAAGAACGTTTATTTGATTTAAACTATACAGTTTCTCGTCGTACGAACATATAATATTTACAAAATAATATAATATATAACCATTTATGTTTAAATTGGTGGTGACTTATAGGCCCACTGGGCCGGGTGCAAATTGTTTGTATTTAAACAATATTTTGTTAAAAACATTTTGTTTTATGCACATGTCACAATAATAAAATATTTACTTACTTACTTACCATCTATAGATATATAGACCATCTATGACTATTAAGTGTTGTTTTCTGCAATTGTTTTGTCAATTGACAAACTGTGTAGACCCTGATCAGAGGGCTTCTGCAGGAGCCCTCTGATCAGGGTCTACACTGTGTGTTTAGGACAAATTTATTCTTCACTGGTAAACTGTTTGTCAAGAACGAGTATACTCGTTGTTAGTGTTGAATGTCTCAACAGAGAAGAGTATCAGGCCTTGACAAAAGTTTACATTTTGTACTGGAGAAAGGACTTTCAAAAATGTTTGCCCAATCTAAAACCAGTTGGAAACCCCCGAAATATTTCACAATGTTTATAAAGCTCAAAATGATAAGTGGGCATGCACGACAAGAATTTAGGGCATAAACTATAGTCTTCAGCATGACCTACACGCATGTTCAGTTTACAGCCAAACTTGTGTGAACACAATGAGCCCTAGCGACGAGTATACGCGTCATAAACAAACGACGCGCCTGTTAAAAGTATACTTATCCTATGTAAACAGTGCATTCCTTGAAACTGTTCATTAAAAGTTTCTTGGGATTAATGAATGAAGCGGTCACTGTTTCAAGAGGCATGTATATCTCTAAATTGTTATAGTAAGTACTGCTAATATCTAGTTTTGTTTTTCAGTGGCCGGTATGTTATTTTGTTACAATCAACGTTTATAATCTCTTACTTTACAAAAAGAGCCACACCCCATTTAGATTCTTATCATTATGTGTATTATATATTTGAATTCTCTAACTAGCTAGAATAGTTATTCTGCCAGTGGTCTCGTCTTTATTGAAATTGTAATTGTAATCACCTTATGGACTTGTTAGTCTAAAGGCGAAAATAAAATCTTATCTTATCTTATCAATTGAGAATACTTTATTCTTGTCTTATGTGTCTGTGTTTTTGTTTTGCTACAACAATTAACGTCATTGCAAACAGTATACATTAGTTGGACGTTAACTCTTTCCTCCCTGAAACTTTAAATGGAAAATTCCAGTTTCCATTTTAGTCTAGTCCATTTCTGACTTTAAAGGGTTGTTTTTGTCAATGTTTGGCATTATGACAAACAGTGAAGACCCTGATCAGAGGGCTCCTTTCGGAGCCCTCTGATCTGGGTCTTCACTGTTTGCTTAGGACATGTGTACTATTCACATGTACACTGTTTGAAAAGCACGCCTATATGCGGGACTAGGGTTCAAAGAGTTAAACTGCTTGCCTGCCGGATTAAAATAAATCAACATTTTAAAAAATAAATTCAATATCCCCATTTTTATTGAATTGTAATAACGTTTTGCGCTGTTTATAAACATGTCCTACAGTTTTTGCTACACGCCTATTCAATGTTTACTTTTCGATTTTTGGTGATCTATAATATTTTACTCGTGTAATAAAATAATACGATAGCCTGCCTAAAATCTGTTCGTCTGCACTTATTCTTCAAATCTACATTTTTACTCATTTACCTCTCAATAGAAACTTCCAATTTCCAATAAAGTCTGGTCCAGTTTCGAGTATTTGAGTATTTTTATTTTAGGAATCCTTTGATCTTGGGTCTACACCGGTTGCAAATGACATGTGTACTCTTGGCATGTACACTGTTTGTAAAGGACTAGTAAACTCATCGCTCTGATTCAATGTGTTAAACATTTCAAGTATATGTAGCTAGAATAAATAAACACGGAATATCTAATTAACGTATATACATGATGATGTACGTTTATCTATCTGCTAGTTGCGTTTGAATATTACAATATATATATACATATATCTATGTGCTAGTTGCGTTTGAATATTGCAGCACATATATACATATATCTATGTGCTAGTTGCTTTTGAAAATTACAAACATATATACCAATATATATGTGCTAGTTGCGTTTGAATATTACAAAACATATATACCAATATATATGTGCTAGTTGCGTTTGAATATTACAAAACATATATACTAGTATATATGTGCTAGTTGCGTTTGAATATTACAAAACATATATGCATATATATATGTGCTAGTTGCTTTTGACAATTACAAAATATATATATACATATATTATCTATGTGCTAGTTGCGCTTGTATATTACAAAACATATATACCAATATATATATGTGCTAGTTGCGTTTGAATATTACAAAGCATATATTCAAATTGCGTTTAAATTCCTCGATTGTTCAAAGTTTTTTCTTAGAATGTCATGAAATAAGCATTGAATAATCAGTTTCATCATATTGAATAAATGTTATGTAAAGTTTCACTACAGTGGAGAATCTGTTATTCTTTCCCGTTTAAACGCAAACGTACGCAAACGCAAATCACTAAAACGTAGAAAAGAACAACTTTTGGACAATTCTGATATTTCATGTTTATCATGGTGACAAACAGTTTGGAGCCTGATCAGACGCCGGGTTACCCGGCGTCTGATCTGGCTCCAAACTGTTTGCACTGGAAATAATAGTTTTAGCGTAAACACGTTTATTGGGAAAGAATAACGTTTTCTCCACTGTAGAACGGTGAGGAAAATCAAACGGATCTAGTTTAATTGTCTAACAACACTATCACTTCATTTCTTAAAGTACAGTACATACAGTCAAACCTCTTTATTACGACCACTCAAAAGAATGCTAATTGTTTGTATAAAAGTAAGGTGACAGCTTAACCCTTTCACTCTCAATGACGTCATAAAGCGCATTTGCAAAACAAGTTTTGATCCTGATCAGACGCCGCGTGACGCGGCGTCTGATCAGGATCAAAATTGTTTTCCCCTTGTTTTGAAATTACGTCATTTTTAATGCACAGATCTAACTTTGAAACGATATTGCAGACAATAATATTGAAGCAGAGGATAATATTGCGATGAAGGGGTAAAAACTTCACGATAAATTTGATCATGAAAGGGTTAACACAGGAATTGTTTTAAAGACTTTGTATATTTTCTTTTCTGGAACAAGCGGCCTACATGTGTTCAGAGCCAAACATGGATCTTTATCAAATGACTGTTTGATTATGATATATAGTTTTGCTGATCACAAATGATTCAAATTAAATATATATAGATAAACTCAAAATTTAAACTATCAATTCGAAATCATATTGATTCGAGCTATTTCGAGTAAACATCTAGGTCTACATATCTGGTTTCGAATTAAAGCTGGAATAGTTACACCTTTCGATGTCATTTAAAAGCCAAATGTTTTTGCTTTAAAATATTAATTTCATTTTAACCTTTTCACTGATAAGTTTTACCATCTGTTTAAAATATCGTCTGCATTAAAAATGTGTTCTTTTGGTTAGATTTAAGGCAGTATGACTAAAGAAATATTGGTATGACCGCCAAATAATTCAGATATTGACCAGATGCTGTGTCTTATCTGGATCAAAACTGTTTGCAAATATTTCCCCCCTATCAGTAACACTATGCTAGAGTTTAAATTACAAGTGAAATCTCTCAATTATAGGCACTGAAACAATATTAATTGATTTCATAATATACATGTGACAGTTTAAAGCAAGGTGGATGTAAAACAGAAAGCTCCTAAAGGAGCTTTCCGTTTAACATCCACATTGCTTTAAGCAGTCACCTGCCTTAAACTCTTGCTAGTTAACATAATTTAGTGACCGTTGTAGAGAGGTTTTACATGTATATGTTTACTTTGCAAGGTCAGCGCTGTTGTCAATTCGAGCGAACCCCGCCTACTAACGAGTTGGTGCCTGCATTGTCTTAAATTATTAGCATTTAGTCTTTTCATGATTTTGACTACTGAACACATCAAAACCGAGTGACAAACAGTTTGAACCCTGATCAGACGCAGAATTTCTCAGCGTCTGTTCATGACCTAAACTGTTTGCAACTACCAATAAGATCGCGCTTGAAAATAAACAGACCTGGGATTAAACCAAAAAATTAATAACAATTGCAATCATAGTCTTCAAAGCCTATATTAAAGCATCTTACCTCATGGGATCTAATGCATGTATCCATAAAGCACCAAATTGATTTCAAAACTAGAAAGTCTGACTAAATTTTGCAGCTTCAGCTAGATTGAACAAGCTGTCGCGTGTCCTTCGCGTGTCTGCCATTGTCGTTTGCTTAACACAGTACATGTATTGTACTGAAAAGTATACATCCTATTCCTCTTGAAAAAATTGTACATGCATGTTAATCAGGACTCAGTTTTGATCCTTCCCCAGTTTTTGGTTTGTCCGCATGTCTGGTTTGAATCCAATCTGCAGACGACATTGTGTTGGTTCTCGGCTGCGTGAAGGATTTTGGTAAAGCGGAGGGAAATCCCAACGTAATTCCCGATTTATACTAGGCTACAACATTCTTAGTCGTCCAAGGTCGGCGTTGCAAACAGTTTGGATCCTGATCAGACGCCGCGTAACGCGGCGTCTAATCAGGATCCAAACTGTTTGACACTAATTTGGATATTTGTTAAGTCATATTGCCTCAAATCTATCTTTGAAATAAGGCAGACGACAGTTTTAAAACACGCTATAATAGCTAGAAAACAGACGATGCTTTTGTCTGTAAAAGATATCATTTTAATGCATTCCACTCATAATACGTCAAGTGTGTACATGTAATACAGTTAGATCTAGATCATATACTGAGTGATTAGGAACAGACTCTTTGCAACAATAACGAAACAAAGCGAGACAGTGAGAACGTTATAGCTATATGTAGTGCATGTACTTAATCTGTGTTTGTGTCAAATACGTTGTCAGCTTAAAACTCTATAAAATAAACGAAACAAGCCTGGTGATGAGTTTGCGTTACCAGTTCTGAATCGGGCATGGCACAAGTAATACATGTACTAGGCTAAATGGCTTATTGCCGAAACATCAGTTTGTTTCTTATATTTACCTTATATTTGCTGTTTGTCCCAAAATAAATGAACAGTTTATTAGTAAGCAATTATGTTTAATTCTTATTAGAGGTTGTTAACACGAATAATGTGTACTTATGAAAGGATCAACCATACCCGCATTACTGAAGCTGTGTACTATTCGAATGCAACAAAATAAGTTCTACTGTAAACATTAAACGTCTCCAATTTAACAGTTTGGCGCAAAAATGTCGATTTGACATCATTTTAAAATGACGTCGTTTTTAAACGAGGATACATCTATTGCTTATTTTTTAGATCTACATAAATAAATGCAAACAGATGCTGTTTATACAGTATTTCAATTCTTTTGAAAATTGTCTCATAATAAAGAAGAATTCAATAGATTGTAAGAATTCCTAGTCGTTTTACAACTGAAAATAACTCTTGACAGTGAATTAACCAATTACCCCATGAACACGCCTTTTTACGCCTTTGATTTATTCATCCACTGAAGAAAATAGTTTTCTATATTCTAGCAGATAATAGCTTAAAGCAGGCTGAAAGTAAAGCAGAATGCACCTTAAGGCGCATTCTGGTTTACCTTCAACCTGCTTTAAGTTGTTAGCTATTTTCAAAAATAGAAACAGGTTATGGGGTAATGGGTTAAAGTATTTTTAGAATCCCTAAAAAAGTACGGGTATGGGCCGAGATCAGAAACTAGGCGTCTGGCATGGACTTTGACTGTTGAACGTTTCATTACCATCATGACGAAATAACCCTAACACAGTCAGTGTCATGATGTCGTCTGCTATAATTTTCCGTCTGCTTTTTTATCACATAACTTGCGGTCTGGGAGTGGTAATACATGTAGATCTAAATGTGTCAAGTACCTGTATGTTCGTCCACAAGCACTGCATGTAGCGAGACGCCAACTGACGTCATTTTCGACGACGTTAACGTAAATAATGTAATGTTGTTTGTTTTTTTTTTTTGGGGGGGGGGGGGGGGAGGGGGGGATCTATATAGCGGAGGGTCTACAAACTACGGCTTCAATCAATTTAATCGGTGCTTAAATTTGTTATAACATATGTGATAAATAGAATCTCACATACGTCCTCATTATTCATCATTTTTTATAAACTCGTTGATTAAGGCCCGCGTCATATTATTTAAGTCAATTTTGTTTATTAAAAATGATGAATAATGAGCTCTCTGTCTCATACAAGATCCTCTATTTATATAAAATTTGGAATTGTCCGTGTTTGCCCGAGGACTCCAAATTGGACTTCAGGGCTGCCATATCTCCGGATTTTTCCGAATTCTCTGGATTTCTTTTTTTTTTAAATTTCTCCGACTGTGGGTGTCAAACAGTTTGGATCCAGATCAGACATCGCGTAACGCGACGTCTGATCTTGATCCGAACTGTTTGCATAATTATTTCAGTGTCATAGAGCCTGGCATCTAATGGGTTAAAGGCACTTTTCCTAAAATCGCGCCTGAAGATTTAGAAATATTAGGATTTTTTTTAGCAACTTATGGTAGACAACTGCACTGTCCTTCGTTTTGCAAAACATTTCCCATACAAAATTTAATAGCAGTCAACTACTTTCATACATTGTTTCAATCGAAAAGGAATCTGCCTTAACTCCCCACCCACCAATACAGTGGAGAATCTGCTATTCGCGTTTACGCTAAAACTATTATTTACAGTGCAAACAGTTTGGATCCAGATCAGACGCCGGGTAACCCGGCGTCTGATCAGGCTCCAAACTGTTTGCCACCAAGATAAACATGAATTATCAGGATTGTCCAAAAGTTGTACTTCTCTACGTTTTAGTGTTTTGCGTTTGCGTACGTTTGCGTTTAAACGGGAAAGAATAACAGATTCTCCACTGTACCACACTCCCACAAAACAACAAACAAAGAAGGCTTTATTTAGTCCTAAAATTGGGCTTCGTTGTGTACGAGCAATCTGATTTCAAAGAGATATCACAAGACAGGATTAGACAAGAGAAATCAAAAATGAAACTTGGGACTTGAATAAGGTTGAAAGTGTATAAGATAAGAATTTCATCGTGTCAATTTGGACCGAACCCGGGCAAAAAGTATGACATAAACTTATACTATTCATTCTCTTCTGGGGAGTCCAACTGGCAACGTTCAAAGGAGCTCATTAGTGAAGATTGTTGCTTAATCAATGGCAAAAGTAATGCAGAAACATGTCACAATACGAGCTTTCTGCTTTGAGAATGACGCATAAAAGCGCATTTGCAAACAGTTTGGATCCTAATCAGACGCCGTGTAACGCCGTTCTAAACTATTTGACACTCGTATCGATATGTTTTAGTTTAAACATATTTATTTCCAGAAGTACATATGATTACAATTATACATGCTAACGTTATTTTACAATACTTAGGAAAAGGATTGAAACGAAAGAATAAACTTATTGAGTTTCTCTCGATATGTTTTAAGTCATACTGCATTGAATCTTACTGTTAAACCATCTTGAAACAACAAAATTGAAGCAGACGACAATGAATCGGTGAAGGGGTAAATATCTCACGAAAAAGTGAAAGGGTGAAAGACAGACAGAAGAGAGAGTTTCACTCTCAATGACGCATTTATAAAATGCGCATTTGCAAAACAAATTGAATTCTGATCAGACGCCGCGTAACGCGGCATCTGATCAGGATCCAAACTGTTTGACACTCGTTCAAAGTCATACTTCATTAAATCTTACTTTGAAACGATCTTACAAAGAACAAAATTTAAGCAGACGACAATTAAACGGTAAAAGGGTAAAAAACTCACAGAAATGTTGGTAGTGGAAGGGTGAAAGACAGACAGAGAGAGTTTCACTCTCAATGACGCATTTCATAAAGCGCATTTGCAAACAAACAGTTTGGATCCTGATCAGACGCCGCGTGACGCCGTATCTGATCACGATCCAAACTGTTTGACACTCGTTAAAAGAAATACTACATTAAATCTTACTTTGAAACGATCTTGCAAACACCAAAATTGAAGCAGACGACAATGAAACGAGAGTGCAAACTGCTCGTGAATTTCAACTTGAAACTGCCGTCTTCTGAATGTATGAAGTAATGCGGCATACATGTACTCACACAGCAAGAGTACGAGATTCTGAAACACTGCATTAATTGGCGAAAATTGAGGTAAAAACCTCTGTATTTAACCCATTTACGCCCAGTGGATTATTCCATGCTTATATATTGGATTAGTCAATTTTGTATCTCAGGGGTGCCTGGTCAAATTTCTCATTTTCATTTTGTTTTGTATTGAAATTCCTATCAGCAAACAGTGTAGACTCTGATCAGACGCCGCATAATGCGGCGTCTGATCAGAGTCTACACTGTTTGACGATGTCCCATATATGGGATCGTGGACACAAATGAGTCTACCACTCACACAAAGGTTTTTATGGAAAAAACAGCATACAAGTATAAAATATTTATGTCTATATTCCCTAAAGACTGGGACATTGTCAAAACATGTAGACATGTAACAACACCTCGTTTATTCGTTCACCGTCCTGAAACTTCCAATCGACAAGACCAGTTTTCAATAAAGTCAAATCCAATTTAAATTATTTTTAACCCTTTGATTGCCATGACGTCATCAAATTTAAACAATTGTCGTCTGCTACTATTTCTGAAAAACAAATTTAAGGTAGTTTGACTTAAGAAATATTGAAACGAGTGTCAAACAGTTTGGATCCTGATCAGACGCCGCGATACGCGGCGTCTGATCAGGATCCAAACTGCTTGCAAATAACTACTGTACTCGGGGTAAGGCAGTGAATGGGTTAAATTTGTGGTTTAACAATGTATCGCAAAATGATAAACAGTGTAGACCCTAATCAGAGGGGTCTCAGTTTTATAGACCCTCAAATCTGGGTCTTCAATGTTTGCACACGTCAAGTGTACTCTTCATATGTACACTGTGTTTTACATAAGGCTAAAAACCGTGGAGCTAGGGGTCAATATTTCAAGCGATTGGTTGCACGGGTTTGCAGCTTAATGCCGAGAAGAAGTAATACTGAAAGGTCATTATATGGGCTTGGAGCTTTCTGCATATATAGCTTTCACCATGCATCAGCAGTCGTATGTATAAGTATCATGGTCCTTCTTCATTGAGTAGGTTCTTGACACGGGATTGGCTGTACGGCCATTTCGTCAGGGTCCGAGGTTATAAAACTCTGTGCTCAAATCTCAATTTTGATTACTGGCTCCTTTTGATTTTTACAAAACACGCTTTAAATAATTGATTTTAGTAAACTCATTTGGGTATTTTTTACAGTAGAAAATTTAATATGTATGCGAATATTAGTTATACAGTGTTCCCTCCCTACAACGGCCCTCCCAACAACGACTCCCTCCTTACAACGACCGTTGCCGCTGTTCCCTAACAAGAAATTATGCTAAACTTATTCACGGCTGCAATGTCGTCTGCTTAAAATTGTCGTCTGCTGTTTTTTCTGAAAGTAACATTATATTATGGACATTTTGACAGAAAAACATTCTTTAACTTTAAGGAACATGAAACTTGATATGACAGGGCTGTCATAAGTTGACAAGAAAAATCCTAAGATTTGCATTTTTCAAGTGCGATTTTACGAGTTGTACCTTTACCCATAGTTTTTTTCTAGTTTTGTTGACACGTGGTTGCTTAAAGCAGACAGGAAGTAAAGCAGAATGCGCCTTAAGGCGCATTCTGCTTATCTTTCAGTCTGCTTGTACTAGAAAAACAATCCGAAGATTTAGGAAAAATCCGGAGAAATGGCAGCCCTGATATGACAAAGTTAACAGACGGTAATGATTAAAAAAAGAAAGGTAATCATGGTGACATGGATTCGTCTCATCTATAGTGCATGCATGAAGAAACATTGTCCCCGATTCAGACTAGAACTCCACGTTTCCGGGTGCACGTGAACTTCCTTATTTAGGGTTCATTTTACCATAAATAGTTTAATTTAACTAGACTTATACTCGCTATCGAACAAGACAATACTACGAGTTCTTCCTCCTTGCTAGAGGAAGTTGTCACGAGTTCTTCCGCATTACTCGCCCGTTTAACCCTCCGCCTTTTATAGTCGCGGAATTTATTTACTAGAATTTGCAAACGGTTTAAGATTCAGATCAGACTGTTTGCAACCATCATGCAGAATTCTTAGCTAAAATGACATTAAAAGTTACTTTTATAAAAAAAACAATTAAAGACGACTTCTGTGATACAGGCACTATTAATAGAACAAAAAGTATCAAAATAAAGGTTAACATTCCGACGTAGTCTTACATCTGAACTAGCCAATTACCGTTTAGCACGCGAAGTAATTGTCGGATGCAAACTTTTGTCTTTGACAAAAATTCTTTGAATTCAAGAAAGCGGGGGATTTCTTTTTCAATCCCATTTTTAAACGAAATGAAATTCAAACACGATGCAATTCAATTTAAAACGTGACATTCTTGATAAAAGTTGAATGTTTGATTAATGTTTAACCCTTTCATGATCAATTTTATCGTGAGGTTTTACAGTGGAGAATCTGTTATTCTTTCCCGTTTAAACGCAAACGTACGCAAACGCAAAGCACTAAAACGTAGAAAAGAACAACTTATGGACAATTCTGATAATTCTTGTTTATCGTGGTGGCAAACAGTTTGGAGCCTGATCAGACGCCGGGTTACCCGGCGTCTGATCTGGCTCCAAACGGTTTGCACTGCAATTAATAGTTTTAGCGTAAACGCGTTTATTGGGAAAGAATAACAGATTCTCCACTGTACCCCTTCATTGCCATATTGTCTTCTGCTTCAATATTGATGTCTGCAATATCGTTTCAAAGAATAGGATTTAAGACAGGATTATTGACGTAACTGAAAAGTAGCAAACAGTTTGATCCTGATCAGACGCCGCGTTACGCGGCGTCTAGGATCAAAACTGTGTGCAAATGCGCTTTTGGCGCCATTGAGAGTGAAAAGGTTTAGTGGCAAAAAAGGTTTCAACTTTGACCAGCTACGGAGTCTGGTTCCTATTGTATGACTGCAATGTAATGTATTGTGTTTGCATTTACAGTAAAACCTCTCTATTACGGACATTAAATTGTGTTAATTATTATGTGTTTAGGACAGGTACCTGCTTAACGTGCAGTAAAACAGAAAGTTCCTTAAGGAGCTTTCTGTTTCAGTACTGTCACATTGCTTTAAGCTGTTACCTGTAATTTATACAATAGATAAGCCTTCGTTTCAGTGACCGAAGTTTATAAAATAGTCACCATGGGACTTTCGGAGTAGATACCGGAAATGCGGTCTCAAAACATGTACTCGCTCATTAAGTACTCCGGTTCTTCGGCGTCTGACCTGGCTCCACATAGTCATATAGCACCGATGAAAGATGAGATGAGATGATAAAGAGGAATCATTTCAATTTCAAACAGCGGTGAATATGTCCGGATTTTTTTAGTGTAAATAATGCTGTATTGTTTTATTACCTAGCATGTGGTCATTTTGATAACACTATGATAGTCTCTTATAATTCACAATTGAATAAATGGATCATTGACATGTATATTTAGTTAAGTAACTGTATGTATGCTGTATCCATAATGAGATTTATACATTCAGGAACATGATTTCAGCTAATCTAATTCGCCTCAAAGCAGAGCATATAGGGTCAAAATCCACAAAACCTGTCTTCTGTTAAGACCGTACAAGGTGCACATTATATAAAAAGCTTTTAATTAGCCAATTACACTATGCCCTGCTTCTTGTTTTGAAAATCACTCAAAGCAGACTTAAAGTAAAGCAGAATGCACATTGAGGCACGTTCTGTTCTACTTTCAAATTGATTTAAGCTACAATTTGCTTTTCTTATGGTACATATATATTCATGACTGTGTAGTGTGCAAATATTTCCTTCAATTGAGGAATAAATCAAAGGCTGGAAAAATTGTGTGTTATGGACCAACGGGTTAATCTTCTTGCACTACTTTGGAGAATATGAAATGCAATGTTTTCTGGAGAAAAAAACCCACCATTATGTCCGCAATATATGTAGATGTTCACAACCATGTAATTATGATGAAACAGTGGAGAAAACGTTATTCTTTCCCGTTTAAACGCAAACGAAACGCAAACGCATTGCAAACAAATGAAGAAAATGACACTTTTTTGACAATTCTGAACGTAGATTTTAACCTGGACGGCAAACAGTTTGGAGCCTGATCAGACGCCGGGTTAGCCGGCGTCTGATCTGGCTCCAAACTGTTTTTCACTAGAAATAATATATTTGGCATAACTGCTAATGCGTTTATTTGGAAAGAATAACGTTTAGTCCACTGTACACTTAGCGATTTTGAATCAACCACAACTATATATCAGTTCCGGGTTTGTACGACCTTTTCAACTTTTATCGATTGTAAATTGAATACCTTTACAGTCGTACTGCTACCTCATGCCCTATCACAGTGTATAAACGAACTGTACTATAACCGAATATTGCGACTAGATTGTAACGATTCTATCGATTCAGTGCGACACGCTGACATGTACGGAAGGTGTTTTCCTCTCTTTTCATTGTTTGCTAAATAGATCACTAAGAAAAGCAAACGTACATTATACTGTGCATTGATTTAGGATATTTATTTGACTATCATTTTTCCGTTATCAAACTTTCCAAAGAAAATATTTCCATTACATCACCAAACACCTGGCAATATTTACACGAGGCCGTGTTTACAAACGTGTTAAATACGCAATGTTACGCACCCTGACATCTAATCGGGCGTTAAAACTTGAGAAAATTATGTACTCTTCTTTCGATAGCAGTACAAGCACAATAGTTGTGGAATTTAACTAAATATCCACGATGAAAGTACTGCACCGATGAAACTGAAACTGTATGGTTTATTGATTAGACAACATGGGGATCTGAATGATTATAGCGACTATACTGTATCAATTATAGCGATCTTACGGTAACGATTTCAGACGACTCTGGGATCGTTTTACGTCCAAAACGCACATGTTTTACTATAACAAAATTAAATAAATCTCTTTTCAACCCTTTACCTGACAGTGCCTCCTTTTGACAATTTGCTTTTTCAGAAAAACAGAATGACAGAGTGACAAAATTTAAGCGGTGTGGATAGAAATATATCCAGCGAAAACTAAACCAATTCCAATATGTTCTTGTTACAGGCCACCAAAGCAAAATGATTTTAATGAAGAATTTGAATAATGATTTGAAAATCACAAGTGATATAGAATGGTTCGTTTTAGGTGATTTTAACATTTGCCAGAACAAGAAAAAAGATAGACTTTTAGACAATCATACCAAGTTGCTAAACATGTTTAATCTTACTCAACTGATCACTTACTAACAACACTCAGTCTTTATTAGACCATGTTCTTTTTAGCCACCCCGAAAAAATATCACAGTCTGGTACACTTCCTTTGAATATGAATAGGAAAGTAACAAAAGGAAAATTCCATACGCATAACACTGTCAAAACATTACAGGAGATTTTATTGCCAAATTGCAACAAATATTTGGATAAAATGTTTATAGTTGAATCCATACATGAAACTTATATTCTCCCACAAAGATCCATCTTATATGAGTCGTATTTTAGGAAAAGAACTAGAAAACTGTAGCAAATGTTTAATCGATAACAAAATCTCGTTACATCTCGGAAAAACAGAAAGTATTTTGCTTGGATCTCGAATAAAATTAAATAAAATCAAAAACTTTTGCGTGAATGTAACGGTGATGAAATCAAATCTACAAGTGCAGTTAAATATCTGGACTCATGTTTAGATGCAGACATGTCAGGAAGATTCCATTGTAAATAAAATTATCAAGAAAGTAAACTCGAGAATTAAATTTTATATCGCCAGCAAGATTGTTAAACAAATCTCTTAGAAAGACACTATTCTTTAATACAATGCCATATAGGTAACGATCCTCCTCGTAGCTCTGTGATCTTACTAAAAAAACACAAACTACAGGTTGCACAAAACAAAGTGCGTTTCATTCATAATTAACATTGTAGAACATCTCTTCGTGTGGCAGATCTTAGATTTTAAATTTGGAATATAGATGTAAACAATGTTTATAAAAAAAAAATTAAAACAAGCCCCAAGCATGTATGAACACTTTACAAAAATGAAAGGTATCCAATGTTATGGAGCTAAATCTAATGTAAAAGATAATTATCATGCCCCTCCAGTTGATACCTTTACTTTTACTTCCAACTCGTTTTACAATAATGCACATATGTTTAATTAATGTCACTCAAGATCCCTATGTGACAGTTTGGACCATGTTGGAAATAAGTTTTGTTCTTTATGGGCAAAACTTCTCGGGCACTCCTGTGCACCATTTCTTTTCCTAAATGTCCATAATATTGGCGTAAAATAACAACTGAACTAGTCTATTTGTGATGTTTTCTTAATGTGATATCTATTTTGTAAAGTGAATCTAGTTTTTGATAATTTCAACAATATGTAATTATTATCATATGTTTTCATAAACATGTGCACAAATAAGATTATTATTTTTTTTATTATTATTACAATGTAGACCCAGAACAGAGCTGCTACTAACAGCTTTACGGCATTGGCTTGTACCAACTGGCGATCAAACCCACTACCTTCCAACCCA
The DNA here is from genome assembly GCA_922989275.2 of Gari tellinella. Taxonomy (NCBI): domain Eukaryota; kingdom Metazoa; phylum Mollusca; class Bivalvia; order Cardiida; family Psammobiidae; genus Gari; species Gari tellinella. The sequence continues at coordinate 60,641,337 of OV277860.1, read as the reverse complement.
AGCTGATGCCGACATTATGTTTATCTATAGTTAAAGCCCTTTTCTTCCCTGAAACCTCAAATGGACAATTCATATTTTCAATTCAGTCTTGTCCATTTGTGACCTTTAAGGGTTAATTTTTACAATATAATTATGTTAAAGTGACAAACAGTGAAGACCCTGATCAGAGGGCTCCATTGTAACCAATATCAATGTTTTCAACGCAAAATACGCTTAAGATCCAAATTTTAAAAGTAAGAGCAGAAATCCGAAGATTTGGGGAAAAATCCGTATATCCAAAGACTTCGAAAAAATATGGAGAAATGGCAGTCCTGGGAAATAATATAAAAACAGTATGCAGAATTGGTGAAATCATGTTTCGCGAATCGCAATGTCATACACATTTCAGAAAATTGGGCCGAAATGATCATTTGCATGCATGACCACACTATACATGTAAATGGTAGTAGATGTTTGCACGTACATATACGTATCACTCTGATACAACTTTTATGTAGAAATCATAACAATACATCAAGCAGAATTTGCGAAATCGTGTATAGCAGTAAGCTAGTCGCTATATGTCATACAAATTTCAGGGGAATCTAGTCTCTATATATCATACAGACACGTTGGTAGGTAGTCGCTATAAATGATAGTAGATGATTGCAATATATGGTACAGTCTACATGTAGAAAGTTTGCATAAATTTATAATCAAATGGCGATTTAAAATAAACAATAGATGGTGGCTTTGTTTAGCAGTCTATTTAGAAACCATATAGTACAGTTTTGTAATATATGCGATTAAAACAAAGGACATTTTCAAAGAACTGTTCCCAAATTTGAGAGGGAAATCGACACTCTGTGTTGATTTTTAATCAGATCACCATTGCCTCTCTACGTACACACTTACAAGTGTACTACGATACAATTTACATGTATAATTGCGATTATTACTTACGTTCGCTCGCATAAAGGGGGAAATTCCGTTAAACTGCGGGACTATTCTCCGGGTCTCCCATGTATCCACTTTAAATAATTTTTAAAACAAATGTATGCTGTTCTCGTCCATTCGAAAATTTAAGCTATAATTTAGTCATTAGTTAAAAATTTATAACTGATGTTTTGTACTATATCAATAATAGATGTACCTGACCTATAATTTGTTGAATGTGTGTTATGGAAATTTCTCATGTATTTGTATACATGCAAACTGAGAAAATAAAGAGTACTCTGATTCGATTTTGATTTGGTTCTAAGAAAATATCCAAAATTAACAGGTTTAGTTGAGGCCTGTGAAGAAATGTCAACATTTGTTGTTAAATCTAGTCGCTTTATCCGGTTATAGTACAGTTCGTTTATACACGGTGCCTATAGTAGACTCGCTATAACCCTTGCAGCGCCCAAATGTATTTACGCCAAATTATCGTCTGCTTCACTGTTGTTGTCTGCAATATCGTTAAAAAGTTAGATTTAAGGCTGTGTGACTGACGTTATTTCGATCAAACGCCGCGTTACGCGAGAACGAGTTTAGAGGCCCGACTGCACTTAAACTATTAACGTAGTTTACAAACATAAGTACACTATTGGAGAGTTCATTACACTTGCCCATAGCAAACCGGGTAGATCTAGATCAGAGGGTTTATACACTGTTTGCTATTCTTCAATCCTTAAGTTGTAAAAATTGGACAAGACTTATAAATATGGAAGTCGGAATTGTCAATTTGAAGTTTCAGGGGTGAATAAATTTAAACCCGAATATACATGTACATGTTTATCATACAATATTATATAAATATTTGATGGCAGTTTGCGTGACATTCAAATTGTCAACTCGAGAAACAGCATGTCACCCCGAGGCGTAGCCGAGGGTGACATTCTTGTTTTCGAGGGTTGACAATTTGAATGTCACGCAAACTGACATTTAATATTTATTTTATTACACCGAGCTTACATTGTATCAACCCTGGCTTTGGAATCGTTTTATTCGTCTTTTATAAAATGTGTTGTGAATACCAATTTAGCGCGGACATGTACATAACGCGGGAAATGACGTCGCCGTCTTACGACGTCACATTGTTTATAATTATATTACAGGAAACAAAGAAGAACGTTATGATAAGTAAATTGAAGAAACAGCGTCTTTGCATTGTCTAGGTGGCAAACATCCTCTTCCGAAATAGTGGCAAATCGTTAAGGAATGGAAAAAAGGAATCAACTTGTACAGAAAATGCCAAAAATTGATTAGAAGTAACCACTGTTTAACCCTTTTCCTTATAGAAGCGACTTTTAGCGCATTCATTTTATTCATCCGCCAAAGAAATAGTTCCATTTTATACTGTCATGAATATGTACCATAAGAAACATTTTCTATATCATAGCAGATAGTAACTTAAAGCAGGCTGAAAGTAAAGCAGAATGCGCCCATTCTGCTTTACTTACAACCTGCTTTAAAAGGTCACACATCTCAACTACTAGAAACAGGTTATGGGGTAATGGGTTAAAACGTTCCAATGTAGCCAATAGCGATTGTCATGTCAAGGCTGACAGTACGTTTTCGGATGGAGTAAAAAAGTAATGTCCTTTAGAGTGACGTCACAAAAAGAATATCATAAAGAGTGACAGTATATTTTTGATAGATGTAAAAGACATGCAAAATGTTAACTGTAGGTCTATGGAAAATTAACATTGTAACTCAAAGCGAGGTGTAATAAACACAAATACCAAAATACACTTCCTTGTTTTAAAGTTGATAAGCTTTTGAAGTTTCAAAGACGAGTGGTTTTTGGTTTAGTTGAGACATACAGTTAATCTTTTTTTCTCACATAACTACCCCTGTTTTCTATAGCGAACAACGATGACGAATATCCTTATCTCCAACATGTGTAAGATCACTTTGATGACGTCACTAAAACGTCACTATTTATAACGGCGTTTTTACGTCACAATGCATATTGCTTTAAAAATAGCTTAAATCGTTGGTAATGTGAGAAAAAGAATCTGTCACTCGTCGATGTTTAAGACAAGTTGATCTCAAACTCGTCTAGAATAGAACATTTCAATTCTAGACTCGTTTGAGATCAGCTTGTCTTAAACATCGACTCATGACAGATCCAACATATAACCCCTTCATTGCCGTGACGTTATCAATTCTAAACGATTGTTATATGCTTTTATTTCTCAAATTTAAACTTTTAGTAGATATCTCGAACTCGCTTAACTCGAATAATCTGATATGTCGACACATGAACTTCATAATTTCATGCTCGGTTATGTCGATCATACCAGAATTTCAAAGTTAAAACGTGGCTAGCTACGTTTTGACTTTGAAATACGGATATATTCAACTTAACCGAGTTCAAGATATCGAATTTCGACTATAGATCTATTTTGATATCAGCACTATTGAAATAAGTGCCTGGTCAGGATCCAAACTGTCTGCAAATAACTATTGAATTCGGACGAGGCAGTACAGTGGAGAAATCGTTATTCTTTCCCAATAAACGCGTTTACGCTAAACTATTATTTCAATTGCAAACAGTTTGGAGCCAGATTAGACGCCGGATAACGCGGCGTCTGATCAGGCTCCAAACCGTTTGCCACTAAGCTTAATTTTAAGTGTTAGAATTGTCGAAAAATTGTATAATTTTCTACGATTTAGTGTTTTGTGTTTGCGTTCGTTTGCGTTTAAACGGGAAAAAACAACGTTTTCTCCACTGTTTAGGGGCTAGGCGCTCATACAATAAATGATTCATTAGAAATATTTGATACGGGTTTCTTTTTTAATTAATGCAGAAAACATGTACTAATACAATACGCCCCTTTCTGCAATATTTTGTATCATGAATTAGCTAGTCAAATATCTTTGGAGGAAAATTCAAATTAAATTGATGATCCCTAGAATAATGACTTGTCAAAATTCACAATACTTCATAGTACTGTTGTGAAATCTTTGAATGCTGGGTATTTTTTTCGTCAGTAAACATTGTCGTATGCAACTGTCATTAAAATAGCCACTGACTTATACAAGACGGTATAGCAACCCAGCGACGTTGAATAGGCTGTCACGTGACAACATCTTCACTTTTTGCCTCGTTGTCTGCAATTTCTGGGTGGAAAATAACCGACTCCAGTGTATTTATTGACATTTTAGTGGATTTAAAAGAGTTGGTAGAAATTCCTATCAATTCACGGGAATATATACCCGTGAACAATGCTTCGACACAGACATTAATCATATTGACTACCAATAGACATAATCTTATCAAGTCTCGCGAAGTCTCGTTTGCGCCGCACGAGATTTTCGATGTAGCGCGAGGTTTCACTTCCGTGAGTGTATACTTTCGTGACTGAATAGCATTTTCTGAAATTGTTCTCAAAATCCCTTCACTTCAATGACGATTTTTTAATTATTTTTTTATTTCTAATTGGACGTCTGCTTTTATTCTTTAAATGTAAACGTTAGGTAAAATGACTAATTCAATATCGTAATGATTGTCTAACAGTCTGGATTCTGATCATACGTCGCGTAATGTTGTGTCTAATCAGGATACAAAATTCTAGCTTATAACCACTGTACCCTGGTTTAGACAGTGAATGCATTCAGAAACGGTTCGGGGTTGTTGTTTTATTAAATTTCTCATTCACCCATGAAACTTAAATTGGCAATTCTCAAATGATATTGATGTAATGGCCGTCACTGAGACCTGGCTTGGTAGTGCTGCAGATAAACCGTGCTTAGGTGAACTGGTTCCTGACAGCTATAAGATCAAACATGTTCCTCGCTGTAGTGGAAGCCGGGGTGGTGGGGTGGGGCTCATATATAAGGCATCAATGGATATCAAAATCCTTTCCTCTACCAAAGATAATGATTTTTCAACTTTTGAGCACATTGACTGTACTTTAAGCATCAAAGATTTCACAGTGCGTCTAGCAGTCATCTACAGACCCCCTCCATCCACGGCAAACGGTCTAAAAATCTCAGACTTTCTTGACAAGGAATGGCCACTTTTCTTATCGACATTTTCAACCATTGATAAACAAATCATCATTGTAGGGGATTTAAACCTTCATCTTGATATCTCAAACGATAGGAACACTGTCAATTTCGTCAGTACAATGGATTCATTTGGTTTTCAACAGCATGTCAAAGAAGCCACTCATGTCGGGGGACACACTCTTGACGTTGTTATAACAAGAGATAACGAAGACTGTGTGTCAAATATCGAAGTCACTGACCCTGGACTATCTGACAGTAGTGGCAAAATCTCAAGAGACCATTTCTCTGTGTCTTTCAGAGCAAAGGCAGAAAAACCTCCGCCCATCAGAAAAACTGTTTCATTTCGAAAGCTTAGGGACATTAATGTCGATTTATTTAAAAGAGATATCCTTAACTCAGATTCAATTAAAGAAATTCTGAAAATGACAGATGTTGACGAAATTGTCGGTGTATACACACATGAACTTAAAGCCCTGATCAATAAGCATGCACCATTGAAAACTAAGACCATAACTCTCAGGCCATCATGTCCATGGTACACCCAGGAACTTCACGATGCTAAACATTTAAAGCGTAAGCTGGAACGAAAGTGGAAATTATCCACACTCATAATTGATCATCAACTGTATCGAGAGCAGTGTGCTAAAGTAAACAAACTATTAGCAGAGTCAAAGGTTAATTTTTACACAGAAAAAGTAGAATCCTGTCAACAGGACTCGAAGAGTCTTTTTAAAGTCACTAAGCATCTCCTGGGTGCAAACAGTGAAATTGCACTGCCAAACAATGTGTCCTCAAAACAACTTGCGCATGATTTCAGCGACTTTTTTATTGAAAAGGTGGACAAAATACGGACAGGCATTGCCTCTGAATCAATGTCATGCATCCCAGTCATCACAGAAACGTTGCATTCAATGACTTCTTTAGAAAGCTTTGACTCTGCTACAGCAGCAGAAATTGGGGAGATTGTGAAGGCATCCCCATGTAAGTCCTGTGAACTCGACCCAATACCTACATGGCTTTTAAAGTTATGCCTTGACGAGCTCCTACCGTCGTTAACAAAAATTGTGAACTCTTCGCTGGAATCTGCGTATGTTCCAAAAGAATTCAAAAAGTCGCATGTAAGACCTCTTTTGAAAAAACCTGATCTCGATACAAATGATCTTAAGAACTACAGGCCTGTATCAAATTTGCCATTTCTCTCAAAAGTATTAGAAAAGGTAGTAGACAAACGCATTGAGTCCCATTTGACCACAAACAATCTGCATGAACAACATCAGTCAGCATATCGTAAGCATCACTCTACAGAAACTGCTCTTCTAAAAGTTCAAAATGACATCTTGCAATATCTTGATAAGAATGAAATCACAATTCTGGTGATGCTTGACCTATCTGCCGCATTCGACACAATTGATCATGAAACATTACTCAATCGCCTTGAAAAAGACTTCAAAATTATTGGAAACCCACTAAAGTGGATGACCTCATACCTGACCGACCGTTACCAAACAGTCGCGGTAGATGGCGAATTATCTGCCCCAGTTCAAATGAAATATAGTGTGCCACAGGGGTCAGTCCTTGGGCCGAAGAACTACATCTTGTACACAAAACCTGTCGGCTCAATTTGCAGAAATCATCAGCTGGATCATCACTTCTATGCAGATGATTCACAGTTATACTTGTCATTTAAGCCTAAAGACACATCTTGTCAACAAGAAGCCCTTTCAAAAGTCGAATTGTGTCTAAAAGACATAGTATCATGGATGCACCAGAACATGTTGAAGCTGAACACTGACAAAACTGAGGTCATACTGTTTCATTCAAAAAAGTTTAACGTTCCTAAAGATTTTCACGTACAAGTGGGAAACTCTAAAATCAAACCATCAGTATGTGTGAAGAATCTTGGTGCTAGATTAGATTCCCAAATGGATATGACACAGCACATTAACGCTGTGTGCAGGTCTGGCCACTCACAGCTGCGGCAGATAGGTCATATTAGACAGTACCTTTCTCCAGAAGCTACAAAGACCTTGATCAATTCTCTGGTCACTTCAAAAATTGACTACTGCAACTCACTGCTGTATGGGATTCCCCAAAACTCATTATGCAAACTACAGCGTGTGCAAAATACAGCAGCCCGCATCATTACCAGGACCCCTCGGTACAATCACATCACTCCAGTCTTGAAGGATCTTCACTGGCTTCCAGTTCAACACAGAATTGAATTCAAAATTCGGACACTCACATACAAAGCCATGTGCAATGATTCTCCAAGGTACATTGTCAATATGCTTGACGTGTATAAACCTCGAAGAGGTTTGGAGATAGAAGTTTCATGCATGCAGCCCCAAAGCTCTGGAACAGTCTACCATCAGACATTAGAGATGCAAGCTCAGTTGCAGTTTTCAAAAAGCATCTGAAAACACATTACTTTAATATTTGTTATTAGAACACTGCTACCTATGCGATATGTTCTTGCTGTAGATGTTGTGGGTCCAAATGGGAGTTTCTGGAGAATTATCTGGTTTTCGGTCTCTTATAGAAATTTTAGTTATTGTCGCATGCTATTTTTCCTTGTTATGTTACATTGGGCGGCCTGCATTGGGCGTTCTGCTATTATTTCTATCAGTCGGCATAAAGAAGCCATTTGCTTCGTTGCTCTCGATTGTTGAGGTAGTGCAATCGCCGTTTTGGGGGATGTCTTCTGTATGTTTAGTGGCCTTCATTGGGCGCTCTACTGTTATTTCTATCAGTCCGCATAAAGAAGCCATTTGCTTCGTTGCTCTTGATTGATGGGGTAACGTGATCGCCATTTTGGGGGCTGTCTTTTGTACGTTTATTATGTTTATTTTATATCTAATTGTAGTTATTTGTCTTTTCCTGGCGGCCTGCATTTGGGCGCTCTACTATTGTTTCTATCGGTCGACAATCAGAAGCCGGTTGCTTCATTGCTGATTGATGGGAGTAATGTGATCGCCATTTTGGGGGCTGTCTTTTATATGTTTATTCATGTTTATTTTAGATCATATTGTAGTTATTTTGTCTTTTCTTGTTTGTAGGTACATTTGTGTAACTTCATGTGAAGCGCTTTTGAACGCACTACCCCTGTGTGAAAAGAGCGCTATATAAATCTGGTATAATAATAATAACAATAATAATTCCAATTTCCAATTAAGGCCTTTCGCTACCGGAAGTCGGTCTTGCGGGCGAGCGGATATGCGTCTGGACGACACAGACTTTTTTCGTACGTGTTTATACTAGAAAATTTATATAAAGGAAATGTTGATATAAATTAGTATAATCCTTCATAGCGCAGTTAGTATAGTGGTTGACTATAGTGGTTGACTTGCAATCCAAAGGTCATAGGTTCGAAACCCATCCGATCCAAATATTGTTTTTTAGTGTCCGATTTATTGACTTGTCAATCCATAACGCAGTAATCAAGAGACATGTTATGTTTAGTCTTCGTTGATTACATGTAGTACTAGTGATGTTTACGGTCCAAATATATGTCCACTTATATGTACCTGTACGTTTTAGTTTAATGACTTACAAGTCAATTAAATCGGTATACATGTAAACGATTTGATCGAACTATAAAGCCACACCTTGAAGCTTATCAATACGCTAACCTTTTCAATATCGATATTGCCCATTATAATTATGTTCAAACAATATAATAAACCTTGTATGCAAGTCCATGAATAAATAATAATGCATTTTAATGACAAAGTTTTAATTCTAAGGTAGGTAACTGTATCTAAACAACAAATATCCCACATTTTAATAAGAAAATATGTTATTACAACAAATCCTGACTGTAATATTTTCTAATTTTTTCAGACTGACTAGTTCATCAACCATATATGAATAAAATGAAAACAAATATACATTGAATGAGTCATTGTAATTCAAATTTTTAGCATTTTGCAAAATTTAAATAGCTGATAACATCTTTCTGAACACCTTTATTCAAAATGTTTTTAGCTTTTCTTGTAATGAATGTTGTGGACTACTTATTGGGCGAGAATTATAGTCATTAGCTTTATTCATTTTTAAGAAAAATAGAATCATCAAAATTCTAGGTTTTTGTCAGAAAAAAGACCTTAAAGACAAACCACACGATAAATTTTGCCTATATTTACACACATTGTTTCTTAGGCTATTATCATTCTTCATGACAATTTTCATAACAATCGTATGGAAACTACGCGCATATGCGAAGTACCTTAAGTCTAGTCCATTTATGACAATTTGGAGCTGATTTTCACAAAATATTGCAAATTTACAAAAAGTGCAGATCCTTATCAGAGGGCTCTTACAGGAGCCCTCTGATAAGAGTCTACACTGTTTGAATAAAACAAACGTATGGCTTCCTGGTACACTGTTTGTTAATTACGAGTATACTCGTCGCTAGGGATGAAGGTTCAGGGGGGGGGGGGGGCTTTATTCTTTCTAAATAAACGCGTTTACGCTAAAACTATTTTTTCCATTACAAACAGTTTGGAGCCCGACTGGGCTCCAAACTGTTTGCCACTCAGATTAAAATTAATGTTCAGAATTGTCAACAATTTGTCATTTTCAACGTTTTAATGCAATGCGCTTGCGTTTCGTTTGCGTTAAATCGGGAAAAAATAACGTTTTCTCCACTGTATTAAACTATGGCATGACAAAATAATATAGAAGCTCTAAGAATTCCATCAACAGGGCTGCCATAAGTTGACATGAAAAATCCTAAGATTTCCAAATTTGCATTTTTTCAAGTGCGATTTTACGACTCGTACCTTTACCCCATAGCCTATTTCTAGTTTTGTTGGCATGTGAATACTTAAAACAGGCTGGAAGTAAAGCAGAATGCGCCTTAGGGTGCATTCTGCTTTACTTTCAGCCTGCTTTAAGCTACCATATACTAGAAAAAATCCAAAGATTTAGGAAACATCCGGAGAAATGGCAACCCTGCATCAAAGGCGTGCCAAGGTATGAATTATAAAGGTGAGGCCATAAAATTCTCTTGCATAATACAATTTGTTGAAATGTCACGTGATATTTAATGTGTTTGGGAAATTTCAGCAGACGATATTACACGTACAGCTGTTGGCCATTAATAAGTTCCCACCCTGGAAATCTGTCACAAGCGTTTGATGTATTTGAGCTGTTTAAGATAAACAGGAACCTGTCGACTTACTTAAAGTTACTTGAGGTTAATATCTACCAAAAGCTGAATTACTTTCCAATCAGACTGAGAGGTGACATTTTATATACTTTTGAATTGATTATGTTGCTAAGCAACTTTAGAACACTAATGAATGACTAGTGTTCTTGATAATGATGTAATAGCAACGTGAACATCACATGGCACTATGATATGCAATCATTTTAAAGGGAAATCATGAACGATTTTCAAACATTTGGAATCGTTCAGCTAATAAAGTCTAAGTAAAATGACAAATGTGTAATAATGAAACCAAAGTTGTTGAAAATACCATCTCATTTGCTTTCTATGCTAGAAATGGAGAAGTTGTTTTCAAGTGTATAGAAGTTCACCTCTCAGTCTGATCGGAAATTGATTCAGCTTTTGGTAGATATATACCTTAAGTAACCTTGCTATAAATAGTAACAGATTTGCTTTGATGACAATGCAATACGTCCTTGCTGAGCGGGTCAATAACCGGATGCAGTCCAATAACCGGTTATTTGGACTGCATCCGGTTATTGGCCCGGGGGCAACAGAATTTATGAACGTGAAAACGTTAGCAACGTAAAGTTCAAAATGGCCAACGTTCGATGAAGATGACGTCATTTGGTCCTCGTACCATTATGGTTAACTTGTGTTAATAAGCAACGACGGCCCGCCCTGGCCGTTTAATAACTGTATATTATTGTATACCTTACTATAAAAAGTAACAGATTTTGCTTTGATGACAATGCAATACGCCCTTGCTAAGCGGGCCAATAACCGGATGCAGTCCAATAACCGGATGCAGTCCAAATAACCGGGGGCGACAGAATTTATTAATTTATGGTAAAAACAACTGCTTGGTTTAAATGACAACAGTTATCACAGGTATTGACAATATTTCATTACGACAAAATATACTAATATACAATATAACAACAATTAAAAGAATAGAAAATATAGATAGATACAAAACACAACAATTTTGTGTGAAGAAATACATAATCATGTACGCACTGACCCTGTATAGTGGTTTGATCGACTGAGCTTTAACCCTTTCACTGATAAATTTTATCGTCTGCTTTAACCCTCTTACCGCCAAAATATCGTCTGCATTAGTAGTGTCGTCTGCAATATTTTTTCAAGTTAGCTTTAGGGCTGTTTTGACTGAAGAAAGTCGATACGAATGTCAAACAGTTTGGATTCTGATCAGGATCCAAACTGTTTTGCAAAGTCGCCTTTTGGCGCCGTTGGCAGCGAAAGAGTTAAATATTTATGTGTTGTACAATCACTTCTGTTATCAAGGCGACGACAGTTTCACAAGTCTTTGCTGTACATCTATGTTCAAATTATGCCATTCAAATTGAGCCACATCAGAAAATAAAATGTCGCCAAGCACTGGAAAATAAGGACTTTAGTTCGTAACACCTGTGAAAACCGAACACTTACACTAACAACAAAATGCGTATGAAGTTGTTCGTTTTCTAGATTTAACGGCATTTAACACAATCAACCCTAGCTACGAGTATACTTGTCATAAGCAAACAGCGTATGTGTAAAACGTAAAATTTTCTTAAGCAAACATTGTAGACCTAGATCAGAGGGCCTCTGATCAGGGCCTACAGTGTTTGTCATTTTGCAATATTATTTAAAAAAAACATCCCTAAATAGTCAATAATGGACACGACTTAATTTTTCATAAATAATTTCAGGGGTGAATGAGTTAAAGTTTAATTCACGTGTCCTGACAGGAATACTGCATAAGGGCTTTTTCAGCTTTATTGAAGATATAGCTTTAATGTTTCAACAAATAGAAGAATGGTGTTGTTGTTGTTTTTTTGTTTTTTGTTTGGTTTTGTTTTTTTACCGAGAATGTGTCTAGTTTTCTCTGGGACTTTAGGAATTGGTTGTCAGAGATTTCATGTTCTCAGAACATTCGACTTTTGAGAAGTTCAGTTTTCATGATGTTATGATGAAGTACAGTGGAGTAGGCGTTATTTTGACGTCATTAGTGACGCTATACAGAGGAGAATACGTTGTTTTTTCTATTTCAACCTTTTCACTGCCAAATTGTTCGTGTTCCCTTCACCGTTTAAGTCGTCTGCTTCAATTTTATTGCCTGCAATATCGTATTTAATGCACCATGACTGACAAAATTTCAATACTAGTGCCAAACAGTTTGGAACCTGATCAGAGGCCGTGTTACGCGGCGTCTGATCAGGATCAAAACTGCTTGCAAACGCGCTTTTAGGCGTAATTGAGAGTGACCGAGTTAATCGGTAAAGAAACATTAACGCATTGCAATGAAAAATGATTTGAAAATTCTAACGTTACATTAATTTTGAATCTGATTGGCAGTTTGGAGTCTAATCAGAAGACGGGTTACCCGGAGTCTGATCTGGCTCCAAACTGTTTTTTGCAATAGGGAAATATTATATAGAGGATAACTGTTTTTTTCAGTGTAAGATCGAAATTTAATCCATTGAGTGAACATCAGACGTTATATTTTCACGAGTGGCGAAGCCACGAGTGAAAATATAACAGTCTGATGTTCACGAAATGGATTAAATTCGATCTTACACTGAAAAAACACAGTTATTCTATTTATTTATGCTTTTAAGCCACTTTTTAAACGAAATTGTTTAAAAATTGAAAGCGAACGGACATTATTTATCCCGTGTTGAGCCCCACGTTTTATGTCGAACACATGCGCGTGACAGTTGGCGGTATAATGACGTCACTCGTTGCTCCCGAGTTTGGATTCGTGCTCTTCCGGTGAGTAGTTCGCGACAAATCGGACTGCCGGAATTTAACGATACGACACGATTGACTACGATTCTTGGGGAGCCCTACGGGGAAAATTCATACTAAAAAGCGATTGGTGATAATCCACTGCAGTGGATTACCAAGTGATCATCCACTGCTATTTCGTGGTAATCCACCGAAAAGCATAAATAAATAAGCATAAACACGTTCGAATAACGTTTTCTACACTGTACCGTTGCGTTGTGAACAATGTAATCACAAAGTGAATTCCTAATGCACACCATTTGCACAAGTAATACAGATCAATTCAAAAGGTAAGATTACTAAAATATCGCTTGTAAAATTGAAAATTTGTGAATTTCGGCTTTTTTTTATAAACAAATTATCGAAGCCCTGGCATGTATAATAAAGTCATACTTGCATGTCTTGAGACATTACTGGTGTATATACACTTGTCGCAGGGATGCCATAAGTTGATCACAAAAATCCTAAGATTTCAAATTTTCAATTGTTCAGACGCAATTTTACTAATCGTACCTTTACCCCATAGTCTGTTTCTTGTTTTGAAGACACATGACTGCTTAAAACAGGTTGAAAGTAAAGCAGAATGCGCCATATGGCGCATTCTACCTAAGATTTCGGAAAAATCCGGAGAAGAGACAGTCCTGCATTACTGGTGTATATACACTTGTCGATAACCCACATTTGTTTCTGTATCTCTCTACATGTAGCCCTATGGACATTGTCTGATGGCGCTGCAGCCTTTGTCCTGGAACTCTGCCTTTGTCACCCAGTCAGTCTGGGGCAGGGCGGCAAGGACAGACCCTCCAATCCATGTACTAATAGCACGCTGGGCATGCGATATAACCTTCACCTTCGCACCTAGCAATGCTTTAGTTTCATTGGTGACGCGATCCGTAAATCCAGACATCATTGACGTACCTCCAATCAGCGTGATGGCCGACATGAGGCCAGAACGGGCGTCCATTTCACACTTTCCTATGGTGGATTGTATGACTTTATGAAGGGGTTGATGTTCGGATTTGGGATCTGCTAGCTGAGGTTTAAATAACAACTCGGCGGCTTCACTGGCTTCTTTCCCCACGGATATTTTGGTCCCGTCAGGTAATGTATAGTCTTTATCAGTCACTTGCTTTACTTCATCGTCAAAGTTTTCTGCAACCTTGCACATGGATTCCTTGATTTTTGCAGCTTCGAACACGGGAAAAGACTTTGATGGAAACTTTGTGCCTTTATCTTGCATGGACTTGACAAGATACTCAGAAACTGCCTTTCCTGCTATTGGAATCGTTTCAATATTTTCGCTGACAGAGTACCCTTCGTATATGGGAACCACGTGTGTGGACGCGTGGCCCGCGCTGACAATCAGTCCCGTGAAGCGCCCAGTGGAGTACAAACCTAGCACAGACTGGTTGGCAATATAAAGTTTTGGTACATCAAACTTCTCAAACATAAGTTGTGCCATTTTCTCTCTATTCGATGTAGATTTAGCAGCTTTGTTCGAGTCAGGACCGGTTGACGAGTCAGTGAGGAGCACGCTACAATCGGAAGATTTGGCCGCTAGGACGTCGGAGAACACGTGACTCCAGAGTTTCTCCATGTCTTCCCAGTTGGTTACGATACCATCTTCTAGCGGGAATTGTGCGTCCAACTTGTTATAATACGCTTGCAAAGCCAAACCGACTTTTGCGTCCCCTTTCTGAAAATGAGAAAAATGGAGCTGTTTTAGAATCAAACAAAATCTTATTCAGGTTTAAGTCTCGTATTAACAATCACAAATCGCACACGTGGAAGACACACAGCAAATAGTAAAATTCCAGATCAAATGACTTCTGATTAAACCATCTGGTCTTAATGTTCGCTGTTATTTTTCTTGCAAACTATTTGGAGCAGGGTTAGACACGGATTCTATATTTTCATATTGATACAGTGGAGAATCTGTTATTCTTTCCCGTTTAAACGCAATCGTACGCAAACGCGAAGCACTAAAACGTAGAAAAGAACAACTTTTGGACAATTCTGATAATTTTTGTTTATCTTGGTGGCAAACAGTTTGGAGCCTGATCAGACGCCGGGTAACCCGGCGTCTGATCTGGCTCCAAACTGTTTACACTGCAAATAATAGTTTTAGCGAAAACGCGTTTATTGGGAAAGAATAACACATTCTCCACTGTATAAAATACTAGTATGTATCATATTAGAATATGATCTGCTAACATTGTAATGCATATCTATAATGGAATACTTCCAGCAAACACATTTATAGGAAGGGTTTATTGCAATAAATAAGTTAAATTGTTTAAGCTTATTAATGTTTAACTCATTCACCCATGAACAATTTAATGGACAGTTCCAATTTCAAAATAAGTCTAGTCAATGTTTTATATTTAGGGTTAGTTTTAACAATATATTTCAAAATGACAAATAGTGTAGACCCTGATCAGAGGGCTCCTATGAGTCCTCTGATCAGGGCCTACACTGTTTGCATGGGACAAGTGTAATCCTCACAGGTACACTGTTTGTAAATGACGAGTATACTCATAGCTAGGGTTGAATATGTTTAGTAGATCTATACATGTACATGCATATCAATATGTCACGGTGCATTTACATTTACGCTGTAATATCTCTGTCAAACATGTATACATCTATTTATAAATAGATGCATACTTAACCCATAGGCTCTCCAGTAAAAGTACACTCATGCACGCAAATCAAATATATAAATCCACAACCAACATCAACTAGGCGTTTGTAACCCAACAGAGCTTGACATGTATTATTATTATACCCGATTTATATAGCGCTCTTTTCACACAGGAGTTGTGCGTTCAAAAGCGCTTCACATGAAATTATATAAATGTACTTACTCGTACAAAGCGAGAAAGACAAATAACTACATTCACAATAAAAATGATACAATATTGAGATGCATGGAAACATAGAAATTCTTTCAATATTATTACCAAGATTATAAAATTGTTATAGTAAGTTTGTAAAATCATATTAAAATGAGTCAAATAAAGTAAATGTACACTTTTATTGTATACTATTTTAAGTTTGCTATAAGCACAAAACGTATACACCTTCATAGGAACCACTGCATCGACCATATCACTTTATAAATTTCCACAATTTTGATAAAGTGAAGCAAAACTCGTAGAAGTTGTAGCTAGAGGTCCATTCTACAGATTCTAATGTGACTTACACAAATAAACGTCCCATGCAGGTGCACTTGTAAAAAAAGATAAAATATCTTTTTTTCACAGAAACTGCAAAAGTTACAAATTGTGTTTATGAGTCAACGAAGGTACTTTACAATTCAACTATCATTTACCAACGAATAAAATCTCTAAGAACATTAAAATGTAGAATTCAATGAATTTGAATATTTTGGTGAAGTCTCAGAAACTTCACATATGATAATTTTATCAAATTTCGCCTACTAAACAGGTGTAAAAATTATCAGAATCTGTAAAATGAACCCTTGGCAATAATGTCTCCAAGTGTGGATGGAATTGAACAAATATGTTGGAATTTATACTGTGAGATAGTGAATATTTCACTTTCTCACCCTATAACTTCCAACAACGGGTCAATGCATTAACTAGTACTTATGAATGTGTATACATGTACCATTGGTGCCTAGAAAACATTGACCAGATCAACATGACAATACACATGAACTTCAATATACGACAGTGCACCATTGGGCTTGAGCCTCAAGAATAGTCTCTATTACTCTGTCTCTGCATTCAGCTTCAGCCAATCTATATTTAGAGTTGAATTTACAATATATTACAGAACGACAAATATTGCAGACCCTGATTAGAGGGCTCCTATTGGAATCTTCTTATCTGGGTCTACACTGTTGGCATAGGCGAAGCCTACTCATCGCAGGTTTACTGTTTGTTAACAGTGTGTGTTATTTGTCAGCAGTGTTCAATGGGTTGCATGCTGGATCATTGTCGTCTGCAACTGTTCTAAAATAAGAATTTTCAAAATTTCTTTTTAAAACAGGGTCCGAGTGTCAACAGTTTGGATCCTGATGAGACGCAGCGTTTAGCCGTGTTCAATGGGTTAAACTGAATAGAAGGATCTACATAAATCAAGCCAAATGGCAATGCATGCTGGGTAATTGTTTCGTCTGCAAAAATTTCGTCTGCACCTGTTCCAAAAATAGATTTTTCAAAATTTCTTTTCAAAACTACAGGGGACCGTCACAATAGAAGTACAGTAAAACCTCGCTATTACGACCACTAAAACGAATGCTAATTTATTGTATAAAAGAGAGGTGAGAGCCTAAAGCAAGGTGACAGTGAAACAGAAAGCTCCTAAGGGAGCTTTCTGTTTCACTGTCACCTTGCTTTAAGCGGTCACCTACCGTAAACACCCTAATAATTAACATAATTTAGTGGTCGTAATAGAGAGGTTGTACTAGTGTTTATACAATTTTTTCTTTTACTTTAGGGGTTCAGACTTCCCTGTGTTCAAAACAGGATCAGAGCGTCAAACAGTTTGGATCCTGATTAGAAGTCGCTTTACGTAGCGTCTCATCATAATCAAACCGTTTGCAAAGGTAATCACTGTGGCACATATATCCGCCGCTAGCATGGTAAGATTATATACATATAATGATTCAAAACACCTACGCAGTTATGTTGGATATCAGCTTAAAACCCATTTTCCGCCATTAAATCGTCTGCTTTGAAAGTGTCGTCTGCAAACTTTGTCAAATAAGTTAACTATATGCACAAGTTTTAATTAAAACAATCGCGATGGTGTGTGTACACAGCTTGAACCCATACATGTATCAGGCGCGGCATAATGCAGCGTCTGATCTGGATCAAAAACGGTTTCAAATACCAGTTACGTCGATCGTGATTGGCAGGCGAAATAGTTTTTAAGTAGTCGGCAGTTTACAGAAGACACAGACTCGTGTTTCGATACTATCCCCAGTGACAGACAGTTTGGACCCAGATGAGACACTGAGTTACTCGGCGTCTCATCTGCATAGATTCAATCTGTTTTAAACTGTTATAAAAATATTACATACAACGTGGCTAATGTTTATCATGTAAAACACTATTAATGACACCGTCTAATTGGTCCTACATATGTGTATATTTTGTGGTCTAGTTTTATGCATGCTTATTAGAAAATCCCTTTAACCTATTCACCACCTTACCCCGAGAACAATTGTTATTTGCAAACAGATTGCGTTATGCGGCGTCTGATCAGGTTCCAAACTGTTTGACACTCATTTCAATATACCAAAATTAGTGATGATAGTTATGTCCCTTTAACTGACACGCCCCTTACCTTAGCATCTGTCCCCACAAGGGTCGGTATGGCCCCTCTAGGTTCATCATCCCCTGCAAACCCAGCTTTGATGGTCCACGATCCAACATCGATAACGGCTACATCTTTTAAAGTCTTCGACATGTCTAATTCCCCAAAATTATCTGTCAGCCTTAACAAAACAGTTTCCTACCTTAAATGGCTACTTTCCTGGGCGTGACTCAGTGTTTATATACAACTAAACCTGTATTAAGCGAAAATGCAATACCATGCCTATGATTACTCTATTATACACTTTGATAATTCGCTGCTAAATACTGGATAAAAATGATGCAGAAGCTCCGACAGGAGCTTTCTGCATTATTTATATCCTGCATTTAGCAGTCACGAATCTTTGATTACATCTAAACTTCCTCATTAAAAGCACGTTTAATACAAGTCTGACCGTACTTTCACTTTTACCTGTGTCATGTGACCAGTAACAAAATACTTTTATACAGTCTTTTTCAAAACGACGTTAGCTTAATACAATACGACAAAAAGGCAGTAAACTCCTCAACCTATTTTCTCTATAGCTTAATTCTGTTTTAAGCAACCACCTTTCTAAAAAGAGTTATCCAATTCCCTTCAGTTGATGCTCGCTGAATAAAGGTATACCTGTACGGCTACATCTTTACAGGTATGTGTACATGCTCGCTAAAAATAGTTTACCTTTTAGATGACCGACCGCAACGTCTGCTTAACCCCATCAATCCAATAATATCGTCTGCTTGAACAGGTGTCGTCTGCTTTTATTTTTTCGTCACAATATTTTAGTAAAAAATGCATAAAATCTACATTTTTTAAAATAAAATGCTGACGTCAGTTTTAAGCAGACGATATTGTGGGAAATGAAAGAGGATGACACAGTCAAGTGCTATCGGAAAACCCACCGTCTGCTTTGAAATTGTCGTCTGCAAATTTTGTTAAATAAAATTGGATTAATGCATTTTATAAGTAAAGCATTATTAAGACGAGTGTCAAAACAGTTTGAATCTAGATCAGACGCCGCGTAGCGCGGCGTCTGATCTGGAACCAAACTGTTTGCAAAAAACAGTTAAGTCGCTATCAGCACGTAAAGGGTTAATGTACATGCATTATCAAATATACATGTAACCTGTTTACAACTACTTTGTAAAGTGCATTTGAGACGACGAACCATATTAATCCGTCGACTGTCTTGCCGTCAACTGCTATAAACAATTGTCGTCTGCTTTATATTTCTTAAATTTCAATTTCAGGCATTTTGACTGCAAAAACATAAGATAAGATAGCCAAACAGTCTCACGCGGTGTCTGATCAGGATCAAGAATATTTACAAATAACTATTGTACGTGGGGTAAGGCAGTGAAGTAAATAAATGCTAGCGCAATTTAACACATTCAACCCTAGCGACGAGTATACTTGTCATTTACAAACAGTGCACATGTAAGGATTACACTTGTGATATCTAAACAATGTAGACCCTGAACAGAGGGCTCTGTAAGGAGCCTTCTGGCCAGGGTCTACACTGTGTGTCCTTTTTAAATATATTGTTAAAATCAACCCTTTCGAAAACTTATTTTGAAATTGGAATTGTCCATTAAAAGCTTCAGGGGTGCATGAGTTAAAACAATTAGAGAATGTCAGGTCTTTGAAATTGTTAACGATTTTTTTTTTTTACTTCTGAATCTATGACAACCAGTATGGAGTTTGATCAGAAGCCGGGTTACTCGGTGTCTGTTCTGGCTCCAAACTCTTAGCAAAAGATAAACGGTCGATACCCTCCACTACCTTAAGTCGAATGTATGTTTTTCGAGGTTCGAGTTAACTAACCATGTTATCGAAGTTCAACTTACTTCTATATACGTATAAGCGAAATCTAGTAGTAGAGTGTTATAGATGGACATATTTTTCTAAACCCATAGCCTGACAAAAATTTATGTAGCTACAATGTACATGACTGTATAAAATTCATATTGATCAATATTTATTAAATGCAGTCTGATCGGGGTCTTCCCTGTTTGTTTAGGCCTTTTTCCTATACTTAGGATACTTACGGTATTGCTTTAAGCAAGCTGAAAGTAAAACCGAAAGCTGCAATCTATTGTCAATACTTTAACTCTTTCCTCCCTGAAACTTTAAATGGACAATTCCAGTTTCCATTTTTGTCTAGTCCATTTCTGGATTTTTAGAGTTGTTTTTGTCAATTTTGGCATTACTGACAAACAGTGAAGACCCTGATCAGAGGGCTCCTTTTGGAGCCCTCTGATCTGGGCCTTCACTGTTTGCACATGCCAAATGTATTATTCACATGTACACTGTTCGAGAAAACGCCTATATGCGGGACTAGAGTTCAAAGGGTTAATTAATAGGATATTAATATTTGACATTTATATTGAACACATTTACCCCTAGCGGCGAATTTACAAATAGTATACCTGAATAGAGTACACTTGTCCTATGCAAACAGTGATCATCCTGATCAGAGGGAATCCTGTGATCAGGATGTTGAACGTTAGTCATTTGCAATATACTGTCAAACCAAACCCTAAATACAAGTTAATATTCAAAAATGGAATTGCAATTATCAATTAAAGGTATATTACCGCCCAAACTCATGTTTTAAATGCGCATTTTTTGACAGATGTGCATTTCCTATGCACACAAAAAACTAAGTGAAACTGGTTGTTAGATGCATGAGATATGCTTTCCCCATGTTAAGAACCATGCATAAAAGTGTCGATTTCTTATTGAGATGACTATAAACAAGAAATATCTTTAAAAAAGATAATCGGCGGAATGAGTGGTTGAACTAAGGCTATATAGATGCATGGATGTGCAAAATTAAATGAAATTGAGGTTTTCGGATTGAAAAGCAAAAAAAATTGAAACAGTAACTTTTATTTAAAATGCAAAACTATCATGTACAGAAATGCAAAACAGAACAATAATTTAACTCATATCCTAGCTACTGGTAGGAGATCCTCACATTAATCTATTGTTCTATATATCAAACTTCATTCATAGAGTTTCTTGAAACAAACTATAGCATACACAAATGTACAGATACAACAGTCTGCTGAACTTCACTCTTGTAAATAATGATGAAACAACACGATTGTGTTTAACTCACTTGAGGCCATTAATTTTATATATAATATTGCTTTTAATGTATGGTATTAAAATGTGTACAAATAGTTAACAATTCAAACAAATTGGTAGTAAACAATTACAAAACACCTAGCTTCCTCTGTATATCTATAAAAAGATTTCAGATGTCATATCTTAAAATAGAAGTATAATTGCATCATCCCAGTGTGTAGTAAACAGTGCAGTCTGTATCTCTAAATTTTACACTCACAGTCCACATCTGGTAAAACTGTAATTAGACATAGACCAGCCTACAGGGCTCCAGATAAGAGGGAGTAAACTAAACAAATCACATTTTTTCACTCCTTTCAGCACCAAACCCTATGGTGTAACCACTCATTTTGTTTGTCTCGAAGAGACAATTCAAATGTATAGTGACACCACAGGGTTTAATGCACAAATAAAGATTTTCAGTTTTGAAATAATTCCCTTATCTGGAGCCCTGGCTACTATCCAATCAGACTATTCAGTTTCAACAGGTGCTCTTAATTCTAAATCTCTGATCAAATATAATTGGTTGAAATGTGTGGCCAAATAGAAAGTGTGTCTAAATAGAAACCAGTCAGCTCCGCCGAAAAATAAGCCATTTGTTTACGTAGTTTCCGAGAACGGTGTAAAGGTCACGTTATCGATACGGTGGGTGATATTAAATGTACACAAATGACTCTTCACCAAGTCTATTCACCACGGTTTTCACCGAATTATTTCTTGCGAACTAATTTCTGGCCATCTACGAATATCCTTTGTCCGAGAGCAAGGGAAGATGCTTTGAGAGTTTTTGTGATTAAAACTTAGCTATTTCACCCTTTCAAGTAGTTCACATCTTTCCGATGATTGTAATGTTGATTAATATTCCATTTTGCATTGCGATCTTTATTATAAAAGCTTAGATTGGCGTGAAAGCATTCTCAGGGCTACCATTTCTCCGGATTTTTCCTAAATCTTTGGATTTTTTTCTGGTACATGGTAGCTTAAAGCAGGCTGAAAGTAAAGCAGAATGCGCCTTAAGGCGCATTCTGCTTTACTTCCAGCCTGCTTGAAGTAGTCACATGTCAACAAAGCTAGAAACAGGCTGTATGGTTAAGGTACGATACGTAAAAATCGCACTTGAAAAATGCAAATTTGGAAATCTTAGAATTTTTCATGTCAACGTATGGCAGCCCTGCATTCTAGCTCTTGTTGGGTACATGCACATGTATACTATTGCCCGGATGTCGTCCTAATTAGACTTTCGGGCTACGGAATCCTAGCAGGGACAGTAGCAGACAATTGCGTTTGACAGAGGCACACATTTCTTTTTTGTCCTTACTATTCTTTCACGTATATTCTGCTTCTGCATACATACACACAAATTAAAATATTGTAATGGTTTATGAGTATTTTTTAACTATCACCTTGAAATTGGTAGCCTTACTTCAGTTGTTGTAAGTGTTTAGAAACAATGATTAGGTCACACATATTTAAACATTTAGTCAGAAACAATCATATATCAGTTTATTTGATGCTCAATTAGGTTTTCGTTCTGGGAGATCCTGCGTTTTACAGTAGATTTGACAGAAAAGTACATTAACGTTTATTCGGAAAGTATCAGTATTTGGTACCAGATGGTCGGTTTTGTCACGATTCGGGGCTTTTTACTGGCCGCAGGAAATATATATCAGTGAAAGGAGAGGCTTCTTCAAGGAAATATGTTTTAAGTGGGGTACCTCAGGTAAGTGTCCTGGGACCCATATAAGTTTTTTGTTTATAAATGACCTCCCTGAAGTTGTGAGTAGTTTTATGAAATTATTCGCTGGTGGTACCAAACTTTACAACAAAGACAGTAACAGTGATATTATCCAACACGACTTAGATGCCTTACACATGGTCAACATTATGACAGTTGCGTTTTAATGCGATAACTTGCAATACCATACACTATGGAAGAGGCAACCAAGATCACCAGTATATTTTTTACTTTGAAGACATTGAGTCTGCTAGCGAAAAGGGGGATTTTGAGCTCATCTTTTAACAGGAATTAAAAGTAAGTAGTCATATAGCTGAAAAAGATAACAAATCTAACGGTGTATTATCCTAAATAATCAGAACTTATGAGCACATTGCGAAAAGCTCTTTCATACTTTTATACAAAGCACTCGTCATGTCAATATGGAAACACTATAATCATGTTTTATGGTAAACAAAGTTGGAACCAGAAAGCCTTATATTATTCTTCATCAGTTTTATGTCAGCTAGATACCAGTAACGTTTACACTTTAACGACCCGTTTACTAATTATGATCAGCAAATCAGTTAAGAAAGTACACTGACCCAAAATGAAAAGTTTACATACTAGAGTTCCAAAGAATATATTTTGTTGATAAATTGATATGCCGGGTTAATTATTTTTGTAATCGAAGCTTTAATGGCATATTCATGTGTCTGTGTAATTCATTGGATGAGAATCAGATATTGCATATTCTTTAATAAATAATTCAACTGAGAGGCGTCGAAAATTAAAATAACCACACAGCATCTGGAAACAAAAATTTACTGACTGCGCACTTAAAGTAATGTTTTAAATTTCATCAGTAACCACTGTGACCTTCAGTTTACGAATGCATTGCATAATATGTCCCCTAATTGAATTTACGTAAACTGGCCCTGTTTCCCAATTCATCCGTTTTGTGTTCTATGGGGCTCATGTTCGAGGATGAAGCAGGCCAAGGCAAGACGTTAATCTTATCTTTAGCAAGGAATTATGTGGTCATACGCGCCGTGTGAGGCTTTACATTATCAAGCTGGAAAATACCAGGCCCATTATTTTGCATGAATTGTATCGCTGTGTTATTTAAGTGATTGATGTAACGTTGAGCTCTGACATTTCCTGGAATACTAGCCAAGTCAATTTTAGAGTTCCCATTATCTCAACCCAGACCATAGAACTGCAACCATCAAATATGTCACTCTCTCCCGAATCCAACAATCTGCAAGTCGTTCATTTCTACAGCGATAGGTGCGTTTTCTGCGTGGCTGACGGTTAACCGACTTTTAATCGAGACACATCGCGCTAAAAAGAACCGATTGCCACTGATTTAGTGTAATTGTCAGTGTAAAACATGTATACAGTGAAACATCTGTTCATGCGCACAGTGCAAAGTAAGGAACACGTTTTAAAGTTTAGACGCATAAAGAGACTTTGGATTTGAATAACAATTGCATAATCGTAATCCACAATGAAATCGTTTAGTTCTAAGAAGAGGATGGGCATATAAAGGAGTAACCCATCCCCAAGAGCCCAAACAACAACCTCACGGCATTCTCAAAGTATAATTCAGTTAATAAAACTGATAACAAAGGATGAAAAACGATACAGTCTACATATGAATACATGTAATAATGTTTCACATGTTGCCCACCATACTTTGGAAAAAATAAGTGGTCCCACATGTCACAATAGAGTTGTCCTTGAAAATTGTCAAATATTCCATGACTTCTTCTGTTGTTATTTGAATGGATTTCGTCAGAGTTTCTTTCTACTACCTCATGTAAAGCATATTCTTCAATATGGATAAAGGATTTGCTGAATTTCAGTATAGAAACTTTTCTTCAAAGTTTGACATAAATGTACACATATTGTTCAAAATCAAAAACACAGTTTTCTTTTTCAATCGTAAACTATTCCATAAGTGTTTGCTGTGTTGTTGTTGAACTGTTCTAGTCCTTATGTGGACACATAGTTGGGTTCCACAGTCTGTGAGTCGGTTAAGACAAGAGTACTGGTTATAAGATGTTTATTACAGTAAGCCTCAGCATCTAACTATCAAGTGACGTAGCACAGGTATATACGCATACAGTAACAGTAACTCTTAAATAGGATATTTTAAGTAGGTATAGTATCTACAGAGTAATGTCCCTTAAGCATCAACACCTTAATACTGTAACATTAAGATCGTTCCTTTTAATACGAACATTTTGATATGAAATTATGCAGCATTGCTCCATAAATGACCAAACTATCACCTTTCAAAAATGCATAGAAAACACTTTACATGAACCTAAATAGAAATAATAACGTCGTCCTTTCTTATGACGATGAATGAAACACGATTTCATGTGATTTTACAATTATACCGTACATTATATATCTGGGTAAAAGAAATCTCGACATGCATCATAGCTTTACTATACATTGGGTCATGTACATTAAAGAGAGTCCCTTGAAATTCTATATATATTTCGTGACTTTGCCATTTAGGTTACATTGTGAGAGTGAGTAAGAAGACCTTCTTCTCGCTATTTTAGACGAAATGCAATGCAATAAAATATAGAAAATTATACAGACTAACATGGCGTCTAATTAGACTCCAAAATAATTGCTACTCAGATAAAAAAGGACCGTAAAAATCATCGATAGTACTGACACAGCTCATGTTATATTCTCCTTATTTTAGTTTGTATTAACTGTATTTCATTTGAAAGGAAAACAAACAGTGTCTTCACCACTGTCATCTGACATTAGGATTTGGTTCATGTGTTACTTTAGTCAAAGTTGTGTCACGAGGACATAAAACGCCTTTTTCTGTTATCTGACTAAAGAAACTATGGATATAGGTAGGACATAGACACGTTAATCATTTCTTACATTTAAGTTTGTCTGTCAGTCTGGCTGTCTGTCTATCTGTATGTCTGTCTCTCTATCTGTCTATCTGACTCTCTCTCTCTCTCTGTACCTGTCTCTCATTCTCTCTCTGTCTCTCTCTGTCTATCTCTCTGTATCATTTCTGTCTCCCTATGTCTGTCTGTCTGATCTTTATTTTGTGCTTGTCTTTCGCATTTTATATATGGATGTATGATTATTCACATATGGTTTATATCTTGACATATCTTAATGCATATCCTATTTTAATTCTAGAACCAACTGTTGAATCAAGAACAAACGGATATTGTAATTCCGTAGAATTGATATCAGACGATACACAAATACATGATCTTGTGTGGGAAAGAGTGAGTGCCAGCACTAAAGAGGCAAGTACATGTTATATAACTTTGTTGCACACATATGATATCATGGATTTAGTATATATTCTTTATTTCAACTCCATCAGTTACAATACCAGGGCTCCAGATAAGAGGTAGTTTTTTCAACAAATCCCACATTTTCTCACTATTTTTAGCACCAAACCCTATGGTGTTACTACTCATTAGAATCGTCTCGAAGAGACGATCCTAATGAGTAGTGACACCATAGGGTTTAATTCAGAAATAAAGATTTTAGTTTTTTAAAAACTACCCTTATCTGGTGCTCTGAATACAGTACAATGTATTTATATACTCGTAGACATTCAATCATAAACCATGTTTAACCCTTTCATGATCAAATTATTCAGGATATTTTACCCCTTCACCGCTTTATTGTCCTCTGCTTCATTATTGTTGTCTGCAAAACACGTCTCAAAGTTAGATTAAAAGTTGTATGACTTAGTAGATATCAATAAGAGTGTCAAACAGTTTGGGTCCTGATCAGACGCCGCGTTACGCGGCGTCTGATCAGGACCCAAACTGTTTGCAAACGCGCTTTTAAGTGTACCTGAGAGTGAAAGGGGTTAATCATGCCATTCAAAAGAGAAATGCATCACTGGTTAGGAACTTGGTTACAGTGGGGCAACGGTCCTCGCGACAGGTGGTATAGGGGTCGTTCCGAAAAATGTTTCGGAGTCATGACTCTTTCTCGCGTGTACATGTAAACAAACACATATTCAGCGAGATTACACAGCCTCATAACAAGGATTCTTAATTAAAACGTGGTAAGAGCTTTCGGCTTCTTTTTAAGACGATACTTAACGTCGCCTGTGTTAGAATTCAGGTAATTAGAGGGGAAAAAGCAAGTGGTCCCCACTGCCTACATGGATATGCACATATTTTTGTTATAATTTAAAATTACGTAAGAAATTGCAGCATTTTACACAATAAGATAATCTATTGTTCGTGGTTTTCTAATATTGAAACATTTTTTTTAAAGAAATATGTCCGATTTTTAATGTTATCATAAGTTTGGTGTTACTAATCAATGTGATGTAGAGGTTACAGGTCCCTGGCGACTGTTTGATAAGTGTTACAGGTTCTTCTTAACAGTGTTACAGAGTATTCACGAATCTCGAAATGGGCGAGACCTCGTTAGAAGACCCCAATTTACTCGATATAAGTCTGGATATTGAAGTAAACGGCAATAACAATATATGCGGCACTGCCAGCAGCCGGACTCCAGTGCAAATGTCGTAAAAGCAGATGAAAAAAGCAGTTTCTTTGTAAAGAATATCAGTACATTCTTTGTAAAGAATATCAGTACATGACCACAAGTTCAGGCATTCTTTAGCGCCACAAAAATACCCCTGTGGGAAGGTATTTAATTATTCTAGAACTATTTGAGAATGATTTCTTGAATATTCATGAAAAAAATAGTAGAAATGTCCATTAAACGATGAATATGCTGCAATAATTCTAGGAATTTGATATTTTTAGAACCATTGTTCTAGAATTGCAGAAGTTCTTGAACTCCTTTGGTAGAATGTGTAAAGTATTTTTGAAGCCCTAGAACTATTCTATTTAACGTTCATGGGTATTCTAAAATTCCTGAATACTTTTCACAGGGATAGTTTTCATCGAAAAGAAGGGTAAATTGCACTTTGTGCAATAAATCTTTCAGTTCAGTCTACGACTTTAATTAACACATAATCAAACTGCTTTATTAATTATACAGCAGACGGTTTAATAATCGGAAAACTGTGGGAAGACATCGGCATGTTTATCATTCTTGGCAAAAGAGTGCCTTTGAATGTGACACATGCGGAGCAGAACTCAATACCAAAGCCTCGCTCATTGAACATGTCGAAGACAAACATGGACCAAAGAATCTGGTCTTTGTTTGTGGAACTCATTTTCATGTAGGCCGTCGTTTAGACGACACCAGAAAAAATGCAAATTTACTCACGCTTGAGATTTGAATTACTTATTAAATTTTGCAAAGTTGATAATATGCACGGGTTCGAGTGCGGTTCGATCCTATTCTCGTTGGAAGATCTATAACGCATTCTGTTTTATACATTTGATAGACTAACAGTCGCATGTGCAAACAGTTAAGAGCCTGGTGCTGCGCCAACTTTCTCGATGACTAACCAAGATCAAACTCGAAAAAGGATCTCTAAGATAGTCAAACAGCTTTGATCCGATTCAGACACATAATTATTCAGCTTCTCATTCGAAGCTAACCTGTTTATCTGTGTTTATACGGTCAGAGTAAAGCAGTGAACGGGTTAAACTGATATTTGATATATGACGGAGCGTTTTTCACATATGATTTATTTGTCTGAGAAATAGTTAGAAAGTTATTAATAAAACTTAAAAATATTGAGCAACTTATTGTGAAAAATTGCATTCAAAAAGAGCACAAATAGTGCAAATCGAGACCAGAGTTCGCCTGTGGCAAGATATGAGACTTGTCTATTAGGAAGAATTTACATTGCACACCGTACTGTCTAAATTAAAGGTGGCTTTCAGTTTTTGCATTAAGTACTATGCTTTTGTTGACAAGTCATGGAATGGACTGAGATATCCATACGATAATTTTGCAGGTTCTTTTTTATTACATGTACCGGGTTTTTTTTGTGCCTTTGTTCTACATGTTAGATTATTTCATTGATCGCTTTAGAGATATTTGCTAGTGTATATTTAATTTTTAAGAGTCTGTTTTTCATTTTGGGAAATAAATACAGCAACAGAGTCTTTGAAATTGAGTACTTTTTATTATTTTTGCATCGTGTTAACTATTTCGAAATTATTAAATACGACAATGGTTGTTTACATATGATAACATATCAAGTAGGCACTAACCGAACGCAGTTATACCAAATAATTACAGTAAATTTCATTTACAATCGCTAAAACGAAGGCTAATTGATTGTTTAAAAGACAGGTGACGGCTTAAATAAAGGACCTCTTGCAATACATGTACTTTAGATCCATTCTCTCTCAAACAAAACCAAAAATGTCGATAAGAACCTGTAACGTTAAATAACCTGTTGTTAGAGAACCTGTAACACTCTCTGTTAGACTCTGTAACCTTATTAACCACTTGAAATCCAGAAAATTTCATTGATATACGATATTTTTAATGTGATTCTCTTGCAAAGATGCAATTTAAGTATATTAATCTTCCCAGAAACATTGATTGCAGGCGAGATTATGCAGTCGTTTATAAGAATTGATCGTTGTGAACAAAAACCTTGATTACCGCGTCGTTTTATTAACTATTTCAAGCGTAAATTCCATATATGGAACGAATTAAGCATGCACGACGCTTAGAAAAACATCGGACTATATGATGACAATAACGATTTACAGTGTTTATGTCAATTTGACCTTTAATTACCCTTTTTGCGTTCACTTCAGCGTGCCAAGTTTTGTTTCACGACAAGACTCTGAAACATGTATAGTCAGGACACCGATACCACCTGTCGCGAGGACCCTCGCCCCACTGTCACCAAGTTCCTAACCAGTGTGCATGTCGTTTTATGATGAACACTTTTCAGTTGATTGCTAGTGATTAACGATCCATAACGTGATCATACGAGTACATGTAAATCAAACTAACTATTTGCCTGTAGAGTGCGATCTGACCGATACGTGCAAACAGTTTGGATTCAGATCAGACAGCTAGTAAGCCTGCTCTAGATCCAAACCGGTTGAAATGCTTCATACGGTTTCTTCAATCTGATTCCATATTGTCAATATTTTGTAGACGACAAATGGAAAGCAGACGGTCTTATGACAGTGTATATATAAGTGTTACGCCCTTTTAACGTCAAATTTATCGTGAGATTTTTACCCCTTCATCGCCATATTGTCGCCTGTTTCCCCAATGTTGTCTGCAAGATAATTTCAAAGTTAGATTTAATGTAGTATGGCTGACGTATTTTTTCAAAGCGGTACGAAGCGTCTAATCACGATCCAAACTGTTTGTAAATGTGCGTTTAAAGACTTTTCCTCAGTCCATTGAGGAACCACCAGCATATTGTTCTGGAGGTGTCAATGTAACTGTCAAATCACATGCAGTTTACCAGATTATACTCATGCTCTAGTGATTTTCAATGGTTATTTCTAACCAAACTATCAAGTACAGTAAAACCCCTCTATAACGACCACTAAATTATGTTAATTATTAGGGTGTTTACGATAGGTGACCGCTTAAAGCAAGGTGACAGTGAAACAGAAAGCTCCTTTAGGAGCTTTCTGTTTCACTGTCATCTTGCTTTAAACTGCCACCTCTCTATTATGCAATAAATAAGCCTTCGTTTTAGTGGTCGTAATAGCGAGGTTTTACTGTATAAAGGTAGAGTCTCACACAAGACGCTTCAATGGTTCAATATGCACAAGACCCATGCTTTGTGCAAGGAAATGACAGTAAATTATCTGGCAAGGCGTTATGACCAAAAGGTCGTCAGGAGATGTCTTTAAGCGTCATTGACAGTGAAAGAGTCCTCCACTGCCTTACCTCGAGTAGAAGGGTTATTTGTTAACTATTTAGATCCTCATCAGAGGCACACGTGACGTCTCATCAGGATCAAAATGGTTTGACACTCATATCGATATTTCTTCAGTCAATTTACCGAAACAACTAAATTTGGTATCTAAAAGCAGACGGTAATTATCTAAAACTACTAACGTCACGACAGTTAAGGGCTTAGATTTGCTTACGAATTTGTTGCCATCATATACATATTACATGTAGTATGATATTGTATTAATGATTATGCTCTTATTATATATCAATTAATGATGTAATTAATGTAATAATTATTCATTTAGGTAGTAAACGTTTGAGATAACAACAAACTGCAGAAATACGGCATGCACAAGTTGTTGCAGAGTTGTTCAGCATCTGGTCTGCTTCTTGGGCCCGTTTTACTGAACCAACTTTAAATTTTAATTTATATTTTTTATTATCACTTGTTACAAACAGCAAATAGCGAGATCAGAGGACGCGCTTTTAGCGCGTCCTCTGATCTGGCTATTTGCTGTTTGCAAACGTTTATTATCGAAAAATAAGAGTTAAACGATTTTGACTTACGCAAAAATTTTGCGTAAGTAGTTTAGTAAAACGGGCCCCTGATCTGAATGGAAACTGATTGACGCTTGGGTGAAAGAGATCTTACTTATACATGTTTAATTAAGCTTGACAAATTATTCACGTGTTTCATAAAATCATATACAAAATAGAGTGTATGAAAAATCCGGGTTTCATACTCTTTACAGTATAATTTCTTCAATGTTTCAAGAAATAGTGTTCTCTCGGAATTTAACTATCAATAAACTCCTGGTTCTCCTCCCAACTTCACCCGATACATCTGTAGTTCAGTTTAAAACCATCATCAGTGCTCTCAAGAACTTTGATTATTTTAGCTTTATGTTCTATACAGCAGATGTTAAAAAAGACGCCGGTCTAGCAACAGTTCAAGAAATGTAACACCTTAACAGTTACATGTATATAGGAACCTCCGAAAGAAGTGGTCTGCATAACTATTGCTCTGCATTAAGCAGTAGCCTGACCTAGAAAATGACAGAAAAGTAAACATGTGTATGACTTATATGAGTTGAAGTGGCAAACAGTTTGTAGTCTGACCGAATTAATCGTTGTCAGATCAGACTTTGAACTGTTTGCAAAGGACATAAAATATGTTAGCGCAAACGCATTTAACGGCAAAGCAATTAACGCCGTCTAAACAGTAACATAGATACAAAACCCCTCCATACAACGAGCCTCCCATCAACGATTCTCTCCTGGCAACATTAATACTTAACCTTTTCACTTCTGCGATATCATCTGCCTTCTTTTACTAAAAATATCATCTGGTGTGTTTTTCTCAAATATACATATTGGCCATTTTTACAGAAGAAAGATACTGACGAGAGACAACAGTTTGAATCCAGATCAGACGCCGCGTGACGCGGCGTCTGGTCTGATTTCAAACTGTTTGCACATTAAGGCTATTGATTTTCCCTCCCTATATATAACATCTCCCTCTGAACAACACCAACACTCTTTGTCTCCTACTCGGCGTCGTTGTAGAGAGTTATTAACTGTACATGTTGCTTGTGATGCGTAAACATACCCTTTACAAAAACAGCATACTTATATAGAGTACAGGGAAACCTCTCTATTACGACCACTAAATTATGTTAATTATTAGGGTGTTTACGATAGGTGACCGCTTAAAGCAAGGTGACCGTGAAACAGAAAGCTCCTTTAGGAGCTTTCTGTTTCACGATCGCCTTGCTTTAAGCTGTCACCTGTCTATTATACAATCAATTATTCTTCGTTTTAGTGGTCGTAATAGCGAAGTTTTACTGTACTCTTGTCTTGTACAAATATAATAGTCCTGATCAGATGGTTCAACGGGCCCTATGAGCAGTATCTTCACCGTTTGTCACTTTGCAACAATCAAAATTGTTAATAGTAACTTGTTGACTAGACTTTATTGGAAACTGTTTTGGAAACATATTTGTTGTATTATCCATAAGGTTTGACCTGGCAGTCATCACTTTCCGTCAACTTTCATTGGTACCATCGGAAGTTTCCGTATACGTTATTTATAGATCAATGAAAACTTCGGGAAATATACTTTAGTCGATGATCAAAAGTCACTGTGTCGCAATAGCTTAGTGAATAGTGTCACTGACTCGTAGTGCTAGGGTCGTGGGTTCTATTCCATATATTGTTTTGTAAACGTCGGCGTCAGGTATTTTTTTTTATATAAATATATATTTTACTAAAATAAAGCAGTAAACGTTTCGGTAAAGAAAAACTTGCTGCTGAACGAAATACGAAAGTATCACAGAGTGCTTTGCATTACGTGATGTTGCTATAACCACCTTTCTATCCTTGTTTCCATAAGCAACTTTCACAGTACTTTATTTTATATAATTGCATGAATGTGTATACCATTAAAAGTATTTTAAAAATACACATGAAGAAATGTTACAAAACGAACTCTACCGGGGATCGAACCTACAACCCTTACGTTGGTAGCACAGTTACATATCCACTGAGCAATTACCGACTGTAGTTACCTTTATCAGATAATATAATCAAATTCGAGTCATCTTTGATTTGCTTATTTACTATACACTAGAGTTATTTCCGGAAGATAAAAATAGCTTACGGAAAAAGACGGAATATTCATAAAATGCCAGGTCAATCCTTATGGACAATAACAACTGTTTGTATCGAAACATGTTTAAGTACTCAAAAATGTGCAATTGAATATGAATAAAAAATATTTTATAACAGGGCAAAGATGACGCCATAGCTATATTTGACCTTGGCGACGTCATCGTGAAATATCAGGACTGGGTCAAAGCTTTTCCAAGAATTACACCCTTTTATGGTAAACATTTATCATTTTTACATGTAATCAATTGCTACTTGTTCCCAATAAACATCTTTGTATTATCGAATATGGAATCCTTTGCACATAATTTGGATCATATCAGACGACATGCAATAAAGCATGGTCAACATATTTACACAACCCAATAAAGAGCGTTTTATTTTTAAAGAAAAAGAAACCAGAAAAAATACATCTTTACTGACATGACGTCGTCAGTTTTTAACAATCGTCGTCTGCTTTTAATTCGCAAACAGAAATTTTAGGTATTTTGACTCCTTTTATAGTTTTGAAGAAAGCTTACCATTTTCTTCGGCTAGGATAAACTATTTCTTATGGTAAATATTCACGACAGTTTCTTCAGTGATGAAATAAATTAACTGCGTAAAAAGGCATATTTATAGGGTAATGAGTTAAAGGAGGAATGAAATCGTACTTCCCACAGTTCTTAAAGTTGACAGGTATGTATTTTCAGCAACCAAGTGTAACAACGACATTGAGATATTGAAAGTTATGGCCGCCTGTGGGTCCTCATTCGACTGTGCAAGCAAGGTATTTTACACACTGTGGCGAATACATTATTCTTTCCAATTCAAACAAATATGATCGCAAACGATTGCGATAGCATTTAGTAAATTATACGGCGTCTGGTCTGGATCCAAAATGCTTGACTCACCTTGGGCCCGTTTTACTAAACTACTTACGCAAACTTTTTGCATCAGTCAAAATCGTTTTACTCTTATTTTTTGCAAACAGCAAATAGCCAGATCAGAGGACGCGCTAAAAGCGCGTCCTTTGATCTGGCTATTTTCTGTTTGTAGCAAGTGATAATAAAAGATATAAATTAAAATTTTAAAGTTTGACTTACGCAAATAATTTGCGTAAGTTGTTTAGTAAAACGGGCCCGTCATAAGCAGCCACATATAAATACATACATAAATTATATACTTGTCGAAGGAAATATGTTTGTCCAAATGTTATGACTTGACATAAAAAGGGTTTATAGAAATAATAATAATGTTCGCTGCTTAAGACAAGTGGTGGATAGTCGCGTTATCAAGATAGTAATACCAAACGTATTACTGACAATGCATGTGGTTTTCTTAGCGTAGCAAACCGTGTGTGTTATATTTCTTTTAACTAACAAATTTGGTCATAGTGAAGATCTAAATGGGAGGGATAAACTTAATTCTTCAAATAGTTCGTCTTTTTTTTTATTTATCATAAACTATGTTATAGACAATCTGATTGCAGAAGCAGCTGAATATTTGCCTGAATTGCTCTGTATCCATATTATTTTCAAATGATACTATGTCGATATTACGTAAATATCTAGAAATGTGTAGGGGGTATAATTATGTGGTTAAATGGTCTTTAAGGTGGGTTGTATATATTGCTTTTATTCAATGATTACTCAACTGTTTTTCAAATAACTAGATGCTATTCACTAGTACTTTTAAACATATTTCAAATGATATCAAATTTATTTCAATAAGTCTGAGCGATATTTGATAAGTGCGTTCTGAAATATACATGCTTCCAGTACAACGCAATTACCCCGGACATTCAAGAGAAATTTCAGTAAATACCGAAAAAAACATGTTTTGTTGAATAACAATAAACCATAAATTTGTAAATTTATAATAACTCATAATACTACGAATGTCTCACTGAAAGGTTGATATTTCAGAAAAGTGTCACTTTTATCAAATTAGACAAACCATTGTCAAGTAATCGCTCAATTATCAGTACTCTTCAAATGCCCCTCGAACATTTTTGACATACACTATATATTGGCACCTGCACAAGTATTTCCTAAATGTTAACATATACATGTAATTTTTAAGTTGTGTGTTATTACAAGGTAAACACTGAAAAATATCTATGATTTAACATAAAAAAGTTTATGAAAGCGATAAAATTGCCAAAATGAAATACATTTGAATGTACATTGTACATGTATAGTTAAGAATTGCATTTAGATATTGGATTTGTGTTTGGTAATAAACTTGACATTGAATGGTAATGTAAACATGAAATTACTTTTATAATTAGAAGGAAAATGAATACTTTCTGATATGACCTCCTTTTTTTCTTTACTATACCCGAAAGGAGATTTCTGTTTTACTGCCACATTGCTTTCAGCACTCATCATTTGGAAACACCTAATAATTAACAAATTTAGTAGTTGTCTTAAAACTGCAGACGTGGTCATCAAAGAGTAGTGGTCGTAGAAATAGGTTTTACTATAAAATTCTAGGTTGAGATTGAACAGGTTCTAGATCTGGGTGTTGCTTCAGATCGGATCATATATGGACATCCCTGCAAACACCCGTCCATGCTGAAGTATGCTGCTAAAGAAGGCGTGTCGCTGATGACGTTTGACAATGAAGCAGAATTGTACAAGATAAAAGACATCTACCCAGGAGTCAAGTAAGATGTGGTGGGGTGAGGGAAGTGGTATTGTTTTCCATTTACCGTCACTCCATAAATACGCATTTTTACGCCTCTAATTTATTCCTTCCCTGAAGAAATATATTTCGATTCATTCAGTCATAAATATGCACAATAAGAAATATTTTCTATTAGACATTTGGTCTTAACACTTTCAATTTCAAACACTGTTATATTTCTACTTTTTGTTGCATTGCGTAAGTGTTTAGGGTCGATTACATCATTTACATTTAGAAGCCATTATCTACTAGACTCTAGAAATTATTTCTGATGATACACATCAATGAATGAATTTTATTCAGAAAAAGGTTTTGCAGCGGGACCAACGTTTATATCCGGTTTAGAGAGAAATACGCTTTTTAAGTGTTCCGGTTTGGAGGAGTTTCACTGTACTCCATAAATAAGTCATTTCGACACCTTTGATTTATTCCTGCACTGAAGAACATGGTTCCTCCTTATAGAGTCATATGCAGTCATGAAAATGTCCCGTAAGAAATATTTTCTATATCCTAGGAGGTGATAGTTTTAAACAGGCTAAATGTAAACCAGAATCGGCCTTATGACGAATTCTGTTTTACGTTCAACTTGCTGTAAGTGATTACCGGTCTTCAAAATCAGAAACAGGCTAAGGG
Source organism: Gari tellinella (assembly GCA_922989275.2). Lineage (NCBI taxonomy): Eukaryota > Metazoa > Mollusca > Bivalvia > Cardiida > Psammobiidae > Gari > Gari tellinella. The sequence continues at coordinate 60,604,417 of OV277860.1, read as the reverse complement.
GTAATAGGTTATAATAAGAAATTACAGGACCCTTTATGTAAATGCCGAACTCGCTTATAAGTTACCCTTTCATGTCTGACTAATTCAATTCCTCGTATGTAACTCATGTTTGTAAAATGTTTACATTACAGGGGCGTTCTCAGAATAAAGCCATCGCAAAGCTACAAGGCGACCTCAGATTTGGGTGATAAGTTTGGCTGTTCTATATTTGCCGTTGATAGTTTAATGAAATGTGCAAAGAAACTTAATTTGGATGTTGTGGGAATAAGGTGGGTATTAATAAGTAGCCTTGAGTTATGACAGTAATTTCGAATACTGTTTTAATCATGAACTTGTATTTATACTATGCAGCTTTTTAAAACTGTTAAACATATACCATAAGGTAGCACTAAACCCTTTAAATTATCAATTGCCTTGCCCGAGTACAATGATAATTTGTTAACAGTTTATAATTCTGTGAAGATCCAATTCTATAAATATCCCACAGGAGTTAAAAAAACTCGCTACGTACTTTTGTATCCAGATTGGAAAACACCTAGTATTCCTATCTATATTTGATTTACCTAAGCTATTAAATGGAGGAAAGTTGCTCATTTGTATTAAAGTAACAAAACTTATTTGTCGCAAATGCTTTTCTTCAAAATTGATTTAGAATAAAATCGTCCCTTTGAGTTTCAAAAAGTTTTGACCGGCGTCTGATTAATTTCCAAACTATTCGCTGAAAAAATAAGTTCTAGAAAAACAAACAAAGGAAATGATTTGAATGGAAACAACATTGTAAACTTTGTGAAAGGTCATTAATCACGGGCTTGTTAAGCCTTTATCATGCTAAGCGCAACTTGGATATTAATTGCAAACAGCTTTGATCCAGATAAGACGCTACGTAACATGTTGTTTGATCTGGATCCGAACTGTTCGGCACACTTATTGCAATTCTTTCAGTTTAAAAGCATAACAACTGGTTGTGAATGTTTTTCGCAAATAATATATTCGTAGCAAACGACAATTCAGAATATTTGTGTTCAGTTTCCATGTTGGTAGCGGAATCCAAGAGGCGGGGGCATATGCTGCAGCTATAAGAGAGTCACGTGACGCCTTTGACATTGGCATTCGAGAAGGCTTTGACATGCAGGTTCTTGATATAGGAGGGGGTTTCCCGGGAGAGGATACGAAATACATTACATTCAGTGAGGTAAATAACTGGCGGAAAATTAGCTTCATTAGTTTTAAACAAGTGTCGTCTGCTTATACCGGTATCTTTCAGATTTTAATTCTAGGTATTTTGACTAAAAACAGAATAGTTTATTTACCAAGGTTTTCATGGGGAAGATACATCGAGTATTAATAGTCAATTTACATAAATGTCAATGTTTTACTGTGCTGATAACTGACAGAAACTCTGAACGCTTATTTAGTTTAGTAGAGCAGACTGACAGAAAACCTAAAATCTCGTTTATTTTTATGATATTAACTGACAGAAACTTTAAACGTTCGTTTATATTTTGTGACATTGACTGACACTTTTTTTAAACGCTCGTATATATTTCGTTATAATGACAGACTGAAAGTCTAAACGCTCATATATATGTTGTGACATTGACTGACTGAAACTCTAAAAGCTTGTATATATTTTGTGATATTGACTAGTTGAAACTCCAAACGCTCGTATATATTTTGTGATATTGACTGATTTAAACTCTAAACAATCGTATACATATGTTGTGATATTGACTGAAACTCAAAATGCTTGTATAAATTTTGTGATATCGACTGAATGAATCTCTAAACGCCCGTATATATATTGTGACATTGACTGATTGAAACTCTAAAAGTTTATATATATTTTGTTATATTGACTGACTGAAATACTAAACGCTCGTGTATATTTTGTGATATTGACTGATTGAAACTCTAAAAGCTTGTATATATTTTGTGATATTGACTGACTGAAATACTAAACGCTCGAGTATATTTTGTGATATTGACTGATTGAAACTCTAAAAGTTTGTATATATTTTGTGATATTGACTGACTGAAATACTACACGCTGGTATATATGTTGTGATATTGACTGACTGAAATACTAAACGCTCGTATATATTTTATGGTATTGAACGACTGAAACTCTAAACAATCGAATATAGTTTGTGATATTGACTGACAGAGGGTCTAAACGCTTGTATATTTTTTTGAGGTAGTCATTTACTAACGAGTTTCAGAAACAAAAGCAGACAACAAGCTGTTAAAGGATATGGCGTCATTGCAGTGAAGAGGTTAAAAGTGGAAGAACAACGTCTTCGCCGATGTAATACACAGCTAAACTTTTTAAAAACATTTCATGTTTTTTTACTATTTGAAGATATGTGAAATATAATATCGGTGTTTAGAGTGACTGATTTTCATTACAGTCAAGCCCCTCTATAAATACCATTTAATGTGTTCAAGAATTTGGCAAAAAGAAAGTAAAACATTAGTCTTATGCAGGAGCTTTCATTTTCCGAGCAGTCACTATCTTTCTTATCAACCAGTAAGTCATATTTTGAGTGATCGTATTGAGTTGTTTGAGATTTACTGTATACATGGGTGCAATATCAATGTCTTTAACTCAGGTTGTGGAAACAGTTAATACAGCTTTGGACCAATACTTTCCTATTGGTGACAACGTCAACATTATTGCTGAGCCAGGGCGATATTTTGTGACCACTGCAGTAACTATTGCTTCGATGGTTATAGGAAAACGTGAAGAGATCGGTCAAAGTAGTGGAGTTGGTATGTAGAGTAAAACGCTCGATTATAACCAGTCAAATATAGACTAATTATAGGAGTTGTCTGCTTCACTGTCATTGAATCAGTCACGAATATATATTATAGGGAATATTTTCTAAATTCTAGCACATGATAGCTTAAAGCATTCTGCTTTATTTTTAACCTGCTTTAAGTAGTCACCTATCTTCAATACTATAAATAGGCTATCGGGTAAAGCAAACACTACTTGTTCTAAAGACATTTCCTCAGTCCTTTGATGGACTACCCTACCCAATGTTCTTGATAGACGTGAAAATAACTGTAAAAGCATACAGCATAATCCTTACCAATCTCAGTGTACCTAGTGAGGGCCGGACATACTCATACTCTAGAGGTTTTTCAATGCTTATTTCTAACCACACTATCCAATATAAAAGTCAGGCCTCACATGAGACTCTTCAATGGTTCTTACCTAGCGGTATGTTAACAAGACCCATGAGTATTACATAGAATCTGCCTGGATAGGTGATATCACCGAAAGTAGATCAGGAAATGTCTTTAAACGGAGAAATCAAACAATTTATGGGTCGTTAAATAGAGGTTAGTGTTGTCATACTTTCTGGTCCTTTGGAATCATTGGTTTCAGCGCATTTACAGTTGATAGTTGAATTCCGCTTAAGCTGGTGCTAGGGGGCGTGAGCACTGAACATTGCATATTTCAGTATTGCTCATGAACAGACTCAATTAAACCGAGTCTGCAATTTTCAGTATTTGCTTTATTTTCTGTGCTTTCAAAGGATCTCCCCTTGTTCAGATTTATATAAGTCACAACAGCAGATGTTAAGTGCTTGTGTGGCGATTGTAAAAAGTCGCCCCGAACTTCATTCTCAGTGTTGTTATACTTTCTGGTCATTTGGAATCATTGGTTTCAGCGCATTTACAGTTGAAAGTTGAATTCCGCTTAAGCTGGTGCTAGGGGGTGTGAGCATTATTGCATATTTCAGTATTGCTCATGAACAGACTCAATTAAACCGAGTCTGCAATTTTCAGTATTTGCTTTGTTTTCTGTGCTTTCGAAGGATCTCCCCTTGTTCAGATTTATATAATTCACAACAGCAGATGTTAAGTGCTTGTGTGGCGATTGTAAAAAGTCGCCCCGTACTTCATTCTCAGTGTTGTTATACTTTCTGGTCCTTTGGAATCATTGGTTTCAGCGCATTTACAGTTGAAAGTTGAATTCCGCTTAAGCTGGTGCTAGGGGGCGTGAGCATTGTTGCATATTTCAGTATTGCTCATGAACAGACTCAATTAAACCGAGTCTGCAATTTTCCGTATCTGTTTGTTTTCTGTGCTTTCAAAGGATCTCCCCTTGTTCAGATTACAAATAATATGCATGGAATTGCTAATTTTCAACACATTTAAACAGGTGTCCGTGTCAGTGTTTGCCGAATCCCCTCTCTAGTTATGTTGACCGACAGCCTTTCAACACTTTCAGCGATTTGATTTAGTTATGGATAGAAACCCTATCTTCTCGTAGTGACGCCTAAACGTGTCATTTATCACAGTGTATCTGTAAATGAATCCTGAACAATTGGTAAATTATTAATATTCTGTGTACTTAAAAACAAACAATAAAAATACAACTACTGTATGTTTACAGAAGCTTACTGTTCGACACTCAGGTTTCTTTAATTCACTATCTGCAGTTCTTTAAACATTTCTTTTGCGTTTCACTTAACCCATTTAATGCGGGATACACTTTGAGGTGTACCTCTAGGCAAACAGTTTTGATATCAGATCAGCCCCCCCCCCCCCCCCCCCACTGTGGGGCCTTATCTGAGATCAAAGCTGTTTGCAGCTAAGTCAATATATTCTATCAGAAATATTTGAGTTATACCCGCTGCAGACAACTTTTAAAAATGGTCGCCAAATATTACCCAGCATACAATGGGTTGAGGTGGCATGACTATCGTCCCGCCTCTGTATGTAAGTCTAGTGATTGTTAAAGCTTCTATTTCAGCAGACAATAACAACATGCGTGACCCATGTGCTCCAACGGCGCCGCGCTTCATGTATTACATGAGTGAAGGAGTATATGGCTGGCTAAATATTATACACTACGAGAACCTCGATGTGGAGATGAAGACTCTAAAGGTGACTCGATAGATAATAGCCGGGTAATATCTTAATGTTGTAAGTGGGCCATGTGTTACGTCAAATAGAACCGGCAGACAGGCATAATAATGTTGAGTTTTAAAGGGAACTAAACGCATGCGCAATGTTATAGCATATTAAAAATGTTAACAAATAACGATTGGTGAAAATAGTTATCAACAGCTATGAATGGTTAAGCTCAAACGTGGAAAGCTTAGGCTTGTCTCTCTATACCTATTACAATTTATTCGGCAGACAAAAACTGTTTAGCGTTCCATCAATGCAAATGTATATGATTACATATTTGAGGATATAAGCCTCAGCAATAAGGTTTGGTATATTTAGGGTGTAGCACTTTTGAGTCATTCTATTTATTATGTTGAATAATGGACACTTCTAAGGTAAACAGTGGCTTCAGTTCCAGTATACATTACATTGAGTTTTGCGATATGAATTTCATTATCGCAATATATCGTTTACAAGTTTGGCCGTATCACTATGTCCTTAAATTGTCCCACTATTTGATTGACAGGCCCATGACGTTACAGACACATATGGGAGCAGTGTCTGGGGACCAACCTGCGATTCACTAGACTGTATCAAAAGGTATACATTATGTCCGAATTATAAACGAATTTTGTTAATTGATATATTATGTATATATTTATGTTTCTTAATTAATGTAACTTGATGTACTTCGACAGTAAATCTCTGCTTTTAAAAGAAAGTAAAACGCATCGCCTTCAGTGTTCAAGACAGGTTAGACTACGAGTTTGAGAGAACCGTTGTTCATGGGACCGTTGTAGGGAGGGAGCACTGTATATATTATAACTTTTTGACGTCTTTTCGACAACGTTGACGATATATTTTTTATTTAAATGATAAACAGTATCGAGTCTGATTAGAAGACGGGTTACCCGGTGTCTCCAAACTCTTAGCAATGGACTTAATCGGGAAAGAATAACGCCTACCCCCATCTTAATCTTGTTTTGATTCTAGATATACCAGACTTCCAGAGCTTCAGATTGGCGAGTGGGTTTACTTCCAATCCATGGGAGCTTACACAAAAACTATAGCCTGTAGCTTTAATGGCATGCCCGAGCCTAGAACGTACTATTATTGCAAACGAAGTTTATGGTAAGCCATAGTAAAACATTAAATGTGGTATTACTTCTCCCTGGAAACTGAACAACGGTTTTGAGCCTATTCAGACGCCACGTAACTCAGTGTCTCATCAGGTTCAAACTATTTGAGACTTGGATCAAATTAATGACTAATAACTTCAAAATACAGTCACTTTCAAAATGTTATAGCACTGTGTTTGTTATGCAATAAAAGCTTGATATGTTTGTTTCAATATGGTTCTATCTGGAATTAAAAAATAAGGCATGTAAGATATTTGAGAGTAAAAAGGAGTTTCATGAATTTTTATATATTTGTTTGACATTGTCGCCATATTAACAATGTGTCAAGGGCTTTATTCTGGTGATTCGTAATTTCAAACTGTTTTTGTTTTTACAGGAAGACGATTTACCTAGATTAGGAGCCTAACACCACGGAGAAAAAGATGTTTTTCCCGTGAAACTTTCTACTATGTACGCGGTGAAAAATGTGTGTATGAGCGGGCAACTTTGTGAAATTTCACTTTCTAAAACAGAAACCAAATTTTGCTTCTAGTATGCCATTCCGTTTGTTTTATGTTGTATTGACACTACCGACCGTAAGAACCCTGACCTGAGTCGAAACTCGAACTGTATTTCGTAAGTTTTATTTAAATAAGGCGATCTCGCTTAAGTCGAACATACCCTAAGCCACGTTTTAACTTTGAAATGTGGATAAGATCGAACTAAAGCGGGTTCGAATTATCAAGTTTCGACTGTATGTCCATAGCTCTGTGAATATCAATTTCCTTCAGATTGAATATAGCATATCAAACGTTCATTTGTATAAAGATAAACGACAGAAATAAACAACAGAAAATTAGCGACAAATACCATGAATCGCGCTAGCGATTCATGGTAAACTTGCAGATAATTTTCTGTCGTTTATTTCGCTTGAACGCCGAAAAAATCAGTTCATTTCTTATATTTACAATATATCTGCTGTAATTTCTATTATTAAATTAACATTTTGTAAGTACGCATGTATGTTTAATCCATATTAGAGTTTGATAACACGAATAATGTGTACCCTATAAGGAACAGCCATGACCGAATTACTGAAGCTGTGTACATTCGAAAGCAAAAAAATAAGTTCCATTGTTTACATTCTTAGGAAAACATCTTGACAGTTTGGCGCGAAAATTCCGATTTGACGTCATTAGGAATAGTAGGATAAATATATCGATTTTTATTGTCATATAGAAATGCAGACAGATGCTGTTTATAAGGAATATCAATTTTCTTACAATTTGTCTCATTAATAAAGAAGAATTTTAGTCGGGAATCATGGTTTCCGCTAATAGGAAGGCATAGATCGGTTAATAACAAATTTCTGAAAAATCCGCCAAATGTTAGCTGTTTGAGTTCTAAAGATTAATTCGCGATTGAAAAATGCGTATGCCCCGCTCCTCTTCGAAACTTATACACAAGTCCCGCCCTCTCGAAAAAATGCGTTTACACGAATTGAACGGCATTTTTTTAAAAATGGATTTGAATGGGACAATTGTAAATATTAAACGCTTATGCCCTCGGTGGCACCCTTGACAATATATTCTGAATCTTTTTCTTAGTCAAAATTAGGGCAAGGTCAAGGTCGAATTGAGGTTTGGTAATATGGGGTGAATTAGTAATTGTCATATAATAGGCAAAAACTGTATAAGTATCAAAGCTTTGTAGTCAATAGTGTTGATACTAGACAAAAACGGTAAACTCTAGTTAAACAAGAAATAACCAATTTAAAATAGCCTTAGTCCAATTTAGGTCAAGGTCAATGTCAAAATCAAGGTTAGGTAATTTAGGCGGATTTGAAGTGGTCAAAGGCAACAACTGTATACGTATTAAAGCATTGTAGTCAGTAGTGTAGACGCTAGAGGAAACGGTAAAATCTTGTTAACCAAGAAATAGACAATTTACAATATTCCAAGTCCAAATTAGGCCAAGGTCAATGTCAAATAAAGGTTGGGTGATATTGGTTGGTTGGGAATTGTCCAAGAATCAAAGCTTTTAAGTAAGCAGTGTTGAAGCTAGACGAAACGGTAACAAATAGTTAAACTGTTACGAACGGAAGCACGGACGGACGGATAGGGCAATCACTATATGCCTCCGCATCTTCAGAAGCCGGGGGATAAAAACGTTTGAAACACATTTAATAATTCTATTAAGGTGAAAAGAAGATTTCCCTGGGCTTTGGCACCACACTGCGTAATACACTCAATGTGATGAGGAGGTATTCCACTCTTGGCGTGTTGTGTAACAATTATCATTGTAAATTTATTTATTCTATAGTTTTTTTCTTTGAAATATTTGACGCATTTGAAATCGACTTTATAAAATATTGATAATTCTCTTAATTTTCAAACTAAAAAAATCCTTATTTATTGTAAGTATAGTTATTTGTCTTTTCTCACTTTTTAAGGCCTTTCGCTACCGGAAGTCGGTCTTGCGGGCGAGCGGATATGCGTCTGGACGACACAGACTTTTTTCGTACGTGTTTATACTAGAAAATTTATATAAAGGAAATGTTGATATAAATTAGTATAATCCTTCATAGCGCAGTTAGTATAGTGGTTGACTATAGTGGTTGACTAGCAATCCAAAGGTCATAGGTTCGAGACCCATCCGATCCAAATATTTTTTTTTAGTGTCCGATTTATTGACTTGTCAATCCATAACGCAGTAATCAAGAGGCATGTTATGTTTAGTCTTCGTTGATTAGTACTAGTGATGTTTACGGTCCAAGTATATGTCCACTTACCTGTACGTTTTAGTTTAATGACTTACAAGTCAATTAAATCGGTATACATGTAAACGATTTGATCGAACTATAAAGCCATACCTTGAAGCTTATCAATACGCTAACCTTTTCAAGATCGATATTGCCCATTATAATTATGTTCAAACAAAATAATAAACATTGTATGCAAGTCCATGAATAAATAATAATGCATTTTAATGACAAAGTTTTAATTCTAAGGTAGGTAACTGTATCTAAACAACAAATATCCCACATTTTAATAAGAAAATATGTTATTACAACAAATCCTGACTGTAATATTTTCTAATTTTTTCAGACTGACTAGTTCATCAACCATATATTTGAATAAAATGAAAACAAATATACATTGAATGAGTCAGTTTTTTGTAATTCAATTTTTTAGCATTTTGCAAAATTTAAATAGCTGATAACATCTTTCTGAACACCTTTATTCAAAATGTTTTTAGCTTTTCTTGTAATGAATGTTGTGGACTACTTATTGGGCGAGAATTATAGTCATTAGCTCTATTCATTTTTAAGAAAAATAAAATCATCAAAATTCTAGGTTTTTGTCAGAAAAAAGACCTTAAAGACAAACCACACGATAAATTTTGCCTATATTTACACACATTGTTTCTTAGGCTATTATCATTCTTCATGACAATTTTCATAACAATCGTATGGAAACTGCGTGCATATGCGAAGTACCTTAAGTACATTTATGTAATTTCATGTGAAGCGCTTTTGAATGCACAAGAGCGCTACATAAATCTGCCATGTGTACATTACCGCGAACTCTACAGAACCCCTTGCCTCAGGGCGCCCACATGTTCACGTGCCTTCAACATTGCATGCTTCTGTCGCTCTCCATGGTCACTCCTCCTTTGTGTGCCCTTAGGCGAGCGGACAGTGGCGAGAGGTTCTGTATTTCGCGGTTATGAACACAGGACAGTTATAATATTAATAACAATTATCATAATATGCAGAGGACGATTTTAAGTATTCGATATTGCAGCAGTGAAAGCGTCAGGCATATACATCTTGTTTAGGGAACAGCGGCAAGCATTGTTATAAGGAGGGACTTGTTGTTGGGATGACCGTTGTAGGAAGGGCACACTGTAATAACGGTTCTCTTATTACCATATACTTGAGTCTGGCATTACCACCGTAACAAAATTATAAAAAGAAAATCTTATTATCATACGAACGTATTTTCTTCTCCCAAATTGTTTTCATGTGTTAGTTATTAACAGTTTATTGTTATGGCTGTAAATATATGTATACTTTATGAGAAATAAAATATGTTTGTATTCTGTGTATTGATGAAATGAATTCAACACTTAATTATACATTCACCTATGAATGAATTAGACGGTGTTATTATAGTTTGGAAGAGTATTACTTTACTACCCATTGTAAGTAGCTTGAATTCAAACAGTCTCATTAAGTCGATTTTGCGCGGCGTATGATCAGGATCCAAACTGCGTGTCCCCCGTATCGATATATCTTAAGTTAATTTACCTTAAATCTAAATCTAACTTTGAAAAGACCTTGCAGACAAAATTATGGCGATGAAAGGGTGAAAATCTCAAGATTGATATGGCGCTGAAAAGGCTAACAATACTTCATGTGATGTTTAAAATATGTTCACTTAATATAACCCCGTAAAATATTTGATATACATCATAGTTTTGCAATGCATCATAGCTTCACCTAATGTTAAATATTTTATTGAACCCTTATCCTGCTGATCGCGACTTCACTGGTTTATGCAAACAGTTTGGATCCAGAGAGACGCCACTGAACGCGGCGTCTGAATTGGACCCAAACTGTTTGACGCTCTTCTTTTGGTTTCTGCAGACGACACTTTCAAAGCAGATAACTTTGCAGCGGGATAAGCACTTACAAATTGCAAGTTTTACGCAACATTGCTGTTTTGGTTATAATCATAGTTGGGAGTACAGTGGAGAATGTGTTATTCTTTCCCGATAAACGCGTTTACGCTAAAACTATTATTTGCAGTGCAAACAGTTTGGAGCCAGATCAGACGCCGGGTAACCCGGCGTCTGATCAGGCTCCAAACTGTTTGCCACCAAGATAAACAAAAATTATCAGAATTGTCCAAAAGTTGTTCTTTTCTACGTTTTAGTGCTTTGCGTTTGCGTTTAAACGGGAAAGAATAACACATTCTCCACTGTATCATGTACAAAACGAAGTACAGTGAAGAAGATGTTTTTTCTCCAGTATAAATGATATGTAACCCTTTACCCAATAACCTGTTTCTAGTTAAGAAGACAGGTAACCACTTAAAGCAGGTTCAAAGTAAAGCAGAATGCGCCTTAAGGCACATTCTGCTTTTACTTTCAACCTGCTTTAAGCTACCACCTACTATGATGTAGAAACTATTTATTATGCTATATTTTTATGACTGTATAAATTTGAACTATTTGCTTCAGTGGAGGAATAAATTAAACATGCTAAAGGGCGCTTCTGTATAAGGGAAAGGGTTAAGCGCAATGCAATGAATGTGACTACTTTCAGAGACGGAGACTAAGGTCCACAGTGTTTGCTATTCAGATTAACCCATTTATACTCAGTGGATTATTCCATGTATATATATTGGATTAGTTCATTTTTTATCAAACGGATGCCTTGTCCAAATTATCATTTTCATTTTGTTTTATATTGAAATTCCTATCAGCAAACAGTGTAGACTCTAATCAGACGCCGCATAATGCGGCGTCTGATCAGAGTCTACACTGTTTGCATATGTCCCATATATGGGATCGTGGACACAAATGAGTTAAAATCATCGCTAACATTTCCCAAAGCATGTCATCTACATTGTTTTATATTCGTATGTGGTTATGGTACATTTCAAAGGAAATAATTAATACCGTCTTTATCACTGATATGTTACACATGGTAGGATTCCTGTTTTAGTTTTTATAAGTTAAAAGTTTGGATATAAAAGCATTTCTATCTTATTAACATCATCTAGAACCAAATATACGATGGATGGAATATCTAAAGGTAGGATGTAAAGAAAAAAATCCATTCAAGCTACTCTCTATTCCCTTCTTTCTAAATCCGTCTCTGTTTCTATGTGTCAGTGTCTCCGTCTCTGTTTCTATGTGTCAGTGTCCCCGTCTCTGTTTCTATGTGCCAGTATCCCCGTCTCTGTTTCTATGTGTCAGTGTCTCCGTCTCTGTTTCTATGTGTCAGTGTCAGTGTCTCCGTCTCTGTTTCTATGTGTCAGTGTCCCCGTCTCTGTTTCTATGTGTAAGTGTCTCCGTCTCTGTTTCTATGTTTCAGTGTCTCCGTCTCTGTTTCTACGTGTCAGTGTCTCCGTCTCTGTTTCTATGTGTCAGTGTCCCCGTCTCTGTTTCTATGCGCCAGTGTCTCCGTCTCTGTTTCTATGTGTCAGTATCCCCGTCTCTGTTTCTATGTGTCAGTGTCTCCGTCTCTGTTTCTATGTGTCAGTGTCCCCGTCTCTGTTTCTATGTGTCATTGTCTCCGTCTATGTTTCTATGTGTCAGTGTCTCCGTCTCTGTTTCTATGTGTCATTGTCTCCGTCTCTGTTTCTATGTGTCAGTGTCCCCGTCTCTGTTTCTATGTGTCAGTATCCCCGTCTCTGTTTCTATGTGTCAGTGTCTTCGTCTCTGTTTCTATGTGTCATTGTCTCCGTCTCTCATTATCTTAGTCTCTGTGTATCTCTCTGTATTTATGTATCCTTCGCTTTTTATCCGTACAACATTCAAGCTACTCTCCCTTTTCTAACCGTCTCTGTTTCTATAATCAGTGTCTCCGTCTCTCACTCTCTTTCTATATATCTCTGTAGTTCTGTCTCCTTCGCTCTGTATGTCTCTATGTGTGTTTCTCTGTCCCTATAACTCTCTCTGTCGTTCTCACTTTTTGTGTATGTATATCCCTTTCTCTGTCTCTCCTTCATTTGTTCTCTCTTTCTTTTCTCCTTTCCCATATTCTCTGTAACACTGTGTGTCTTTCTCACTTTCTGTGTATGTGTCTCCCATTCGCTGGCTCTCCCACTCTTTCTCTCTCTTTCTATTCTCTCTCTCTCTCAAATTCCCCATTTCTCTCTGTAACACTGTGTGTCATTCTCTCTTTCTGTCTCTGTGTCTCTCTGTCTTTGTCTGCTTCTCTCCATATTTCTGTCTCTCCCTCTGTGTGCATCTCACTGCTTTCTCAGTCCCTATCTCCCTCTTGCTCTCTCTAAATTTCTCTCTGTCCCCGTCTCTATCTGTCTCTTTATGTTTATACTTGTACTACATGTACGTTCTAGTACACGTCCTATTATAACTTTAGAACTGGCCGTTGAATTAAGAACAAACGGGTACTGTGATTCAGTAGAATTGATATCAGACGATACACAAATACATGATCTCGTGATGGAAAAGGTGACTACCAGCACTGAAGAGGCAAGTACATGTTAAGGACCCCTAATGAGATCGGAATAAAATCGGTACTCTCCGTGCAGCGATCGGCCATTCTCGTCAACTGTTTTACCATCGTTCGAAAAGGTTCGTCAGTTGACGAGAATTGCCGATCATTCACCTGCTCTCTCTATCTTTGAAATTAAATGAAGGTGATCTCTAATGAGACGTTGAACTAGCAATAGTTCAAGAAATGTAGCATCTTAACTCTTTCACTGCCAACGGCTCCAAACGTTTGACAGTTTGACACTCATATCTATACGTTTTAAGTCATACTACATTGAATCATACTGCAACAAAATTGAATCAGGCGACAATGAAACAGTGAAGAGATAACATCTCACGATTTAGTTTTTAGCGAAAGAGTAAACCTCTTAACTGCCATGCCGTCACTGCCATGACGTCATCAATTATGAACAATGTCGTCTGCTTTTATTTTTCTTCAAATTTAAGTTTTACGTATTTAGAGTTGATAGATCATAAATATCGAAACGAGTGTCAAATTGTTTGCAAATAACTGGGGCAATGCATAAATATGCAAACGTATCTAACGGCAAAAAATAGCGCCGACTAAACTATAACATAGTTATATGTTACATGTGATGATTATTATATACATACACCTTACGAACAGTGTACTTATATAGAGTACTCCTGTCTTAATTAATGTAGTCCTGGTCATATGGTTTCTACATTAGCTCATGAAATCTTTTATGAGACCCGCATCATTATAATAATAATGATAACATACCAAGTTATAGTCTACTTTCAGTCCGAATGACCGCTCAGTCGACTGTACATTTACGACGCCCCTTATCATTGAGCCATCTTGCCTACAATATTGAGCACTGCTTACATACGGCGCAATCAAATACAGCCGCAGTACCGACTCAGACCCTTCACAGGTACCCGTTTTAACCCCTGGGTGGAGAGGAGCAATTCGTGGTACATGTCTTGCCCAAGAACATTTATGTACATCACCGGGGATTCAGAAAAAATCTGCTGGTCCGACGGGGATCGAACTCACGACCCCTGGTGCCCTTTGTGTTACCACTGGACTACTACCGCCGGTTGTTTATTACATTTATACAAGACAGTAAAAGGTACAAGGTTACAGTATGATCTTCACCGCTTGTCATTTTACAACACATGTCAATTGTAAATAGTAAAGTATGGACTACACTTTATAGGAAACTGTATTGAAGGATTATGTACTCAAATATTTACTATTAAATAATTATGATAAATTTCTAATTTTCTATAACAGGGCAACGATGACTCCATAGCTATGTTTGACCTTGGTGACGTCATCATGAAATATCAGACGTGGGTCAAAGCTTTTCCAAGAATAACACCCTTTTATGGTTAATATGTTTCACTATTACATGGAATTAAGAACAGATATTAAATTTACAGCAAACGCCTAGTAAAACATGCTCAAAATATTTTAACAACCAGTTTAAAAACGTTTTAATGTTTAAACTGAATTCATATTAAACAATGTTGCAAAACATTGTTGTTTGCGGAAACTGGAGTGCCCATAGAAAATGTATGTATCCAGACGGGCGACCCATGTACCGTCTCACAAACTGCTCCGACCCGAAGAAAACCCACCGGCCTACAGTGGAGAATGTGTTATTCTTTCCCGATAAACGCGTTTACGCTAAAACTATTATTTGCAGTGCAAACAGTTTGGAGCCAGATCAGACGCCGGGTAACCCGGCGTCTGATCGGGCTCAAAACTGTTTGCCACCAAGATAAACATGACTTATCAGAATTGACCAAAAGTTGCACTTTTCTACGTTTTAGTGCTTTGCGTTTGCGTACGTTTTGCGTTTAAACGGGAAAGAATAACAGATTCTCCACTGTACCGTCTCACAAAGTGCTCCGACCCGAAGGAAACCCACCGGCGTATTGGTGAGAGTCGGTTGCACTTAAAATACAGTTACAGTGCTTCCTCTCTACAACGAAGGTCAATGGGAGACACAGGTTGTGTGCGTTGTTCGGAGAGAGCCCGTTATAGAGAGGGAAACTTAAGACTTGCCTTACATTTGCAAACAGCTTGAATCCAGATCAGACGCCGCGTACCTGTAACTCATTATTATATTTATTCTATCAAAAATGTCTATTTATATGTAACTTTGAGTAAAAGCAGCAGACACAACTTTAAGCAGACGATATTGCAGCAGTAAATGCGTTAGACATTGTCCCGTTTAGGAAATTGTGTAAAGGGTCGATGTAAGGAGAGGGAGTCGTTGTTGGGAGGGCCGCTGTAGAGAGGGAACACTGTAATAGCAGGGAACCATATTGGTGTAAAAATGTTATCATATGAGACTCTTTGTTAATCGGCGTCTAAGCTGGTTCTTAATTGCTTGCAAAAGATATAATAGTTTAGCATAAACGTGTTTACAAGGAACGAACAAAAGGTTAATGCTATTGACTCTTTCACAGCCAAGACCTACAATGTAGAAAACGTTATTCTTTCCCAATAAACGCGTTTACGCTAAAACTATTATATCGATTGCAAACAGTGTGGAGCCAGATCAGACGCCGGGTAACCGGCGTCTGATCAGGCTCTAAACTGCTTGCCACTCAAATTAAAATAAATTGTCAGAATTGTCGACAAATTGTCATTTTCCCATTTTACTGCGATTCGTTTGTGTTTCGTTTGCGTTTAAACGGGAAAGAATAACGGTTTCTTCACTGCACAATATACAAACAGTGTGGATCTTAACCAGTCGCCGTGTCACGTGCCGTCTGACAGGTGTCCAAACATTTGACAAACATTTAAATGTTTTAACCCCTTCACTACCATGACGTCATCAATTTTAAATAATTATCGTCTGCTTTTATTTCTAAAATTAAATATTTAGTTATTTTGACTAAATAAATATTAAAATGAGCGTAAAGCAGTTTGCATCCTGATCAAACGCCGCGTTACGCGGTGTCTGATCAGGATCCAAACTGTTTTCAAATTACAAGTGTACTTGGGGTAAGGCAGTGAAGGCGTTAGATTCGAAATATATATTAAAAAATCCAAAATTGTACATAAAAGCAACGAAAAATTTAAAAATACATAAATATATCGCAATTTTGGTATTTGAATTTGTTATCTATCCTCAATCAATGGTTTGTCTTGCTTTTGAAGACATCTGAACAATATTTAACAGATAATGTTTTCTCCATTAAAATGTGTTAACTTTATTTCATTTACTCCTTTAATTGCAAACAGTTTTGATCTTTTGAAGATAACACGTGTGTATTTTCAGCAACCAAGTGTAACAACGACAATGAGATATTGAGAGTTATGGCCGCCTGTGGGTCCTCGTTCGACTGTGCAAGCAAGGTAGTTCACGTTCAATTTCGAATATTTATATTCGCCCCATTCAATTCCATTGACAAAAGTGCTGTTCATTTCGTATAAACACCATTTCTCGAGAGGGCGGGACTTGTGGAAGTGTTTCGAAGAGAAGCTGGGCATAATATTATGCAGTTTTCATTCGCAAAATTAATCATTGGAACTTGGACAGCAAACATTTGGCGGATTTTTTTAAAAATTGTTTTTAACCGATCTATGCCTTCCTGATAAATTTCGAATGCCAAAATAAACCCATATATATTCATCCTACTTTAAAAATGACGTTACTTCCAAATGACGTCAAATTCGCATTTTCGAGCCAAACTGTCAAAATTGTTGATCTTAGAATGTAAACAATGGAACCTATTTATTTTTTTTGCTTTTGAATGTACGCGGCTTCAGTAATTCGGTCATGGCTGCTCCTGATAGGGTACACATTATTCTTGTTATCAACCTCTAATATGGATTAAACATACATGCATACTTACAAAATGTTAATCCAATATTAGAAATTACAGCAGATACATTGTAAACATAAGAAATGAACAGATTTTTTCGACGTTCAAGCGAAATAAACGACAGAAAATTATCTGCAAATTTATCATTAATCTCTTGCGCGATTCATGATATTTGCCGATAATTTTCTGTCGTTCATTTCGCTTGAACGCCGAAAAATCAATTTATTTCTGAAAGGAATGTGTTGTTCTGTCCACGTTAAACAAAACTGAGCGCAAACGTATACAAAAACGTGTATAAACTTACATGTTTAGAAATATGTTGATGCTTAACCTTTTCACTCTCAATGCCGTCATAAAGCGAGTTTGCAAACAGTTTAGGTCCTGATTATACTCCGCTTTACGCTCAATATCAAAACTGTTTGCCACTTGTTTTAAAATGACGTAAGTATACTGCCTTAAATCTGACTTTGAAACGATATTGCAGACAACAATATTGAAGCAGACGACAATATAGCGTTGAAGGGATAAAACTTCACGATAAATTGATAGTGAAAGGGTTGACCCCTTCACTACCTCATCTTTAGTACAATACTTATTTGCTACGCGGCGTCTAATCAGGATCCAAACTGTTGACACCATTTTCAATATTTTTTAAGTTTAAAATACCTAAAATTTAAAGTTAAGAAATCAGAAAAACAAAAAAATAATCTAAAATCAGACGACATTTGATGACGTCATGGATGTGAAGTTAAATATGTTGTTGTTAAATAGTTAAATATTAAATAGTGTTGTTAAATATTAATGGAGTTTGCTCAGACTGCCATTCCATCAGCGTAATGTCTAGCTCAAACCTGTTCACAACAGACAGATTTTGTTTTTAAAATAATTATGTTTTCCTTTTTGTAACGAAATGTGTCTCAGCGAAGGTTGATGTAAAAATAATGGCTACAGCACATTAGATACCTTACCATAAAGGTATTAACACATTCAACCCTAGCGCCGAAGACACAAGTCATTAAAAAATACTTTTATTTAACCCATTCGTGCCCACGATCCAATATGGGACATATGCAAACAGTGTTTACTCTGATCAGACGCCGCATTATGCGGCGTCTGATCAGAGTCTACACTGTTTGCTGATAGGTATTTCAATATAAAACAAAATGAAAATGAAAATTTTGATCAGGCATCCCTTTAATAAAAAATGGACAATCCAATATATAAACATGGAAGAATCCAATGGGTGTAAATGGGTTAAATGTAAAGTGTACCCTTATCCTATGGAAATATTGAATGTCCTGGACCCGAGGTTATGGAACTTTTATTTAATTTGATCCTCAAGTGAGAACGTTTCATAACCTCGGGCCCTGATCAGAGGACTCATGCAATGGTGTTTATCACAACTGGCCATAATGCAGAAATAACGATTTTTCATTGGAAATACACTCCTTACCTGAAAAAATATTTAACGTTCCAGGCTGAAATTGAACAGGTTCTAGATCTTGGTGTTGCTGCAGATCGGATCATATATGCACATCCTTGCAAACACCCGTCCATGCTGAAGTATGCTGCAGAAAAAGGCGTGTCGCTGATGACGTTTGACAATGAAGCAGAATTGTACAAGATAAAAGAAATATACCCAGAAGCCAAGTAAGATGCGGTTTTAAAGAAATTGTTTTTCCCCTTAACCGAAATTCCATGAAAAACTAATTCGATATTGTTTTATTTCTCTTTTGTGAAATAGTATTTCCCGTTAAACGCAATCGAAACGCATTGTAATAAAATGTGGAAAATGACAACTTTTTGACCATTACTGAATGTTGATTTAAAACGGAGGGCCAACAGTTTTGGCCTAGTGAGACGCCAGGTTATTCGGCGTCGGATCTGACTCAAAACTGTTTTTCAATGGAAGTAATAGATTAAGCGTAAACGCGTTTAATGGGAACGAATTACGTTTCCTCCACTGTAGTGTTTCACAAACACATCTTGTTACTTATTTAATATCTTCTGTTATCTAATATATGGTAGCTTTCAGCACTTTCAATCACAGTTGGTGTTCTACATTTTATTACATTGCGTTTGTAGCTAGTGTTGACTATATCATTTAGATGGATAAACGTTATTTTCCCGTTTAACACCTTCACTTTTATGACGCCATCAATTTTGAAGTTTTGTCATGTTTTTATTTCAAATCTAAATATTAGGTCTTTTCACTAAAGCAATATAATCTAATATTTTTTTCATTTCTTTAGATGAGATGCGATTAGCGTGATTTCTGTTCATAGCTGCATGAACATATATTAGTTAAGTCACTCCCGTTCTTCACAAGCGCTGCATGAAGCGATACGCTAAGTGACGTCTTTTACAATGACGTTACTTCAATACGATGTCACATTAAATGCTGTAGATATACAGCGACCCCTCTCTACAACGACACCAAATGGGAGACAAAATATATGTGCGTTGTTCGAAGGGAGTCGTTGTAGGGAGGGAATTAGGCCTACATGTGAAAACAGATTGAATCTAGATCAGACGTCGCGTTACGCGGCGTCTGATCTGGATTCAAGCTTATTGTCACTCGTCATTATGTTTTTTTCTTTCAAAATGTCTAATATTGAAATTTGAGAAAACCAGCAGACGACAATGTTAAGTAGACCATATTGCAGCCGTGAAATTGTTGACATAAAAATATTGTTTTGTGGACAGCAGCAATGATCGTTGTTAGGAGGGAATCGTTGTTCGTAGGGCCGTTGTAGAGAAGAAGTTATGCATATGGCGGATGGCTTTTAAGTGCGATGTAACGAGATTTCGTGTTAGATTCTTTTTTTTTTTTTTTGTTTGTTACATTCAGTAGTGGTATTAAAGTATAAGTAATATATAGAATACTTTTTGTTTTCATGGAAGTTTGAAAATGAAATGGTCACACTTAAGTATGAAACCGCTTCATACTGTGTGCCCAGGTTTTTTGTTACCTCTATGAAATACTACTGTTACCGATGTTAAGAAATATAAAGAATATATACTCAACAAAACAATCAAAGGGGCAAATATATAGGGTAAAGCAAATAAATATACGGAAGTTTATTCATAGAATTTTTAACAGTATGATGTAAAATTACATGTTTACTTAATTGTAGGATACTTCTCTCTTTCGAAAAGACGAAAACGATATCACAACTCTCCTTAAAACACAACTACTCTAAAAAGTCAGTGTGCCAGACTAGGTGGGTGGGGTAACCAACAACAAAACCAAGAGCCCCATCCTACGAGTTCTTGTCTTAAATTACAGTTAGTATGATGTGTGTCCATTATGTGCATTAATGACTTTCTGGCAACTGCGGGGAAAGCTGAGAATTAACTTGCGGATGTATGCCATGGGTATTCTGTGTCATTCTTCAATTAGCATATCTTTAAGCTCATTGACAGGCCTAGAGTGTCGATCTTGGGCGGATATCCGGCGTTGCTGCATGTCCTATGCATCATCAATGTGTTTGAGGTATAGTGCCCTTGCTGACCAGTCAGTCAGCTCTTTGCAATCCTGCTCCAAGTACTGGTCCACCATACAAGCTTGGTACGGGCGGGCATTGTCGTCTGTCGGGGTGAAGCCTAGACCCCAAACTCCAGCGTAAGTGCGCTCAATAGCGTCTAGAGCATTGTCGTCTGTCGGGGTGAAGCCTAGACCCCAAACTCCAGCGTAAGTGCGCTCAATAGCGTCTAGAGTATCGTCCCTGTACCCCAAACAGGTCAGAGCCCAGATCCTAATGACGTAAAGGTCCGTGCAACCGTTTTAGGAGATGCCCACCCATACGAGCCCTGGCCCTTTTCTGGAATGGTCATGCACTGCCACACAACAGTCCAAGAAACGTTCCTTTCTATGTCTTTACAATCGTTTGCACCCTTTATTGAAAACTAAATTGAAATTTGACTCACAAGTCCACAATACGTTGCGCAAACGTAAACACTTAAAGTGCACCGTTGGGGGCAAAACACTGGATGACGTCTTCGGTGATGTGTGGTCAAGGCTGTTCGCTCGACGGGTCTTCTAGCCCATAGGTTTGCAGCATGAAGTCTGTTCCCGCCGACCTGAACAGAGATCCTGTACCTATACATCTGGGATCCAGTCATTGACGTCATGCCACAAGTGACAACGTCTGTCCTGTACTCCATGTGTGACCTGTAAACGACCTTGACATAGTCTCCCATTTACCATCCCGGTGTCCAGGTACAACTTCCACAACCTGTCTTGCTAACGTCAAACTCTGACGCAACGTGACGTTGGGTCTGATCATCTAGCAGACAGCAAAGCGCACAAATGACGTCTGTGATGCATAGTTATCAAATTTTAAATCAATACGCAATCTATTTTTGCTTTAAAACAAAAAATATGTACTCGATATATCGAAAACGAATCATTGAAGAATAGGCAACAACATTGTGCGAAAATTGAGTGGACGTTGAAACCTGGTGTTTGATACCTATACGCTTAAATTCATTCAACCATGACCGTTTTTGCACATAGTGACTTCTGTTTCTTTCTTTTTTAATGCTAAAGGACCTAAACATACATTCACTCTTTTAATTTGAAAAATGTTTTCATTTTCGAAAAAGATATTTGACTTTATACTGTTGCCCCTTTAATTATTTTGTTGAGTATTATTTTGCTTTCATTGAAAATAAACCTGGTTACAAACGCGAAGCGGTTTCATACTAAAGTGTTACCAGTTTGATTTATACCTCCATGACAATAAAACTATTCTATATATTACTTATAATTACATATAACAACTGATTGTAAGACAAAAAGTAAAAACATAATCTGACTGATTGCTCATTATTTATCACTTCTAAACCCTTTACCTCATAGCCTGTTTCTAGATTTGAAGACAGGTGACTACTTACAGCAGGTTGAAAGTAAAGCAGAATGTGCCTTAAGGGACATTCTGCTTTACTTTCAACCTGCTTAGAGCTCAAATCTGCTATGAAATTTTTGTAATGGTAATAGTTCATGATGGTTTAAACCGGAACTACATGTATTTTCTTCAGCGGAGATATAAATTAAATACGCTAAAAGTCGCTTCTATGGGGGAAATGGTTAAGCTGTCGGTTTTAATCCCGCCTTCATATATATTACCACCAAAACTTGACGTTTTTCATAGTAACGTACATGTAATCGCAAATGAAGTATTTTTGTGTCTCGCCTCATGCAGCGCTTTTGGATGAACTGTGGACTAAGAGAAAGTAGTCCCGACCAAGCTTGGCGTAACTTATTGCAATACGACGTATGTCGCAATATATGTTGTCATTGCTTTTTCGATATCAGTATCAAACAGTTAAAAGTCTGGTCAAAATTATATATGGAGATTGCGTAATTATACTAGTACTCCATAATTACGTCTTTTTTATGCCTTTTATTTATTTTTCTACTAAAGAAATTTATTCCTCCTTAAACAACCATGTCATATCCCATTAGAAAGAGTTTCTATCGCCTAGCAGATGATAACTTAAACCAGGCTGAAAAACAGAATGTGCCTAGTGAAGCAATCTGATTTATGTTCAACCTGCTTTAAGTGGCCACCAGTCTTCAAAATCAGAAACAAACCATGGGATAATAGGTTATATAAATATTGTTGGGATCTTAATACAAATGCCGAGCACATTTTTCAAACAAAATTTCTCCATATTTGTTCAACCAATTACTGTTCATTGTTGTATAATTCATTAAATTCAATACCTCGTTAATAATTATAGCACAATGTTTACCTTAAAGGTGTGTTCTCAGAATAAAGACATCGCAACACTACAAGGTGGTCTGGGATTTGGGTGATAAGTTTGGCTGCTGTGTGTCTGTCGTTGATAGTTTAATGAAGTGTGCAAAGAAACTTAACTTGGATGTTGTTGGAATAAGGTTGGTATTAATAAGTAACCTTGGGTTATGGCAGTAATTTCGAATATTCTGTATTAAAACACGAACTTGTGTGTATACAGAATAGCTATTTAAACCATTAAAAACATACCGTAATGTAAAACTAAATCCTTTAACTCATTCACTACATTGATTTACATAACTTGATTAACATTTGCTTACAATCTGATCCCGATCAAAGGTCATATAAAACGGTACATAACACGGTGTATGACCTTGATTCAAACTGTTGGAAAGTGGATTCAGGACCCAAATAAGTACAAATGATCATCTAGTTAGATTTTACATACGTAAGGCTTTTGTCAAGAAGGAGCATTTTGTTACTGTCTTCTTTGATCGTGAGAAAGCTTACGATACAACATGGAAGTATGGTATTATGAAAGTGAAAGTATTCATAAAATGGCCTCAATTTTTATTGGAAACTTTCTCAATGATAGGGACTTTCAACTACGAGTTGCTGGAACTACTCTTTTCGATATTAAAAAGCTGAAAATTGGTGTTCCAACAGAAATTATTTTGTCAGTATCTCTTTTTAATGCTAAAACTAATAACATTGTTAAGTGTATAACTAATGATACAGATTGTTCATTGTATGTTGATGACTTTTTGATTTGTTACCGTTCTAAAGCATGAATACTGTTGAACGTCAACTTCAACAGTCCATTAATAAAGTTAAAAAATGGGCTACTGAGAATGGTTTTTAATTTTCTACATCAAAAACAATTGTGTGCATTTCTGTCAATATAGAAGTTTTCACCCTGATCCCGAATTGCACCTGGATGATTCCTCATTCTTGTCGTGGATCAGGCGAAATTTCTCGGTGTCAATTTTTACAAGAAACTTTCCTGTATCCCTCATATTAAATATTTAAAGGCAAAATGACTGAAATCATTAAAACTACTTCGCGTACTTGCACATACTGACTGGGGTGCAGATCGCAAAGTAATGCTCAGATTGTACAGAAGTTTAGTGAGATCTAAACTTGATTTTGGGTGTATTGTGTACGGCTCGGAAAAACAAATCATACTTGCAGATGCTTGATCCAAGCAGGAGCTCTTAACCCCTTCACTGCCTTACCCCGAGTACAGTAATTAGTTGCAAACACTTTGGATCCTGACCAAACGCTGCGTAACGCGGTGTCTGATCAGGATCAAAACTGTTTGACACTCGTCTCAATATTTCTTAAGTCAAAATACGGAAATGTTTTTTATTAAGAAATAGAAGCAGACGACAACTGTTTAAATTTGATGACTTCGTGGCAGTGAAGGGGTTTAATATAGTCTAAATCTAATCTCCCTGGAGAGATGTACTAGATCTAGGTCTAACATATGTAACAACAAGGGGAATTGAAAAAGGAGACAGGTTTATCTCTCGTGACTATTTACTGTGTACAGCACTCCCTCCCTACAACGGTCCTCCAAACAACGACTCCCTCCATACAACGACCCTCCCAACAACGACTCCCTCCCTACAACGGCCCTCCCAACAACGACTCCCTTAATACAACGGCCCTCCCAACGACCCCCTCCCTACAACGGCCTTCCAAACAACGATTTCCTCACTACAACGGCCATCCCAACAACGATTCCCTCCCTACAACGGCCCTCTTAACAACGACCCCTCCCTACAACGGCCAACCCACCAACGACTCCATCCCTACAACGGTCCTCCCAACGATGACCTCCTTACAACGACTGTTGTCGCAGTTCCCTAAACTAGACGATTATCTCCAACCTATTCACGGCTGCAATATCGTCTGCTTAAATTTGTCGTCTGCTGTTTTTCTCAAAGCCACATATTGGACTTTTGACAGAAAAAAATTAATGACGAGTGACAAACAGCTTGAACCCTGATCAGACGCCGCGTTACGCGGCCTCTGATCTCTAATCAAGCTGTTTGCAAATGTAAACCGAGTTCCCTCCCTCTAACGACTCCCTCAGAACAACGCACACAATTGTTGTTTCCCATTGGGTGTCGTTGTAGAAAGGGAACGCTGTACAATATGGAACAAGGCATATGATGTATATGCTGCCTTAGCGCACGTACGGGCGTACTGCATGGTACATGTAGGCCTGTCTCTCTCGTGATAGCCCTGCTGGAAACGTCCCTGAAGACGCTGGTGTCGCCTGACATTAGCTGCATGCGCATGGTCGACTCCGTGCCACAGTATTCTCGCCACTTCCTCTGGAGCGTCTGCACTAAGGTTTAAATACATATACATGTACTGGTTATTCCTGAATTAAGACAAAAAACTTATCAAAAGTACAGCTGTTTACAGGTTTTGCATGACTAAGAGATTATATCTATACATGTACTTTTGACATAGATGATTATACTAATATGAAAAACAGTGTACTGGTAAAATTAGACGTATGGCACACCTATTGTTCCCAATCTTTGCAAACATTACAGGTTAAAACCAATATCTACAGGTAACTGGTCGTGTGGCCCAGAGGTAGTATCGGCCGCTATAACGACACAGGCTATTGAATATCTTGGTGGTTGTTGGTTCGAATCTAACTATGGGCAAATACTTTTCTTTTTTTAAGTTTTATAGAACAGAACAGAAGTTTAAAGTTTTATATTGAGAAAGGAAAGAGGATAATGGTTTTGTCTCGTCTGATTTTCTGCTCTTTGTTGGACAATTTCTTGTTGTTTGGCACTTTTTGGCACGAAACAACATTATTTTGGGGACTTTCGTCATCGCTTGTGCTCGTACCATAGGGGGTGCTAATGGGTAATTCAGAACCCCATTTTAGATTCCTCTGTGCAATAATCTATTACATTTTTGAAAAATGTCTTGCTTGCGTATTTAGAACGACTCGCTGTGTATGGTACTTAGCCATAGCTGCAACAAGTCAACTGTGTTATTTTAAGGATTCCTAAAAGGCACAACCCCAGCATGATTTACCTTGACTAAAACATGCTTTTGCAAATGAAAAAAATGAAGAAAAAAAAGGAAAAAATCCGTCAGCGAGAATTGAACTTGAGACTTTTCAACCACAACGCCTCTTCCTATACCATTAGGCCACCATCACACTACATTTAGTGTTCGGGTCTTAAACATATAACCCTAAACGAGACCAATCATACAGATATGTTTTGTTTACATGTTAAGTAGGTTATGTTGATGTGCCATGCGATCTAAAACGGACTGTAACAGAGCTACTTATCTTGAGTCAAATTGTTTACAAATACATGTACACGACATAGTTTTATTTTAGTTTCTAGTTTAAGCTTCGTAATATCAGAAGCTGGACAACGACCACCTCTAAATATAGATCGGTAATTTCATTGTGCACCGGGACATTTTTTATTTGTGTTCTTCTTATTCCCGATGTCTCCCCAAGTGAACCGTCTGTTGAGAATCCGTGATATCCCGGTTTGGCCCGATTAAACTAGAGCGCAGGACCGGCCTGTTCCCGGTTAATCCCAGTTTAACGCCGGTGTAACGCAGTAGAATGACCCACCCCTGCTAAATTGACCCATGGGTCATGCCACTACGTACAACAGTGACCCGGGTCATTTTACTACGTAGAAAAATGACCCCATACCGCAAAAAGGACCCCATCGACTCGTAGTAGAAACCCCATCACGGTCTGGGGTCATTTCTCTACGTAGCATAAAGACCCAGGTCCTTTTGAACGGGTGGGTCATTCTACTTCGTTACACCGGACCAAGACGAGTCATCCCGGATCCTCCGCCACGGTTGTACTTCCGGTGACTGACGTTCCGCTCAACCGGAACCCACTGGAGGCCAAATCCGGGACAGTGAGAACGGGGCTTAACTATACAGATTATACCTAGATCTATCTGTGTTTTATACGCGTACATTACCGGGTTTAAAGTTTAAAATTACATGTAAGTAGAAGTGATTTTCTGCATTTACATGTACAGTTATCGGCGAGGAGTGAACATGCTGGTTCATCCTTGGAATAGATCTCCAACATCCCGTCGAGCATGCTGGTGACGGCGCCATTAGGTCCATTGTCATTGAGCCATCCTTTCCGATCGTCTCTCTCCTTTCGAGATATGAAGATTATAAACAAGTTTTTACCGATTGTTCAAATTATGATGAGAAGGTTGCCGCTGCCTTTGTGGCTGACAATACAGTTACAAAGTTTCAGCTACCTAACAATGCCTCCATATTTTCAGCGGAGATCAAGGCTTATGACTTGGCTCTCGATTATATTGCTGAAGATGCACATAGTAAACACATAATTTTTTCGGATTCTCTTTTTGTTCTACAGTCATTGAGTACATGTCCTACCGAAAATTCTCTTATTAGGAATATTGTTTTAAATTATCACGAACTGTCTGATACTAAAGATGTAAAATTTTGTTGGATACCTGGTTATTGTGGGATTCAGGGCAATGAGAGGGCAGACATTGCAGATAAGTCTGCTCTGGTATTGCTTGAATCTGGAATGAAAACCCCTTTCTCTAATTTCAAAACCCTAATTACTAGTTATATATTTTTTTAAAAATGGCAGGAGACTTGGTATGAGGAAATTCACAACAAACTCCATGCTATTCAACCTGTATTAGGTGAATATTTTAACTCATGGCGGCCGGTTTGCCGGGATGAGGTAGTATTAGCTAGACTCAGAATTGGTCATTCTTTTAACATATACTTACTTAACCCATTACCCTATAAATACGCTTTTTACGCCTTTATTTTATTCCTCCACTGAAGGACAATTTTTCAATTAATACAGTCATGATTAAGTATTATAAGGTAATATTTCTATATTCTAACAGATTATAGCTTAAAACAGGCTGAAAGTAAAGCAGAATGTGCCTTCAGGCACATTCTGCATTATTTTCAACCTGCTTTAAGTGGTTACTTATTTTCAAAACTAGAAAACATGCTATGGGGTAATGGGTTAAACGCGTACTTAAATGTTTATTTTGTTTTGAACCTTATACAATTTGGCACATTTACATTGATTTTGCTGATTTATGTTTAATGGGAGATAGATTTTTCAGACAGATTCTCTTCGAGAACTGTTTTAACTTGTTGAAATAGCCAAGATATTTGAAATTCTAAAAACAATAAACATATGTTCCAAATTGTAAAGTAATATAATGACGTTTTAGACTTGATTTCATACTTCTATTTCCCTCAATTTTTTTTCGGCTCTAAATGATAATTGTTGTGATGGGCCGTAAAACACAAATAAATTAATAATCAAACTGTTGGATACACATATTGAACATTTTTTACCTTAAAAAACGTAAAAACTGGTTGTGAGGGGTTGTACATATGATATAATTCACGGTAACAGACGTCAATTCAGAATATTTTTTGTTTAGTTTCCATGTTGGTAGTGGAATCAAAGAGGCGGAGGCATATGCTGCAGCTATAAGAGAGTCACGTGACGCCTTTGATATTGGCATTCGAGAAGGCTTTGCCATGCATGTTCTCGATATAGGAGGGGGTTTCCCGGGAGAGGATACGAAAGATATGACATTCAGTGAGGTAAATAACTAGCTGAAAACTGCAATGACGTCACCACCTGTAAACACTTGTCGCCTGATCGTAGTTTTCAGATTTAAACTTTAGGTATTTTGACTCTAGAACCTGTCTATAACGGCCACTAAATTATGTTAATTATTTTTTGTTTATGACAGGTGACTGCTTAAAGCAAGGTGACAGTTAAACAGAAAGCTCCTTTAGGAGCTTTCTGTTTCACTGTCACCTTGCTTTAAGCTGTCACCTGTCTTTTATACATCTAATTAGCATTTATTTTAGTGGTCGTTATAGAGAGGTTTTACTGTAAGTGGGTGTAAAACTGTTTTGATACTGATTAAACGCCGTTACGTGGTGTCTGATTAGAATCCAAGCTATTTATAAATAACCAGTGTACTCGGGGTAAGGCAGTGTAGGGTTTAGTTTTGCAGCGAATGCAAATTAAGGTCACATTGTAGTTATACATAAATTATATGCACTTTGTAAAGTGGACTGACTGTAAAAGAATACCAAAAGGCCAATTGTTGACCAATAATCTCGCATTGTCCTAAGTTTTGACAATTCAAATTCTCATTATTCTCGAAGCTCAAATTACATGAGGATATATAAAAAGTCAAAGATGTGTACAGTTGTATAAAATTTAATAGTCATACATATAATAAGAGGCTACGTTACAATGTTCAATACAGTTATTCAAGAAGAAAATAAAGATAAACAACACAAAAAGCAAACACAAAAGAGATAGTATAATTGTTAAGGTTATCATGGAGAAATTACGAATAGAAAGTTTCAATAGATGTCAATATTTGAATGTAAATGTCATATATAAATGGCCGCATTAAATGGCGTTTACTGCATACATGGGTCCAATATCAATGTTGTTTAACTCAGGTTGTGGAAACAGTTAATACAGCTTTGGACCAATACTTTCCTATTGGTGACAACGTCAACATTATTGCTGAGCCAGGGAGATATTTTGTGACCACTGCAGTAACTCTTGCTACAGTGATTATAGGGAAGCGAGAGGAGACCAGTAAAAGTAAAGGACGCGGTATGTAGAGTATATAATTAAGAAATGAACTGAAATTTTCGGCGTTGTAGCGAAATAAACGTCCGAGTATTAAGCGGCAAAAACCATGAATCGTGCTAGCGATTTATAATTAATTTGCCGATAATTTTCTGTCGTTTATTTCGATTCAATGCCGAAACAATCAGCTCATTTTTTATATTTACAATACATTTGCTGTAATTTCTAATATTAAATGAACATTTTGTTAGTACGCATGTATGTTAAGTCCATATTATAGATTGATAAAGAGATCCAAACCATGTGCTTAATATTATAAATAATATGCAAGGTACTGCTTATGTCCAACATATCTAAAGATCATCCTATATACTGTATCTCATTATTATGACCTCGACTTATACCTATTCATTGTACGTGACACCTAAACGTGTCCTTTATGAACAGTGTATCTATCTATGAATGTGTCCTCACTAGTCGATAATCTATTATTATTCTGTGTACTTAAAATGTTACAACTATTGCATGTATACGGTCATCTTGCAAGCATTTCTAACAATTTCATTATATGTATTTGTTATTGCTTTTCTTTCGCTTTTTAGTTCACCATGTGAATCCAAGTGCCGTATTCATGCGTCCTTTGCAAATAGTGTATAAAGAGTACACTTGTCCTAAGCAAACAGTTAAGACACAGATTAGCGGGGTTCTTCTGATCAGGGTCTGTACTGTTTTTAATGTTGCAATACATTGACAAAGATAACCCTAACCGTAAAAAAAAAAGATTCGATTAATTGGAAACTGCGGTTTTCAATTGAAGTTTCAGGGTGAAAGGGTTAAGCTAGGATATGTATCGATTCGCCACTGTAAGTGCATCATATAGATTTTGAAGTTTCTGTTTTGGCAGACAAAAACAACACGGCTGCCCCATCTGACCCACCGATGCCACACTTCATGTATTACATGAGTGAAGGACTATTTGGCTGGCTAAGTCTTTTACATTACGTAAACCTAGATGTGGAAGTGAACACTCTAAAGGTGACTCAATAGATTGAATGGAGTAATATGGTATAACTATTTAAATACTAGGTCATTTGTGACGTCTTACAATTATATAGACGTACTTGTTTTCCTTTTTAAAGGGTGCAATGCAGTCAAATTTCGAAAAATGATGCGGATTTTGGACTGTTAAGGAATTATTTAAATTGGAATTGAAAACAGTTTAGTACAATTTATGTCTGGAACTTAAATTAATTTCCTATGTTTAAGCGCAAAAACGGAAATGTTTGTCCCTCCTTTTGCAAAAGATGCTTCTAGCGTTCCATCAATATATACTTAAATAACTTTATATAGAACTCTTTCTACACTATGGAACTGTTTAAAATACACTTATTACATTTGGAAACAGTGTATACCCAGATTAGAGGGTAACTATAGGAGCCCTCTGATATGTGTCTTTTAGAGCAGTATTTATTGAACTACCCATAATTCCAAGTAGACTGGTTCATGGTTTGATAAGTAAAATGATCCACAAGAAACCTTATAACCAATAATAGTTACTTAGTGTTGAAAGAGGTATTTGTCTTAGAAAAGAGGTGTAGCATTTTCTGAGTTATTATTTTTATCGTGATGTAAAATTGTCTGCTTTAAAACTGTCGTTTGCAAAACAAACAAAAACAATTAAATTAAGGTTTTTACACTTTACCTAAATACAAGTATCAACCAGTTTGTATCCAGATCAGAAGCCACGTAACGCGATGTCTGATCGGGATCAAAATATGGTTGGAAAAACCAATGAAGTCGCGATTAGCAAATCATAACAAGGTGTTTTGCATTAATCTGACAATTCAAATGCTTGTCAACAATCTCAGACTCGACTGAAATGTTTCTTATAACCGTGGGCCCTTTACAGTATACTAAGTGGAAGAATATCTTGAGTGAAACTTGCAATTGCTTCAGTTTCAGTGTGCATTTCATTCATGCATTAATGAGTTTTTTTGTGATATAAATTTTATTATCGCGATATATTGTATACACGTTTGACCGTGTCTTTGTGTCCCTAAATTGTTCAACTCTTTCATTGACAGACCCATGACGCAACAGACACGTTTGAAAGCAGTATTTGGGGACCAACGTGCGCTTCAATAGACTGTATCAAAAGGTATACACAATATCCGAATTATAATGTTTCTTTGTTAATTAATGTTAATAGTATGTATATATGTATTTATGTTTCTTAATTTATGTTATTTGATGTACTTCGACAGTATATCTTTGCTTTAACAAGTATAAGCAAATTTTATCGCCTACAGTGTTCATGACAGGTTAACACCATAAATACGCCTTTTTACGCCTTTAATGTTTTTTCGACATCGTTGACGATATATTTTATTCAAATGATAAACAGTCTCGAGCCTGATTAGACGACGGGTTACTCGGTGTCTGATCTGGCTCCAAACTCTTAGCTATGGACTTAATATTTTAAGCTGATACTGATAATTTATTTCATGATTTAGGCCTCCAGCCCATGACATTAAGCGTAAATGCGTTTATCGGAAAAGAAAAGTGCCTACCCCATCTGTATCTTGTTTTGATTCTAGAAATACCAGACTTCCAGAGCTTCAGATTGGCGAGTGGGTTTACTACAAATCCATGGGAGCTTACACAAAAACTATAGCGTGTGGCTTTAATGGCATGCCCGATCCTAGGACGTACTATTATTGCAAACGAAGTTTATGGTAAGTTATAGTAAAACAAATGTGGTATTATTCCTCCGTGTAAACCGTAAATTGTTCCGATTTGCAAACAGTTTTGAGCCTGGTCATTACCAATACTACCATATTACCCAACCTCCATTAGACCTTGACCTTGACCTATGGGAGCTTGCATAAAAACTATAGCCTGTAGCTCTAATAGCAGATCCGAACATAGAACGTACTATTATTGCAAACAAAGTTTATGGTAAGACATAGTAAAACATAAAATGTGGTATTAATTCTCCATGGAACCCCAACAATGTGAGCATTTGCCAACGGTTTTGAGCCTATTCAGACACACAGTAACTCAGTGTCTCATCAGATTAAAAACCATTTGAGACTCGGATCAAATTAATGATTAATAATTTCAAAATACAGTCACTTTCAAAATGTTAAGGCATTGCGTTTGTTATGCAATAAAAGTTTGATATGTTCTATTCAATATTGTTTTATCGGGAATTAAAAAATATGGCATGTAAGACAATTGAGAGTAAAAAGGAGTTTCATGGATTTTGAAATATTTGTTTGACATTGTCGCCCATATTAACAATATGTCGAGAGCTTTATTCTGGTGATTCGTAATTTCATACTGTTTTTGTTTTTGCAGGAAGACGATTTACCTAGATTAGGAGCCTAACACCACGGAGGAACATCATGTTTTCCTCGTGAAGTCTTTTACGATGTACGCGGTGAAAAATATGTGTATGAGCGGGCAACTTTGTGAAATTACACTTTCTTAAACAGAAACCTAATTTTGCTTCTAGTATGCCATCTTGTATCGACACCACAGTATGTAAACTCCGGTGTATACTTTCCGGAAGCTGCGATCAGCGAAGCGAGATATTTACCGATAGTTTATCTGACAGATTGACTCCGACCACTTTGACAAGTAAGTTTACCATAACAGAACACGCTAGCTTATATTAAATACACAATCTACGATGGTGATACAGTTTAAAAACATTCCACATAGCTCTTCCTGCAATGATATGATAAATAAACGTTAAATCTTTGATTGGTCATCGCTGCGTATCAAGGGAAAACGAACAGGTGCTTCAAAAAGTATCATAAATTCTGTCTAATTGAAGCATTTCCGCACCACACATGATAGAAATGGCAAAATGAATGAAATACCTACCTGAAAAGTATAATATTCCGTGGGAAAATGTGAATTTTACACGAAAACTTCGTTACAAATAAATCTGACCTAATTTAATTTACTGTATGACCAGCTGCAATACGACTGTATAAATAGCTGCGATTTATAGTGGAAAAACTGTATGACTAGCTGAGATCACTGAATCCGTTACGAAACCAGTTCGTAGTGTTAAATTGTTATATATGTGAATTTATCAAATGAAGACAACGAATATTCTTCAATATGCTCTTTATACATTACAAAACAGATTATTCTGACGATTGTCAAATGTTTAGACGGTGGTCAGACACGATATCTTGGTTTAATAAGTACCGTTTTTCGAATCCCAATTTTCTATTGACATTGATACATTAAAACCCCTTAAACCCTTTACTCCTCATAACTTCCTATTTATGTATTAGCAAACAGAGACGGTTTCAACAGTTCTCTTATCAGGGCGTACGTTTTGGACTTATAGAAACGTGTTGAAATAGTCCTATAGTCCTACATTGTCCAAAACAATATTTTTTTCATATGATTTTTAAAAAATATATGAGACGTGTCATGACAACATCAGCCTTTTTACATTGCAACATTGTTCAGACCAGGCACCGTTGTCATGACAGGCTCTGTACATGAGTTTGATTTAAGTATCACAACCTCACCACCCGATTGAGTAGGTAGTGGGCATTGGCGTAGCTTCCTATTAGGCAAGTAGGCACGTGCCTACACTTTTTCCAGAAGTCCAAAAAAAAAAAAAGGCTAAAAATGCAGAAAAAGCAATAAAATGGACGTCATGGGGGGTTAAGGGTGAACCCCAATTGTTTTTAAATAGAATCATGTTAGTATTTTGCCTGTATCAAACGCGGGAAAAGACCTCAGAACGCATCTAGAGACTATCTAGGAATATTTTTTCCCGGGGAGCATGCCCCCGGACCCACTAGTAAGAAAGTGTACCTTATTCATTGGTCTAGCCACTCCCTACCGCACGTCCATGTATAGCTGCCTTTATGCAAAACAATGCTACGGTGTGCACACTATCCTCATATTTGGAACAATTTAAAAGTAAAATAAAAATGAAATAACATCGGAGTGGGTAGGTGTTAGAGATTAATGGAAGACGACCTGCCAATAATTACATTGTATTAACCTGGGGCCCGTTTCATAAAACTTCGTACGACAAATGTTGTCGTAAGTCAGATTATTAAAGTCACGATTTATATTTATTTCTCCATCTAATCCTTTATTGTGACATCTCTTTTGAATCGTCTTTTCAAGACGATCCCAAAGAGATATCACAAGACAGGATTATATAGAGAAATGAGAAATTAAATGTACAATGTGTCTTAAAGTTCTGACTTACGATCGTTTTTGTCGTACGAAGCTTTATGAAACGGGCCCCTGGAACAGACAATGTATGTTATTTTTAGCCGACTTTTACATAGATTTATGTCAGAATTTTACCTGTCTTGAACCAGGGACCATATATAACATATATGGTCCCTGCTTGAACGCGCGAAACGCCCTCAGAACAAACCAGAGGCCGTCTAGGAATCAACCCCTAGTAAGAGTGCGTTCCCTAAATTGGTATAGTTACTGGGACTTCCTACGGGCCTATAGTGTGCTCGATCAACTTGTCTCGACAAGAAAATTCCAAGTAGCGAGTTTGTTAATGAAAAACTTACAGTATCAGACCCTATGATATACTAATTGACGTGGGGGGGGGGGGGGGGGGGAGGGGGGTAAGAAAAGATGCAGACATCATTCGTTGCAAAAATGAAAGTTGTCTGTTTTTTTAAGCGTTTCATTTCATTAATTCTTCATACAAATGTCTCCCCAGACCCTCATTAAATGCATATCCACAGGACCAGTGTTGTAGAACTCAAAATTTTCCCGGGGGAGCATCCCCCGGACCCCCCTCGAAAATGTATGCCGCCATCTTGTAAACAATTAGTTACCTGCGTGCGGTTATTTGTTGTGTAGGACACTGGGCACCAGTCGGTTTATGGAAAAATACTGTCCGTCCCAAAGTACTGACGGTAGTATCTAGTATACACAATCTCATTACGCAGGCCTTACCTAAATCTTTATTCATGCTTGAAGGTCCGGGCCAAATTATTACGTAAAGTGATACAAGTTCTTTTTTTATCAACTTTCATCAAATAGATTCTGATTAATGGGATACAAACGCCAAACATAGACTAATTAAGATCTATGCGACCACCTGTTGTGGGCCAGTGGTGTATGTTTCAGGTGTGTTACTGTATTGCTAAGGTCTCGTTCATATAATGACATCTCAGGTATGCATACAATATCGGATTAAAATGAATCTTTGACATCCAAAACGTCTAAGGTAATCTAGGGCATAATATCTTAATTGCAGATAACATACAGTGAAATCACGGCTGGTTATACAGTGAATTTTTATAAACAAGCAGCTAGTCATACACCATTTCAGTTTGTAGAAAACACATAATTTGTGTTTTTCAGTTTATGTTTCAATAACAGGTGCATTGATATATTCTCGCTGCGAGTGAAATTTAATAATGTGATGGCAGAAATTTACTAAAGGTGTCACTGGAACAGTTTTAAATCACGCTTCCACGGCGCGACGGTAAGCGGTGCCAGTGATCAGAAGCTTATTTCAGAGAGATCTTGCTTCCGATTCGGAAGATATTTTGGTGAACTGAAAATAATTTATATGCAAGTGTACTGGACCATATATTACAATTGGTTGTATACAAAGGGCTGTAAAATAAAGGTAAATCTTACCGGCTTCGATTGAGTGTGGCTTATTTCGCGACATTTTGTCGACTCGCTGATCGCAGCTTCCGGAAGGTATACACCGGAGTTTACATACTGTGGACACTACAGACCGGTAGAACTCTGACTTTAGAGTCAAATAGCCGGTAACTACATTCGAAACTCGATAAATCGAACTCGCTCAAATTGACCTTACTGGTATTTCTTAAGTTGAATTTCGATAACTCGAGCTCGCTTGAGTCGTATATACCCGTATACATATGGGAAAGTTCGATCTAAAACGATTTCGAATTTTAGAGTTTCGAAAGTATATCCATAGCTCTACGAATATATATGTCCTTTAGGTTAAATGAAGCATATTAAAAGTTAATTCTTTATATTGGTTTAATGTGTATAAATCAGATCTAAATGATCGATTTTGTTTAGGACAGCTGCTCATGTATACAAGAGCCGCATGCGGCCCTAAATCACTCACATGAGGAACTTTTGTGTTATACTCAATGCAAAATGAAGTTTGTCATTGCATGTATGTGGACTGTTGCATGAAGAAGTAACTCAGAAACATTTTTTCATCATTACTGTTCAAGCAAAAAGGATAAATATGGAAATTATATAAACAGTCCTAATGAAGGGTCACTTAAAAATATCCATTCAAAATATTATTGAATTCTGACAATGGTTACAGTTTAAGAGAATAAGATTTTTAAAGGTTTTACTGTATAGGTCTATGTAAAACTGATAAGCCCCGGGCGGGTCCATATTTGACCCTGGGGTAATGATTTGAACAATATTGGTAGAGGACCCTAAAGCAAAACTAGATACCAAATGTAAAAGGTGTGGGCCTTACTGTTTCAGAGAACAAATATTTTAAAGGTTTTAATACACAAGTATATGTAAAATTAAAAAGCCCCGGGGAAAGGCCATTTTCGATCCGGGGTCATTATTTGAACAATTTTGGTAGAGGCAATATAATGTTATTGGCCTTACGGTTGCAGAGAAGAAGATTTTTAAACGTTTTCCTATATAAGTCTATGTTAAACTGATCAGCCCCGGGGCGGGGCCATTTTTGACCCAGAGGTTATGATTCGAGCACTCTTGATAGAGGACTATAAGGCAAAGCTAGAAGCCAAATATAAAAGTTCTGGGCCTTACGGTTTCAGAGAAGAAGATTTTTAAAGGTTTTCCTATATGCGTCCATGTAAAACTGATAAGCCCCGGAGCGGGGCCATTTTTGACCCCGGGGATATGATTTGAACGATCCTGGTAGAGGTCCAAAAGGCAAACCTGCATGCCAATTATAAAATGTCTATGCCTTAAAGTTTCAGAGAAGAAGACTTTTAAAGGGTTTCCTATGAACACCAGTTAAGCCACAGGGCGGGGCCATTTTGGACCCATGGCTCATTTTTTTAACAATCTCGGTAAAGGTTCACAACATGATGCTTCATATAAAATATGGTTGCCCTGGGACTTATGGTTTTTGTTGTTGTTGTTGTTTTTTTGTTTTTTTTTAACACTTTATTTTCTCTGTAATAGGTGTTGGCAGGTCGGAGAACCTTCCTGTTCAACACCGTTCAATATGCAATTTCACATATTCAATACATAATGTTAATATTAAGTAGTACAATTTTTGACACGGTTGTATTCGCTATGATTAATTATGAAGTAATAACGTGTTAAAAGAAAGCGATAAAAGAAAGGACTTATGGTTATTGACAAGATGATTTTAAAAGTTTTGACTTTGGTTGTCAATACTATGTAAATACGGAAATTGACCACGCCCTCTGGCGGCCATGTTTTTGACGGATCAAAATTCTTTGAACAATTTTGCAAGAATATTAATTGAGAAACATTTCTGTGAAAACCAATTTGAAATCGGACAAGTCGTTTTTGAGAAGAAGATTTTTTTAGACACTGTGCATAAGTGCCATGGCAACAAGACCGATTGCCCCATCCACTGTTTTGAACAAGTTTAAAGCTCACAACTACAGTATGTATCTGACCAGGTTTGGTTAAAATTGGGCCATTGACTTCAGAGAAGAAGTTATTTAAAACAAATTGTGAACAGACGACACGGACACCGACCTTGAGCACTTTGTGCTCAGGTGAGCTAAACACTGGATTCTCTGTTCCTATTTGATTCAAGAATGGGTTTGGTCGCATTTATAAAGGTTGTCATATACGAAATCTTAGATGATGTATGCCTTTTTGAGAAATTCATGACGCAATGTATATTGTACATGCATACTGAACCATTACTGAATTCAATTCCACTTTTTTCTATGATCAGTTGAAAACATTTTAAACTAATTTCAAAGGATTCAGGTGTATATAAATACTTCTCTCAGACAACATAGTTAACTTGATTGTCTTGATTATATGCGTCACTTATCCAATCTTTGTGAATATTCATAAGTATTTATTGATGAATATTAATTAACCTAACCTCATCTTTACGGCCCGTGGGTCCGTCTTACGAAACGTCATACGACTAAAACGGTCGTAAGTCAAAACTTAAAAATGCATTTAATTTTTTATTTCCCAATTTAGTCCTGTCTTGTGACATCTCTTTGGAATCGTCTTTTCAAAACAGGAATAAATGAATAATAATTGTGACTTTTATTATCTGACTTACGACAAAATTTGTCGTGCGACGTTTCGTAAGACGGGCCCCATAAAGTATATAAAAACTTTACAGGTAGAATGTAAATATTTATTGCTGAAAGCAATTATCGTCATTGTGCCATACATATGTAGCCCTTAAGGAAGTGACATGGCCTATCATCCCAGATGTACGATGGAGGTTTGAGCCTCACACACAGCTCATCTCCGTTCATGTCGGTCCATGCAGACTCAAGTTCCTGTTCGTTTAATGGAGTACCATCGTTGAACTTCCACTGTCTGTCATATCCGGCATACTTCCCCTGGACCCAGTAACCTATGTCTGGGGCAGCATAATATGAAATATATTAAAACCTTCACTGCCGTGACGTCATCAATTTTAAACAATTGTTGTCTGCTTTTGTTTCTAAAATTTAACTTTTGGGTATTTTGATATCAGAAATATTGAAATGAGTGGCAAACAGTTTGGATCCTGATCAGACGCAGCGTACAAATTACTCTTGCAGTCGGGGTACGGCAGTGAAGGGGTTAAAACCTCTCTATAACGACAATCTATCCAGCGCTCCATCCCTACAAAGACACCCAACGGGAGACAAAAATGTATGCGTTGTTCGGATGGAGTCATAAGAGGGAGGGCAATTTGCAAAGAGCTTGAATCCAGATCAGACGTCGCGTAACGCGGTGTCTGATCTGGATTCAAGCTTTTTGCCACTCGTTATTAAATTCATTTTATCAAAATGTCTACTTATATGTAACTATATGAGAAAAGCAGCAGACGACAATTGTAAGCGGACGATATTGCAGAAGTAAAAGTGTTAGACAAAAAAGTCCTGCTTATGGAACTGCAACAAAGGTTGTACTAAGGAGGGAGTTGGTTTTTTGGAGGGCCGCTGTAGGGAGGAAACACTGTAGAACAGTAAAACTTAACTTTTTCTACCAATAAATTGTGTTGATTATTAGGTGTTCACTACATATGACTGCTTAACCCTTTACCTGATAGCCTATTTCTAGTACTTAAGATAGGTGACTACTTAAAGCAGGTTGAAAGTAAAGCAGAATGCGCCTTAGGGCGCATTCTGCTTTACTTTCAGCCTGCTTTAAGCAATAATGTTCTATTATATAGAAAATATTCCCTATATTACATATTCATTACTGATTAAATTGGAACTATTTTCTTCAGCGGATGAATAAATCATATCCGCTAAAAGGCACTTCTATTGGGGAAAGGGTTAAAGCAATGTGACAGTAAAACAGAGAGCTCCTCTAGGAGCTTTCTGTTTTACTGTCACCTTACATTAAGCTGTCACCTATATTTTATACATTTATTAAGCCGTCGTTCACGTTGTTTCTTTTGTCGTTTTAGACAGGTTTACTGTAGTAAGTGTTGATTTATATGTATATGATATTATATTCTTTTAAAACTTGAAAACAGTCATTTATTGATACCAAAATATCATTTACAACCAATAATAGAAAGATGAGCTCAAACATACATAAAGAGGCTCGCAACCAGATTTAGCATTAAAAATAGTAATTTGTAAATACATGTCAAATGCTTATATAAATGGGTAAGAATTAGTTTAGGATAAGAATTTCTATTTAAAAAATGTATTAAAAAAAAGAAGCTCTGATGGGATTCGAACCCGTGAACCTCCATGCGGGGACAGACACGCAAAATTAAGAACCCCTTAGCCCATTCGACCACGGGCTATTCCTATCTTTGATCACTGTGTATTGTTAGAATTTTATATGTGAACGTATTTGTGTATGGGCCGGTGGCCATATGACGCAATAAACTGTGAAACTAAGGTATCAATTTAACGTACTTCAGTGTGTAGCGATGGAGAGTATACACTTCGGCTCTGTTTTTTGTCTGAGCCCGTGTTCAATTTCTGTTGTATTTCGAGGCAACGGATAAAACGATCGAAAATATCTAAAAAATGAAGATTTGAAGACTTTTCTTTAGGATGTTTTTATACTGATCATATTTTTCTAATGCCAGATGCACGACAATGCTACACATGTGGTTTTATTTGAGCCATTATTTTTTATTTTATGCAAGTACACCATCCGGTTTCTTGAGGCATGAAAGAAATGACAAATTACACGAAACAAACATGTGTTATTTAAACATTTAAACAGTACGACAGTTTAAAATGACATGGCAAGTTTTGGTACACATTTTAATCATGTTAGATGTAGTGAAAATGAATATTAACTGATCTTGATTGAAGATATTTAAAGAAAATTGCATTTCAAGGAAAAGTTATGTCAAACATAAATTGCCTCAATCCATCATAAAAGTCCCATTCTACTTAAACATGACTCTTGTCCTCAATATTGCAACAGAACGGACATTTACGATCAGCCACAGACAAGCCTGTAATCGATCGGTTTTGTATATATATAGCGTATTTCTAGTTTTTGAAGCTAAGCAACCGCTTAAACCAGGTTGGAAGTAAAGCAGAATGCGCATTCAGGCGCATTCTGCTTTACTTTCAGCCTGCTTTAAGTTACTATCTTCTAGAATAAAGAAAATATTTTCTTAAGATATATATTCATGACTGTTTAAATTGGAACTATTTTCTTGGATGGAGGAATAATTTGAAGGCGTAAAAAGGCATATTTATGGGGTAATGGGTTAAACTTTCTGCTCATTTTTTGGACAATTCTCTTCGCGCGCTAGCGGCGGATTTGTGATTAACTGAGCAAACAGTTTGGTTCCAGATGAGACGCCGCGTGACACGGCGTCACATCCGGATTCAAACTGTTCGACACTGACCCAGTGGCATATGACAATTGTTGAAGTCGGTAAAAATCCCAGCATGTGAGGAGTTAACGAATCGTATTGCTTTGTTCCAAGGTTAAAATGCTAATGAGTTGAGTCCGAGATCGTTCTGAAGCATTGCATTGGTCAGATTTGAGCAAAAGCTCAAACTTGATCAATCAAATGCATGAAAACGAATTCAGACTCATCTGAAAAGCTTAAATAACCTTGGACCAGGTTTTCGGAAGTTTGACTGTTTTACAGGTTTTACAACATTTAAAGGTTATATCTACCCTTTCCTTCCTCAATAAGTGTATCTCTGATAGCTTCATATTGTTTAAATGTTGTAATTCGTACGAGCTCTCCATAAGGTCGACATGCTTCTGCCGCCACAGGCTGTGGTGTCCCTTTCCAACAGATCTTTAGCTTTTGATTTCCAATCATTTTGAAATCATTAGAATTGGCAGGACACTTTGTGACTGTAAAAGTTTACTTTGCACAATTTATTCAGCTTTAAGCACTCTCTTGCTAATAGTGTTATCAGAAACCAGTAGCGGGTCACCAAATGACGTCATTTGCGATGACGTAACCGTACACAACGTCATGTTTGGCGGAAAATCTATATAGCAGAAATACAACAAACTACGGTTTCGATTGATTTAATAGGTGTTTAAAAGTTAAGTGCTATGTGATAAAAAGAATATCACATTCGTGCTCATTACTTATCAATTTTATTTAATTTGTTGACTAAAATTAATATGATTCTCGCCAAGGCTCGCGACATATTTTTTCTAAGTCAACTCGCTGATTAGAATTGATAAATAATGATCACTTATGAAATATCCTGTATTTATTCAACACCACTCTGATAAATGATCTACGATACACCGTGTTATTTTTATTCGATAAAACGAATTAAAAATTAATTATCAATATTTTCTTAACTCATTTCCTTCTGGTCAGAGTCTTCACTGTTTGCATAGGTAGGACAAGTTTACTCTTCTTTGTTACACTGCTTAAGGTGTTCCCGTCGCTAGGGTTAAGTTGGTAAAAAAAAAGGTTTGAAGAGGTTACCTGTGCAGGGTTTCGACAATACCCATAAGCCCCTTTCTCTACATTCTAATATGCAACTCTTCATATCCGATTCGTACACGACCTTGACCTTTGACCCTCTTGACAAACCATTGCCATAGACGGTCCCATCCTGACTCATGTATGGTCGACACTCTGTAAATGTAAGAAAACAAGCACATGCACACTGCTACACGTTAACCCCTTCACTACCGTGACGTCATCATTTTTAAACAATTGTCGTCTGCTTTTATTTCTTAACTTTTAAATTTTGCTTTTTTGAATGAAGAAATATTGAAATGAGTGTCAAACAGTTTGGGTCCTGATAAGGATCCAAACTGTTTGCAAAAAAATTGTTGCGCTCGGGGTAAGGCAGTGAAGGGGTTAAAAAGATAACAAACAAATGTATGCTTTAATATTGCAGGAGCCCTCTGGTAACGGTCTATACTGTTTTTGATTATGCAATATATTGCTAAAATCAATACGTAATAGTAAAATATGGACAAGACTTAGGAATGTAGGAAGAGTCTATTAAATGTTCAGGGGCTAATGACTTAATTTGATGAAAGCCTTGGTTATTACTTTGTAGCATTGTCGATTCAAATCATTTCTCTCTGTTTCTAAAGATATTGTTGTTTAAATCTATTCCTTTATCTACCATGAGCCCAAGTTGGATGTATCTCAAGTTAAAACTTTGTTCCATCAACTATTATATCTATATCCGTATACAAAGCTTACGTTTTGGAACTAGAAATGTTTGAAACTGCTATGATGCTGAGATTTTGAAACACATAAATTGTAAACATATGCTTGTTTTGGGTTTTTATTAAAAAACAACAACACCAAAATAAGTAAAAAAACACACGCACACAAACAAACAAAACAGAATAACAAAGATCACAAACATCTGAAATTCAAAGCTGTTTCAAGTTTATGGGAAACTTTATTGAACGTCTTCAGATTATGTGGTTTCCAAAATAATATATATTCTTTAAAAACGTCCATATTAGGATATGAAATTAACGACACTCGCTTTAAGGATGTAATTATGGTTCTGAACATAATTAGATTTTGTATTTACAAAGGATTTACATAAGTGACAAAAGAAGAAATCCATACAATATAGAAAACTTATTTGTTAAGGAATTCAACATCATGTATTCCTATTTGATGTCAAAACAAAGATTGTCAATATTCTTAGTCAAATTCAATAAGCATTTGAAGCATGAAATGCTTGTATTTTTTAAGACTGTATATACTTTGTGAACATTGATAATAAAAGAAATTGAAAAACTTCACCAAAAAACAAACAACAAAAATACCAAAACAAAAACAAACAAACAAAGGTACAAATAAACAAAACTGATATTTGAATTACTTCATTATGTTGACATTTATCTTCTTTAATCATATTTTCCTCAGTTCACAACATAATAAATACATCTAACAGTTGACAGTTTTGACCACAACGTACTGTGGTCATCTTCAAAATACTGCTATTGCACGTTGTCGGTCCTGCTCGTTGAGCATTCTGAAGATTTTTGCAATATTTGGCTAAAACAAAACCGGACCAGAAATACGGGTAAGTTTGACTGGTTGGTATTCGGCTTGGAGTCATAGGCGATCAAAAACGGACCTTGGTCAAAGGTTATAAAGCGTTTGCACTGAGTCTGAGTGTGTTCTCAAGCATTTTATTGGTCAGATTTGAGCCTAGGCTCAAATCTGACCAATCAAATGCTTGAGAACGACTTTAGACTCAACTGAAAAGCTTTATAACCTTGGACCCAGACCTAATGTCAAACTGGGATTAGCTATAGGAAGTTTCAGCGGCCAATGAGTGAATCAGTCTGCTAAGCTTTTATATTGTAATTTGCGACTTAATCGTTATTTGCAAACAATTTGGATCAAGATCAGACGCCGCGTAACGCGGTGTCTGAGCT
The DNA here is from genome assembly GCA_922989275.2 of Gari tellinella. Lineage (NCBI taxonomy): Eukaryota > Metazoa > Mollusca > Bivalvia > Cardiida > Psammobiidae > Gari > Gari tellinella. The sequence goes on along the minus strand of OV277860.1, from coordinate 60,559,859 downwards.
TGGTCTATACTGTTTTACCAGTGTATTTAAATTTGATCTCTTTAAAATTTCAGAAAATTTAATTTGACAAATGTTGCAGACTACAATATCAAAACAGACGATATTACGGCAAAATAAGAGTTATCAAAGCTATACATGTATTTCTTAAAGGTACATACCACGAATGTGACAGGTTCCATCTGATTTGTCGCATACCTCACCGGCAGAGCACGTGCACTGGAGATTGAGAACAAAAAAACGTGTTAATAGCTTCCTCCATGGAATTTAAAATTGACAATCCGAGTTAAGTCAAGGCTAGTTAGTGTTGTACTATTAACCCTTTAACCAATAGCCTGTTTCTAGTAGTTAAGATATGTGACATATTAAAGCAGGCTGAAAGTAAAGCAGAATGTGCCCTAGGGCACATTCTGCTTTTCTTTCAGCCTACTTTAAGTTACTATCTGCTAGTGTATAGAAAATATTACTTATAGTACTTATTCATAACAGTATAAAATGGAACTATTTTCTTTGGCGGATGAATAAAATGAATGCGCTAAAGGTCGCTTCTATAAGGGAAAGGGTTAAGGACGATGTTTTGTCAATGTATTGCAATATGACATAAAATGCATGCCTTGTTCAGAGAGCTTCACTATTTGCATACTAAAAGTGTATATTCATATGTACACTGTTTGCGAATGGTGCGTGTATACATGGCTAGGGTTCAAAGGGCTTAGAAAACGGACACTAATATTAACCCTTTTGTACTAAATGTATACATGTAACTTATTGTCGCCAGCAAAAGATGTCGTTTGCATGACCTCAGACATACGAGTTTTTTCGACTTGGCTCGAAGTACCGAAATACAGGTAAGTTAGACTTGGTGAGGTTACACCATAAATGCCGGTTACACCATTAATATGCCTTTTATGCCTTTAACCTATATCTCCACTGAAGAAATACTTTCCTCTTTAAAAAATCACGAATATATGTTGTATAATCTAGTAGATAAGAGCTTAAAGCAGGTTTAACCCTTTCCCCAATAGAAGCGTCTTTTAGCGCATATGATTTATTCCTCCGCTGAAGAAAGTAGTTCCAATATAATCAGTCATGAATATATAGTATAGGCAATAATTTCTATATTCTAGCACATGAAAGCTTAAAGCAGGCTGAAAGTAAAGCAGAATGCGCCTAAGGCGCATTCTGCTTTACTTTCAACCTGCTTTAAGTAATCACCTATCTTCAATACTAGAAGTAGGCTATCAGGTAAAGGGTTATTAAAGTGCACTCTTAGCTATTTTCAACCTGCTTTAAGTAGTCGCCTGTATTTAAAACAATTGGTTACATGTAACCCTTTCGCTCTCAATAACGTTTAAAAGAGAGTTTGCAAACAGTTTGGATCCTGATCAGACGCCGCATAACGCGACGTCTGATGAGGATCAAAACTGTTTGACACTCGTTTTGAAATTTCTTCAGTCCTACTGCCTTATTTTCTAACTTTGAAACGACATAGCAGACAACAAAATTGAAGCAGACGACAATGAAACGGTGAAGGAGGTAAACATCTCACGAAAATTTGGCAGTGAAAGGGTTAAACAATACAGTCGGTATTAAAAACTGGAATTACCTGTGTTGCATTTTTCGATGACGCCCCTGAAACGCATTCTTTATCTGTTGCAGAAAGTTGCCCTTCCCTCGACAACAGTGTGCATGACGTCGACTTCTTCCGGTAGTTGTATAGTAAACACGTGGGTCTCTTGTCACATTCTTCAGCGCACGTGCTAACTGACACTCCCCAAAGTGTCACAATCAAAGCATCAGGCGAGGAACAGTAATTCCAGTTGGATATAACACTTTTAGCAGCATATATCACAAAGCAAGTGGCGAATACAGCTAGCCAAAATGTTGACAGGAACGGGTACATGTCCAACGTGTTAGGCTTTATAATTGTATGTTGTATCAATTACTGAAACAATTAATCCGTGGTACAGTGGAGAATGCATTTTTCATTCCCGTTAAAACGAAACTAAAAATAAATGTTTCAGTTTTATTGACAATCAGCATACATCGATGCCTTTGGTCATATTATAATAAAAACAATTACACAATACTATGTAGAAACTATTAGCTTTCTTAAAACATATTATTACAATTGATTTTAAGTCTGAGTAGCAAATACATGTAGTTTAATCAGACGGCGGCACTTTACTATTCACGGCAATTTCAACAGTATATCAAGGAACAGTGCAGACCCTGTTCAGAAGGCTCGTATGAGATCCTTCTGATCAGGTATAAACTGTTTCCATAATTATGACAAGTATAATCTTCACAGGTGGACAAGTATACTCGTCCAGATGATTTGTTTTACTTTATTACTAAAACTCAATTCATAGCATTTTCAAACAAGTTGGATCCCGATCAAACGCCGAGTGAAAGTACTTACGTTTATCTCAGTTGACATAATTCACCAACAAGCACCTGTTTAAGCCAAGTTAAGTTATACCCGTATAAGCCGTTCACAATTTACCATAGCTATATTATTTGAATATAAATTCCATGCTTTTAAAGTCATTTACAAATCATGTCTTCTCAATTTAAGTTTACATTGCACATGTAGTTCTAAATATTTAAAACCTGAACGTTCTGCAATAATAGAGAGTAGCTATGCGTTTAGTATTATTCATTGGTTTGCATATGTCAGTGAAACAATATTGCAAGTCAAAATTTACAGATAACAAAGGTTAGACTGATTGACATGAAGTAGTTCTTTCTCCGGACGATGACAACATGCATTAGGCACTAACCGTTTCGATATCCTAAATCTGTTTAAACCCTTCACTGCCTTCTACGAGTAAACTGTTTATTGAAAAACTGCTTGACACTAATTTCAGTATTTCTTGTGTCAAAATACCTGGAAATTAACTTTGAGAAATAAAAGCAGACACAATTGTTTAAAATGGATGACGTCACGGCAGTGATGGGGTTAATTCTTTTTCTACGTTTTTATCGTCTGCTTGAGGTTGTCAAATATTGCTTTTTAGGATGTAAGCGACAGAAACATGGAAACGAATATCAAACAGCTTCGATCCTGATCAGACGCCGCGTTACGTGGTGCCTGATCAGGATCCAAGCTGTTTGATAATGTTAGTCTAGTCGCACTATCGCTTAACACATGTGTTCGGTTAACAGATGTGGTCGGTTAACAGATGTGATCTAGCAGCTGTCACCTGTTGCACGGAATATAAATGTACGTCATTTTCGGCCGTCAATAAATAACAAGTTTAAATGTTTATTGCTTTTGGTTATTGACAGGGCAGTATTTGTTAGACAAGTAAGAATAATTCATTGAAACTCTTCAAATAGAAAGGCAGTGAAAATAATGCATTTAACACATGGCTTGGAAATCTCAGCCAATCATATGCCTAAAAAAACCCGTGACTATATCGATAGTCCAGTAGCGCGTTCAAGTACCGTATCGAGTGCATCGATTGCATCAGAAAACGGTAACAATTTAACTAAAATGACCGTTTGGCTGTTACCGATTGCGAACGGCACGAACGGCCTCAGAGGTAGTTAGCCATCGCCAACAAGGAAAACAAAATGGCGACCAAATGAATTTAATAAAACCAGCGAACAGTCCCGACTGAATTTCTCATCAATTAACCAACATTTTCCGATACTTAATGTATCAAACAAAGCAGCTTACATCTGAGCAGCTAAATCTTATTTTCATAGGCGGTAAAATTAATGCATTTCAGTTGATTAGTACACTTTTGCTTGTGTTATTTCGAATCGTAGATCTACATAAATCGTTCGTACCCTTGAAAAGTAATAAACATGGGGGCGCAAGGAGTTATTAGTGAAGAGTATTGGTGAACGTTAGATGTCGTACAGTACTGAACCTTATTAAATTAACAATTTTTGCGATTCGCTTGCAATTCGATGGCAATTCGCTTGCAATTCGATGGCAATGCGCTTGAGAATATTTTCTAACGCAAATAACGCGTTAAGTTTGCCTGAATTGTGTATCTCACCAATATTCGCAAATATGTCTTCGTTAATGTTTTTCGATTCCATTTTTGTCACAACCGCTTCGGAAAAATCGCATGAAACGACTCAAACACACGGTTTGCTTTTTGAAGCGCCCGATACACTGGTATGAATTAATAATTTAAGAAATAAAACACGCACATGCTGTAACTTCTTAACGTGACGTCATATGGCTTCGAAAATGCGAACGCCAAGAAAAAGTAGCGCCGTTGCGTCGGTGCAAAATGTGTTATCGTTGTTAAATTGAAGTTTTAGAATCGAAATAATAAACTAAAACCGTCGTTGAGATGATGTTAATTAAATTTTATTACAACGCATCTCAACTCCTACCCGTGTTTTTGCTACGATAAAACACTAGTACAAGTTTAAAATTTCAAGATTTAAAACATGTTGGAAATTGAGACAGATTTGTATAACGCGTCATGAGGCTGCTTCTGATCAGGATCCGAACTGTTTCTGACGTCGGTGGAAACCAATGGCGTTGCCAGGGTCAATCTCAACGAAACGCAATGAAATAGATTGTATAAAATGACAGCCTTTTTAAGAAAATAGATATAAAAAAATATTTAATTAAATTGCTTCTGATTCACAGTTATGTCATTCGGAATACCTCTATAGATGTAACATGTTTAAAACTTTTCCCACGTGAGTGTAATACAGTCGACCTTCGATATCTCGAACTCTTTAAACTTGAACTATCCGATAGTTCGACATATGAACTGCATTATTTCATGCTCGGTTAAGTCGAATAAACCCATATTTCAAAATTGAAACGTGGCCTCGTTTTAACTTTGAAATACGGGTATGTTCGACAAAACCGACTCGAGATATCGAACTTCGACTGTATGTTGTTTTTTATTAATTATATATTAGAAAGTGTCACTGTCTGTACTGAGTAAATAACATGTGTTTAAAGACATCCCTAGATGACCTTTCCATCATAACGCCTTGCCAGACAATTTCCTTGCAATAATCATGGAACTTATGGACATGTCGCTAGCAAAGAACCATTGAAGCTTCTCGTGTGAGACTCTACCTTTAAGGTACTTCGCATATGCGCGTAGTTTCCATACGATTGTTATGAAAATTGTCACGAAGAATGATAATAGCCTAAGAAACAATGTGTGTAAATATAGGCAAAATTTATCGTGTGGTTTGTCTTTAAGGTCTTTTTCCAGACAAAAACCTAGAATTTTGATGATTTTATTTTTCTTAAAAATGAATAAAGCTAATGACTATAATTCTCGCCCAATAAGTAGTCCACAACATTCATTACAAGAAAAGCTAAAAACATTTTGAATAAAGGTGTTCAGAAAGATGTTATCAGCTATTTAAATTTTGCAAAATGCTAAAAAATTGAATTACAAAAAACTGACTCATTCAATGTATATTTGTTTTCATTTTATTCAAATATATGGTTGATGAACTAGTCAGTCTGAAAAAAATTAGAAAATATTACAGTCAGGATTTGTTGTAATAACATATTTTCTTATTAAAATGTGGGATATTTGTTGTTTAGATACAGTTACCTACCTTAGAATTAAAACTTTGTCATTAAAATGCATTATTATTTATTCATGGACTTGCATACAAGGTTTATTATATTGTTTGAACATAATTATAATGGGCAATATCGATCTTGAAAAGGTTAGCGTATTGATAAGCTTCAAGGTGTGGCTTTATAGTTCGATCAAATCGTTTACATGTATACCGATTTAATTCACTTGTAAGTCATTAAACTAAAACGTACAGGTAAGTGGACATATACTTGGACCGTAAACATCACTAGTACTAATCAACGAAGACTAAACATAACATGTCTCTTGATTACTGCGTTATGGATTGACAAGTCAATAAATCGGACACTAAAAAAAATATTTGGATCGGATGGGTCTCGAACCTATGACCTTTGGATTGCTAGTCAACCACTATAGTCAACCACTATACTAACTGCGCTATGAAGGATTATACTAATTTATACCAACATTTCCTTTATATAAATTTTCTAGTATAAACACGTACGAAAAAAGTCTGTGTCGTCCAGACGCATATCCGCTCGCCCGCAAGACCGACTTCCGGTAGCGAAAGGCCTTAAGGCTTTATATTTGATAGTTTGGTTAGAAATAACCATTGAAAATCACTAGAGCATGAGTATAATCTGGACCTCACCAGGTAAACTTAGATTGTGCTGTACGTGATTTAACAGTTACATTGACACCTCCAGAACAATGGGCTGGTGGTCCCTCAATGCACTGAGGAAAAGTCTTTAAGTCGATTATAGCAACATGCCAACAATATGAATAACGTTGCTATTTAGAATACCCAAAGAAATACAGTACCCCTCCCTACAACGACTCCCTCTTTACAACGACCCTTGCCTCGATTCCCTAAACAGGACAATTATCTCTAACGCTTATACTGCTGCAATATCGTCTGCTTAAATGAGCCCTCTGATCAGGGTCTTCACTGTTTGTCATAAGGCCAAACATTGACAAAAACAACCCTTAAAAGTCAGAAATGGACTAGACTAAAATGGAAACTGGAATTATCAATTTAAAGTTTCAGGGAGGAATGAGTTAACCCCTTTAACATATACATGTACAGTAAAACCTCTCTATTACGACCACTAAATTATGTTAATTATTAGGGTGTTTACGATAGGTGACCGCTTAAAGCAAGGTGACAGTGAAACAGAAAGCTCCTTTAGGAGCTTTCTGTTTCACTGTCACATTGCTTTAAGCTGCCACCTCTCTATTATGCAATCAATAAGCTTTCGTTTTAGTGGTCGTAATAGCGAGGTTTTACTGTATTTACTTTGCAAACTGTATAGCGGAGCCTTATCGCAGGAGTTGTAAACAGTCTTTTTGCACATAGTCTGCATTGTTTGCTTACTTTTCATTTTATGATAGTGTCCTAAAACTCAACAGAAAACTGGTCATTTAAAACCATTCAGCATATAAAAAATAGATAACAACACACAGTAAAACCTCTCTATAAAGACCACTAAAACGAAGGCTAATTGATTTAATAAAAGACATGTGACAGCTTAAAGCAAGGCGACAATCACCTTGCTTTAAGCTGTCACCTGCCGTTAACATATGACAAATTATCGATAAAAATGGCCGTAATAGAACGGTTTTACTGTACATAACGAATATACGCATCATAATGTTTCTGGTTTAAAGGAAACAAATTGCTAACACAGTGTTAAAAAGTTCTTGGTTGTTTGGGTTAAATGTTGAGATGAATGGAAGAGTAGTTGTGTTATTATTTGGTTTTGGTTTAAGAAGGTCTGCCTTTGTGATTTGTTTTGCTTTGTGAATACTGTCTTGTAAAAGTGATTTGGGATAACCTCTTGTTCTTAAAGTGTCGTGTAATTCTTGTAATCTTATATCTTTAACTTTTTCACATGAAACTATTGTGCAAATTCTTCTGGCCAAATTATATGGTATGTTAGTTTTTGGGTGTTTCGGATGACATGATTTAAAATTAAGGTATTGTTTTGAATCTGTTGGTTTATGAAAGATGTCTGTCGTTCACTTTGTGTCTGGTTTTTAATTAGTACATCTAAGAATGGTAAATCAGTGCTGCTATATTCTACTGTGAATTGAATGTCTGGGTGTAGTTCATTTAATAGTTTATGAAAACTTTTTGACTCATCGATAGAATATTGCCGGATGATGAAACAATCATCCAGAAATCTTTTCCAGAAAGATTTTATGTAATTTGAAAAATCTTTGCCGTGGGAATTTTCCAATGATGTGTAAAGTTGTTCTTCTAAGTAGGCTAAAACTAAAGTTGTGTTCTTGTTTCAACTGGTCAGCAACTCCGTTTTCAGCTATTTCAAACTTTTATAGAATTTGTTATACACTTATAAATTAATATGGAATCTATGATTCTATATCTTTATCTAGATAAATATTAAAATAATTTATGTTTTTTAAATTTTTAAATTTTAAATTCATTTTAAATTCATGTGTTTATATAACAAACAAAAAAAACCCAAAAAAAACCCATTTAACTTCTTAAACCTTGATTTAATTTATTTTTTTAATTTTTAAAACTTTTGTTTTTGACAGATATTTAATCTATAATTTATATTAGATATTTTGATTTTAATAACTTCAATTAATGTTCTAATTTATTCAGATCCATTGTGGTCAGCCACTTTCCAATACGTTTACATAGTGTCAGTGATATTCGTTCTCATTTCTTGTCGTCAGTAGAATCGAGAAAAGCCTATATAAGTTAAGTGGTCAGTGTTTTGTTCTTGTTTAAACTCGTCAGTAGATTTCGTCAGTATTTTACCCACACCCCCTGTGATATGGACTTACACGGGAATCAGCCCTCTGTTCAACTCACTGGGGGCCAACGAGATATCACGAGGTTTGTTTCGCACAGAAGTCCTGTATATGTTCCGCACCGATAAAGTGCATATTTTGTGTACCCAAAACGAAAGTAAAACACGAATTTCCTTGAGTGTCTCTCAATTTCCCCTATACTTAGCCGGAACATATCATCAAATAGGTCCGATGGTAGGTAGAATGGTTTCTCGAGCAATCTACGTACAAATTTCATATTATTAATTGTATTACTTGCAAAATAACATAGTCATTTATCCTTTGATGTAAAATGTTTCAAATGTATGGTATTTGGTAAACAATGATATTAAACATGATATGAACATAACCTTTGAGATTGATTGTATCAATGGAATATTATTTGGGTTATAAAGAATCTGTAGTAATGCAATAAATGGATTTTAAATCGAGTTTAACAAATTAACCGTGTATAGGTGCCGCACAGAGTATGTATATGTTACTAAACGAAGTCCATTTTATATGTATATGTTACCAACTGAAGTCATCATTGAATTTATATAGGATGCAAACCGCCACGTATCATGCACTTACTGTTGCCTACCGTTTATCTTGAAAATAAATAATCTCCACCAAATCTGTTGATAGTGAAAGTCCAGTGAGAATTTTTTAAAGGTTAACACACACAAAAAAACCGGTCCATTTCATGTAAGTTTCTGAAGCACTTAAAAGTGCAGGACTAGGAAATGAATTCGATCAATCAACTGTTGCGGAAGCAGATGAAGCTGACAGAGTGGTTGATTTGTTCGAGCAACTGGAATACACTATAATTGTTATGTACGAAACAAATTCAAAGCGACATAACTCCTTTAAAAATGTTGCATCCCGAATTGAAAACCTCATGAACACCTTCGCATATGTAATTAATTAATCTGCGAACGTTTGCAGCATGTTCTTTATAGGAAAATACTCAAAGGGCTATAATTTTGTAAAACAGAAACAGCCAATATTCCAAACTACACGAACACCTTGATATATAAGCATTTACTCTTGGAAAGTGTTAAGAAAAGTGTATGAGAAGCTGCACAGGTTTTTTCCTATATATATATATTGTATTTATGAAACAATGATCTAATAATTACCTATATACCAGCAGATGGTAGCTTAAAGCAAACAGAGTAAAAGTACCTCATTCTGCTTTACTTTCAATTTGCTTTAATAAGTGACTATCCGTCTTCAAAACTAGAAATAGGGTAATGGTTGAATGTCTTTTATATTACGCGTTTTATCAAAAAGCGTAGAGAAAATAAATGGATAGTACCAAGTGTGACCATACCACATGGTCTGTGACGTATTATGTGGATACCACTGGCAGTCAAATTGTCAACAAAAAGGCCTCCATTCGAAACTTCAATCAAATGTAAGAAATTTGTTTAAGCCGATTTCAACGAAACATAGCCTATGATACTGGGAACTGGATTCTTTAAAGTGGTATCAATGGATTTGTCACCAAGGTAATACATTTTGCCTGACAATGGCGCAAATTAGTTGGCAATATCTAGTATTAAATTGTCGTGGTATCATTGTGTGTGCTAACATTTCTGGATATTTGCCTCGTTTTCAGACAAAAAGTATCCATCTAGTGACAAATACATTGACATCATTCTAAAATAACTTATTAATACCCTTAGCATAGGCTATGTTTCCTTGAAATCGACTCATAAAAAAAACATTTGATTAAAATTCCGAATCGAAGCTTTTTGGTGATAATTTAGCTGTCAGTTGTACCAAAATTAACGTCACAAACCACTTGGTATGTTCACACTGGTACCGCTTGACTGGATGGCCTCATCGCTAAAAAGTAAAAATGCGCCCACTCTTGCTCTACGTCGGGCGTACGGCGTTCGCAGAAAGGTTAAATCGGACAGCGGGCATTATATAATGTTGTGAAGATTTGTAGCCCAATCCCGTGCATGTATATATTATGCAATAAATATGTTTAAACTAAACGTGAAATCGGAAGATTATTGCGCTGGCCGAAGAAATCCTACGGCGGCAGTGTGGCGGCCGCACGGCAAATCCCAGTCTTACAGGCCATAGAGGTCGCCGCAGTATTATAACGCGGAGTTATAAAAAAAAGTTCATTTCTACGATGGCCATAGAAACGACACGCCGTAGAGCGGTTCTGCGGCTGCCGTACGGCCACCGTGCGGCCGCCGGGACTCAATGGTTAATTTTACTATTGCTCATTTGCACTTTTGTTCATATGTGTCTATTGATCTAAAAGTTGAAATGGATGTTCTTATGAGACATAATGCTGTCCATATATGGCCTTTGAGTTCTCGGTGTAGTTGGACTGATATGAGTTATGTGCACATGTAGCAATCCAATGTGTGTAGCAGGAGTAGCATTAAGACTGCACATCCACGGCCGCCGTTTGGCCATCGTGCGGTCGACGTGTGTTTTATTAGAAATCGCGACCGCCGCGGAGGCGCCATAAGGCTGCCGAACGGACACCGCACTGCCGCAAGTTTTTTACCCCCAAAACATCAAATCTCGCCTTGCGGCGGCCGCAGCAAATGTGAGCACAACATACGGCGGTCGAAGGAAATCTACGGCGGCCGGGAAATTGCTACTCGCCGTAAAATAATAATCCGTGCGACTGCCGTACGGCCGCCGCAGCAAATGTGAGCTAGGCATAAACGATACATTTTTCCAATCCATTTTGTGTCACTGCAACAGAAATCAATTAATTGACTTCAGTAGGTAACACATACACCTTCTGTTGGTAACGTATACACGTAAATGCGACTTCAGGAGGGCACATACACACTCATAAACCCTGTGAGTGATTCAAAGTTGTATACATTATTGTGAAAAATAAGTTGAAAAATTATGGGAAAATGAAGCTATTAATAAACATGCATCATGTCTGAGATGGGGTTCCCGAATATTTGTAAATATAGTGGATCATTCCAATGTTTTTTTCGATAATCGCCCGGTAATATTCATTTAAGAGTGACAAATTGACGTCTGTGCTTGATATACATACTTATTTTCCATAAATAATGCAAGAAATGGTATGTAAACAGTTTATTCACGAACCTATACTGTAATCTGCAAAGAAATAATTCAATTGATATGTGTGTCTATGGACACAAGTGGTTAATGCGAATGTCAGCGTATAAAAAAAAAGTACATAAATGGGTGTGTTTCCGCTCGCCCGGTGTACGTTAACACCGGTAATGTGTCAACTCGGCCAATTACCAACTCGGCCTGGTTCAACTCGGCCAATTTAATATACTAATATTAATGAATACTCTATATTGACATTACTAAAAGCCGTTGTAGGATTCTACGACGTATTGATACAGATACAGATACTAATACACTTAGAACACTATGAATAAAGAGTATATAATTCACATTGATCTATATTTATTTATACTAACCTTAACTACTAAACTGTTTCCTTATGTTGAATACAGATACATGTATATACACAATGCATATAATATATTACATAATACTAGATCTATACATAATTCTATCAGTGTAAGAATCCCATATATACTTTTTATTCGAAGTTTTGCATCGAAGATGGGAACGTGGAGCCTGCTTTTGTGAGCACATATAAGATAAGAAAGCTACGATGTCGTCCTATTTCACTAATATACCCGCACGGCTATTCAACTAACCCTTTCCGTGCAATTCCGTCACCTGATTTAAATATTTATCGTCAACTTTTATTTTTTATAATAGAGCATCTAATAATGAAAATGAACAATAATATAATGTTCAAGTACATGGAATTTAAGTCAAGGATTGACTACTAGTCTTGACCCTAATCACACGCCGAGTTACTCGGCATCTGACCAGGGTCCCACTTTTTTCCAATTGCCATTGTATTTTGGATAAATCAGTGATGGGGTTAGTACTCATGCATGTACTAAGAGTGCCGAACTGTTTTGATCCTGATCAGACTTCTAGTTTAAATTACACGTTGGTCTCGAGCACTCTCATATCAAAATAAGACCTGTGTGTAGGATCCACGGACGTATTACATGTATAATTTATATGCTATGCGCTAAAATTGAACGATACATTTGGTCACCTGTCTTCAAAACTAGAAACAGACCATGGGATTATAGGTTAATTGTCCAACTCTGTACAGGACAAGCAAAGCCTTCTTAATATGCAAGGTGTGCGACTCCAGTGTGAATATTCATGGTTTACTTATCCCTTTACCCAACAGCCCGTTTCTATTTTTAATAGGTGACTACCTAAATCAGTTAAAAAGTAAAGCAGAATGTTCCTTAAGGTGCATCTGCTTTTCTTTCAGTCTCCAGTAAGCTACCACTTGTTAGTATTGAGAAAATATTGCGTATGATACTATGTGCCAAATATCTACGCTCTGGTCCTTACTGTTTTTGACAAGAAGTTTTATTTGATGATTTCCTTATTTTTTCACTTTTGTTGCCATAGCAACCAGAGTTCTGCATTGTTTCAAATTCTTTGAACTAATTTGCAAGACCTTGACCCATGGAACATTCCGGTGAAGTTTGGTCGCAATCAGGCAAGTGGTTAAGCAGAGGAAGATGTTTAAAGAAATTGTTGACACACGACGTACGACGCCGGACAAAGACCGACCACAAAAGCTCACCCTTGGGCTTTTTGTGCCCAGGTGAGCTAAATAAAAACAACAAGTTTTGGGTCCCTTAGTGGGTAAGTGGCATATATTTGAACCTTGGTATCTTAAACTCATTTAAGTCAAAATTTCTTGTGTTTACCCCAATGAAACATTAATTTAAACTTGATTTAGAATCATAAAATATCAGCATGTCAAAGTTCAAACTTAGCACATTTGAACTTTGAAATATAGATATGTTCGACTTAAACGTTTGAGTTAGAGCTAGTATGAAAATTTGAGTAGTATTCCTTTTAGTGTTTAACCCTTTACCCCTTAGCCTGTTGCTACTGTTGAGAAGACGTTATTCTTTCCCAATTAATGCGTTTATGCAAAAACTATCATTTTCATTGCAAACAGTTTGGAGCCAGATCGGACTCCGGGTAACCAGGCGTCTGATCAGGCCCAAAACTGTTTTGCCATTCAGATTAACATAGGCAGTATTATCTAAAAGTTGTCATTCTATTTGAAAAATGCATTTCAATAAAAAATATATTGAGCATTGGTGGGATTCGAAGCCGGCATGTGGGGAAAATGAGTCAACTCCTTAGCAAATTGGACCCAGGGCTATTTATATATTTGGGATCGATTTAACGTACTTCAGTATGTAGTGATGGAGAGTACATAAATCGCTCGGGTTTATGTCTGAGCCTGTGATCAATTTCTGGACGCAACGGATAAAGCGATGGAAAATATCTAATGCTAGATGCACCATACGGCTACATATTTATATTTATTGATTTATTTTATTTTATTTTTGCAAATACACCGTCTGGTTGCAAGTCGCTTTAGAAAACACAAGACCACTTAGACCCGGTTGAAATTAAAGCAGAATGCACCATCATACAAATGCTGCTTTACTTGCAGCATGCTTTAAGCTATCATCTGCTTAGATGTAGAAAATATTTATTATGATACATATTCATGTTGATAGTACAGGTTGAAAATATTTTCTTCAGTGGATGAATAAATAAGAGGCTTATTATATGGGGTAATGGGTTAGCCATTTTATCCATAGCCTGTTTCTAATATTAAAGATAGTTGACTCTCGTGACTTAAATGCATGTTTATAGTAATGCAGAATGTACCTTCAGGTGCACTCTGATTTACTTCCGAAGATTAAAAATAATGCATGATGAACCTTGGTATCTCAAACTCATTTAAGTAAAACATACTTGTGTTTACCCCAATGAAACATTAATTTGAACCACTTAGCCTGTTGCTACTGTGGAGAAGACGTTATACTTTCCCAATTCATAATGTGTTTATGCAAAAACTATTATTTTCATTGCAAACTGTTTGGAGCCAGATCGGACTCTGGGTAACCCGGCGTCTGATCAGGCGCCAAACTGTTTGCCACTCAGATGAACATATATAAAAGTTGTCATTTTCATAGTTTAATTGCGATGCATATGTGTTTTGTTTGCAGTTTGCAGGAAAGAATAACGTTTTCTCCACTGCAGTATTAAGAGACAATACCACTTAAAGCAGGATGAAAGTAAAGCAGAATGCCCCATAATGCACGCTCTGCTTTACTTACAGCATGCTTTAAGCTACCATCAGGTGCACTCTGATTTACTTCCGGCCTGCTTTTTAAGCTACCATCTGCTAGAATATAGAAATATTTATACTGGAAAAAACTCCATAACTGTATAAAATGAACCTCTTTTTTTCACTGGAGGTTTAAATAACAGGCACAACGTGTCCTAGTATTTATGGAGTAATGAGTTGAAAAGTGACATACAGCAAAGCATACATATTGTTTTAAAGACACTTTATTCATTCTCATTCCATTTATTGAAGAGCCATCTCTGTCCCTCTTCATTAGAAAGGTCAATGTTACAACCAGTGTCAATAATTATTGGCAATTGCTGTGGACACTGGGGAATGTACTGAATACACTTCTATCTATCTATCGATAATGCCGGACTCCACTTTCGTGTATTATCGGCATGGGGGGTTGTGCGTCGTGCAGATTAAAAGCATCTAGATCTAGATCTAGATCTGCTTTAATTGTTCTAGCAGAATGTTTTTCTGGGACCACTCAACTGTCAACACGTCTATTTGGCAAAATCTTCACCCTGAAAAATACAAATAACAGGCATTTTAAACATAATGAAAACTTTGACAAGTGTTAACATGGTCATTCAAGAACATACTTTAGGATTTTCCAAGTGTACGAGTAACGGATAGCTAAAAATAAATAATAAATATTGATAAAACACTTACAAGTAGTTCAGGAAATATTTAAAATATAACAAATTGCAAACTTATCTTGGTCGTAGCATAAAGCTGATCTTGATTGGGATCAAAAGTATGAAATTTAGTTTTCTGATTGACAGTTTGCAATTATTTCAAGCACACGCCTCTTTGATCATCTAACAACAGATGCAGTCCGCGGCATAGTTGTGAAACAACAAAGTTTACCTATCATCGAATTATACACATGTGTCACTATGTGTATAACTCCGTGGTAAACTACATTATAACCCCTCTATTACCACAACTAAAAAGAATGCTATTTGATTGTATAAAAGACAAGTGACAGCTTTAAGCAAGGTGAGAGTAAATCAGAAAGCTCCTAAAAGAAAAAAAAATGTAATGGGTTAAAGGAAACATGCATTCACAAAATGCTGAGGAAACATGTTATCAAAAACTAAAATCTTCATTTCTGCACCAAACCCTTTGGTGTCACTACTCAGATTTGTCTCGAAGAGACGGTTCAAATGAGTAGTATAGGTCGTTTGCAGTTCAAAAAAACACGACAATTTTCAAATATTTCCACAACAAGACAACGAAGTCAAATGAAATTTTGCATAGATTTATGATATACCTATACCAACTCTGACAAAAAATAACATTTTTTTTCTCTTCGTAATAAAAAAGTTTTATTCATAACTTCTATATAAAGTTTACACTTCTAAGGGACACTTTTCCGAAGGGTGATTTCAAGTTATTCAACAGCCTTTCTTTCACGACTACGTAACGCCTCACCGTTAAGCTATCGCATACCATAGTAGTTTACAACTAACCGAACGAGGCCCTGACTGGGGTACGTTTTAAACGTATTAACCGACCATACTGTCATTTGCGAACATGTTGGATCCTGATCGGACAACGGAGCCATTTCGTATCTAAATAGGATCCGAACCATGTGCCACTCATATAAAAGTTTTATCAACAAAACGCAAAACAACTAAATGTGATAATTAGTAGAAGAGACATGTTCATACTAGACGATCTACACAAACTTACCATTATCAAATTTTCAACAGAATGTTTCCAGAGCAGATCGTTAACCTTTATTATTTTTTCGTTTAAAGGAAACAAAACGTAACGTAATACTGCAATACAACTCGAACACTGATACATATTATCAGGGCTCCAGATAAGTGGAGTATTTCCAGAACTAAAATCTTTATTTCTGAATTAAGCCCTATGGTGTGACTACTTGATCATTAGAATCGTTTCTATGAGTAATCACACCATAGGATTTGGTGAGGAAACGAGTGAGAAAATGTTGGACTTGTTCAATTTACTTTCTCTTATCTGGAGCTCTGTATTATGTAGAAATGTTAGAGCTTCGTTTTGAAAAGTAATGCAATTCTCTTTATTCCTGGTGAAGAGTTCATGGATTTAGCATAGTAAAAATGTAATGGGGCCTCACAATTAAATTTGTACAACTAAACAACCTATATCAGCACGGGATTCACCTTTCAGACAGAAGCAATTAGCACGGGATTTTACCTGGGGATATTCTCCCATATAAACAAACTTGATCAAGGTAATAGCCAATAACACCCCACGTAATTGACCATTTTCAGCGACACAAAATTTATATAAAACAAAGAAGAAAAGTTTTTAGTCAGAATATCAAAAATTCTGAATTTCCTTGTCAGAGTTAGTATAGGCACATCATAAGTGTATGCAAACTTTCATTTAAATACGTTCACCAGTTTTAAAATTATCTAAGATTTGTCGTGTTTTTTTGAACTGCAAACGACCTATAACGCCATAGGATTTTTTGCAGCATTAGCTTAAAAATATTGGATTAGATTACATTACACCCCCTTATCTGGAACCCTGTGTTGTTAGATGCTTACTCTGAACATTCTGCTTTACTTTTAGCCTGCTTTAGCTTCCAGCTGCTAAATTATAGAAAATTTTTCATTTTCTAGTGTGATAATTAATTATTCATACGTGTCAAAACTGAAGAAAAATTATTTCATCAGTTCTTTGTTACGAGAAAACTGTCCATCCTCTTTCTACTGCAATAATCGTGTCCGGTCTGCATTATTTGCTTAGGCTCATATATAACTCGCGACTGCTCTGTTTTTTAATAATATGAATTCATGGTGTTTATACAGTTTAAAGATACAGATTTCTGCTTTTTTTAAGACATTGACTGTAAAAATCGGACGAAAAATGATTTGTCTATAGGCTTTTTTATAACGGTAGGTAACCCTTTCTTGTGCGAGAATCTGCAGTCAAATGCCTGCTGGTTCATTAGGTTTATACTCTTTTACAATTACTCGCTCAATATAGAACGTTATTATTTTCACAAATAAAAGCTGAATATCTTAGCTCTCATATGAGCACTCTATTTTGGAAATCGGAGGAAAATTAAAGTTTTAACGGACTTTTAATTAACAATAGGTAGCCGTCCCAGGCGAACGCGCGCGCTTTAGACGTGTTTATCGATCGATTAACCGTGAGTCGGCGGACAGGTATCGATCGGCGAATGAACGACACCATTATTGGGGAAACGCATGGGTTTATAGGTGGTTTCAGATCCGGTGCTTATTAATTCGTGCACAAACGATCCGATCTGAATGATATACGTCACATAACCATTACTGGCTTTTACGCGATCATGTAATATTGGTGCATTTTCAATGCATTACCTATAGCACCTACAGCTGGAGCATGCTATAGGTAGTAAATCTGTAACAAATATCTCAATAAGAAATAAATGTACATTGAAACCATGGTTAAAAAAAATTCTGTCATACGGGGTCATACGAAGCACTTTTGAGTTTTGACAGTGTACCGTCTACACTAGGGTACTTCTGAATACCCCAAACGACCTGATCATGTTATATTGGTGCATTTTCAGTGCATTACCTATAGATGAAGCATTCTATTGGTAGTAAATCTGTAACAAATATCTCCACCAAATGTACATAGAGACCATGGTTAACAGTTAATACATATATTTAGATCTACTTCTTCTTCCAGTTATGAGCCGGGTATCCTTCCGGAAAGTATAGAGGTTCTGTGTGCTTATGTACATGGTGAGTCGGATCGAGTTAAAATCTTGGTTTAAAACTATTTACAATGTATGGTAGGCTAGTATGTTGCTGTCAGCCGCTGGTGGAACACTACAAGGGATTCCGTAGCGGTGACAGTTGCGTGCAACTAGTTCCAGCAGACGATGGTTCTCGGGGAAAAAGGAATTAGCGTAGACCGAGTTGTTAACGATCCACTCCTGGTATAGACCCCGGCACCTCTAGTTCTGGCATCACTTCCTATCCAGATCTATATATTTACTGCCGAGGGCCAGCCAATGCATTAATTATTATTATTGTTGTTATACCTGCGCATTAACTGCGTTCATTAAAACAAGTGTTGATTAATTATAAAATATACTTAAGAGACACACTGGTGATTATTAGTTTAGTTTAATATTTATAATATTAATATTGCTTGCAGATGACATCTTTTGTGTGCCGAGTAAGTTCTATTCCTCCACATTCAAAATAATAGCTTGCCCATTTCGCTAATTTGGGTTATTGCCGAATACTCTTCATAAAATGTCACGTTGTCTATCTATCTATCTATCTCGTGGTTTCTGCTTCACACCCTCACGGGTAATTTCGAGCAGTTTGCGCGCCAAGTGCCTATTAGTGGAAATAAGAACTGATAAAAGATAAGGAAGTAAGGGGTAAAGGTGATAGGGGTTAAAATACTAGGGTGAAAAAGATAAAAATCAGGATAAAAACATAACTGCAGGACTCATGGTTTAAAATGACAGATGCTGCTGACTGAAGACTTGAACTGATTCAAGTCCCCAGTCAGCACAACATCTGATGGCAGAGCATTCCACTGAACAATGGTTATGGGAAAAAAAGAGAACTTATAGTAGTCTGCACCAGTGTGGATCTGTGTATAGCCCGCAGAGTGGCAGTGACGAGACACCCTTGTATTACTCTGCATGTACGCTGGCACTGGTACAGCCACCAAGCCATGAATGATCTTATAGAAAAGACACAGTCGTGCATCTGCCCGCCGCTGCTCCAGACTACGCCATCCTAGTGTCTCCAGCATGGTAGAGACACTTGAGTATCTGGAGTACTCACCCAAAGTCCAACGGGCGGCGCGACGTTGCACCATCTCAATTTTGTCAATGTTGGACTTTGTGTGAGGATCCCAGACACTACTTGCGTACTCAAGTTGCGGGCGGACAAGGGTTTTAAACGTGCATTCACGGATCTTTTTTGATTTGCATTTTATGTTTCTCTTGAGGAATCCTAATGTTCGATTAGCTGTTGTTGTTATGCGGTTGACATGTGTGTTCCACGACAAATTGCTCGAGATGTCCACACCTAGATAGCGAGCACTACTGACGGTCTCCAAGGTTTGTCCATGTAATGTGTAAGTTGTGGGAATTGGTACCCTAGCCTTGGTGGCATGAATTACCTGGCACTTGGAAGGGTTGAAGCTCATATCCCACTGTTTTGACCAATCTTGTAGTTTGTCGAGGTCTGCTTGTAGAGTCGAACCGTCTTCCTGTTTGTCGCTGATTGTCAAGTAGACAGCCGTGTCATCTGCAAACAGCCTTACTTGCGAGTTGATGCTTTCGGGCAGGTCGTTAATGTATACCAGGAATAATATCGGCCCCAGGACAGACCCTTGGGGAACTCCAGATGTCACTGGTATACTGTCGGAGCTTTCACCTTCCAGCACCACTGTCTGTGTCCGACCGCCAAGGAATGCTCGTATCCAGGAAAGGCACTTACCACGGACTCCATAAGAATGCAGCTTGTAGAGCAACTTCTCGTGGGACACCATGTCAAAGGCTTTACTAAAGTCAAGTAAGACGAGGTCGGTCTGTTTACCTTTGCTGGCGTTTCGGACCAGGTCCTCCACGAGCATGACTAGCTGTGTCTCAGTCGAACGTTTTTCTCTGAAGCCGTGTTGTAGGTCGTAAAGCAGGCTGTTTGAATCAAGAAATTTAACAAGATTAGAGGCCACTATGTGCTCAAGGAGCTTGCATGCAATACAAGTTAGGGATATTGGGCGATAATTTGCCGCAGCAGACTTGTCTCCCTTCTTGTACAGCGGTGCTACGTTTGCAGTAGTCCAGTCTGCAGGTACCTCGCCTGTGTGTAGGGAAGTTGTGTAAATTACCTGCAAGATTGGCGCTATCTGCTCACGAAGCTCCTTGAGAACAAGTGGCTTAATCTTATCCGGGCCTGCTGCTTTGTCAGGTTTTAGGTTTTTGAGTAATTTAAGTATTCCTGCAGTTGAAATCTCTAGATCAGATAATGCGTCTGAATTTTCTGCGTCTGGAGTGGATATCGAAGGGCCATCACTGGTGTGTTCTTCAACTTTCATTTTACATAATTTGGATAGACTAAGAGGAGACTTGGGGGTGAAAACTGACTGAAACTGTTTATTAAGGACATTAGCTTTATCTTTGGTTTCTGTTACCAGATTTCCATTTGATTTTAGGGGGGATATTCCTTGATTGTCTTGCCTAGAATGTTTCAGTAATGAAAAGAGTTTCTTTGAGTTCACTGGGGGGTCGCAATCATCTCGGTCCACACCAATGATGCCTTCCAGGTATTGCTCGTATGACTGTTTAATTTTCTTACGAGCAAGATGTCTTTGGTCAAGGTATTTCTGTCTGTCTTTTGGGTTTCCTGTCCGTCTATGTTTGCCATATAACCTGTTTCTCCGTCTGGATGTCCGTCTGATGTCCTGTGTTATCCATGGTAGTGAAGATTTGCCTGTTATGGTCTTGGATGGGATACACTCATTCATGTGTAATTCTAAACTAGTTTTAAATTCAGTCCATAGAGTATGCACTGACTTACCTGAAAAGTTGGCCAAAAAGACATTTTTAAATATTTCCATTTTTTCTCTGAGCAGATGCCAGTTAGCTTTTTTGAAGATGAATACTGATCTGGGTTTCTTCCTCTGCAGTCTTGGCTTTAAATTAGCCTCTACACATACTCCGGAATGATCACTTACACCAGGGATAGTATAAACATTGTCAACAAGAGTTTCATTTGTGGTGAGGAATAGATCAAGAACATTTTTTAACCTGGTGGGTTCTTGAACCATCTGAACAAAATTAAAATCATCAATAATGTTGATAAATTTTTCATACACCTGACGGTGCTGGCAGTCATCATGGATTTGGGGTACGTGGTCATTCCAGCTCATTTTGGGGAAATTTAGGTCCCCAACCAACCAGATGTTGCCCTTGCCTTCTTTGATCATTTCCAGTGACCGTTTCAGCTCGTCAAGGCTGTCTTCATCATGCTCATGCGGTCTGTAGTATGCCGCTATGAAGAGAGGTTTGGATCCAGCAACCTCCAGTTTAACCCAGGTGATTTCACACCTGGTGGTAAACTGGGGCTGATGGGAGCAAACAAGTTTATTGCTTAGCATGATGAAGACACCCCCGCTTCGCTTGCCTTTGTGGCATCTGTCTTCACGGTATAGAGAATAACCCTCGGGCAAGAACTCACTGGTGTGGATATCTGGAGATAACCAAGTTTCTGTGCCAATCAGTACGTCAGGTTTCTGATTTTCAACAAGAGCCTGGAATTCTCCAACTTTATTTACAATAGAACGAAAATTGATGTTCAGTAATTTAACTTTGGATTTGTGGTTTTTCTTATTACCTGGGGAATGTTTGTGTTTGACTGGAGTGGAAGTATACACCGGATCAGTATTGTCTAAGGAGTTAAAACTGTTTGTTGTTGAGAAGGAGGACGTATTAAAGAAGGTTGATGAAAAATTTGGCAAACCGCATTTTAAGCAGGACCAGGAGTAGCTTTCATGAATGGCATGTAGATTGTATGCCTCTTTGGTCATCCCTGTGCACACTCTATGGTACCATGTGTCACATGCATCACACTGGATGCCATTACCTGAATGTGTCACCGCTCTGCCACAACTTCCACAAGGATACTTGGGGGGCCTGGGACCAGGGTTTAACTCTATGTCATTTGACAGGGCAAGGAGCAGCAGGCAGACAGGTAGAATCTAAGAAAAAACTTTGTCTTGTAGGCTCCTTACTAGCCCCAATCATGAAGTAAGTTTGCATTTTTAGATAGTTTTGGTTTTTGTTCATAGTCATATGGACATTTTATTATTCTTACGTACTTGTTCACACGGATTAGCGGTATTTGTCAGCTAGCTGTTTGCGCCGCCTTGAGGGTTCGTACCATTTTGAGTCGGTCCAGGGCTTTTTTTTCCAAAAATTGGGAAGGGGCCTGAGCCTTTCATTTTGGGAAATTCAAACGCAAATTTCGGCCGAATTTGGGAAAATAAACTGATCTCGACTTAGAATACACCAACCTGGTACCAATTTTTTTTTTTTAAATACTTAATTTGGCTTTTAATCCAGAGATGTAATCCAGTGTGCATCATCTGTGTACAGTGTGTACTACACTGGGGGAAACGTTTCTTTCGTTTTGCCACCGTTCTTATTGTTGTTTCTGCTGAGGTTTATAGCCCCGCGTAAGCTTTATCAGATGCGTCATCCCATTGTCTCAGGATTGGGACAATGGTCACCACCGTTGTGTCGAAATACGGCTCATTTTATAAAATTATCCGGTGTACGTTTCCAACCAGTGTACTAGCTGCCATGTGAACAACATAAAAACAACCGCTGCTCGAGTATTTTGAAAAGTTAAAATTAGATGAATAGCAACCTGAAGCTTCATTTGAGGTCAGAAATTGTTTTCAAAATGACTTTAAGCAATAATTGTGTGATTTTAACTAGTAAATGTGACTCAATCTGAGAGTTTAAGAAATGAGGCAAAACTTATTTTCCTCCCCGTTTTTGGCCTATTGTCATGAGACCCTGAGGATGGCACCCATCAAAAGTTAACTTGTCGTCACAGGGGTTCATTGATGAGACTAGACTTGTACGGCCTTTAAGCAGCTGTACAAGCATGCTTTTATGTAATTTTTATCATTAATTCTATTCTCATTAATATATACATGTACCTATTTACAAGATGTTTTGAAGGGTAATTTGGTTTTCAGTCACTTAAAATTGTTATATAGACCCTGCAGCTGTGTAGCTCAGTGGTTGGGAGTCCATTGGTTGGTTCAATCCCCAGCCGTGTCACACCAATGACTTAATAATACGCCCAGTCTGAAGAAGGGCATATAAAGTTTGGAAGTGATGGCTTCCCTCCTTGGCGCTTAGGATTTTAGGTTAGCATTACGAATGGTTCATCGGTGTGGGGATAAAGTGACTGGCCAGGTTCAGTCCCTCAGGTGCACCTCATAAGTATAGTATTACCCAAAAGGGGTGTAAAGCAGTATAAAAACAAACAGAGGTTCATTGTATCAATCTTATAATTATATCAATTAATTTCCTTACAAAAGTCCACTGTGTCACCAAATAAAGAACAGTTACTATAACATTGTTGTATTATACAAGCATATATAACAGTCAATCATGGAGTAAGATTACTCCGTGAGTCAATAAATGGTTTATTTTCTAAAACTATATGTCCGATTGAGGAGCAGAACCGATTTTAAACGTCCCGGAAAATTCATACCAGACCAGGAAAATAATTTGATCTCCCTAAATATTTTATTAAATAAAAATGTAATGCCTCATCCGTTTTATACTGGATGTTATAAAATCTGCACATGCATTGTCGTCTTTATATGCTTGTGCTTTAGTCGTAGCCAGTAAAAAAACCGGAGGATATCCTGGAGCCGATGTTTATGATTAATGTTTACGGAAATATTAGCAGATAAGACTAAATATATCGGAGAGACTCTTTTCGAAAGCCACAGGGCTTCGATGCCTTTATTCACAACCAGTATGCAAATCTTAAACTTATACTTATTATCAAGAGTATCCGGTACCCGACCCCGATTTTCTTTCAAGGCCATAATCTGTATATACGCCACCTCAAGTATGGCTAGATTAAGCACTAATAGCTAGAAATTTTGATGTTCTGCTATGCACCTCTGTCACCAAGACACCCAATCGTCAGTTCATTTGTTCTGCAGTAAGTATTATCCTCCTTTGTAGGTTAACCCATTAAGCCATACTGACTCATATTGACTCATTGAGCAATAGCCTCATACTGACTCATTTTGACACACTTTAATCCACTAGCTTGTATTGAGATAAGCATTGATAATTGTTTATAGCTTGTGAGTTAATGGGCTAGAACACAAGTATTGCAGTCGCAAACTCGTCCGGCGAATGCGCTTCCTCTTCGCCCGACCCGTCGTAGTCTCTATCTTTTAATATTACATACATGTACAGTACTGAATCTTATTAAATTAACAATTTTTGCGATTCGCTTGCAATTCGATGGCAATTCGATGGCAATTCGCTTGCGATTCAAAGTACTAACTTTACCCTCGGGTACGCTTTCTTGAATGGTGTATCTCATAATCGTTTGCAAATATTCCTTTATTATTTTTTTCGATTCCATTTTTGTCACAACCGCTTCGGAAAACTCGCGTAAAAATATTCTAACGTAGGATTTGTTTTTTGAAGCGCGCGATTCGATGGCAATTCGATGGCAATTCGCTTGCGATTATCAATTTAATTTAATAAGGTTCAGTACTGTACTCTGATAATTGAGGATTGAAATCGTAATACTGAAGCCCTACAGTGTTGTTTCTTTCCTCCTTATTTCCAAATTTTCTCAGTATTTCAGTTTATTAATGTTATCGATGTAAATTCCTCGCACTTTACGGCATTCCCGGTTAGAATCGCTATAACCGGAAGGGATAAATTACGTCACACAGGTAAATAAAATGGCGGCCCCCATGGTCGCTTGCACAGTCATATATCACATCGTTTAAACGGCCCTAACTACTTCATTTTTTATTATTTTTCAAAAATTCAAACACAGAAGGCGATTTTATTTCAATATCTTCCATTTAGAAATTGTTTATAACCAGCTGGCATTTCCTTTAAAGCAGGCTACAAAAAGCACATGTACAAAAGGCTCACTGTACCTTCAGGCTCATTCTGCTTTACTTTTAGCCTGCTTTAAGTGCTCTTAGTCTTAAAAAACTAAGAACCGGCTATGGAGTAAAGGGTTAAAACTCACAATATTCTAAGTATTAAAACCTGGAACAAACCTAAGCCACCCTTTTCTCAGGTTCTATACTGTTTGCAAAGGGCAAGTGTTCCTTTTACACAGACACTTTTTAGCTCGCCTGTACAAAGTACATGAAGAGCTATTGCAATATCCCCGGTGTAGTCGTCGTCGGCTTTGTCGTCGACGGCAGAAAATGTCTATAACGTCTATGTCCCTTCAGGTATTGCTTTCATAGTTGATATGTGTGTGTTTATGGACAAGATCTTTCCATGCACAGAAACATTTGGACCCTTGTGACATTGACCTTGAACTAAGGGCCCGCGTTTAGGTTTCGAAATCTGTGTTTAGGTTTCGAAAAATGCCTATAACTTCAATGTCCTTTCAGGTATTGCTTTCATACTTGGTATATGTGTGTATATGGACAAGACCTTTCCATGCACAGAAACATTTGGACCCCTGTGACCTTGATCTTGAACTAAGGACTGCGTTTAGGTTTCAAAATTTGTGTTTAGGTTTCGAAAATGCCTATTACTTCTATATCCCTTCAGGTATTGCTTTCATAGTTGGTATGTGTGTGTTTATGGACAAGACCTTTCCATGCACAGAAAAATTTGGACCCCTGTGACCTTGACCTTGAACTTAGGGTTCACGTTTAGGTTTCGAAATCTGTGTTTAGGTTTTGGAAAATGCCTTTAACTTCTATGTCTCTTGAGGTATTGCTTTCATAGTTGGTATGTGTGTGTATATGGACAAGACCTTTCCATGCACAGAAAAATTTGGACTCCCTTGACCTTGAACTTAGGGCCCACGTTAAGGTTTCGAAATCTGTGTTTAGGTTTAGAAAAATGCCTATAACTTCTATGTCCCTTCAGGTATTGCTTTCATAGTTGGTATATGTGTGTATATGGACAAGACCTTTCCATGCACAGAAACATTTGGACCCCTGTGACCTTGACCTTGAACTTAGGGTTCGCGTTTAGGTTTCGAAATCTGTGTTTAGGTTTCAAAAAATGCCTATAACTTCTATGTCTCTTGAGGTATTGCTTTCATAGTTGGTATGTGTGTGTATATGGACAAGACCTTTCCATGCACAGAAAAATGTGGACCCCTGTGACCTTGACCTTGATCTTAGGATCCGCCTTTAGGTTTCGAAATCTGTGTTTAGGTTTTGAAAAATGCCTAGATAACTTCTATGTCCCTTGAGGTTTTGCTTTCATAGTTAGTATGTGTGTGAATATGGACAAGACCTTTCCATGCACAGACAAATGTGGACCCCTGTGACCTTGACCTTGAACTTAGATCCAGGGTTTAAGGATTCGAAATCTGTGTTTAGGTTTAAAAAAACGTTTATATTTCTTATGTCCCTTGAGGTGTAACTTCATATTTAATTTTCAAATGTATATTGACAAGACCTTGCCATGCAGGCAAAAAGCTTGACCTCGGTGACCTTGAATGTGCTTTTAAGTTTCTAAATGTGCCGATGGCGAACTTTGTTGTCTCTCTGACAACTCTTGTTACATTTTGATGTGATAATGCACATTGATGCCAGATGGAACATTTCTTCCATCCAGCTTTAAAGGGTATTGAATGAGTGTGTTTTCAGTGTTGTTTTCATTAACGATTTAGCAAAATTGATGTTTCCAGCCATTGGCAAACAACCTACCACTTTAACCAACAGGTTCAGTAAATGAAACTGAGCCCCATAATTAAGATTTGTCATTCACATCCACCAACAATAGACCCGCACAGTCTACACTGCTGGCCATTTCTTCAATACCCTAGACAGGAAACAATGGACCAAAACTAATATGCTGGCCTTTTAAGTTTATGTCACTTCAACATAAACCACGTCATATATTGATCCGGCTAATGCTGATAAATGCTCACGCGATTATACTGTCCTTTAAATAGAAGCTTCAGGCTTTAAAAATTAAATTTTTGTTCGTCTATGCCCCCACTTACTTTTGTTCACATTCCAGCTTTTACAACTACATACCATATCCTCATCATAAATAAATCAATTAACAATTTTACACATTTTTATGCAAATATCTTTCACTTCCACTCACCACCACACAACTGCAATCCCCAAGCCTTCAGCACTTTCAGTGCTTTGATTAAGGGAAATAATGCTATTTTCATCAGGTAGGTTACATCAGATAGGTTGCATGTGTAAGTTGCTTAGTTTTTATCAGTTGACCCTTTCGACGCCGAATGAATAGGGAAAAATTACCCCTTCACCGTTTTTGTCGTATGCTTCGATATTGTCGTCCGTAAGAGCGTTTTAAAGTAAGATTTAAGGTAGTGTAGCAGATTTGCCTTTCGGCGTCTGCTTTACTCATCATAGATAGATAGATAGTTTGTGATTACTGAACATTAGTTACGTTCAAGACTTACTTGCAGTTAGTTCCTATATTTGCCTGGCATCCCTTCATTAAATAGGTTATTCATAATTCATATACTTCGCTAATTGGCCTGGAATCGGTGAAAGTTTACATTGTTTTCAATTTGAGCTGCCAAAATAGCTTGTTTCGTCCGCCATCTTTAAACTACAATCTTATCCAATGAGATCGTTTTATAGGATGCTTAGGAATAGGGTGAGCTGTTGCCCAGTTCCTTCTTATTGAAGAAGGGTTGCGGGAACCGCTCTATTCGGGTATATAAGCGGGTGCAGAACGTAATTCTACACTCCAGTCTGGGGTCAGCTCTAATGAACATTTACTTACCAATAGCCACAGGTACTTGACACATACTTTATTATCTATTAAACACCCCCCCCCCCTTTTTAAAATTTTTTTTTTTTTTTTTTTTACTATACTTCTATTATAGATACAAGGTAAACAGCGCAATTCAACACCTAGTCTTTACTATCCACTTAAACTGATGCTAAAATAGACTCGATCGCCGATATTCTCTTGTGGTATCCTCGGGAAAGGATTAATTTATCAATATCTACTTTTTATTTCATCAAATTCCGTCAAATAACGCCACAGTATGTGAATTATAACGAAAATAAGCATCAAAAAGTATGTGTCAAGTACCTGTGCCAATAGCGGGACAATTCCCGAAATCGCACATGTGCTTCCCTTGAAATCAAATTGAACGCAATAGAAATATCTCCCTGGCCTTATAATTAATATTTTAATCATATTGAATTACCATTAAATGCATTAATTCGTTTAATCTCGCCAATAAAAAGAACATTGTGACTATCGTTGATGGTCCGTTTTGTTCGATGTTGATTGTCGGCGACGGTCAGAGTTATTGGGGACATTAAACGAAATTAATACATGTACTACAATAAATAGAAATTGTTATTATATCTATATATGCCATTTTGTTTGTTAAGTTTAGATTCGGTGGGATAACCGAAAGGTAAGAAATAAAAAGACTGAAATATAGCAGCTCGTTGGTCACTTGTCCAATTCCCTGATACCTATACATTGGGGCAAAACAGTATCCTATACGGACCTTCGAGGGAGTAACCGCCCTCGTGGGAATCCCATCTGAAACGGGGATGGAACCACACACAAACACCCGTTACGGTTACAGTAGTAGCGTGACTTAAGAAAAGTCGATACGAGTGTCAAACATTTGGACCAGGATCTAAACTGTTTGTAAAGTCGCATTATGCGACTTCGGCACCGAAAGGGTTAAAAGTGTGATTAAGATAACCCGGATAAAACTCAGCATAGATAAAATAACGGTGAGGTACTTACTTTACAGGTAGACACTAACTATGTGTCATGCACCCAGGCCATATAACCAAAGAAACTATGGATAGAGTATCTGAAGGTAGGCTTGACAATTCTAATCCTTACAAACATTCAAGCTACTCTCTCTTTCTTTCTCTCCCTCTCGCTTTCTCTGTATTTCTGTCCCTCTCTATATATATGTAGCTCTCTCTCCGTGTCTGTTTTCTCTGTGTCTCTGTCTCTGTGTGTCTGTGTCTCTCTTTCAATCTCTGATTCTCTGTGGATATGTATGTATGTCTCTCTCTCTTTCTCTCATCTTTATTCGGTACTTGTATTTCCCATATCAGGTATTGATGTATGATTATTCACATACCATGTATGATGCCTTAACCCATTACCCAATAGCCTATTTCTAGTTTTGGAAAAAGGTGACCACTTAAAGCAGGTTGAAAATAAAGCAGAATTAGCCCTCAGGCACATTCTGCTTTATTTCAAGCCTGCTTTAAGCTACCATCTGATAGGATTTAGAAAATATTTCGTTTGTTACACGTTTATGTCCGTATACATTGGAACTATTTTCTTCAGCGGAGGAATAAATCAAATGCGCTAAAAGGCGCTTCTATTGGGGAAAGGGTAAATACATTCTAATACACTTCCTATCATAACCATAGACCCACCCGTTGACCGATGTTGTGATTCCGTAGAACTGATATCAGACGACACACAAATACATGATCTCATGGTGGAAAAAGTGACTACCAGCACTAAAGAGGCAAGTACATGTTAAAGTCCCATTGTGTTTTCAGACCTTTTCATAATGTCTGAAAAACAATAACGGTTAATAATAATGTTTGAACATTCTAATGGGCCAAACTGATCTATGAAATGATGAAGACGGACCTAAATCACCAAAAAGGGCGATTTAAAATCATAACAACCCGAAAATAGAGCGTCTGCCATAAACCTTACCACACGGCTTAGTATCACGTGATACAGCCGGAGTCAACATCACCGTGTGCAACCGCAATTACCTTCGACGGTCGATCCATCAGTCAGTTAGACTATCACACGTTTTTGTCCGCTCTCTAACTCGAATATCTTTTATCTGATCTTCCACAAACTTGCTGAAAATGTTCATTGATATAAAATCAAGGTTTAGTTTGATTACTACTAAAATCGCATAAGGTGTTTTTGAGTTATTGCCTGTTAATTTATAAAAAATGACTGTTTCAGTCATTTTTGCACTCTAAAACAAACAGTTTTTATCGGATATTCACCAAACATGCTGAAAAAATTTATTCATATAAAATTCAGGTCTAGTTTGATTATTACTAAAATCGCATGTGGCATACCTAAGTTTTTGCCCTTTATGTATTAAAAAATGATTGTTTTCAGCAAGGTTTGCTCTCTAACATCTTCACCAAATTTGCTGAAAATATTTATTGATATAATATCAAGGTTTAGTATGATTACTATTAAAAGCGCATAAGGTATATCTAAGTTATTGCCTGTTTATTAATGAAAAATGACGGTTTCAGTCACTTTTTGCACTCTAACACATACAGTTTTTATCGGATATTCATTAAACTTGCTGAACATGTTTAAGTATATGAAATTTAGGTTTAGTTTGATTATTACAAAAATCGCATGTGGCATATCTGAGTTTTTGCCCTTTATGTATTAAAAAATGACTGTTTCAGCATTTTCAGCAATAACTCAGACATGCCTTATGCGATTTTGCTAGTTATTGAACCTGACCTAGATTCTATACTTATAAACATTTGTAGCAAGTTTGGTGAAGATCCAAAAAGAAATGTTTGAGTTAGAGAGCGGACAAGGCTGAAACAGTCATTTTCAGCAAGCTCAATGTATACATTCTCTATAGTTTATTTGACCGTTTACCCACAGTGAAAGATATGTACACGTTGTTATTGAATCTCATAGTGTTTAACCCTGTGCCTACTTTACGGAGTTTACAAACTATTTGAATCTAAAAAGACGCCGCGTAACGTGGCGTCTCATCTGGATCCAAACTATTTGACACTCGTCTTAAGGTTTGTTTAATTAAAACAATGCATAAATCTAAACTGAACACATTTTGCAGACGACAATGTCGAAGCAGACGTCTGTGCAGCCGAATAAGGGTTATCCAGATGTTCCAGCTAAACATGTAAGCGAGAGTAATCTGAACCAATCTAACATTTTCTCACTCATTTCAGCACCGAATGCTATGGTGTTACTACTGATTAAACCGTCTATTCGAGACACTTTTAATGAGTATGACACCATTGGGTTTAAAAGCAGAAATAAAGATTTAAGTTTTCGAAATACTTCCGTTATCTGGAGCCCTGTATTTACAGAATTGTCCTTCTTTCCATTCACAAGGGAGGTTTTTAATTGGTGCTAGCACAAAAATATTATAAATAAAATTTAAAAAGCGAATTGCTTAGATAAAACCGGTTTTTGTAAAAGAATCACGTCCCACGTAGTTCAAATGGGACCCCAAACAACCGTTTTATGCAGGTTTCTCAAAAGCACAATGCGGCTTTAAGGCTAGTGAGATAAGGGTCCAAGGTTTAGAAGTGTCTGAGTTTAGTCTGATTTTGTTCTCAAGCATTTGATTAGTTAGATTTGAGCCTAGGCTCAAAACTGACCAATCAAATGCTTGAAAACAACTTCAGATTCAACACAAACGCTTTATAACCTTGTAGCCAGACTATAATCGTTTCTCTACTTTTCTTAAGGGGTCCTCTGATCAGGGTCTACACTATTTGAATAGGACAAGTTTACTTTCACCAGGTACACTGTTTTTAAATGACAAGTTAATAAGTCGTTAGGGTTGAATATAGGATAAAGAGTTGCTTTTCTGTAAGCCTTATAGTTTCTATATAAAACACAATCATAAATGTACATGTAATATGCATAAACATAAACCGATTCGTTTGCATATTTTACCCCTTCACTTTCATCTTCAGTTTGACATAATAGTCGTCTGCTTTTACAGTGTAGATAACCGATATTGTAGGCAAGATGGCTCAATGATCAGAGGAGTAAATGTACAGTCGGCTGAGCGGTCATTCGGACTGAAAGTAGACTATAACTTGGTATAAGTAAACAACGAGCAGTGAACCATAATATTTAGCGTAGTCAACTTTATGGTGGAATCGGCATGCTGTCAGCATTTCGACAGCTTAGTTAGATGGACTGCAGCAATACATACACCCCTAAATCGTGGAAAGTGCCAAGTTGTAAAGTACATTCACGGTTCACTGCTCGTTGTTTACCTATATATTATTATCTATTGTCTTTCCCGTTTAAACGAAACGCAAACACGTTGCAATAAAACATAGAAAAGAACACATTTTCGATCATTTTGAATCTTCATGTTAATCTGAGTGGCAAATAGTTTGGAGCCTGGCCAGACTACAGCTTGGATTCAGATCATACACCTTCATAATAAATTTGACGTTGAGTGGTTTAAAAACTTATCCATACACGGTCATAAGATCAGCTGCCTTGCAATCATTGAGGTCTACACATTGTTGACAAAATAAATTCAGATTGTAGAAACCTTACAAAGCATTCCAAACAATTCGTATCGGGGTGGAGTTACAAGGCGTATGATCTGAATCCAAACTGTTTGATAATAAAAGTCCGTTCGTATCGGGGTGGACTTACAAGGCGTATGATCTGAATCCAAGCTGTTTGGCATTAAAAGTCAGTTCGTATCGGGATGGAGTCACAAGGCGTATGATCTGAATCCAAACTGTTTTGCAGTCCAAGTCCGTTCGTATCGGGTGGAGTCACAAGGCGTATGATCTGAATCCAAACTATTTTGCAATAAAAGTCCGTTCGTATCGGGTGGAGTCACAAGGCGTATGATCTGAATCCAAACTGTTTTGCAATAAAAGTCCGTTCGTATCGGGATGGAGTCACAAGGCGTATGATCTGAATCCAAACTATTTTGCAATAAAAGTCCGTTCGTATCGGGATGGAGTCACAAGACGTATGATCTGAATCCAAGTTGTTTGGCAGTCCAAGTCTGTTCGTATCGGGATGGAGTCACAAGGCGTATGATCTGAATCCAAACTGTTTTGCAATAAAAGTCCGTTCGTATCGGGTGGAGTCACAAGGCGTATGATCTGAATCCAAGTTCAGAATCGTATGAACAGACTCAATTAAACCGAGTCTGCAATTTTCAGTATTTGCTTTGTTTTCTGTGCTTTCAAAGGATCTCCCCTTATTCAGATTTACAAGGCGTATGATCTGAATCCAAGTTGTTTGGCAGTCCAAGTCAGTTCGTATCGGGATGGAGTCACAAGGCGTATGATCTGAATCCAAACTGTTTTGCAATAAAAGTCCGTTCGTATCGGGATGGAGTCACAAGGCGTATGATCTGAATCCAAACTGTTTTGCAATAAAAGTCCGTTCGTATCGGGTGGAGTCACAAGGCGTATGATCTGAATCCAAGTTGTTTGGCAGTCCAAGTCAGTTCGTATCGGGATGGAGTCACAAGGCGTATGATCTGAATCCAAACTGTTTTGCAATAAAAGTCTGTTCGTATCGGGATGGAGTCACAAGGCGTATGATCTGAATCCAAACTACTTTGCAATAAAAGTCCGTTCGTATTGGGATGGAGTCACAAGGCGTATGATCTGAATCCAAACTGTTTTGCAGTCCAAGTCCGTTCGTATCGGGTGGAGTCACAAGGCGTATAATCTGAATCCAAACTATTTTGCAATAAAAGTCAGTTCGTATCGGGTGGAGTTACAAGGCGTATGATCTGAATCCAAGTTGTTTGGCAGTCCAAGTCAGTTCGTATCGGGATGGAGTCACAAGGCGTATGATCTGAATCCAAACTGTTTTGCAATAAAAGTCCGTTCGTATCGGGTGGAGTCACAAGGCGTATGATCTGAATCCAAGTTGTTTGGCAGTCCAAGTCAGTTCGTATCGGGATGGAGTCACAAGGCGTATGATCTGAATCCAAACTGTTTTGCAATAAAAGTCCGTTCGTATCGGGATGGAGTCACAAGGCGTATGATCTGAATCCAAACTGTTTTGCAATAAAAGTCCGTTCGTATCGGGATGGAGTCACAAGGCGTATGATCTGAATCCAAACTGTTTTGCAATAAAAGTCTGGTCGTATCGGGTGGACTTACAAGGCGTATGATCTGAATC
Source organism: Gari tellinella (assembly GCA_922989275.2). NCBI lineage: Eukaryota > Metazoa > Mollusca > Bivalvia > Cardiida > Psammobiidae > Gari > Gari tellinella. The sequence goes on along the minus strand of OV277860.1, from coordinate 60,525,628 downwards.
CAAGTTGTTTGGCAGTCCAAGTCCGTTCGTATCGGGATGGAGTCACAAGGCGTATGATCTGAATCCAAACTGTTTTGCAATAAAAGTCCGTTTGTATCGGGTGGACTTACAAGGCGTATGATCTGAATCCAAGTTGTTTGGCAGTCCAAGTCAGTTCGTATCGGGATGGAGTCACAAGGCGTATGATCTGAATCCAAACTGTTTTGCAATAAAAGTCCGTTCGTATCGGGATGGAGTCACAAGGCGTATGATCTGAATCCAAACTGTTTTGCAATAAAAGTCCGTTCGTATCGGGTGGAGTCACAAGGCGTATGATCTGAATCCAAGTTGTTTGGCAGTCCAAGTCAGTTCGTATCGGGATGGAGTCACAAGGCGTATGATCTGAATCCAAACTGTTTTGCAATAAAAGTCCGTTCGTATCGGGATGGAGTCACAAGGCGTATGATCTGAATCCAAACTGTTTTGCAATAAAAGTCCGTTCGTATCGGGATGGAGTCACAAGGCGTATGATCTGAATCCAAACTGTTTTGCAATAAAAGTCCGTTCGTATCGGGTGGAGTCACAAGGCGTATGATCTGAATCCAAGTTGTTTGGCAGTCCAAGTCAGTTCGTATCGGGGTGGACTTACAAGGCGTATGATCTTCAATAAAATTTGCAATAAAATATAATAATTAAATCAAGTTTCTTTTATAACAGTGCAGAGATGACTCCTTGGCAATATTTGACCTTGGTGAAGTCATCGTGAAATATCAGACCTGGGTCAAAGCTTTTCCAAGAATTACACCGTTTTATGGTAAATATTTGTCATTATTACACGGAGTTAACTGCTATTAATTTCTTAATCCTTTGCACAGATAATGGATCACATCAAACGCCCAGTTAAACGTAATCAGAAGATAGATATTTTGACAACAAGGTGAAAACGTTTAAAACATTAAACTTGATAGAGGATAATTGACATGAAAACTATATCACTCGAATGGTTTGTTCTCTGGTTAACCAGACAACAACCCATTCGAGTGATATATTTTTCATAGCCATCCAAAGGAATTGATTATTCTTTTTAAAATATACATTTTTATGACGTTTTTAACAGAGAAAACAAACAAAAGTAATTGTTTACACGCGACTTCACAAAAGATATTGTGACGTGACATCACAAAAATGATATCGTCACTACAAAAGTGATATCACCACTAGTGAAAATATCAACTATGACGTATATGAAATTTATCTAACTGAGATATCTCTAAAAATAATCGATAGGTATAACATGAATTTACTTAACATTTACGTATTAGGAAAATACATATTTCAACTGCTACTAATTAAGGTCGTATCATATTGTGGCGTTGTTATGGGAGAAAACTTTGAGTGCCCGTAAAATCCCACGGGCCCGGACGGGCGACTAATGTATCCTCTGTTACTCACTGGCTCGACATAGGCTAGCGCTCAGATGCATTGGTTAGAAGCGGAAGCGCTACAATACTGCAATAATTGGTGTACATAGTTTGTAGCCATATTACACCCCTAGTTCATCGGCGTCTAATCTGGTTTTAACTTTCTTGGAATAGACACAGTTGTTTAAGCATAAACCTGTTTCCAATGAACGAATATCGCTTTTCCCGTTCTAGTTGTAAAATACAGTGTTCCCTCTCTACAACGACCCTCCCAACAACGACTCCCTCCTTATAACGACCCTTGCTGAAATTCCCTAAACGGGACAATTATGTCTAACGCTTTTACTGCTGCAATATCGTCTGCTTAAAATTGTTGTCTTCTGTTTTCTCTCACATTACATTATAAATGGAGATTTTGATATAATACATATAATGACGAGTGATACACAGATTGTGTGTGGTGTTCGGTGGAAGTCGTTACAGGGAGGGACAACTTGGCTTACATTTTCAAACAGCTTGAATCCAGATCAAACGCCGCGTTACGCGGCGTCTGATCTGGATTCAAGCTGATTGTCACGCGTCAATATATTTATTCTATCAAAACTTTCTATGTAACTTTGAGAAAAACAGCAGACGACAATTTTAAGCAGACGATATTGCGGCAGTAGAAGCGTTCGACCTAAGTTTCTTGTAATTGTTTTAGGGAGGGCCGTTGTAGAGAGGGAACGCTGTATCTTCAATGAATTTTTCGTCTTGCATCTGATTACGTCTGAATATTATTCGCCAAATTACATTTTCTACATTTAAATGTACTGAATTCAACTACTGCCTTATTTGCAAACAGTTTGGATCATGCTAAGGTACCATGGCAGGGGCATGGTTATCTTTAGTTTAGTTTAACCCTTTACCCCAACGAAGCGCCTTTTAGCACATTCAACTTATTCCTCAACTAAATAAAATAGTTTCAATTTAAAACAGACATCAATATGTATCAAAAGCAATATTTTCTTTATTCTAGCAGATGGTAGCTTAACTCTTTGAACCCTAGTCCCGCATATAGGCGTGCTTTTCAAACAGTGTACATGTGAATAGTACACTTGTCCTATGCAAACAGTGAAGACCCTGATCAGAGGGCTCCGAAAGGAGCCCTCTGATCAGGTTCTTCACTGTTTGTCACAATGCCAAACATTGACAAAAACAACCCTTAAAAGTCAGAAATGGACTAGACTATAATGGAAACTGGAATTTTCCATTTAAAGTTTCAGGGAGGAAAGAGTTAAATCAGGCTGTAGGTAAAGCAGAATGTGCCTTGTGGTCATATATCTTCAATACTAGATACAGGCTATGTAGTAAAGGATTAAAGGGGTGATAAAATGCTGCCCAAAACACTTCGTTTGAAGCTGACACATGTATGTTTTCAGCAATCAAGTGTAACAACGACAATGAGATAGTGAAACTTATTGCTGCCTGTGGGTCCTCATTTGACTGTGCAAGCAAGGTAAAACACACACTTTAGAAAACAAATGATACTCTTCCTATTTAAACAAAAGTGAGCGCAAACGCATGCAATAACATGTAGAAAATCACAGGTTTTGAAACACGTTTGTTATTAGATTAGATCGTAGTGGCAAACAGTTTGGAACCTATTCAGACCACTATTCCACCAGCCTCCGATCTTGATCCAACCTAGGTTTATTACAATTTGACATGGCTGGGGTTTTTTCTCAGAAAAATCTTGTTTTTCTCCATTTATGAAATATACAGTTTACAGTTTATTTCATAGTATCCAATGGGATTGAAGTCCCATGAGGGCGACAAACAAGATGTGTAAGGTAGGCTAATTACTTAAAATCTTTATAAATCATTATGCTATCACAGAAAAAAGGTATAACGACAGCTTAAAATAGTACCCAATATTAGATTTTAGGTTTGTTGTATTTAAATACTCCAAAAATAGGACCGTGATATCTTTGTTGCTGATTTAGAAATAGTTTTGTAACTCCGGATACTGTCAGATTTGTTCTATTATTAACGAGCAGGATATTAATAAGAGAGTTTGAGATTTCAGTGAAGTGAGTGGATTCATTAATAATCTGATTAAAACCAAATCATTGGGAAAGAGAATCAATTTTACGTGCAGAATTATCTTTAAGCATGTCAAGATTGAAATCGCCCATAACAATTGCAATACCATTGCCGATGTCTACAGCCAAGTTAAAAGACGTCTCGATCATTTCATAATACATGACATTTGAGTCGGGTGGCCTATAGAAAACGCCTATGAGGATGTGTTTATGGTTTAGAGTCAAATCTAACCAAATACATTCAAGGCCATTTATTTCAAGATTATGAATACGACTGTCAACTAAATTAGATTTTACATAAAAAATGACTCCACAATAATTGTTTTCTATTCGGTCTTTATACTCAGGTTTGTGGTATGATGGAAAGTGTAGGTCATCAGAATGAACAGAATCATTCAGCCAAGTTTCGGTAAAATCTAGAATGTAGAAGTCCTTAAGTTCTACATATAGGTCATCTAATTCAGGAACTTTGATTTGAACACTATAATGAACTACTTTTAGATTGTTTGTGAAATCAAATACAGAGTCATGGGATAAATCAGAGTTTAAGGAAATAGTGTTGGCATTTTCAGGTCCTGGGTTAGGGTGTATATCTCCTGAAAACGCTAACAGAGTAATGACCAATGATGTAATTGTTATTGTACACGAAGCTATTAAAGTATGTGTAACAAAATCAATCTGATCATAAAACTTCGTGTATCTAAGTAATAAGCGCTTACTGTAAAACAGGTATTTTTCGCGTCATGAATATTTCGCGTAATGCGATATTGTATTAATTCGCGACATCATGCAATATTGATTAAAGCAGGCTGAAAGTAAAGCAGAATGTGCCTGAAGGCACATTCTGCTTTATTTTCAACCTGCTTTAAGAAGTCACTTATTTTCAAAACTAGAGACGCGAGGCAACACATTCGCGAATTAATGCGTAAATTATATTCTCGCGAATTAAACCGGTTTTACAGTATAATTATGGTAATTTAGTTTTCCTATGTTGGTTAGCATTTTCCTTTACACATGTAAGTATAGACAAAATGTTACGACGTCGGTCGTTGATGGTGTTGATTCTAGTTTGGATGAAAGCCATATCGTTTAGTTTGCCTTTCGAGTTTAGCATTGTAATCAGTAAGAAAATAACTTCAGACAATTCTAATGAAATGTCACATAATTTATTAAGGTGATGAAATAACGATTTTAGCATTGAAAATATTCTATTTTCTAAAAACATATAATGTTCCAGGCTGAGATTGAACAGGTTCTAGATCTGGGTGTTGCTGCTGATCGGATCATATATGCACAAACCTGCAAGCACCCATCTATGCTGAAGTATGCTGCAAAAGAAGGCGTGGCTCTGATGACGTTTGACAATGAGGCAGAATTGTACAAGATAAAAGACATCTATCCAGAAGCCAAGTAAGATGCGGTGGGGAGATGTCATTCTTTCCTTTGAACCGGTACTCCATAAATACGTTTTACGACTCATGAATCTATGATGGGGTTGATATTGGTTTTCCCTGTCTGTTTGTTTGTCCGCAACTTTAATATTGGCAATAATATTTGAACTATAACCAATACATTTGTATACACACTATACATGGCATATGTGTTGCCCTTATAAAGAGATACATGAGTATGGAGGTTTTGGGCAGATCAGGTCAAAGCTCTAGGTCACAGAGATCAAAAAGTCACATATTTGAAATGTCAGTAATGATATTTGTTAAACTTGAGAAAAACATAAGTAGCAAATAGGTTTGATCTACATCAGACGCCTCGTAACACGGCGTCTGATCTTGATTCACGCTGTTTTCAAATATTAGCCAAGTCGCACTCAGCACGATAAGTGTTAATCTGTTGAACGTGCTGTGTGGTGTTTTGCCAATCAAGGTTATTTGGTTGTTATATGTGACATACAATGACTGGTTGCTTTTCTTTCCACGCGTCCGAGTCAATTGTTTCAAGCTGCCAGGAGCGATAATTTCTTCAAGAGAGTGTCATTTTGGCGGGAATAATCCAGTCTTCATGAAAAGGGAAAGACTGAATAACCGACTCTGATTGGCCAACGGCACAGACTTTCCCCAAAATGCGGTTTAAAATCGGATAGAATGCATTATGACAATTCTTCGTGAAAAAAGACTGTTCTCCAAAAGCGATGCATGAACCGGGACGCCAAGTGACGTCATTTGCGATGACGTTACTACAAAACAACTTTACGTTTTAACTGTAAATATATATGGCGGAGAGACTATATAGCATACGGTTTAAAAGTGAGCACTCGTGTAAGAGTTTATATTTAGTTTAATTCTTACATTCAGTAGTGATATTAAATTATAAGTAATTTATAAAACAAACATTGTGTTTTCATGGTGGTATAAAAAACAACCCGGTCACACTTTAGTATAAAACCTCTTCGTGGTTTCATACAGTGTGACTAGGTTATTATTTCAATTATCCATGAAAGAAATTAAAGCCAACAGCTTGTAAATAACTACTGTAGTCAATGTCAAGGAATATAAAAAAAATCAATTTTTGTTTCATGGAGGTATGAAAATAAACCTGGTCAAATTGTGTGCAACCGCAAAGCGTTTTCATACTAAAGTTTGACCAGCTTTCTTTTCCTTTATACATCCATGAAAACAAAAGGTATTGAAAGGATATATTTAGCTTCAGTATAACAGTCCATGCTTTCCAATTTTAATTACGGGAAGAAAACTAGGGATAATACCGAGGCCGGATAGTGCCACTTTTACAAGTTTTTTTGTTTTTTTTTATGTTGAAAATTCAAGATAGTATCTTGAATATTCAACATACTACCTTGAATTTTCAAGATACTAACTTAGTTTTCAAAATAAAAAAAATAAAAAATATTCTTAATGTCGTACTATCCGGCTTCCGTAAGATAATATGCATTCTCTGTCAAAAATAATTATTATCTTGAATTTTCAACATACTAACTTGAAAATTCAAAAAATTATCTTGAAAATTCAAGATAATATCTTGAATGTTCAAGATAATAACTTGAAAATTCAAGATAGTATGTTGAAATTCAAGGAACTTATCTTGAATTTTCAAAAAAGTATGTTCAAATTTTCAAGATACTATCTTGAAAATTCAAGATAATGACTTGTAAATTCAAGATAGTATTTGAAAATTCAAGATAAGTTTCTTGAAAATTCAACATACTATCTTGAATTTTCAAGTTAAAATCTTGAAAATTCAAGATATTATCTTGAATTTTCAAGATAGTATGTTGAATTTTCAAGATAGTATCTCGAAAATTCAAGGTAATAACTTAAACATTCAAGATAAGTTTCTTGAAAATTCAACAAGATAGTATGTTGAAAATTCAAGATACTATCTTGAATTTCAAGATACTTCACTTGAAATTTCAAGATACCATCTTGAATATTCAAGATGGTAACTTGAATTTTCAACATAATAGAGCTAGAATAAATCTGTTTTACGGAAGGTTGATAGTGTCACTGAAAGAACTCAGAGTAGGCTGATTATCGAATAACTATTCAAGGGAAAAGTATTAAAGGCATTTTTAAAGGTCAAAGGGTTAAAATCCAGATCAAAGAGAAATAGTTGCATTGATTTCTAGCTCATCTTATCACAGCTTTGTGCATCTTGCATCTTTCGTCAACATTTTAGCTCACCTGAGTTTATGCTCCGGGTGAGCTTTTATGATCAATTTTTGCCCAGCGTCCGTCTGTCTAATCAAATATTACGAAGCTCACCTCCTGCACAGAACAGACTTTAACGCAAAACTTTAACGTTGAGCCTAGAGGTAAAGGTCAAATGTCAAGGTCACCAAACTGCGGTACATCATGGTTTACTCATTAAAGCGAATCAGCCAGAACATACTCTAAGTTATGAATAGACTTTAACGCAAAATTTTAACATTTACACCAGAAGTCAAGGTCAAAGGTCAAGGTCACTCAACTACGTTTTACATTACTGTACTGATTATGGCGCATCTATGGTTCAAGTTTCATAGATCTAGCCCTTATAGTTTATGATATTCCAGTCCAGACGCTGACGCCGGGGTATATCATATAACCCCCCCCCCCCCCCCCCCCCCACTTCGTGCAGGTGAGCTTAAAAGCATCACTAATTGTTTTTTCTGGGATGTTTGGTAGAAATTAGCTCAGTAATTTCTGGAAAGGTTTCACGTAATACCATAAGCATGTAGGTATCATTCAGGTAAGTTTTGGTGAAAATCTATGCAGGGGTTTCACAGAGAAGAATGCTAAAACAAGAGGGCCATATTGAACCTTAAAACGCCCACCTTTAGGCTAAGAAATTTAAAATCCAACAACTAGCTTCAGAGAAAACATGTGAACCCTAGGGCAAGGCTAATTTGACCCAGATGTATAATTTGTACAAACTTGGTAGAGGACTACTGCATACCATAATGCTACATACCAGTAACCAAATATCAATGCTCTAGGCCTTGTGGTTATAGAGAAGAACATTTTAAAAATTTGCCATGTCAACCACAGTTTTGAGTGGATTCAATTTCTTTTAATACTTTTTGTAAGGATCAAGTTTCATAAAAGATGGTCAACCGGTTTTCAGCTTAGAATTCGTTTAAAGAAAGTGGTTGATGGACGGACAAAAAGACGGACGTCGGACGAAATACGATCACAATAACTCACACGGAACATTATCTCAGGTGAGCTAAGAATATTGTCGAAAGATGCACGATGCACAAAGGACATTCCAGGGATCACAAAACCTCACCCTGAGCCGTGATCAGCTGAGTTAGAAATAAATTAAACTTTTTCTCTTCAATCTGTTTTTTAACCCTTTGACCTCATATAAACGCCTTTAATCATTTCCTCTTTGAATATTTTTACGAGACTCAGTCTACTTTGAATTCTTAAAGTGGCACTATCCACCTTCCATACAACAGATTTATCTCAGCTTAATTATGTTGAAAATTCAAGATACTATCTTGAATTTAAAGATAGTATGCTGAATTTTCAAGATAAGTATCTTGAAAATTCAGGTTATTATCTTGAAAATTCAAGACAATATCTTGAATATTCAAGATATTATCTTGAAAATTCATGATTAAATCTTGAATTTTCAACATACTAATTTGAAATTCAAGATATTATATCTTGAATATTCAGGATACTAGCTTGAATTTTCAGGAGACTATCTTGCAAATTCAAGATAATATCTTGATTTTCAACATACTAACTTGAAAATTCAAGATATTATCTTGAATATTCAAGATACTGTATTGAAAATTCAATATACTATCTTGAAAATTCAAGATAATAATTTAAACTTTCAGCATACTAACTTGAAAATTCAAGATATTATCTTGAATTTTCAAGAAAGTATCTTGAATTTTCAAGATAGTATCTTGAATTTTCAAGGTATTATCTTGAATATTTAAGATAGTATCTTGAATTTTCAAGTTATTATCTTGAATTTCAAGTTACTATCTTGAATCTGCAGGAGATTATCTTGAATTTTCAAAAAACAAAAAGATTCTTAAAGTGGCACTTTCTGGCTTCCGTAAGATAATGTGCATTCTGTGTCGAAATGAAATCAATAATCGAGTTAGAGTAATTGGTAGTGTGTAACTGTAAGGGTATTTGTAAAACGTTTAAAGGTTGCGGGTTCGATCCCCATAAGGTATGTTTTCTTTTTTATTATAATCATTTACATTAAATATGTTTTATTTAATTATTTTCTAACAGTTATTTTACTTGAATCGTTCAACCTAATACGCAAACTGTGCCGTAAATCACCTAGAAGTTACGCTTTGTGAACTATTGAATGTTTTAAATGTATGTAAAATGTTACCCGGTGTGGTCTCTCACTGCTAGATAACATTTGCATCCATAACTGAGACTTTTAATGGTCTATATCAGTTTCCAATTAATGCTAGTCAATGTATGACAACTGAAAAATGACAAACAGTGTATCCCTGATCAGAGGGATTCATAAGGAACCCTCAGATCTTGGTATTCACTTTTTGCATGTGACAGATGTAAAGATACACTCTTTGTAAATGATGACTATACTCGTCACTAGGGTTCGATATCAACCGAAGCTCTATATGGCGTGTTCAGTCAGTGTATACTTATTTAAATTTTGCCAGGTTAAAAAAAACGCTACAAAAGACACAAAGTAAACAGAGAATCTGACACTAATGAGTGTTCATTATTAATCACTTTTAAACTGTCGATTGTAGTCCCCCGCCATATATATTTACCGCCAAAACGCGACGTTGTTTATAGTAACTTCGTCGTAAATGACGTAATTTGGCGTCCAGCCTCATGCAGCGCTTTTGGACGAACTGTGGACTCAAAGAAAGAAGTCTCGACAAAGCCTGGTCTTTTTTTTCACGGGGGTGGGCAAAAAAGAGTAAAATACAGCCAGCCACTGTTCACCAAAAGTAGGAAAACAAACAGTATTATTATCCGATTTTTCTGACTTGGCCGAGTTATTTTAGAGCAGAATATAATCTAGTTTATAATGGTAAATAGGTAACAGGGTAACATCGGATATATATTCGTACAATATCCTACTTGATATAGGCATGGTACTCGTGCAGCACGAGACCACTGTACTTATTTTAATGATATGTTTTTCTTTCCCAATAAACGCATATATGCTAAAACTATATTTTCCACTGCAAACAGGTTGCAGCCAGATCAGGCTCCAATCTATTTGCCACTCAGATAAAAAAGATAGTTAGAAATTGCTTAAAGTAATTTTCTTCAGTTTTGTGCATTGGGTTCACGTATCCCTAGCTGGCTGAACGGAAACTATCGAGAACGATGATCATCCCTTTTTAAGTTTTAGAATGTTCCAATCTAAACATAACACGGCCAGGACAGAAGAAAACAATTTTAACTTTTTGCAATATATCGCAGATAGAGAGAATATGTTCTCATTGATTTTTTTTTATCAGTATCAAACAGTTTGAAGCCTGGTCCGAAATTGTATATGAGGATTGCGTAATTATACTATTACTCCATAAATAGGCATTTTTATGCCTATAATTTATTCATCCGCTAAAGAAATGTATTCCTCCTTATACAGTCATGAGAATATCCCATAAGGAATAGTTTCTATATCCTAATAGATGATGGCTGAAACCAGCCTGACAGTAAAACAGGATGTGCCTTATGAAGCAATCCGCTTTACGCTCAATCTGCTTTAAATTGTCACTAGTCTTCTAAATCAGAAACAGACTATGGGGTAATAGGTTAGGTAAATAAATTTACTGGGTTCTTCATACAAATGCCTAACTCTTTTTTAAACAAACATTCTCCAGATTTATTTTACTACTTACCTTTTTATGTCTGTATAATTCAATTCCTCGTAATCCTCGTAAGTAATTATATCACATGTTTGTAAAATGTTTATATTAAAGGTGTGTTCTGAGAATCAAGTCATCGCAAAGCTACAATGCGAACTGGGATATGGGTGATAAGTTTGGCTGCTCTATATCTGTCGTTGAAAGTTTAATGAAATGTGCAAAGAAACTTTACTTGGATGTTGTGGGAATAAGGTGGGTATTAATAGGTAACCTTGTGTTATGACAGAGCTTTCGAATAATAGTATTCTTTACATGTATTGGAGTGACTGAAAAACAAAATGATATATTTGAAAAAAAGTAAAAGAAAATACTCAAATAAAAGCGTTATCATGCATCTGGTATTAAAAGAATATGATTAGTCTAAAATCTTCCTGAAGAAAAGTCAGCGAATCTTAGTGTTTTAGATATTTTCCGTCGCTTTTCAAGTCCATCTACTAGACTGAGTTAATCCATTTCGCACCGTTTGTGCACATGCAGGATTAAAAGGAAAGAATAATGTCTTCTCCCTCGATGTACTCTAAAGTAGGTTAAATTGACATACCATTAATGGCTGGCCGGCTGGCCGATTGGTTAAGACGTCTGAGTCACTTTTTATTTTCCGTTCCCGCATGCCGGGTCCCGGGTTCGAATCCCACCAGAGCTAATGTATTTTTTCTTCGAAATGCATTTTTAGACAGGATTTCTTAACTAACATTTACGTGTTTATATAAGCGTTTAACATACAAATACACATTATTTTCTTTTATTACATCATTTCGTTTTCAGCCTCATTTTATTATGAACCTGTGTTTATATAGAGTATCTATTTAAACTCATGACCGACCCGTACTATAATGCAAAAATAAACCCAACCCATTCACTACATTGGCTGAGCGCAACTTGTTTAATATTTGCAAACAGTTTTTATTCCGTTCAGAATCCGCCTAACACGGTGTCTGATCTTGAACTATTTAATACACATATTGAACATTTTTTCAATTAAAACAATTGGTTGTGAGGGTTTTTTGCAGATGATACTTTTCACGGTAACAGACGATAATTCAGATTGATTTTGTTTAGTTTCCATGTTGGTAGCGGATGCCAAGAGGCGGAGGCATTTTCTGCAATAATAAAAGAGTCACGTGACGCCTTTGACATTGGCATTCGAGAAGGCTTTGACATGAAGATTCTTGATATAGGAGGCGGTTTCCCGGGAGATGATACGAAAGCTATTACATTCAGCGAGGTAAATAATTGTCATGACGTCATCAGCTTTAAACAATTGTCGTCTACTTAAAAAATTTCAGATTTAAATTTCGGGTTTTTTGACTTGAGAAATATAAAATGGAGCGTCAAACAGTTTGTATCATAAATAATCATCGGGGTAAGGGGTGTGGTAATAAACGTCTTCGCAACAAATTCAGTTTAACTCATTCACCCCTGAAACTTTAATGGGCAATTCCAATTTCAAAATAAATCTAGTCCATTTTTGACTATTTATGGTTGATTTTAATATATTTCAAAATGACAAACATTATAGGCCCTGATCAGATGTCTCCTTAAGGGGCCCTCTGATCAGGGTCTAAAAAATTCCATTTTTGTTTTTGGAAATTCAACCTGTTCTTTGTTTAATATTCTTGAAAAATTCTACTCTATTCATAGAAAACTCACACAATCGTGAATATTTTTAAGTAAACTGTATTTATATGAAACCGTTTTTACATAGATTTAATCTGCTTATATATTGTCAGTGGTTATTATTTTTTTGCAGTATCTGGGTGTCAACCAATAATATACTTAATATAAGTATGCATGTTAACTATTTATTTCAAGTTGTTTGAATAATATCAATAACATATACACATAATATGTTGGTTGGGTAATGTTTGCCATCAGAGGTGATAACCAGTCAAGGTTCATGTAAAGTCCCTGTACGAGAAAAAAAACACCTGAAATTGGAAAAGTTGTAATACTTAATAACTATACCACATTGGCTAAAAATATGTAAATACACAGTGTTTATGATCAGTCAATGAAAAGGAGAATGCCTAAGTTTCCATATATATGGGTGTATTTGTATTGTCAGAAGCTCAAAATGTAACGAATATCAAGTGAAAATGACCTCTTCAGTAAAAATTATCAAATCACTAAATGGCACGTATTTTCGGAAAACTGATAGAATGCATACAAAGAACACCCTCAATACTGGGTAGTCCTCCACAGAATATATGAGAAAACTTAGGAATAAGTCTGTAATTTTCTATCAAAAATATACTTTATTAGACACGAGGCAGCCATTTGCAGCGTCAATGTGTTTCAACATTTAAAATCAATTTACTCAAAATCTACAAAACCGATTGACGATTGTTATATACGTGTGGACAGATAAAATAACAAGCAATATGATTGATGGAATGTCACTCACCAGAATTATTGCATTTAGACAATATATCCGTTAAATTATATCACTATCATCGCATTGTTTTCATATTCCAAGAAGGTTGACCTTCCAATTACTCCGCATTTTCGCATTTTGTAAACACCCACATTTTCAACTTTTATATCCGTATATTTCTGTTATTTGATGTATCACCAACAGAATAAATGCATTGCACTCCACTTCCGATCATAAATTCCTCCAAATGTCACGATATTTCACCGGATTATTTCTTGTGAACTAATTTCCGGCCATCTACGGATAGCCTTTGTCCGAGAGCAAGGGGAGATGTTTTGAGAGTTTTAGTGACAAAAACTTAGTTGATTCACCCTTTCAAATAAATACGAAAGACTCAAGCAGGAAACGTAACACAAACAATACACCCACCTCTAAAGCAGAACACACACACACAGTCATACCACAACAAACACACACACACACACGCAATACCAGTATTCCACATGTATCCGACCACTATAATGTTGGTTAATATTCCATTTTGCATTGCGATCTTTATTATAAAAGCTTAGATTGTTGTGAAAGCATTCTTGCTGTTTTTGGTGACATGTACATATACACGATTACCCGTATGTCGTCCAAATTCAACATTCGGTACTATGGAACCCTAGTAGGACCAAAAACAGACACTTTCGTTGGACAGAGACACGTATTTCGTTTTTGTCCTTACTATTCTTTCATGTATATTCTGCTTCTGCATTTCACACATACACACACATTAAACTATTGTAATGGCTAAAGTATTTTCAACTACCACCTTGGTAGCCTTATTTCAGTAATTGTAAGTGTTTAGAAAAAAAATTAGGGCACAAATTTTGAAATATTTAGTCAGAAACAGTCATTTATCAGTTTATTTGATGCTTGTAGTTTTTGTTCTAAGAGATCCTGCGTTTTACAGTAAATTTAATTTCATGGAGGATTAGGCACACTACACTGAGGGAGATGAAAGTTGGGACAATATATTGTGTATTTAGATTTTGTCAAACTTTTGACAGCATAGTACATTTACGTTTATTATGAAAGTATCAGTATTTGGTATCAGAGGGTCGGTTTTGTCATGGATACGTGGCTTTTTTCCTGGCCTTAGGCAATATATATCAGTGTAAGGAGGGTATTCTTCATGGAAAGACATTTTAAGTTGGGTACCTCAGGGAAGTGTCCTGGGACCCATATTATTCATTTGTTTATAAAAGACCTCATTGGAGTTGTGAGTAGAATTGTGAAAAGTTCGCTGGTGGTACCAAACTTTTCAAATAAAACCGTAACAGTGATAGTATCCTACACGTCTTAGATGCCTCACTCATGGTTAAATTTGTGGCCGTTGTGTTTTAATGCAAAAAATTGCAGGACTATACACTACTGAAGAGACAACCAAGATAATCAGTACTTTGTACATTGAAGACATTGAGTCTGCTAGTGAAAGGGGGATTTAGGGAACTTCTTTTACAGGACTTAAGAGTTAGTAGTCATATAGCTGAAAAAGATAACAAATCCAACGGTGTATTACCCTTTATAATCAGATTTTATGAGCACATTGCGAAAAACTCTTTCATACTTTTATACAAAACACTCGTCAGGTAAATATGGAACCATATATTATGGTAAACAAAGTTGGAACCAGATTATTCATCAATTATATGTCAGCTAGACAAACATGACCGGTAACTTTTACATTTCATTGACCCCTGTACTAAATATGTACAGTTAAGTAATAAATACGAAAGACTCAAGCAGGAAACGCAACACAAACAAAACACCCACCTCTCAAGCAGAACACACACACAGTCATACCATAACAAACACACACACACACACACGCACACTCCCATTCCTTCATCTACACACTAAATAGAAAACAACACGCAAGACAAACATAAAGCAAAGTGAACATAGGAGCCCGCCTTGGTACGGTCAGTAGCAATCAATAATTAATTATAAATTAATCATTAACTACCACTGGGGGTTAAACCTGGGTTTAGGGGCGCCCAACCTCACACTTATCTCCTATATTCACCTATAAAGACGAACAGTGTACATAAAATATAAACCCTGTTCCACAACCTCACAATCAAAAAGACCGCCCGCACAGTAAGTAAATACATGTAAAACATTTAACAAAAATTCTATGACAAGATCATTAGTAACATGGGAAAGAATTAAACAGTCAAGCCCGTGTTAAAAATAACCCACTATGCCAACGGTCAAATTGTACTCAAGCGACTAGTCTGTAGTTACGAGTAACTGTAAGACATGGAAGGGTCCAGGGTACGACAGAGAGGGAGAGAAAAAACAAAGCACGAAAATCCGATATATAACTCTCCCGGTTAAGGACGGCTTTAGAGATACATCATCATGTAGTGCTAAGCCCTGTCTGTCGTCGCACAACCAAAGAGGAAAGCATAGTTATCAATTGTAGATTGATCGATAACCAAACGTGAAGTGCGCAGCAAAATAGTTGGATCATAATCTTTTTTGAGGAAAAATCTAATACGTTTCACAAATAGGTTTTGAAAATGTATATGTCCAAGAATCTTACGAAGTCTGTAAATCACATCACCATAAAACTCCGGATGTGAAATACCTTGCCGCAGAAAAGACTTTAAGTTACATTTATACTTGTTAATGAGAGGAAGATTTCTATAAAAGTACACTGCCCTAAAATGAAAAGTTTACATAGAATTCAAAAGAATATATTTTGTTGATAAATTTATATGCCAGGTTAATTGTTTTTGTAATCGAAGAAGCTTTAAAGGCATATTCATTTGTCTGTTTAATTCATTGGATGAAAATTAGATTTTGCATATTTGTTTATGAATAATTATGCTGAGAGGGGTCGAAAATTAGAATGACCACACAGCATCTGGAAACGAAAATTACTGACTGCGCACTTAAAGTGATGTTATAAATTTCAACAGTAACCACTGTGACCTCAATTTTACAAATGCATTGCAGAATATGTCCCCTCATTGAATATACGTAGCGTTTCGAATACGTTGCCATTCTAACAAAAGTGCACATTGGAGGTAATTATGGTACAAATTTGACGATTCGACCAGACTCTGTTTCCAAATTCATCCGTTACGTGTTTGATGGGGCTCATGCAGGATCAAGCAGGCCAATGCAATACGTTTATCTTCTTTTTAGCCAGAAATATTGTGGTGATACGCGCTGTGTGAAGCTTTGCAATGTCAAGCTCGAAAATGCCAGGCACATTATCTTGTTTGAATTGTATCACTGTGTTCTTTAAAACATTGATGTAACGCTGAGCATTGGCATTTCATGGAATAATAGCTAAGTCAATTTTTAGAGTTCCCATTATCCCAACCCAGGCATAGTATTGTCATCACCAAATATGTCTGCCGAATCCAATAATCTGCAAGTCGTTCATTTCTACAGCGAGAGATGCGTTTTCTGCGTGGCTGACGATAAACCGACTTTTAATCGAGACTCATCGCGCTAAAAAGTACTGTACATACTGATTGCCACTAATTCAGTGTAATTGTCAGTGTTAGCCTGTACAGTACTGTATACAGTGAAACACCTGTTCCTGTGCACGTGCAAAGTAAGGAACACGTTTTCAAGCTTAGACGCATAAAGAGACCTGGGATTTGAATAACAATTGCATAATCGTAAGTCACAATGATATTGTAACAATCATGTATAAATCTTGCTACATGTATTAAGACACAGTTACTTCTAAGAAGAGGATGGACTCCCCTAAAGCCCAATAACGATCTCAAGGCATTCTCAAGGTATAATTTAGTTAAGGTAATAGTGCATGGCCATATTGAATTCTGGCTATTGTAGCCAACTTTGAGGTCAAATGCTACTCATGCTTTACAGAGATGAGTCTCAATCAAAACACACAGTCCAATTCAAAGCATGTGTATATGTTTTAACACTGACCGAACTATGCCGACAAAGCTGCCTCGCTAATTATTTACAAGCATTAAAACAAAGGGATTTTTTGGGCACGTGCACCGCACTGTATAGCAAACAAATCAACAGAAAAACTATGACAAATTGCAACCCGGTTCTTCATTGAGATGACAGGAATGTTTTTTTCAAGCATTTCTTTCTGAATAGGTGTTTTGAATATATTTACCACGTGTAATGAAACAAATCCACCGCCATTTTGAAGCCAAAACACGACATGTATAGTGAAATGTGGTACGAGTATTTTGGATCTAAAGCTCTATTCATATGTTGATCATACACTTTTACTTGCTTTTCTACAAGGCGAGAAATGAGACTACAGCATGCACTTTTCTGATTCCCAGATCAATATTGTTTTTGAATAGATTCTCTCTCCTGAAAATCTGTTCGCTTTTGTTTACATACAGGCTAAAAGATGACACCGAATCACTCGTTATGGAAAAAATATTATTGCGCTCCAAAACTACTTTCGCGAAAAGATCGTATTTATTTTCATAAACATGAACGTCATTGTTTTAGATACAATTTTTCTAATTCAGATTCAACTGTTTTAAAGACGAAGTCGCAATTTATAGCGTTTTAGATAATTCTGTCGTGATTTTTTCTTCATAGCCGAATAACGCATTTAAAATACAAACGACAATACTGATCCCGGCTTTGCGCAAAAAGTACACATTCATACCCTATAGATTATAACATATATGCGAATTAAACAATTAATTTCCAAGCACAAAATCAGAAACGTATGCTAACATTTGCATAATCGCACTAAGATCTGTCTCAAAACCAATAATATAATACAGGTAAGATCTAATTATATTGGCGTCAGTTAACGATCTTCGTTCGATAAGGGCGAACTCTCATTGTTGCTTACAAATGGGTTGCCATCGGAAATCTTGAAAATCCCGTGCAAATTGTGTGCAACCACCAGGTATAAATATCTTATCTACGGTGTGGTGTTTGGGTCCGAGTTGAAATTTTTCGCAAATTTCTCTCAACTCAACTCAACTCAATTTTATTTCGGCTTTGGTTCATAATTAACATAAACAGCTAAAGCATCAAGTAATATACATACATAATAAAGAATATCAAAATAGGTTGTGTCAGTGAGGTCTTATAATGATCAAAAGTAATTATCATTTAAGTATAGGAAACGACTACTTTAAATAATTTCATTTGTATTTAAAGGGCATTCTACTCATCCGTTTGGATCCTGACCAGTCATCCTGTTTCTGAATGACTGTTCTGGATCCAAACCGTCATTCTGTTGTTTATATTTTCGAAAAAGACAGCTATATCTTTATTAACATAAATTTTGTATTGTAGAATCTACTAAACATCTATATGTAATTAGCACTAATGTAATTGTAGATAGGGCGCATGTGAGAAACAAACTGCTTATAGCACGGATAGGGACTCTAAGTTAATATATATTATTGATGAAAACTGATTAGATGCAGAGAAAACGCCGATTTATTTAGAGTCTTATCTGGATCTAAACCGAATGTTAAGAGAAATAAAATATTACATTTCAGACATACCGGGTATACCGTATGAGAAGATATCATATCGAGTTCTAAGCCATACACAAGAGAGTAGAAATGCTTGTTTACGAATCATATCGCCACTCTTGTGTGAGACGTAATCTGATAAGTAACCGTATACAAAAGGTTTATGTACCATCATTTGATTTACATCTATACAAACAAAGATTATTCATTTGAATAATAATCGATCTTCCTTCCAATGGGGAATAGAAAAGGGGTTATGGTCAAAGCGTACCATAGTCAAAGCATACCGAGTCAAAATGTACCCTTTTTTGGTTGAAGCGTATCACATAAAGGATATGTAGGGAGAAATTTCAATACGGTATTATGTGATAATTAATTGATTTTCGCACATTTTATACCTGTAAATGCGTAATTAGCGTATTTTACAATAAATTGCTCGTTTTCACCCATACACCTACTTATCTATCTATCTATCTATCTATCTAGCACACGATGAACAGTTATGGCATGTGCATGCATGTGCCTCTTATTGTTACATTAAATATACTATGCCAAACTGCCAACTCAAGACCTCTAAGGTACCTTTAATTTTCATATCAGAGCGTTTATTGTAAATCGATGGAAAATATGACACAACATTATTTAATACTTTTATTTGTGTTTTTAAATTGATGTACTGTCCTCAAAGTTGTTAATATTGGCAACGAATTTTCATTGACACTTCTGACGAATAATAACTATCTATCCAAACGTATCGCTATTTTCTGGTTAACATTCCCCATTGTGTCGAAATTTGCCGGTTCCTCATGATAATTACCAAAAAAGCGTCCGCTATAGAGAATCGTGAATTTCCGTAATCGACATTTATGTTTAGCTCCCTTTATGCCATTTAGATCTACATCAGTTTGGGGGTGAATGACGAAAAATGCCACGCCCACATACGAGACAAAAGGTTTCTTATCGCTATAAGCCTAATGAAAAATAAATACCATGTTTAAATCAAACAGACGTCGCGCTGCCGCATATCCCTATTAGATATAATTTAAACAAAGAAGGAACGGATCTATACATGTAAGCGTAAATGTTTTTGTTGACAGTGCATCAGTTGTTTCTATCAATCGTACACAAACATTTTGTCATCAGTTTTCGCGAATTAACGATAGCACTCAGCGTATGTCAATAGAATTGAAACATATCGCTAATCATTTAGAAAGAAAACATACAGTAAAAGAATGACAATCCAATTTCATGACAAAATGCTATTTATTTAAGCATTTTGGTCATGTTTGTACGTCCGTGAATTGATTAGACCAAACATCTTATAAGTTTTCTCGGAATTATGATATAATTAGCAGAAAGAAATGCCTTTGAAACAAGCCATGTTAAAAAGTCAAAATATTATGGAGTAAATACAAATGACATTCTGATTTAGGATTATGATAGATTTACATCTACAAAACATGTCTGTATACAGGAACATGGGAAAACAGTACAGAGTACAGACCCAGATTTGAGAGATCTTATGATCTAGTACTGCACTGTTTGCAATTTTCTTTTTCAAATTATTATAATGCTTATTCATCATCATGATAATCAGAAAGCAAGTGAATGTAGGTAAACTGTTTCCTTTACTTCTCTGTCAAACCGTGCAATGAATTTGTTTCAGAGGTTGACTGAGATATTAGTCCTTTTTGTATCTACCTTTTACATACAGATTCTAGCAAGGATTTCTTTATATATCATAGTCAACTTAGTCACACAGCAAAATTGATAAATTTAAAAACAAAGTTTTAGCAGGCTCTTTATCCTTATAACACCACTGAAAAAGTGCTTTAAAGTCACCCAGAGAACACCATTAATACATTAAAACTTTAAAAAATTTCGACACGCGGAAGGGGGTAATACCCCCCTCCCGCACCCTCCCCCTGTCCCGGCACCTTCCAGTTTTTCTGGGGAGAACCCTGGAAATGTATATCTATTACGGCGAAATCTCGAAAGGTATGGTACAATTGCTTAAAAACTATATGCTAATACATACATATATATCAGTATCGACAATGGAAAAAGGACAGGTATATAGCTGTGTCATTAGCGAATAGGTGATTTACATTCCCCCGGAGATCATTAATGTAAATGTAAATGTGGAATAGTAATGGGCCAAGTATATTGCCCTGGGGGACACCCGATGGAACTGGGATGGTGGAGGACATGGAAATATTTGCAGCTACTGGCAGAGACCTCAGAGACCTGTCCTCTTATGTCATAGTGCTGTAGCTTGATCAGTTATTTTTCGTGATTGGCCATATTTAATTTTGTCCGCTTACTAGCTCTTATACTTTTCATCCAAGTATCATTGCCCTTGAAAAACTATAATTTGTCAATTTTAGCCTTGTCCTATTTGGGACTCGAGAAGTTTTAAGCTGAATTGTAAAATCTTTCTGAACATGTTGATATGAATGTGTAAAACCTTGGCCAACTTTAAAAACCGGCTAAATTGGATAAGGCATACTCATTTATAACAAGAACGACACCATTTTAGCCCTGTTTTCTCTGTTACTGAAATAATTTTCATGGGATTTAGCCAGATTTTCGGACAATGTTCAGTATTTGTTATGCTGGTAAGAAGGTCAAGAATGACCACGTCATATCCTCTTTACCCCTTGAATGATTTTCATTTAACTCTAACTTTTGGCTTTGTTGATACTATGCGTTGAATTTAAGCAGTTTCTCAGTGTGTACTCCTCCTTTTGTGGGATATTTTCTGACTTGGTCAGTGTACTAGTAACATTTGGAATCCACAATGGTTTGTACAGGTACTATGTAGCATTCATTTGATGTTTTTAACTTTAACAATGTTTGACCACCATACTTTTGAAAGGACTTATTTCAATTACATGTGCTAGCCAATATGGAGAATTGAAATTCTTGGTGATAATGGGTATAATGTCAGACTATATAGTGTTCAAATGGACATTCTAAAGAGAAAATAAGGATTCCTTGCACCTCGGGCACAGTTTGAAAATTACTATGCCATAGATAGTTTTGGAATTAGATAGCCGCAGATGCTGGTGGACGTGCCCAAAATTTGGAGGTAATTTCTTTTCACTATAAAAACGTTTTTATTAATATCTATAAATGCAAAATGAAAAGAGGGATACATGTATATTTATCCGTTAGAGTGACATTTTATGGGGTTGAGCAAAATCTGTGCCGTTTTCACCATAAATGCACCGCCACTACTTGTTTTGGTGGCCATCTTGATTTGCACTGCACTATTACCTTAATCAAATTAATAAAAAGGATGAAAAACAACACGGTATACATATGAATACATGTAATAATGTTTTACAGAGGCTCGTGTTGTCCACCATACTTTGGAGAAAAAAAGTATTCCCACAGGTCACAAAAGTGTTGTCCTTGAAAAATTATCAAATATTCCATGACTTCTTATGTTGTTATTTGAATGGCTTTCGTCAGGGGGTTTCTCCTACTACCTTATGTAAAGCATATTCTTCAATATATAAGAAGGATTTGTGAAATTTTAATATAGAAACTATTCTTCATGTTTTGACATAAATGTCAGCATATTGTTCAAAACCAAAATTCACAGTTTTTTTCAATTGTAAACTATTTCATAAGTTTGTTCATTTCAATACGAACATTTTAATATGTAATAATGCAACATTGCTCCAGAAATGACCAAAATATCGCCTTTCAAAAAAGCACCAAAAACACTTTACATGAACCTTAATCAATAAAGTACTGTCACGTTTGTAAACCATTTGTCAAACTGTGATAATGGTCGTATTCGAATCAGGGCAAATATCGCGTTAGTTGGAATATTTGTCAACAAGTTCTATTCGAATCACGACTTGATGTTTTCCGTTGACAAAATGTTGTCAAACCCTAAAATCGAGCGTTGATTTAGTCACGTGACCACGTTTATACCACGTGATTAGTGTCTCTAGATAAACAAACATAAAGACCCTCTCAATTAATCGATTGGATCCAGATCACATGGCATTATGTGCGTATATATTCGTCCGGAAGTACAAAGTTTTCGTTGACTACAATTTCTATTCGAGTCGGGCCAAAATCGTTGACATCAGTAAATCTTCGCGCGTTTGCTCCGCCCACTTTTCGTTGACCACAAACTCGATGATTCGAATACGACCAGTGACGGGCATTTTGTATTAACCCTTATCCTGTGGTGATGTCGTCTACTTCGAAATTGTCGTCTGCAAAGTTTGTTAAATTTAGATTTATACATTTTTTAAGTAAAGAAACCTAAAGAAGAGTGTCAAACAGTTTGGATCCAGATCAGACACCGCGTTACGCGGTGTCTGATCTGGATCTAAACTGTTTGCAAAAATCAATAAAGTCACGACCAGCAGGCAAAGGGTTAACAGACCTATTCTACAGGTAAAATCCAGTATAGGAACCCTAAACGTAATTTTGTCTTATCCAATATTTTGTTATATTCAATTCATCTTTAGCAAGCAGGGGTCCGTTGAAATAAAGAAAGAAGCAGTCGTGGAATCATTTTTATTTTGTATCAAGCAGTATTTCGTCTTATCCTAGTTCGTTATAAGTGAGCTTCACAGTAGATATCGTCTCTATAAAGAGGGTAAATGCTTATGTATTAGGTCAAGTATCCCGCATTCTTCTAATTGTGGAAACTAAAGGCTGTCTGTTCAAATTCAAATTTAATTTCTTTTTCTCTCTCAAAGTTCACATTACTTGCTTAAAACACGATGATGACGTCAACGAAGTAAGAATTACAGTTTCTCAACTATAAAATTTAAAAAAAGCGACAAAGGGGATCGTTATCGTCTTATATCCTATACATACATGGGGAAATATCAATGGTCAAACAACAAGAGACAGGTCCGTCTAAAGACCCAAAAGCTTACCAAACCACTCCAAACCTCTCAAAACCTTACCAAACCACTCCAAACCTCTCAAAATCTGCCCAAACCACTTAAAAAAAACAAATAACTTAAATTCCTTAATATCTAATCCAATAAAGCTTATAAATGGCGAATTTAAGCTAAAATAATAATAAAAAAATGTTAGATAAAATCTACGATGTTTTTCATTTCAAGAGTAGCAACTCGTACAAAACTTAATATAGCTATATATAGTTACTACTAGTATTTATTATCCAATAGCCTGTTTCTTGTTTTGAAGACTGGTATCCACTTAAAGCAGGTTGAGCGTAAAGCAGAATGCGCTTTCAGGCATATTCTTCTTTTCTTTCAGTTTGCTTTAAGCTACCTTCTGCTAGAATATGGAAAACTTGTTTTTCAAAGTGGTTTCGGGAGGTTTGGGGTCTTTAGACGGACCACAAGAGACGTTATTAGAATTGCTCAATATAGCTGATTAAAAGTAAAACATGATAACAAACCAAATAAAATAATTAAACCCAGAAAAAATACACAAACAATACAGAAAGCAAATTAAAAAGAGAATGTTAGTGTGCTTTAGACCGACAACAGCTCCAAACGCTTTTGTATTTTGGTGTTACTGACTGACAAAAACTCCACACACTTTTATTTTGACTAAACGTTTGTATATGTTTATCAAATTGATTGACAGAAACTCTTAACTGTTGTATATTTTGGTTGTGCAGATTGACATAGACTGTAAATATATATATGTCTGTAACATTGACAGACCAACTCTAAACGGTTTTATATGTCTGTAACGTTCACAGACGCATTAATTTTTTACTGGTGCAGATTGACAGAAACTTTCTGTTTAAAGTAAGATGGTAGTATAGCAGAAATATCCTTCAAGAGCTTTCTGTTTACTTTTATCTTGCTTTAAGCAAACACTTGTTTTTGGTTTTCGCCAATTAGTCGCAATAAAGGGAGTCTACTGTATACAAGGGTCCAATATCAATGTTGTTTTACGCAGGTTGTGGAAACAGTTAATACAGCTTTGGACCAATACTTTCCTATTGGTGACAACGTCAACATTATTGCTGAGCCAGGGAGATATTTTGTGACCACTGCAGTAACTCTTGCTACAGTGATTATAGGGAAGCGAGAAGAGACCGGTAAAAGTAATGGACGCGGTATGTAGAGTATTTATAGCTTATAATCCCTCTGTTATGATCATTAAAAAGAAGCTTAATTGTAGGAGATTTCTGCTTCACTGGCATTGTAATTTAAGCAACCATCTGTTTTGAGCGGAGAATTCAAACAACTTTAATTTGTTAGTTAGTTCATAGCTCTTTAAAAAAGCGTTGACTTAAACGATATAGTTGATAGGTTTCACGGCATCTGATTGGTCAAAATCATGAGCTAAATGTAATAAATAATATGCATCATACTTCTTATGTCCAACATATTTAAACATCCTGCTTTGTATTGTAGTAAATACAGAACTTACCTGCAGGAAATCTCCTTGTCCGCGATAGTTATTCTACATCTGTATGTCCGACATATTGTCTTCATAGGTTCAACTGTACATGTGACTCATCTGCTCCCGGGGTTTACAGGCACTCGCACACGGCCTTGATGATATGGCCTAAAACACCGACCGTAACGAGCCGACTACGGCTCTATTTCTCCACAGTATTGTTTACCGAATCTCGTCTTGACCTCGACATACGTACACCTATAATTTTAGTGCACCTAAACGTGTAGTTAGAAACAGTGTTTCTATGAATGAATCCTCGATATTATATAAATTATTAATAGTATGTGTACTTTAAAACAATGAAAATACAATTATTGCATATATACGGAAGCTGGCGCCTGATCATCTTGCTATGAGTACGACATTCAGATTTAACAGTTTCATTATTAGCACGGTTGCATTTGTTATTGCTTTTCTGTAGCTTATTATTGTACCATTTGAAACCTAGTCACGCATATGTAATATGCGCTTTTGCTAACAATGTATCTGTGAAGAGTACATTTATCATATGCAAACAATGAAGACACATATCAAAGGGGCTGCCCCTGATCAGAGTCTGTACTGTTTGTAATGGTGCAATACATTGACATCCCTAACCTTATAAAAAGTTTCGATTAAATTGGAAACTGGAATTATTTATTTGAAGTTTTAGCGGGTAAGAGTTAAGCTGGGGAGAGTATCGATTCTCCTCTGTAAGTGCATCTAATAGATTTTGAAGTTTCTGTTTTGGCAGAGAATAATAGCATGGCTGATCCATCTGTTCCACCTACGCCACACTTCATGTATTACATGAGTGAAGGACTATATGGCTGGTTAGCTGTTATACCTTACCATCAAGTTGATGTGGAAGTGCAAACTCTAAAGGTGACTCAATTGATAGGGTGGAGACATTTCGAACTCGCTTATTTCGACCTTATCAGTATTTCATAAGCTTGATTTCGATAACTCGATCTCGCTTAAGTCATACTCGTATTTCAAGTTAAGTCACACTCATAAGTCATACTCGTATTTTAAGT
Source organism: Gari tellinella (assembly GCA_922989275.2). Lineage (NCBI taxonomy): Eukaryota > Metazoa > Mollusca > Bivalvia > Cardiida > Psammobiidae > Gari > Gari tellinella. The sequence continues at coordinate 60,499,476 of OV277860.1, read as the reverse complement.
TAAGTCACACTCTTAAGTCATACTCGTATTTCAAAGTTTAGACGTAGCTAAGCCACGTTTTAACTTTGAATTAAAGGTATGTTCGAACTAAAGCGTGTCGAGTTATCGAGTTCGACTGTAAGTTAATTGTGTACACTCGTCATTTGTGACGTCATAATGATACAGTAAATTAGACGAACTTGTTTTCCGTTTTATAGGGACGTAAGCGCAAGGCAGTGCAATAAAAATTAGAAACTGATAAAGTATTGAAATTGTTACGGATTTATTGAAATGAGGATTGCAAACAGTTTAGGAATTTCAGCTTGTGGTTATGATTGGCCCTCCCTACCCTTACATACGTAAATAACTCTATATTTAATTGAAAAAGACTCACTCAGAAAAGGAGTTGTTTAAGGTGAACAAATTTGAGTAATTCTATAGGTTTAATAATTGACACTTCTACTATTAACCGTTATCCTGCTGTAATATCGTGTCCTTTGAAACTGTCGTTGTCAAAATTATCTTAAATTTAAGATTTTACATTTTCTTTAAGTTAATGAACATTAAGACGAGTGTCAAACAGTTTGTATCCCGATAATACGTGCGTGGTGTCTGATCGGGATCAAAACTGTTTGCAAAAATATCGTAAACGAGTTTGGTATATTGTGTCCTTTAATTGTTTTTTTTTATTGACAGAACAATGACGTAACAGACACCTATGAGAGCAGCCTCTGGGGACCTACGTGCGATTCACTAGACTGTATCAAAAGGTATAGTATATCAAATATCAGTCCCAGTATCAGATATAATGGATAAATCAATCGAAATGTGGTCGTAATTGTACGTATTTGTGAATGGTTGCTTATTTATGTTACAATGGGGAAAACGTTATTCTTTCCCTATAAATGCATTTACGCTAAAACTGTCATTTCCATTGCAAACAGTTTGGAGCCAGATCAGACCTCGGCTCATAGCCAAATATAACTTTAGCGTAGGCGATTGACGTAACAGCCGTTGTTATTCAATTTGCATAACGGAAGAGTGGGACGACAGGAAGTTGCCTTTTCGGGATAAGGGAGGTTACTAAAGTCTAACTAATCAGTGACGTAGCCTGACATTTCGTAATCCCCCACACATTCTAGAAAGCGTGACGTTGATTGGGTAATAGTTTAATTTGAGAACGTAATGCTAAAATACTCTACCGAACAGATAGATAATACTTCAGAAGCATTTTCTGCCTGCTGCTATATAGTAGCTATGTTACACTAACACATTACCCCATAGCCTGTTTCTAGTATTGGAGATAGGTGACAACTTCAACCAGATTGAAAATAAATACTTTTAGCCACCATCTGCTGAAAATATTTCCAATAATACTATTGAATTTTATGAGTGTATAAATTTGAACTTTTTCCTTCAATAAAGGGATAAATTAAATGTGCTAAACGGCCCTTTCATGTGGGAATTGGTTAATGTTCTCGTGTAGTTACAGAGATAACTGCGCTATTCCTACCCATTTACGTGTTTATCTATGCGTAAGAATCGCATAGTGAACGGTTAACGAACGATTAACGCCTAACGATTTTAACGCGTTTAAACGATATGTTGCGATTGTTGCGTCAGTTTTCCGTTTCACGCGGAGATTACGGATCTTATTGATCTACACAAATACATTTTCGTTTGAAACTCATTTTGTAATGCGATTTTTGAAAACATTTTCTGTAGATGAGACGCCTCTTATCGGGATCTAAACTGGTTTCGCTTATAGAAATTATATAAATTCAGACAGTTTTGATCTCGATCATAATGCTGAGTGACTCGGTGTCTCAACGAGATTCTGTCTGTTTGATATTTATTTGAAAAATTCTTTCCATGTTGATTTCTATGCAAACGGTTTGAATTCAGATCAGACGGCTGGCTGTATCGGCATAGCATCAGGATCGAAACTGACAGCTTTGAATTAGCCAAATTACTTTTCATAATAGTTTATCACTAGCGATTTGGATGTAGATGGGTCGCCGAGTAGTTCGGTTCTTATGTTTTACAGCTAAGAATGAAGCATACGTTTTTGATTCATTTTTACAGTTTGGATCTAGATGAGATGCCGAGTTGCGGGAGTCTCATCCGTATTCGAACTATACAGATATTTTTTTTACTTTGATGAGACAGGATGATAACTGACACATGCTCGCAGATTTGATTTGGTTTATTTGGTTGATATTTCAATCAACCCCCAATTATGATACTTACTTTGATAAGCCACAGTTTTATTACCCCATATCCGGTTTGTGACGCAACACTCTTAGCGGCATGCCCTGTGATACATGTATGTGTACATGTATCTAACATGCATGTCACACATGCTATTTGAAATTCCGCATGTTCATAGTAACTCAGCATCTGATCTGGGTCCAAACATTTATGCAAAGCAGACACTTAGTAATTTGACATCTGATCGGGATCCAAGCATTGCTCCGGATCATATGCTTAGTAAGTTGGTGTTTTGTAAGATTATATTTACTCCACAATAAACCTACTTGCTAAATTCTATAGTAGGATAAGAACGCGGCATCCGGGCTCTTTTAAATGCGTTAAGAAACGCGCAAAGAAACGGCTAGGAAACGCTTTTAACGAAATGTTTAAACATATTTTATTTCCAAAGTAATTTACAAACATTCATTCTTCACTTAACATAGAAATAAAGGAAAAAGGGTTAGGTCACAAGTTCTAACAACATTAAATAAGACCTTCCCCTTTTAACGAAACGGATAATAAATGCGTAAGAAACGCTTAAGAAACGCGTAAGAAACGCGTAAAGTGGATAGGAATAGCGTATTTACCACTGTACATGCATTCACGGTTCCAATAAAGTCTAGTTGACTTTGACTTTTTAGGGGTATTTCTTACAATGTACAATGTATTGCAGGAGTATTCTGTCGTATATTTGAGTGCAATGATCAATGTATAAAGATCTTAAGACAGATGACTACCCCCACAATTCAGGATAAGAGCTTCGCAGAAAGCTCATCATGAGCTTTCTGTGTTATTTTTTACCTGTATAGTGTAACGTCATTATAAAAAAGACTGAGTGAGCAGTGCCCTGACGTATTGTCGTTTGATGAAATGTTGAATATATACATATCCTAAATAGCATATTACATATATTTTAATAACTGAATAAACTGAGCAACATGTAAAGCGATGTAGACCCTGATCACAGGGCTTCTGTTGAAGCTCTCTGATAAGACAACTGCTCTCTTCACATGTAAAGGCCGAGTATACTCGTTGCTAGGGCTGATTGGGTTAATCAACAAACGGCGGTGTACTATTATCAGTTTAGTCTGTACAGTGCAGAAGATTTGCTTTCTTTCCCGTTTAAAAGAAACAATGATATTCATTAAAACGCAAAAAATGACAATTTTGACAATGTTTTGACGAGATAACTGATATTTAAACTTGACCATTTATTTAATTGAAATAGTAACCAGTTTCAAGTCTGATCAGACAACAGGTTACCCGTCGTCTGGTCTGGCTCCGAACTGTTTTCCATGAACTGAATTGTTTTAACACAAACACGTTTACTGGGAAATAATAATATCTTCACCGCTGTATCTTGTTTTGATTCTAGATATACATCTTGTTTTTACTGTTCTGGTTTTGATTCTAGATATACCAGACTTCCAGAGCTTCAGATTGGCGAGTGGCTTTACATCAACTCCATGGGAGCTTACACAAAAACTACAGCGTGTAGCTTTAATGGCATGCCTGGTCCTAGGACGTACCATTATTGCAAACGAAGTTTATGGTAAGCCATTGTAAAATGCAAAATGTGATATTATTCCTCCGTGGAGGCTGAAAAGTATTAACCCTTATCCTGCGGTAATATCGTCTGCTTCGATATTGTCGTCAAAATTTGTTAAATCTAGATTTATGCTTTTTTAAGTAAAAACATCTAATGAAGAGTGTCAAACAGTTTGGATCCAGATCAGACACCGCGTTACGCGGTGGTTGATCTGGATCTAAACTGTTTGCAAAAATCAATAAAGTCACGACCAGCTGACAAAGGGTTAAGATTTGCAAATGGTTTTGAGCCTGGTCATTACCAATTCTACCATAGTACCCTCCATTTGACCTTGACCTTGACCTAGTTTGGACTTAATCATTCAAAATGTATTGTTAAGGATGCCACCGGGGACATCTGTATTATTGAACAAGGTCTTTATTTCCTTTACAGGAAGATGATTCACCGGGATTAGGAGCCTAACCCCACGGAGAAAAAGATGTTTTCCCCGTGAAACTTTTTTAATGTATACGCAGTGGGAAATGTGTGTATAAGAGGGCAACTTTGTGAAATTTCCCTTTCTAAAACAGAAATCAAAATTTGCTTCTAGTATGCCATTCTGTTTGTCTTGTTTTGTATCGACCTTACATACCTGTAGAACTCTGACATTAGAGTCAAATAGCGAGTAACTACATTCGAAGCTCGATACTTCGAACTCGCTTAAAACGACCTTAGCCTATTGTTATTACATAAGTTGAATTTCGATAAATGAGAAAAGGTGTCTGTTTCTTGGTATACATTCGATTTCATGAAAAGCCAAAACATACCTCCACCTTTAGTCTTATATGAAAGGGGGGTAATTTGGTCGAATTTGACTCATATTAATAAGAGTTGACTTTCGCGTCTTGCGAAAATGGCCGACTGAAATGTCTCAAGCGACTTTGTTTGTGCTATGACCGTCGTCCATCGTCGTCCGTTTGTAGTTCTTCACCGTCGTCAATAATTTCTTTAAACGACATCACCTCCTAAACTGCTGGTGGTTTTAACCATACTTAGCAGGAATTATTCTCATATGGTCCGCTCCGAAAGTTGTTCAAATAGTTCCGGTCCGTTGCATCTCTAGGACACAGGCCAAAAATAGATTGTTTCAATAAAAACTTAAAAGAACTTCTTCTCTGAAACCACATTACCTCGAGCTTAGATATTTAGAACAAAGCATTATCTACAGTTCCTCTATCAAACATATTCTAATTATGTCCCTGGGGTCACATCAATAATCTTCTTGTCTGAAACCACAGTACTCTTTGCTAAGATATAAACAACAGGTCCTCTGTCATGATTGTTCAAATTTTGTCTGGGGTAAAAAATGACCCCGCCCCGGGGGTCACACATTTACATAGAGGTATATAGTGAAAATTCAAACATCACTGAAACTTATATGGCCAGAGATTTGATACGTGGCATGGTAAAAGATCTAGAACTACTTTACCAATATTATTCAAGTGGTTCCGGTCCGTTGCATAGCTAGGTCACAGGAGCTAAAAATAGATTTTTTTCATGAAAGCTTAAAAAATATGTCATTAGCCACGGTACCCTGAGCTTAGATAGTTGGCACACAGCATCTACTCAGCAATTAGCACAATCATATTGTCATAATTTCTCAGCTTTGCAAGAAATGTTACATTTACATCAACGGTTCCAGGTGAGCGATTTAGTATCGTATAAAGACCTTGTTTACTTGACAAATATGTTCTTAATTGGCACTTATTTCTTTGGACATGTCATTTTATTGATAACTTGATAACTATTATTTATGATATGGTCTTTAAACTTGGTTTAAAACACGCATGATTAAGTTTTGGAATACCATGCTGCTTTCTAAACAGACTAAAATATCGCATCTTTTATACAGGTATATGTTTTCAATCAACCATACTTACAAATGGACCAACCATGTTAAAAGCATTCTTGACACAACAGGCTACTCAGATATTTGGCTAAACCAAATGAATATACAAAGTAAGAGTATACATGTTCTAGTTAAACAAAGACTTATTGAACACTTCCACCAAAATTGGAACGCTCAACTTAATTCATCTTCTAAAGGCATAAACTATTCAATCATTAAAGATAATACAAACTTTGAGCCATACTTAAAATGCCTCCCACAGTCATTAAGGTTACCATTATTGCACTTTAGAATTTCAAGATTCAAGATTTCTTTATTCAGTAATGTAAACACATAGTGTTTCTTATTACATCAATATAATCATAATAATATAAACATAGTCACATGTCAAGAACTTCAAAACAATCATCACTTGCATTTTGTACTTTAAAGTAACATATATATGTATGTCAATTCATGTTGTATCGAACAAAAAGAGGTTGAACTCTAAACAGTTAAATCTCTGTAGGTTTTTACACAAAGTTGATGATTTAAGTTCAATAGAGATGCTTAAATAGTATTTGATATTGTCAATCGTCGTTTAAACGCTTCGGATAAAAACCTACTCAAGTTAAATAGCTCTTTAGAATTTTCAATTTGCATCAGTGAAATAAATTTAAAAACACTAGGTCTATTATGATAGAATGACTTGATACACGTACGACGTATATCATCATAGACCGGACAAACAAGTACAAAATGATATTCGTCTTCCAAATCGTGCTTATCACAATGTGTGGTGATATGGCCTACTAGCGACAACTCAACTCCAGTTCTTCAAGTCATATACTTTATTGCCTGGCATCACGCCACAATGTGTACCGAGCCTCCCTGGTCTGGTTCTCTAGTCTACTGGACCTTTTTTATCTTAGTTTTTCCAACTTATTTATAATACTCTGGCTTAATTGTCCTAGCACGCCTCACCCATCAAATTGACAGTTTGACCTCAATTTGAACGGTGGTGCTGTCCCATGGACAGTGATTAATTTACTTGCACCGACCAGGCATCTTGGACACACAACCATATATATTTATAATACACAAATACAATTTCATGCGTGTCAAATGATATTTATTTATATCATTACACCTTCCCTCCTCACAATATAATGATCGAAATTTATTATATTATAACAGCACCTGGTACGGCAATATTGACAAATTCCTAACTATATTACCATACAAAAAAAAGTACGATAAACTACAACTACGGCAAAATACAACAAATACTATTTACCAAATTTACCAAATATAACAAATACTATTTACCAAATACTATTTACCCCTCCCTATCCATTCCAAAACTGTTAATCTTTAATATTTGTAATTCACTGTTAAAGTCACTAGATAACTTAGGTCCAGGTGTAGGTATCGTCCGCTGAATGTCTGCCAATATCCATAGTTAAGTTTAAGTCCAGTTGTAGGTATCGTCCGCCGATTTTCTGCTAAAATCCCTAGTGAATATTTATTGCTGAACGCCATTATCGTCATTTTGCCATACATATGTAGCCCTTAAGGAAGTGACATGGCCTATCATCCCAGATGTACCATGGCGGTTTGAGCCTCACACACAGCTCATCTCCGTTCATGTCGGTCCATGCAGACTCATGTTCCTGTTCGTTTAATGGAGTACCATCGTTGAACTTCCACTGTCCGTCATATCTGGAATACTTTCCCTGTACCCAGTAACCTTTGTCTGGGGCAGCATAATATGAAATATATTAAAACCTCTATATTACGACAATATATACAGACGTCGCGCAAGCTAAGGTGGCACAACGTCAAAAGCGCTTGCCGGGTGGAGCATGCCAGCTACCTTTGAAACAATTTAAAAGATAAATGCATAAAGTTATACATCAAACTGTTCATTTTAAATAGGCGTATGCTATGGTATAATTACTTTTTTCGTATAATCGATCAGTAGCGACTAACGAGGAAGAAACTGTTGAACTTTTCAGAAAAAACGTCGCGTGAGACGTAACACTTCAACTCGTCTCTCTGTTGTCTCAAGTCGATTACAAAATAACCGTATACGATTTTGACCGGGAAAAGAATGCACGACGATTTAAATGTGACATCATTTAGGGTCCCGGGAGGAGAAAGCGTTATTTGTAAAGACGACGTAGAACTAATACCTTTTATCTACTGTTACAATTTGTGAGACGTAAGAAAAACGGCGTTTTTTTAAACGTCAACGCGGCGATGGTAAGCTTTTTAAGCATTTACTTTACTTGGAGAGGCTTGGAATTTAAACCATATAATTGGGTTTTTCTTTTATTGCCGCAGACGTTAGCATCTTTTTTTCGCGTATAAACTTTTTATAAAATCACTGAAAACGTGTGTGGAGGAAAATGTCACACTTTTTTTAATTAAACGGTTTTATTTGCAATGCAAATATTAGCAGATGTTAAAATGCATGACATACGTAAATTATTGATTTAAAAATAAAATGACATAATTGGGTTTTTCTCTAGTGTAAGCACTGTGAATAAAAAGTCAATCGAATAACAGGTACTTTTTAAATCGAGGATTATCTGTGTGGAGGAAAATGTCACACCTACTCGTTTTGACGTTAATAACGTCAGGCGCATTTTAGTATAATTAGGCCTATGTTGTTTCCAGGCGTCTGAGATAGCCGTCACAATAAAGTTAGACTGCGCAAACCGTGTCGTAATAAATGGAGTACAGAATTCCAACCTGGTCATAACGTTATACATTGGAATTATTAACAAGCTCTGACCAATAACTTGTTTCACCAAAGCTTAGTTATTATTTTTAAAGCAACTGTTCCCGCAAAAAGCGTCATATATATTTGTAATGAAGTAGACGTGTCAAACGGCACCATTCAGATATCAGACTTTATACATAGGCGAATTTTGAAATCTCTGCCTTAATGCTTTAATTCATAGCCTGATTTTAGAATTGGCGATAGGTTACCACTTAAAACAGATTGAAAGTAAAGCAAGATGCGCATTACTTAAGGCGCTTTCCGCTTTATATGCATCCTGCTTTTAGCTTCTATCATATATCCAAGCCCAAATGTCAATAAGAGTTTGAGCTGAATCTGAAATTGTTTTCAAGCATTTGGTAACTCGGTTTTCAAAAGCTTAAATCTGAATAAACAGAGACTTGAGAACGATCTCAGACTCAACTCAAACTAAATTCTTTATCACCTTGAACCAAGGTCTAATGGCATTATGCAGCAGTTGTTCTATCATTCAATTTCAGATTCACATTTAACATGATGCAGAATGTTCAATTATTTATGTGTTTAACTGTAATGAATCATATGCCGTATGTGTTTACATTAATTATATGCTGAAAGTAAATTATAACAGAAACAGTTCTATTTATGTACATGAACGTGTAATATGCCATGCTACTGTACATATTTGACGTAAGACCTCTCAATATTTGACGCAATTTTACGTTACGTCGTTGTGCCACCTTAGCTTGCGCGGCGTCACAGCGCTCCATCCCTACAACGACACCCAAACGGGAGACAAAAATGTATGCGTTGTTCGGAGGGAGTCGTTATAGGGAGGGCTGCAAACGCCGCGTAACGCCATCCGGTTGCAAGTCGCTTTAAGAAATATTGTTAAGAAATTAAATCAAATTGATATTGATTCAATTAACAGCTGTTTCTTGAGACATTGAAGAAATGACAAATTACATAAAATAAACCAGTGCTTTTTAAACATTTAAACAGTACGACAGTTTCAAATGACATGGCAAGTTTTGGTACATATTTTAATCATGATTGATGTAGTCAAAATGTATATTAACTGATCTTGATTGAAGATATTTTAAGAAATTTGCATTTCAAGGAACAGCTATGTCAAATAGAAATTGCATCAATCCATGATAAAAGTCACATTCTACTATAGGAATAAACAACATATTTTTTACGTTCATGACGCTATGACTACATTAGCTTCGCAGGGGGTAAATTTAGTAAACGGCCGAAGGGCGTTTATGTTAAATTTACCCCCCGAAGCTAATGTAGTCATACCGTCATGAGCGGCAAAGAGATGTTGTTTATTCTTTATATTTATATTTATATTTTCTGTCTTGTCAATTTAATGTGTTTATTGGCCAGATTTGTTTTTCTGTATAAGAATTTATCATATACCGGTCAAAGAGGTTTGATAGATGTAATGTCGATGTAATAGCCATTCCAGTTTCTAAATATGGTGAGAAAGTAGTCCCAACTACATGTACTGTAACTGTATTAAAAATTCAGGATTTTTTCCAGTAAACTTTCTCTATGTGAATGGAAAAGACTTACAAGGCAAACAAATAACAGTGCAACTTGAATATCTATTGCCAAAGCACATTCTAAATATACAGGTCGCGGTTGTTTTCTCAACTCATTTACACACATAGCAACGCGATGGCAACGACCTATGGGTCTGTATCACTCCGCTAGTGTCATATGACCGTCGACCAATGGGAGCTTAGTGTTAAGTGCCCGATGTAGTCTATTTGAAGAAGTCCACGATTAGCACGGGGTAAATCCGAACTGGCTAAAACCAGTTTTGAAGTGTAGGTTCATCGGCAGATGTATTGCATATTTTTAATAGGATTACATAAAGACTTTACAGGGTGAATGTAAATATCTAAACATGACGCTCGTCCTCAATAGCAATAGAACGGACATTTTCGATCAGTCACAGACAAACATGTAGTCGATCGGTTTTATTGACCGCGCATTAACCCATACCCCATAGCCTATTTCTAGTTTTTGAAGCTAAGTAACCGTTCAAGGTAGCGGTTTACGATCGATACTGCAAGCGGATTTATCTAATTTATTGTCGTGATTGATGAGTTTCCCTCCAATTTTATAGCTGACGGGTGAAAATGGTACACATCTCATCAAAATATGCCAATTTACAAAAAAAAAAACGATTTTATAAGAACATTTAAAAAAATTCACATAACGATATCAAACCTATCTTTATTTGTAACATGATTAAAATTGCCCAAAATACTCTTTATAAACATATCTAGGGATCTGTGTCTCAGATTTGTAAAATACCGCTTCAAACCTTTGTTATGTAACATCAAAGTTTTTGGTGTTCAAAAATACCGCTTGCTTCAAATTATGTAATGCCGGAAACTCCAATTAACTGACTGATGTGTCAATTAGGCTCTCGTGACCGCCCGGTATTCAACTAAGACCTTCTTTTTCAACAAATAACATGACCCAGCTTATCATCAACCATTTCGTTTGACTCCGCCCCAAATTAACAAAGCCAATTATATAAAAATAACGATTTTAATACGGTAAAAGTCGTAAATCACCTCTGACAGCTTCGGAATAAACCACCAATCTAGTCACGTAATCTACGCAATTTAGGCAATTGAGGCAAATGACGCGTGCTTCGCCGAGAAAGCGTTTGTTTAAGCAAGAGAGCATTTGGTAACTTGTAGAAAATACCTTTATCTATCAGGGTTGTAAAAAAAGTATAAAACGATTATTTTACCAATAATTTCGTAAAACGCTACCTTAAAGCAGGTTGAAAGTAAACGGAATGCGCGTTGCATTCTGCTTTACTTTCAGCCTGCCGCAGTTACCATCTTCTATAATAAAGAAAATATTTCTTAAGATACATATTCATGACTGTTTAAATTGGAACTATTTTCTTGGATGGAGGAATAATTTGAAGGCGTATTTTGGACAATGCTCGTAACTCTTCGCACGCTAGTGGTGGATTTGTGATAATCTGAGCAAACAGTTTGGCTCCAGATGAGACGCCACGTGACGCGGCGTCACATCCGGATTCAAACTGTTCGACACTGGTCCAGTGGCATATGATAATTGTTGAACACGGTAAAAAACCCAGCATGTGAGGAGTTAACGAATCGTATTGCTTTGTTCCAAGGTTAAAATGATAATGAGTTGAGTCCGAGATCGTTCTGGAGCATTGCATTGGTCAGATTTGAGCAAAAACGCTCAAACTTGATCAGTCAAATGCATGAAAACGAATTTAGACTAAACTTAAAAGCTTAAATAACCTTGGACCAGGTTTTCGGAAGTTTGACCGTTTTACATTTACATTTATAGGTTATATCTAACTTTTCCTTCCTCAATAAGTTTATCTCTGATAGCGTCATACTGTTTAAATGTTGTAATTCGTACGAGCTCTCCATAAGGTCGACATGCTTCTGCCGCCACGGACTGTGGCGTCCCCTTCCAACAGATCTTTAGTTTTTGATTTCCAATCATTTTGAAATCATTACAGCTGGCAGGACACTTTGTGGCTGTAAAAGTATACTTTGCACAATTTATTCAGCTTCAAGCACTATTTTTCTAAAAGCTTATACTGGGGTTATCAGAAACAAGTAGCGGTCTCCAAATGACGTCATTTGCGATGACACAACCGTAAACAACGTCAAGTTTTGGCGGAAATCTATATAGCAGAAATACTACAAACTACGGTTTCGATTGATTTAATGGGTGTTTAAAAGCAAAGTGCTTTGTGATAAATAGAATCTCACATTCGTGCTCATTATTGATCATTTTTATTTAATTTGTTGACTAGAATTTAATATGACGCTCGCCAAGGCTCGCGACATTGTTCTAGTCAACTCTATAATTCAAAAATGATAAATAATGATCACTTATGAAACATCATGTATTTAGTCAACACTATTCTGATAAATGATCTACGATACACCGCGGTATTTTTACACGATAACACGAATTAAAAATTTAATTATCAATATGTTCTTAACTCATTTCCTTCTGATCAGAGTCTTCACTGTTTGCATAGGTAGGGCAAGTTTATTCTTCTTTGTTACACTGCTTAAGGTGTTCCCGTAGCTAGGGTTATGTGGGTCAAAGAGTTTGAAGAGGTTACCTGTGCAGGGTTTCGACAGTTCCCATAAGCCCCTTTCTCTACATTCTAATATGCAACTCTTCATATCCGACTCGTACACGACCTTGACCTTTGACCCGTTTGACAAAACAATGCCATAGACGGTCCCACCCGGACTCGTGTATGGTTGACACACTGAAAATGTAAGAACACAACAGGGCTGCCATAAGTTGATTTTCAGACGCAGTTTTACAAATCGTACCTTTACCCGATATTCTATTTCTTGTTTTGAAGACAAATAGTTGCCTAAAACAGGTTTAAAGTAAAGCAGAATGCGCCTTAAGGCGCATTCTGCTTAACTTTCAGCCTTTTTTAAGCTACGATCCGCAAGGATAAAAATCCGAATACTTAGGAAAAATCCGGAGAAATGGCAGCCCTGAAACAAGCACATGCACACTGCTATACCTTTAGAAGATAACATACAAATGTATGTTTTAATATTGCAGGAGCCCTCTGGTGACGGTCTATACTGTTTTTAATTATGCAATATATTGTTGAAATCAACACTAAATAGTAAAATATGGACTACACTTAGTTAGATGTTGGTGGAGAGCCTAATAAATGATCAGGGGCTAATGACTTTATTTGACGAAAGCATTGGTTAGTACTTTGTATCTTGCTCGATTCAAATCACTTCTCTATGTTTCTAAAAGATATCGTTGTTTAAATCTACATGTACAAGTCTCGCAATGTTTAAAGAATCCGCGGTCCGTCGCAATTTAAGCGACCGCGGACGGGCGTGACTGTCCGTCATAATAGTGAGGTATTCCGCAGTCCATCGCGGATAGTGATGGGTCCGTGATGGTCCGTGATGGTGTCTCATCGGGGTTCTCGCCGCCGGGCGCGATCGTTATCACCGCGGATCGTGGTGATATCGTCACGGACCGCGGTGCACCACTGCGGATCGCGCTAGTCCTTATCTGGATTGATATTTTGTTTCCTTGGTTAATTTCCCCCAGCCTATTTGCCCCTATATTGCGCACAATAAAATATGTTCAATATATGAAATAAATCATTCGAAAAAAGTTCATTGTGGCTTATTTCCAACCGAAGCCGTTCTGCATTCGACAAGCATCTATTTGTTTGGCGTTTTTGATTTATGTTTACAGAACCTGATTGTGAATTGTCTGGTTCTGTTCGGAAAAATACACGATGTGCGATATTCGAGTCTATTTTCTACTTAAGTGTTGCCAAAGTTTTATTTCTGATAAAGAAACACGGTACAACCGATTATCCAACAGCAAAAACAGCCTTAAAGTTTATGATGTTTCAACTTTGCATACACGCATATTCTTTGTTAGTGCATTCATGCCATTTTGGCTCTGTATATAGTAAAGTTCCACTTTTAACCCTTTCATGATCAAATTATTCGGGAGAATTTTACCCCTTCATCGCTTTATTGTCGTCTGCTTTCTGCAATACACGTTTCAAAGATATATTTAATGTTGTATGACTTCATAAATGTCGATACGACAGTCAAACTGTTTGGGTCCTAATTGCGTCTGATCAGGCCCCAACTAGTTACAAACGCGCTTTAAAGCGTCATTGAGAGTGAAAGGGTTATAAGTAAATCGATTTTACGGTTTCAATTTCACATCAGTCTAAATATTAGTATCGTAAATCTCCTGAAAACTATTCCCAAAATCTATGAGTCCGCATTAGTCTTCTATGATTCCTGTATAGATTGAGCCTACATAATTATCTGACTGGCAGACGAAATAACTTTGAGAGTTTATTATGTCATAGTGGGAATCATTTATAATGGAAGTGAAAGGATTAAAGAATAATTATCATTTATTCTAAACTCAAAATACGTCACTCTAACGCAAACATTCTTTCTTTTTAAACAGATATTTCTTAATTTAAATGCCCACTAGTCTTAAATACCAGACGCTTCAAATAAAAACAATATAAAGACTATACTGAATCTTAAAATGCAATAACTAAGATAATCCTTATGGGACTTTAGTAATAATCACACTGGACCTAGATTTTATATAAATAAAGAATTTCAGCAAGTTTGGTGAAGATCCGATGAATGCTATCTTTGTGTTAGAGAGCAAAAAAGGCTGAAACAGCCATTTTTTAATAATTAAAGGGCTATTACTCCAACATGCCTTATGCGATTTTAGTAGGATTGAAACCAAACCTTGATTTTATATTAATGAAAACTTTCATCAAGTTCGGTGAAGATCCAAAAAACAGTATTTGTGTTGGAGAGCAAAACTTGCTGAAAACAGTCATTTCTAATACATAAAGGGCAAAAACTCAGATATGCCACATGCGATTTTAGTAGTAATCAAACTAAACCTTAATTTTATATCAATGAACATTTTCAGCAAGTTTGTGGTAGATCGGACAAAAATAGTTGAGTTAGAGAGTGGACAAAAAAGTGTGATAGTCTAACTGACTGATGGGTGGACGGGCGGAGGTAGATACGGTTGCACCCCGTGAAGTTGTTTTCGGCTGTATCACGTGATACTAAGCCGTGTGGAAATGTTTATGTCAGACGTTCTATTTTCGGTTTGTTATGATTTTAAATCGCCCTTTTTAGCTAAACTGAGCCAAAGGCTCAAGGTGAGCTATTGGGATGGCCCTGTGTCCGGCGTCCGTCGTCGTCCGTCGTGCGTCGTGAGTATGTGCGTCGTCGTTAACAATTGCTTCAAATGACATCTCCTCCTATACCCCTTGACAGAATTCAACCAAACTTTACAGAAATGTTCCTTGAGTCAAGTTCTTTCAAATTTGTTCAAAGAATTAAAAACAATGCACAACTCTGGTTGCCATGGCAACCAAAGTGAAAAAAAAAGGAAATCTTAAAAAATCTTCTTGTCAAAAACTGCAAGGGCCAGAGCTAAGATATTTGGCACATATCATTATCTACAGGTCCTCTATCAAGTTTGTTCAAATGATGCCCCTGGGGTCAAAATTGGCCCCGCCCCAGGGGTCACAGTTTTACATAGAGTTATATAGTGAAATTTTCAAACATCTTCTTCTCTTAAACTGATATGGCCAGAGCCTTGATATTTGGCATGGTTGCACTTCTAGAAGTCCTGTACCAAAATTGTTCAAATGGTTCTGGTCGGTTGCATTACTAGGTCAGAGGAGCTAAAAATAGATTTTTTCAATGAAAACTTAAAAAATCTTCTTCTCTGAAACTACAAGGGCCAAAGCTAAGATATTTCGCACATAGCATCACCTACAGGTCCTCTATCAATTTTGTTCAAATTATGCCCCTAGGGTCAAAATTTGCCCCGCCCCGGGGGTCACAGTTTTACATAGAGTTATATAGTGAAATTTTCAAACGTCTTCTTCTCTGAAACTAATATGGCCAGAGCTTTGATATTTGGCATGGTAACACTTCTAGATGTCCTATACCAAAATTGTTCAAATGGTTCTGGTTGGTTGCATAACTAGGTCACAGGAGCTAAAAATAGATATTTTTTCAATGAAAACTTAAAAAATCTTCTTGTCAAAAACTACAAGGACCAGAGCTTAGATATTTGGCATATAGCATCACATACAGGTCCTCTGTCAAGTTTGTTCAAAGTATGCCCCTTGGGTCAAAATTGGCCCTGTCGCGGGGGTCACAGTTTTACATAGAGTTATATAGTGAAATTTTCAAACGTCTTCTTCTCTGAAACTAATATGGCCAGAGCTTTGATATTCAGCATGGTGACACTTCTAGATATTCTTTACCTATTTTGTTCAACTGGTTTCAGTCTGTTGCATATGTAGGTCACAGGAGCTAAAAATAGATTTTTTTCCAATGGAAACTTACAAAATCTTCTTGTCTAAAACCCTACTACCCTGATCTTAGATATTTGGCACATAGCATCATCTACAGGTTCTCTTACAAGATTGTTCAAATTGTGCCCCTCTGGTAAAAAATAACCCCTTCCTGGACATAAATAATTATCTCCATTTTGTCAGTTATTCTCAGGTGAGCGATAGTGCCCCATGGGGCTCTTGTTGTGATTTAGGTCCGTCTTCATCATTTCATAGATCAGTTTGGCCCATAAGAATGTTCAAACATTATTTTTAACCGTTATTGTATTTCAGGCATTAAGAAAAGGTCTGAAAACACAATGGGGCTTTAAATCTTTCAGGCGAACCTGTATTACATTTCCATTTTAGTATTAGAGTATACATGGGTTCATATTGTTTCATTCCTTATAGCAGATCTACAGATAAAGGTGAATACCATAAAGCACTTACGTTCTTATGCCGTGACGGCTCATTAGAATTATTTTTGGAAAGTTCTAATGAGTAGTCACCCCATTGGGCTAGCTACAGACATCCAAGTACATGTTTGCAAACTTATGTTAACCCCCTTTGTCTGGAGCTCTGTCATAGATGAATGTATGTTGTTGTTGTTGTTGTTGTGAAATCATGGATACCCGTAATACTTCCCCTTCGCTCGCTTTGAAGGAGGGTATACACTGGCGTCTGTTATTTAGCTAATGATGCGCACGTTATAAATCTGGTATTTATAAATGCATGCAATATAAGAATATATTATATATGTACGCAGTTATCAATTGACATGGTTAGTGGCGATATTTGTATAGTTATACATTGGAGAAGACGGTATTCTTTCCAATAAGAGCGCTTACGTTAAATGTTAATTGCAAAAAGTTTGTAGCCTGCTCAGACGCCTGGTAATCCGGTTTCTAATCAGACTTTCAACTGGTTGTCGCTCATGTGAAGTGAATATTCGGGATTGTTAAAGTGTTAATTTTCTACATTGTAGGCTAATGCGTTTATGCTTCATTTTCGTTAAAACGGGACTGAATGGCGTCTTCCCCATTGTATATCTACGATGTAAATGTGCTTATATTACAGGCAGTGATACTATTTGAATATCAAGGTCTATGTCAGAACAGAGCTGAACTGTTACTGTGTACATGTAGCTGCATTAACTGTTCAGTAATACCATTATATGCACATCTAATTTGAATTTTGATTCAAATGTAATACTGCTTGAATAGCAAAGGTTTTATCACATATATGTTTAAATCTCTCTCATTGTTACCTGTATACAATGTATATGTTATAGATCTCCATGTAGTTTATTTCTTCCTCCATACATGGAGATATTTTTGTTATAAAATATCTCCATGTATGGAGGAAGAAATAAATTACTACTACTACTACTAGTAAGAAAATATTTCTTATGACACATATTCTTGACTGTATAAATTGCAACTATTGTTTTCAGAAGAGGAATAATTAGGCGTATTTATGGGGTAATGGGTTAAAGGAAACAAATTGCTAACACAGTGTAGTGAAATGTATGTAATAACAATTGTTTGTCAAGATTTAGAAGTCGATTCTGTCTCCAAAAAGTTTGCAATAGAAACATGCTTTTAAGAAGAAAAGTGGAATTTTGAGAAAAAAGGACGCCCACTCTCCCCGCATGGAATCCCCGAATGAACAGCCCTTGTAAATGATGCTTTAAATGTTAGTTTTACAAAAAGTGTCTAATTCAGAAAGAAAACAACTGAAATTATGCATTTAATATTTACCTTATTATATTTACTGAAAAGCAATCCTATTGACAAACGGTTCTGAACCTGATCAAACGCCGAGTTAAAACGAAGGCTAATAATTGAATAAAAAAACAGGTGACAGCTTAAAGCAAGGCGACAATCACATTGCTTTAAGCTGTCACCTGTCGTTAACAGCTTACAAATTAACGAAACAAAATGGTCGTAATAGAATGGTTTTACTGTACATAACGAGTATACGCATCATAATGTTTCTGGTTTAAAAAAAAAACAAATTGCTAACACAGTGGATATGTATAAAATAACAAATGATTGTCAAGATTAAGAGTCGATTTACTCCATGTCAATTCTGGCTCCAAACAGTTTGCAATAAAAACATGCTTTAAGAGGACAGGCTGGTTGTAACTGTGTGTGTTTAGTTTTTTGGAGTTTTTTTGTTGTTGTTGTTGTTGTTTTTTGTTGTTGTTTTATTTTATTTTCAGGGGGGGGGGGGGGGGGGGAAAACATTTGCAAAAACCCTTGGTAATGATTATTTATATGTATTTTTTATATAGGCTTACAAAAAACGTTTTATTTAGTACGAAAACTGCCGAAACTTTTTATAATATTTCCCTTATTATATGAATTGAAAAGCCATCCTATTGACAAACAGTTCTGAACCTGATCAGAGGCCGAGTTACTCGGCGTCTGATCAGGATCTAAACTTTTTGTAAATACTATTACCCAGCGATACAAAGGTTAACAAGTTGTCGTTACAAAAACAGAACATGTCGTTCAACAAAACACATATAATCTAACAAGGCCATTTAGTTGTTCTCAACTTCGTTACAGGAATACATTGATGAACATGTTTTATGTTACTACGCTCGTAAGTAGATGAATATTTGCTTCCTCTTTTTGTTTACGTCTATGGCCAACGTCGTACAGTGGAGAATCTGTTAATAAATTCTTTCCCAATAAACGCGTTTACGCTAAAACTATTAATTGCAGTGCAAACAGTTTGGAGCCAGATCAGACGCCGGGTAACCCGGCGTCTGATCAGGCTCCAAACTGTTTGCCACCACGATAAACAAGAATTATCAGAATCGTCCATAAGTTGTTCTTTTCTACGTTTTAGTGCTTTGCGTTTGGGTACGTTTGCGTTTAAACGGGAAAGAATGACAGATTCTCCACTGTAGTATTCAAAACGTTTCCCAATGTTTGGTATTTGTTTTGCGTCTGCAACAGTTACCGTCTGCAAAACTTCTTAAAATATTTATTTCAGTTACATTTTTAATAAAAAACAGGGTCAGAGTGTCAAATAGGTTGAAGCCTGATCAGACGCCGCGTGACGCGGCGTCTGATCAGGCTTCAACCTATTTGCACATATAATCAAGCGTACTATGCAGTTGTCGTCTGCGAAAATTTCTGTAAATCAATTATCTGCATTTTCTTTCAGGAAACATCGTCACTGATAATGAATTCGCCAAAAGCACACAAGTAACATTGTTTTTCTACTGTAGAAATGAATGTTATATATTTGATGTTTTTGGTATCAAGTCTGCATGATCAGGGTCCCGTTTCATAAAACTTCTTACGACAAATGTTGCGTAAGTCAAAACTTTAAAATACATGTAATTTCTGATTTCTCTATCTTATCCTGTCTTGTGACATCTCTATGGAATCATCTTTTCAAGACGACTCCAAAAAGATGTAACAAGACAGGATTATATGGAGAGAAACAAATATAAATGAGACTTTTATAATCTGACTTACGACAACATTTGTCGTACGAAGTTTTATGAAACAAGCCCCAGGTTCCTAACGAGTGACGTCAGAAAGTTGATTGTATTAACCCTTAGCCCGCGAAAAAATTGTCGTCTGCTATATTTCTTGTCTGCTTCAAGTTGCAAAGTGCTTCAAAGTTGCTCAAAATTGCTGAAAATGTTGTCCAAGTGTCACACAGCTTGGATCTGGATGAGACGCTGAGTTACTCGGCGTCTCATCCGGATCCAAGCTGTTTGCATATGGAGCTATAGTCGTGAGTGGCAGGCTAAGGGTTAATATCTTTATTTCAGTCCCATCATGGTTCATATACATATATTCAATTCAATTCAATCATTTATTGCATAAAACATACATCAGCATGCTTAGAGCAAGATACTCATAAAACAACAGTAACCATGCGATTCAAAGAAGAATATTAAGTAGTTATCACTTCAAACTACTACCTTAAGCTCATATTTCAAGTATCAGCAGTTCGAAACATAAAACTAAAACTATGTAAATAGTGCTATTCTCAAGGTTAAGACCTGCCATAAAGTTATACTTAAAAGATGACATTCAAAAAATGCATAATTATGTCTTATTAAGAAATGTTAATAAGATATTCATTCTTACCATTGATCAGATCAACGATAACTTGATTAGCACGCTTTACATGGACGAGATAATACTAGGAAATATATTTAAAACAAACATAATTATGTTGGGAAAGAATAGCGTTACCAATTGGTAATTGTTATGACGACCGAAAACAAGACGTATTATTCACGTCTTTGGTTTTCTGTCCCTTTGACCCTTACCGTGCTTAGCACGACCTGCGGGGTCTACTTTTGTAAACAGTTTGGATCCAGATCATACGCCACTCATCTTCAACCTTTAGTCAGTTTGAAATACTTTTTGATTTATTTTTGCAGACGATATATTTGGAGCAGACGACACTTCAGCGTGATTAGATTTAAAGTAAGAATCGAATGTCAATCAGTTTGGATTCTAATAAGACGATCAATTACTTAGTGCCAGGTCTTGGACCAACCTGTTTAAAAATGCTATCTTTGGTTAGACAACAGCGTGAACATACAGCGTTCCCTCCCTACAACGACCCTCCCAACATCGACTCCCTCCTTACAACGACCCTTGCCGCTGTTCCGAACAAGACATTTATGTCCAACCTTTTCATGGCTGCAATACCGTGTGCTTAAATTTGTCGTCTGCTGCTTTTCTCAAAATAATATGTACGTGACCAATTTGATAGAATATATATAATGAAGAGTGACAAACAGCTTGAATCCAGATCAGACGCCGCGTCACGCGGCGTCTGATCTGGATGCAAGCTGTTTGCAAATGTAAGCCAAGTCTTAATTTTCCCTCCCTATAACGACTCCCTCCGAACAACACATACACATAATCAGTGTCTCCCGTTGAGAGTCGTTGTAGAGAGGGAGTATTGTAGTCTCAATGTATTGTGAGATGCGTGTATACTACCAGGGGAGATAATGAGCATCAAACTAATGATTTGCTATTTATGAGTGATCTTCCATTTTCAATTATTCTCTGTCCAAAAACTGTGAGTTTGGTAGTAGTAGTATCACAAAGGACTATTGTGTGCTTCTGCTTGGCCACATGCATGTCCTCGTTTTGTCTTGCTAAAAAGGCGCTCACATTTGCTCTACGTGAAATCGGGAGAGTCTTGCGGTGGCCGCAGATATTCTACGGCGGCCGTGTGGAGGCCGCACGGCGTATCCCAATATTTTACAGGCCGTAGAGATTGCCGCAGAATTATAACGCGGAGTTATAACATTATTTTGTTCGTTTCTACGGTGGTCTTAGAAAACACGCCTTAAATCTAACTTTGAAAGGATATTGCAGACAACAATATTGAAACAGACGACACTATGGCGGTGAAGGGGTAAAAAACTTCACGTTAAATTTGATCAAGAAATAGTTGGGTGACAAACTGATCTGGATCGAAACCGTTTGCAATGGACATATTTAAGCATAACCGCATTTATTTGGATAGAATAACGTCTTCTAACCGTTTCAATCCTACAGCCCTCTGTAGCTGGGAGAATAGGTTCATTTAGCAGGAATGATGCATATAGAGTAGTTCTTTTTACACTGCTAGCGAAACTGTCTGGGTAAATACCTTTCTTTAGCAGTGTAAGAAGAACTACTCTATAAGCCCTCTGTAGAGATTACTGATTATATATGCACACAGTGTAGACCCCGATCGGAGGGCTCCTATATGAGCCCTCTGGTGCAGGGTCTGCAATATTTTCATTGGTTTTTGTTGTCATACCAAATATGCAACAATACACTGGTTTAACATTACTGTACTAAAAGAATCCAAAAGGGTTATAAAACCCGCAAGAGATATTTAGTGCTGAAAAGGCTAAACTGGACATACATGTGTATACTTTTTTTCAACAGGTAGTATATTTGACTGTGCTTTCTATGCCTGTGATGTTCACACATGGTATAGGTGTATGGCTGCCCGTATGCAGGTTTCGGGACGGTAAGTACAATACTTCTATCCAGCTATTTAACCCTTTACCCCATAGCCTGTTCAATTTTAACCCTTTACCCGATAGCCTATTTCTAGTATTGAAGATAGTTGACCACTTAAAGCAGGTTGAAAGTAAAGCTTTAAGCTTCCATGTGCTAAAATTTAGAAATTATTCCCTATACTATATATTCATGGCTGATTAAATTGGAACTATTTTCTTCAGCGGAGGAATAAATCATATCCGCTAAAAGACGCTTATATGGGGGAAAGGGTTAAAGATAGGTGACTATTCAAACCTTTCACTGCCAATTGTTACGTGACATTTTTAACCCTTCACTGTTTCGTTGTCTGCTTCAATTTTTGTCTGCAATGTTGTTTCAAAGTTTAAAAAATCAACAGTATGACTAAAGAAATTTCAAAACGAGTGACACACAGTTTTGATCCTGAAGAGACGCCGCGTTTCGCGGCGTCTAATCAGGATCCAAACTGTTTGCTAACGCGCTTTAAGCGTCATTGAGAGTGGAAAGCTGTTCGTACAACGAAAATAATTATTACGGTACATATTCATCACTGAATAAAGTGAAATTATTTTCTTCACTAAATAAACACATTAACCCTTTCCCTGATAGAAGCGACTTTTAGCACATGTGTTTTATTCATCCGCTGAAGAAAATAGTTCCAATATAAACCGTACTGAATATGAATACTTTCCTTATTCTAGCTGGTAATAGCTTAAAGCAGGCTGAAAGTAAAGCAGAATGCGCCTTAGGGTGCATTCTGCTTTACTTTCAACCTGCTTTAAGTAGTCACCTATCTTCAATATTATAACTAGGCTATCAGGTAAAGGGTTAAGGACGTAACGAGGCTTATTTATTTATAGGGTTAACTGTTTTTGTTGGGCAGTGTTACAGCGAATATTGTGTTATTCTATCCCAATTTTGTTATTCAGTCCCTTGATTTTGTGAAAATATGAAGTGTATGAATATGTGTCACTCTGTAATAACTACAGAACACAATGGACTGTTCTGACCACGAATCTGTGCACCTAGATATACCGTATATATATCCAACCACAAATAATAGAGGCAGAGTCACGGGCTTTGATGAAATATTGACTTATTTATGCACCAATCAGTTAAAAGAAAGAACTGGGTTCATGGTTATAAAGTGTTGTGTTTAAGTTGAGTCTTTCTCAAGCATCTGATCAGTTCAGATTTGAGCCTAGAAGTAAAACAGAAAGCTCCTATGACCCTGGATTTGAGATCGTTCTTAAGCATCTGATTCGTCAGAACTGAACAAAAGCTAAACTTTGACCAACCAAATGCTCAAGAACAATCAGTTGCCCATTTCATAAAACTTTGTATGACAAATACTGTCGTAAGTCAAAACTTTAAGATACATTTATATAATAATTTCTTATTTCTCTATCTAATCCTGTCTTATGACATCTATTTGGAATCGTCTTTTCAAGACGAGTCTAAAGAGATATCACAAGACTGGATTAGATGGATAAATAAATAATAATTAAGACTTTTATAATCTTACTTACGACAATATTTGTCGTACGAAGTTTTATGAAACGGGTCCCCGATTCAACGCACTCTTAATAGTACTTGTTTGGGTGTGTGTTGGTTGAATTGCTTTTTGTATAGAGTAGAATGCGTTATCTATCAGCTAGGATGAAACTAAACTTCAACGCAATAAATTAACACATTTAAAAAAATATATATTTATTTTAATCGAAATAACAAACAGTTTGGAACCTGACCAGATACCCGATTTTCAGAGTCTGATTTTGTTCCAAACTGTTTGCAATAGACATGGAGGGTCTAAACATAAAAATACATGTACAGTGGAGAATCTGTTATTCTTTCCCGTTTAAACGCAAACGTACGCAAACGCAAAACACTAAAACGTAGAAAAGTACAACTTTTGGACAATTCTGATAATTCATGTTTATCTTGGTGGCAAACAGTTTGGAGCCTGATCAGACGCCGGTTTACCCGGCGTCTGATCTGGCTCCAAACTGTTTGCACGGCAAATAATAGTTTTAGCGTAAACGCGTTTATTGGGAAAGAATAACAGATTCTCCACTGTATGCGCACTGATTGGAAAATAACGTCTTCTCCTCTGTATTTCACAACAACTTGGGGAAAGGAACAACAACAACAAAACACGTCTCAGTGATATATATTATTCAATTTACGTATATAACAATTTTACTATCAAGACAAATATCGCGTTGTAGAAAAACACATTACTCAATAAATATAACATTGTAGACCTTTAATTTATTCCTCCAATGAAGAATATAGTAAAGAAACCTAAAGACGATTGTCAAACAGTTTGGATTCAGGATCTAAACTGTTTGCAACATTCAGGAAAGTCGCGATCAGCAGGCAAAGGGTCAACTTTGGATATGCATGTACATTTACCCTTTCGCTGCCGAGCTCTTTAATACTCACATAAGCAAACTGTTATACAGTAACAGATATGCACCATTAATTTAATTTCCCATACCATAGCAGATTGTAGCTAACAGCATGCTGAAAGAAAGCATAATGTTCCTATAGGAGCATTCTACTTTACTTTCAGCATCAGTATCATGTACTAAACCCTGGCATATTGTAGTTTAAAGCAGTCTTTAAGTAAGGTATAATGCTCCTTAAGGAGAATTCCGCTTTACTTTCAACCTGCTTTAGGCAACCATCTTTCTTCAGTACGTAAAGCAAGTTTTGTGGGAAAAGGTTAATCTTAGCGTCTTAGTGTGATAGCATAGGCGTTTGATTTGGCTCAATTCAGTTTGCAAATATAATACTATTGTTTGAGACCAAACATTTCTGCCATATAAGGCTGAATTGCATAAAAATGTATTTACATGTATATACATTTACTTTCCGTTGATGTTGATATAAACTATGTACAGAAACAATATCTGTACTCAAGCACAATGATAAATGACATAAAAACAGCACATGTTTCAACAAGACATTAAACTATAACACTAGACATGTCTACAACACCAGAGAAAACCCATGGTCTGACATTACGAGACATATCGCTCGTGATATTATGTAATCAAATCTATCTACAGTAGAACCTCTC
This sequence comes from Gari tellinella, assembly GCA_922989275.2. NCBI lineage: Eukaryota > Metazoa > Mollusca > Bivalvia > Cardiida > Psammobiidae > Gari > Gari tellinella. The sequence goes on along the minus strand of OV277860.1, from coordinate 60,474,005 downwards.
TATTACGACCACTAATTCATGTCAAAAATTAGTCGTTTAAGACAGGCGACTGCTTAAAGCAATGTGAAAGTGAAACAGAAAGCTCCTGCAGGAGCTTTCTGTTCACTTTCAAATTGCTTAAAGCTGTAACCTGTCTTTTATACAGACAATCAGCCCCTTTTTAGTGCTGGTAATAGGGCGGTTATACTGTATATACGTTCACAGTGCTCTTGTTATCGTCTGCTGAACCCATTCACTGTCAGGATGTCTTCAATTTTAAGAAGTTCTCGTCTGCTTTTATTTTGTCAAATTAAATTTCAGATACTTTGACTTAAGAAATATTGAAATGAATGTCACTTACCTTGAATCCTGATCAGACTACGCGTAAAGCGGTATCTGGTCAGGTTCCGCATTGTTTGACACTCATTTCAATATTGCCTACTTTAAAATGCCTCAAATTTAAATTCTAGAAATAAAACTAGACGACACTTGTTTTAAATTAATGACGTCACGGCAGTGAATATGTTCAGCAGCCAATATAGAGTGTTCAAAGAATGTAGGCAGACGATAACCTGTAAGAGAATGGGTTAGAAGGGTATTTCAAAATAATCAGGAATATACGCTTATAAAAATGAATTATTGAATATGTACATGCTATTTACATGTCGTAACTTGAAAGCACACATATTTTGAAAGCACTTGGATATACATGTACATGTAGACATAGAGAAAATCTCGCCTATATGACTAATCATCGGCTTGCTCATTTAACCTATTAAACCATAAACACGCATTTTTACGCCTTTCTTTATTCTACCAATGAAGAAAATAGATTACTATTTAGGGATAGTTTTTTGCAATATACATGTACTGCAAAATGACAAACAGTGCAGAATTTAACCACAGTGTTCCTTAAAGATCCCTCAGATCTTGGTCTACCTTGTTTGCATTGGAAAAGTTTATATTCCATAGAACACTGTTTTGTAAATTACGAGTATACTCGTCGCTAGGGTTGAATGTGTTGAACGTACTGAACTCGGAAATATAAATGGACAAGTCAATTAGTCCATTTTTGTCTTTGATGAAGGTTGATTTTTACGAAATATTACCAATAGTGTAGACCGTGATCCAAAAGGAGTGCTTTGATCAGTGTCAATATTGTTTGCATAAGATAAATGTACTCTGTATGTATAAATGACGATTGTTTTAATAGGGTTTATGAATTTAATATAGCGTTAACGACAGGCTGTATGTAGATTATAAAGTATCAAAGGCTTATACTGTCCAACCTCTCTATTACGACCATTAAATGTGTTGATTATTTAGATCTTTACAATATGTGACAGCTTAAAGCAAGGTGAAAGTAAAACAGAAAGCTCCGTTAGGAGCTTTCTGTTGTACTGTCACCTTACTTTAAGTAGTCACCTGTGTTTTATACAATCAAGTAGCCTTCGGTTTAGTTGTCGTAATAGGGAGGTTTTACTGTATAGAATATATCTTCAGTACCTTCAGCAACCCAAAACAAGCCGTCATATGACTGGTCGTAAAGGCGGTGATTTTACTTGTAGACACATTTATTTACACGAATACCACTACAAATGACACATATTAAACATATTATTTGAAACTTTCAGCGCCAAACGCGATTACAGTCAACTATGTTAACAGTGTTGATCCAGATCAGACGACGCGTTGCACGGTGTATGATCATGATCCAAACTGTTGGCAATATATACATGTATATACAACATTTTATAATCATCTTGTTTCTAATCTAGCTTAAAAGTGCAGAGTCTCGCTGCATATGATATTATCGCTGTAAAAGAATCAAAGCAGACGACTCAATTTGGCGAGAAAAGGTCAAAATAATACGGGCCAAACAGTTGAGTTAATATATACCCCATTCACTGCCATTTCAAACTTATGTCGTCTGCCTTTATTTCTCAAATTTAAAAATCAAGGAAGTTTGAAATGAGCGTCAAACAGTTTGGATCCTGATCAGACGACGCGTTACGCGGTTAGGATCCAAACTGATAGCAAATGAACATTGAACACGGGATATGGCAGGGATATGGCAGTGAATGGAATTAATTTACATAATACATAAGACTTTGGAGAGGACTTACAGTGGAGAAAATCATCATTATTTTCTCCACTGTAAGTCCTCTCCAAAGTCTTATGTCAAAATTTGAAAATGTTATTCTTTCCCAATAAACGCTTTACGCTCTAACTATTATTTCAATTGCAAACAGTTTGGAGCCAGATTTACCCGGCGTCTGACCATGCTCAAAACTGTTTGCCATTGAAATTAACATAATAATTATCAAAAAGTCATCATTTTCCTCATTTTAGTGTGTTCCATTTGCGTTTCGTTTTCGTTTAAATGGGAAAGTATAACATTTTCTCCACTGTACACAGGCTATGCCTGTTGTCCAATCCAATTCAATTCAGTATATGAATGAAATAGTATTTAAGCCCTAAAGAAATTGGTTTGACTTTCAGCATCTGTCAGCCTGATAGAGGCCGAGGCAAAACCAAACTGTAAGGGATTGTTCGAGATTATTCCTGCAAGGGTTATTACATTCTTTACACTGTACCCATATTTTACAAATACTCTGGTTCTCGGGTACATTTCTGTTTACCTTTTTGTCTCTCAGATTAACCCATTCACTTCAAAGTCCGACATCATTAGCATTTTCAAACAGCTTGGATCCTGATCAGAAGCCGCGTAACGCGGCATTTGATCAGGATCCAAACTGTTTGAAACTCTCTTTTTTGAGTGAAACGCATTAAAGCTACAGTGGAGAATCTGTTATTCTTTCCCGTTTAAACGCAAACGTACGCAAACGCAAAGCACTAAAACGTAGAAAAGAACAACTTTTGAACAATTCTGATAATTCTTGTTTATCTTGGTGGCAAACAGTTTGGAGCCTGATCAGACGCCGGGTTACCCGGCGTCTGATCTGGCTCCAAACTGTTTGCACTGCAAATAACAGTTTTAGCGTAAACGCGTTTATTGAGAAAGAATAACAGATTCTCCACTGTATGAGTGTTTCAGCTGGGTTTTGAGTTACATATTAAAATGGTTATATGACGACGATTATAAATAAGAGATTGTGGTATGGGGCCAATACGCCATATTGGCAGTAAAAAGGGTTCACTCTTTTTTCCTGGTGTAAAATCGTCTGCTTTGAAATTGCCGTCTGCAAAATTTGATAAATCTAAATTTATACACGTTTTAAGTTAAAGGACATGAAGACGAATGTCAAATAGTTTGTACATGTACCCAGATCGTAACGCGGCGTCTGATCTGGGTCCAACCTATTTCCAAAACTCAGTAAAAGTCCCTACCAGCAGACGAGGGTTAACATGACTGTACAGTAAAACCTCGCTATTACGACCACTAAATTATGTTAATTATTAGGGTGTTTACGATAGGTGACCGCTTAAAGCAAGGTGACAGTGAAACAGAAATCTCTTATAGGAGCTTTCTGTTTCACTGTGACCTTGCTTTAAGCTGTCACCTGCCTATTATACACTCAATTAGCCTTCGTTTTAGTGGTCGTAATAGCGAGGTTTTACTGTATTTATATTCAAACAATTGATGCACTATAGAATCTAGCCATCTTTGTTTTGCAATAGGTTTGTACTTTGTTTTCGTTCGAACGAATCGTTTTATCCGAATCCACACGTACAGTGGAGAATCTGTTATTCTTTCCCGTTTAAACGCAAACGTACGCAAACGCAAAACACTAAAACGTAGACAATAACAACTTATGGACAATTCTGATAATTCTTGTTTATCTTGGTGACAAACAGTTTCGAGCCTGATCAGACGCCGGGTTACCCGGCGTCTGATCTGGCTCCAAACTGTTTGCACGGCAAATAATAGTTTTAGCGTAAACGCGTTTATTGGGAAAGAATAACAGATTCTCCACTGTATTATATATTCTACACTGTTTGTTATTTACTTTTCACTTTTGTTGAGTAGTTACTATAATGATTACGTGATGCAAGCAGGCACAGTAAACGCAATCAGTTCGAATTTTAGCACAATTATAGCAGTTATTCAAGGTTTCTCATTTATCAAGAGTTTTGCGGAATGCACACGATCAGGAATTGTAGACAAATGCGTTGTTGATCACTGGCACCGTGGCGTAGCTACCAAAAGAACTCCTCTGTAGGAAATATACCATGTTTGTTGGAGCAAACACCGGTGTGTTGAGCTGGAGATTCAAACATGGAGCAGGTGTCAAGACATGGGGCGTGGTCGACACTGGTTTCATTTGGAGACTGTCACTAGAACTTTCATCATTGAAACACGGCCGTGGTGGTAGTTTCATTTTCTTCGTTGTAACCTTTCCTTCTGGTCTAGATTGCTGTACATCCTCAGGTTTCCTCTTTTTGACTACACGTTTCACCTTCGGCTTGTTAGGCACGGGCAGTAACTCTAACTTATCTGGATGGCCAAGCTGGGTGAACAAGTCATCGGCGTACAGGTGTGAATTAGTCCGATAAGCGAATCTCTTCTGGAACGTCTTGAGGTTGAGGTTGTCGTAGTTAACGCCATATTCTTCACCCTCATTGAAGAATATCTTGATCTTGTAACTGTTTTTGAGTACGGATGTCCTCCAACATTTCTGCCACTTGGGATTCTGAATCCTAAACACTTCAAACATATTGTAAATGCTTTCCTTAATTTCACTTCGTTTCAATGTCTTCTTTCCAGACAAAATGATCGCGGCTGCAGCAAGAGACACGTAAGAGTATGGCGGGCACACAATCTCCTGTTCTCCTTCAACGTCCTCCACTTCATTGTGCTGTTCGACCTTCTCATTTGTTTCTTTGTGGCTTTGAACAATACACTGTAAATAGTGATTCTCAAATACATGTTCTGGCTGACAAGTAGAAAAGGTCCCCAAACTAACTGGAGCACCTGCTGTTGATCGGATAAAGTGGCAAACCAGTGATTGAGAATTGTGCGCACTTCCGCTGCAAAGCGTCATTTCCGGTTCAGACAATCGGGTATCGAGCTCGTGTATCTGGTCTTGTTCTGACATTCTGCTGTTAGCTGGGGGTAAACAGTCCTCAGTGTCTCTGGTCCTACTGGATTCTACAGGTGTAAGTGGGGGTTCAACTGTCTGTGTGTGGTTGATATCTCCTACACCTGTTTGTGTGTGGTTGATATCTCCTACACCTGTCTGTGTGTGGTTGATATCTCCTACAACTGTCTGTGTGTGGTTGATATCTCCTACACATGTCTGTGTGTGGTTGATATCTCCTACAACTGTACGCGTGTTGCTGATATCTCCTACAATGGCATCAGTCCTGTCGCAGAATAGAGACATTCGGATCAGTTCTGACATCATATCTGAAACGAAGAAATAAATAGAAGTTAAAGTTAAATCATATTAAGTGAAATCTTAGTGGATAGTTTAAAAAGAGGCAAGGGCGAAGCGCACGAGCCATTTCTTAGCCACTAGGAGTTCACTTAATATGTTCAAATAACTTAAAAGATAGATAAAAAGTTATTATTAGAACATATTAAGTGAAAATTTAGTGGATAGTTTAAAAAGGGGCGAAGCGAACGAGCCATTTCTTAGCTTCTAGGAGTTCACTTAATATGTTCTAACTAACTTAAATACATGTAGATAAAAAGTTATAGTTAGAACATATTAAGTGAAATCTTAGTGACTAAGCGTTCACTTTATATGTTCTTACTCACTCAAAATATAAACTATATTTTGATTGGACCAGGATATATTGTTCCCTTGGTTCTAGTAAACAAAAATAGCTTAATTTGGTAATATGGCTTAATGGGGTGCAAACGGCAGTTTGGTTGGTTAATTTGTTTGTTAAAAAAAACATGCGGTGTCTGATCTGTATGAGAAGAAGAAAAGCAAGCTATATACCTTTGGAAACGTCACAAGAGACGTCACAAGACAATTTTAGATGAATAGATAAAGAATAATTGAGAATGTTTTAGGTTGACTTACAACAAATTCTGTCGTACGATGTTTCGTTTAACAGGCCCAGGCACCTAGACATACATCAATACTATATTTAAAACGAAAAATATACAGTCGAACTTCGATATCTCAAACTCGCTTAATTCGAACTATCCGATTTGTCGACACATGAACTGCATTATTTTATGTTCGGTTAAGTTGAACATATTCGTATTTCAAAGTTATAATGTGGCTTAGCCCTTAGCCACGTTTTAACTTTGAAACACGGGTATATTCGACCTAACCGAGTTCGAGATTGGTTGGTATCCAGCATTACACGGAGTCAAACATGTAATGCGCTAACGTTGTATCAAAACCTTGGCCCACTCTACTATTATGGACGTCCTATACATGTATGACGTTGTATTTTATCCTACTTGAAGTATACACGTATGAGGTACGTCCGTAACGTTCGTAGATAGTTCCGATATTTAATAGGTTTTTGCACTATTGTAAGTTTTGTTGTTTACATTTTTAAAAGCCATGTTTAGGCATTATTTGTAGAAAATACATGTACGACGGTTTTTGCGTACAGAAAGTATCAGTTATTCATATGTAGCGACGTTCAAAACAAAACAATCAACTTTGCCTGAGGTCGGAGTAAAACGATTGGGGAAATTCTAAAATTCTAAGATTCGGTGATATTTCTGGAGGTGGTTTTACACTTAATGTCATAATATTATGCACGATAATGTCAAACTTTATTTTAGCATTGTCTTCTTTCTTTCTTTTTTAAGCGAAATTTATATACAAATTAGGTTTCAGTTTCTTTAATGTAGGATAAAAACACAGAAATTACTGCATTATCGTTGTTTTAAGCCGTCGTTTTAACTCTTTCGGTGCCAAACAGGTGAAGCAATGGCTAGCTCAATTGTCAAGAAAGCTAATGCTAGGTTAAAATTCTTATACAGGAAACGGAGTTATCTTACTGAACATACAAAAAGGTTGTTGGTTTCAGCTCTCATTCAGTGTCATTTTGATTATTCCTGTTCCTTTTGGTATTATGGGTTAACTAAGTTTTGGAAAGACAAGCTTCAGGTTACGCAGAATAAGATTGTCCGTTTTGTACTCAATTTGGATCCCAGATCTAGTATTAAACATGAACACTTTACCTCTCTTGATTGGTTAAACGTTTCAAGAAGGGTCGACCAAATTGTTCTCTGTCATGTTTTTAAGATAAAAAATGGTCTAAGTCCTGACTATATGAGTCAAAATTTTACAGCTCAAGATACTGCTCATGCTTACGAAACTAGATCTAGTCAGACCGGTTCATTTGTACCCCCTAAGGTCAAAGGTTTTGGTCTCACATCATTTTCCTACCTGCACATCTTAGAAGTATGTCAACTTTAGCAAAGTTCAAGAGGGGAGTAAAAGATCACATTTTAAGTCATAATATGAACATCTAAGAGAAATTTATTGGTTAATGGAACTCATATATACGAGTAAGTAATATTTATAATCATAAGTTAAGATTCAATAGTGTAACTCATCTTTAAGTAATATTTATAGTCAAAAGATACAATAATGTAAACTTCAGTGTATTGTCAATGATCTCATTCTAATATATTTTTACACAGATTTGTTTATCTTATAAGCAAACCTATTGTTATTATTTTAATATGGATAGTTTATTTCATACTTTTCTACGTCAGTCTTTAATTTTTATCATAATTAAGGGTAGGGACTGGTTTGGTAATTAACAAAATATACTCAGTATTATTTTTAATTTATTATTTAATCTTATTAGTTCATAGATCATGCCTCTCTATGTCAGACCATCAATATCAATAAGGACCACAATGGAAATAAGAGATGTCTTTTCTCTTTTTTGTGTAATCCCACGGGTGGTGAACAACATTGTTCCTCATTCGTGGTATTTATAATCCTTGATATTGATGTGACTGACATAGTTCATAACACAACATATATATAATCATTGCAATTTTTATAAATTGTGTTTTGTTTTAAGATGTGTGTGTTGTTAGCTATTGTCATGTTACATGATATTGAAATAAATCTATCTATCTAAATTAATCTTGAGATTTTTACCCCTACAACGTTTTTTGTCGACTGCTTTCATTTTGTTGTTTTTAGTTTTAAGGTAGGATGACCTGCGATACCTCGAAACTAGCTCTTACGCGGAGTCCGATCAGTATCAAAACTGGTTGCAAAGTCGCATTTATGCTTTATGCTACTTTGGTGCGAAAGGGTTAAACCATCGCCTGAATGAATATCTCCCCATGGATCTTCAATCAGAAATGTTGAACTACCGGTAGTAATGAACATTGACATGTAATGTTGCGAACTTCTGATGAGGATTCCAACGTGATGTTTTTCGATCATATACCCAACATCTTGTCTGAGAAATTATAGATGACGACACTTGATAACGTAAAAATCCCAAAATTGGACACCTTGTAAAACTGTTGTAAAATATTTGTCATCATTGATTCTGTTGTTTCTATGTTATCTTATCACTGTTTGTATAGTGTAATTCTCCTTTATTGGAGGCAATAAAGATCTATCTGTATATGTAAAACTGTTAGAATTATCCTGAAAATGGACTCCTTTAATCAGACAATCGTTCAAAACGATGCCAACTGAATGGCAATTACGTGTAGTGCTTATTCTAACCAGGCAAATCCCTCGGGAACAGCCTTATAAGGGTTTACACTGTTTGCCAGACCTGTCTGTCACATACGTAGGGTCAGTGCAGTATGTAGATATAGTATGACCGCAGCGAAAGTGTTAATACAGTAAAACCTCTCTATTACGACCAGTAAAACGAAGTCTACTTGATTGAATAAATACAGGGGACAACTTAAAGCAAGGTGACAGTAAAACAGAAAGCTCCTAAAGGAGTTTTCTGTTTAACTGTCACCTTGCTTTAAGCAGTCATCTGTTGTAAATACCTAATAATTAACAAAAATTAGTGGTCGTAATAGAGAGGTTTGACTGTACATGTAGCATTTAATTACATGTACATGTACTTGTTTTTTAACAGTTCACACTCCTATATATATATATGCGTGTATATACACCATGATTATTTGATACAAGCAGGAACCAAGTACTCGTATGTGCTGTTGTCTGGATTTTGGAGAAAAATGTGTCTTGGATTTCACATGACCAGATTACTTAATACACATTGAAGACCATTTATGCGTATGGGTTCAGCAAAGACGAATTCTCGTGAGCGTTTGTAAACGGTCACCAACAATACACACCGAACAGTTTGTTCACTGCCATAGGCCAGGTTCATGTTCTACTCTTGGCAGTATTCTTACCACATTCACAGCCATGACGTCACCAACTTAAAACAATTGTCATCTACTTTTATTTCTCAAATTGAAAGTCTATATTATGTTATTTACTTATACATGTATAGTGATATGCGTATCAATCAGTATGGATCCTGATCAGAAGCCGCGTTAAACGTCGTCTGGGATCAAATCTTTTGCAAGTAACCATTATACTAGGGGTAATAAAATGGACTAAAACACATTTAAAAAAGCTTACAGTGGTTACGTGATGGTGCTCTGTGATTTGTCTCGGAACCAGGGTTGGCATAATATTACCCGCCCAGTAAAACCCACCCCATAAAACCCGGGTTGGGCAACAAGGTCTTATTGCCCACTTTGGGCAATAAGCGGGTTTTATGAAATTTAGGTCTGATGAAAATCAGTTTTCTTCCTAATTTAGTGAGTATTAAAGATTCAATTTAGCCATATTTGAATTATTTCAGGGCTTTTTTACCTTCTATAACAGGCGCCCAAAGCAGGAGACTTCCTAATTGCAAAAAACCTCTTTTTCCAAATTTTGGTGAAAGACTTTCCCCAATAAAAACAATGCATTATATGAATCTCGCGAAAAAAAAACCCATATATTTTGAGGATAAAACGTCATTAGAGGTGTCCTTTTCAATTACCAGTACTGCTTAAATGTTAAATAACTTTGATATTCAACTATTAAATTAAAGAAACTTTCCATTTTCTGTATTTATGAAGACTTTCACTTTTTAAGGTCTAGAGAGTCAATTTACTTTCCCAAATTGGCCGAAAATTGCGTTTGAATTTCCCAAAGTGAAAGGCTAAGGCCCCTTCTTGATTTTTTGAAAAAAGGCTCTGTATTTCTGTATCCAAGGCTGAGCAGACACATATTACATGGTGTTAAGTTTTTAAAACCTAGTTGATATAAGATATACAATTAGAAACTAAGGCATTTAACATATTTACACTCTTTTGCTATAGGGTTATATAGAGAAGTTGAGAACTTAAGTATATATAATATGTATTACAAAGAAAAGCTTGTCTATATTTCAGCTTCTGTTGATATGTATTGACTGCCTTAAAGAGGTGCTAAGTGTGTCAATGATCTACCATAAAGGTGATAGACTGTAATTAGACACCCATGCCTTGATTTTACTTTGTGATAGGGGGTTATCTGGCTCCAAAACCACCTGAGATTACAACCTCAAAAAATTTAAAATCTACAATGATCAGTTTCATGTTGATAGTTGACTCAATGTTTGCTTATTACATGCTGTTCCCAGCAATATATTAATCAGTGAGGATGGCCAGCAATTGGTTTTTAGGTAGGTTTTGACTGATTACTGTCATAGTTAACTTTCTAGCTAAACATTTCATAAAACCCAATAAAACCCATAAAACCCCTAAAACCCACCCTCTTAAAACCCATAAAACCCAGCGGGTTGGGCAATAAGATAAAACCCGGGTTTTATGCCAACCCTACTCGGAACACATAAATTTTGACCAATGGCTCGTAAACATTCATATTTGCGACACACATTAGAAAGAACACTCGAAGCACATTTGTCTCACGTTCTATCATAAATTCTTACCGAATATTTAGCAGACCTTAAACAGCCAGACAGCACTGGTGATGCAGAAACAGAAAATGATCTTAGAGAGAAGCATCTGTTCAAAGAAAACATGAACAACGGCACAAAGTCCGTTCAAACACAAAGCCAACTGAGACCTAAACGGCTGATGTTCAAAACGAAATGCTAAGTAGATTACATGAACCTGTTTCGGAAAAACGAACTGTGATACATGAACATACATTATGATTTCTGCGATTACCGTTACACATACAAATACAAATTGTTAAATATTGCTTAAGATTTGTTTAAGAAAGGAAACATTTCAGGAAATTGTGTAGATAAATAAACGTCTAGCGAGCATAAATCCACATCAGCTCCCATGTTATGATTCACATTCCAATACCCGTGAGTGCCGGGTGTCTTTAGAGAACTGTTGGACGAAACAGTCGATAGCTATTAGAAAGAAATAATTTATAAAAAAAACAACAACAGGAAATGGTTTAAATCTTGGCTATTTCTTAGAATGTGTTGTTTGGGTTTATATAAAGTGATTGTTTGACTATAACTGCCGTATTAACATAATATGATGGATTGCCCTTTGCATTGCCATTTTAGCTAACAAGAGCACAAAATGCACACATATGAGCTTTTGATGATACCCACACTGTACGTCGTCTATCGTCCGTCCATCTGTCTATCATTATAGCAAACAACTTCTCAGGGTAGCCAAACTTCATCAGAAGCATCAGTGGGGTGGGGAATGAAAATGTGTTTAAAGAAAATGGATGATATAATTTGTCTGGTTGTTATTCCAACCGTGCAACGATATCTAGAAAAATCGTCTTTTCCAAATTTACTGGTCCAATTTCAATTTCGTTTGAAAAAAATGTTTTAATCAATACACTTGAAAAGTTTTTCAAAGAATGTTGACCCGTCTTAAAACATGGCCGTGAGAGGGCGTGGTTATTTTCCATGTTCGGTAATATTGAATAAAAAGTTTTTAGAATATATATAGAATATATTTTTGGTTGCATCTTTATGCGATTTGGTCAGTATTACATAAATGTATGAATATATGTTATGTTGGATCATAAACTAGGCTTGTAGTTCAAATAAGCTTTTGGCCACTCCAAGCGTTGTCACACCACAATGGAAATGCTTCCGGGTCGTGGGGTGCCTAAATATAGCACAGTGAAACATTGATGTGTGTGTGTTGCATGGTCATATTTTTTTATTGAACGTGCTGATTTATTGCAGATGTATTTGTTTTTGAGCTGAAATAGTGATGTTGTTGATAAATCATAGGTGTTCTATTTGGGGACTACTTTGCGAGAACATGTGGTCAGATGTGTGAGTGTGATGCGGTGGGGAGCCAACGTTCGTTTGGTAAATATTGACGGTGACCTTAGAAATGTGAAAAAGTTGAACCTTAATGGTCTCTTTTTCTTTTGATAATTCTGGTGCATTGTTATTGTTGTCCATGGAAACAGGGTCATTATATTGGTCGGAAGGTCATGGAACTGGACAGAGACAGGAGCATATTGCAAGTTGACTATAAACGTCTATGGAGGGGTCTCGTTCAGGGATAACACCAAGGGCCATATTTTCAGACCAATCGTCTTGAAATTTACTTAGTATGATCACCTACACAAAAGCTAGACAATGTATGGATATGGGTAACATGTAACATGTAATTCAAAAGTAGGATAGTAGGTCAAAACATAGAGAATAGCCGCAAAATCTTAAACCTTGCTCAGAACGTTGATAAAATCTAGGCATTGTAATAATATATTGATTATATTGAGTCAAAGAACGGGTCAGTAGGTGGTCAAATTGCAGGAACAACATGATAGTTCTTGAGGGCCCGCACGTTCTGCCTTAACAAGATAACATAATATTCTGGCTGCTGTGTCTAATACTGTTTATCCTTCTTTCCGTCCGTTTGCCACAGAATGACCCAAACATTTTAGGAACGCAACTCTTGAACTCAATAACGAGAGTTTATGTTTGAGTAGTAAACATATTAGGTTCAGTTTTTCAAAATGTGTTAACTGGGAAATATCGCACTTTGTTTGATAGTTTTTTGCATGTAGAAACAGTTTCGTAGTTTTTATTCATATACAACGCGTAGTCTTTATACCCGTTTGGACCCTAAAACTTTTGCTTTCATCTTTGTATCGAGACAATATCTTTACCAAAGTTTAAACAAACTAAACATTGCTAAGTATTGTTTAAAGGACCAAAAGTAATATACGGGATTCATTAAAATAAAGGTAACAACTAAGCCTGTCCGTTTACCACATTGCTACCCGTTGTAACTGTTCTGTGTTTTCTGTATTAGCGTTTTCACGTCACTTTAGGAGTATCAGAGACGTCAAAATATATCTGCTTCTGCATAACAATCATATTTTAACTTAAAGAACATCCCTGTTGTGCATATCACTGATTTGATTAAAAGCATTAGCCAACTCATTGATTACACTTGACATGAGGTAAAAATTTCTTTATGAAATATGTGACAAAATAATTAATGTGTTTGTATCTCATAAAAAATGACGTGAGACAAATGTGCTTTGTTGTACCTTAGAAGTTGTATTTGGTTTTAGGTGGCGCCGTATGGGATCGTATTGGTCCTAACTCCCAATTTCCCGAGAAATGCTAATAACACCGCCTGTAAGGCAGTGCTATGGCATGATGCTTCTATTTTAAGATGATTACAGCTTATGTTAATTTTAAGCTAAACGGTGATAGTTTTATTAATGCGAGGACCCATATCTGATGAATATTGAGCTTAGACTCGGAGTAAATAAACCTACTCCGATGCTTAAAATTCAATCCTAGACTTGTTCTTCTGGCTTTAAGTATCAGAAATGCTCATTGGTTCCTTTTCTAAAACCGGAAACCACAAGTTGAGATTTGGCGATTTCGAACCTTAGATGATTAACTAACGTTTCCTAAACCGAACGTATATGTAATTAGTTAACGTTTTCTAACTGAACGAATAGGTGATGACTAATGTTTTCTTAAATGAACGTATAGGTAATGACTAATGTTTTCTTAAATGAACGAATAGGTGATGACTAATGTTTTCTTAAATGAACGTATAGGTGATGACTAATGTTTTCTTAAATGAACGAATAGGTGATGACTAATGTTTTCTTAAATGAACGAATAGGTGATGACTAATGTTTTCTTAAATGAACGTATAGGTGATGACTAATGTTTTCTTAAATGAACGAATAGGTGATGACTAATGTTTTCTTAAATGAACGTATAGGTGATGACTAATGTTTTCTTAAATGAACGAATAGGTGATGACTAATGTTTTCTCAAATGAACGTATAGGTGATGACTAATGTTTTCTTAAATGAACGTATAGGTGATGACTAATGTTTTTTTCCTGAACGTATACATGATTGGCTAATGTTTCTTTCTGGACGTATACAGCGTATACAATATTGACGAATGTTTCCTTAACTGAACGTATAGTTGATTGGCTAACGTTTCTTTCTGAACGTATAGAAGATTGACTTATGCTTCCTTAAGTTAACATATAAATGACTAGCTAATGTTTTCTTCATGAACGCATAGATGTTTGATTTGCGTTTTCTTACTGAACATATAGATAAGTGACTAACGGTTTCTCCTGAACGTATAGATGATTGGCTAACGTTTTCTTACTGTGCATATAGATGATTGGCTAGCATTTTCTTACTTAACGTAAAGATGATTGGCTAGGCAGACCTGTGGTATTTAAAAAAGTAATTGTAATTAATTGCAATTTAATTACATTTGAAAGTAGTTGAATGTAATGTGTAATTTGGGTAAAATTCAATTACATGTATTAAATACATCTGTATTTTGAGGTGTCATTGACAATTACATTTCAATTACTTTGAATTACATTGCACCTACAAACACACAGAAATATATACATCAATAAATATTTAGCCTACATAGATATTCTAAGAATTAAAATCTGTGATCAGTGTCTCAATCAAATAACATTATATTCAGAATATGTGGTATGTTTTAATGATTAATATTTCTGTATATATAGGCAGGCTAGTATATTTTTACTTAACGTTTAGATTATAGCAATCGCTTACATGTAACTATCGTTATAGTAATTGTTTAAAACGTAAGCGTTATTATAACTTATTCATATGCGAAAAAGTGCACTATAAAAATTACATGAATGCCAAAAGGTTATCTTACGGGCGAGCACAGATGCGGCTTTACTACGTAGACTTAGCACATGGCTTGGAGCTCTCGGCCAATCAGATGCCTCAAAAGCCTGTGAATATATCGTTTAGTTTACAAAACCATGAAATAACTAAAACACTGTTCACTTATTCCATACTTCCGTCATCTCAAGGCAATCTGACGTCACAACCCTAGCAATCCTCTGAACTGCACTCGCTTGATGACGTCATATTATGTACAGTGAGACCTAAACTTTAAAGGCAATTGATAATGAAGTGTGCTTACATATAGAGCGTCAATAAGCGTTATCTATGTTGGTGTTAAAGCATGCTTAATGTCTCAAACTACACATTGAAACAACCTTTCAATTTAAGTAAAATATTACAAATAAAATGACTTTTTCGTCTAAAACAAAAAGCAGAAACGAAGGGTCCTCTTGTTTTCCTCGAGACCAAGCCAGTGCTAAGTAGGTTAGACCATGGTTGCGCGCGAATAAACGACATAGTTCTCGGGGGCTACGCCTCCTCGAACTATATCGTTTATTCGCTTGCAACCATGGTCTAACCTATACTTATTCAGTGTTGCTTATACTCGTACTGCTAAATTTACGCAAAGAAACGGTTATTATTGTTTTCTTCTGACCTGTTCAAGATATATTTAGATTGGAACATTCTAAAACTTTAAAAGGGATGAGTTTTCTCTACATCCAGTTAGAGATACGGATAGTTGTAATTTTTGTGCATAATTTACAGTAGAGGCTATATTTTTCTTTCCCGTGTAAACGCAAACGCAACGCACTAAACTGTGGAAATTTACATTGAGAAATTCTAAATATATTTTAATCTGAGTAGCAAACAGGATGGAGCCTGATCAGAAGCCGGATCTGGCTCCAACCTGTTTGCAATGGAAATAATAGTTTTAGTATATAAATGCGTTTATTTGGAAATAATAAAATATCAGTAAAGTTAGCGCAGCGGTCTCGTGCTACACACGATCATACTTATCTCAAGTAGGAAAGTGTACGATTACATATTCGATGTTACCTTGCTTACCTATTTACAATTATTAACCATTCTGTTCTAAAAAATAACTCGGACAGTTAAGAAAAATCGGGCAATAACCATAAAGGTTGGTGAATTGTTGAAGACATGTGACTGCTTTAAGCAAGGTGAACGTTAAACAGAAAGCACCTTAAGAAGTTCTGTCTTACGTTTACTTTGCTCTCAGACGACATGTCTTAAACAACTAATAATTCACACATTTTTAGCGTTAAAAGGGGGTTCTAATACAGTAAACCCCTCTATCATGACCTATAAATGAGCTTAGTAATTTGTCGTGTTTGACTTATGCGAGTTCGGGATTTCGAAGTTTGACTATATGTATAAACTCAGTTTGGTTCGTAAATATTGAAGTAAAACAAAGGTTAGACAGAAAGCTCATATATTTACCCCTTTCTTGCTTTAAGCTGTCACCTGTCTTATATACCCCTTTTAGACACATTTTAGTCGAAATACCTAATAGTATCGGAGCTGTCTAACTCTTAACGCTAGCACCCCTAGCGGGAATTTATGAGACTAAAATCAAGGTTGAAGTTTTCCTCATCAAATGACACTTGTTGGATATTAAACGGCCGCCATATAACTCGGGAAATTAGAATTGATTTTCTGCCCCTGAATTCTGAATTCCAACTCCTTGTTCCCTCAGTATATGAACCTATTAATAGGCATGCAAAGTGATTTTTCTCCTCAAAGCATGATGAAAATGTTTTCTTTTATACTGAAGTAACATAAATGTATCATATGAAGAAAGGCAAACGCACTAATAAACGCATCTAATAATCTAATATGGCCGCCGTCGGCCATTTTTAAAAACAGTTATCTCACACTCAGAAATAGTTTGTCTTGGAACTAGGTGTGATACATGATTTCTGGCTCAATACATTCATTATTATGTAAACTATGCTTTAAGTATGTGTTGGTAAGGTCAAATAAGCAAAATATGGCAAATTGCCTATATATTGTATTGAAAAATGAAAGTTTCGCTCAGCTCTTCATTGGCATTCATCACATTTGCAAAATAAAATACGTGACCCAAGCTTGGGTATCTGCTCTGTACATTTATAAGAAAAAAAAGTATTATTTGATTGATATAGAGTCGCAAATGCTACTGAAAGCGTCATTTGACGGTTGGATTAAACATTTTCTGTTGATATGTGTCTTGCAGCCACATGCAGATTACTGTTGCAAGACTGATGCCGTCAGAGAATCAGGGGCCGGTCTTACTAAACGTCGTACGACAAAAACGGTCGTAAGTCAAAACTTAAAAACACATATAATTTCTGATTCCTCCACCTAATCCTTTATTGTGACATCTCTTTGGAATCGTCTTTTCAGGACGATTCCAAAGAGATATCACAAGAAAGGATTAGACTGAGAAATAAATAATAATTGAGAATTTTTGAATCTGACTTACGACACTATTTGTCGTACGACGTTTCGTAAGACCGGCCCCAGATGGTTCTATTGAGTCTGAAAACGGCTGTGTGAAAAGACTTTACCAATTCTCATTCTTCAATTTGTAAAATATTTTTGCACAGTCGATAACATACTCTATAGAACGATTGATTCTCCAGTGCCATGAATCTTCATGTTGGACTTTTTCACTATGCTATGAACCTGGGGTCTGTCTTGCGAAACGTCATACGAAAAATATTGTCGTAAGTCAGAGTATAAAATTATCCATACCGGTAATTATCAATTTCTCCATCTAATCTTGTCTTGTGACATCTCTTTGGAATCGTCTTGAAAAGACAATTCCAAAGAGATGTTACAGGAGAGGGTTAGATAAAGTTAGAGTTGACTTACGACCATTTTTTTCGTACGACGTTTCGTAAGACCGGCCCCAGCCTATCCACCTTGCTGTGCATGATGGGTACTAAAGGTTTATTTCATGAGTCTACAAAGCAATGGGGCATTCTCTACTGCAACACGTGCAAGATACAGTAGAACCTCTCTATTACGACTACTAAATTTTGTTAATTATTAGGTGTTTACGACAGGTGACTGCATAAAGCAAGGTGACAGTACAACAGAAAACTCCTTGTTTTAAGCTGTCACCTGTCTTTTAAACAATCAATTAGTACGCGTTTAAGTGGTCGTAATAGAAATGTTTTACTGTACTTGATTTATTGAATGGTTCTTTGAATCCGGTTTTTACGGCACCACGACATGTAAAATAGTCATATGGCACAGAGAAACGATAACATATCACCTTAATATTAAAACACCTCGAGCAACCACTGTTTAAAAGTACCCAAACGGAATCCAATGCATTGATAAGGATAAAGCGTATTTAAAACTTATATGACGTATGAACGTATAGAACATTCCCTTTGATGAAAGAAATTAAATAAATGTATGGCACTGAAAAAAATAGTTATTTTATACAACTAACTTGTTTAGATTTTGTTGTCTTATAATAGCGATTGCTCAAAAAACCATGCTTTTCGTTCCTGCCTCACGGTTAAAATATGTGTATTTTGTCCAAAAAAATATTTCATGTTTCCAACTGCTCATGAAACTGCATTTTTTGTGCAAATTATGCCAATTGGCTAAACAATTCATCAGACAGGTTTCAAAACGATGTATCACAATTTGGAACGATTTATGTTATGATTTAACAAAGTTATAACACAATATTGCAACCAATACTTTCTACTCCAAAGTCCCGAGGATTACAATGGATACGATTGAATTATGCGCTGATCCGACAATGATGCTACATCCAACAGCAAGAATTCCTTATAACCCTTTCGCCCATAGAATCGCCTTGTAGCGAATATGATTTATTCCTCCGCTGAAGAAAATAGTTCAAATTTAATCAGTCATGAATATATATTATGAATATTTTCTATATTCAATCACATGATATCTTAACCCTTTACCCAATAGCCTTTTTGAAGACATGTAACCAATTAAAGCAGGTTGAAAGTAAAGCAGAATGCTAATCGTGCAATTCGTGTGCTGTGTCATTTGGTATGCCTGAGCGCTTGTTTGCCTTCTATATTCACAATTCGTACAGCAAATGGTAAGTGTACGTTATTTTCCTCGGCAATGTCGAATTTGAGCATTTTTGTATTCTTTCAGGTCTGCCATTTCTCCGGATTTTCCTAAATCTTCGGATTTTTATTCCAACAGATGGAAGCTTAAAGCAGGCTGAAGGTAAAGCAGAATGCGCCTTAAGGTGCATTCTGCTTTACTCTCAATTTGCTTTGAGCATCACGTGTCTTAAAAACTAGAAACAGACTATGGGTTAAAGTTATAATTCGGAAAATTGCGCTTGAAAAATTGAAAAATTTGAAATCTTAGCATTTTCTTTATCAACTTATGGCAGCCCTGTTCTTTGTCCCTCCACTGCCTAGCACTGAGAGCATTTGAAAACAATTTGAAACCTGATCAGTCGTCGTGTAACTCGGCGTCTGGTTAGGATCAAAATGATTGACAGTAGTATAAGACTACTGATGTTCCTGTAGTCAAATTGCCTCAATCTAAAGTTATGGAATAAAAGCAGACGATAATATTTTATGAAATCAAGGCAGTGAAGTGGTTAAAGACAAAGTCTTCGGACACGTTTCACAAAACTTCGTACGATAAAAACGATCGTAAGTCTAAACTATCAAATACATTTAATTTCTATCTTATCCTGTCTTGTGACATCTATTTGGAATCGTCTTTTCAAGACGATTCCAAAGAGATGTCACAAGATGATTAGATAAATAAATAATTAAAAATAAAGACTTTTATCATCTGACTTACGACAACATTTGTCGTACGAAGTTTTGTGTAGACTCTGATCAGACGCCGCATAATCAGAGTCTAAACTGTTTGCTGATAGGAATTTCAATATAAAACAAAATGAAAATGAAAATTTTGACCAGGCATCCCTTTGATAAAAAAACTAATCCAATATATAAATATGGAAGAATTCACTGGGCGCAAATGGTTTAAATTGCATGAGTTATGGACTTGACGTGTCATGTACATGTACTTAGTACTAAGCGTGTGCCATATCCTATAATGTGCCAGGGCTGCCATTTCTCCGGATTTTTCCTAAATCTTCGGATTTTTTTTCTAGTATATGGTAGCTAAATCAGACTGAAAGTAAAGCAGAATGCGCCTTCAGGCGCATTCTGCTTTACTTCCTGCCTGCTTTAAGTAGTCACGTGTCAACACAACTAGAAACAGACGATGGGGTAAAGGTACGATTCGTAAACTCAACCTTGAAAAATGCAAATTTGGAAATCTTAGGATTTTTCATGTCAGCTTATGGTAGCCCTGCTGTGCGTACCATGACCACATTTTATAGACAAATCGCTTATGAACCATCGCTATGACTTACATGTATGTTATCATATTGGATACAACAATGTATCAAAAAAGTGAAATATTAACCCTTTCATGATCAAATTTATCCATACACCGCCATATTGCCGTCTGATTCAGTATTGTTGTCTGCAATATCGTTTCAAAGTAAGATTTAAGGCAGTATAACTGATGTAATTTCAAAACAAGTGGCAAACAGTTTTGATACTGATCAAATGCAAATGCGCTTTATGGTGTCACCGAGAGAGAGAAAGGGTTATATCCTTCAGACGAGCATGGAACAGTATGGATCAGGTAATGTTTGATCTAGATCTACATTGTTTGCAATAGACAGACAAAGGGTTCAAATGTTTCATCTTCAAAATACAAGTCAAGTCAAATAAAAAATCTTTAAAATACAGAAACCTTAATATCATCCTTTCACTCTCAATGACGTCATGAAGTGCATTTGCAAACAGTTTTGATCCTGATTGTAACGATATTACAGACAACAATTTTGAAGCAGATGACAATGAAAAGGTGAAGGGGTAAATATCTCATGATTAATTTGGCAGCGAAAGAGTACACCTGCTAAAGTCACTCTTAAGGGGTGACAGACTTTAGCGTGCCACTGCCCAAGTGTCCCACTGCCTAAGTGAACAATTTCTAGACTACGCGTGCCACCTATAAATATATGATAGATCTATGGGGTGGACAATAATAATGTGTTTAATAGGGATTAGTATATGTAAGTAAATGTGGTTTTAACATTCATCTTAACCATTTACAGGGCTGCCATAAGTTGACATGAAGAATCCTAAGATTTCCAAATTTGCACTTTTCAAGTGCGTATTACGAATCGTACCTTTACCCCATAGCCTGTTTTTTGTTTTGTTGACATGCGACTACTTAATGCAGGCTGTAAGTAAAGCAGAATGTGCCTTAATGCGCATTCTGCTTTACTCTCAGCCTGCATTAAGCTACCATATACTGGGGGAAAAATCCGAAGATTTAGGAAAAATCCGGAGAAATGGCAGCCCTGCATTTATTCCATACATATGCCCTTTTACGTCTAAAATTCAATCCTCTGCTAAGTAAAAACCGTTCCAATTAACACAGTTAGGAATATGTATGATGATAACTTTTTCTATAATTTAGCAGATTGTAACTTAAAGTAAGCTGAAAATAAACCGGAATGTGCCTTATGTGCCTTTCAACCTGCTTTTAAGTCTTAAAGCAGGTTGAAAGGCACAAATAAGTGGTCACCTATTCTCAATTATAAGATTCAGGAAACGGGGTAATAGGTCAAATATAGAAATCCTCATTGAGTCGTTAAAGTCCTAGTTAATCAGCTTTTGGTCAGTATTAACATAGGATGATATGTTGAGAAACTCTGATATCGGGGCAATATTGGTGCACTCGGGGATCGATCGGCCATTCTTGTCAACTGTCGGCACATTCCGAGCTTATGACCAATGGCAGTACGTAAAAAATAACGATCGCAGAGTACCCATGTTGGTCCGATCTCATTTAGGGTCATCTACTTTACAGGGCTGCCATAAGTTGATATGAAAAATCCTAAGATTTCCAAAAGTGCGATTTTACGAATCGTACCTTTACCCCATAACCTATTTCTAGTTGTTTTTTTGGCATGTGACTACTTAAAGCAGGCTGGAAGTAAAGCAGAATGCGCATTAAGGCGCATTCTGCTTACTTTCAGTCTGCTTTAATTAAGCTATCATGTACTAGTAAAAAATCCGAATATTTAGGAAAAATCCGGAGAAAGGGCAGCCCTGACTTTATCAAATACAAAGGTACATTTTTGCTTAGACAAAATGTTCCTAGGTTTTTTACCCCTTCACCACCATGTAGTCGTCTGCTAAAAAATTGTTGTCTGCAACTTCGTTTCAAAATCAATTTTAAGGCGTATGACTGAGAGAATTTCGATACGATTGCCAAACAGTTTGGATCGTGATCAAATACCGGGTCACTCGGCGTCTGATCAGGATCGAATCTGTTTGCTAAGGTGCTGTTTTTGGTGTCGTTGAGAGTGAAAGGGTTAAGGCAAAACTGCACACGAAGTCGTAAAGATGCAGAATGTGCAGGGCTGCCATTTCTCCGGATTTTTCATAAGTATTGTAACGCGGCGTCCGATCAGGACCCAAACTGTTTGACACCCTTATCGATATTAATTAAGTCATACAACCTTAAATCTAACTTTGAAACGTGTCTGGCAGATAACAATACCGAAGCAGACGAAAATAAAGCGGTGAAGGGGTAAAAATCTCCCGAATAATTTGATCATGAAAGGTTTAATTGGGACAGAACAATATCTTCTCCGTTGAAATAGGGAAATAAAAATACATGCACTTAGAGAAATCCACCTACCTTCTATATTTCCTCCTCAGTTCCAAGAAATATGTATACCAGGTGTCACATTAAACTATAGGGTAACTAACAGAGTAAATAGCAGTAATTCCAATGTATGTAGCACCTATATTATATTAGAGCACTTTGTTTGATTATCAGTTTCTGCAACTCTTTAAATGACGAATACCACGTGCCAGGGTTCAAACAATGATTTTGTATCGTAGACTTAGATTGGCCAATGAAACATCAAAATATTTCTTATTTTAGAACGGGTAGTTCTATTGGACAAACATTTAATGCCTTGAATTTTAAAATGCGTGATGATAATTAACAGTTTGGATATAGATTAATTAGGATAATTGATTTATTAACAGTCAATTAACTTATTAACGACTCGTGTTTGTAACTGATTGGTAATTAGGTATCTATTCATATAACATACCAATCACACCTTTAAACATTAAAGTAGGATATTAAAAGATACCGCCTAGTTACGTAATTCTGTTGAATAGCTTTAAAAATATTAACAATTATACTGCCTTACCCCGAGTACATTATATATTTAACAGTTGGGATCCTGATCAGATACCGCGTATCGTGGCGTCTGATCAGGATCCAAATTGTTTGACACTCATTTCAATACTTAATGCAATTTACCTAAATTCTAAATTTAAGAAATAAAAAGCAGACGACAACAATTTAGAGTTTATTACGTCACGGACCCCATGGCATTCACCCCTAAAACCGTTAATGGACAATTCGATTTTCAAAAAAGTATAGTCAATTTTTACTTGTAAGGGTTGTGTTTTGCATTTGTTGTGAAGTGACGAACAGTGCGAACCCTGATCAGAGGGCTCATTTAGTCCATAGAATACACTTTATCCTATGTAAAAAATGTTGACTAGATCAGAGGGCACATACGTGGACCTTTTGATCAGTGTCTACACAGTTGGTAATTCTAACTAGTAGAGTGGAGAATATGTTATTCTTTCTCAATAAACGCGTTTACGCAAAAACGTTTATTTCCCCTGCAAACAGTTTGGAGCCAGATCAGACGCCGGGTAACCAGGCGTCTCATCAGGTTCCAAACTGTTTGCCACTCAGATCAAAATGAATTGGAAGAAATATCTAAAAATTGACATTTTCTACGTTTTAGCGTTTTGCGTTTCGTTTCGTTTGCGTTTAAACGGGAAAGAATAACTTTTTCTCCACTGTAGAAACTGTTGTTGGTTTTTGAAAGGAGAAGAAAAACTCGATACAAGTGTCAAACAGTATAGAGTCTTATTAAATTGGGCTGAATTTCCCTTCGTCTGGTTTGGATCTAACACGTTTGAAAGTGTGAGTAACGTCAAGATAAGTGAAATACGGTTACACTCATTCACCCCTGAGAATTCAAATGGACAATTCCAGTTCCTAAAAAAGTAAATTTCATTTCTACATATTCTTGACAAAATGACAAAATAAGAAACAGTGCAGATCCTAGTCAGGGACAGGGATGTCATTTCTCCGGCGTTTTCCGAAAGCTGCAGTTTTTTTCTAAATTTTCTAAATTTATTCGAACCTTTCCCCAAAATCTTCGGATTTCTGCTTTTACTTTTAAATTGTCCGCTTTTTTACTTAGGGAGCAATTATTTGGGTGTCAAATAGTTAAGATCTTAACTGTTTGCAAAGTTATGTTAGTGTCATAGAGCCTGAAAGGGAAAAGGTTAAAGATAAAATTCCTAAAGTCTACTTGAAAATCTTAAGAATTATATGATCAATTTCTGGTAGCCTTGCAGAGGATTCCTGTTGGAGCCCTGTTGGTCTTCATTGTTTATAGGATAAGTGTACTCTCTGCACAAAATGGCCCCTCTGATCAGGCTTTGCACTGACCAGGTTCTACGATGTTTGCATAAGGCATGTGTACTCTTCACAGGTGCACTGTTTGTAAATGACGAATATACTCATAACTAAGGTTGAATGTGTTATCACTGCATTTAGAAAGAAATTCCTCGTAGACAACGAAAAAGGAAACCAAATACATGTACGTTAAATATACATGATCATATCCTATATTTAAATAAACATTCACCTTTTCCCTAATAGGAGCGCCTTTTAGCGCATTTAGTTTGTTCATCCGCCGAAGAAAATAGTTCCAAATTATACAGTCATAAACATGAACCACAAGAAATATTTTCAATATCCTGGCAGATGGTAGCCTAATGCATGCGTTAATGCTATCGTCAATAAAAGTAGACAGTAACAACCAGTGTAAACCCTCGAAATGAGCAATTCCAGTTTCTAATAACACATTTGTGCCCAATGGATTCTTCCATGTTTATATATTCGATTAGTCCATTTTTTATCAAAGGGATGCCTGGTCAAAATTTTCATTTTCAGTTTGTTTTATATTGAAATTCCTATCAGCAAACCTGATCAGACGCATAATGCGGCGTCTGATCAGAGTCTGTACTATTTGCCTATGTGCCATATATGGGATCGTGGGCATAGATGGGTTAAAGTCCATTTTTATGCCCCGCACGACTTAGTCGGAAGGCATTTTGTTTTTTGTCTGTCTGCCGGTTTGTATGTTTGATCGTCTATCTGTCCGTCTGTACATAAGATAGATACTTTATAATTTGGTATGTGTACTCTATCTCAAGAAGCCCTTAACCTCAGTACAGCTTGGGTCATGCTCGACGAAGGTCAAGGTCATTTAGAGATCATGTGAAGGTGAAATAGGGTGAAATTTAACATTGGCCATAAATTAAGAACTGCATGTGATAGATACTTTGTATTTGGATTTTGCAATCAACTCAAGAAGCTCTTTAGCTCGGTACATCTTGGGTCATGTCCAAAAAAGGTCAATGTCATGTAAAGGTCAAATACGGTTAATTCAACATTGGCCATAACTCTGAAACTACATTATGATAGAGACTTCATATTAGGCTTATATTGCTTGTGTTCTCAACTCAAGAAGCGCTTTAGCTCAGTACAGTTGGGTCATGTCAGACAAAGGTCAATGTCATTTAGAGGTCAACTAGACTTCAACATTGGTCATACCTCTGGTTTACAAACTAGAATAAACTTCTTTCTTTGTACATTTTCCTCACAAGAACAGCAATGACTACCATGTCAGCTTTATGATTTTAATTTACAGCCAAATGAATACATTTCAGTGACCAAACACCTGGGGGCATTTGTCACTTAGTACATGTATGACACCGTTCTTGTGTACTACCCAAAATTGTCTAACCCATATATTTCAAAATCGCAAAAAATGCAGATCCTGATCAGAGGGTTCATTCTTATCTGGGTCTACACTGTTTGAATAGGACAAGTGTACTATTCACAGGTACGGTGTTGTTACTGAAGCTTATATTTGTAATTTGGGTTCAAATGTTAAACCAAAATGACATATCTTTACACTTTGTCCTGCATTAAGCTGCAAATTGCGTTTAATACCATTAACCAATTTGTGCCTATTTATCGCCGCATTAAAGGGACATACATGTAGACAAACAGTGCAGACAATAATCTGACGCCGCATAATGCGGCGTTTGATCAGAGTCTTCACTGTTTGCTGACAGAATTTTCAATATAAAACAAGCGTAATCTGAAAACTTAGACCAGGCATCTCTTAAATGAAAATTGGACTAATCCAATATATATCCTGGTTCACCGAATTACCGGTGATCTAAGGATTCGTCTGACTATTTCTCATCAATTAATAAGGTTTTTAACTCAAAAATATATTAAACATATGAAGTAAACATTTCTTTATGATTTTCAGCTTTAATATATAAATACTCCCACAATTTGACATAAATAATCATAGTCAACTGTAGCGAGTGCGCCGCCATGTTTGTTTGGGCTACTCGTCCTATTATCGGTGTTCAGGTAAAATGACACCCGGAATAATTTTCAGGTATCGGCTTGAACTTCTATCAAATATTATTAAGAAGGCTATCTGTAAACATAATTTTTAACTGAAAAGTTGTAATATTTTCCGTCACATTTTTTCACAGTGGGGGCAAAGGAATATGTCACCTCTGCAAAGCACTCGAATTTTTTAACAATATTTTAAAAGTGTCCAATGCTGACATACATCGCACTGAGCCCAATTTACTATATCTATTGTGAACGTTATATCTTGTTGGAGGAAAAGGAAATCTAAAGAAAAAAATCAGACCATTTTTCAATGAATGACCTTTACTGGGATATTAGATTTGTCAAGATTAAAATGAGACCAAAACAAAACAAAAAAATTGGAAAACATTTTTTCCTCATATATAAGATCTAACTTATTTTCATTGTTTATCAGTATTGGTCAGAAGTTTATGCCAGTAAGCAGTCTTTATAAAATCCGTCGCGTGACGTCACGGCCACGCCCTTAGTCAACAGACTTTTTCGTAGTGAATTGAATCATTGGATATATTGAAATTTCATTATACAAATAGGTTAAATGGTTTTATATGGGGAGAAAATGATTTATCTTGCGTAATTAATAAAAAATGCACACTTTCCCTTTAGAAAAGACATTTTTTTGCTTTATACACATTAGTCTTGAGCAGCAGCCGAAAGATAAACGGAAGTTACATTCTGACACATGCGCGTAGCGGCGCTATGCTGAATACTCGGAAATCACCGGTAATAGGATGTCCACGGTAAACGGGTCAATAGCGATAAGCATGGGAGAATCCATTTGGTTTGATCGTGTTAAATCACAGATTTTAGTATCTGATTTACACATAATTGACTGCATCGGACGGAATTTTGACAGAAAAAGAGCCGGCAAAATGTCTATGCCCCGAAATCTGAGACCGATCTTTCTTGTTGGAAGTGTACTCCTGGTTGCTTTGGCTACAACATCAGGGACGGACCCATGTCCAAGATTAGGTAAGTATTTGTTATCACACTCACTGTCATGACGTCATCAATTAAAACAAAAATGTCTGCTTTTATATCTCAAATTTCAATGTTGGGTTACGCGGCGTCTGATCAGGATCCAAATTGTTAAGTCTAAACACCTAAAATTTCAATTTGACAAATAGAATCGGACGACAGTTGTTGAAAATTGAAGACGTCATGGCAGTGAAGAGGTTCATTATATCGGGAGCGCGACAAAACGTCGACAGACAAAACGCCGACACGACATATCATCGACAAGACAAAACGCCGACGTGACAAAACATCGACAAAAAAGATCGACAAAAAGACCGACAAACATCGACAAAGTTTATTTACCTGAAACTCATCTTTGAATATACATGTACATTTTAGGGGTTACGCGTAATCACTTGGCGTTTTAGGGAATTGATGAAATGTCACATTTTTCATGGAATAAATAGATTTGTTCTATCATAACATTTCTATTGGTTTTAAACATCATGCTTTCTTGAAATATCATGGTCTAATGAATATTCATACAAAGTTTCTTGCACAAGTGAATAAAACTAAGTTAACAGTGTGCATTTAAGTCAAGGCAATTAAAAAAAACCAAGACATTTGTCTTGTTAATAAGGTGAACAACATATTTTATAGCGGGGTACTTGCCTTTGAACTAAATGAACTAAACCAAACGTAATTACCAAATATTTATAAAAACTCAACGAAAAGCTTCAAAATTAAAGAAAGAATACTTGTAAAATATACTTACCTGTAAAAATGCGACAAAAGGTCGACACGACAAGTCGTTGTTTTGTCGTATCGGTGTTATGTCGCGTCGGCGTTTTGTCCTGTCGGCATTTTGTCGTGTCGGCGTTTTGTCTGTCGACGTTTTGTCATAGACCCATTATATCGTCATAAGCGACTAAATCGACTCGGCAAATAGTTTGAATAATTATTAGACACCGCGTGTAAGCACATGTACTTGATACATACATCTAGATCTATTAACCCCCCCCCCTTTAAAAAACTATACTATACTTCTATTATAGATACAAGGTAAACAGCGCAATTCGACACCTAGTCTTAACTATCGACTTAAACTGATGCTAAAATAGACTCGATCATGTGCATCAAAAGGTTTTATGTCGTTTTCATTTTTTTTAAAGGGGGGGTGTTAATAGATCTAGATGTATGTGTCAAGTACCTGTCCTGTGCGTGTAAGCATATTTATTGGGTAAGCGGACATGAGCCCCCCCCCCCCCACGAGCCCCGGCCGATTTTGCGCGGCCGGACATGAGTCCCCCGACTGTTGCGCGTGCGGACATGAGCCCCACCCCCCCCCCCCCCCCCCCGACACACCCTGTGATACGATACATGTTTTATTGTGTAAAAATGTAGATTTAAAAGTTCAAAACGTGTTTTTAAGCATTGTTTTGTCATTATTGCACTTTATATATTATAATTTTATACCCAAATGTTTGAGAACTTTGATATGTTTGAGAATTATGAGACACAAACAACACCTTTAAATTACTATTACAAGGACAATGGATTCAATTAATCTATCAAACTTACACGTTTCATTGGCGGTGTTTTTCAGTAAACAAGAGTTAGACTAAGTCAATTAAACAATTAATTCGATGTTCCATCAAAGTGTACCGACAGTTTGATTCGCTAATAGGCAACGATTATTTTTATTTGTCACTATTGTGTAATCAAGTTGACAATATAAATGATTAGATCTATCATCATTATAATTTTCCTACGAGGTATCATGATTAAATAAAAAAAAACTTGTTTGCAAAAAATATTAACAAAACATAGTATGTCGCTCCGAAGGTATTATGTCTGACAAACTTTTTCTAAAATTTGATCTAAATTAACCTGTTCTCTTAGTACATTATTACTGAGTTGATGTTATAGAACAGAACAGAACAAATCTTTTATTACATCTCTGGCATACAAACATGCAGTACGAGGTATTGTTATAAATATATGTCAAGAATAAATTTACATACTTTCTATATCTTAATGAGTAGTAGCAATGCAGACATAATAAAAGCTTTAGCTATGTTTACATATTACGGGTTCCAGGAACGTAGCCGCCTGCTGTCAGTGTCAAATATTAGTCAGTAAATTTGATTAACTTAGTAAATAAAGTCCAAGATATAAATTTTATATAAAACTGAATGTATATCTTATTGCTGCAGTGTAAGTTTATTTATATTGTTACAATTCGAATGTATATTTTGCTGCTACGCTGCTATTTATATTGCTACAAGTCGAATGTACTGTTTGCTGCTACGCTGTTATTTATATTGCTACAAGTCGAATGTATAGTTTGCTGCTACGCTGCTATTTATATTGCTACAAGTCGAATGTTTATTTGAGTCAGTGTCAAACAACGGTCAATAATTTTGATTGCCATTATAAATAAATGTGGTGATATAAACTTGATATAAAACTGAATATATATATTTTATTGCTGAAATGTAAATGCATTTATATTCCTGCAATACAAATGATTATTTTGCTGTTACAATAGGAAGAATAATGTACTGAGTTTGATAACCGATTATCTCACCACATAAAAACCATGTTCCTTTATATATGTTTATATGTTGTTGATTTGGGCCGGTGGCCATATATCAAATAAACTTTGTCATTGTCATTGTCATTGTCATTGTTATACATCAAATTATTAATGTTACGTGACCAAATGGCGTGTTAAAGTGCATATTATATAAAGTGTTAATAGTAGTATGAACTAGTATAATTCCAAACAATATCTTGATAAGGAGTTATATCTACTGAATGTATTCTTGATTTTGATTATTTTCGTTTATTTGGGGGGAATGAAGTCAATGCTTCAGTGAATAGTACCTAAAGATTGTACATGTATAACTTAAATCATTTATCCTACATGAACACTCTTTGTGTCTATCACTCTATCAACAAACACTCAACAAAACTTACATCAAATTTACCCTTGTCTCGTCAGGCGCGGCCGTGCTACTATATGCAAACAGTTTAGGTGGAGTTAGGACGCCGAGTAAGTCGGCGTCACAACTGCATCCAAGCTGTTTACCATCTAGTTCAAAATAGTCGAGAAATGGAGCAGTAATAGACTAATTCAGCATGATAAGGGTAAAGAGAGATATTTATACATTACAGTATGTCTTTGTGTATTTACCATAGCTATTTTGTCTGTACTTTTGTATATAGTATGTTTAATGTTTTTGATTGTATGTTTCTATATGTAAATCTTCATTATTGGAGGAAATAAAGATATATACTTATAGTTAATTATCTGTCCGATCAGGGGGTGCTTATGTCCGCCCGCGCAAAACAGGCGGGGGCTCTGTCCGCCCGCGCAAATTCGGCCGGGGGGCTCGTGTCCGGTGGGGGGGGGGGGGCTCATGTCCGTCAATCGCATATTTATTGTATCATGCCATGTTCTTTATCTGTTTGTAATTAGCCAAAGGCAATTTTGTTGCCGATATGCTAATAAAATGTAAACTGAAACTGATTATATTCAAAAACATTTACAAGGTCGAATCAGGAAATAATTTTAACCCATATGTGCCCAGTGGTTTCTGCCATGCTTATATATTGGATTAGTTCATTTTTAGCTATTATCGTCACCCTGTCGTCTGCGTCTGCGTCTGCGTCTGCGTCAGCGTCTGCGTCTGCGTCTGCGTCGGTTAAGTTTTTTGCTTAAGGTTTTTGTAAGAGTTGATTTCTCAATAACTATCAAAGGTATCCATTTGAAACTTGGAATAGTTGTTCAGTATCAAAAGGGCAACTCATCACAACAAGGCAGGTAACCCTGGGATTTGTCATTTTAGAGTTATTGCCCTTGATTTATTTACTTAAAAATTATAAATTAACATATCTCAATAACTATCAAAGGTATCCATTTGAAACTTTGAATAGTTATTCAGTATTAAAAGGGCAACTCATAACAACAAGACAAGTAACCCTGAGGTTTGTGTATCCAGAGTTATTGCCCTTGTTTTATTTACTTAAAAGTTATAAATTAACATATCTAAATAACTATGAAAGATAATTACTTGAAACTTTGGATACTTGTTAAGTATTAAAAGGAAAACTCATTACAATAAGGTAGGTTACTCTGTAATTTGTAATTCCAGAGTAATTGCCCTTGTTTTATTTACTTAAAACTTGTAAATTGAAATATCTTAATAACTGTTGAAGGTATTAACTTGAAACTTTAAATGCTTGTGTTATATCAAAAGGGCAACTCATTCAAACAAGAAAGGCGATCGGGGATGTGTTATTCCAGAGTTATTGCCCTTGTCTTTATTTACATAAAACTTGTAAATTGAAATTTCTCAACAATTACCATAGGTATTAACTTGAAACTTTGAATACTTGTTCACTTTCAAAAGGGCATCACCTTTCTACAAAGCAAATAACCATGGGATTTGTCAATGCAGAGTTATTGCCCTTGTTTGACCAAGAATTTGTATATGAAATTATTCAGTAACTGTAGAAAGTTATTAATTTCAAACTTCCAATATATTTGAATACTTGTTTAGTTTCAAAAGGGCAACTCATTACAACAAGGCAGGTAAAGCAGGCAAAGATATTGTCCTTCTTTTGACTTATAGTTTACTTTAAATGGAATGTAGACTGTCCAAGTATGTTTAAGTTGTTGTTGCTTACACACTTCTATGATCAAGTGGGCACTAAACACCCATAGCCGTCTCAAGTACATGTATATGAAAGTCGAGCGTCCAGCACCCGTTTGCGGTGCTCTTGCAATTCCTATCAGCAAACTGTAGACTCTGATCAGACGCCGCCGCTTAATCAGAGTCTAAACTGTTTGCCTATGCCCCATATATGGGACTGAGGGCACAAATGGGTTAAAAGTAAAGGATATATTGTAGATGTACATGTAGAATAAAAATTGGCGTTGAAAAAAATGGGTTTTATTTTATCAGCTCGTTAGAATGTTTTTAATTTTGAAGATATTGCAAAAATCAAGGTGCATCTATTCGATGGAAGTAATTACCAAGCTTATCACAATCATCAAAACATTGAAAAGACTCAATTGATTTACTTTAATAGTTTGGTAAATTGCTTCTTTGAACTAATTGAAATGATAATGATTATGGCCAAACTGTCGTTGTGTTTTCTTTAATCAGGCACTGTTCAAATAAGCCGATTTTCACACCCTCACCATTGTTGTTGGTGGTAGTGTCGTCTGTAATATTTTCAAAGTCGGATTTAGGGCTGTTTTGATTACAGAAATGTTGATAGGAGTGTAAAAAAGTTTGGACCCTGATCAGAAGACGCGTTACGCGTCGTCTAATCAGGGTCCAAACTGTTTGTAATGTCGTCTTTTGGCGTCATTGAGAGTGAAAGAGTTCCTTTGCTTTCTGCAAATCCGTTACACTTCATTAAGGCGCCACCTGTCTTTATAACTGCTTTTGCATTAACCTTTATGAACACAGTTATTTTCTAAGTCCAGAGCGATCTGTTACTAGAATCTACTATATAGTGCTCCCTCCCAACAACGGTCCTCCCAACAACGACTCCCTCCTTACAACGACCCTTGCCTCTATTACCCAAACAAGACATTTATATAAAACCTTTTCATGACTGCAATAACGTCTGCTTAAATTTGTCGTCTGCTCTTTTTCTCAAAGTCACATATAAGTGGACATTTTGATTAGAATAAAAATAATGAAGAGTGGCACACAGCTTGAATCCAGATCAGACGCCGCGTGACGAGGCGTTTGATAGTAATCCAAGTCTTAATTGTTCCTCCCTATAACGACTCCCTCCGAACAACACACACAATCTGTGTCTCCCATTGGGTGTCGTTGTAGAGAGGGAGCACTGTAATACTAATACTACAACTACATGTACTCCTTTTTCTGAGTGTAAAGTTCGAGAATCAAGCCAACGACTTGGATCTAGACTAGATCAAGATTTTACATCTAGTTATGCTGGAAACTCTTACATATGTGTAATAGTTACTGTTTATCAATTTACAAAATGCAAGGCTCCAGATAAGGGGAGTATTTCAAAAACCGAAATCTTTATTTTTACATGAAAGCCCATGGTGTCACTACTCATTAGAATTGTCACTATGGAACAACTATTGTACATATGTTAATATTCATCGCGAACAGTGTACTTTAGAAGAGTGCACTTGTCATATGCAAATAATAAAGACCCTGATCAGAGGGCGCCTTCAGGGAGGGGCTCAGTGTTTGTCATAATGCAATACATTGACGAAAACCGCCTTAAAAAGTAGTCAAAAATGAAATAGACTAAATTAATTCATTTTATTTTTATTGCAATTCTCCATTTAAAGTTTGAACTGTGTATTTTGGC
Organism: Gari tellinella; assembly: GCA_922989275.2. Lineage (NCBI taxonomy): Eukaryota > Metazoa > Mollusca > Bivalvia > Cardiida > Psammobiidae > Gari > Gari tellinella. The sequence goes on along the minus strand of OV277860.1, from coordinate 60,440,001 downwards.
ACGATGGTCGTACGGATTACAGTTGTTCGGGGGTGAAAGGGTTAAAAAAGTTTTGTATTTTGTTGAAAAAAAAACAACACCTTATTGTAAAAGCGTTAGACATAATTTTCCTGTTTAGGGAATTGCGGCAAGGGTCGTGGTAAGGACACGAGCCCCAGGTCGATTTTGCGGGCGGACACGAGCCCCCCACTTGTTTTGCGCAGGCGGACATAAGCCCCCCCCCCCCTCCCCGGTCGGACAGATAATAAAAGAATGTTTTGTTGATATTTGAAACAATGAAGTTTTTCTTCGGTTATAAATATTGCATTGCTTGTTAGTAATAATTCGCTATTTATTAATTGTTTCATTTTAAAAATGATACCTCGGAGGAAAAAGATTATGATGATAGATGTAATCATTTATACTGTCAACTTGGTTACTTAATAGTGACAAAACAGGATAATCGTTGCCTATTAGCGAATCAAACTATCGGTAATACTTAGATAATACCTGGAATTAATTGTTTAATTGACTCTTGTTTACTGAAGAAACACCGCCAGTGAAACTTGTAAGTTTGATAGATTGATTGCATCCATTGTCCTTATAATCGTTTAGTTAAAGGTGTTGCTTGTGTCTCACAAATAATTTTGAATAGACTCACAAAATGGAGCCAGGCACACGAAAAAATAATTAAAAATCAGTTTGGATTCCAAAAAGGCAAGTCCACTGTCGACTGTATTTTCGTATTACACGCCATAATTGCAAATACTCTAGCAAATAAAAAGAAGTTATATTGCGCTTTCATCGATTTCGAAAAATGTTTTGACAAAATTGATAGAAGTTACCTATTCCATAAGTTAATAACTGAAAATGTAAGTTCGAAACTTGTAAAAGCCTTTAAAAGTATGTATAGTGTAGTAAAAGCATGTGTTAGATATAATTCAGAAACAACATCGTTCTTCGAATCTAATATCGGAGTCAAACAAGGAGACCAGTGCTCTACTATACTGTTTTTATTTTTTGTAAATGATATATTGACTCATCTAAATAGTAATATTGATGACTTATTCACACTTGATGACTTAAAACTATTCATCCTCTTATTTGCTGATGACGCAGTAGTATTTGCACACACGCCACATGCTCTACAGTCATTACTTGACGACCTATAAATATATTGCAACACTTGGGGACTTAAGGTTAACACAAAGAAAACAAAGATTATGATATTTGAGAAAGGCCGACCAACAAAATATGATTTTAGATATAATGATATGATATTAGATATTGCAGACTCCTTTAAATATCTTGGGATAAACATGTTCAAAAATGGAAATTGGTTCCGAACACAGAAAAAATTAGCAGAACATTCGTTATTTGCTATGCATAACCTGTTCATAATTTTTAACCAGTTAGACCTAGCTATAACAGATAAATGTAAACTTTTTGATAGCCTCGTAGGCTCTATACTAAATTATGGAGCAGAAATTTTCGGATACCATGAATGTAAAAATATAGAACTAATACACTGTAAATTCCTACGAAAAATATTATGTGTTCGAAAAAGTACTAATCTTGATGGTTTATATGAATTAGCGCTAGATTTTTAAAAATGTCAGCATCCATAATAGCCCCAACACTCACACAATTATTTAACCGAAGTATAGTATGTAGTGTGTATCCACAAGTTTTTAAGAAAGCTAAAGTAACTCCTATTTACAGGAAAGGTCCTAAAGAAGAAAAGTCGAATTACAGACCAATTTCAGTTTTACCAATCATTTCCTTGATTTTTGAAAGACATGTTAGTTCCTGTTTAAAGCAATTCATAGAAAATAACAACTTGTTCTACTCTAGACAATCAGGGTTTAGGTCCAATCATTCCTGCCAGACTGCCTTAGTAAAATTAATAGATGACTGGATTGCAGCCATCGATAGTAATGAGATTGTAGGTTCAATCTTCTTAGATCTGTCTAAGGCTTTTGACCTGGTTGATCACATGCTACTCTTGGAAAAGTTAAAACATTTCAATATTAACCAAAAGACATGTTCATGGTTTGCCTCATACCTGCATAATAGATCTCAACAAACGCATGTATCTGGAGTAACCTCGCAGCTACTTCTGTTTTATCTGGTGTACCACAAGGCTCAGTCTTAGGTCCTCTTTTATTTTTGATATTCATAAATGACCTACCATCTGCATGTACACATTCTGTTGCAGACATTTTTGCAGACGACACAACGCTGTCAGTACATAATGCTTCTCTCAACTTTGTAGCAAACTCGTTGAGTAAAGATCTATTTAACGTTAATGATTGGTGTGAAAAGAACAAAATGTCAATTAACGTTGCAAAAACTAAATCCATGTACATTACATCAAGATCTAAATCTGCAGGCATTCAAAATATTGCTCTGCCAATCCCATTTGGAAATGAAGAAATCCATTGCAGTCGTGAGGAGAAGTTACTCGGTGTCACCTTTGATGTATTTTTATCTTTTGATAGCCATATCAATAACATACTTAAAAAGTGTAACTCCTTATTATACCTCCTCTCAAGAATCAAAGTATTTCTAACTATACCATTGAGAAAAATGTTTTTTAACTCCTACATCTTACCTCATCTCGACTATTGTTGCGTTATTTGGGGAAACTGTTCAATATCGCAAGAACAAAAAATCATTCGTTTTCAAAAACGTGCAGCAAGGCTTATCCTTAATAAAGATAAAACTGCCCATTCAGCTGATCTCTTCAAAGAACTTAATTGGATGACTTTTCCGGAAAGAGTTACATTTCACAAAGCTACTCTAATGTTCAAAGTATTCAAAGGTTTGGCACCTGTATATTTATATGATTTGTTCACATTAAAGTCAAATGTGCATGATAGAAATTTAAGGTCTTCATCAAATTCTCAGTTATATTCTCCCAGACCAAAGTCTTAATTTTTCAGGAGGTCGTTTGCCTATTCTGGAGCTATGGTTTGGAATAACTTGCCTTTGAACATAAGAAATGCTCAATCACTTGCCTCATTTAAAACTTCATACCTTAAATGGGTTAAATTAGACAGATAGTGTAGTCACTTGTTATGCTTCATAATGCTTCAAAATGTAATACATGTATAGTGATGAAAATTTGCTGCTCAGGGGTGAAAGTTCATTTCCCACTATAGTTTAAATTATAAACAAGGTAGATTACTGTACATGAAATTTATTAAAAGGCGCCAAGGTTTCTATACGCCGCATATTGTAGTTTGCAGCTGAAGTAAGCTGTTCTTTACGTTTAATATGGGTTTATATCACTATTCCTAAGGTGCCAGTCTAACCATCGCTTTCCTTGACCCGTTACCACATATCGAAACGCCTTTAAGCGCATTCAATTTGTGCAGTCATAATTATTTACAAAAAGTTAAATAAGAATATTTGCTAGATCTATATCTTAGCAACTTAAGGCTGGCTGAAAAAAGGTTAATGCATCTTAAGGCGCATTCTGCTTTACTTTTAACCTGCTTTAAGTGATCACCTGTCTTCAAAACTTGAACTATGCCATGTGCGGTAAGGGGTTAATGTTGCGATGGTTTCATGTAGGCTTTGTTTTTGCTGCTGAACCCCTGATCGGCTGTTACACTATTAACCTTTAGCCCGCTAATTATGTCGATAGTAGTTTTTGCTGAAAGTGTAGACCCAGATGAGATACTTCCTTAAGAAGCTCTCTGATCAGAGTATACATTGTTTGCTAGAAGAAGAAATTATTCTGAAATAGACAACATTCTAAGTTTTCAAATTCATTGTATTCTACTTTTAAATAAATGGTTTGAATAGTATCCATAAAATGAGGGGTAATTTTTTGAATATGCGTTGAGCTAAGGGTTAATGACTGAGCAAGGCCTTAGCTGCTTGTAAGGGCTTCTATGTATATAAGTTATGATATAAATATGGATCTTGATTAAAACCTACATGTTGCTTTAACCCTTTACTACATAGATATGTTTCATGAAAAATGTTTTATGTTCTCTAGTAGATGGTGACTTGAAGCGGGTTTAAAGTAAAACAGAGTGCACATTTAGGCTCACTTTGATTTACTTTCAACCTGGTTTAAGTGATCACCTTTCTTCAATACTAGAAATATACCATGGAGTAAAGGGTTTGAAGTATCTTTGGTATATTCCTTCCCGTTTGTTATGAAATTTCATTGATCTAGATCTTTGCTATTTGTCAAATCGTCGGGTTTTTTTGGCTTTATATTGCCTCTACCTATTCAATATTCATGTATAGATAACAAATCCTGAATTCTCATAATGACACTTATGCATTATCATTTTCAGCTTAATCTTTAAAATGCTTTAAGTAAACAGAGTAGTCCCTGTAGAGAGCTCCTACAGGAACTGTCTTTTCAGGGTCCACTCTGTTTGCAAAGGTTTAAAAATACTGATTTGTAATTGTGTTCCTTCATGTTGTATATATGTTAATTTTGTTTGTGGACCATATTGAAAATTGGTTTGTTTGTTCTATACCAAATATGTAATCCACATGAAATAAAGTCGTTATTATTATTATTATTATTATTATTATTATTATATGGAGAATTGGGTAGATATCCTATGCAAATCTGCCGAAAGATATTAATAATAAAATTTTGGTTTAAAATTATTCAATCTGCAAATAACTCACCTGTAAAGATGCTATACAATATGTTAAAACCAGACGCAAACAATGGTAATACTTACAACGGTACAAATTGGGCTTCACATGTTAAACAAAATGTCAAATATATGGATAAGGCAAGATAACGATACTACTCCTCTTAACGCTATTAAAGAAAGACTCATAGATTCTTACAAGCAAAACTGGCATAATAGTATCAACAATTCAAACCGACTAATATCTTATTGCAAGTACAAAGAAACTCTTGAATTAGAAAAATACCTTAGCTCCATAAATAATAATCGTTACAGAATCGCCCTTACTAGATTTAGACTTTCCTCTCATGATTTAGCTATAGAAAAAGGACGACACATAAATGTACCACGAACAGAAAGAATTTGCCAAAATTGTAACATGAAGATAATAGAAGACGAATATCACTTCCTCTTGGTTTGCCCGAAATTTAGCGAACTAAGAAGGCGATATTTTTCTCCTTACTTTTGTCATTGGCCGAATATTCACAAATTTAAAAACTTGATGTCATCTAAATCACCAAAAACTATTCGTAATCTTTCGAAATTTATATACAGTGCATTTAAAGTTAGGACTGAAAATTAGAACATTAAACACGTTACGATATATGTCAGATCATTTATTCCCCTAAAGTTAGGTGGAATACATAATTATATCTATAAAATAATTAGAACTCTAGTCAGTTTATATATACTTCTCTGTAAAGTTTGTTTACGAAACTTAATTTTCCATGTCAGTGCATTTTACGTATGTATATTGAATTGTACATGTTTATTGATGGCTATGAATATGCTAATGTTATTTTATGCCAAATAAAGATCTGTATCTGTATCTGTGTCTCATAATTTTTAACATACAAGTTTTAAATATGCAAGTTTACACAATAAAACATGTATCTTATAATAGGGTGGATCAGGGGAGGGGGGGGGGGCTAATGTCCGCACGGGGGATTTGGGGGGGGGGGGGGGGGGGGGCTCATGTCCGCTTACCCGGTGAACGAAAACCTAAAACCTTAAAACGTTTATGTTTGTCTGTTTGATAGTACATGTTTAATGGCTTTCTTGTTTCCCAGTTAAAGCGTCGTGTACTTTGGTTCCCAATCCAAGCCTACCTATCAGTCGCATACGTGGCCAGATACTCTTTAAACAGCAAGTTGTAAGTATAATTGAAACTCGATAATTCGAAATCGTTTTAGTTCGAACATACAGTGGAGAATACGTTATTCTTTCCCGTTTAAACGAAACGCAAACGCAAAACACTAAAATGTAGAAAAAGGCAACTTTTTGACAAATCTGACCTTTCATTTTCATCTGAGTGGCAAACAGTTTGGAGCCTGATCAGACGCCAGGTTACCCGGTGTCTGATCGGGTTCGAATTGTTTGTAATAGAAATAACAGTTTTAGTGTAAACGCGTTTATTGGGAAAGAACAACGTTTTCTCCACTGTACCCGTGTTTCAAAGTTAACGCATGGCTAATACGGGTATGTTCGTCCTAAGCGAGATTGAGTTATCGAAATTAAACTTATGAAATACTAGTAAGGTCGACATACTTATTTCGATTTTTTTCCTCATTTCTACAGAAGAATTTCTTTATTTTACCCCGTTTTAAATCGAACATATCCCTATTATTTCAAAGTTAAAGCGTGGCTTTTATTTCAAAGTTAAAACGTCACAAAGTCACATTTTAATTTTGAACTAAGGATAATGTTCGACTTAAAGCAAGGTAGAAATAAATTCCTCTGTAGAAATGAGGAAAAATCGAAATGAGTATGCACAACCGAAATTCGATACGTTGAAATTGCTATTTCCCCATAAATACGCCGTTTTACGCCTTCGGTTTATCCCTTCATCGAAGAAGATATTTCCATTTTATACAGTCATGAATATGTTCCATAAGAAATATTTTCAATATTCTAGCAGATGGTAGCTTAAAGCAGGCTGAACGTAAAGCAGAATGCGCCTCAGGGCGAATTCTGCTTTACTTTCAACCTGCTTTAAGTAGTCACATATCTTCAATACCAGAAATGGGCTATGGGGTAATGCGTTGAATCGAAGTTTGACTGAATGTTCAAGATCTCGCGTTAGTGACTGTTGTTGTTGTGGCTGTTGTTGTTATTGTTGTTGTTGTTGTTATTGTTGTTGTTGGAAATACATTATTCTGTACCGTTCACCTAATCCACACCTGAAACTTCAAATGAACAATTCCAGTTTCCAGTTTAATTTAGTCCATTTTAACTTTAGAGGGGTGTTTATAATAAAACATTGCAATGTGACAAACAGTACAGAACCTGGTCAGACGACTCCTTTAGAGTCTACTTTTTTTGCATATGACCAGGCCTGCCATAAGTTTATAAAAAAAATCCTAAAATTTCAAATTTTTCAATTTTTCAAGCCCGATTTTCCTGATTATATCTTTAACCCATAGTCTGTTTCAGACACGTAATGCTTAAAGCAGGTTGAAAGTATGAAACAGAATGCGCCTTAAGGCGCAATCTGCTTTACTCTCAGCCTATTTTAAGCTTCCATCTGTTGGAATAAAAATCCGAAGATTTCGGAAAAATCCGGAGAAATGGCAGCCCTGTATGACAAGTGGACTATTAACAGTAACGCTGTATGAGACGAGTATATTCGTCAATAGGGCTCAATGATTTAAGCGTTATCAAAAGCAATGTAATAACATAGTTAAAGCGAGTGATACATTTTAGAATGTTGATAATTTATTGTTACATGTATTTAAATATCAAATTCAGAGTAACTGGACATTGTTTGGGAATGTGTGTTGGGCGTGTTGTGTTATTCTGTTATTACAAAAATGTACGTATTTCATCACATCTATCAATATTTCATTATTTATTTGGGCACAACCAGACAGCTATATAAAAAAAGAGTAGGGAATGTTCACTTTCCCTCTCCCTCTGGGAGAATAAGCACTGGCTTTGGCATAAAATGGACGTACGTTTACCTATTACCCCATAGCATGTTTCTAGTTTTGATAACAAGTTGCTATACTTATAGGGCATGTTGAAAGTAAAGCAAAATGCGCCTTATGGCGCATTCTGCTTTACTTTCAGCCTGCTTTAAGATAAAATCTGATGGAATATAAAAATATTTCTTATGATACATATTCTTGACTGTATAAATTGGAACTATTTTTTTCAGTGGATGAATAAATGAAAGACGTAAAAAGGCGTATTTATGGGGTAATGGGTTAAAACAGACAATCACTATTTCTTCACAGACATGTAACAGAGAGTATCCCGTGGAAATCAAGGTCAGAATATATGGTATTAGGGTGGCTGTCGGGAACGTGACTTTACACGGGTTTCATGTGCACCAGTCCGGGGACTATTCCGGGGGCTGTGAGTCCATGGGAGGACATTACAACCCAGACGGCCAAGTCCACGGGTCACGATGCGACCCAACTTGGTAATATATCTTTTACACATGTTATGTACAGTGTTCCCTCTCTACAACGGCCCTCCCAACAACGACTCCCTCCTTACAACGACCCCGTAGATATTTTGAGTCAAAGCATGGAGAGCATGCCCCTACTAAGCTAGCGTCTGGGCAAAGAACCAGTCAGGCGTCTCTTGTGTTGCCCGCACCATATATGTGATAGTTGGGTTAGTAAAACCTATTGAACCCCCCCCCCCCCCCCCCCCCACACACACACACCCTTGAGATCTGGTATGCCAGTGCCTCTATACAAAACTTCTGATGACTGAGTCGTTGCTTGCACAATTTTCTCATGCATTACAGTTACTTTTACGCCTAGTGAGAACGATGGGGGGGATCAATGAATGGACTGGGGTAATGTCTTTAAGCGATGATATTTTGTAAGTTGATTAGTATTTCTTATCTATTTTCGCTTGTTATCACTTGATTTTCGTTTGATGATGTATATCGATGTATTTAGTACAATTTGATATTTAGCTCGCCTGTACGAAGTACTAGACGAGCTATTGCAATACCCCCGGTGTAGTCGTCGTCGTCGTGAACGGCGTAAACAATTTTAAGAAAATGTCTATAACTTCTATGTCCCTTGAGGTATTACTTACATAGTTGGTATGTGTGTGACTTATACCTTGAACTAAGGGCTCGCGTTTAGGTTTCGAAATCTGTGTTTTAGTTTCGAAAAATACCCATAACTTCTATGTCCCTTGAGGTATTGCTTCATAGTTGGTATGTGTGTGTGTATGGACAAGACCTTTCCATGCAAAGAAAATTTGGACCCCTGTGACCGTGACCTTGAACCTAGGGCCCGCCTTTAGGTTTCGAAATCTGTGTTTATGTTTCGAAAAATGCCTATAACTTCTATGCCCCTTGAGGTATTGCTTTCATCGTTGGTAGGTGTGTATATATGGACACGAATTTTCCATGCACAGAAAAATGTTGACCCCTGTGACCTTGACCTTGAACTTAAGGCTCGCCTTAATGTTGCGAATCTGTGAGTAGGTTTAGAAAAATGCCCTTAATTTCCATTTCCCTTGAGGTTTTGCTTTCATAGTTGGTATGTGTGTATGTATGGACAATACTTCTCCATGTACAGACAAAATTGGACCCCTGCACGACCTTGATCTTGAACTTAGGGCCTGCCTTTAGGTTTCGAAATCTGTGTTTAGGTTTCGAAAAATGCCCATTACTTCAATGCCTTGAGGTATATTTTTCATAATTGGTATGTGTGTGTATATGGACAAGACCTTTCTATGCACAGACAAATTTGGACCCCTCTGGCCTTGACCTCGAACTAAACGCCTGCGTATAGGTTTCGAAACATGTGTTTATGTTTCGAAAAATGCCTTTAACATCTATGTCCCTTGAGGTATTGCTTTCATATTTGATATGTGTGTGTATATGGACAAGACCTTTGCATGCACAGAACAATTTAGACCCCTGTGACATTGACCTTGAACTTAGGGCCCACGTTTAGGTTTCTCAAAGTGTCTATAACCCCTATGTCCATTAAGATATTCCTTTCATTTTCAGTGTGCATGTGTATATGAACAAGATCTTTCCCTGCATGCAAAAAGTTTGACCCCAGTGACCTTGACCTTGAACTCAGGACCCGCGTTTAGGTTTCGAAATCTGCGATTAGGTTTCTCAAAATGATTATACTGTACCTCATATGTCCTTTTATATGTTGCTTTATTCTTGGTGTGCATATGGACAAGACAAATTATTTTACCCCAGTGACCTTGAACTTGAAGTAAGGGCCCAAGTTCGGTGTCGAACTCTGTGTTCAGGTTCTCAAACTGCCTATAACTCCTATGTCCATTGAGATTTTCCTTTCATATGAGGCATGCATATATATATATGGACAAGACCTTTCCATGCGCACAAATTATTTTACCTCAATGACCTTTACCCAGAAGTTAGGGCACATGTTTAGGTTTTGAAATCGGCGTTTCAGGTTTTTCAAAATGCCTTTAACGCATACGTCCATTTAGATATTCCTTTCATATTCGGTGTACATGTGTATATGGACAAGACCTTTCCGTGCATGCAAAACGTTTGACCCCAGTGACCTTGACCTTGAACATAGGATCCAGGTTTAGGTTTCGAAATCTGCGTTTAGGTCTCTCTAAATGCCTATCCCTCATATATCCGTTGAGATATTCCTTTCATATTTGGCATGCATGTGAATATGGACAAGACCTTTCCATGTATGCAAAAAATTCAGCTCAGTGACATTGACCTTGAACTTAGATCCCGGGCTTAGGTTTCGAAATCTGCGTTTAGGTTTAAAACAAACGCTTATAATTCCTATGTCCCTTAATGGGTTACTTTCATATTTAATATGCATGCGTATATGGACAAGACCTTTCGATGCAGGCAAAAAGACTGACCTGGGTGACTTTGAATGTGCTTTTAAGTTTCTAAATGTGCCGATAACGAGCTTTGTTGTCTCTCGGACATCTATTGTTAAATGAAAGTAATGTATTTTGCCGTCGGAGCGAAGTGTTCTTTTCTCCTTCTTATATGGCGTCTTTCTGACCGTCGACCAATGGCAGCTTAGCGCCAGGTGCCCGATTATCTATGCCCTTAAAGTTTTATTGGTTAATGAGTAAACCCCTTCACTGCCTTACCCTAGGTATATTTATTATTTTTCAACAGTTCAGATTCAAATCAGACGCCGAATATGATAAGGATCTAAAATGTTTGACACTCGTTTCAACAATTCTTAAGTCAAATTATCTAAAATTTGAAATTGAGAAATTAAAGTAGACGACAATTCTTTAACCCTTTCCCTTATAGAAGCGACTTTTAGCACATTCATTTTATTCATCCGCTGCAGAAAATAGTTCCAAAATATACCGTAATGAATATGTGTCATATTAAATTCTTTCCTTATTCTAGCAGTTAATAGCTTAAAGCAGGCTGAAAGTAACGAAATCATACACGACAGTATTATTACGTTGGTTGGGGAAACTTCCATTATAGGGCGCGGCATAGTGGTACGTGTAACTGTTGGGCTGATAGAGTAGAAATGTTTCTTTGACCGATCACTCCATGTTTCACGCCTTGAATGTTTTTCTCCAATGAAGAAAAAACAGATGTACTTGATACAGTCGATAATATATACCGTAAGAAATATTTTTTATATTACCTAATGCTCTATACAAATTGTAATTCGTTATTTTTGACTGTTTTGCTGTGTTAATCTGACATTTCCTAATCCAGAGGACACAGCTTTAACTGTTACCCTCCAGGACGAACTGTTTCATCCGCGAAAAAGATGCGTATAAGTTTTAAAATCATGGGGAACAGTTAAAATCATTGTCCCTCGTTATCAAGGAAGACATTTCGAACTGTTGCCCTCGAAAGTCTTCCCTGATAACTCGGGCTAATAGTTTTGACTGTTGCCCAACCACACATCACATGAAATAACTACATGTATAATTATACTATATCCTAGCGGATGGTAGCATAAACATACTGAAAGTAACGCAGAATGAGCGGCCACGTGTCTCTTTAAAATGTTTGGCAAAAACAGGTCAATGACAATGATTGTATTGATATATGAAAAGAAACCCTACATGGACATTATAAAATCAGAGATGAAAATTAGTGAAAGACACAGAGCGATAGAAGAAAGAGATGAGGATTGGGGCTGCCAAACAGACATAAAGAGAGACATTCTGTCAACCAACAAAAAACCAATCAGTAAACATTTTAGACTGTTATCGGACGCCGCGCTATGCGGCTTCTAATCAGAGTCTTCACTGTTTGTCTATGTCCTACATGTATACATATATGCAGGACCATGAGCACAAATAGATTAAATGAAAAAAATACATTTTGGCTGATATGATTTAAACATCAGCTATTTCAATGATAAGATAGTGTTTGTAAACAGTTATCAAATTGAATCCCATTTTTAGCTCGCCTGTTCGTAGAAATAGCAGAGCTAATGTCATACACCCGGCGTGAGTGAGCGTGAGCGTGGTCCAGGTTAAAGTTTTTTGGACGGGTTGTTTTAAAGCTTAATATTTGTGCCAGGGTTATAAAATTTTGTATGGAGGTTCATTTGGGGTTAAACATTGATGTTATGATATTGGAATATAAAAATAATTTTAAAATATGTCAATTTTCAACATGTTTTGGACTTAGGTTTTTCGACTACAAATTACCAGGTTAAAGTTTTTTGGACGGGTTGTTTTAAAGTTTAATACTTGTGCTAGGGTTATGAAATTTTGTATGGAGGTTCATTTGGGGTTAAACATGGATGTTATGATGTTGGAATTTAAAAATAATTTTAAAATATGTCAATTTTCAACATGTTTTGGACTTAGGTTTTTCGACTACAAATCACCAGGTTTAAGTTTTTTGGACGGGTTGTTTTAAAGTTTAATACTTGTGCAAGGGTGCTGAAATTTTGTATGGAGGTTTATTAGGGGTCAAATATTGATGTTATGAAGTTGGAATTTAAAAATGATTTTAATTTTTGTCAATATTTGACATGTTTAGGACTTATGTTTTTCGACTACAAATCACAAGGTTAAATGTTACACAAGTTGTTTTAAAGTTTAATATAACTAGATTTAGACTCAACATTAATTTAATAATCTTTCTAAACTGAAAATTGATTTGCTTTCGATACAAGATTTTTTTTAGACTTAAACTTTAAACAGGCGAGCATCAGGTGGCTTTAATAACACCCATTTCTGGTTAGCTCGCCTGTTCGTAGAACAGCAGAGCTAATGTCATACCCCCGGCGTGAGTGATCGTGAGCGTGAGCGTGGCCAAGGTTAAAGTTTTTTGGACGGGTTGTTTCAAAGCTAAAATTTGAAATTTTGTATGGAGGTTCATTAGGGGTCAAACATTGATATTTTGGAGTTTAAAATTAAAAATAATTTTAATATTTGTCAATATTTTACATGTTTTGGACTTAGGGTTTTTTGCTACAAAGGACCAGGTTAACAAAGGAGGTTCATTTGGTGTCAAACATTGATATTATGAAATTGGAATTTAAAATTAATTTCAATTTATTTCAATTTTTAACATGTTTTGGACTTTGGTTTTTCGACGACAAATCACCAGGTTAAAGTTTTTTGGACGGGTTGTTTTAAAGCTTAATATTTGTGCTAGTATGCTGAAATTTTGTATGGAGGTTCATTTGGGGGTAAACATTGATGTTATGATGTTTGAATTTAAAAATAATTTAAATTTATGTCAATTTTTGACATGTTTTGAACTTAGGTTTTTGGACTACAAATCACCAGGTTAAAGTTTTTTGGAAGTGTTGTTTTAAATCTTAATATTTGTGCTAGGGTGTTGAAATTTTGTATGGAGATTCATTAGGGGTCAAACATTGATGTTATGAAGTTGAAATTTAAAATTATTTTAATATTTGTCAATTTTTGACACGTTTTGGACTTAATTGTTTTGACTACAAATCACCAGGTGATAGTTTGGACAGGTAATTTTCTTTTGATACAAGATGTTTTTATGCCCCCGGCATCGACAGATGCGGAGGCATATAGTAATCGTCATGTCCGTCAGTCCGTCCGTCAGTCCGTCCGAGCGCACGAAAGGTCCTTTATTGGGTAGGGAGAACAATAGATTCCATTCATTCCGTGATTGCCCTATTGTTATTGTTGGGTATTTTAGTGTACTGTTGGGTACTTTTAAACAAAAAATATACCCAACAAATGTCCAACTGTGAGAACGTCCGTCCGTGTGTCCGTAACAAGGTTAAGTAGAATTTACCGTTTCGTCTAGCATCAACAACGCTTACCCAAATGCTTGGATACTTATACAGTTGTTGCCTTGGACCATTCCCTATCCACCAATATCACCAAATTTTGATTTTGACCTTGACCTTGACCTAATTTGGACTTAGAATATTTTAAATAGGCTATTTCTTGGTTAACTAGATTTTACCGTTTCATCTACATGTAGCATCAATACATCTGAATACAATGCTTTGATTCTTATACAGTTGTTGCCTTTGACAATTCTCTATCCACCAATATCACCAAACTTTGATTTTGACCTTGACCTTGACCTAATTTTGACTTAGAATATTTTAAATAGGCTATTTCTTGGTTAACTAGATTGTACCGTTTCGTCTAGCATCAACACTGTTTACTACAATGCTTCGATACTTACACAGTTATTGCCTTGGACCATTACCAACTCACCAATAATACCCAAGCTCAGTTTGACCTAATTTGGACTTAGAAAAAATTCAGAATAAATTGTCAAGGATGCCACCGGGGGCATAAGCGTTTATTGAACGTGCAGTCTTGTTTAGACTTAAACTTTAAACAGGCGAGCATCAGGTGGCCTTGACATCCATTTCTGGTTAATTTTCAGCTTCATGAGTTGGAGGACGATCTTGGCAGAGGAGGGAACCCAGGAAGCATAGCAACCGGAAATGCAGGGCGCCGTCTAGCGTGCTGCACTATTGAGCCGGTGTCGTAAATTTCCAAAGTTATACTTTTTACCAGTTCATATACGTTGTATGCTATTGCGGTCTTAGTGAATAGTACTGGCATACCGATGACCGCTTTTATTGTAAACCAGGCCCAGCGTTTATAAAGCCTTTGAGTTAAGTCTGAGTGCGTTCTCAAGCATTTGATTGGTCAGATTTGAGCCTAGGCTCAAATCTGACCAATCAAATGCTTGAGAACGATTGCAGACTCAACTCAAACGCTTTATAAGCATGGGCCTTGGTTTAAATGGCCATTCTTTACAGAAGCACTGGACTCTTTCAACACTACTAAAGCTATATTAAATGCAGAAGGTTCGTACACGAGATTTCTGCTTTATTTTATGTCCAGCATAAAGCGGGCACCTGTTAAAGACCGGTGTTTACATTCTATTGAGTTGCCGTTTAACCCTTTCATGATAAAACTTTAACGTGAGATTTTTACCTTCACCGCCAAATTTTCGTCTGATTTAATATTTGTGTCTGAAATATCGTTTCAAAGTTTTAGATTTAAGGCAGTATAACTGACGTAAATCCAAAACAAGTAGCAAACAGTTTTAATCCTGATTAGACCCCACGTAACGCTTCGTCTGATTAGGATCACTCGGTGTCTGGTCAGGATAAAAATGTTTACCAATGCGCTTTATAACGTCATTGAGAATGAAAGGGTTAACACATTTCTTCAGTCTATTGATATGATTAAATATCTAGTAGATGTGTGTGTTGTCTATTATTTTCGCAAGTCATGATTTTTGTCAAACTGTACCAGACCACAAGATTATAAAGCATTTGAGTTGAGTCTGAGATCGTTATCAAGCATTTAATTGGTCAGAATTGAACAAAACGACCAGACTTAACTCAAAAGCTTTATATCCTTGTTTTGCTCACATCTTATCAAGCTAATGCTTGAGAACGATCTCAGACTCAACTAAAACGCTTTATAACCTTGTTTTCCCAAATCTGGCCAATCAAAAGCTTGAGAATGATCCACGACTCAACGGAAACGCTTTATAACGTTACTTTGCTCATATCTGACCAATTAAATGGTTGAGAACGACCTCCGACTAAACTAAAAAGCTTTATTACATTGAACCCAGAAGTAAATCAAACTCAAGTCTATTCATTGAATCCTAAAGATGAGTCATCACTGTTTGTCATTTTGCAATATACAGTAAAACCTCACTATTACGACCACTAAATTATGTTAATTATTAGGGTGTTTACGATAGGTGACCGCTTAAAGCAAGGTGACAGTGAAACAGAAAGCTCCTATAGGAGCTTTCTGTTTCACTGTCACATTGCTTTAAGCTTTCACCTGTCTATTAAACACTCAATTAACCTTCGTTTTAGTGGTCGTAATAGCGAGGTTTTACTGTATTGTAAATGAGAACTGTGTTACACGCACGAGAACTTTCTCGGAAGTCTATGCTATATTGAACCCGGTTTATACATACAGAGGAGAATCTGTTATTCTTTCCCGTTTAAACGCAAACGTACGCAAATGCAAATCACTAAAACGTAGAAAAGAACAACTTTTGGACAATTCTGATAATTCATGTTTATCTTGGTGGCAAACAGTTTGGAGCCTGATCAGACGCCGGGTTACCCGGCGTCTGATCTGGCTCCAAACTGTTTGCACTGCAAATAATAGTTTTAGCGTAAACGCGTTTATTGGGAAAGAATAACAGATTCTCCACTGTATAACGATGTGTACTTGTTGGCGTATGAGGGAAGTTCAAAAAGTAATGATACTTGATCAATAACTTCAATAATATAAGTGAAAAATGCACGTGTGATATATAAATGTATCATTTTTAAGAACATTTCTTTGCCTACACGATGGTATATTGCACGACAAGATGACATAACTTAAAAAGTCACAGCATTATCCTAAACGACCCCAACTCGAAACACTGGACCTTCTTGTGTATTGTTGAGGCAATTTTCTGAAAAAATATTTGATACTGTAATTATTATTGCGGCTTTATTATTTTGAATAAGTTGATGAAACTTTCTGTCAAAAATATCAGACTATTATGCAAACACTTAACAGTTTAATATGTTATTATTCTATAAAATATAGATCTATATAAAAAAATAATATAGCTAATACTAAACACGTACTTAAAATATCATTAAAGAAATAATCTTTTGTTATGTTACTGTTTGTATAAAAGACGTTGGTGAAAACAGAAATTCAGTTTTGATATTAAACCAGTCTTTAATTGAAGCCAATGAAGTAAGGTTTTATGTTTTTAAATCAAAATGTAGATATAGTGATCTAGAAAATGTCCATAGCGTTCGAAAGCACATGTCTACTTTTGTCATTAGCAAAATAAGAAATGTTAATTTTGAAAAATTGAGATTTTAGACAGTTAAACCAATCAATTAAAATTAACTTTAATTTATATTAAATCCCAGACATACACCGATATATTGCAAAAAGAAAATTTAGAAATTGTACTTTTGAAGAAGTTGTAACGTCAAAAAATAATTTCTGAAAAATGCTATGTTCCAGTATCCTCGAGTAGGGGTCATTAAGGTTCATGTTGTGACTTGTATCATTACTTTTTGAACCACCCTCGTATAAGGGCGCCTACTTTTTCAGATATGAAGTCCTTGGTTTGTCTTACATATTTCAAATAAACCAGGGCTGCCATAAGTTGACATGAAAAATCCTAAGATTTCGAAATTTGCATTTTTCAATTGCGATTTTACGAATCGTACCTTTACCCCATAGCCTGTTTCTAGTTTTGTTGACACGTGACTACTTAAAACAGGCTGGAAGTAAAGCAGAATGCGCCTTATGGCGCATTCTGCTTTACTTTCAGCCTGCGTTAAGCTACCATGTTCTAGAAAAAAAATACGAAGATTTAGGAAAAATCCGGAGCCCTGATAAACTGATTAAAAGATGATCAAGGAAGCAAAATGCAAAATGCAATTGCATGTACATGTATACAACAGAATATTAACATTATAAACATTGTTTGTAAATGACAGTACATGTATACTAGTAACTAGACCTATTCGTTGCAAACGTCGCATAACGTCGACTTTACAAACAGTTTGGATCCTGTCGCTTGCTGGAAGATTTCGTTATAGATATACATGGATGATATATAATACAGCGCTCCCTCCCTACAACGACTCCCTCCTTACAAGGACCCTCATCGCTATTCCCCAACCAATACAATTATGCCTTACTCTTTCACTGTTGCAATAAAGTTTACTTAAAACTGTCGTCTGCTTTTTTTCTCAAAGGTTACATAATGGACATTTTGACAGAAAATAAAGTAATGACGAGTGACAAACAGCTTGAATCTAGATCAGACGCCGCGTTACGCGGCGTCTGATCTGGATTCAAGCTGTTTGCAAATGTAAGCATATTCCCTCCCTATAACGACTCCCTCCGAACAATGCACACAATATTTGCGTCCCATGGGTGTCGTTGTGGAGAGGGAGCGCTGTATTAGAGTTTTGTAAATACAGGGTGTCACGATATTTGTTATTTATAGCGTGATTAATCGCGATATTTTGTCATTTTTGCGAGGTATTTGCTTTCCCCAAGTTCTTAAGCTTATTCAACAATTTATATAAGAACATATTCTTACACCATTACTATGTCTGATTGGTATGGAATACACTAATGTGAATCATCTTTACCTCCTAGATTTGCACTCTACCAATTGAGCATTTTATATGCTACAGTGAAGAAAACGTTATTCTTTCCCAAATAAACGCGTTTATGCTAACACTATTATTTCAGTTGCAAAGAGTTTGGAACCAGATCAGACGCCGGGTAACCCGGCGTCTGATCAGGTTCCAAACTGTTTGCAACTAAGTTTAATATCAATAGTTAGTATTGTCAAAAAGTTGTTAATTTCTACATTTTAGTGTTTTGCGTTTGTATTTGTTTGCGTTTAAACCGGAAAGAATAACGTTTTCTCCACTTTAGCAGGCAAATAACATTGATGTGGAACTATACGTTATTGCAATCTGGAAATAGTCCTGAATTCAGCATAGACTAGTCTACATAAGAGGGTTTACCATCAGAAAAACTATTTTCCTCTACCAAATTATATCTTTACTTAGTCAGAGGGTTTAGCTTTAGAAGTTTCCTGGTAGGGAATGGTGTTTTATAAATGCATACATACAGTGTAGACCCAGATGAGAGACACCCTTAAGAACATGATCAAGGTCTGCACTGTTTGTCATTTTAAGATATATTGTAAAAATTAAGCCTTAAAGTTAAAAATGGACCAGACTTAAGTTGAAGTTGGAATCGTCCATTTAAAGTTTCAGCTATGAATACGTTAAACAGTTTGGAGTTAGATACTTGCGGAGTAACATACAGTGGAGAAACCGTTTTTCTTTCCCGGTTAAACGCAAACGAAACGCAAAACACTAAAATTTAGAAAATAACTTTTTTTTGAAATTCTGACCATTGATTTTAAGCAGAGTGGCAAACAGTTTGGAGCCAGATCAGACGCCGGGTTACCCGGCGTCTGATCTAGCTCCAAACTGTTTGCATTGGAAATAATAGTTTTAGCGTAAACGCGTTTATTGGGAAAGAATAACACATTCTCCACTGTACCGTCTGATCAAGCTTCAAACTGTTTTCCACTTGGATTGAAATAAATCAGAAATATAACAAAACAAATATTGCCTTTTTACATTTTATCTCATTACAATTGCGTGAAATTCATTTAAACGGGGAAAGTAAAAAAAACATCTGTTACAAATATTTCCACCATTAAATTCGCCTTAAGCGTATTAAAGGTCACATTTATAATCAAGTAGATCTAAGTCATTATATAGCTTAACTCTTTACAGTGGAGAATCTGTTATTCTTTCCCAATAAACGCGTTTACGCTAAAACTATTATTTGCAGTGCAAACAGTTTGGAGCCAGATCAGACGCCGGGTAACCCGGCGTCTGATCAGGCTCCAAACTGTTTGCCACCAAGATAAACATGAATTACCAGAATTGTCCAAAAGTTGCACTTTTCTACGTTTTAGTGCTTTGCGTTTGCGTACGTTTGCGTTTAAACGGGAAAGAACAACAGATTCTCCACTGTACCTATTCAAACTGTTTGAATTCTGATGAGACGCCGCGAAACGCGGTGTCTTATCAGGATTCAAACTGTTTGGTACTCTGACAGTGTTTTAAAATAATTTTTGAAAGCAGTAGCAGACGACAATTGTAACAGACGGAAACTTTACCCAGCATGCAAAGAGTAAAGCATCGTCTGTTTAAAAAATGTCGTCTGCCACACAATTCAACTCAACTCAACTCAACTTAATTTTATTTCGGATTTGGTTCACAAATTACATGAACAGCAAAAGCATAAAATAATATACATTCAAATTCAGTTGTATGCCTTTTTAAGAGAAGAAAAACTCAATACAAGTGTCGAACAGTATAGGTCCTAATTAAAAAGTTGGATTTTCCTACATGTACATCTTATCTAGATCTTAATTGCTTGCAAACTTGTGTGAGTTACGTCGTAATATGTGAAATAAGGTTTACCTCATTCTTCCCTAAGATTTCAAATGGACAAGTCCAGTTCCCAATAGATTAAAGTTCATTTTTACATAATAATGGTTAGGGAACTCTTCAATCTTTAACATGAAATAGGTCTTATAAATTCCCATTAGGGGGGCCTAGAATCCAGACATGCAGCCATGAAACTACCATGCTTAAGGCTACAGAACGACCATTGTATAAAAGTTCAATTAAAACATCCATTCATTTTGTTCGGATCTTTCCCCCTAAAGTGAGCAGTAGGTAATTGCAATAATCTACAGCTGAACTTCGATATCTTGATCTCGCTTAACTCGAACTATTCGATAGTTCGACACATGAACTGCATTGATTTATGCTCGGTTTGGTCGAACATACCAATATTTCAAAGTTAAAACGTGGCTAAGTCACGTTTTAACTTTGAAATACGGGTATGTTAGAATTAACTGAGTTCGAGCTGTCGAAGTTCGACTGTATTTAGATTTTCTTGCATAATTTTTTGTTAGAAATCTGCTTAACTAATTAATGCGGAAATAAAGGTAAAAAGTAGCAAAAAGTGTAGAACCTGCTGAAAGGGGAGAACCTGGTGGCATCTCGTCAGGGTCTGTACTGTTTTCTATATCAACGCAACTCAACTCAATTTTATTGGCAATCGACAACATATAAATGCTCTTGGCCATGAGCAACATATTATTATATGTGAAACATGACTCTGGCATAACATAAATACAAGTACAAAATACATATAACTAAAAATATTGTATCTTGTACACTAGCTATTATAGTACTAATACATCATACACATAAGGTTTATTGGTATATATACTATAATAGCATGTATGCAAGCTATAGTTTTTTTGGTTTTTTTTCAGTTGTATATTTTGTAATTGTATTTACATGGAATGTCCTGTTTATATTATTTGTTAATTACACCTATATTCGTTATTATGGTTCACTCGGCTAAACCAGGTCGGTAGGTTTTTCCTTTATACTATTTGACCTGCATTAAGCTGCACGTTGCGATTAATAACATCAAATCTAAGATATTTTGTTATCGCTTAACACATACTTTTCTTGATCGGACGGAATTTTGGCAGGATTACAGCCGACAAAAATGTCAATGCCCCGGAACCCGAGCCAGACCCTTCTTGTGGGAATTGTATTCCTGGTTGCCTTGGCTACAACATCAGGGATGGAAACATGTCCCAGAATAGGTGAGCATTAGTTAACCTTTTCCTCCCTGAAGCATCAAATGGACAATTCTAGTTTTCAATTAAGTCTAGTCCATTTTTTACTTTTAGGGTTGATTTTTACAATATATGTCAAAATTACAAACAGTGCAGACCCTGATCAGAGGGCTCCTTAAGGAGCCCTCTGATCAGAGTCGACACTCTTTGCACATGACAAGTGTACTCCTCACAGGTACGCTGTTAGCAAATGACGCATATATGCGTGACTAGGGTTCAAAGAGTTAGCACATTCACTGTCATGACGTCATCAATTTTAAACAATTGTCGTATTCTTTTATTTCTCAAATTTAAATTGCAGGCAACGCGTTTGATGGGAGCTCAATTTTCTTAAACTTGAAGACACTGCAAATCGTGTAGCCCCCGAAAATCTCCCGCATTCACGCAATCATTTATTTACTATAAATGTTGAGAGTTGTATTTTCTTGTGAAAAAAAACCCCACAACAAAACAATACCAATATTAAAGGTTGTTAACACGAATAATATATTAGATAATACTTATGTACTTACTGGATTTTTTTGCATATCAGGATTTCAATTATTCATTTGCCTACTAATACAATATCTGTTAATTTATATAGGTTTGTTTCACTTTATCATTATTCTTATACTCTGTTGTGTAAACTTGTGATCATGGTCTTGTCATTATGTAGGATAACTTTGAGCTTGACAGTGATAACAATGATATTTCTGTAATACTTTTAATTTAAGATACTACATGTATCTATGATATTTATTTATAACAATACCGTGACTCTCTGTGTATTGCCACTACAATCAAGGACCACAATGGAAATAAGGAAAATAAATTTCTTTTTTGTTTTATCCTTGGTTTCTTGTGCGCATTACATTGCTCATGCTAAAGATATGCTTTTATCATGTTGTGAACACTTTTTACCGAAATAAATCTATCTATCTACCTTGAAAGGAACAGCCATAACCGCATTACTGAAGCTACTTACTATTCGAACGCAATAAAAAAAAGGTCCGTTGTAAACTTTAAACGTCGTCAATCTGACAGTTAGGAGCGAAAATGTCTATTTGATGTCATTTTGAAATGACTTCATTTTTAAACTAGGATAAATGTATTGATTACTTTTTACAAAACTGAATGCAGACAGATGCTGTTTATAAAGTTTTTCAATTTTCTTTAAAAAAGAAGAACTTTAGACGATAATCATGATCTCCTCTAGTAGGACGCGCATTTGAAAATTCCGTCAAATGTCTGCTGTCAGAGTCGCACACTTATTTCGCTGAGAAAAGATCCATAAGCCCCGCCTCCTCTGCGAAATATATCCACAAGTCCCGCAATTGCGTTCATGCGAGTTAAACGTCTTTTTTTCAATGGAATTGAATGTAAGTTCCCTGCTGATATTTTCTTAAAAATGCATCTTTAAACGTTTCTGGTTGTCTGTTTGATATTATGCCATTAATTGAAGCTTTATTGTTTCCCAGCTAAAGCGTCGTGTAGCCTGGTTCCCAATCCAAGTCTACCTACCAGTCGTATTCGTGGCGAGATACTACTCACACAGCGAATTGTAAGTACATGACCCTAACTTCGATATCTCGAACTCGTTTATTTGGATTTCCCCGTATTTCTACAATAGATTTTATTTACTTCTAAGTCGATTATAGCGAACATATCCCATATTCGGTTTAAGTGAGTTCGAGATACATGAATGAAAGTTTGACAATATGTTCTCCTTCTTCTTGACACTTCTCTCCATCAAGAATGATGATTATGAGAAGGCGCTGTATCCAAAATTATTATTTACAAATGTGAAAGTGATAAATATACAGTGAATTGATAATAGAATAAAATAAAAGCAATATAGTAGTTTAGATCAGGTCTACTATAACGAGTATGGTGACAATTGTCTTGAAATCAATAACTGTTGGTGCCATTTGGGCTGTCACTAGTAGTAGGTTCCATTGTGGAATACTTCTAGGATAAAAAGAATATTTGTAAGCATCTTAAGAGGACCTAATTAGTCGAAAGCTGTACGGTGTGTCAAATCTTGGTGTAAAGAAATTTGTTCCGGGATGGATGGCGACAATTTGGTGAACATTATTATAGAACATTCAACATTATCAGGCGGGCTCTTGTCCTACGAGTTCCAAGTGTTTGCCAGCCTATATTGTCTAGCATGTTAGACACTGAGCTAGTGTTAGTGTAACTGTTACAGACAAATCTGGCGGTTCTACGATGAACTTTTTCTATTTGGTCTATTTTATTTCTATGATGGGGGTCCAAGACCGTTGAAGAGAACTCTAATTTAGGACAAAATAGGGCTTTATAAGCATGCTCTTTAACATTTTGAGCTGTCACTTTTAAGTTTCTCTTCAGGAAGTCTAAGGATTGATTAGCTTTGCTAGTAATGGAGTTTATATGTTTATCCTATTTCAAGTTATGTTGGAGACCACACTAGGGCGTATTGGAAATTCATTTTTCTGTACCGTTGAACTCATTCACCCCTGGAACTTCAAGTGAACAATTCCAGTTTCAAGTTAACCTTTTCATGATCAAATTTATCCTGAGATTTTTACCTCTTCGCCGCCATAGTGTCGTCCACTTCAATATTGTTGTCTGCAATATCGTTTCAAAGTTAGATTTAAGGCAGTATTGCTAACGTAATTTCAAATCAAGTGTTAAACTTTTAGATCATGATCAAACGCCGCGCTACGCCCAGGATCATAATTGTTTACAAATGCGCTTTTTGAAGTCATTGAAAGTGAAATAGTTGAATAAAGCCCATTTAAGCTCACAGAACGAATATTGTAACCAGTTCGTTGGGATCGGCGTTCCCGTTGCCTTTACCGTTAGCATTTTCAAGAAAGTGTTCACAACTTTAACGTCATTCTATAGATCGATTTTATTGACCTGGCAGGGTGGAGTTACGATACTAACTTTTGCATTTCAACTTAGGGGCCGGTAGCACGCTCTTTTATTATCGGAATTTACCGTTGTCATCTGCCGGTTTTTTCTCAACCTTACATATCAATGGACATTTTGACAGAAGGAAGATAATGAAGAATGACAAATAGCTTGAATCCAGATCAGACACCGCGTAACGCGGCGTCCGATCTGGATTCAAGCTGTTTGCAAATGCTAACCAAGTTTTAATTTCTCTTCCTATACCATTCCCATACAAACAACACACACAATATTTGTGTTCCATTGGGTGCTGTTGTAGAGCGGGAGCACTGTAAATACCAATTGCACGTGGATATTGGTGCACGCATAAATTGTGTTTATTCAAGTTGAAAGTATCGGACAGTAACCACTGGGGGCCAACGAGGTATCACGAGGTTTGTTTCGCACAGAAGTCCTGTATATGTTCCGCACCGATAAAGTGCACGTTTTGTGTACCCAAAACGAAAGTAAAACACGAATTTCCTTGAGTGTCTCTCAATTTCCCCTATACTTAGCCGGAACATATTATCAAATAGGTCCGATGGTAGGTAGAATGGTTTCTCGCGCAATCTACGTACAAATTTCATATTATTCATTGTATTACTTTCAAAATAACATAGTCATTTATCCTTTGATGTAAAATGTTTCAAATGTATGGTATTTGGTAAACAATGATATTAAACATGATATGAACATAACCTTTTAGATTGATTGTATCAATGGAATATTATTTGGGTTATAAAGAATCTGTAGTAATGCAATAAATGGATTTTAAATCGAGTTTAACAAATTAACCGTGTATAGGTGCCGCACAGAGTATGTATATGTTACTAAACGAAGTCCATTTTATATGTATATGTTACCAACTGAAGTCATCATTGAATTTATATAGGATGCAAACCGCCACGTATCATGCACTTACTGTTGCCTACCGTTTATCTTGAACATAAATAATCTCCACCAAATCTGTTGATAGTGAAAGTCCAGTGAGAATTTTTTAAAGGTTAACACACAAAAAATCCGGTCCATTTCATGTAAGTTTCTGAAGCAGTTAAAAGTGCAGGACTAGGAAATGAATTCGATCAATCAACTGTTGCGGAAGCAGATGAAGCTGACAGAGTGGTTGATTTGTCCGAGCAACTGGAATACACTATAATTGTTATGTACGAAACAAATTCAAAGCGACATAACTCCTTTAAAAATGTTGCATCCCGAATTGAAAACCTCATGAACACCTTCGCCTATGTAATTAATTAATCTGCGAACGTTTGCAGCATGTTCTTTATAGGAAAATACTCAAAGGGCTATACTTTTGTAAAACAGAAACAGCCAATATTCCAAACTACACGAATACCTTCATATATAAGCATTTACTCTTGGAAAGTGTTAAGAAAAGTGTATGAGAAGCTGCACAGGTTTTTCCTATATATATATTGTATTTATGAAACAATGATCTAATAATTACCTATATACCAGCAGATGGTAGCTTAAAGCAAACAGAGTAAAAGTACCTCATTCTGCTTTACTTTCAATTTGCTTTAATAAGTGACTATCCGTCTTCAAAACTAGAAACAGGCTATAGGGAAATGGGTGAATGTCTTTAATATTACACGTTTTATCAAAAAGCGTAGAGAAAATAAATGGATAGTACCAAGTGTGACCATACCACATGGTCTGTGACGTATTATGTGGATACCACTGGCAGTCAAATTGTCAACAAAAAGGCCTCCATTCGGAACTTCAATCAAATGTAAAAAATTTGTTTAAGCCGATTTCAACGCAACATAGCCTATGATACTGGGAACTGGATTCTTTAAAGTGGTATCAATGGATTTGTCACCAAGGTAATACATTTTACCTGAAAATGGGGCAAATTAGTTGGCAATATCTAGTATTAAATTGTCGTGGTATCATTGTGTGTGCTAACATTTCTGGATATTTGCCTCGTTTTCAGACAAAAAGTATCCATCTAGTGACAAATACATTGACATCATTCTAAAATAACTTATTAATACCCTTAGCATAGGCTATGTTTCCTTGAAATCGACTCATAAAAAAACCCATTTGATTAAAATTCCGAATCGAGGCTTTTTGGTGATAATTTAGCTGTCAGTTGTACCAAAATTAACGTCACAAACAACTTGGTATGGTCACACTGGTACCGCTCGCTTGACTGGACGGCCTCATCGCTAAAAGTGCGCCCACACTTGCCCTACGTCTGGCGTACGGCGGTCGCAGAAAAGTTAAATCGGACAGCGGGCATTATATAATGTTGTGAAGATTTGTAGCCCAATCCCATGCATGTATATATTATGCAATTAAATATGTTTAAACTAAACGTGAAATCGGAAGATTCTTGCGCTGGCCGAAGAAATCCTACGGCGGCAGTGTGGCGGCTGCACGGCAAATCCCAAAGTCTTACAGGCCATAGAGGTCGCCGCAGTATTAGAACGCGGAGTTATACAATGAAAAATTCTACGATGGCCGAAGAAACGACACGCCGTAGAGCGGTTCTGCGGCTGCCGTACGGCCACCGTGCGGCCGCAGGGACTCAATGGTTAATTTTACTATTGGGCATTTGCACTTTTGTTCATATGTGTCTATTGATCTAAAAGTTGAAATGGATGTTCTTATGAGACATAATGCTGTCCATATATGGCCTTTGAGTTCTCGGTGTAGTTGGACTGATATGAGTTATGTGCACATGTAGCAAGCCAATGTGTGTAGCAGGAGTAGCATTAAGACTGCACATCAACGGCCGCCGTTCGGCCATCGTGCGGTCGACGTGTGTTTTATTAGAAATCGCGACCGCCGCGGAGGCGCCATAAGGCTGCCGAACGGACACCGCACTACCGCAAGTTTTTTACCCCCAAAACATCAAATCTCGCCTTGCGGCGGCCGCAGCAAATGTAAGCACAACATACGGCGGTCGAAGGAAATCTACGGCGGCCGGGAAATTGCTACTCGCCGTAAAAATAATAATCCGTGCGACTGCCGTACGGCCGCCGCAGCAAATGTGAGCTAGGCATAAACGATACATTTTTCCAATCCATTTTGTGTCACTGCAACAGAAATCAATTAATTGACTTCAGTAGGTAACACATACACCTTCTGTTGGTAACGTATACACGTAAATGCGACTTCAGGAGGGCACATACACACTCATAAACCCTTCAGGGTACTGTGAGTGATTCAAAGTTGTATACATTATTGTGAAAAATAAGTTGAAAAATTGTGGAAAAATGAAGCTATTAATAAACATGCATCATGTCTGAGATGGGGTTCCCGAATATTTGTAAATATAGTGGATCATTCCAATGTTTTTTTCGATAATCGCCCGGTATTATTCATTTAAGAGTGACAAATTGACGTCTGTGCTTGATATACATACTTATTTTCCATAAATAATGCAAGAAATTGTACGTAAACAGTTTATTCACGAACCTATACTGTAATCTGCAAAGAAATAATTCAATTTATATGTGTGTCTATGGACACAAGTGGTTAATGCGAATGTCAGCGTATAAAAAATAATATACACAAATGGGCGTGTTTACATGGATTGTAGGTGCGAAACATATACAGGACTTCTGTGCGAAACGGGCCTTCGTGATACCTCGTTGGCTCCCAGTGGTAACGATAATATGTATTTAGGCTTTGCCTATGGACGGAAAAAAGCAAAATTGTATTAATGAAAACGGAATAGATCTATCGCAAGTGTGTGATCAGCGCTCTTGTATCAGTTCGTTGTGTATTCCAGATCACACTCGAGGCTACGCCTCTCGTGACTGAGATCTGGATTACACAACCGACTCGAACTTTTATTATAAACCTAAATTGTTTGGGACAAGATCTATATGTTCATGTATGTTGTTACCTAATAATCAAATAGATATATAAGCACCCGTGTATACAATGTTAAAAGTTAAAACTCCTCCGTGCAGCTATATTAATCAGGGCTGCCATTTCTCCGGATTTTTCCTAAATCTCCGGATTTTTCCCCAGGTTATGGTAGCTTAAAGCAGGCTGAAAGTAAAGCAGAATGCGCCATAAGGCGCATTCTGCTTTACTTTCAGCCTGCTTTAAGTACTCACATGCCAACAAAACTAGAAATCGGCTATGGGGTAAAGGTACGATTCGTAAAATCGCGCTTGAAAAATGCATATTTGGAAATCTTAGGATTTTTCATTTCAACTTATGGCAGCCCTGTATTATAATGCAATCTGAAACTATTTTTGGAAGTCATATGACCACCAATAATGACGTCATTATTTATATTGATGACGTATGGTAATCCGTTATTTTTATCGGTTCGATTGAGAAGTAGCTTTTTGCAAATAACGTTCATTTTTAGCGTTAAATGGTATGGATTGAACTGTTTGAAAGTTTGTCATTTGGAGGAAATCATTACAAGTGAGTGTTGTGGGTTATTCATTCTTAAAATGGTTTAAAAATATCACCGAAATCGGGAATTCCGAAACGTCACGCACAACTCTTCGTAAAAGCCGTGGCGTCATCATCCAAGATGTCAGCCCCCATGTTTTGTAGTTGCCTAGTTTTGAGGAAATTATTCACGCGCAAATCAAACACTTTTCAATGTCTGTCAGTGATTAAATAGAATTGGAATACTTTGATTTTATCATGCATTACTTAAGGGTGTATCAATGTCATGAGCCATTTTTTTCAAAGTATTAAACTTTTTTTCTAACATTGTTTTTTTGGAAGAGCTGTTTATGATGAATGAAAAAATGAAAAAAAATTAATATGGTGGTGTCCTTGTTTTCGAGCTACAGCGATTTGAAAAAGGTATGTCAAATTTGGACTTTTTTTTCAAATTTTACCCATTCAGGGTACAAGCTTCAGTAAAATTTATTTCGAAACAAAACAAACATGATAATTTGGGTTTCCATTATTTATTTCATGTCTATGGTGGTATTTTCACATATAGAAACCAAATTTAGACAAAGCAGGCACCAGGTTTGAACAATATCGATCCTTGAATATCAAAAATATGCTTTGTATAGGGCATGATTTTATTATATTTTTTATTTTATGAAAAAAAGTAAAAAAGTTTGAAAATGAAATAGTTCTAGTATTTAACTTTTTCTTATATTCTACCAGATGAAAGCCCATGCTAAGGCAGTTCAAAATATGAAAAGAAATTGAAAGGTCAGTGTTGAAAATTTTGAGTTATTAACGTAAAAAGAGTTATCGCCCCTTACAAAATTTACAAAAAAGTACCATATCGATGATATTTAGAGCTTTATAAATTTCACATTTGGTGCCTTTTTTTTCTTAAATTAGTTTTTGTATGAAGAAATACTACCATAGATAGGAAATAAATAACACAAAACCAAATAATCATATTTGTTTTCATTTAAAATGGGTTTTATTGAAGCGGGCTGTTTGAAAAGGACAAAATAAGAGGAAGTGGGTGGGGTAAATTTTACATGGCCGTAGAGCCAACTGTTGGTCACCAGAATGTACACTTTTTCTATTTTTTCATTCATCCTGAATAGCTCTTCAATACAAAACCATCATAGAGTGTATTCATATACTTTGAAAAGTTCCCAAATTCATGACATTGATACACCCTTAAGAACGGAAAAAAAGCAAGCCTTTTTTCCGTATAATACGGAACTATACCTATCGTCCCTAAAATCAAAAGTAAATTAGTTTTTCTTTGCCAAAGGTTAGCTCCGTCCTGCCAGTAGAATAAAACCGGCCTAACCCTACATCTTCCCCTGTCTTAGGACAAGAACTTTCTGACCATGTGACATTTTGGACCTCTGTAATCTTGACCTCAGCCGCTGCGTTGAAGTTTATATTGAATTTTCATTTTGTTTTATATTGAAATTCCTATCAGCAAACAGTGTAGACACTGAGCAGACGCCGCATGATGCGGCGTCTGATCAGTGTCTACACTTTTTGCCTGTGACCTTTTGGACCCCTGTAACCTTGACCTCAGCCACTGCGTTAAAGTCTCGAAATGTGTGTTTAACTTTTGAAAAATGCTTACAACCCCTATATCCCTTGTAGTTTAGTTTAACCATATTTTATTTCACTTCATGAAATCGGGTCGGGCCACAAGTTCTACCAACATTAGTTACGGCCCTCCCCTATTCAAGTAGTGATACAAATACCCCTTGTAATATTTCTTTTATATTTGGTATGCATGTGTAAATAAACAGGACCTTCCATGCAGACAAAATGTTTGACTTCCGTGACATTGGCTGTAACCAGTCCTTGACTTTGAACATATGACCCGTGGTTGAAGTTTCGAAATCTACGTTTAGTTTAACAAAAAATGCATACACTTAACGAATCTTCTAACTGTGCACTTATATATGGTATCATATCTCCGGCGCTAATGGTCAGATCGTGTTAAAACTTTGCAGAGATCAAGAACTGTTAATACATTGGGCTTCAGTTTTTATAAAGTCTTATCTGAAGGAATTTGTCAGGCAGGGGATTGATTGCACGACCCCTGGTTTCGTAGTCGAGCGCGTTACTCCTCGACCGCGTCCGACGGTGAGTGTAACAAAAAGTCATTAAAACGGTAAAAGATTTCCAACCAGTTCACGATTTTCTCGTGCAAATTGAGTATTTTGTCGTTTCATGGTTCACTGGGTCTTCCAACACAATGTTTTAATTTTGATAACGTTTTGACAGACCAATGTCTGTCAATAGCCAACGCGCAAACAATTGTGTAGAAATTCTTATAAATAAAAGATATATAGCGAAAAGAAAAGTGCATAGTTAGAAGATTCGTTAAGTGTATATCTCCTATGTCCCTAGAAGAATTGTCTACATATTTGTCATTTGATATGCATTGCTATATATATATGGACAACACTTTTCCATACATGCAAAAAGCTTGACCCTAGTGACATTGACTTGGAACTCAGGGCCCGCGTTAAGATTTCTAAACCAGCGTGTAGGTTTCGAAAGATGCTTATGACTCCTACTTCCCATTTATATATAGGAATTACTTTCATATTTAATATACAAGTGCGTATAGACAAGACCTTTATATACACGCAAAAACTTCTGACCCAGTGATCTAGATAAAAATAAAAGCTTGGCCCAGCGTTTAAATTGCGAAGAAAAGTTTGAAACCTGTGACCTGGCTCCTAGGTTATAAAGCGTTCTAGTTGAGCCTGAAGGTGTTCTAAAGCCTTTGATTGGTCAGATTTGAGCGTAGGCTCAAATCTGACCAATCAAATGCTTTGGAACACATCCAGACTCAACTAAAACGCTTTATAACCTGTGACCTGTAAGTCAGACTCTGCTTTTCAGTTTCAAAATGTGCCACCGGCGAGCTTTGTTGTCTCTCTGACACCTCTTGATGATACCATACATTGCACAATGGCAAAAACCATAGACCCTAATCTGAGTCTTCACTGTTTGCACAGGACAGGTTTACTCTTGAGAGGTACACTGTTTGTAAAACTACGAGCAGACTCGTCGTTAGGACTTAATAAGTTAAGCCCTTCACTGTCGTGACGTCATCAATTTTAAACAATTGTCGTCTGCTTTTATTTCTTAAACTTCAATATTTGCTATTTTGACTGAAGAAATTTTGAAATGAGTGTCAAACAGTTTGGATTCTGATCAAACGCCGCGTAACGCGGCATTTTATCAGGATCCAAACTGTTTTCAAAAACCTGTTGTACTCGGGGTAAGGCAGTGAAAGGGTTAAACGTCATCAAAAGCAATGCAGTAATCTATAGAGACCTATTGTTGTTTTTTTGAAAATGTTGACAATATATTGTTATTTAAATATCGAACTGAGAGAATGTGAACATTGTTAGAAAATGTCGTGTTCACTGTTAAATCAATATTACGCAAAAGAATCAGACAGCTCTGTCGAAAAAGAGTAGGACATACCCGCGTTCCTACATATTCGCTTCCCTCTTTCTTGGACGCCTAAATCATATACATTTTTCGCTGCCGCTGATTGCGAGTAGCGAGGCGCGGTACGCGAAAAATGTCTAATACATGTAGTACACAGTTGGCATAAAGTAACGTTGACAAAAGTTATAACGTACAATTAATATTTCTTCACAGACATGTAACAGAGAGTACCCCGTGGAAATCAAGGTCAATATAGCTGGTATGGTGGCAGACGGGAATACGACTTTACACGGCTTTCACGTGCACCGATTTGGGGACTTATCAGAGGGCTGTGAATCCACGAAAGCACATTATAACCCATACGACAATAATCACGGAGCCCAAACCGACCAAATTTGGTAATACATTGTATAGCGTTTAACTCATTACCCCATAGCGCTTTTCTAAATTTGAAGACACGTGACTACTAACGCAGGTTGAAAGTAAAACAGAACGCGCCTTAATTAGCATTCTGCTTTAGTTTAAGCCTGCTTTAAGCTACCATCTGCTAGGATATGTAAACTATTTCTTATGTTGCATAATCATGACTGTATTAAACGGAAGTATATTCTTCATTGGATGAATAAAACAAAGGCGTAAAAAGGCGTATTAATTAATGGGTTAAAGATGCTGTCCAATGAAATGTTGCAATTAACCCCAACCGCCTTACCAGAATTAATCCATTCAATTCCTAGTCCGAGTGCAATAAACCCCTAACTTACCCAAGTGCAATTGCCTTAAGTACTACCTTACCCGAGTGCACTTGACCCCTTACTGTCCTATCTGACTGCAATAAACCCCTTTACTGCCCTTTCCGAGTGCAATTTACCAATTCAGTGCCTAAACAAAGTGCAAAAAGCTACTAAATAAGTTATCCGAGTACTATTGCCTAACTGCCTTAACCAAGTGTAGTTGACCCCTAACTGCCTTACCCAACTGCAATAGATCCATTCACTGCCTTGCCCGAGTGCAATTGACCCATTCACTGTCTTACCCGAGCGTGATTTACCAATTCACTGCCTTACCCAACTGCAAAAAACCCTTCACTGCCTTACCCGAATACATATGACCCATTCACTGCCTTACCCAACTGCAAAAAAAAACCTTCACTGCCTTACCCGAGTGCAATTGACCCATTCACAGTCTTACCCGAGCGTGATTTACCAATTCACTGCCTTACCCAACTGCAAAAAAAACCTTCACTGCCTTACCCGAGGGCATATGACCCATTCAATACCTAGTCCGAGTGCAATAAATAAATACGAAAGACTCAAGCAGGAAACATAACACAAACAATACACCCACCTCTCAAGCAGAACACACACACACACAGTCATACCACAACAAACACACACACACACACGCAATACCATTCCTTCATCTACACACTAAATAGAAAACAACACGCAAGACAAACATAAAGCTAAGTGAATATAGGAGCCCCTAAAACCCTAATAAACTTACCCGAGTGCATTTTACCCCTGACTGCCTTACCCGAGTGCAAAAAAAACCTTCACTGTCTTACCCGAAAGCAAATACCCATCTTCACTGCCTTACCCGAGTGCAATTTACCCCTTCACTGCCCTACCGAGAACAATAAATCCTGTTACTGCCTAGCCCGAGCGCAAATCGCCCCTTCATTTCCTAACCCTAATGCAACTGACCCATTCACTTGCTAACTGAACTGCAATTAACCCCTTCACTGCCTTACCCAATGCAAATAACCCTTCACTTCCTCAACCGAGCGCAAATGACCCCTTCACTACCTCGCCCGTGTGCAATTAACTCTCTCACTGTCTTACCCTAGTGCAATTCTTACGCGAGTGCAATTGGCCGATTTCACTGTCTCACTCGAAAGCAATTTACTCCTTCACTGCCTTACCCGAGTTCAATTCGTCCGTTCTCTGCCTAGCCCGATTGCATTTTACCCATTCACAGCCTAGCCGGAGTGTAATTTACCCCGTTCACTACCGGTATCATACACAGAACATTCGATCTCTTCGCTGTCTTACTTAAGTGCAATTTACCCCCTTTACTGCCTAGCTCGAGTGCAACTGACCCCTTCACTGCCTTACCCTCGATCAATTAACCCTTCATTGCCTAGCCCGAGTGCAAATGACCCCTTCACTGCCTAGCCCGAGTGTAACTGATCTCTTCACCCCTTCACTGCCTTACCCTCGAGCAAGTAACCCCTTCATTGCCTAGTCCGAATGCAACTGACCTCTTCACCCCTTCACTGCTTTGCCCTCGAGCAATTAACCCCTTCACTGACTAGCCCGAGTGCAATTGACCCCTTCACTGCCTTACTGTTATGTAAATATTATTTGCAAAACAGTTTAGACCCTGATTACACACGTGTAACGCAGTGTCTGATTATGATCCATACTGTTTGATACTTATTTCAACATTTCTGAAAACTAATATATAGCTATAAGTTGTGACTTAAAATCAACGACACATGTTAAAGCAAATGACTTCATGGCAATGAAGGGGTTAGATATGACTGCTGCTTTACAAGAGTCTGACTGTATTGTTGTTGTTTTTTGTTTAGGCAGCGGCATGTCGGATGCTTGGGCAACGTGCCTAAGAACCCACGGGGCAGAGTGACCGCAACCATATATGACAGCATTGCTACTTTGGTTGGGGAAATTTCTATTATAGGGCGCGGCATTGTAGTAAGTGTAACCATTAGATTGAAAGAAATATAATACTTGTTTTTAGCTCGCCTGTACGTAGTACATAACGAGCTATTGCAATACCCCCGGTGTAGTCGTCGTCGTCGTCGTCGTTGTCGTCGTCGTTGTCGTTGTCGTCGGCGTCGTCGTGAACGGCGTAAACAATTTTAAGAAAATGTCTATAACTTCTATGTCCCTTAAGGTATTGCTTTCATAGTTGGTATGTGTGTGTATATGGACAAGACCTTTCCATGCACAGAAACATTTTGACCCCTGTGACCTTGCCCTTGAACTAAGGGCCTGCGTTTAGGTTTCGAAATCTGCGTTTAGGTTTCGAAAAATGCTTTTAAACTTCTATGTCCCTTGAGGTATTGCTTCCATAGTTGGTATGTGTGTGTATATGGACAAGACCTTTCCATGCACAGAAAAATTTAGACCCCTGTGACCTTGACCTTGAACTTAGAGCCTGCATTTAGGTTTCGAAATCTGCGTTTAGGTTTTGAAAATGCCTATAACTTCTATACATTAAGGTATTGCTTCCATAGTCGGTATGTGTGTGTATATAGACAAGACCTTTCCATGCTCAGAAAAATTTAGACCCCTGTGACCTTGACCTTGAACTTAGGGCCTGCGTTTAGGTTTCGAAATCTGCGTTTAGGTTTCGAAAAATGCCTTTAACTTCTATGTCCCTTGAGTTATTGCTTCAATAGTTGGTATGTGTGTGTATATGGACAAGACCTTTCCATGCACAGAATTTTTTTTACCCCTGTGACCTTGACCTTGAACTTAGGGCCTGCGTTTAGGTTTCGAAATCTGTGTTTAAGTTTAGAAAAAATGCCTTTAACTTCTATGTCCCTTGAGGTATTGCTTTTAGAGTTGGTATGTATGTGTATATGGGCAAGACCTTTACATGCAAAGAAAAATTTAGACCCGTGTGACCTTGACCTTGAACTTAGGGCCTGTGTTTAGGTTTCGAAATCTGTGTTTAGGTTTCGAAAAATGCCTGAAACTTCTATGTCCTTTGAGGTATTGCTTTCATAGTTGGTATGTATGTGTATATGGACAAGACCTTTCCATGCACAGCAAAATTTAGACCCCTGTGACCTTGACCTTGAACTTATGGCCTGTGTTTAGGTTTCGAAATCTGCGTTTAGGTTTTGAAAAATGCCTTTTACTTCTATATCCCTTAAAGTATTGCTTCCATAGTCGGTATGTGTGTGTATGTAGACAAGACCTTTCCATGCTTAGAAAAATTTAGACCCCTGTGGCCTTGGCCTTGAACTTAGGTCCTGCGTTTAGGTTTCGAAATCTGCGTTTAGGATTAAAAAAATGCTTTTAACTTCTATGTCCCTTGAGGTATTGCTTCCATAATTGGTATGTGTGTGTATATGGACAAGACCTTTCCATGCACAGAAAAATTTAGACTCCTGTGAACTACTTAGGGCCTGCGTTTAGGTTTCGAAATCTGCGTTTAGGTTTAGAAAAATGCCTGAAACTTCTATGTCCCTTGAGGTATTGCTTTCATAGTCGGTATGTATGTGTATATGGACAAGACCTTTACATGCACAGAAAAAGTTTGACCCCTGTGACCTTGACCTTGAACTAAGGGCCTGCGTTTAGGTTTCGAAATCTGCGTTTAGGTTTCGAAAAATGCCTTTAAACTTCTATGTCCCTTGAGGTATTGCTTCCATAGTTGGTATGTGTGTGTATATGGACAAGACCTTTCCATGCACAGAAAAATTTAGACCCCTGTGACCTTGACCTTGAACTTAGAGCCTGCGTTTAGGTTTCGAAATCTGCGTTTAGGTTTTGAAAAATGCCTTAAACTTCTATTTCCTTTGAGGTATTGCTTTCATAGTTGGTATGTATGTGTATATGGACCAGACCTTTCCATGCACAGCAAAATTTAGACCCCTGTGACCTTGACCTTGAACTTATGGCCTGTGTTTAGGTTTCGAAATCTGCGTTTAGGTTTTGAAAAATGCCTTTTACTTCTATATCCCTTAAGGTATTGCTTCCATAGTCGGTGTGTGTGTGTATGTAGACAAGACCTTTCCATTCTCAGAAAAATTTAGACCCCTGTGGCCTTGACCTTGAACTTAGGTCCTGCGTTTAGGTTTCGAAATCTGCGTTTAGGATTCAAAAATGCTTTTAACTTCTATGTCCCTTGAGGTACTGCTTCCATAGTTGGTATGTGTGTGTATATGGACAAGACCTTTCCATGTACAGAAAAATTTAGACTCCTGTGAACTTGAACTAGGTTTCGAAATCTGCGTTAAGGTTTAGAAAAATGCCTTTTACTTCTATGTCCCTTGAGGTATTGCTTTCATAGTCGGTATGTATGTGTATATGGACAAGACCTTTACATGCACAGAAAAATGTAGACCCCTGTGACCTTGACCTTGAACTTAGAGCTGTGTTTAGGTTTCGAAATCTGTGTTTAGGTTTAGAAAAATGCTTTTTTAAAACTTCTATGTCCTTTGAGGTATTGCTTTCATAGTTGGTATGTATGTGTATATGGACATGACCTTTTGATGCACAGAAACATTTAGACCCCTTGACCTTGAACTAAGAGCCTGTGTTTAGGTTTCGAAATCTGCGTTTAGGTTTCGAAAAATGCATTTAACTTCTATATCCTTTGAGGTATTGCTTTCATAGTTGGTATGTGTGTGTATATGGACAAGACCTTTCCATGCACATATAAATTTGGACCCTTGTGACCTTGACCTTGAACTTAAGTCCTGTGTTTAGGTTTTGAAAAATGCCTTTAACTTCTATGTCCCTTGAGGTATTGCTTTCATAGTTGGTTTATGTGTGTATATGGACAAGACCTTTCCAGGCACAGCAAAATTTAGACCCCTGTGACCTTGACTTTGAACTTAGGGCCCATGTTTAGTTTTCGAAATCTGTGTTTTGGTTTCTCAAAATTTTTATTACTCCTATGTCCATTGAAATATTCCTTTCATATTCAGTTTGCATGTGTATATGGACAACATCTTTCCTTGCATGCAAAATGTCTGACCTTGACCTTGAACTTAGGACCCGCGTTTAGGTTTCAAAGTCTGCTTTTAGGTTTCTCAAAATTTCTTTAACTCATATATCCATTCAGATATTTCTTTCATATTTGGCATGCATGTGTATATGAACACGACCTTTCTATGCATGCAAAAAAAAATAGCCCCATGTCCTTGACCTTGAAATAAGGTCGCGAAAGGTTTTAGGTTTCGAAATCTGCGTTTAGGTTTCAAAAATGCTTATAATTCCTATGTCCCTTGAGGTTTTATTTTCATATTTGATTTGCCAGTGTATATGGACAAGACCGTTCTATGCAGGCAAAAAGGGTGACCTTTGTGACCTTGAGTGTGCTTTTAAGTTTCTAAAGGTGCCGGTGGCGAGCTTTGTTGTCTCTCTGACAACTCTTGTTAAGATACTGATAGCCATATTGGGAAAATAAAATTTCTAATTGGATAATAGGTACTTGCATGTCGCGAAATTTTAAGCTTAGTTGGATGTGCCGACCAAGTTGATCAATCTTGGCAAGGAGCTGGTGACATGTAGATTTGGGATCGCAGCTCTCTCTCGCTCTCTCGCTCTCTCGCGCTCTCGCTCTCACTCTCTCCCTCTCCCTTTCTCTATCTCTCTCTTTCTCTCTCTATCACTCTCTATATATCTCTACATCTCTCGCTCTCTCAATGCCTGCCTATTTTACCTATTACCTTCTTCTGGTGGCTCCTGCGAGGCCAAGAATGCTAAATATTCTCCACAGTGACTTCCCTGCGAATCCTCTACATCTGACTTCAACAGGCAAGGACCTGGGGCCCGTTTTACTAAACAACTTACGCAAAAAATTTTGCGTAAGTCAAAATCGTTTAATTCTTATTTTTCTATCAAAACGTTTGCAAACAGCAATAGCCAGATCAGAGGACGCGCTAAAAGCGCGTCCTCTGATCTGGCTATTTGCTGTTTGTAGCAAGTGATAATAAAAAAAATATAAATTAAAATTTAAAAATTTTGCGTAAGTAGTTTAGTAAAACGGACCCAGATCTTCCAACCTCTATGCTGACACTCTTCCATTAGCGGTTGATATTTTGCCTTCTTCCTTTCATGGGCTTTAATGCTTTCCTCCTTTGGTACAGTCAGTTCCAGTATGACCAGTTGTTTTGTGCCTTTTGAATTCAACAGTGAGTCTTATAATGGCCATGTCTGGTGGAAATTTAAACTGGCTCCTTTAAATCCAATTGAAAGTGCCAATTCCTTGCAATAGCTAGAATACCTGTAGATCTAGTTGTCTGGCTAGCTGTGTTACGACCCGTTTTGTAGTAACGTTGCAAACTGTAGTCATTACTACAAAGTGCGTTACTACACTTTGCGTTGAACCCTCACAACCCGTTTTGTAGTTACGTTGCATATTGTAGTAATTAATACAAAGTGAATTGACAGTGATATTTCAAAGTGTAGTAAAGTTCTATAAAACATGTCATAGACGTCCGATTGCAACGAAATTTGGAGTAAACCTTCACATTGACACTATACGAGTATACAATAAATATGACAACGATAAATGGCCTCTTTGAGAAATTATCTCCAATATTATTTATAAAGGACCTTGCGACCGGTTTTGTAGTAAAGTTGCAAACTGTAGTAAAACACTAAAACGTGGGTTGACAGTGTTATTTCAAAGTGTAGTAAAGTTCTATAAATCATGTCATAGTTGTCCGATTGCGACGAAATTTGGACTAAACCTTTACATTGATACAATGCGAGTGTACAAGAAGTATGATAACGACAGACTGTCTGTCAAAGAAATAATCTCCACAAATGATTTATAAAGGACCTTGCGACCCGTTTTGTAGTAAAATACTACAAAGTGGGTTGACAGTGATATTTCAAAAAGTAGTAAACCTCTATAAATCATGTCATAGATGTCCGATTGCAACGAAATTTGGAGTAAACCTTTACATAGATACTATGCGAGTGTACAAGAATAATGTGAACGATAGACAGCTTGTCAGATAAATAATCTCAAAAAATTATTTATTAAGGACATTGCGACCCGTTTTGTAGTAAATTACTACAAAGTGGGTTGACAGTGATATTTCAAATTGTAATAAACCCCTATAAATCATTTCATAAATGTCCTATTACGACGAAATTTTGAGTAAACCTTTATATAGATACAATTCGAGTGTACAATAAGTATAGTAACGATAGACGACTTGTCAGAGAAATAATCTCCAAATATGATTTATTAAGGACATTGCGACCCGTTTTGTAGTAAAATACTACAAATTGGGTTGACACTGATATTTCAAAGTGTAGTAAATTTCTATCATATAAAATCATATCAAAGATATCTGATTGCAACGAAATTTTGAGTAAACCTTCACATTGATACTAGGCGAGTTTGCAAGAAGTATGATAACGATAGACGGCAATTTTGAGGAGAGCAAACGGTAGTAAAATACTACCAAGTGGATTGACAGTGATATTTCAAAGTGTTGCAAAGTTCTATAAATCATGTCATACATGTAAATATCCTTTTAGAACGAAATATGGAGTAAATCTTCACATTTTACTAAGCGAGTGTACAATAGATATAATTACGATAGAGGAGATGTCTCCAATAATGTCATTATTTACATTGCGACCCGTTTTGCAGTAAAGTCTCAAATTGTAGTAAATAACTTCAAAGTTGGTTGACAGTCAAATTTCAAAGTCTAGTAAATCTCTTTAAAACATTTCATAGGTGTCCTATGGCAATGAAATGTAGTGTAAATCTTCATATTATTCAATGCGATTGTACGAGAATTTTGTACAGAAACTTCCACTTGTGGCAATACAATTAATGTCACATTTACTGTATTAACATTAATGATAATTAGTTTTTTACGAAACCTATCGTTTTACTTTTATTTCAGAGATGTAGTTTAAATCCTGCCAACCACGTCAAGCTAATTTCACTGTTTCAAGCAGTGGGATTATCGTCGTGCGTATTTCTTTTAGGCGAGTACTACCGGCGGTAGTGGCCCAATGGTTAACACATTGGACTACGGTACCAGGGGTCGTGAGTTCGATCCCCCGCCGGACCAGCGGTCTGACTAGGGGATTTTTCTGAATCCCCGATGATGTACAGGAATGTTCTTGAGCAAGACATGTACCGCGAATTGCTCCTCTCCACCCAGGGGTTAAAATGGGTACCTGTGAAGGGTCTGAGTCGGTACTGCGGCTGCATTTGACTGCGCCATATGTTAGCAGTGCTCATAGGCAAGATGGCTCGATGATCAGGGGAGTATATGTACAGTCGGCTGAGCGGTCATTCGGACTGAAAGTAGACTTTAACTTGGTATATTACTTTTTTTTATTTTCCCCGTAGGGCTGCCTAAGACTCGTGGTCAATCGTGTCTTATCGTATTGTTCCGGCTGCCCGATTTGTCGCGAACAATCCAACGGAAGAACACGAAACCAAGATCGGAAGTAACGACGTAATTCGGATGACGTCAAATCAATAAATTAGTGACGTCATTGTACGGCAAACTGTCACAAAATGTGTTCGATATAAACATGGGGCTCCACACGGGTTAAAATAATGTACTTTTGCTTTCAAATGTTGAACAATTTTGTTCAAAAGTGGCTTAAAAGCATAAATAAATAGAATAACTGTATTTTTTTAGTGTAAGGTCGAGTTTAATCCATTTCGTGAACATCAGACTGTTATATTTTCACGAGTGGTTTCGTCACCCGTGAAAATATAACTTCTTATGATCTCTCAATGGATTAATTTGCGATCCAACTGATGTCCTCTATTTCTCCACTGTATTATGACATAAGTACATGTATTTCCCTCCACTAAAATGGAAGATTATGAATATGTGTTGTATATGATATATTGACTAAAGGACTAATATCGTGAAGTCTTGGTTATTAACCAGTTGCATTAA
This sequence comes from Gari tellinella, assembly GCA_922989275.2. Classification (NCBI taxonomy): domain Eukaryota; kingdom Metazoa; phylum Mollusca; class Bivalvia; order Cardiida; family Psammobiidae; genus Gari; species Gari tellinella. The sequence goes on along the minus strand of OV277860.1, from coordinate 60,398,225 downwards.
TTAGTTATAGTTTGCCTCATTTGTTTAATCGACATATGCATTAATCCGTGTACGATTACTTTCTACGCGCCTGTGATTTTCATAGAAAAATAATGAAGAATAAAATGTATTTTTGATCTGACGCTGAAACAGATATTGAAGTATTTACTACAATTTGCAATTTAACTACAAAATGGGTCGCAAGGTTCTTTATAAATCATTATATATGATATCTCCTCAAAAATGCCGTCTATCGTTATCATATTTCTTGTACACTCGCATAGTATTAATGTGAAGGTTTACTCCAAATTTCGTTGCAATCGGACATATATGACATGATTTATAGAACTTTACTACACTTTGAAATAACACAGTCAACCAACATTGTAGTATTTTACTACAAAACGGATCGCAAGGTGCTTTATAAATCATTTTGGAGATAATTTCTCAAATAGGTCGTCTACCTTTATCATATTTCTTGTATACACGTATAATGTCAATGTGAAGGTTTACTCCAAAATTCGTTGCAATTTGACATCTATGACATGATTTATAGAACTTTACTACACTTTGAAATAGCACTGTCAATTCACTTTGTAGTAATTACTACAAAATGCGACGTTACTACAAAACGGGTTGTGAGGGTTCAACGCAAAGTGTAGTAACGCACTTTGTAGTAATTACTACAATTTGCAACGTTACTACAAAACGGGTCGTAACATAGTTGCCTCTTCTTCCTTCATACAAATAACGGACACTGCCCCTGTGCCACTGGTTGTTCATTCGTCTTGCAATTTCTTAGTTGGCATCCATGGCAGCCATAAATTGACATGAAAAATCCTAAGATTTCCAAATTTGCATTTTTCAAGTGCGAATTAACGAATCGAACCTTTACCCCATAGTTTCTAGTTTTGTTGACACGTGACTACTTAAAGCAGGCTGGAAATAAATCAGAATGCGCCTTATGGCGCATTCTGCTTTACTTTCAGCCTGCTTTAAGCTAAAATCCGAATATGTAGGAAAAATCAGGAGAAATGGCAACCCTGGGCATCAATTTCGTTCAAGATCCTTGCCATGTCGCCACCTATATCTGCCATCAGACAAGGAGCTGTACTGCACGAGGAAATAATGTGTTCTACATATAGTTAGTTTCCCAGAAAGCTTGCATTTTGAGTCTTCAGAATATCCCCATGCATTATATTTGGTGACGGTAGTGCATCATAGACAGGTCGCAGCAAATCCCTATTCTGTGGTCTTACATCTTCCAGATGTAATTCCAGGAAATCAATTTTGTCCTGGGGCTCTCCCATCTGAGCCTCCTGGTCCGTTTCTTCATAGTAATGGCTTTTGCCTGGCTGCTTTCCTCTTCAACTTCCCTAACTTTCTTCTGAACCTGTTCTCTCCGCTCACTTTGGTTTGCTGACTTCCATCTAGCTCTTAGACTATTAACCCTTTGTCTGCTGGTCGCGACTTTACTGATTTTTGCAAACAGTTTGGATCCAGATCAGACGCCGCGTTACGCGGCGTCTGATCTGGATCTAAGCTGTTTGCCACTCGTCTTTATATTTCTCTACTTAAAAAAATGTTAAAATCTAGATTTTGCAGACGACAATTTCGAAGCAGACGGTAATACCGCAGGATAAGGGTCAACTCATCCTAGTCCCAATCTTCCAGAAGCAGATGTACCAACGAGGTCGCTGTGTCTCGGCCTTGATTTTGCCTCGTCTACAGTCTTCGCTGTTCCCCACTTTCGGCTAGTTTTATTATTATTATTATTATTATAATTTTATACCATATTTACATAGCACTTTTTTCATATATAATCAAACGTTCAAATTTATTTATTTATTTGTTTGTTTTGATTTTACGTCGCTTTCAACAGTAGTTAAGTCATATCGCGACGTCCAGCTAATTACAGGTGGAGGAAGACCCCAGAAGTCGTTTATGCACTGTTTCAGGCACAAATCGGCCACTGGGTAGAACCACCGACCTTCCGCAAGCCAGCTGGAAGGCTTCGGAAGTTCCCCACATGAAAAATCCGAACGACCCTACTGGGATTCGAGCTCACAACGGTGAGGAGCTTAGTGATGTAAGTCACATACGTTCAAAAGTGCTTTACACAAATAAAACATGAAATGAGAGTAACAATTAAAATAAACATTCAGTTTAAAACATAATCATTGCGTTAAAAATTATTAAAACAGGCATAACAGTAACTACAGATAAAGGTGGCATATCGGCAGTTATATAAAACAAATATAAATTTGTCTAGTCAATAATAAAATATATTTCCACATATGCACAGTCAATATGACATTTATTGTCCATGTATTTGCACGAAGAAGTGCGTTTTCAATGACCTTTTAAATGTTTCTAGTAACTCAGAGTCTCTGATACCTTCAGGCAACGCATTCCAGAGTCTGGGAGCAGCAACTGAAAAGCTCCTGTCTCCGGACGTGACTTTGTGATTTCTTGGCACAATGAGTTTGTTTGAACCTTTATCCCTGCTTCTCTAGCTTTGTCATCAGGACTGTCTCTAAGAATCTTGACTTGTCTGGCCTTGCTGACTTTGAATTCTTCTGTGGCAGCAGTGAGCTGTAGTTGAAGTTTGCTTCCAGAATTATCAGGGCTTCAGATAAGGGGAGTATTTCAAAAACTTAAATCTTTTTTTTTGTATTAAACCCTTTCGAGACGATTCTAATGAGTAGTCACATCATAGGATTTAGTGCTGAATAAGTGAGATAATGTTGGATTTGTTCAGTTTACTCCCTCTTCCCTAGAGCCCTGATTATATATAGGCCGATGTTTGTGAAGCTATTTGGTACTCCAAGCCATCTCTTGATGTAACCGTTTCTTAGGCGCTTCCTTGCGTCAACTATAATATAAGGTTCTATCAGACTATGTTACTAGTACATGTTTAACATTCAACCTAATGCAAGATAATATGGTAATGGTCGGGATCCGAAACGTTACCTCAAGTTGAAACTGAATTTTCGAACATGTAACCAACCTATAGGCTAGCTAAAAGTGTTTACAATGAGCGAGTGAGTGATTCAGTGAGTGAATTGTCGAAGCTTTAACGTCCTCGCATGTCTCCATCGACTGACTATAGTCTGAATTCCCCCAGCGAACGATATCTAGTTTGGTTTTTGGTGGAGAATGCAAGTATGGATGCAGATGGAATCCCCACTACTTGAGAAACCACTGTTTCTACAGAGGAGAATCTGTTATTATTTCCCGTTTAAACGCAAACGTACGCAAACGCAAAGCACTAAAACGTAGAAAAGTACAACTTTTGGACAATTCTGATAATTCATGTTTATCTTGCTGGCAAACAGTTTGGAGCCTGATCAGACGCCGGGTTACCCGGCGTCTGATCTGGCTCCAAACTGTTTGCACTGCAAATAATAGTTTTAGCGTAAACGCGTTTATTTGGAAAAAATAACAGATTCTCCACTGTATTACATCGCCCCTCTCTACAACGTTCATTCCAAAAACGAATCACTCCTTACAATGACACTTGTCGCAGTTCCCTTTACAGGACAATAATGTCTAACCCTTTTACTTTTGCAATAACATTTAGGTCTGCTGTTTTTCTCACTGACACGTGATGGACAATTTGACAGATAAAATCATTATTACGAGTGGCAAACAGATTTATTCCAGATCAGACGCCACGTGACGCGGCGTCTGAACTGGATTCAAGCTCTTTGAAAGTATAGACCACTTTCCCTCTCTTTAACGACTCTCTCCAAACAACGCACACAAAATGTGTCTCCCTTAGGGTGTCTTTGTAGAGAGGGAGCACTGTACATACCTGGGTATAGCACCGGTGCAGGATAGCTCGATTTTCAGGTATCCACCCTAGGACCATTATTTAATATGTTTGGCGCAGCAAGGGGGGTCGAACCAGATATCTCTGTTTTTACTAGGCACACGCATTTCCACTAGATCACTGATCTGCCATAGGTGTTCACAATGAACACTTACTTATACGCTGTATATGTACATTGAAACCTCTCTAAACCGGACATGTATGGGGACAACATAAAAGTGCATGTGACGTTCGTTTTTTGAGAAGCGTGTAATAAAATTTAGTCTCCGATTAAGGTAGATCGCGGGTATTTGGCCTTAGAAAGTGTTTGTTCATAATTCACAATACAATCACTATCAACCCACATCTTTTTCAGCTCCATGAAATGGAGGACGATCTTGGCAGAGGAGGAGACGAAGGAAGCTTAACAACCGGAAATGCAGGGCGCCGTCTAGCGTGCTGTACTATTGAGTCGATGACGGACATTGCCTAAGTTATTCTTGTCTCCCAGTTCATATGATAATGGCGATCTAGATGGATGTGTTCGATGACCGCTTTTATTGTAAAACTAAATATCCATTTTTTTTGTAGAAGCATTGGTCTTTATCAAGACAGTTAACTTTTTAATGCAAGGAACCATAGAGCAGAAAGACCAGCATTAAGAGGACAATTGTTTAACCCTTTCATCACTGAAACTTCAAATGGACTATTCTTGTTTTCAATTAGTCTAGTCAATTTTTGACTTTTTAGGGCTGATTTATACAATATATGTCAAAATGACAAACAGTGTAGACCCTGATCAGAGGACTCATGTGAGCCCTCTGATCAGGGTATACACTGATGGCATACGACAAGTGTACTCCTCACATGTATGCTGTTTGCAAATGACGCAAATATGCGTATCTAGTGTTCAAAGAGTTAAAGATCGATATGTACATGTACATTCTTTTCGCTTCCGTTTTACACAAATTTGTCTAATGACATAATTAAATTTCTACTAGATGTAAATGTTGTCTTTTATTTTAGCCAGTCATTTTTCAAACTGTTCTATACCCAAAGGTTATAAGCGTTTGGGTTGAGTCTTTTATCGTTATCAAATACATGTATTTCATTGTTTTGATTGAAGGAAAAGCGGCTCCAAGATCCATACTATTTCTAAAAGTTAATATGGTTCCACCGCTAGTGTATTTAGAGTGAACCGGTTGATATTGTTGTTGTTCATAAAACGTTAATGTGTACTCGTATTAGCGCATACCACCGCCATGTTCAGATATAAAATCCATAACACAAACATGGTTAACCTTGTAGTACTCATTGAGTGGGGTGATAGGTTAGACCGTTTCCAAATAAATTGATCAAAAGTTGAGCGAAGAAGCAAACTACAATTTCATGTATGCAACAGAATCTTGAAATGCTCTATTTCACCTAAATCGAGTACCTTGACGTCTCGCCATGTTCCGCACTTTATTGCACTTTATTTCACTATCTGACTAAATTAAATTATCAACGTTTAAGAAAAGCTGCTTTCTTTCAAATGTTGTTGTCTTTGGTCTGCGTTGACTTTTAGTCAGAATAACGTTTTCTTCGATATACAGCGCCCCCTCTCTACAACGACTCCAAATGGGAGAGAAAAAATATATGCGTTGTTCGGAGGGAGTCGTTATAGGGAGGGAAAATTGCTAAAGTTTGAAAACAGCTTGAATCTAGATCAGACGCTGCGTCACGCGGCGTCAGATCTGGATTCAAGCTGTTTGTCACTCGTCATTAAGTTTTTTCCTGTCAAAATGTCCAATATGTATTTTTGAGAAAAAAACAGCAGACGTCAATTTTAAGCTAAAGATTTTGCATCAGTAAAAGGGTTAGACGTTACTGTCTTGTTTAGTGAATTGTTGCAAGGGTCGTTGTAAGGAGGGTGTCGGTGTTGGGATGGTCCATTGTATATATTGCCCTCTCTTCTTTCATCTATGACATGTATGTACCTGACGTTTTTTCACGTCCATCAGACGCTTGTTTCATTGTGTCATTGACGACATGGTATCGAGGCACGTCGATACGGCAATCAATTTACGTCGTACTTCACTGCATCATCAAACGATCATTTACTGCGGACAAGGACAGGTTAAAACATAACAACAATTGACAGAGAGTGGAGATTAATTAAATGACTGTTAACGCTCATCCAGCCGTAATATCGTCTGCTTTGAAATTGTCGTCTGCAAAAATATACAATTAAGATTTATACATCTTTTTTAAAAAATAAAGAAACTTACAAAACAAGTGTCAAACAGAATGGCTCTAGATCAGACGCCGCGTAACGCGGCGTCTGATCTGGAGCCAAACTGTTTGCAAATTCCAGTCAACTCGCGATCGGCAGGATAAGGGTTAATTTTGCAAAATTTCTGCGCAAAGTACCGCAGAAATATGCAGCGCGAAGTATAAAGCTAACTCTAAATTGCGTGAAAGATTTCATCTGTAGTATAAACTGTCAATCACACGGGTCGAAATTTAACGCACTTCTCAACTAAAGATGTGCGTCTAATTAAGAAGGAAAGTGAACATAGACAATCACAAAAAAATGCGCAGTTGGACTTACATCGTGTGTGTGTTTTTCGGCTGTGTAAGTTTCACGGAGGTGTCTGGTCAATTATGGGGATGGCTTTTACCGTTTCCCTACCGCTGTATAGAACGACCAGGTACTATATTCTTGTCATATTGTGGGTAGGAAAATGTGTTTACAGCGCCCCCTCTCTACAACGACACTCAAGCATTGTATGTGTTGTTAGGAGAGAGTCGTTATATAGGGGGAATTTTGGCTTACATTTCAAACAGCTTGAATCCAGATCAGACGCCGCGTAAAGCGGCGTCTGGTCTGGATGCAGGCTGTTTGTCACTCGTCATTCAAGTTTTTTTCTGTCAAAATGGCCATTATATAATTTTGAGAAAAGCAGCAAACGACAATTTTAAGTGGACGACATTGCAGCCATAAAAAGGTTACACATACCTTTTAGGCAATTGCGACAAGGGTCGTTGTAAGAAGGGAGTCGTTGTTGTGAGAGTCGTTGCAGGGAGGGAGCACTGTTTTACATCTATTTAACCCTTTAACCCCATAGCAGGTTTCTAGTTTTAAAGGCAAGTAACTTTTTAAAACAGGTTGACAATAAATAATTATAAAGCGCCTTAAGACGCGTGCTGCTTTACTCTGGAGTTTTATCCTGTTTTAAGTTTACATCTGCTAGATTACACATACTATTAATTTCATCTGGTGCATATTCATGACTGTATCAAGCTGAACTATTTTCTGTAGTAGAGTAGTAAATTAAAGATGTTTAAAGGCGTAAATTAACATTGCATTACATAGGCTGTGTAGCTCGGCATTAATTGTAATTGTAAGGGGTTTTAATATATATTTTAAATAGTTTCAGTTCAGATTTGTAACCGAAATTAAAACGCAATCACAATACAATAAAATAAAGAAAATGACAGCTTTAAAACGTTTTACTTTGTTTAATCTGAGTTCGGAACCTGATTAGTTCGGCGTCCGATCTGACTCTTTAGTAATTGCAATCGGAATAATTATTTAAGCATCATGAAACGCGTTTATTGGAAAAGAATAGAGTCTTCTCCTATATATTCAATGGCAAACTAAGATCGAAATAATGATGATGTAAAGAGATGAATTAAACGCCATTGAAATGCAGGGCTTTTATTGGAAGCCCCCTTCAGGGGGCTTCCTCAGTGTTTAGGTTGAATGTAGCCATTTTCTTGGAAGGAACTTCTGCTTATTGCGAAACGGTGAAAATAATTGGCGCAATATTGTACATCCATTCAAAAATGCATTGTCTGCGCATGCCTGAAACTAGGTTGCATACATTTTCGCAGCAACCAATTTTTACGAAATCAAATATGTGGTTAGGAATAAAACCCATACCGGAACTTATCACTTCGATAAGGAATAAAACTCATACCTTCACTACATAAGATGTTATATGCTTGTGTGGCGGCCATAAAAGTCGCTTACAGCAACTAAACTAACACTAATTGAATGTATGAATGACAGTAGGCAGCTTCAAGCAAGGGGAAAGTAGACTTGAAACCTTTTACTGAAGTTCTCTGTTTACTTTCACCTTGTCTTATAAGCAGCATTGTGTTAAACAACGAACTGTCTAAAACAACAATTATACTTGTGTCTCCTATTCTCGCGCATAAAGTGTTATTAATAATTCTTCTTTGTGGCTTAAAAGTCAGTAGAAACTCTGAATAAAGTATAACATCAATAATAATAATAATAATAATAAAATCTTATCTAGGTCATTTCTACGTTTGAATACACAACCCTGCATAATCTAAATCAGTCAAATGTTTCCCCATATTCTCGGGCCTTCTGATTGTTTGTCAAGTTTGTTTGCTATGAAGGGATAAACTCTTTCAGTTCATATAAGAATTTTTAGAGTCACTTTATCTCTATCATATGTAAAAGTTCTGCATCTGTGGCATCATGTTTTGTTTGTTTATTGAGATTTGAACTATGCACAAGTATTATATAAATGACAATGTCCAGCAGGTTTTACATGTGAAATTTGGAAAATAGAGAATTCAAATCCAATTGATGATTTATGGGTCCAAGCAACATTTTCTAACAGAAATTTAACGGAGGAAAACAGTTGATATATTTCTGGATGTCAGGAATGCCCATTTCATCTGATTTTGTTAGGCACGAGATTATGAGAAACCCTGAGAATACGAGAATTGACGTTAACGCAATTTACTGGTCGCTATATATAGAGAGGTTCATTTTACATAAATATCTTCTCAAATATCTCAAGTATACCTTTCACCTACATTACTCTTTTCCCAAACCCTACATAGTTTTGTTTCCTACCATATATACATGTCACTTCATTAAAACTGCTCGGCTTCTCTGGATTCATTTTTAAAGAAGAACTTGTTTGATTTTATATTGTACTTGTCGGTAACCGTACTGGCCTGTGCTTACATGTAATACATGTATGAGAACATCTCTTTCTGTTAACCATTTCCTCCCTGAAACTTCAAATGGAAACATTCTAGTTTTCAAATTAGTCTAGTCCATTTTTGATTTTTTAGAATTAATTCTTATAATATATTGTCAAAATGACAAACAAAGTAGACCCTGGTCAGAGGGCTCCTTAATGAGCCCTCTAATCAGGGTATACACTGTTTGTATTGGAAAAGTGTACTTCTTACAGGTACACTGTTTGCAAATGACGCATATATGCGTGACTAAGGTTCAAAGAATTAAACCCTCTCCCCAATATACGCGCCTTTAAGCGAATTTAATTTATTCCTCCACTGGAGAAACAAATGAAATTTATACACTCATGGATATGTAGCAAAAACACTAGTTTTTATAGCAGATGGTAGCTTAAAACAGGCTGAAAGTAAAGCAAATTGCGCCTCATAATACTCGACGACTTTATCAATGTCGTTATGGCCACCTGATCGGTCTCTTTGAAGTATGTTTATTATCTATAAAAACAACAGTACATCAAATGCTGATCGACACATTTATTTTCAATTAATAGGACTTGGACCTTGTTTCACATTCCGCTTGCTCATGGCGATCTATTCTACAACTGCTCTGTTTACATGTAGTCTTCCTTTACAATAAAGAAGACGTTATTATTCCAAAATAAACGCCTTTAACGCTAAAAACGAATTTATCAATTACAAACAGTTTTGAGCCAGATCAGACGCCGGGTTACCCGGCGTCTGATCAGGCTCCAAACTGTTTGCAACTCAGATTAAAATCAATTGTCAGTATTTTCAAATTGTTGTCATTTTCTTTATTTTATTACCTTGTGTTTCGTTTCATTTGCGTTTAAACGAGAACGAATACCGTCTTCTCCATGGTATCTGTCGTAGATCTACGCCTATTTGGTGTAAACAGTATTTATTTCGAAGTTTTTACTAACATTTTGTCTTATTTAAAGATAGTGTCTGCAATGACAAACATGTCCGCAGAAAATCAGAAATGACCCATTCTGGACTGGAAACCCATAATTTGGTGGGCGTACTTTGCAAAAGGTGAAGACCCTGATCAGAGGGTTCCTCTAAGAGCCCTCGGATCATAGTATTCACTGGGGGGGTACTGTTACACATGTATTTGTTTAAATATTTTTCCAAAACAGCCTATAAATAAGGTAAACAGTTACTTATCAATTTCGAAATGAGAATCAAATTCTGGTTGTAAAGTGGAGAAAACGTTATTCTTTCCCGTTTAAACGCAATCGAAACGCAAACGCACTGCAATAGAATCTAAAAATTGACATCATTTTGACAAATCTGAATATTATTTTAATCTGAGTAAAAAACAGTTCTAAGCCTGATAAGATGCCGGGTTACCCGGCATCTGATCTGACTCAAAACTGTTTGTAATGGGAACAATAGTTTAGCGTTAACGCGTTTATTGGGAAAGAAAAACCTTTTTTCCCCGGCATCTTGATTTCTGCGGACACCCGTCTTTTTCACTTAATACAGTGGAGAATCTGTTATTCTTTCCCGTTTAAACGCAAACGTACGCAAACGCAAAGCACTAAAACGTAGAAAAGAACAACTTTTGGACAATTCTGATATTTCATGTTTATGTTGGTGGGAAACAGTTTGGAGCCTGATCAGACGCCGGGTTACCCGGCGTCTGATCTGGCTCCAAACTATTTGCACGGCAAATAATAGATTTAGCGTAAACGCGTTTATTGGGAAAGAATAACAGATTCTCCACTGTACATGTAAACGACCATTCTCTTTTCTGATCATATTTATGGGGTTCTACTGTATCATTACACAACACATTCATTATCAGCATATCGTCTGCTTGAAAATTGTCGACTGCGTTTATATGTCAGATGCTTATTTTAGGTGTTTTGTGCTGAAGAAACATAATTATGATATTAATGACATGTCAAATAGCTTAGACCCTTGGTCACACAGAATTTGATTAAGATCCTGAGGCCCGTTTCATAAAACTGCGGACGACAAATTCTGTCGTAAATCAGATAATAAAAGTCTTAATTATTATTTATTTCTCCATCTAATCCTGTCTGGTGACATCTTTTTGGAATCGTCTTGAAAAGACGATTCCAAAAAAATGTCACAAGACAGGATTAGATAGACAAATTAGAAATTAAATGTACATGTATTTGAAAGTTTTGACTTACGACCGTTTTTGTCGTACGAAGTTTTATGAAACGGGCCCCATGCTACATGTAGCTAATGTCACTGCAGACGTAATTCTTTCTAATGAGCATGTTTGTACTAATAGGGATATGTCCGTTACACACAGTTTAGTGCCAGATCAGACGCCGAGTAATTTACATCTGACAATGCACCAAACAAGTTGTCATTTAGATATTACAAATCGTCATTTTCTACATTTTATTGCGTTGCGTTTGCAATCTGTTTCCATTAGAAGGAAAATAACATATGTCTTCTCCACTGTAAGGGAATTTGTTTTTTGTCTAGTTGTTTACTTGTAGTTGTCACAGTTAAAGTGATTATTCACCAGTCTTTGGTTGACATTTAGTGTGTTTGTTTATTTGCTCTAGATAGTACAGTGGAGAAAACGTTATTCTTTCTCGTTTAAACGCAAACGAAACGCAAACGCACAATTTGACAAATCTGATTGTTATTCTAATCTGAGTGAAAAACAGTTTTGAGCCTGATCAGACGCCGGGTAACCCGGCGTCTGATCTGGCTCAAAACTGTCGGTAATGGAAATAATAGTTTTAGCGAAAACGCGTTTAACGGGAAAGAATAACGTTTTGTCCACTGTATGTATGTAAGCTTAAGATTTCTGTCACTGTAACCCATTTATGCCTGAATATTTCAATGAACCCTCCCTGTGTGACTTTTTCATTATAGGTGTACAAAGATGATATAAAGAAACTAGATCTATATTGTTTGTCAATGTAAAAAAAAACTTTCATTTCATGACTCTCTATTCAAGTGTTTATTAAGCATGTTTGACTATTTTCCCGTAATGATTTACCAGACTTAAATCAGGGTGCAACAGTTGACTGTTACATGCGCGAAAGTGGTGCGCAAACATTTTCTGCAACGCGCGCATAATCGAATAAGTTGTCTTTATGATACAGATTTTTGACTGTATTAAGAATTTGAATATTATCAAAACAACAATATTATCAAAACAGTTTCTACGTAAATCTAGTCTTTTGTGGTGTTTTCCGGGTCATTGTTTTCTCCCAAACAATCCCCCAAAAAGGTTGTAGAGTGTTCCCTCTCTGCAACGGCCGTCCAAACAATGTCTCCCTCCTTACAACGACACTTGCCGCTGTTCCCTAAATAGGGAAATTATGTCCAACCTATACACGGCTTCAATGTCGTCTGCTTAAAATTGTCGTCTGCTGTTTTTCTTAAAGTTACATAATGAACATTTTGACAGAAAAAAATTAATTACGATTTAACAAACAGCTTGAATCCAGATAAGACGCCGCGTTACGCGGCGTCTGATCTGGATTCAAGCTGTTTGCAAATGTTATCCAATTTCCCTTCCTATAACGACTCCCTCCGAACAACGCACACATTTTGTGTCTCCCATTGGATGTCGTTGTATATAGAGAGGGAGCGCTGTAGAAATAGTTATAAGGAGGACTCCAAAAAAGAATGATAAAACCGCTGGTCGATCAAGCATCTTCCTTTTTTAAACAAATTACATGTATGACACAAGTAATGTTCACATTCAGTTGTTGTATTGAAATTGATAAAGATGAAACATAAAATCATCTCTAAAATCTAAACGTTTTGTTCAAACCATGTAGATCTAGATCTAGTCATTCATTCAGTCTTGCTTAAATTGAGATTCGGGTAACTTATCATTTGTTTCAAAGTTACTTCGGGAAGAGTCGTTTCCATCGGTAGCAGGGAAGACATTGAGAACTGTTGCCCGAGGCCGTTAGCCTCGGGGAACAGTTCTCAAGGGAGTCCCTGCTACCTCGGGCGAATGATTTGACTGTTCCCTCAGTACCTTTGAAACAATTGTATACCACACCAAGGCTGCCATTTCTCCGGATTTATCCTAAATCTTCGGATTTTTCCCCAGTATATGGTAGCTTAAAGCAGGCTGAAAGTAAAGCAGAATGCGCCTTAATCCGCATTCTGATTTACTTACAACCTGCTTAAAGTAGTCGCATGTCAACAAAACAAGAAACAGCTATGGGGTAAAGGTACGATTCGTAAAATCGCACTTGAAAAATGCAAATTTGGAAATCTTAGGATTTTTCATGTCAACTTATGGCAGCCCTGCCACACGATATACAATGTATCAAGTAGCGTAGGTACTGTCGAAACTCAGAGCTGTTAAATTTTTATAACTCTGAAAGCATATATTTCTAGCATATCCGCAAATCAAAGTTAAGAGTGTCTTAATCACAATGTAAGCTTGAAATACGGGTGTTCCCATACCTCATTGTTATTCCGATTCTTTATTAATTACTTAATTTTGTCACCTCCAGAGGGTACATCAATGTCACTGCAACCACCTTAGATCCGTAGAAATTCACAATTTGATAATAGTCCGGTTGTCAAACCCCCATATTTTTGGAGAAACTTGCAATACGGTCCGTACAACGTTTTCTTGCTGTTTCTTTTCCTCTGAGATGTGCTCTTTAAGAATCTGAATGATGCCACTCTGTCATCATTGGGCAATCAACACAATATGCAAATTAGGCAGTCTTCCTGAAAAATCCTGTTTTCGCCAATATCTCAGTAACTATCCATTGTATCAAAATAATTTTGGTGTCCATCCCCATATTTTGAGGGGTGAATAACCCGATAGAGCCATTTTTGTAAGGATCACACCAATAGTTTGTGTTGAAAAGGCATATTTAGGCAGCCATTACTGAAAATGTCATGTTCGTCAATATCTCAGAAAGTATGCATGGTATCAAAACAATTTAGGTGTTTATACACATGTTTTGAGGGGTGAATAATCAGATTAAGCCATTTTAATAAAGATCACACCACACCTTACCACTGCACAAATAGGTCCATTTTGTTTCCCTTCTTCTCTTTGGTAATATTACAAACATTGTGCATTGTCTTTGGTAACATATTCCCCAACCCAGTCTGAAAATGAAAACCAGTAATCTTGTAAATGATTTGACTGGATCCATGTGATCTGAATCCAAACTAAACATTATCTAGGAATAGATGCGGATCCTAATCATCTGAACATAAGCGTTGCAACTTACTTTGTGCCAATCTGAATATGAAAACAGTTTGCCAGTAGATTTAATCTAACTTGTAAATGAGTTATTTGGGGCCAGGTGATCTGGAACCAATCTATACATGATCTAGGAACAGATCTGGAGCAAAATCCATCTTATATGAAAATTTTATAAATGTTTACAGATTGTTACTTATAATAATTTTATATTGTTATATTTACACAATGATACCAAGTTACAGACTTTGAAATCATGATTTTCTGAAATTAAAATGCCCAACATATTGTAGTTATTACACTTATAATCACCAGCATGATACAGGTCAAGGTTCATACCTTGTTAGATGAAACAGGGTGGTGATTTATGGATTTAATCTTTCTACAACTGTAGCTCACATGTAGCAGGACATCCTGACTGGACCCTTTGTATGATCACACAGGGTTCTCATAACAGAATGATTTAATACATTTAAGCCAACAATCCCACACATAAATTGTCTTTTGCAACTGTATAATATGACTTTCATAATAGCCATCAACTCACTTGTCATTAATTGTTTGATGAATGTTTTTACATGTTGACCACAACATTTGACATAGAAAAATGAAAGGTGGACTTAGATGGAGAAACTTAGTGTTGATTATGTTGATTACTGTGTTCTGCAACTTTAATATAGTAGTTAATTCTAAACTTAAAGGAATATGAGGGATAGAAATGTAAATTAAGTCACATGGAAGTAAGCCTTAATCTTTAGTAGATCTATGTAGGTTTGTATAGAATGACATTATAGACTGTATGACAATTCCTAAGACACTGTACACAGAACAAACCCCCACAGCTAGTTTTAATTATGTATAGATACCTAATACACTGTAGGACAAAACCCCACTGCTTGCAGTTTTAATTACATGTATAATTATTTAATTAAAATGGGATAGTAAGCAATTTATGCAGTTAAGACATGTAAATTATTAAGATTATGTACAGTGTATACTTGCAGATACAGTGGAGAATCTGTTATTCTTTCCCAATAAACGCGTTTACGCTAAACTATTATTTGCAGTGCAAACAGTTTGGAGCCAGATCAGACGCCGGGTAACGTCTGCTCAGGCTCCAAACTGTTTGCCACCAAGATAAACATGAATTATCAGAATTGTCCAAAAGTTGTACTTTTCTACGTTTTAGTGCTTTGCGTTTGCGTACGTTTGCGTTTAAACGGGAAAGAATAACAGATTCTCCTCTGTATAGACTCGAATCACATCAGGATCTTAGAACTGTCTACTTGCTTACAGTTTGGATCAAGATCATACAATGATAAAGTATGTGTTTGAACTTGATACAAACCGGTTGCCTTTTTTACTGATATTATTTAGCAGTGTTACCCGAATAGAGCTTAAAAACACAACATTCCCAAACAGTGTGGTTCAAGATCTTATCTAGACTGTTTGCAAATGTTCATCACAGCAAATAATTTCCAGATTAACCCTTAACTGATGAAAAAGTGCTGTCTGTTAAAGTTTTCGTCTGCTTCAATTTTCAAACTAAGTAACTTCAAAGTAGCTAAAAATAAGTGAAAACTTTTTGAAAAATATGCAATTAAAATTCGCCATTATCGATGTCACGACCGAGCCTACGTTCGCCTGGTGACGTTTGTCTGGTGTATATTAATCATTTATGTTAGAGCTTTGAAAGAATGATCACTCTTCAGTTAGATTTAAAATTCTTAGGTACAGTTAATTTGACAGTTGATATCGTGATATTTATTCTAGAATTTAATTAGTCCTTATGGTAGGCGACAACGATATGCGGTGATGCTGAACATACTCCATATCTGAACATAATTATAAATCTGACACGCGCTAAAAACCGACGGACGTGGTCAAGTGGTAGGACACTCGACTACGATGCCAGGGGTCATAAGTTCGATCCCCCGCCGGACCAAGTCCTTCGGATGATACTTTATAAAAACCGAGTTTCGATGTATCAGGGCTTTATACTGTGCATATAAAAGAACCAAAGAACTCTGTCGATAATAAGAGTATGGCATCGCGCCCGGGTTTTCTGTATCAGCTCCCCTCTCTCTGGGGCGTCCAATTAGCCCATGGATGGCAGGAACGGCCGTTATCAAAACAAAATTCGGTCAATTTTTGCTTTGCTGTCAAAGGAGGCACAAAGAAATATAGTACTTGTCTGAACGCAGTTGGTTAAGACAGTATACTGGTGTTTTGTAGTAGTGCAGGTTAATTGTACACACATATAGCTCTATTATATTTAGTGTAGCTTAGCGCTGAGACCGCAACGTGGTACCTTGTTCCATACCGTGGCTTAGTCCTTGTAGGTCATACACATCACCCGTGCTTGTCTGAATTGACGGACCATAGGCAAAGAAGGCTCTGAACATCATAAACGCAGGAAAACCTATCAATAGTAAATCATCTAATTGTTGATGGTCAGTCGTTCAATGTCATAAGAGCTGAGCTATTTGAGTCTATATATCTCATCAACTACAGTAGCTGAGCACCTATGACACAACTTTAGGGTATCGGTGGTAGTTCAGCGAGGGGGTAAACGTCCACTATACCTGAGACAGAAGCTCAAGCTGCACAACTCCTCAGAAACATACCCGAGAAAAACAGGCTCGCCAGATTCAAAGGCAGAAATTTTAAGTGTACGTAAACAATATAGAACGAAGTTTAGTTTTAATCAAATGACGAAGTAGCCCCAAAGAAAATGTATATATTTATCATGCACTAGTTGATTTAAGTTGATTTATGCATTTCATCCAAGCATGTAGAATCATTTAAATAATCAAACGGTCAATGTAGAACCGTGCCTACCTCCCTTTTTGATGATGAAGGTTATATGAAAATCACAACTTTGAAATCTACGCTGTGGACGAAATTGCAGTTGACTGTGTCCCAGCGTTAAGTCAAGAATTCAGAGGGTGAACTACTGGATGGCATTGTCTTCCGCAGGGAAGATCTTATTATTCGCCAAGAAGAATCGGATCTTATTAACGTACAGCAGATGGATAAGGCAGCTGAAAGCGACGTGATAAGAATCAACACCGGATGTGAGGACACAGAGTGACTTTTTCGTCTTCTTGCTGCTCTTCTATACAACGTTGAACCTGACTTATCGTTTTGCAGTTGAAGGGTCAAATGTTGAACAAACTACTATAGACACTGTGGCAGCTGCAGGTGAACATGAACACTTGCTTTCACAACTGCCAGCCGCCCATGTCCTCTCAGACAGTGCCATTATAGGTAAGTTCTTTGGAGTAAAAAAAATGGCATTGTCATCAAAATCCTTAAGAGTGGTGTTGTACTGAACAAATCAGGCGTATAATCATAGGACATAGGAGACATCATCGGAGAAGCGGCAGGATACATGGTTGCCTATTATGGGATCAAACGCTTGGTGACATCGAACATGTCTGAAGTTCGTGGATAAGTCTTGTCGCGAAAGATTGGTAGAAAACTTCAAAGGCATTCAGAGGCATTCAAAGAGAACGAAAAACATCCTAGACTGTCATTTAGAAATCAGCTCTCAAATAAGAACCTGCACCATTTGATCCTGTCGAGTTCGGATGGGAACGTGACGCACGCACTAAATGATTGATTCCAGTAATATTGCAACCAAACGTTAATATTGCTCCACATGAGGTGCTGGAAATTATAAGGTGTGGTTGTGCTACGTATACACTCTGTCCGACAGCACTATGTGGATGATATACGACTCACTTGCCATGTACGATGTTGTGTGGATACCACGGAATACGGTAGCACACTGCCAGAATAAATACACCCGACGGGTCGATGACTGTGACAGTGTTGTTGAAAATGATTTGTTTAAGGACAGAATCAAATCAGTATTTGGGAATATGCCTCAGCATAAATAAAAGGATTTTTTTTTTGTAACGACTTGGATGCACACTGATGTTAATTTTTTTATATTTTGCCAAACATAGTGGTGTGATCAATACTGAAGTGGTCTTATCTGGTTTTTACACCTAAAACATATACTATGTGTGTGAAATGGCTTTAACTGGTAATAATATGAGTTTATACGCCAGAATTATTTTGATATCACACGTAGCTGCTAAGATATTGACGAAAACAAGATTTCGGTAATGGCTGCCGAAATATGTATTAATCACAAACTGATGAATATATTTGTTGGATTAATACTGAAAATGTTTTATCTGATTCTTTACCCCTCAAAATATGGGGATAGACACTAAAAATATTTTGATATCATATGTCGTTACTAAGATTTTGACAAAAAAGGAGGTTTTCAGTAATGGCTGCCTAAATATGCATATAAAGCACAAAAGTTTGGTGTGATCTTTACTAAAATGGCTGAATCTGATTATTTACCCCTCAAAACATGGGGATGGACACCAACATTATTTTGATACAATGGATAGTTACTGAGATATTGGCGAAAACAGGATTTTCAGTAATGGCTGCCTTAATTTGCATATTGTGCGGATTGCCCAATGATGACAGAGTGGCATCATTCAGATTCTTCACGGCATACACCAGCAATTCGTGAGACACCTATAGGCTTTTAACGAAGTACGATAAATCAAGCATCGTTATTCAACGAAATCGTGCATATCGGTTACCTCCCGTAGATACTTTCGGTTTCAAACAATCTCCATTTATCGCTTATCGGTCTCTGCCATTGGACTATAAGATTTTGGTATCAATATACTTTCAATGAAAATGCCAAAACTATCGGTATATGTTTTGGAAAATGGAGTAGACTATAACGATGACCATGGCGTTGTAAGCCGCTGCTTTATCCCTCGAATACGTTCCGCGGTAAAGAAGACGTAACATCGTCAATAAGGAAATCTATCATCGACAGGCCTTGGTGACTGAACCTTTCAACGCCATAAATTTCTTCAGTAAACAATTCAATTTGGCCTACACTTGCAGATTGCGAATTTTTCTGACCATATTTTGTCTGCGAAAGGTCTACAGTGGAGAAAACGTTATTCTTTCCCGATAAACGCGTTTACGCTAAAACTATTTTTTGCAGTGCAAACAGTTTGGTGACAGATCAGACGCCGGGTAACCCGTCGTCTGATCAGGCTCCAAACTGTTTGCCACCAAGATAAACATGAATTATCAGAATTGTCCAAAAGTTGCACTTTTCTACGTTTTAGTGCGTTGCGTTTGCGTACGTTTGCGTTTAAACGGGAAAGAATAACGTTTTCTCCACTGTAAATAAGACAATTAGATTTCGCGTGTCAAGGTTAAATCGGTGTTGCAAAACTTCTTTTACCTTTTCTCCCTTAGAGGCGCAGTTTAGTGCATTAGATTTATTCTTCCACTGCAGAAAATAGTTCCCAAGTTATACAGGCATGACCATTTACCATAAGGAATATTCCCTTTTTTCTAGCAGATGGTTTAAGCAGGTTGAAAATAAAGCTGAATGCGCCTTAAGCGCCCTCTCCTTAACTTTTAACCTGTTTAAAGTGGTCACATGTCTTGAAAACTAGAAACAAGCTGTAGGTTAGATATCTCCGTTTCTTTAACCCATTACCCGATAAATACGCCTTTTTCTACGCCTTTGATTTATTCTTCAACTCTAGAAAATAGTTCCAATTTATACAGTCATGACTCATGAATATGTATCACAAGAAATATTTCCTTTTTTCTAGCAGATGCTAGCTTAAAGCATTCTGTTACTTTCAACCTGTTTTCAGTGGTCATCTATCTTCAAATTAGAAACAGGCTATAGGGTACGTGTAATGGGTTAATTCCCTTTTGTTTGAGATAATAGATGTTGTTTCTACTCTAAATCAAACATATGAAAATTTTGCATCTGCAGTAAATCACGTTTGATTTATTTATCCATTTGGCTTCTTGATTTACTTCTATAGTGTTTAGTCTAAAATAACATCATTGGAAAACCTTTTGCGGCGGAAATAAGGCTTTAAACAATGGTACAAACGTATTTATATCTGTCATTTTACATCAGAAAGACGCATCAACATAATAAAAGAAAAACATCGGTGTTGAGGATGTCGATGTATGTTATTTATTGTTAAATAAAGGCAGCGTCATGGTTCAGATCTGAGACGCACCGTCCTATTACGAAATGAAACGGGACGTGCTTGCTGTCTTTAAAGCTCGTCGAACACACGGGTCAATCGGTGCATTATGATCATTTGATTTAAACATGTATCTAACAACGAACAAGATATACATGTTTGTATATATTTTTCAAGTTTTGACTGCAGCAATACTGAACAAAAATAATACAGAAAGCTCCTATACTGTAGTCTGTATAAGGTGTCTGTATTACGTGTGTCGTGCATTCAGTTGCCGCCTGTCTTAAAAATTGATGACCCCTATGAGATCGTGCTATTATAAGTCAATATCGGTGCTCTTCGGACAGCGATCGGTCATTCGCGTCATCTGCCGACTCGTTCCGAACATTGCTTAACATGGTTCGGAACTGGTCGGCAGTTGACGAGAATGGCCGATCGCTGCACGTAGACTACCGACTTTGGTCCGATCTCATCACAGTTCTTCCATCAATAAAGTTTGTATATTTTTTCTAAAAATGTTTACCTGAGATAAACAAGTCTACGATGGACTCACGGCAGATCACATGTATGATACATGTACGTAAGCTTTGAGTGTATAGCATCTGGTACAGTAGCAGATTTAATCTTTATTTGAGTCTCATCATGGTAACATCTCATATACATGTAGTACAAATATACATTTTTCACATTTCATATCATAACATGTAAATCGTGCCATTCTTTAAAGAATAACAAGGGACTATTGTCACCAGTCACCAAATAACACTATATAACACTGAATATTACACATTCTAACATGACACGTGAATTCGTCTTTATAAAAATAGATCAAATTCACCGTGGTATATCTAGTACGATTAACAACGCTGTGAAAATATCCGTAATGCAAGCTCTTCCTGTGTCCGCCCTGCGTTAAAACACAGTTTCTCCAATGAAAGGCATGTTGCGTAATATTTCCTAGCAGATGGTAGCTTAAAGCAGGCAGAAATTAGAGCAGAGTGTACCTGAGGGCATGTTCTGCTTTACTTTCAACCTGGTTTAAGTGGTCACCTTTGTTCAGAACAAAGCTAGAAACATGCTACTTTTATTAGGTATGACCTTTTTGGAATGGGTGGAATGGAACAGCAATAGAAGTGCGTTCCTACTACGTGTAGATACTCGTTGAGAAAATAGTCCAATGCAATTGTTCCCTTTTATTACTTAAAATGAACCAGTGTAGCTCCGGTTAGCCCCTTATTTGTAATGTAAGAATCAAAATAATCTTTGTTCTACCGTTGTTGATCGGCTATTTAACAACGGTTGGTCGTTGTGATGCGCAGGAATTGACAACTACGGCCTTCGGCCATGCTAGCCGATTAACAACGGTAGAATATAGATTATTTCTTAATTATAGTTTCAACATTTAAAGAGCACAATGCAAAACCAGCTAATCCTACAATCTAGTGATTTGATATATAGTTCAACAGTTGATCTTTCTTTCTTTTTTTTTTTATCAAATCCAATGCAGCAATATCATCCAATTTTGAATTTGACTAAGACCTTGACTTAACTTGAACTAAGAATATGCTCAGAATATATTATTAAGTATGTCACCGGGGGCACAATCGTTCATTGGACGCATTCTTGTTTCAAAATCTACGAAGTCGACTACTTTGGATCCTGATCTAGATACACGATATATTAAACTAGCTATTAAACCGCGCTTTAACTGTCACTGTCGTACTGTCGTCTGCTTATGAATTTTTTACTTATTTAACTTTGACAGGGCTGCCATTTCTCCGGATTTTTCCAAAATCTTCGGATTTTTATTCTAGTACATGTTAGCCTAAAGTAGGCTGAAAGTAAAGCAGAATGCGCCTTAAGGCACATTCTGCTTTACTTCCAGCCTGCTTTAAGTAGCCACGTGTCAACAAAACTAGACACAGGCTATGGGATAAAGGAATACGATTCGTAAAATCGCACTTGAAAAATGAACAATTTGAAATCTTAGGATTTTTTATGTCAACTTATGGCAGCCCTGCTTTGACTGAAGAAACATTGATCCGAATTACTGTGTTTCTGACCTAGTTTCAATCTATATGCAAATGAAATTGCCAATGGCAATGCCAGAGTTCACAACACGTACATCGTCTACTTGAAACACACGTCTATCGTCTGCATTTAAAGTGCTCCCTCTCTACAACGGTCCTCCCAACAACGACCCCCTCCTTACAACCTTTCCATCTTCTGAAAATTGTCGTCTGCTCATTTTCTCAAAGTTTCATAAACATGTAAGTGGAAATTTTGATAGAATAAATGAATGACAAGTGACAAACAGCTTGAACCCAGATCAGACGTCTGATCTTGATTCAAGCTGTTTGCAAATTTAAGCCAAGTCTTAATGTTCCCTCCCCATCACGACTCCCTCCCAACAACGTACAAATCTGTGTCTCCCATTGGGTAACGTTGTAGAGAGGGAGCACTTCTAAAATTCATACTTTTAGGCAGTTTGCCTTAGACGTTGTATGGATACGAGTGTCAAAGGCGACATCTTAATCCAAGACTAAACATAAACCGAAAGGTTTTATAGGATCGTCTGCTTTATTTTGTCCTGCATTAAGCTGTCCCTTGTAATTTAGACTTTTCCATGATTGTGTAACTCTTTCCTCCCTGAAACTTAAAATAGACAATTCCAGTTCCAAATTTAGTCAAATTGGAGAGGACTCACATAGGCTTTGCCTGTTGTCCAATCCTTTTCTTCTGAATAAAATATTGTTTAACTCTTTGAACCCTAGTCCCGCATATAGGCGTGCTTTTCAAACAGTGTACATGTGAATAGTACACATGTCCTATGCAAACAGTGAAGACCCAGATCAGAGGGCTCCGAAAGGAGCCCTCTGATCAGGGTCTTCACTGTTTGTCACATTGCCAAAAATTTACAAAAACAACTCTTAAAAGCCAGAAATGGACTAGACAAAAATCGAAACTGGAATTGTCCATTTAAAGTTTCAGGGAGGAAAGAGTTAAACTAAATTTAGTCTAATTCATTTTAACTATTTAGGGTTGTTTTAGACAATACATTGTAACATGATATATAGTGAAGACCCAGATCTGATCTGGATCTTCACTGTTTGTATAGGACATGTGTACCCTTCTCAGGTACACTGTTTTCAAATGGTTAAAAGCTGGTCTCCATAAAAAAAATTCAGATAGATAGCTTGACCACAACTTGGTACACTTAACCTCAATTACCCTTCCGGGCCATTGATGCCACAGTTTTCTTCCGAAAGTGGGACACTGACCATTAGTAAAGCATTTTATATAACTAAATACTGTCTACATGTATTAAAACAAATTAGTGACGTAATATCACTTTTCCCCCAAAGGCATGTTTATCCACAATGTCATCTGTCAAATTAATCGTTTTTATCACAATACATGTGTACAGTGGAGTAAAACGTTATTCTTTCCCGATAAACGCGTTTTTGCAGTGCAAACAGTTTGGTGCCAGATCAGACGCCGGGTAACCCGGCGTCTGATCAGGCTCCAAACTGTTTGCCACCAAGATAAACATGAATTATCATAATTGTCCAAAAGTTGCTTTTTTCTAAGGTTTTATTGTTTTGCGTTTGCGTACGTTTGCGTTTAAACGGGAAAGAATAACGTTTTCTCCACTGTATCATCTACAGGTGAAACTCATTACTTCGAACTCGCTTAAATCGATCTTACTCTGAGCATTTTTCATAAGTTGGACTTCGATAAGTCGATCTCACATAAGTTGAAACACACCGTATATCAAAGTTAAAACGTGGATAAGTCACGTTTTAACTTTGAAATATGGGTATGTTCGAATAATCGAATTTCGACTGAATCTTATCTTTTCATTTGTTACAATGTCACCAGTTTTATAGCATTGTCGTCTGCAATGGTGTTTACATTTTGTATTGACCAGTCACTACATAGACACGCATTTTTATGCTCCCCTTTAGGGGGGAGCATATAGTCGCCGCTTTGTCCGTCCGTCCGTTCGTCACGTTTTTTGTCCGGAGCATATCTCTTGAACGGTACACCGTAAGTTGATGAAACTTGATACAGTGAAAGAGAATGACAGGAGGATGTGCAGTATACAAGAACCGTAACTCTCTCATCTCCCAATTTTGAATTATCTCCCTTTTTCTCATAAAAAATCAATTTTGTCCGGAGCATATCTCTGGACCGTTTAACCGAAAGTTGATGAAACTTAAAACAGTGGTAGAGGATGACTGAAGGAAGTGCAGTACACAAGAACGGTAACCCTGTCATCTCTCGATATTGAATTATCTCCCTTTTACTAAAAATACAAAACAATTTTGTCCGGAGTATATCTCTTGATTGCTACACCGTAATTTAATGGAACTTGATACAGTGATAGGTGATGACATAAGAAGGTGCAGTACACAAGAACCATGACTCTGTCATCTCCCAATATTTAATTATCTCCCCTTTTCTATTTAAAAAATAATGACATTTTATCTGGAGCATATCTCCTGAGCATTGCATTGTAAGTTGATGAAACTTGATAAAGTGATACGAGATGACAGAGGGAGTGCTGTACTCAAGAACCATAACTCTGCCATCTCCCAAAATTGAATTATCTCCCTTTTTCTACATAATTTTTTAAAAAATCAAATGTTCTGCCACACTGTAACGTGAACCTTGATACTGTGTTAGAGGATGACAAAAAGAAGTGTAGTACACAAGAATTATAACTCTGTCATCTCCAAATATTGAATTGCCTCCCTTTTTCGTAATAAATTCATTTTTGTCCGAAGCATATCTCCTGAATGTTACATCGAAAATTGATGAAACTTGATACTGTGTTCACCTACTAAACATGCTATACCTTGGGCTTTTTCTTTGTGGGGAGCATCCATCGTTGGGAACGATATTCTTGTTCAATGTGTTTAATATATTCCTCCACTAAAAAGATAGTTCAAATGTATACAGTCACGAAAATGTATCTTGTATTAAGAAAAAAATTCTATATTCTAGCATAGAGCAATCTCCTTTACTATCTACACGTGTGCTTAAAGTGGTAACCTGTCGTCAAAACTAGAAGCATGCTATGGAGTATTTGGTCAGCTTAAACACATTCAACCCTAGCGACGAGTATACTCGTCAATTACAAATAGTGTACATGTGAGGAGTACACTTGTCCCATGCAAACAATGTAGACCCTGATCAGAGGGATCCATTAGGATCCCTCTGATCAGGGTCTACACTGTTTGTCATTTTGAAATATATTTTAAAAATCTTACAAGTGTCTTCTGCAAAAACTTTTTAACTCAAAACAAACTGTCGAAATGCGATTGTCAAATAGTGTCGATCAAGTTACGAGGCCTAGAATGCTTAAGTCGTCTGATCTGGACCCAAACTGTTTGAAAACCCTGGTCATGTTCCATTTTGATTGATAGGTGTTGCTTACAGTTTAGTTATTTCTGTTAACCCTTTCAACCCTAAATTTCTCTTGTGGGTATGTATTGTCCTTTTGAACTCTTCTAGTACATGCATTTTGAACCAATCTACTGTTGCTTTTTTGATATGACAACAAGAACAACAGTGCAGACCCTGATCAGAGGGCTCATATAGGAGCCCTCTGATCAGGGTCTACACTGTTTGCATATGTTATCAGTAATCTCTACAGAGGGATGTAGGGTTGAAAGGGTTAACCCTTTCTCTGTCATTATGACTTAGCGTAATAACCCGTCGAATCCGTCTAACACAGAGACAGGATGACACAAAGACAGAGAGAGACAGACAAAAAGACAGCGACAGATGGGTTTAGAGTCCAAAAAGTAGAAATATAATCGAAACTAGAAGGATGGCTTTGTCCGTAAGGCAAATATGATACCCCAACTGCAAAAAAATGACTAAGTTCAACTGACTAAAATTTTGTGAAAAATTGAAGCAGATCAAACTCCTGTTCATATGCACATCTATGGTATATGTGCAACCACTCTGCAATATTATAAGGTTGTACATTTAGCCTGAAAACTGTAGAAGGAGTTGGCCTGACAAAGTATTACTGTTTGTGGGACGAACGGACGGACTGATGGACAGGGGTAAAACAGTTTGCCCCGACTGATTGACGCAGGAGCAGATAAACTGTATGTTTGTCTGTTTGATATGACTATTTGAAACTTTTCTATTTTACAGTTCAAGCATACTGTCAGTTGGAGCCCAATCCAAGCCTACCTAGCACTAATATCCGGGGTTTGGTGGTCTTCACACAGCGAACTGTAAGTGCCCTAAAACTTTTATAACTCTTGAGAATGTGCGTAAAAACAATCTAAACTCGATAATTCGAAATCGCGTTAGTTCGAACATACCCAAAGTTACAACATGGCTAAGCCGCGTGTTAACTTTGAAATATGGGTATGTTCTACTTATGCGAGATCGGCTTATCGAAATTCAACTAATTAAATACTGGTTACAATCGGAAGTATCAAGTTTCGAATGTTTATCCTGTTTAAACAAAACTATAGGCGCAATGAAATGAAATATATATAAAAATATATTTTCTCTTGCAAACTCGACATTATTTGGAACTATTGGCTTAGAATGTTTACACAGTCAACTTTTGCAAAGAGAATACTCGTAATCAACAAACAGTGTACCTGTGAAAAGTGAACTTGTCCTCCGCAAATATTGTATACCCTTAACAGAAGGCTCTTGCAGGATCCCTCCGATCAAAATTTATACTGTTGTTGTTTTTAATATATTGTTAAAATCAACCCAAATAGTAAAAAGGACCGTAATTGATTGGAACTTGAACTTCAAAGGTCCATCAAATGTTTAAGGGATGAATGAGTTAACCAAAATACTAAACTGTATCAAATCTTTTAAGAGTACTAATATTCATTCACAGACATGTAACCGACAGTACGCCCTGCAGATCAAGGTCCAGATAGCGGGTATGGTGGCTGACGGGAACTGGACATACCACGGGTTCCATGTGCATCAGTCAGCGGACATGTCCAGGGGCTGTGAGTCTATGGGTGGACATTACAACCCAGATGGCAGCAATCATGGGGCCCAATATGACCCAGCCGAGTAATGCATTTTTTATAAAAACCAACCTTATGAAAGCAATCAAAATATCGAACATGTTCACACTTTCAACGCCAATTTCATTGTGAGAAATTTACCCATTCACCGCCGCATTTTCGTCTGTTTAATTATTGTTTTCTGCAATATCGTTTCAAAGTTATACTTTTTCACAAAATAACAGTCATTTGAACTTAGTTAAATTGTCATCATATTTGTCTTACAGAGAATGTCAGCCCTCTAGTTTATTGATATACAGTGGAGAAGACGTTATTCTTTCCCAATAAACGCGTTTACGCTATTACTATTATACACTCAGTGCAAAAAGAAACGCACGTCGTGCTCATGCGCAGACTAAGAGACTTTAATTGAAGAACATTAGAATACAAAGACTATATATCAAGATTCATTTAATTATGTAACAAGTTCAGAAAAAATAATCAAAAACACTATGCCGCCTTTTAATCCTTTCACTCTTAATGACACCAAAAAGCGCGTGAGCAAACAGTTTGGATCATGATCAGACACCGCGTAACGCAGCGTCTGATCAGGATCCAAACTGTTTGACACTCGTATCGATATGCTTTAAGTCGAATAACATTGACTCTTACTTTGAAACGAGCTGGCAAACAACAGAATAGAAGCAGACGACAATGTAACGATGAAGGGATAAAACCCCACGATTAATTTGGCACCGATAGAATAAACTTCAGTCTGTTTAAAATACAGTACCGATTTTTGTAGGTTATGATGCTACCAATGCAATAGTAAACCTCCCTTTTTTCAACATTGATAACCCAGGCAGAACTACTGACAAAAATATTGTGTTTAGAAAAATGTGCGGTTCTTTTTACCCTGAGTGTATATGTTGCAAACAGTTTGCAGTCAGATCAGATCGCCGGGTTACCAGGTTAACCGGCATCTGATTAGGCTCCAAACTGTTTGTTCTTCAGAATGCAATAAAGGTATAGAATTTCTAATATATATATGTTCTACATTTTTGCAATGTGTTTGCGTTTCGTTTGCGTTTAACCCTTTACCCCATAGCCCATTTCTAGTTTTGAAAATAGGCGACAACTTAAAGCTAGTTGAAAGTAAAGCAGAATGCGCCTTAAGGCGCATTCTGCTTTACTTTCAGCCTGCTTTAAGCTTCTATCTGCTAAGATGTAGAACATATTTTTTTTGGGTATATGTTTATGACTAAAAATTGAAACTATTTTCTTCAGTGGTTGAATAAATTAAGTGTGCTAAAAGGCGCTTCTATGGGGGGGAAGGGTTAAACGGGAAAGAATAACGTCTTCGCCACTGTTCGTTAACGTTTTAAGGACATACGCGCCCAAATGAAATCACCGTAAGACATCTATGAAAATTTCTGCATAGATTCTTTAAACATATCTCAGTACCATGTTTAACCCATTACCACATAAATACGCCTTTTTTCGACTTTAGTTTATTCCTCAATTGAAGAAAATAATTACAATCTATACAGACATAAACATGTACCAAAAGAAATATTTTCTGTATCCTAGCAGATGATAGCTTAAAGCAGGCTGAAAGTAAAACAGAATGCGCTTAATGCACATTCTGCTTTACTTTAAACCTGCCTAAAGTGATCACCTGTCTTCAAAACTAGAAACAAGCTATTGGGTAATGGGTTAAAAGAAAACCATAGATTATATAGGATCTGTCATGAGTCGATATTTAAGACACGCTGATCTTAAACGAGTCTACAATTGAAATGTTATTAAGCGAGCCTTGGCGAGCTTAATAACTTTACTATTCTACACGAGTTTGAGATTAACTTGTCTTAAACATCAACTAGTGACAGATTCTTTTTCTGACATAAGCAACGATTTTAATTTATTTTAAAGTAATATGCATTTTTGGGGGAATCCCGGTGAGGTCAACGCTTTTATAAAATTTAATAGTGACGTTATAGTGACGTCATCAAATTGATCTCACACATGTTGGATTTGAGGACATTCACACTCGCTGTTCGCTATTGAAAACGGGGGTAGTTATGTGAGAAATAATGTTCTTTTTTTGTTTAAAGGCGTTTAAAATGTATAATGTAGCCAATCTCGGCACGCACTATTTTGGCATTCTGAAATAATGTTAAGTAATAATTGCCTGAAATATGTGCATTTTTCTCATTTCAGTGGAAACACTTACTCAATCAAAACCTCTCCTAAGAAATTGATCAAACTTCACACAATTTATATATAAATGCTTTAGGTGTTAATAATCAGAAAATAGTAAAAAAAAAAAAAGAGCATATGATATGAAGCTTCTTTTAAAACTATATGCACTTCCATACATATATACTAATGGCCTAAATAAGCAGACGGCTTTTTCTGCTTCATTCTCAGTGTTGTTATACTTTCTGGTCCTTTGGAATCATTGATTTCAGCGCATTTACAGTTGAAAGTTGAATTCCGCTTAAGCCGGTGCTAGGGGGCGTGAGCACTGTTGCATATTTCAGTATTGCTCATGAACAGACTCAATTAAACCGAGTCTGCAATTTTCGGTATTTGCTTTGTTTTCTGTGATTTCAAAGGATCTCCCCTTATTAAGATTTTTTCTATGTGTTCTCAGGTAGAGTCGGGTTCACGTTAATATTCACTTTGGTTGAAGTCCTTGGTAACATACGGGAGGGAACCGATATGCACGATTCCGTTGAATAACGATTCTTGAATTATCAGTCTTTGTTAAAGCCACAAGGTGTCGCAAGACTTGGCCGCGTTTGCCATTAATGGTAACGAGAATTTTTCAAACAATTTAGCTTCAATGGAGTAGACGTTATTATTTCCTATTTAAAAGCTAACGAAACGCAACACAATCCAATAAAAAAGGAAATTAAAACTGTTGAGGAAGGAAAAGGGACTCATTAATTTGAGTAGCAAACAGTTTAGAGTCAGACCAGACACCGGTTTACTTTGCGTCAGATCTGGCTTCAAACCGTTTGCAGAGATCATACGATTTTTTGTTAAAATGAAAGCGTTTCTTGGGAAAGAATAACGTCTTCTCTACTTTACAAATCAGTCTCCTAATAATTCGACGACTAATCCAGGAGCAAGACATTTTCAAGCACGTATCAATCATTAATCAGCCATGATGTCAAACAATCTAAAGAAATCTAACGTTGTTTTTGTTGAACAGACGACAAAATGGTAGTGAGAAAGTTACATGTAAGATGAATGACTATGTTATAGCGAACGTAGATGAGATAGATACATATTGTGTACTTTAACTCTTCCGTTGCTCATGGCACCGAAATGAGACTTTGCAAACAGATCAGATCCTGATCAGAGTCCAAACTGTTTGACACTCGTATTGATATTAATTCAGTGAGCATCTTTTAAATGAACTTAAGTTGACATGTAAAAATATACTGCAGACAACAGTATCAATGTAGATGACAATTTGGTCGTAAGCGGGTTAAAACATCATATACATGTACATACTAGTAATGTTGTTTTCAAAATTTACGCCTGAACGAATATGGTGTTTGGAAATACGCTATTCCTACCCACTTTACGCGTTTCTTAACCGTTTCTTAACCGTTTCTTACGCATTTATTATCCGTTTCGTTAAACGCATTTCCTAGCCGTTTCTTTACGCGTTTCTTTACGTTTCTTTACGCGTTTAAAAGAGCCCGGATGTCGGTCTTAATTTTCTAAAGAATACTCCTGAAATATTGACTCGAGTCATTAACAAAGTGAGCAAAACATCAAATGTTCCGACATTTCATGCGGTAAGTAAAGATTGCAGTCGTTATCGTAGCGGCGAGTACAATGCAAGTCTGCCGCGACGGGTGGTTTATTATACGCCCGTCATCGACGGTCGTATTATGGTATACCCAGCGCTGTCCGTACGTCCGTCCGTACGTCCGTCCGTTAACTTTTCTTGTTAGCGCTCTCTCACCTTCATTTATTTACCGATTTTGATTAAACTTCCTACAAATATTCCATACCACAATAGCTCGGGCGAGTTCGCGTTTCAGACGTAGGCGGCTATTTTTAGCAGAGTTATGCCCCTTTATTGTCAAAAATGGGCATTTTTTTAAAAAAAAAAACAGAACTTTTTTTTTTATTATTCAATTTATTTCAAATTTAATATGGTGATACAATGAATGAAGTTACTTAACATATATTACGGGTTTTTGGTTTGACTTCGTATTTTCAGAGTTATGCCCCTTTACACAATTTTTTTAACAATATATTGTTTCCTGATAATAGTTTTACTTACATTTTTTCTATTGTAACCAAATTTCATATTTATCTTTCTCATCATGCAGGGAAGGCACCTGTGAATTTTGGTTCCTGTTAAATTATTTTTCTATGAGTTATGCCCCTTTACATACTTAAAATTTAAAATAAGCCACACTTCGTCCGTTAACTTTTCTTCTCAGCGCTCTCTCACCTTCATTTATTGACCGATTTTGATTAAACTTCCTACAAATATTTCATACCACAATAGTTCGGACAAGTTCGCGTTTCAGACGTTGGCGACTATTTTTAGCAGAGTTATGTCCCTTTATTGTCAAAAATGGGCATTTTAAAAAAAAAAACAGAACTTTTTTATTTTTTATTCAATTGATTTCAAATTTGATATGGTGATGCAATGAGTGAAGTTACTTAACATATATTACGGGTTTTTGGTTTCACCGTTTGACTCTGTATTTTCAGAGTTATGCCCCTTCACACAATTTTTTTAACAATATATTGTTTCCTGATAATACTTACATTTTACTTACATTTTGTCTATTGTAACCAAATTTCATATTTAGCTTTCTCATCATACAGGGAAGGCACCTGTGAATTTTGGTTCCTGTTAAATTTCAGACGTTGGCGACTATTTTTAGCAGAGTTATGCCCCCTTTATTGTCAAAAATGGGCATTTTTAAAAAAAAAAAAAGAACTTTTTTCTTGACTATCGCAATACTATCGGGATAGTACTTGAGCTATCGCAATACTACAGCATAGTCTTTTTGAGATCGATAGTCGGGCCTACACTCCGGGCGACTTTTTCCAGTCGGCCTGAGTCTGGACGACTTTGACACCCGCCGGCCGTGACGGGCGTATTTTGCCGCACTGCGGTGCTCTTGTTGATTTATGGGTCTGGTTGATAACTCTAGTGTCACTTATCGGATTAGTGGGGTTTTCAACAATAAGATCCGAAATCTCCGCGTGAAACGGAAAACTGACGCATCAATCGCAACATCTCTGGTATAATCGTTTATCAACGCGTTTAAACGCGTTAAAATCGTTAGGCGTTAACCGTTCGTTAACCGTTCACTATGCGTTTCTTACGCATAGATTAACGCGTAAATGGGTAGGAATAGCGTATTTACCACTTCTAATACATGTATAGCTTCAAATAATCATATTTATACGAAAATTGGATTTTTTTTTTTCATTTTGTATACGTTATGAAGTTTTGTGGGACATAATTGTTACACTTATTGTTAAATCACTATGGAATGCCGAGAAGCTCTAAAGTTTAGATCAATAAACAAGTTTCTGATTCTGACAAAAATTGGCAGTGAAAGAGTAAATCCGATCACTTCATTGATCCGATGGCTAGTAGAAGTTGCAAACGTTTTCCATCATGATCAGGCACCGATACAGTGGAGAATGTGTTATTCTTTCCCAATAAACGCGTTTACGCTAAAACTATTATTTCCAGTGCAAACAGTTTGGAGCCAGATCAGACGCCGGGTAACCCGGCGTCTGATCAGGCTCCAAACTGTGTGTCACCATGATAAACATAAAATATCAGAATTGTCCAAAAGTTGTTCTTTTCTACGTTTTAGCGCTTTGCGTTTGCGTACGTTTGCGTTTAAACGGGAAAGAATAACAGATTCTCCACTGTAAACACAGAATACAAACTGTTTTACATTGAAAGAAATAGATCTTTAACTTCATTTAAAATGTCTAAAATCTAAATTTGAACAGTAAAAGCAGACGTCAATTCTCAAGCAGACGATATCTTGTTCTTAAAGGGAATAAAAACCTTATTTAATTGGGAACACGTGTCAAGTCATGTTCTGTACATGTAGTCACTTGTTGATTAATCGATTTCGTCGACGATTGATCGGGGTTTTATTTTTTCAATTACCTGATCGATTACAATGGGTCTAATTGATTTTCTGCCGAAAATCCGAATATTTTACTTAAAATAAAGGACACTAAATATATATATATTTTTTTTTAAAATCAACAAAACCGAAATTTAGACAGTTTTATAACCTTTATCAAAAAGGCATGCTTGTTACTTTACAACAGTCTAACTGTATGGTATTGTTTTCTTCAGGCGGCGACATGCTGGTGACTTAGGTAATGTGGTTAAGAGTCCACGCGGCAGGGTACAGGCAGTTATATTTGACAACATTGCCACTTTGTTTGGAGAAAAATCCATTCTTGGACGCGGAGTTGTGGTAAGTGTTACCAGTGGGCAACAACGACCTCCTCCTTAAAACGACTTCCTCCTTACAACGACCCCTCCTCAAAACGATCAGTGCCACAGTTCCCTAAACAGGACAACGATTTTACTACTTCAATAAAATTCGTCGTCTTCTGTTTATTATCGAAGTTACATATAAGTAGACATGTTGATAGAATAAATGTAATGACGAGTGACAAACAGATTGAATTCAGATCAGACGCCGCGTTACGCGGCGTCTGATCTGAATTCAAGCTGTTTGCAAATGTAATCCAAATCTTCACTTTCCATCTCTATAACGAGTCCTGCCAAACAACACACACAATCGTTGTCTCCCATTTGGGCGTTGTTGTAGAGAGGGAGCATTGAAACGCTTGTTCGAAGAGTCTGACAACCAGATTTGGAAAAAGAAATACTTAATGAATACCAGGCACCGTTATACCTGGTAACGATACGTTTTGGAAACCGACTAAGATTCTATGTAAAATAGTCACTTAAATGCCTAACAATTTTGCTATCGAACATTAAAACCCTTCAGGAAAACCTGATTAATATAGCGATAATGTGCATCCGCCAAAACCGTTACAACGGCCGCTAACATAAATAAATGATATTAATGTACACTTGGTTATTTCTACATCTGATAGCAGTATACCTAGCAACCAAGTCTACCTACTAAGTCTAGAAAAGCGTGGAATAGGCGATCGAAATATTTTTGGAGGACGGTGTAAAACGTTGTTGACCCAGATCAACAACACCAGCGAGGCTTCTGATCTTGGTCTGAACTACTGTTACAATAGCCGTCTTAAGTTGTTTAAAATAAAACAAATGATTTACTCTCTTGATTTGAGATATGATGAGAACACCTGTCTACATAGGGGTCGATGAGACAGACAGATAGACAGACATACGTACAATGCAGAGAGAGAGAGAGAAACCATACAGACAAACAAATAAACAGGCATATTGGAATATAGACATACAAAAAGGTAACACGTGAACACACAGACAGACAAGCAGACAGGAAGATACATGCAGCTGGAATTGCTTTCAAAGCAAGGCAAAACTAGTTTACATTACACAAAAACGAGAGACGCAATGCGAGAAGTGCACCTCTACTTATTCCTCCAAATAAGTGCAATAAATTGGCATAATTCTTAAAGTGTAAAAACAAAATCATTTACGGTTGCTGCTGACAGAACTTTACCCTTTCACTCTCAATGACGTCATAAAGCGCATTTGCAAACATTTTTGATACCGATCAGACGCCGCGATATTGCAGACACCAATATTGAAGCAGACGATAATATGGCGGCGACGGTGCAAAATCTCACGAAAATTTGATAATGAAAAGGTTAAAATGATCCGCCTGTTTTTATGCATTTCAGCTTCATGAGAAAGAAGATGATCTTGGCAGAGGAGGAGACCAAGGAAGCATAACCACCGGAAATGCAGGGCGCCGTCTAGCGTGCTGTACTATTCAGCCACTGTAACATCCGGTTTCCTAAGTTTTTATCGGTATACAGTCTAGACAGAAGTGCTAATTGTTCTTAATACCAGGGCTGCCATTTCTCCGGATTTTTCCCTAGTATATGGTAGCTTAAAGCAGGCTGAAAGTAAAGCAGAATGGGCATTAAGGCGCATTCTGCTTTACTTTCAACCTGCTTTAAGCATCACGTGTCTAAAAAACTAAAAACAGACTATGGGTAAAAGGTATAATTCGGAAGATCGCGCTTGAAAAATTGAACATTTTGAAATCTTAGGATTTTTTTATCAATTTATAGCATCCCTGTAATACCACTTTTCTTGTCAGAATTGTTTAAGTGGCCACTAAAACTAAAGAATCATCGGACTTCTCAAGTCAGATGATTGGTTAATACAGGGCAAAGGTAAATCCAAAATACTCCTTTGAGAGGACAGGGCTACCATAAGTTGCTTATATAAATATTAAGATTTCCAAATATTCAAGCGCGATTTTAGAATTCTTATGCCTAACCATTTCGCTGCCATGTTCTATAACTTGTATCACACAAACATAACTATGCAAACAGGTTATATCCAGATCAGCGGCGTATCGCGGCGTCTGATTTGGATCTAAACTGTTCGACACCCAAATTTTAAAAGTAAGGGAACAATTCCAAAGATTTCAGTAAAAATTCGGAGAAATAAAGACAATTCTGACGATTTCGAAAAAAAATCAGAAAAATGGCAGCCCTGATCTGAGGATTAGAACTACGATATTTTGTCGAGCATTTAGCGTATTCTGATATCACTTTCTTTTTAGTTGCCGCTTAACACAAGCTTGGCTGTCTCTTGACCTTTACTGTGAATCGTTCTAAGTTCAGTGTAGACCAAAGAATGGCGGGCTACTTAGATTTTGTTCAGACTAAGTTTTTTTTATTTGCTTTTTACGCTTTTCTTACGATGATATTAAGTATATTTACAGCTTCTGCATTTCTTGACATTTTTGTATTATACTTTAGACGAGATTTAACAAGATTAAATACCAGGTAGATACACACAAATGTTGTTATTTATTTATGCTTTTCGGTGGATTACCATGAAATAGCAGTGGATTATCACTTGATAAGTTCACTGCTTTAAGCAGTGGGATTATCGCCACGTGCGCTTTTATTATGAATTTTCCCCGTAGGGCTCCCCAAGAATCGTAGTCAATCGTGTCTTATCGTTAAATTCCGGCAGTCCAATTTGTCGCGAACCACTCAACGGAAGAACACGAATCCAAAATCGGGAGCAACGAGGTAATTCGGATGACGTCAAATCAATAAATCAGTGACGTCATCGTACGGGAAACTGTTTCGAAAATGTGTTCGATATAAACTTGGGGCTCAACACGGGGTAAATCGTGTACTTTCGCTTTCACAATTGTCGAACAATTTCGTTTAAAAAGTGGCTTACAATCATAAATAAACAGAATAATTGTATTTTTTCAGTATAAGATCGAATTTAATCCATTTCGTGAACATCAGACTGTTATATTTTCACTCGTGGCTTCGCAACTCGTGATAATATAACGTCTGATGTTCACTCAATGGATTAAATTTCTATCTTATACTGAAAAAAACAATTATCCTCTATATTATTTCCGCCAGTAATGTAACCCATTACCCTATAAATACGCATTTTTACGTATTTTATCTATCCCTCCACTGAGGAAAATAATTTCTAATGTAGATCTATACAGATATGAATATGTACTGTAAGAAACATTTTCTACAGCCCAGTAGATAGTAGCTTAAAGCAGGCTGAAAGTAAATCAGAATTTGCCTTTAGGCACATTATGCTTTACTTGCAACATGCTTTTTGTGCTCAGCTATCTTTAATGGTACATGTAAAAACAGGCTATGGGGTAATGGTTTAAATTAAACTGTCTCAAAAGTAAGTCAAATTGAGTCGAGTCAATGGACCCTAGTGACGAGTATAAGCGTCATTTACCAGTT
This sequence comes from Gari tellinella, assembly GCA_922989275.2. Classification (NCBI taxonomy): domain Eukaryota; kingdom Metazoa; phylum Mollusca; class Bivalvia; order Cardiida; family Psammobiidae; genus Gari; species Gari tellinella. The sequence continues at coordinate 60,361,175 of OV277860.1, read as the reverse complement.
ATTTTCCTGTGTAAACTTTAAAGACTCAGACCATATTGCTCCTATGAGCACCTTCTGATCAAAGTCTTCACTGCTTGTTATTTTGGGAAAAATCTATTACCGTCGCGTAATAATCAAGTTTGACTGTGTCGACGTACGATGTAGATATTATGTTTGTTGTAAAAGTAGCACACAAATAGTCAAAATTTAAACAGACTTAATTGGAAACTGGAAGGTCATATCGATAAAAGTGTATATTGCGTCTTAAGCAGGTGTACACATGCCAATTTAATCTAGGACAACAGGTAAAGCAGAAAGCTCATGTAAGAGGTCTATACTTTACTTGTATTCTGTATGCAGAAGTCGCGTGTCTTTCTAAGGTGCAAGATTCTTCAACCCTTTCACTGCCGAATTGTTCGTGAAATGTTTAACCCTTCACCGTTTCATTGTCGTCTGCTTCAATTTAGTTGTCTGCAACGTCGTTTTAAAGTTAAAAAATAAGGCAGTATGACTGATGAAATTTCAAAACGAGTGACAAACCGTTTGGATCCTGGTCAGACGCCGCGTGACGCGGCGTCTGATCAGGATCCAAACTGTTTGCAAATGCGCTTTTAAGCGCCATTGAGAGCGAAGAGGTTAAATAAGAGCCACGAAACACAAGTTTAACTAAAGTTCAAGTTTGAATAAAGAAAACACCTTGTTATAATCACTTATACAGATTTTAATTTGTAGTGTTAATGACAGATGGTAGCTTATAGCATGTTGAATGCAAAGAGATCAAATGCCACATAAATCTTCAACATTCTGTTTTTGATCTGATCTTTGCGCTGTTAGTTAGAATAAACTCAAATGTACATGTAACATTAATTAATATGTATATTATTCGTCAAATGCAATTTAAGTTTTGTTATACTGAAGCACATATTGAAGTTCCTCTTGTGCATACTGGGCTGCAAATTGTGTTGCAAGTTTTACAAGAATTGACTTACCGCCCGATATATTATTATATCTTATGCAGTGGCAAGTATGTCATTCCTTCCTTTTGTATTAAAACAACGATGGAAATTGCAAATACAGCGTTCCCTCTCTACAACGACATCCAGTGGGAGACATACATTGTGTGCGTTGTTCGGAGGGAGTCGTTGTAGGGAGGTAAAATTGGCTTACATTTGCAAACAGCTTGAATCCAGATCAAACGCCGCGTAACGCGGCGTCTGATCTGGATTCAAGCTGTTTGTCATTCGTCATTAAGTTTATTTTCTATCAAAATGTCAATTATGTAACTTTGAGACAAACAGCAGACGACAATTTTAAGCAGACGGTATTTCAGCCATGAAAAGTTTGGACATAAATGTCTTGTTTGGGGAACTGCGACAGGGGTCGTTGTAAGGAGGGAGTCGTTGTTGGTAGGGCCGTTGTAGAGAGGGAGCACTGTAATTTGGACACATATGAGTCGCCGGGTAACTCAGAGAGCGTCTCTCGTGGTGTCATTACTATCAGGCATTTATCTATGTATCGAACGGCGTTTGCGTTGATGATTTGCTATTAGCGCGTCCATTTTTTGAAATTTGAAGAGTAAGCAGCTCACGTAATTTAAACCCTCTTCACGACAATGGCGCCATCTTCTGCAAACACTTGTCGTCTTCATGTTTTTTTTTTGTCAAATTTAGTTTTTAGGTAAATTAACTATGTAAAATCGTTTTGAGTGTCACACCGTTTCGATCCTGATCAGACATCGCATTTCGCCAAATTCTGATAATGATACTGAATTGAAACTGCAATGGACAGTTGTACAGAGACTTAAACAAATGGCTTGCTCCACTGTTGAATAATAATCTCATCACAAATTTGTCAAATGAATTCCTATATTGTGGGCCGGAATTTTGCGCCCTTTATGCTCCGACGGCCTGTCAATGCCGCCTGATTTCATCCGCGGGCTGTCTCGCATAATCTCGTGATTGTGATCCGGATACGCGTGATAATCGGAGTCCCGCCTACCTCTGTTGTCAATTCGTTTTCGCGCAATAACCGTACTGGACGCGTCCTCGTCTTTGTGCGCCATTCCAAATGCCCGTCTGGGCCTAATACGTTATAAAATCTTAAAGTGTCATAGAAAATTAATTACAACACTAGTACAATACAGACTCAACGAATAGCATTGAATGCTGAATGGCTTCGTTTCCAATATCATTATTATGTGTGATATTCTCGGGGGTAATTGATGCACGATCCGGAGACATGGCCACAATTTGTTAACGGCGGGCGTGTACTCGACAGATGTAAGAGCCAGGGCTTCCATAAGTTGACATGAAAAATCCTAAGATTTGCAAATTTACATTTTGCAAGTGCGATTTTACGAATCGTACCTTTACCCCATAGCCTGTTCCTAGTTTTGTTGACATGTGGCTGCATATAGCAGGCTGGAAGTAAAGCAGAATGCGCCTTAAGGCGCATTCTGCTTTACTTTCAGCCTGCTTTAAGCTACCATGTTCTAGAAAAAAATCCGAAGATTTAGGAAAAATCCGGAGAAATGGCAGCCCTGAAGAGCTGTGAAACTAAAACATTCACGAATACATGCATACATTCACGTTTTCTAACTTCCATTTTAGTTTTGCTCTGTGTATCACAATATTTCTGTTTTCGTTTTGAAAAAAATAACTTAAATAACATTTTATTCAAGCAGGCAGAGTCTATGTGAGTCGCGGCCAAGCACAATTATGAAGTTATCATTCCTCAAATACACATATGTCAAGTCGAAATAAACAAACGGACAAAAATTAAATGCACTTTATACATATAAGGTTACCCGTAATACTGTGGATGTATTTACAATATTACAGTCTCTGTATCTTTAGTATTCAGTAATGAAAATACAATAGTTCAAATGCCTAGTACACCGCTTTACTAATTGTTTAAGAACATAATATGTGTAAAACTTAATATTATCAGGCAATATTTATTTATTTATAATTATTATTATTAACAAACAGTGTTAGTCATCACATTTTATTATAGACTTAGTGCGTACAAAGTGCGTCTAGGATGAATAGGCTAATATTTATTCGTGTCGTGTTACAATACTAGTTCTGTTTCTTATACATGTATGCTCGTTAAAAAGGCATAAAATGCAGCAAATATACATTTTAACATATTTAATCGTTTCGATTAACGTATAAAAAGCTTTAAATAAAAAAAAATATTTTTAAAGATCCTTTTAACAGACGCAACAATACAAGATTCAAGATTCATGGTTCAAAGTTTTATTGTAACTTAAACATATAATACTTCTCGTTACATACATAATATATAAACAAATATTACAACATAACAAGATATTGTTAGAATATAAACAATGTAACCGAATCACATTAAACATATTTGTAATTTCACGATGTAATCTATATGAACTTGTATGACATATTTAAAAGGTTGAGCTCTTTACATGGTTGTGTGAAATATACCCATGTATTATGGATAAAATACTAAATACCACACCTTAAACAGTCCCAGGGCTCCTGGTAAGAGGGAGTAAACTAAACAAATGCAACATTTCTCACTTTTTTGATATCACCAAACCCTAGGGTATGACTACTCACCAGAATCGTCTCTTCGAGATGATTCTAATGAGTAGTGACACCATAGAGTTTAATGCAAATATCACGATTACAGTTTTTGAACTATTCCCCTTGGTTTGAGCCCTGAGTTCATCAGAGTTTTCATGAACATATATATCAATGACATTGTATTTATCTATTACATAGAGGATAACTGTTTTTTTCAGTGTAAGATCGAAATTTAATCCATTGAGTGAACATCAGACGTTATATTTTCACGAGTGGCGAAGCCACGAGTGAAAATATAACAGTCTGATGTTCACGAAATGGATTAAATTCGATCTTACACTGAAAAAACACAGTTATTCTATTTATTTATGCTTTTAAGCCACTTTTTAAACGAAATTGTTTAAAAATTGAAAGCGAACGTACATTATTTATCCCGTGTTGAGCCCCACGTTTTATGTCGAACACATGTGCCTGACAGTTGGCGGTATAATGACGTCATCCGAATGACTCCGTTGCTCCCGAGTTTGGATTCGTGCTCTTCCGGTGAGTAGTTCGCGACAAATCGGACTGCCGGAATTTAACGATAAGACACGATTGACTACGATTCTTGGGGAGCCCTACGGGGAAAATTCATAATAAAAGCGATTGGTGATAATCCACTGCAGTGGATTACCAAGTGATCATCCACTGCTATATCGTGGTAATCCACCGAAAAGCATAAATAAATTATTTTAACCCTTTCGAGATTGCAAAATGCAGTCCGCCAGAAAGAATACAGAAAGAAATGTTTAAAAGATTACACTTACACGCTCATTAGAATAGAAATATGGATATAGTTATTGACTGTATTCATCTGCCCATTCAAACGATTCAGACGCCAATATCTTCCGCGTCGGATAAAAATGCCAACTGTTTGATATATTTAGCCAATGTTTATACAGGTTAAAACTCAAAATGTAAAATTACGCTGATGGGTTTTAGGCAGAATATGATATTTTCGGCTGTAAAACTCCCACATATACGTAGTGTTCCTGTACGATCCATTTGTGTTTGGGGTTATATTGCAAGTACTTTGTCGCGATCAGACGTCAAGAATCTGGCCTATGATTATGATTCACAGTGTTTGACGTAACTATACTATTCAAATGCTGACCAGCCAACGTATTTGATAAAAAAAGGTATCTAATCTTGTTGTTTTCCACTGTCTGTAAAGTTCTGAAATTAGGTAAAATCTACCAACAATATTATGAGCATATGTAAATGTGCATATTATTTATTGTCCCCAGTTGCCCTTTCCTCCCACTCCACTAACTAAATCACCAAATACCACACAGTAAAACCTCTCTATTTCTACCACTTAACTGTGTTATTTATCATAATATTTAAATTATGTTTAAGACAGTTGGCTGCTTAAAGCAAGATGAACGTAAAACAGAAAGCTCCGTTAGGAGCTTTCTGTTTTACGTTCACCTTGCTTTAAACTGCAACCTGCCGTTGTTTGGCAATATACTTCTTTTTTGTCAATAGACTTCATTTTAGTGGTCGTAATACAGAGGTTTTATTTTTACACAGTACTGGTATTGCAAAATTATTGAAGTGGAAGAAATGTTTTGAGTATGAAGGGAATATCATTGATGAATCCCATCGAGAAGACTTGACAATAAATGGACGTTTAATACACGGGAGGACATGCCCTGGTTGGACGGCATCTCTGGGCCATAAGATGAGAATAGAGGAAATGTTGATGTCAAATGAGGTGGAAATATGCTGTTCAACAGTCTAACGACAGTGTCAGGGTATATACCGTTGATTTATGAGTCCCGTTTATCATTGGCATTGTTTTGCAAATCTCTCTAATTCATATACGTGCAGGATGCGGAAGGAAACAGAAGAAATGGATATTCCTTAATCCATTCATTTGCCATGGTTGGGCTGTACTTCATTTGCAAACAGTTTGGATCACGGCGTCTGATCAGAATTCAAACCATTTGACACGTTTTGATGTGTGTTCAGTTGAAATGCAACAGCGCTATGTTTTCCAAATAATTGCGAACGGCAGGTTTTTTGACAGACATTTTGCTGACAGTAAAAGGTTAAGGGCAAACACTTATATTATTAACACATTTATCGCCGATTAAGTACATTGGTGTCGAATATCATCAAGCGAAATTAAAGCAAGCAGGACTTTAGTGAATGACAAATGTTTTACCTTATATTTGCAATCCGAATCAAACATTGGAGGCCAAATCAGCCTTTCAAGGTCAAATTTATCGTGATGTTTTTACCAGATAACCGCATGGTTGTCGTCAGCTTCACTATTGTTGTACAGTGTATTCAACATCGTTTCAAACGGTTAGATTTAAGAATTTGTGTAGGACGAAAATTCTAAACGAGTGTCAAACAGTTTGAATCCTATCGTAACGCGACGTCTTATCAGGATCAAAACTATTTGCAGACGTGATTTTTTGGCGTTTGACAAGGAAAGGATTCAGTCTGGTAGTTTTCATTTTTCAAAGTCAGTGTCTCATCGATTACTGATTATTCCTTGGCTTAACCCCTCCATCGCCTTGGCCTGATTCTCAACAGTTCGGATATATATATTCTATCGATCAGGATTCAAACATATTAAACCATCACTGTCTTACCCCGAGTACAATGGTTCTATGCAGCTTTCGTAAGTCAGTTTCTAAAACGCTCAATTACTATTTAGTTCTCCATCTTATCATGTCATGCTGCATCTCTTTGGAATCGTCTTGACTTAAGAAAAAAAAATAGTCTGATCAGGATTCAAACTGTTTGCAAATAATAAGTGTACTCGGAGTAAGGCAGTGAAGAGGTTAAATGTTTATGTATTTGCGCTTTCAGCATGGAAAATATAACATTCCGAAAAATACTCGCTATATACAACATGTATGCAAACATTCCTCACTTGAAAACATACTATATGCAAAATGCACATATCTTTTTTCACATCCTTGTCTAAATTGGGTTACAACACCTGCCAATATTCGGATGACAGAAACCTTTACCATGGTTGTTACTTTTTCATTTAGTGGCAATGATTCCTGTTTAAATACGAGACACATCAATTTTAAATTGATTTAATCACATGAATATAGCCTCTAGGTGTAACTTCAAATTTCAGTTCCTTGAAGTACGATCTAAAATTTAAAATACCCAGCATCTGTTGTTAACCTTCATCCCGCTAGAGCGTTTCAAACCATGTACAGTGGAGACAACGTTATTCTTTCCCATTTAAACGCAAACGTACGCAAACGCAAAACAATAAAACCTTAGAAAAGTGCAACTTTTGGACAATTCTGATAATTCAAATTTATCTTGGTGGCAAACAGCTTGGAGCCTGATCAGACGCCGGGTTACCCGGCGTCTGATCTGGCACCAAACTGTTTCACTGCAAAAAATAGTTTTAGCGTAAACGCGTTTATCGGGAAAGAATAACGTTTTCTCCACTGTAGATGCAGATCAAAAACCTTGTCACTCGGTTCCCGACTAGGGTCCACTATATGTAGGACACTTGAACCCATGCTTCCTCAGCCAATATAATACAGTGGAATTTTATTTTCTATATTCATCATAGAAACAATATTCAAACAGAAGATAATTTAGAAACAACCCTTATACTGATATAGTTTTGTCGTCTTAAAATTGTTGTCTGCCTAACATTTCATTTTTATCATAACATCGTTTAACTTAAAACAACTTAAGTACTCTTCGGAATTGGATCCCGGTCAGATGCCAGCTTACTCGGCTTCTGACCAGGATCCAAACTGTTTGCAAATAATAATTGCACTCGGGGTAAGGCAGTGGAGGGGTTAAGACACTTTGAAATTGGAGCAAGCATCTCAAGATGGGGCTGAGCGGTTTAATATGTTAAGCCTGATTTAAGCGTATGTCGGTAGGCCTTGTTGGTCCTGTCGTCCCTAGTTTTACAAGGTTTGTTAATTTATATCAATGGTGAAAAGAGTCGTGTTTCACAAAAGCTTACAAGAAATGTTAAAACTTTACTTATAGGAATGAAACTATGTGTCGGGTTTGTGTAATTATTTTACAACCATTAGGTGAACCCCGTTTCTCCAAAGCAAAGCTTTTTTTTATTCTGCTACTGTGTAGAATACTGTACAACGCAATAAAATGAAGAAATTAACAGTGTCTGAAAATTTGATGTGTCTTTTTTCATCTGAGTGGCAGTCAATTTGTTTTGCATCTGTTAATCTGTTTCAAAACTGCTAGCAAAGGAATAAATTGTTTAAGGACAAACTGGTTAATAGGTAATTCAGTTTATTTTAATATACGTTGTAGAATTTTTATTAGAAAACTTACGTCTTGTCTAAGAGGCGCGTCTTACGAAACGTCGTACGACAAAAACGGTTGTAAGTCAAAACTTTTATATACATCCAATTTCTAATCTCTCCATCTAATCCTGTCATGTGACAACTCTTTGGACTCATCTTTTCAAGACGATTCCTAAGAGATTGTCATAGGACAATATTAAATGGAGGAGGTAGAGATATAATCGAGAATTTTAGAATCTGAATTACGACAATATTTGCCGTATGTCATTTGATAAGACGTGTCCAAGGATACCATCTCGCAATAGAAATGCCATTTCACATCTTTAAACGTTCCCCATAGAAGTCCTTTTTCATGTCTGTACCTATTCTCTATAGAAATGTATGTTCAAACCTTTAAGAAATCCTGAATATTGCATATTATTACACCTCGCTTTGAGTTACAATGTTAAATTCCAATAGACCTACAGTTAACATTTTGCATGTCTTTTACATCTATTCAAAATATACTGTCACTCTTTATGATATTCTTTTTGTGACGTCACTCTAAAGGACATTACTTTTTTACTCCGTCCTAAAACGTACTGTCAGCATTGACATGACTTTCGCTATTGGTTACATTGGAACGTTTTAAAGAGTGGTAACTTCTAATCAACTTTTGACATTTTCTGTACAAGTTGCTTCCTTTTGTCCATTCCTTAACGATTTGCCACCATTTAGGAAGAGTATATTTGCCACATAGACAATGTAAAGACGCTGTTTCTTCAATTTACTTATCATAACGTTCTTCTTTGTTTCTTGTAATATAATTATAAACAATGTGACGTCGTAAGACGGCGACGTCATTTCCCGCGTTATGTACATGTCCGCGCTAAATTGGTATTCACAACACATTTTATAAAAGACGAATAAAACGATTCCAAAACCAGGGTTGATAAGCTCGGTGTAATAAAATAAATATTAGATGTCAGTTTGCGTGACATTCAAATTGTCAACCCTCGAAAACAAGAATGTCACCCTCGGCTACGCCTCGGGGTGACATGCTGTTTCTCGGGTTGACAATTTGAATGTCACGCAAACTGCCATCAAATATTTATATAATATTATATGTTAAAGAATACATTGCCATGCATCTATTCTGTATTGATAAATTGATTACAGTAAACATGTCCATATAAATGTACATTAAAGGATGGTTTCTTGAAAACAGTTATATCTGCCTAAGAATATTTCTGCTTTACTTTAAGACTAGTTTCATCCTTTTGCCCCATAGAAGCACATTTTAGCACATTCCGTTCATTCCTCCGCTTAAGAAAATAGTTTCAATTTATACAGTCAATATATGTAACATAAAAACTATTTTCTATACCGTACCAGATGGTAGCTAAGTTTAAGGCAGGTGAAAGTAAAACAGAAGGCACCTTACAAGCTACTGAGTAATTGATTCAACAGTCATATGTCTTATACACTGAAAACAATTTATAAAAGAAAGAGTAATTAAATAGATACATGTATACATGTACATGATAAATATAAAACACTTCTGTTATGTATGAATGGTTCTTCGACGTATAAATTGCAAAACATTACATTTTTAGAGATAGTTATGGACTCAGCTCCGAAGAAGAAATATAATGGGAGGATCATACAGTGGAGAAGACGTTATTCTATCCCAATAAACGTGTTTATGCAAAAACATAACGCTCATTGAGAGCTGTTTCAGATCTAGATCAGACGCTGGCCCGGCGTCTGATCATGCCCTTAATTGTTTGCCGTTCGGAAAAGCACTTCTATGCTCAAGCATCATTATGTCTTAACACTTTACCCCATGAGCTTTTTCTAGCTTTTAGGACAGTTGACCACTTAAAGCAGGTTAAAACAAAACAGAATGCACTTTGATACGCATTCTGTTTTACTTTCAGCTGTTTTGAAGCTCCCATACTAGAAAATATTTTCTATGGTGCATATCAGTGACTGTATAAAATAAGGATAAATATTTTCTTCAGTAGAGGCGTAAATCAAAGGCATATAAACTTTTTGAAATAAAATAATGAGTTAAGAAAGATAACGAAATACAAACCGATGGTAATGCAAAATATATTTAGTTAAATTTGTTTTACAATTATCTCCCATATATTTATTGATGAATGCTAATTTGTCATCTTTTTCAGTTAAATGATTTCATTTTGTATTCAAGAAAGACAAGGTATCCATTGATATTCAATTAATCGGGCTTTATCGACAAAACAATTTTAATGGGGGAATGGTTGTGCGAAATTGTATCTGCTATAAATCATGTTTTTTCTTACAGATATTTTCAAAGACGAATCTTTAGTGGGAAAGACAAAAATTGGAAGTGTTGCGAACAGGTACTGGGCTGGGTAAACAGACTGTCACAAGCAGTGAAGACAGAGAAAGGCGATACCAGTATTAATTTGTTCTTTTATTTGTTTGTTTTTTCCCTTGCTTTGATATATGAGGAGAATACAACTTGTTTTTTCAATCATCGTCCAGGCCAAAATTATATGGTAACGGGGTTCGTATAACTCTGTCTATTACCATAACAGAAGCCAGTTCGGTATTGGGTGTATTTTCACATACTTTAACAGACCACAAATCACTCTATTCGCTGACAATGGCGTTTTGTTTATATTCAGATTTCAAAGCTAAGCCAGAATGTTTTGTACGTTTATTGAATCAAATAATTCGCCACGGTTCTAAATTGAGAGCATTGGATGTAGAATTCAAGATGATAAAACGACCGTTTCCTTAAGCATTTGATACCCATTTTACAAGTTTAACAATAGGTTTTAACACGTATAAAGCTGCTAGATTGATATAGTGGAGTAAAGTGGTGTTTTACTCTGCGGGGAGTCCGCCAGGGTGATATTATACCTCCGGATTTATTAGGGAGTTGAGGGAGATGATACGGTGATTCTCGGGGTGTAGAAACATCTGCGAAAACAATCTCAAATCCCACCCGATAGTGATTTGTACCATTCGTCAGGTGATTTCTTGACACCCAACTTGATAAATCAGGTGCCAGAAATATTTTAGCTGAGTAGAAAATTAAGGTAATTCACTATAGTTATAAAACTGGCAGCTACATACTGACAGGATGGTGGTTTTCCTGCCAACGGAAGATGTTTTGTTCGTGTGAATGCACATCAACGTTGATTTTTAAATACATGCCCTATCCACATGGAATCTGTCTTTGATACATTTCGCAAATATAGTATAAAGGGATTGGTTAATTGATTAGACTGAAGACAGTTCACCTCAAAGTAAAACTGACATAACGTCAAATGTTTCCTGATATTAGTAATCCCTCTTCTCTCTTTCTTTCTTTCTCTCTGTATCTCTATCTCTCTCTCTCTCTATGTGTCTTTCTCTCTCTGTCTCTATCTTTCTCTCTGTCTCTGTCTCCCTCTCTCTGTCTCACCCTCCTCCTCTCTCTCTCTCTCTCTCTCTCTCTCTTTCTCTCTCTCTCTCTTTCTCTTTTTGAATACTCTAATTTCGATTGAGCATAGTCCATTGGTTTGCATTTTATGGGTTGTTTGTTTTACCATACATTACAGACAAACGGTAGAAAATCATCGTGTTAAATTTTAACCGTGTGAATACTGCACAGTTAACTGTGTGTAAACTGTATAGAACAACTATAATTTCATAGTTACATTGTTGGTAAATGATACATATAAGCGTCACTAGGGGTTAATGGATGAAAGGTACGCTAAGCTAAGCAATGACTTGTTTATTTATCATTTCGTCTGCTTCAAAAACAGTCACATGTATTTTAATGTATTTTAAACTGAAGAAAATGTTGGATTCTGATCTGGAGTTAATTATTTGCGCGCTAGCGGCGGAATCGTGATTATCTGTGCAAACAGTTCGGATCCAGATGAGATGCCGTGTGACGTGGCCTCTCAGCAGGAATCAAACTGTTTGACACTCTGACAGTGTCTTTAAAAGAAGTTTGGAAAATTCGTTTGTTAGAACAGTAGCAGATGACAATTGTTGCAGACAAAAACATTACCCAGCATGTTAAGAGTTAAATTGTGCAATTGCAATGGGCAAAACAAGGATAAACCATTATGCCAAACCCCTCGTTTACTTTACTGAATCAAAATAGTTTCCGTCCGAGCATGGGAAACACGTACACGATTTGCTGAATAAACGCTGCAAAGAACAACATGCTGCATCTATGTTTCCTAACATGCGTTGGAGAATCTGTTATTCTTTCCCGTTTAAACGCAAACGTACGCAAACGCAAAGCACTAAAACGTAGAAAAGTACAACTTTTGGACAATTCTGATAATTCTTGTTTATCTTGGTGGCAAACAGTTTGGAGCCTGATCAGACGCCGGGTTACCCGGCGTCTGATCTGGCTCTAAACTGTTTGCACTGCAAATAATAGTTTTAGCGTAAACGCGTTTATTGGGAAAGAATAACAGATTCTCCACTGTATAACGCATGTCCATTGCAAAACAATTAGGAGCCAGATAAGACGATGGTTTATTCGGCATCTGATATAGCTCTAAACTGATTTACACGCACATTATATATACACAAAGATAGATATTTATTAATTCAAAATCTGCATAGTTTTTACCAATACAAATATCATTTCAAAATACATCATATTCGATAAATGTGACAGATAAATGCATACACTTAACAAAACTATATTCCTTATATCCTAACAATCACATATACATTGTACTTTGAAATTATTTTATTGATTTGTTGAATATGACAAATTATACAGTCCTTATTTTACATAAACACGTTTTCCGTTTAAGTGTGCATGTAATTCATTTGCGTTTTCGTTTGAATAAAACGGGAAAATTATGTCGTTTTCGCCACAGTTAACCCTTTCATTCTTAATGACAGCAAACTCTTACTTTGGAACGATATTGAAAACAACAAACTTGAAGCAGACGAAAATGAAACGGTGAAGGGGTACACATCTCACGATTTATTTGGCAGCGAAAGAGTTAAACACCATGCCCAATTGAACTACAGTGTTCCCTCCCTACAACGGCCCTCCCAACAACGACTCCCTCCTCTCAACGACCCTTACAGTTGTCCCCCAAACAAGACAAAATGTTTAACACTTTTACTGCTGCAATATCGTCTGCTTCAAATTGTCGTCTGCTGTTTTTCTCAAAATTACATTTTGATGGAATAAATATAATGACGGGTGACAAACAGCTTGAATCCAGATCAGACGCCGCGCAACGCGGCGTCTGATCTGGATTCAAGCTGTTTGCAGCGGTAAGCCAATTTCCCTCCCTGTAACGACTCCCTCTGAACAACGAACACACTCTTTGTCGTTGTAGAGAGGGAGCGCTGTACAAACACACACGTACACAGTGAATTTCAGATCAAGTTCCGTCGCGACATGGTAGGACTGCGGTACACCTCAAGCGTGCGACAAATACAATTAATTCAGATTACAAATTAACTCTTGATGTAACCAAAGGGGCCGGTCATCTGTCCGATTATGGCCCCTCCGATGTGCAGACAAAAGCAGACGGCTTTCAAATTATTGCAGACGAACGCCTGATGTCGCCCGTAGCCATGGCGCTGATGATGTTAATTTCAATTTTAATTGGACAGGGTACCTAACAGACTATAGGTAAGCGCTTGACAGAAATAACATGGCCGTGTTTTGATACAATATATTCTCTCAAGGGCGACCAACCGGTAATGAAAAATGAGTATTTTAACCCTTTACTCCATAGCCTGTTTCTAGTTTGGAAGACAGATGATCACTTAAAGCAGGGTTCATCCTGTTTTAAGCTTTCATCTACAAGATCAAGAATTATTTCTTAAACGGCACATTTAAAAATGTAAAATATGAATCTAATTATTTTCAATGTATGAATAAATAACAGTCGTAAAAAGGCGTATTTATGTGGTAATAGGTTAAAGACATTTGTCTGCTTAACCAATTAACATCTAGTGGCGCGTATGTCCGTCTTTTGACAAACCGTGTTACTGTGAAGAATACACTTGTCATATGCAAAAAGTATAGATCAAGATTTGCACTGTTAGTCATTTTGAAATTTATTGCAGGGCTGCTATTTCTCAAGAATTTTCCGAAATCTTCGGACTTTTGTCCTGGCAGATGGTAGATTTAAACAGGCTGAAGGTAAAGCAGAATGTGTTTGAAGGCGCATTCTGCTTATTTGCAACCTGCTTCAAGTAATCATGTAATCATGCTTAAGAAAATCTTAGGATTTTCATGATCAACTTATGGCAGCCCTGTTATTGCAAAAAGCCTAAATAACAGAAAATTAACTCGACTGGATTGAATTCTGGAATTTTTCATTTGAAGTTTCATGAGTAAATGACTTATTGCACGACCAAAAAGACATCACCTCTTGTAAAACAACACATTAGTTTGCCTATTTGCCCTCTTAACTCTTTCTCTACTTTTGTGAGATTTTTCTCCTTTCATTGTCGTCTGCATTTATTTTGTTGTTTGCAAGGTCGTTTCAAAGTACGATTCAATGTACATATACCTTGTTTAAAGATAACAAATGTTTTCTTAAAGTCTTTGGAATTAAAGAATACCCTGTTAAAATATATTCAAGCATAAACCCTAATGGACGAAATGTGCCATCACTTTTGCTAAAAGCGATTCTAAATTGGAGTTTGCCAATTTTGATCTTTGTTTTAAAAGAAAAGTACACTCGACAACAGCAGTAATCTTACTGGGCTTCTCTCCTCAATATTTTGTTCAGCAAATGATCATTGACAGAAACTCAAAATGCTCTTTTGTTTCAGTTATTTTCATAAGAAATGTCTATTTATGTTTGCATGTATATGTACTTGTAACTATTTCTTGAAACAAATATGTTTAAACTTGAAAATATATCAGGAAATAAATATGTTTAAACTCAAGAATAGCTCTGTCATAACTATATTGCATTATCGTACAAAATCTGGAAAACATGTTTAGTCAAAACTATGTTACACAATGAAATATTTCTTTCACTGAATGCGGCATAAAACTAAAGTAGAAAGGTTCTGTTGGAACATTCTGCATTAAATCACACTTTCAGTAGCTATCTGTTATATCTGCACAAGACCAATATATTTACCACAGACTGATTGCCCGAACAAGTAAACACATTGAATTTTAGAGCCAATATACTAGTCATTTTACAAACAATGTGCCCGTAAAGAGATCAATTGGCATATACAAATAGTGAAGCAGCCCTCTAGCCAGAGTCTTTACTGTTTGTTATGTTGCAATACATTGTTAAAACCAATAGCAAATAGTTACAAATGGACTAAGTTTAATTGGAAATTTCAATTGTTCATTAAACCCATTACACCATAGCTGCTCTATAGTTTTGAAGATTGGTGACCAATTAAAGCAGGTTGAAAGTAAAGCAGAGCGTGCCTTAATGCACATTCTGCTTTACTTTCAACCTGCTTTAAGCTACTATGTACAAGATCTAGAAAATATTTTATGCTGAATATTCATGACTATATAAAGTGGAATAGTTTTCTTTAGTGGGGGAATACATTAGAGGCGTAAAAGGCGTATTTAGTGGGTAATGGGTTAAAGTTTCATGGTGAACGAGTAAAACGACACTTACAGCACACTATGGGACTGCTAAACAGTCACCCGGAAAGAGAATAAGTGTCTTGTTTACGTATGATAATGTTAAAGCTATAGATGTTTGCATTGATTTTGTCCTGTAATAAGTAATAATGAAGAGCATGGTATTGAATGCCAATTGAAGGAAGGGTACAAACATTCAAGCAAATATATAGCTGAGTTACTTTGTGTCTAATCAGACTCACATTGTTTCGCACCTAAATTAAAATAGTCAACGTATCTTAACATTTGAAACAAGTCGTATTATGTTCCTACATTATACTGCAACGCGAATACGTTTGTTTCATTTAAACGGGAACGAATAATATTGTTTCACTGTGTTTTGGAAAAAAGGTCACACACTCGCCGAAAAACAAACACTATCTCTTAAGGTTTTTATTGCCTCTGAACACATCATATAATTAACGATAATAAAAGTAACAATAGTCAAAGTCATTGGTGCTTAAAAAACTCCTTACTTCTTCGAAAAGAGTTCCATCTAGAACAGGGGCGTTCATTCTCTGATCGCCGTGAGGGGGCGCTCTATCTCTGATGACTAATGATTTTCTTTTAACCGCTGGAGAACCTCAACATGAAATACGGGGACCTTTGGCCCGGTTTTCTTTGAGGAACGAATTGAGATGGGTATTCCAACAGCTTGAAGCACACTGCTACCAGATGGCGCAATTGTCGTCCTGTTAACTAAATGGTCAATAGTTTGTACTAATGTTTCGCTGTGTGCCTTTCACATTCAGATCTAAAGGCAACACATAATTTACAAATCTCCTTTTTCTTGCACTTGAGGACCCGAGGCACTGTTCAAGAGCATTGGTTTTTATCAAAGATGCAGAAAAATAATTAGATATAACACCAATAAAACAAAACACTGCTTTTGTCTGTGTATCCAAGAGGTATTTGACTATTGTTCGCCTTGTTAACAATACAAACAATAAAACGAAAATCCGAACAATATATTTAACTCGGAGAGTGTTAGCGGTGAACACTGCAAGCAGTTTGGGTCCAGATAAGACGCCGTGTTCTGCTTCTAGACATACGATTGCAAACAAACCGGCCGAGTAAGAGAACTTAACCTTGGTATGTGATGCCATCGCCGCCGCTGTCATCAACTCGCCGACGGAAAAGCGATGCTTGGAACTCGATGCAGCTTATTCGTCGGGGAGATACAAAACTGCACAAAAATTGATATTTTTAAGTCATTGAATAGGTTAATTTTTGCATAAAATTTAAACATAAACGACATCAGTATTATTCTTTTTTGTCTGCAGTAGCTTTCAAAATATGCTAATACATGTATACAGTAAAACCTCAATATTACGACCGCTAAAAAGGTATACTAATTGATTGAAAGACAGTTGATAGCTTAACCCTTTCCCCCATAGAAGCGACTTTTAGCGTATTTAATTTATTCCTCCGCTGAAGAAAATAGTTCCAGTTTATACCCTCATGAACAATGACCATTACAAATATTTTATATAGCCTAGCAGATTTTAGCTTAAAGCAGGCTGAAAGTAAAGCAGAATGTGCCTTAAGGCACATTCTGCTTTACTTTCAACCTGCTTTAAGTGGTCACATGTCTTCAAAACTAAAACCAGGCTATGAGGTAAAGGGTTAAAACAATTTGAAAGTGAAACAGAAAGCTCCAAAAGGAACTTTCTGTTTACTTTCACATTGCTTCAAGCAGCCACCTGCCTTAAAAATGAACTAATTGATGTTACTTAGTGGTTGTCATTAAGAGGTTTTACTGTACATTTTCATTATTAAAACACATGTGTCAAATAAACTACTATGAAATGTTATCAAAACGACACCCATAGAATGTTTAAACATAATAATTGCAAAAATAATACATTAAAAGGTAGAAAATTACAGCGTTTTGGCATGTGTACCGATTGGTTTTAATTTTTGTCAAACCGTTATGTGCCTGATCAGACACCGTAAGTTACCCAATTTCTAATCTAGCTCCTAACTAACTGTTCGCATTGTAAATAATTTTGAAATAATGCTTTAATTTGTAAAGTCTCACTTATTCTTGCGCGTTTATTGGGAACAATACTAACTTATTTTCCACCGTATATCGGTTCGTTTCCACAATGTTTGACCAATAACGTAAAACTCTGGAAATCAAAATGTTAACCATATTGGTCTGAAGCAATTTTGAAATATAAATATGTATATTATTAAACACATCAAACACACATATTATTTTCTTTATTTATAAAGTTTTTATATACTGGTTTTGTTTTATAACAGAGTAAAAGTGTTTTTTATTCTATCAAAAATGAAAACAGACAGTCCTAACCGCTTCAAAATACATTACTATTGTTCCTGCTCCCATCAAAGACGGATCTCACTATGGCAAAGACATCATATAAAACATGCAAAACCTTTTTGTTATTTATATGACTTCATTGAAGTTTTGTTTGACACAACCATGACCAATAATTTTTAACATATGTGACGGTGTTTGTTGTTGTGTTGTGACTTTCCGAATAAAACCCACATAGTCTTTATTGCAAAATTTTGGGATTCGTATTGGCAAACGGACGTTTCATGTGTCTATTGATGGTTTAATCCATAACCCCTTAAATACACCTTTTTCGCCATTTATTTACTCATCAACAGAATAGAATAGGTCAAAATGATACAGTCATAACTATGTATCATAATTTTTTTTATATCTTTTCTTTCAACCTTCCTTAAGCCGTCACCTGTCTTCAAAGCTATAAATTGGCTATGGGCGAATGCAATTATTCCATTAAGGGTTACGCTTAATAGCCCAAAATATAGCATTTGCATATAAATATGCATATAAATGCTACGATAACTATTGATGTTGTCACAAAATGTGATTAATCAAATTGTTCCTTATGAAAATTTATACTTAAGCAGAATTTATCTTTAAATTATGTTTGTTAATAAATTGAACTTCACTGATTTTCATTTTCAAAATATATCAAAATTGAAACATTACATTGGACATTGCATGTCTCCAGATTATGTGGGGAAGCATTTTGTCTCCCGGGGTTATGTCCCTGGATATACGACAAGGACAAGTGCTAAATGTGCTTATGCAATATCAAAGGTCAAAGACGTTTAGTTTTTGGGGGCATCTCTCATTGGAATACGTTATCCTCTGACATAACTCAGTCGTTATTGAAAGGGCCGTTGTAGGGAGGGATCACTGTATTTTTCTAAAATTGGCATGGAGGATATCATCGTCAAGTAAAAGACAAAAATCTTTCTACTTTTATAGATATGTAAACATGCGAAAGTTAGAATATATGCTTTTGATTTATCTATTTATTTCGGAATGGACAAACGCATGCACGGATAAATAGTTTGATAGTGAGTCCAATTTGCAAACATGAATCTCAATCCATGACATGTACATCATCACCGAGGAAGACACAAACAACGTATTGTTCGTTCCTTTATTGTCCGCTGTGCTGATGACATGACATAGGAAGGCATTAACCAATTTGTGCCCACGACCCTATATATGGGACAAAGGCAAACAGTGAAGACTCTGATCAGACACCGCATTATGCGATGTCTGATCAGAGTCTACACTGTTTGCTGATAGGAATTTCAATATAAAACAAAATGAAAATTAAATTTTGACCAGGTATCCCTTTGATAAAAATTGAGTCATCTGATATATATACATGGAAGAATCCACTGGGTATAAATGGGTTAATTATACAAAAATCAATCAAACAAATATAGGAACCATGATAACCACTTAATTCTCCATGCTTCTACTGTTATAAGAGGTTACCGATTAACAGAATGTGCGTTACTTGCACGATTAGCTACAATGTACATGAATTATGAAAATAAACGCTATAAGATATCAACTCTATCAATGACGGATGCAAAGAAAAAATACGAGAATAAGACCATACGTTTAAAGATTACAGTATCTAAAAAAACAAAATTGATAAGAATTTAAGATAGTGAGTCAAGTAGGCACCTTCGTACACAAGAATTGAAATCAGGCAACTTGAGTAACGTAACGTGGCGTCTGATCAAGATCCAAACTGTTTGACACTCATGTCGATATGTTTCAAGTTATACATGTAATTAGCCTAGATATGTTATGCAGCCGAAGCCAATCAATGTTTAAATCATGGTCATGGAGTCTTAGTTGTAACAAGAAAATAAACAATATACTCGCATACTAAATAACAACATATATTTAGATGCTGACCATGAGTAATTTTGATTGATCGGGATCAAACTGTTTGACATTCATTTCAAATGTTTGAAGGTTTTCGTAACCAACAAAGCCTAATTTTGAGTTTGCTAAAATCACAGGCGACATGTTTATGCAGATTGCCGTATATATTGTTAAATCGTGCGGCAGACAGGTTAATGTGACAGTATACAGTGTAATAAATGACGTTTTAGAATATCTAGTTGTAGACGACTTTAAGTGGTAATCAATTTGGAGCCTGAACAGTCGCAGAATTTATTCCTTATCATTATCTTAACTGAGACATAAGTATGATTGAACAGAACTGTTTTCGTTTTTAGCAAGAGCTGTCGGTAGACTATAACGATACCTGACAATACTGCTAGGAGTAAGGACAGCACTTTTATATTTTTCCGCTATTAACAAAATCGACAGACAAAAAGGTCTCTTAACTACGCTACAAATATTTGTTATGTAATGATAAGATTTACTGATATTATATGATTTGTTATGATTTGCTATGATATGGTATGATAATTATTTATTCAGTTATTTGTTTTACAAATTCCTCGTTACATACGTTACACAAAGTGGTCAACAGAAATGCGCTATCACACAAATGTTACTCTATATGTGAAGTAATGCTATGACTGAACGATGTAATATGATACTACAAATATGCTATATCATATAAGATACGAAGCAATAAACTGTGAACGAGTGGGTTTAATTTGACTTTCTACGGAATGTTATAGAGCACTCCCTCTCTACAACGACATCCAATGGGAGACAAAAATTGTGTTCGTTGTTCGGAGGGAATCGTTATAGGGAGGGAAATCGGCTTACATTTGCAAACAGCTTGAATCCAGATCAGGCACCGCGTAACGCGGCGTCTGATCTGGATTCAAGCTGTTTGTCTCTCGTCACTAAGTTTTTTTCTGTCAAAATGTCAGTTATGTAACTGTGAGAAAAACAGCAGACGACAATTTTATTCAGACAATAGTGCAGCAGTTATAGCGTTAGATATAACTGTCCTGTTTAGGGGAACCGCAGAAAATGCCGTTGGAAGGAGAGAGTCGTTGTTTGGAGGGCCGTTGTAGGGAGGGAGCGCTGTACATCTATATTTGATTAATAAAGCTCGTAATTGATGTTTAATTCTTATACGAACTTAGGGTAGCGGGAGTGTCATTTCAGTATAAGGGTTAATGACTTAACAAGTATCCAAACGAACTACCCAGTACCCAATCAACTAAGGTGTCAGTGTATCGTTAGAACCGTTTTCCATTTCCAAAAAAAACCGCGTTTATGCTCTAACACTAAGATTCATTTTTTCAGTTAAAAATCACATCGGAGGCCAAATAATTCAATATTAAATCATGGTCTAAACGGCTTCGATCCAATTTCGAATGATTCATCGATTATAAAATATATAAATGGTGAATACATTATTCTTTCCCAAAACACGCGTTTACGTTAAAACTATTATTTACATTGCAACCAGTTTAGAGCTTGATCAGACTCCAAACTGAATGCCACTCAGATTGAAAACAATAGTCAGAATTGTCAACAAGTTGTCATTTTCTACGTTTAATTGCAATGCATTTGCGTTTAAACAGAAACAAATACCGTCTTCTCCACTGTATAGTCTGAGTTTGGGACTAACTGATGTTCAAATGGACCAGTTGCCTAAGCTTTCCCTAAATGAGTGGTGCAATAATATATATGTGATATTTGGATTCAGTTTAGTTAATGTGTCTTGAATTGTATTGAGAAGACACATATGACCTGTTTTAGTCTCAGGTCATATTCTACATGTGTCTTTTCAGTATAGTTCTTGCAGATTGCTATTTAAATTCAACTCTTATCTAATCTTATATGTATTATATGTGATGTTGTTTTAAAGTTGCTTGATTATAGTCTCTTATAACTCTGAATAGAGTGGTAGTGTACTAAGTGATTATTGGTATGTTATGTTATTACTGATGTATTGTACACTGAAGAGAAATAAATAAATACAAATGTACATGAATAAATAAATACATGTATATACTTTTTTCAATTTTATTTCGTTACTTTTTTATTTCACTTGAACAAACAATGATAATGTTTTCCCTCTTTGTAAGCATGTGGTTTCAATGAGGTAATTATTACACCATCTGTATTGACACCATTAAAACATTTACCGCAATAATGTTGGTGAGATCTCGTTGCGCAGGTCGTAATTGAACCATTTCGCCTGATCAGCCCTTAGTGACCTGATCAATTGTCAAAAGAGTAATTATAGAGCCTGGACACTGGACAAGCGATGACCGTGTTGTAATGGTCAGTTACTGGTCACTCGTTGGCGCCTCCGGACATTCGGAATTTAATTACTTCAGCAGCACAACTGTCCAACTTTGACATTGCAATATGTGCATGTCCTCTTAGAAAAATATCAAAACATGCACGGGTATCAAGGGGCATTCATAAAACATTTCCAACACTTTTGATTCTAATAAAGTTGTCTTCTTAACCATTTCCCAAAAGTTTATTTTCAGTATTGAAAACAGATGATAGCTTGAAAGGGACTGAAATTACTTTCAGCTTGCTATAAGTTACCATCTACTAGTAAATAGGGCATATCATTATAATACATATTCATGTCTGTGTAAATCGGAACTATTTTCCTCAATGGAGGGAATAAATTAAAGCAGTAAGGGACGTGAAAGGCGTATATTTTTTGGGTAACGGGTTTAATATTTCGTTGATTAAAAGACAGGCGACTGTATAAAAAAGGATAACCATAAGACAGCAACTTCTAAGGTGTTTTCTATATTACATTTATACGTTATTCTGCAGTAAGCAAAAAAACTGTTCTTTAGAGTTAGTACTACCTATAGCTCTTCTATGGAGGGGTCGCCTAATATAAAAGTGACAGTGGTTTAAACTGTATTTCCTTAAATATCATTTGTCACTACAGGTCGTTTAGAGTTATTTTTAAATCATATTATTAATTTACACAAAAGCAAACAGAAATAAAAGATAGCCAAAGGGTTTTGCAAAATTCTAACATTCCTCTTTTCATTGATTAATTAACCTTTTTCTAAATTTTTGTTTTATTCCCATTCTGCCTTAACCTTTCCACTCTCAATAACGCCATAAAGCGCATTTGCAAATAGTTTAGATCCTGATCAGATGCCGTGTTACGCGGCATCAAAACTGTTTGCCACTTGTTTTGAAATTACGTCAGTTATACTCCCTTAAATCTAACTTTGAAAAGAAATTGCAGGCAATAATATTGAAGCAGACGACACTATGGCGATGAAGGGGTAAAAACCTCACGATAAATTTGATCTTGAAAGGGTTAAGCCTGTTCTAGTTTTAAAGAAATATAACCAATAAAAGCAGATTTAAAGTGATGCAGAATGCGCATCATTGCGTACTCTGCTTTACTTTTCAGTCTGCTTTAAGGTATTATCTGCTAAAATATAAAGCATATTTCTTATGATGACTATATGAATTTGAACTATTTTCTTCAGTTAAGGAATAAATTAGAGGTGTCAAACGAAGTGTTATGAAGTAAGCGGTTAACTGGTTCAGCAAAGCTATTGCTTAATAGCCGAAAGCCTTATTTATACATGTATAAGATTTCGCAATAGTCAGTGAATACCGTATTTGAAAACGTAAACCTTGTCAGCAAAATGATTTTCACTATTTACAAAATGTCTTTTCAGGATTAAAACTGCTTGACATGCGTTTCTTCAGTCGCATATAAATATTTGAAAACAGTTTGGATCCTGATCAGACGCCGCGAAACGCGGCGTCTGGTCAGGATACAAACTGTTTGACACTCATTTCAATATTTCTTAAAAGTCAAAATACGTAAAATCTAAATTTGAATAGGCAGACGACACTTGTTTAAAATTGATGACGTCATGGCAGTAAAAGGGTTAAATGCTACTTAGATAATAAGTTTATGTTTGAAAAATACGAACAGACGAAAATACTTTTTGAGCAGACGACATAATGACATTGAACGGGTCCACTGCTTTAACTCTTTGTACCCTAGTCACGCTTTCAATCGTCCTTTGAAAACAGTGAACCTGTGAATCTGATAAGGGTCTACACTGTTTGTCATTTTGACATACATTGTAAAATTAAACCCTAAAAAGTGATAAATGGACTGGACTAAATTGAAAACTAAAATAGTCCATTTGAGGTTTCAGGGAGGAAATGGTTATTAAGCAATACGAGTGATCTAGACCCTGTTAAACGGTCAGTTAAAAGACGAAAATTGCAGCATTATCGAAATTTGACAGCTTAATACAGGGCAAATGTATGTTGAAAATCCTACAGCGACTTTCTTTTATCATGTATTAAGCGGTTACCTATTATAAAAGACCGAATATCTTCTTAAAAGAATGGTTGCTTAAATGGGGTTAAAATAGTACTGATACGATCGACTCATCAAGCAGGGAGCAATGGGACTGAATTTTAAGTGTTTAATTAAAATGAATTTTCTCAAAAAGCCATCTATGATTTTCATGAAAATATATAAAAGTTATAATTTGAAAATATGATAATATGATATGAAACTTTTAAACAAATATACAAATATGATGACATGCAAGTCTTCTTTTTAAAAACCCAATTATCTACGTTTTATTTTAACTCCTTCACTGCCTTACCTCGAGTTCAATGGTTATTTGCAAACATTTTATCCTAATCAGACGTCACGTTATGCGGCGTCTGATCAGAATCAAATACTATTTTTATACTCAATTTTAAATTTCGTCAGTCAAAATAACTCAACATTGAATTTTAAGATTTAAAGCAGACGAAAATTGAGTAAGCTGGTGACGTCATTGCATTAGATGTTTGCTTGTCATCGTTTTTGTAATACTTGTGTAACAGGGGCCCGTTTTACTAAACAACTTACGCAAAAGTTTTGCGTAAGTCAAAATCGTTTAACTCTTATTTTTCGATCATAAACGTTTGCAAACAGCAAATAGCCAAATCAGAAGACGCGCTAAAAGCGCGTCCTCTGATCTGGCTTTTTGCTGTTTGTAGCAAGTGATAGTAAAAAATATAAATTAAAAATTAAAATTTTGACTTACGCAAAACTTTTGCGTAAGTTGTTTAGTAAAACAGGCCCCAGATTCATAATATCAGCATTCTATACTTACATGAAACTCATAGAAAGCTTGTGAAAAATTTCATTCAAGTATTGAAATGAATGTCAAACAATTTGGATCTTGATCCAGACGCCGCGTTTAGCGGCGTCTGATCAGGATCCAAACTGTTTGCAAATAACCTTTATACACGTGGTACAAATGTACATGTAAGACAGTTAATGGATTTAAATGACATAACCTTTTTAACTGGTGTCGAGAATATAAGACAGAAAACAGTATCATCATTCAAAATAATTTTTATCTAATGTTGAGACGCAACATAAAAAGGCACAGTTATATCAATGAAAACATAATTAAAACAATAGGCTTCTATACAAGATCTGTAGGGCGTTCAAGTACCGTACCAGCGAACAGTAACGTTAACCGATGCAAACAACCCATATAGTACGACATCTAACGTTCACCGATACTCTTCAATAATAACTCATTGCGCCCCAAAGTTTATTAACTTTTCAAGGGTACGAACGATTTATGTGCGAATCTTAATAACACAAGCAAAAGTGCACTAATCAACTGAAATGCATCAATTTTACTGCATATAAAAATAAGATTTAGCTGCTCAGATGTAAGCTGCTTTATTTGATACATTAAGTATCGGAAAATGTTGGTTTATTGATGAGAAATTAAGTCGGGACTGTTCGCCGGTTGTATTAAATTCATTTGGTAGCCATTTTGTTTTCCTTGTTGGGGATGGCGAACTACCTCTGAGGCCGTTCGTATCGTTCGCAATCGGTAACACCCTAACGGTTGTTAAAGGTGAATTGTTACCGTTTTCCGATGCAATCGATTGCATCGATACGGTACTTGAACGCGCTACTGTATTACAATTTGTTATGGTCTACGATTGTCGTTGTCTACAAATTTCAAAATTATTTGGCTATTTACACATTCAAAATGCAAATACATGTACATTTTAAAACTATTCACTACCTTAACCGGAGTACACTTTTAGTTAATTGCAAGCAATTTGAATACTGCTCAGATGCCTACGTGACGCGGCGTCTGACCAGGATCCAATCTGTTTGACACTCAATACTTCTTAAGTCGAAATACTTCAATTTAAACTTGAGAAATAAAATCAAAAGACAATTGTTTAAAAATGGATGACGTCATGGCCGTGAAGGGGTTAATGATTTAATACTCTAAACTGACTTTCAAAAAGGTAAAAATGGAGATAAGACACCGTGTGAATCAGCGTCTGACCAGGTTAAACAGTTTGACATCATATCGTATCGATTGTACAATCCATGTGTTATATGTATTTATATCATGACAATTACATAATATTAAAGGTCTAAGCAATAAACTCCACCAATTCAAGGCCACATTTATCGTGAGAATTTTACTCCTTCGCCACCGTATTGTCGTCTGCTGTAATATTGTTATCTGCAATATCGTTTCAAAGATAGATTTAAGGAAGAATGACTGATATAATTTAAAAACGAGTGTTAAATAGTTTGGATATTGATCAAACTCCGCGTAAAGCTGCGTCTGATCAGGATCCAAACTGTTTGTAAAGGTGTCTTTTGGCGTCATTGACAATGAAAGGATTAAAGTGACAGACTTATATAGTCAAGAAAAACGGTTAGACAATAACCATGTACTAACGAACATGACTTTCTCGATAGACATGATACTGTTCAGCCTTTTCACTAACATAGGTGACTAAAGTCGGTTTTGCAAACGTAACGCGTAAATCGGCTCCTGATAATGATCCTTTGAAACTTTGAAACTTTATTGAAATATATCTGTATAAGGTCCACTACCGTGGACAGCATTAACATTTATACAAATAGAAAACATACATATCAATAGAGATACGCAATTTCATTTGAAATTTTTATACTTTCTAATAAAGCCTAAATAAAAAGTATTTCTTATGAATAAACAGATGTTAACCAAAATTTGTTCTATATATAGTCATACATACATGTATCACCTGACAGTTTAGATCGTGATCAGTTCCTAGGTAACTCGGCCTCTGATCCTCGTCTATGCTCCCTCCAAACTGTTTGGCAATTATATAAATATTTCTTCAGTCCAAAAATTGAAACAATATATAATTGAGCAACAAGTTGTAGAAGACAATTTTTCTACGAAATGGTTAGTAAAGTCAATTGTACTTGGCATTGAAAGTGTCAACCATGATGTGAGTGCAATGGAAATGCCTTGTAGGAAGCTGAACACTGCCAAACCCTTTACCTTATAGAAGCGCCTTTTAGCGCATTCCGTTTAATCCTCCGCGGAAGAAAATAATTCCAATCTATACAGTCATGAATATGTATCAGAAGGAATAGTTTCTTAATTCTAGCAGGTGGTAACTTAAAGGAGGCTGAAAGTTATGCAGAATACGCCTTAGTGCGCGTTCTGCTTTACTTTCAACCTGCTTTAAGTAGTCACCTATTTTCAAAACTAGAAACAGGCTATGGGATAAAGGGTTAACACGCCATAATCAAAAACCTTTCAATAATACTTCTATTTTTTAATCTTTGATGTGGCCACTTTTTAAAGTTTTCTGTAATAGCTTGACAATGGTTTAGCCTGAATAAAAAAAAAATGAAGAACTATTTTGAAAAATAAGTAAAACAAATGTGTTGTAAAATATAGAAATTAAGGCAACATGACAGAAATATGTTTGCAGCGAACACACTTTTGCAGACAATATTTTCTCTAAAATGTTAATGTTACTTCATAATTAAAACATAAAAAGTGGCAATATTTTAGATTTAATTAAATACTATGCAAAACATATAAAATATAAAGTAAAATGAGTTGTAATATTTAGAAATTGAGGCAACTAGTAAGAAATATATACGAATCGAGCCAAAAGAAAGCGGGACATTGCAAAAAGACGACACATTTTACAGTGGAGAAATATAGGATCTGTCATGAGTCGATGTTTAAGACAAGCAGATCTCAAACGAGTCTAGAATTGAAATGTTATAAAGCGAGCCTTGGCGAGCTTTATAACTTTTCTATTCTAGACGAGTTTGAGATCACCTTGTCTTAAACATCGACGAATGACAGATTCTTTTTCTCACATTACTAACGATTTAAGCTATTTTTAAAGCAATATGCATTTTTTTGAAATTTATTTTCATTCATGCTGTGCTGAAAACTTTTGCTTCCAACTTGAAAGCTGCTTAAAATGTATCTTAACTATTTTCAAGATTTAGATTTATACCATTTTCGATGAAGGAAACATTGATATGTTTAAACAATCTGTTTACTGGTCAGTCATTGACTTATTCGGCAGATGAACTTGGTCCAGGCTGTTTTTAAGTACATGTATCTATTTCGCCAATAGCAGTGCAGGGCTGCCATAAGTTGACATGAAAAATCCTAAGAATTCCTAATTTGCAATTTTCAAGTGCGGTTTTACGAATAGTACCTTTACCCCATAGCATTTTTCTTGTTTTTTTGACATGCGACTACTTAAAGCAGGCTGAAAGTAAAGCAGAATGCGCCTTAGGGCGCATTCTGCTTTATTTTAAGCCTGCATTTAGCTACCATGTACTGAGAAAAATCCGGAGATTTAGGAAAAATCCGGAGAAATGGCAGCCCTGGCAGTGAAATAATCTTTGCATGCTGGATAATCATTTCGTCCGCAACAATTATCGTCTGCTATAGTCCTAACAGATTTAAAATTGAAATATGTTTTCAAAACAGGATCAAAGTGTCAAACAGTTTGGATCCTGGTGAGACGCCCTTTCAGCTATTAAACTATTTTGTGGACATAATGTCATCGTTAAAATCTGGCGTCTGCAACTTCATGCCTTATTAAAGATATGGTTGTAGAAATATTGATACAATTACCAAACAGTTTAGTTCCTGATGATACACGACGTTAAAAAGAGACTGAGAGTGTTCCAAACTCTGCAAGTGTCGCTTTAAGTCCCCTATAGCGTTAAAAGGGTAAAACTCACATTGACTTTTCATTAATTTAGTTTTACTCAATTAATTGTTTCACTGCATAAGGTATGTAAGCTTTTGGGTCAAGACCAGGGGCCTGTTTCATTTAACAACATACGACAAAATTTGTCGTAAATCAAAACTTTACAATACTTTACATTTCTGATGACTCTATCCAATCTGGTCCCGTGACCTCTCTGTGGAATCGTCTTTTCAAGACGATTCTTAAGAGATGCTACAAGACAAGATTAGATGGAGAAATAAATAAAAATTGAAACATTTATAAACTGAGATATGACAATATTTGTCGTACGAAATTTTGTGAAACCGGTACCAGGGGCCCGTTTCATAAAACTTCGTACGACAAAAACGATCGTTAGTCAGATTCTAAAATTCTCAATTTTTATTTATTTCTCCATCTAAATCTGTCTTGTTACATCTTTTTGGAATCGTCTTGAAAAGACGATTCCAAAGAGATGTCACAAGACAGGGTTAAATGGAGAAATAAGAAATTAAATGTATTTTACCGTTTCGACTTACGATCGTTTTTATCAAGATCCGAAATTGCTTGACATTCGTTAAAATTAAACTCTCTAACCCCTTCACTGTGAGGACGTGATAATCTTTTAACAATTTTCGTCTACTTTTATTTCTCAAATTTAATTTTTTTTTAAGTATTTTGATTATAGACAGATTGAAACGAGTTGTCAAACTCTTTAGATCCTGATCAGATGCCGGATTGCATGGCGTCTGATTACACACCAAACTGTTTGCAGTGAAGAGATAAGTAGGAACATACATGTACATGCATAATTAAATGTGTAACTAATTTCCATGACAATTAGTTTTTAAGTTCAAATACCAAAAGTCCTGCTTTGATAATAGATACAGGCGGCATTTGACAGAAACCAACCCATGGCAGAGAAAATTAACCCTTTCGCTGCCACTATGATGTAATAACCGGTGAAACATAAGTCACAACTGGGATATCACCTATTAAAACTTTTGCTTTTATTTATGAAATTTGGTATTTTATTTGTTTTGAAACTTATGAACCATTTATAAATTTATCAAACAGTTTGGAATCTGTTCAGACGCCGCGTTAAGCGGCGTCTGAACAGATTCCAAACTGTTTGAAAATATCAGTGGTGTCCGTCTTGGTAGTGAATAATTTAAACAGTCGAATACATTATAAAGTTCATCCTTAAAACATAACATAATTTAATAATAGTTCCGCCATACGATTCAAGCACCTTGCCTGTGTTCATTGTCTTGTGTATGGTTTGTTATCTTGTCCATGATTTGTATTCCCGTCAAGAATGACCATTGTCTTTCCGCCCATACGGGCTGTATAGATGATGAGGCATACCCACACTATAGTTTCTTCGCGTCTGTAAATATAGACACTGGCTACACGCGCAAGGCGCGTGCCATCGTGAGTTCATCATATGATGGTCATGTGCACTTACCGGGTTAACCACCGACGACGTCGTCAACAAATTATCCTTGCTTGTAGGCACTTTTTCTTGCATGTCGGTTGCCCCTGTCAGGCGGCTGGCGGTGGGAATGATGGGGAAGCTTGGTACATGAGCGGCTGGTGGGGACTGGAGCGCTGCAGGAGGTGGTGGTGGTGGCGGTCTGTGATCAGATCTGTACACATCACTTACTAGCTTCTTCATCTCCTCCAATGAATTGTTTAACATCAAGATGTAGTTCTTTGCTAGGAGTAATGTTGCTATTTTTGACAGTTTTCTCACTGAAGGTCCATGCGCGTAAGGCATTACCTCTCGTAGCCCATCCAGGGCTGAATTTAAGTCATGCATTCTTTTCCTTTCTCTAGAATTCACCTTAAGTCTGAGTTCTTGTAATTCTGGTTCATCCAGACATTTAGATGCTAGAAAACCCCGTTGTGCTGCACTCGAGTATCTTGACGACATCATTGCCCTGGCATTACTATCCCTATTGCTATCGCGGTTTTCAGTAGACGAGTCGCTATCATACATTGATGGACTTCGTATGTTGTTTGAGAAATCGGGTGGCGTCGGCGATGGCTCGCTAACCGCAGAAATGTCAGTAACATCAATATCCCCTTCCGTATCCATGGCTCTAGACTGTTCACCACACGTTTTGCAACTGTTTAACCCCAGACGTGTATCTGTCTAAACCACGGAACATCGGGGTAGGGGTGTCCCAATGAAAGCCCTGTCAATCAGAAACGCAGGGCGTGGCCAAAGGCAAATTAAACGAGCAAACAAATTGTTTGACAGCGTGTGGGAGCGGATGACAATGGGTAGAGGTGTCGCTAATGGGTGATTGTCCTTTAGACGTCTGTCAATGATGGTTTTTATGTCGATTTTTCTTCGGAAATAAATGTATATTTTACAATTACTAAAACAGAGACAAGCATATTTAATATTAATGTATGTCGAGATATATGTTAAACATTATTTCCTCCTAGTATCATATTGGTCAATGTACTGTGGTCGCGCTCTCTGTTTGTGAATACATGTAGTTTGAAGTACTCGGGGTTGTCGACACAAAATGGTAAGGGTGATCATTAACTTCATTTCAAATGACCATAACCGTAGAAACTAAATGGCAATGATATAAACCAATGAAGCTATCTGAGTGACACACTATGCGACAACGTACTAATACCAAATGACTAGACGAGAGCGGCTGTATGTTTAACCCTTTCACATCTATAGGTAACAATTTGCGAGTTTGCAAACAGTTAAGATCCTGATTAGACGCCGCGCTACGCGGCGTCTGATCAGGATCTTAACTGTTTGACACTCGTATCGAATATTTTTTGTCAAAGTGCCTTGATTTTGACTTTTTACAGAGATGCAGATAACAGTGTCAATGCAGACAATGTTATTGGGGTGAAGGGGTTTAAATGACTAAACCGAAACTAAGCAAAAATGCAAGAAATTTAACTACAGCGTTCATTCTCTATAACGGCCCTCCAAACAACGGTTCCCGACTTACAACGACCCTTGTCGCAGTTTCCAAAACAGGACAATAATGTATTATGCTTTTATTGCTGCAATATCGTCTGCTTAGAATTATCGTCTGGGGTTTTTTCTCAAAGTGATTTAATGGACATTTTGACAGAAAAAAACTTAACGATGAGTGACAAACAGCGGCGTCTGATCTGGATTCAAGCTGTTTGCAAATGTAAGCAGATTTCACTGCCTATAACGACTTCGTCCGAACAACGCACATATTTTTTGTATCCGATTGGGTGTCGTTGTACAGAGGGAGCGCTGTATTTAAAGCGAAAATGCTTTGAAATGATAACAATTTGGTTTAGTTGTCAAATAGTTATGATCATTACCCGATGCCGAGATACTCGGTGCCTGTAAAGACTCCAAACGTTTTCGATTTACATCAGGTTGGTGTTTTTTTTACCAAAACTACACGGTTTTCTCTAACAATTGACGTCAACGTTGGTAAATTTTGTATCCTTGAATATTGGAATATTACATTATCAGAACTATCGTACATATGACAGTGTCAGAAAATATCAACATATATATCGTATTTAAATTCCAAATAACACTGAAATTTGCAAACGGCTAAATTCCAGATCAGATTCCCAGTATTTCCGCGTCTGATTGGGATCCAAACTGATTTAAACATAAATCGAAGTTTTACATTTGAATTGCTTAAAATCTAAATCGTTACAAGATGTTTTTAAAGCAGGTTGTATATTTAAGCAGTTAAAGGGTTTACCTACAACAGTAAAATTTCAAATTTAGTTCTTGTGTTAAAGCGACTCGCAACCAGATGGTGCATTAAAAATAGTAATTTGTAAATATGTGTCAAACGCTTATATAAATGCTAAAGAATTAGTTTAGGATAAGAAGTTCTGTTTAAAAAAAATGTATTTCAATAAAAAAAAATATTGGTCTCTGGTGGGATTCGAACCCGGGGCCCGGCATTGGCGGACAGGAGGCAAAATAGGGGAAACCGCTTAGACCAATGGACCACGGAACTATCCGTTTATCTCGGATCGATTTAACGTATTTCAATGTGTAGCGATCGAAAGTGCATACAACTTCGTAATTCGGCTCGTGTTTATGTCTGAGCCCGTGTAGAGAAGCAACAACAACAACTATACCGTCTACTAGTCGGTATAGAAAAACGATGGAAAATATCTAAAAATCTAAGATTCGGTGACGATTCTTGAGACTTTTTTTGGACTGATCATATTTTTTTAATGTCAGAAGCCAAATAATGCCACAAATTTGCTTTAATTTGAGTATTTTATTTTATTTTGACAAGTACACCATCCGGTTGCGAGTCCCTTTAAACTTTAGATTAGTTTAGTATTATTGTTTTAAACCTTTAAACAGAGCTGGACATTAAGGCATCATTGGTAATTTATAATGATAGATTAATAGCAAGGAAAGAGAAAACATCCTGCTTAGAAATTAGGAAACGTTATGCTGTTTAATTTGCTAATTGGAAAAAATAAGATGGATATATTTTTTAAAAATGTGGTACATGCATAATTGATGTTCAAACTGCGACTTAGCTAACATTTGCAAACGTGTTGGATCCTAATGACCACCCAAACTGTTTGTCAGAACAGAACAGAACATAATTTTATTTCAACTTGTACATAAACGTACCTCGTTGATACATACATTCTATATAATAGAATAACGGTCACCTAACATGCAAAAGTTCACATTCATCCAAACAGAGCAAATATCAAACAATGAAAATATAATTAAGTAGCTTAAACATGTAATGCAATGACTATATATTTTAAGATAATCTTTATCATTATTTCATTAACAAATACGTGTACAAAATACAAACTCTTGTTGTTGTTTTTTTTTATTACCAATCAAGTAGAAAGTTTGAAATGAGTTTAATCTGTATTTCCGACTAACGAAGTACGTCTACTAAGAGCAAACTTAATTAATTTGGTAAGGTTGTTAAGTATAATTTTGTTAGTAGACTGCATCAACTGACAAAACTTTACGAAACTTGGTCTTATGTAGTAATATTTTTTTTATATATTGTTTCCTTAAATCAGTGAAACTTGAACAAACCATTATGAAGTGATATTCATCTTTAATATCTCGCTTCCCACACACATCACAATATCTTTCATTCCTCGGTAGACTATTTCTACCATATCTGCCAGTTTGTCACTGATGCTAAGTTTTAAATCCTAACAGTCTTGAACGTATATCTAGTTATTTTATATATGGTGTATGATGCAGATGACCTTAATTTGGTGAAACAAACCAACTCGTGTGTGAAGCAATATATGCGCAATATATGATTTCAAACTAATTCTGTGTTTAGCTGTTACCTATCCGTACATGTACGCAAGTTACAATATATTTTCTTGTTGAACTCTTTTCGTGAATACTTTTGTTGTCTGCTTAAACGCTTTCACCAAACATTGTAAAATTACTGAAAATCAGATCGCAAATTTGCATATTTTTAGAAAAGAAAATCACAATAACAAGTATAATATCATAGAGCATATATCTACTCCCTTAAACGCAAAAGTCTCGTTTAGGTTCGTGTCCTTTTTGCATTTATAGCTAGTATTTACTTTACAGATCTTTATGAAGAGCAATTGCATGCAATACAAATGTGATTTAACAATTGTCCGGCTAGCTCATTAAGCAGAGCAGCGGTTTTACACAATTATTTTGTCTTCTATGCACGAGCTTGTTTCCCGACCAAACGCAGTACATGTATATATTAACTCTGAAGTGGTGAATGGTTCAATTAAACTTTCATGGATATCTTAAAGCACAATTACAGAAAAACTAAAAGTCAAACGTATGGTTTCTATATTTTATAACACAATAAAACAATCACCAGTTCTTAAAAAAATATAACATGCAACAATTGAACAAACAATCACCAGTTTTGTTAAAAAAAAAAGAAAAAAAAGTAATACGTGTTTTCAGTCCTTTTGAAATTCAAAAGATTTGCAAATTTGACAATATATCTGAAAATATATATTTGATCGCAAAACAAATTAAAGAGCCCGTTGATAAACTCTCTGGACTTTTCTTATTAACAAATTCGACTCTAGTAACGAGTATACTCATCAATTACAAATGGTGTACTTGTGAGGATTAAACATGTCCCATGCAAACAGTATAGACCCTGATCAGATGGCTCCTTAAGGAGCCCTCTGATCAAGGTCTACAATGCTTGTCAATTTGAAATATAATGTTAAAATCAACCTAAATAGTCAATATTGGACTAGACATATTTTGAAATTGGAATTTTCCATTAAAATTTCAGGGGTCCATAAGTTAAAACATCTAAAATCTTATTTTAAAACTGGCAACTACAATCTTAAAGTAAACACTTCCGTATAAGCCCAAGAACATGATGGACAAAGCATGGTAACCTTTTCAGTTATAAGATGTCGTTTGTGTAGATACGTTGGCGTCTGCTTTAACCCATTACCTCATAGCCAGTTACTTCTTTTGAATACAGGTGACCACTTAAAGCAGGTTGAAAGTAAAGCAGAATGTGCCTTAAGGCACATTCTTCTTTACTTTCAGCCTGCATTAAGCTATCATCTGCTAGGATACAGCAAATATTTCTTATGAAACATATTCATGACTGTATAAAAATGCACTATTTTCTACAGTGAATGAATCAATCAAAAGCGTAAAAAGGGGGTATTTATAGGGTAATGGGTTAATGACTCAAATAAAAGTCCAAACCACTTTGACTGACGACACATCGTACTGGGTGTCAAAGAGTTTGGACTCTAATCAGACTCTGCGCGTGATCAGGATTCAAACAGTTTACAAATGCAAGCCAGGTTGCGCTTAGCGGGATAAAAGTGAAACTGGAAGACACCTTTTCAAGTAATCACCATCATACACGCCTTAACACATGATTGACAACGCATGTTAGCCCCTTCACCGCTTTACTCCAAGTACAATCGTTATTTGCAAACAGTTTGGATCCAGGGGCCCGTTTCATAAAACTTCGTACGACAAATGATGTCGTAAGTCAGATTATAAAACTTTCAATTTTTATTTATTTCTCCATCTAATCCTGTCTTGTGATATCTTTTTGGAATCGTCTTGAAAAGACGATTCCAAAAAGATGTCACAAGACAGGATTATATAGAGGAATCAGAGATTAAATGTATTTTAAAGTTTTGACTTACGACAACATTTGTCGTAAGATTTTTTATGAAACGGGGCCCTGGCTCGTGATGCGGCGTCTGATCAGAATCCAAACTATTTGACACTCATTTCAATATTTCTCAAGTCAAAATAACTTAAATTTAAACTTAAACAAAAAAAGCAGACTATAATTGTATAAATTTGATG
Organism: Gari tellinella; assembly: GCA_922989275.2. Classification (NCBI taxonomy): domain Eukaryota; kingdom Metazoa; phylum Mollusca; class Bivalvia; order Cardiida; family Psammobiidae; genus Gari; species Gari tellinella. The sequence continues at coordinate 60,325,060 of OV277860.1, read as the reverse complement.
ACGCCATGGCAATGAAAGGGTTAGTATTTCCCTTGGCTCGAGACTCTAAGGTATAAATATCAGCCGGTGGACAACAAGCTCCAAGTGTTGTCAAATTAAGTGGAAACATTCGAGTGGGATCAATTGTCAATGGTTAAGCGCTTTGTGTAAATGATTTATTATGATCCACAAAACTTTACAATAAATGTTGCTAATCTTGTCTTGTTGGTTCAATATTCGTTTTTTAAAGAACCATCGAAGTATTTATGATTAATGGCACGCTCTCTAAAACGTACAAACACGCACACGGGATTCCTAAAGCACGAATAAATTTAATGACATCGTTAACATGATGTTGATCCGTTGAAATATAGCAATACCCAGCTTTTCCTGCCACTCTTGTGTAGTATTTCAGACCGATACTACATTAACTCATTCAGCCCTAGTGATGTATATATGTGTCCTTTACCAAAGGTGTACCTGTGAAGAGTACACTTTTTCTTTGCAAACAATGAAGTCCCTGATCAGAGGGCTCCTGCAGGAGCCCTCTGATCAGGGTCTTCACTGTTTGTCATTTTGAAATATATTATATACATTCATCCCTGAAACTTTTAATGAACAATTCCAGTTTAAAATAAGTCTAGTCCATTTTTTACTCTTTAACCCTTTCCCCCATAGAAGCGCCTTTTAGCGAATATGATTTATTCCTCCGCTGAAGAAAATAGTTCCAATTTAATCAGTCATGAATATATATTATATGGAATATTTTCTACATTCTAGCAAATGATAGCTTATAGCAGGCTGAAAGTAAAGCAGAATGCGCCTTCGGGCGCATTCTGCTTTACTTTCAACCTGCTTTAAGTAGTCAACTATCTTCAATACTAGAAACAGGCTATCAGGTAAAGGGTTAAGGTGGATTTTAACAGTATATTTAAAAAGAAAGACAAACAGTGTTGATAGTGATCAGAGGGCTCCTTAATGAGTGCTCTGATCAGGATCTACACTGTTAGCATGGAATCAGTGTAATCATCACGGGTACCCAGTTTGAAAATGACGAGTATACTCGTCGCTATGGTTGAATGCGTTAATTCGTTTGTTCAACGTCAAATGTTTAATGCCTGAAATAAACACCAACACTGATATATAACAAATATATTGTTAAAAGTATACATAACGTAATTTAATAATAAGAATTTTGAATTTTGAACATGTGTAAATCTAAATATATAATTCTGCATCTATAGAGGCAAATATTCCGATATAGTATAGGTTAATTCAAAAGTTGTTTTGTTTTCACTTTTTCTTCTGTTTCGATTTTATTTATTTTCCGACGCATGTTTTATTATAAAACGATTCCAGAACGAATTGAAACCAAAAACAAAATCCTTTGCAGTCTTGATCCTCAAAGCACATTGTTCATATAGATGATCATTATTTATAATTTTAAACGAGTTGACTAAAATAATATGACGCGAACCTTGGCGAGCGTTATATTATTTTTAGTCAACGAGTTTATTAAAAATGATAAGTAATGAACACGAATGTGAGATTCTATTTATCACATAACCTTTTAAACCAATCGAAACCATAGTTAGTAGTATTTCTGCTATATAGATTTTCCGCCAAAACTTGACGTTGTTAACGGTAAAGTAATTGCAAATGTCGTCATTTGGTGTACCGCTACACGCAGCGCTTGTGGACTAAAAAGGTTAGGCCGGAGCCAAAAAAACGATATTCCACTTGTTGATTACGATATTTATAAAATGGCTTTATTCTACTCAAAGACGGCACTTTATGTGATCAAGTATTTAATACAACTATGAGTAATCATTAACCCCTCAACTACCTTACCCCGAGCACAATGGTTATTTGCAAACTGTTGGAATCCTAACTGTTTGTCATTCATTTCAATATTGCTTACAGTACTGAACCTTATTAAATTAACAATTTTTGCGATTCGCTTGCAATTCGATGGCAATTCGCTTGCAATTCGATGGCAATTCGCTTGCGGTTCAAAATAGTAACTATACCCTCGGAAAAGTTTTTTTAATGGTGAATGTCACAAAAGTTGGCAAATATGCCTTCGTTAATTTCTTTCGATTCCATTTTTGTCAAAACCGCTTCGGAAATTTCGCGTAAAAATATTCAAAAGTAGGATTTGTTTTTTGAATCGCCCGATTCGATGGCAATTCGATGACAATTCGATTGCAATTCGCTTGCGATTATCAATTTAATTTAATAAGGTTCAGTACTGTATGACAAAATACCTAAAATCTAATTTTTACGACAATTGTTGAAGCAAATGATGCAATGTCAGTGAAGGGGTAAAATCTAAGAATTTAAACTCCATTGCATTTCATAAATATACTTGACAGTCATTCAATGCGTACAAATCGATATGAATAGTTAAATGATTATTAACCCTTTCACTCCCAGTGACGTTAAAAGGCGCATTTGCAAACAGTTTTGATCCTGATCAGACGCCGCGTAACGCGGCGTCAGATCAGGATCAAAATTGTTTGTCACTTGTTTTGAAATAACGTCAGCTATAGCTCTACTGTCTTAAATCTAGCTTTGAAACGATATTGCAGTCAACAATAGTGAACCAGATGACAATATGGTGGTGAAGGGGTAAACACCTCACGATAAATTTGATCATGAAAGGGTTAAAAGGGGAAACAAATATGTGTGCTGAGTAACACATAATTTTATCGCATTTACTAATTTTCAGAGTTAGTGAATCATTAGTATGTGCGACCTCAACTCGTTGCATTGTAGGGACGAATTTGAGAAAACTATTGCCAACATTTCAGATTAAACGTCTGTTTGGATCCTAATTGTTTGACATTCTGATGGCATTTCTGTAAGAATAAACATACAAATAAATCAACTTAGAGAATCGTTGCAGGCTAGATTATGTAGACGATGATTATACAGCGTGCAGAGGGTCAACATATGGAAATGGCAATATGGTTACACTAGACAATATGTGATAAAAGTATGAATTAGTTACACAAGGATTTTCTATTTACAAGACAAAACATAATAAATATTTTAAAACAAACACATTTGTATCCAATGAACTGCTATACTATCAGGGCTGCCATAAGTTGATCATAAAATCATAAGATTTTAAATTTTGAATTTTTCAGGCGCAATTTTACTAATCGTACCTTTATCCGATAGTCTGTTTCTTGTTTTGAAGACACATGACTGCTTCAAACAGGTTGAAAGTAAAGCAGAACGCGCCTTATGGCGCATTCCATTCTGCTTTACTTTCAGCCTGTTTTAAGCTACGATCTAATAGGATAAAAATCCGAATACTAAGGAAAAATCCGGAGAAATGGCAGCCCTGTACTATTGCAAGGAGAACAGGAAAAGTAACCCTCTGACCAGGCGTTAACTATAATGTATTATACTCGTATTTAAATAAGTATTGACTTTGAATAAGAACATAATGACATAAGAGCATGACTCGCGCAATTGACGATTCGAAATGATTTATTGGCAAACCATTGGGATCCAACTTCATTACATAAACAGTATATCTAAAGTCAAAATAATGATTTAAATTCAGACAACAATTAGTAGGCAGACAATAATACGGCATGTAAAAGAACTCAACCTTTCTCATCAAAACATATATGTCATGCTTTCGGTGTAACTACCGACTTTGCTGGAATTTGCAAACAGTTACCATTCAAATCAGACCACAAGCGATCAAAACTGTCGGATATCCACATAATGTTTCTTAATATGCAATATCTAAATCAAAATGAATGCATAGCACAAAGCCTTTTGAATGTTTAAACCAATATTGTAAAACTTATAAAACAGAAAAGGAGACTATTAAATATTAATAAGACAAAATGCTCTGCTATCACTGGTTTTGATGCAAATCAGGAACGTTTTAAAAAAATCACTTAAAGAAATTTAATATAATAAAACTGTTTTTAATAAAAAAAAAAAAAAGAGTACAGCGTTCCCTCCGCACAACGGCCCTCCAAACAACGACTCCCTCCGACCAACGACCCTTGCCGCTATTCCATAATCAGTACAATCATGTTTAACGCTTTTATTGCTGCAAAATCGTTTGTTTAAAATTGTCGTCTGCTTTTTTTCCCTCCAAATTGCATAATGACCATTTTGCCAGAAACAACTTCCTGACGAGTGACAACAGCTTGAATCCAGATCAAACGCCGCGTTACGCGGCGTCTGATCTGGATTCAAGCTGTTTGCAAATGTAAACCTATTTCCCTCTATATAACGACTCCCTCCGAACAACGCACAAAATTGTTGTATCCATTGGATGTCGTTGTAGAGAGGGAGCGCTGTACATGTAACCGCAAACCCTATGTCGTGTGAGGTTTAACTATGTTTATGATGCTATATTACATAATTATTAAGTATCATTGATAGTATAAGGTATTTCTGAATTACATTCGGCTACCACGTGTATCAAATCATTTCTATGGATCTTTTATTTGAATGGTCGGTCACTACAAGTTCCACTGAAGGTAGGACACAATGCACATAGATGTATGTTCCATTCATTACTATGTCCGATGTTAAATAATCCGTTGTATCGCAAGATGGACAAAAGAGAGCTGACTGTATAAGCATCGCTTAGTATTATACAGCGAAGAATACGTAATAACATGTATTTGACGATTTGTTTGTTTGTCTTTTGTTGTTTTTTATGTTTTTTGTTTTGTTTGTTTGTTGTTGTTGTTTTTTGTGGGGGGGGGGGGTCCGGGGTGGGGGGGGGGGGGTTAAACTGTTAATTCCACTGCAAATATATTAAAGCTAGATTAATCGCTATATAATCCGGCTATTTGTCATGTTTCAAACTACATGTATTTGCCTCTAAGATGAAATATGTCGTCAATACGTGTATATAAAACCTTTTTTGCAACATGTATTTAAAGTTGTTCGGTCAAACTGTCAGTATGAAAGTAGGCAGCAGTATCGCCCTAAAAGGGTTGAAGCAGTAAGTTAAGTCTGTGTGAAAAGGGGTAAGTAGAATGTTAATATTGCATGTAACTAGAAGTCCGTAAAAGTGTTTTATTACATGTATTATTATTTTCCAACATTTTAGTGACGACAGTGTTCTGGGGCCCGTTTCATAAAACTTCTTACGACAAATGTTGTCGTAAGTCAGATTATAAAAGTCTAAATTATTATTTATTTCTCCATCTAATCCTGTCTTGTGACATCTTTTTGGAATCGTCTTGAAAAGACGATTCCAAAAAGGCGTCACAAGACAGGATTCGATAGAGAAATCAGAAATTAAATGTATTTTTAAGATTAGACTTACGATCGTTTTTGTCGTAAGATGTTTTATGAAACGGGCCCCAGGTATGTGACATAAATATAAGAATGCACAGAATATCTAAAGAAGTTAACCATAAATTCGGCTCTTGCTGGCGTGGCATTTTATCAAAGTTTCAACTTGAAACCAATGAGCATGGGAACGTATGAAACCGTCGTTAAAAGAAGACTTGGGTACTCAAGGATCAACTCACCCGCCAGGTTCCTAAGATTTAGTGGTATTATGATCCGTTTTGAAATGAGTTTGCAGCAGCTTCAGACTGCTATTATCCCAGCCTACCTCCACTGTAAAGAATACCTTGAAGCGATGAGAGATGGCTATTGCAGGTGTACGAGTAGCCTGATCCCTTATAATCAAATATTGGAATAAACATGCAATAAAGTAGCCACCTTGGTTCACCCCCTGCAGTGCCAGAAAATACCGCCTAAGCCCTACCTTATCACTCCCCGATTTCTTAACCTTTATCACGTGAATACAATTGTCATCTGCGAATTTTGTCGTCTGCAACAATTCTCAGAATTTAATTATTGAGTATTTTATATTACAAAATGTCATTAGAGTGTCAAACAGTTTGGATCCAGATGAGACGCCGCGTTACGCGGCTACTCATCTAGATCCAAACTGTTTGCATAATTTTAATCAAATTCACCCCACAGCGTGCAGAAGGGTAACCCAAAGCGTTCCTTTGTCGCTTCTGTAGAAGAGGGTATCAAATGCTTAAGGTAACAAACATTTTATCATCTTGAACCTAACGAGCAATGCTCTTCGCCGATACCCAAGACTGAATCATTTAAATTAATAAACTCCAAAGACGCTGGAAACAAGCTTTGAAACTTGAGGATAAACAAATCAGCTGTCAGCGCCAGTATGAGCTACGGTTTGTTTGACTATGAGAAAATACGACATGTCCTTCAAATAAGACTGAGCTTGCATCGTACTTTCTTTGAAACCATTTCTGATTAAACCCAGTAGAATAGTACATATGATTTTAAAAAGTATCAAAAATGGTGGGCACAAAAATGTATACTACGTTATGTCGCAAATTTTTTTTTTTAATTATTATTGCAGACGACAACAACTAAACATACGACAATTGCCGACATTGGAAGGGTGTTCCGAATGAGCTGACGATATGGTAATAGTCTCTAACCCGTAGGACTTTGCTCCCAGCGCCATCTTGACACAGGCTTTGTTATGGAAATGGAAATTATACTTGAGTTTGTCAACAGAAATTGAAACAAGCAGCAGGCAGATGCTTAAGTGCTTTCTTTCACAATTTATCATCCGGTTACGTAAGTGTCAGTTATGGAAAGTACGGTAAATTCCTGTTGTTACTGCGGTAGAACCCCTTCCCTTCCATGACGTCATCAATTTTAAACGACTGTCGTCTGCTTTTATTTCTCAAATTTAAATTTTTGGTAAAAATTGAATGTCAAACGGTTTGGCTCCTGATAAGAAGTTTTTGCCAATAACTATTGTATTCGAGGTCATGCAGTATACAGTGCAGTTTATGTTTCTTTTGTCAAAATGCCAAATATGTAACTTTGAGAAAAACAGAGTACGACAGTTTTAAGCAGACGATATTGCAGCAGTGAAAGCGTTAGGTATTTTTGTCTTGTTTGGGGAAAAGTGCACGTATTGTTGTAAGGAGGGAATCGTTGTTAGGAGGGCAGTTGTAGGGAGGGAGCACTGTATAATGACAATGTATTCTCCCTTGTACAGATAGTACAATGTTCCCTCCCTATAACGGCCCTCTGAACAACGGCGGTTCCCTCCCTACAACGGCCCTCCAAACAACAGCGGTTCCCTCCCTACAACGGCCCTCTGAACAACGGCGGTTCCCTCCCTATAACGGCCCTCTGAACAAAGGCGGTTCCCTCCCTACAACGGCCCTCTGAACAACAGCGGTTCCCTCCCTATAACGGCCCTCTGAACAACGGCGGTTCCCTCCCTATAACGGCCCTCTGAACAACGGCGGTTCCCACCCTACAACGGCCCTCTGAACAACGGCGGTTCCCTCCCTACAACGACCCTCCAAACAACAACGGTTCCCTCCTTGCAACAATACTTGCCGCTATTCCCCATTCAAGACAGTTATGTCTAATAATTCTGCTAAAATTGTCGCTTGTCTATTTTTCTCAAAGTTACATATTGGATATTTTGACGAAAGAAACATAAAGACGGTGACAAACAATTTGAGCCCAATTCAGACGCCGCATTTAGCTGCGTCTGAACTGGGTTTGAACTTTTTGCAAGTGTAATTAAAGTCCGTCTCAGCACTCTAATGCTAATAACTTTCCCTCCCTATAATTACTCCCTAAAGACGAAATAGTAGTGATGACGAGTGGTAAATAGTTTAAATCTAGATCAGACGCCACTTCTGATCTTGATTCAAGCTGTTTGCAAATTTAAGCCAAGTCATGCTAATGACTCTAAGGGTACATGTATTAATGTTCCCTCCCTATAACGAGTTGCTCCCGAACAACACACACAATCTTTGGCTCCCATTGGGTGTTGTTAACGAGAGGGAGCACTGTACGATTCATAGAATAAATCTCAAAATAATTTGATTTGATTTGTTTTCAAACAATAAAGTGTTTTCCTCATTTTAAGTGTCTTTCTTCTTCCAAAAAAGATCCTTAAGAATGTTTCAACCTACCCCTCCACATAACCACAAATGAATATTAATTGATGGTGTTAAAATTAAGGGTTAGCTTAACTCTTTCCTCCCTAAAACTTTAAATTGACAATTCCAGTTTCCATTTAGTCTAGTCCATATCTGACTTTTAAGGGTTGTTTTTGTCAATGTTTGGCATTATGACAAACAGTGAAGATCCTGATCAGAGGGCTCCTTTCGGAGCCCTCTGATCTGGGTCTTCACTGTTTGCAGAGGACAAGTGTACTATTCATATGTACACTGTTTGAAAAGAACGCTTCTATGCGGGACTAGGGTTCAAAGAGTTAAAACAATATGGAAGTAAAGCAGAAAGCTCCTACATGAACTTCGTGTTTCCCTTTTAACTTGCTTTACATGTAACTGACAATACTACAAAAATATATAGTTAATTTGCACATTAAGCCTTAGTGGCAAGGGTTGAAATAATTATTTGATCTGATCTTGTTTCAAACAATGACTGTTCGTTCTAATTTGGCCTTTACAGAAAATTTGATATTTGAAACTGCAACTTACAGACACTGTAAAGAGTCAATAATTAAATCCACATTCAAGAAAGATGGATTAATTCGTTTCACCGAAGCACCCACTTCCGGTTTCCATGCCCACTTCAATAAGAACCGCACAGGAAGTACAATATTTCAGCTGATAGCGACAGTATTTTTCTCCCTATGGGGTAGCTGGGTAGAAACAAAATACGGAGGTGTTTTGTCCATATTATTTTCAGTATTGAAAGTGACACCCCACCCCGGGAGTCTGTGGGAAAACACTAATCCTATCAGCTCGTTAGTGCAGCCTACGATTTATGAATTGCTTTACCCTTTCACCGCCTAAGCAATTTAAGTCGACTTTGCAAACAGTTTGGATCCTGGTCAGACGCCGCGTAACGCGGCGTCTGACCAGGATCCAAACTGTTTGACACTCGTTTTGAAATAACATATGTCATACTGGCTTAATATAACTTTGAAACTATATTGCAGACAACAATGTTGAAACAGACTACAATAAAATTATGGCGGTGAATGGGGTAAAAACCTCACGATTAAATTGACGACTAAATGCTGAAAACTTTCTATTATGGATCAGAATTAATATTTTGTCTAGATAAATATCTATAAAATCTCAGTTTAAATCTAGAAAAGTAGATACATTTGTAATCATGAAGAATATTGTAGCTGTATATATACTAACACTTTACGATAGAGGAATAAGATACGTAAACGACATTCTAGATAAAGATGGTATTTCGTAGATTTAAAATACTTAGAAGAAGTCAGTGGGAAAAAGATTAATTTCCTTCATGATTATGGCTTAATAAATACAGTTAAGTCTTTTATAAACAGATCAGGATTTACTCCGAAAGAAAATGTCACTTTTAGAATTTCAATACCCAACCATTAAGTGTTATATTTACCCCATTTCAACCAGAAACTGTGCTAATAAGTTTATATATAATCAAATGTACTTGCTAATAACGATTATATCCCTACTAGTCAATCCAAATGGGTGTCAATGTACAAAACTTGTCTTATAAATTGGAAGAATATATATATAGCTATGTATTTAAATGTACTAAAGATTCTTATTTGCAATAGTTACAAACTAGAACTGTACATTGAATATTACCTGCGAATTCATTATTATTTAAAATGAAAGTCAAAGATACTAATTTATTCACTTTCTGCCATAATCATGAAGAAACTATTGTTCATTTGTTTTGGAATGTTGTAAAGTGAAACCAATAATAACATACATTTCAGGTAAGTTAGTAAAATATAACCCACACCTCAAAATAAATAGTTTATATGTACTTTTCGGAACTGATCAAAATGACTTCAAACTTGATATTTTGTTTTTAGAAATAAAACGATATATATCTTTATGCAAAAAAAAGAAAATCATGCCGTCAATAAACGTATATTAAATAACTCATTGAAACTAGCATGGGATATTAAACAAGCATGTACTAATACAGAAAATATAGTTTCTACATGGACAATTGTACGATATCTTGTATTAAACTACATTTAGACATAGACCTTACTATAATATAAATAATCTAGCTAAAATGCATGTTTCTTTGTGTATTTTTAAATACCATCTCAAATATTTGTCCATAAAAATGTGTTTTTGCATATTTACATTCAATAGACAAATTGAATGTTAGAAAAATGATTTAGTTTTTGGTGATATTTATTTACAATAGTTCATTGATTCTTCATACAAATTACATTGTATTTTCTACTTATATTACATGTTGGAATGTAAAGATATGTAAGAATGTAAAGTATGTGACATAAAATTATTGAAAAAAAAGAATATTGTAGCATCCTTATGACAAATACTTCACGGGCCCGTTTTATGAAACGTCGTACGACAAAAATGGTCGTAAGTCAGATTCTAAACTTATCAATAACTATTTATTTCTCAATCTAATCCTGTCTTGTGACATCTCTTTGGAATTGTCTTTTTAAGACAATTCCAAAGAGATGCCACAATACAGGTTAGGTGGAGAAATCAGAAATTAGATATATTTTTAAGTTTTGACTTACGACCCTTTTTGTAGTACGACGTTTCATAAAACGGCACCCTGAGGCCTTATCAGATAACGAGCGACTCGATGTGTGACGTTGTTCAAAGTGATTGCAAGGGTCATCCGTTCTTGGCGTACGTTTTTGTGGAAGTTTTGCCGCACATTGCTCTCTAATTCCTTCACTTTTTAAAACAAATGGTAAGATCTGGCCAGAAACATACACATACGGTGACAGCGCCTAGCAATTAAGCCTGTTTATAAAACCTTACAGACATAAATACGAGTGCACTTTGGATTCTGATCTGACGCCGTGTTACTCTTTCCCTGGTCGATTCTAGTCATCGAATTATGTGAAATGGTTTACCATATCGGGTTAATAAAATCGGATCAAATCCTTATATTGTAGTTGAAATAAATCGGAAGCTTTCTGTGATATGTTTTACCTTTCATACTACTGAAACCACAGCACGTTTTTGTCAGGTTTTCATTCTCCTCGAAACGTTACTATGTCGCATCGAAGCCTACTTGGCGTCATCAAGACGCTTATGAGCCTTTTTGCTGAATGATATAAAATACTATGCAATTGATTGCCAATTTTGTTTCGTTTCAAAAGAGGCAAACCACGCATTAAACCAATGCATATTTAGCGCCGCCTTGCACGTAACGCTGGAGTCAACGTTGACGTCTACGACGTCACATTGTTTATATCATTACAAAACGAAAGAAGAACGTTAAGATATGTAGATTGAAGACACAGCGTCTTTTTCATTGTCTAGTCCTCCGAAATCGTAGCAAATCGTTTGGATGCCATGTTTGGTGTCGTCTGATGACCGTAGTTTGGTTCAGAAAAAAACATGATCAATGAGAGAACAAAGGGAAGCAACTCGTACAGAAAATGCTCAAAGCTGATAAGGAGTTATCTGCCCTTATAGTGTTCTACGACATAGCAAAAAAAAATACATGGAAGTGGAACAAATAGTCAGTCCAGCACTTATTTCTCGATTGACAATTTAAATGATATCGTCGACAACTTCCAGCAATAGTTCCATAAAAAGGATTAAATATTGTTCATTTGAATATACATTTCTTATATCCAAAGTTAGAGGAAATCAAACGTGTCCCTTTCTCGCCTACGATGGTGTCTGTTGGGATGACTGAACTGCTTTTTGCTAAGTTAGAAAAGCCTTCAAATGCCGTGTAACTATGCGACTGGTCAGGGTCCAAACGATTAGACGTTCGTTTAGAATTATTCTTTTTTTTTCACCAAATAAATCTAGAGCTGAATCGGTCTTTTTACTTTCTATCCGTCCAAACATTTAAAAGACCAACACTCCCGTCTAAATATTATTAAGGGAAATAACTACCAAAAATAATGATTGTGATATTCTAGAGTTCATTCCCATTCACGTCCCAAATGCGACAAAAGTAACATAGGTTTAACCCATTCACTGCCATGACGTCATTGATTAGCTATAAACAGTTGTCCTTTTCTTTTATTTCTCAAATGGAAATCAAGATCCAAACTGTTTGTAAACAACTATTGTACTCTGGGTAAGGTAGTAATAGGTATAACTCTTCCACTGCTAACGTCGCCAAAAGGCGACTTTGCAAACAGTTTGGATCCTGATCAGACTCTAAATCTAACTTTCAATAAATCTTGAAGACAACAACACTGTAGCAGACGACAATAAAGCGGCGAAGGGGTAAAACTCTCCCGAATAATTTGGCGCATAGATGTTGTTTATTCCTTATATTTATATTTATATTTTCTGTCTTGCCATTTAATGTGTAGTTTGACCAGATTTGTTTTTATGTATATGAATATATAATATACCGGCCAAATAGGTTTGATAGATGTAATATCGATGTAATAGCCATTCCAGTTTCTAAATATGGTGTGGAAAGTAGTCTTTACTACATGTACTGTATTTGCATTATAAATTCAGGGTTTTACCCAGTAAACTTTCTCGCTGTGCTTTAGAACGCTCGTAAGAAACTAAAACAAACATTTCAATCTGAATATCCATTATCAAAGCATATCTTAAACAATTAGGTGGCGCTTGTTTTTATTTATCGCCACCTGAAGGTGGCGATATATTGGAATGTGTTTATAAATTTACCCATGTACGAGGGGCAGCGAAAAGTTTCTACAACACTTGATCAGGTGTAATGACTGAGTTGAACCAAATGTGTGTAAATTCATTTGGTTCAACTCGGTCATTTTCCTAAGTAAACTGGGTAGCAGAGAATAGTTTCTATTGAATGTGCTACAGCAAATCTATAGTATATTTGATGAAAGATTACCCCTTGATTAGTAACACTGGTAAACAGAGCATCTATAGTGAGATATTACTAGCACTCCAGGTGAATAGCTTGACTATATATATCATCTTTTATTCCACCATTATTGGTGAGTATCAAGGCATATAAACGAAGTAGTACATATGCATACAAACACACAAGCATATAGAAAAGTACATCAGCATACAAACAAAGTTATATACAAGCATACATAAAACACATATTAATACAAATGAGGGGAAAGTGGTGTAGGCAATTTCGATCAGAAACCGAATTGTCTACGTGGATTGTATTCAAACTGTTAGTCAAAATTACCCCTTGAAATCAAGGGGAAGATATATACAATGCTGGTTTCATTGCATAAGGACGACATGATGTACACCTTTTATACACTCCATAGCCCTTCCGCAATCAAGCCATCAATGTACTTAATATTGCATTGTTGTTATGGTAAACAGAATATAGTAAGATTGCCCTTGAATAAATAGTATTACTCCATAAAGCTTCAGCTCACTGTCTGATATGCAGTTTCTGCATGTGGATCGCTGTTTTTGGCAAGAAGGAGTTTCTGTATGGACAGTATAACAACGTTTTACTGTATAGCATCTGTTGATGTTAGGGAGCCGAGACCGCGGTTTGAATGTTATAGCATGTACATGATAGTTAACCCCTTCACTGCATTACCCCAGGTGAACTTAAAGTTACAGTCAGCCTGGATAATACCCCGATGCCTAGAAAATCGGCGTCTGATCAGGATCCTAATAACGGTTTGGCTGTTCAACAGTCATGTCGCTATGTATACACTCAATAGTCATATCTCCTAAATTTAGGAAGCAGAAGCAGACAACACATTATGAGATAACATAAGATAACATCCTAGCAGTTAAACGGTTAATATCTGTTAATTTTGCCATGTGAATTAATACTCATGGCTCCAGATAAGTAGAGTACATGTATGTCAAAATCTAAATTCTTTGTGTATGCAGAGGACACTGTGATGTCATTACTCATTAGAATAGCCATCTGAGGAGACAATTCTTGTGAGTGATCATGTTGGAAGATGAGTTTTACTTTGGAATCACCTTATCTAAATCCATGAACATCTTTAAATTTTCAGCCGCCGCATGTGTTTACAAGTAGTTTCCACCCAACTTGGATGCTTAATAACTCTGCTTCCGACCAGAATGAAACTGCCTGTCAAATGCCAGCATCCAAAAGTTACAAACAAAAAATAAAGAATAGTTTTACATTCCATTTTATAATGTATCATCATAAACCTGCTAAGATGATAAGTTGGGTCTTAATGATCCTGTGAAAAGGAAAGTAAACGTTTAGTGTGCATGTTGATATCATGCATTTAGCATCTTCTGTTCATAAATATTTTGCTTTGCTATAAGCATCCTGTATGATGTTTAATGCAATAAAAGACAAAACAATTCCATTTAAAACCGAATTATAAGAGACTATTAAAGGGCAGGATGCATTAGTCCCATCACATTGAAATAACAGTAGTATTTATCAGTTTTAGCAGGAACGTATTTTAGACGTTCCTGGTACAATCTTATATTATATATTATAAGATAAACCACTAAAACCAGGAATGTATATCTAATATACATTCCTGGTTGTACTTAGTTTTAAAGGCTTACCTTTCTACATTTTCCTTGTCATAGCCGTTATCTAATTGTTACCATAGACATTCAAATGGTATCTCTATATTTTAAGATTGCGTTGTGATAAATAATATTAGTACCTTATAAATTGTAATTTACTTAACAAAAATCGGAATCGGATTTTGCAGTTTGGAGTAAATAAAGTTGAGTTGAGTATGTGCAATTGCGTTTTAATCTCATTGACACCATTCACTATCTTGTACACAATTTTTGTGGCGATCCAGATGCTTGAATAAGTGTTTGTCTTGTACATGCTTTACACGTAGCAACGCGGATAGCAACGCTGAAATGCTACTACACAGCGTGTGCACACACCGCTATCCGAGGCATATGTTAATTAGAACACTTTCGGTACACATAGGATAGTTTAAATATGTCAGAACGGAACATTCAGAAAGTGTGAATGCATTATTTTGCTTTCTGTTCGAGCGACTTTCGTATGTAATTCTGGTGAACAATTTCAAACCGTAGCTAGAAGAGAACTTGTCTTATCTATAAATAGAACACCACTTACTCGGATTTTCAAAGGGAGAGAAAGCGTACAACTTTAATGACGGAGCGTGATATGATAATCTCCCTTAAAAATAGCATTTAATATTTTTATCGCAATTTGATTTTAATTGAATGTCTCCGACTTTAAATAGGGGTTTCGAGATACCAAAACGGATAATCTAAAAGTAGACCCTAACTTGGTCGGTATCTCTCCATCGTATGGAAGATTTTTAAAACTAGTTAGAACCAGATCTGAAGTGAGGGTTCACTGAAAATTGAACCTCAGTTTTTCCTTAGAGTTATACAGAGCGAATGTAAATATAATTTTTTATGTAGTTACATGTGCATATAGAATCATTGTTGGGAGAAAAGATTTACCCTTTCACTCTTAATGACATCTTAAAGAGTATAAAAATTTTGCAAACAGATATGATCCTGATCAGACGCCGCGTCACGCGGCGTCTGATCAGGATCAAAACTGTTTGCCAATTGTTTTGAAATGACGTCAGTTATACTGCCTTAAATCTTACTTTGAAACGATATTGCAGACAATGATATTGAAGCAGACGACAATACTGCGGCGAATGGGTAAAAACCTCTCGATAAATTGGACAATTAAAGGGTAAAAGTCGATGTCAGAAAGACACAAGTCAGCTTTCAAAATATAGTTCCGTCCCCAACCTCTCTTAACCTTTCCCAGGCTGTCTTAACCGTCGCCAATCTCTCTTAAAGAGACTCGCAACCAGATTTAGTATTAAATATATAAACGGGTAAGAATTAGTTTAGGATAAGGAATTATGTTTAAAATATGCATTTCAATAAAATAAATTGAGCTCTGGTGGGAATCAAACCCGGGACCCGGCATGGGCGGACATAAGACAAAATAAGGAAACCACTTGACTCACTGGGCCACGGAACTATTCATATATCTGGGATCGATTTAACGTATTTCTGTGTTTAGCTATGGAGAGTACATACAACTACATAATTCGGCTCGAGTTTATGTATGAGCCCGTGTTCAATTTCTGTAGCCTCTTTCGACGCTATGGATAAAACGGAGGAAAATATCTAAAAAACTAAGATTTGAAGACTTTTCAAGAGGGTGTATTAAGACTGGTCATATTTTTCCAATGCCAGATGCACGATAATGCTACTCTTTTGGTTATATTTGAGTTTGCTTTTTTTATTTTTGCAAATGCACCATCTGGTTGCGAGTCGCTTTAATGCCCTGACGCCATGTGGCTAGAGCAGTTGCCTGACGGTCGCGACATCCCGAACCGTTTGAAACCAGATCAGACGCCGAGTTACCCGGCGTTTCATCTTGATCCAAACTTTTCCCCAGTTTTTGTAAGTTTTCTTCAAGCAAGACCCGGAGTTATCCATTATGGGTCATTCACCTCTTATGGGGCCTTCATATACACGGAATTTCTACGATTTCCTTACGGATGGCACACATCCGTAAAAGTTTACGGTTTCTTACGATATCAGCCACTTTTAAGAGTGAATTTAGATGTGTTACGAGTTGTTACGGGCTATTTACTGTTTCTTACGAGTTATTACGATATGTTTACGACAAAACTCCGCGTTCTATAGCAGTCGCACCTGTTTTTCTCTACTTGCACGCTCTTTCAGTTAAAGGGTCACTCAATATAAGTTTGACTGTACTTGCCCCTTCACCGCCATAGCCCGAGTACAATAATTACTTGCAAAGGGCTTGGATCCAGATCTGGCATCGCGTGACGCGGCATCTGGTCAGGTTCCAAACTGCTTGGCACTCAATTTTATACTCCTTAAATAAAAAAACCTCAAATTGAAATGTGAGAAATAAACGTAGACGAATTCTTCAAAGCTCATTACGGGATGACAGTGAAGGGGGCTTTATCGTAAACAATGCGTAATAATACCGCCTACAATAATTGACGTGTGCTACTACGTGTATTATAATAAAACAAAATCTCAAAAATTTCTCAAAATATATGATTAAAGTCTCAATTTTAGTAGGTCCTGATGTGAGTTATCGCCACGTGCGGTCTAATCTGGATATAAACTGTTTGCAAATGTTGGGGTTACGTGTTGTTACGTTCGATTTCCGATTAAGTTGCGGATTGTAACGGATTATTTAAGAGTTGCTTACGGAGAAGTTCATCCGTGGTCTATCGTAGTCTACCGTAAAAAAGTTTTTGACATGTCAACAAAAATGATTTTCGTCTTACGGAGGCTTACGGATGTCATCTTGTTTTGCGGATGGTAACGGATTGTTTACGGACGTCTGCGATGTGTTTGCGGATGTTAACGAGTTATTCCCGGACGTTTGTGATTGACTACGGTTTGGAGATCCATAAGAACTCGTAAGGAATATCCGTGTACATGTATGTGAACGAACCTTTATGAGTTGTTACGATTTACCTAAGAGAACTTACGTGTTTGACCTTTTCAGTACCAAAAAGTATTCAATTTCAAATGTGTCATCATTTGACAACTGGCATGAAGTGACAGAACATCGATATGACTGAAATAATAGTTCACTTAGATTTTTGTGGTCTATTTGGCAAGATTATGCCTGTTTGGGCGGAAAACCTCCACGATAATACCACGGATGACTACGAACACGTTACGGTCGGTTTACGGATCCTTGCGGACTGTTTACGGATCCTTTCGGGCTGTTTACGGAGGATAAGGTGTTGCTACAAGCCTACAACCGGTTTACGATACTTAACGGATCGTTACGATTGATTTACGGAAGAATAACTCCATGGACAATCGTAAGAAAATTTTTGACACAAAAATACGGACATCTTCTTCCACGAATGCTTACGGATACTTGCGAGTTGTTTACGGACACTAACGGATCATTTGCGGATGCTTACGATTGACTACGAGTTGGCGATCCCAAAGGAATCGTAAGAAAATATCGTGTATGTGAAGGCCCCATTATATCGCAATCACGCGACATTGACCAGCAGTGTACCTGTGAAAAGAATTATTTTCTACTACAAAGAGAGTGGAGAATACGTTATTCTTTTCCAATAAACGCGTTTACCGCAAAACTATTATTTCCAATGCAAACAGTTTGGAGCCAGATCAGACGCCGGGTAACCCGGCGTCTGATCAGGCTCCAAACTATTTACAATTAAATTTGAAATAAAAAGTCAAAATTATCACTGCGTTGTCAGTTTCTCTGTTTTAATGCAATGCGTTTGCGTTTCGTGCGTTTAAACGGGAAAGAATAATGGCTTCTCCACTGTAAGCAATCAAGTGCCATCGATTTTATAGATGAGATACCCTTAGCCTTCCATACTTATTCTGGCGTGATATATACGTAAATTCTACTTTTAAATTGTCGTCTGCACGTTTTGTTATACGAGGGGCATTTTTAAGTAGTCGAAACTGATCAATAACTTCCATACATAAAGTGCAAAATGCATGTGTGATATCTCATTTTAAACAACAATTATTTGCCGACACGATGGTGTAAACTGTAAAGCGCGATAATATCACATCAATCGATCAGGCACAACATGGACCTAAATGATCCCCATTTTAGGACACTAGAACTTAGAACTTATTTTTTGCCTTAATAACTTCTTTTAAAAAATATATAAAACATCTGTTTGTTGAAACATATCAGAAATAAAATTGCAGTACCATTGAAAGGGTTATCTGTCTTAGATATAATTTTTTCAAAAACAACATTTTTTTTTTATTTTGGTTATGATAAAACTCGACATGTGTTTTTGAACACTGTGAAATAACACCATTTAAAACTGTGAAGTGTGTGCACAGTTGTCTAATTTTACTTGACAGCATG
This sequence comes from Gari tellinella, assembly GCA_922989275.2. NCBI lineage: Eukaryota > Metazoa > Mollusca > Bivalvia > Cardiida > Psammobiidae > Gari > Gari tellinella. Next base: position 60,306,268 of record OV277860.1, on the reverse strand, counting down.
TTTCATAAACTTATTTCAAAATAATAAAGCCCCAAAAATAATAATAGTATATTTTGTTAAAAAAATTACCTAAACAGTGCACAAAAAGGTCTAGTGTCCTAAAGTAGGGATAATTTAGGTTCATATTGTAACTTATCGACTTTTGTGATCTTTTTATGCCCTTTACCATCGTATCCGAAAAACTTGCACTTTGACCTGATATATTACACATGTATTTTAACTGATTATATTGAAACTAAAGTAAATACCTAAAATTCGAAAAATTGGCTAATTTGTTATATTTACTTTCGCCCCATTCAATTCAAATGACGTTTATTTTATATAAATGTAATTTCTCCAGGTACGGGTCTCGTGGACACCTTTCCGCAGAGGAGGCGGGGCTTATAGTTCTGCTCTCCGCGAATCACTTTGCTGCGTTGCTTCAGTAACGCCGTTATGGTTGTTCCTTTCAGGGTACACATTATTCGTGTTAACAACCCCTAATATGGATTAAACATACATGGATACTTATAAAATTTTCATTAAATATTAGAAAATACAGCAAATGTAATGTTGATATAAGAAATGAACTGATTTTTTTCTGCGTTCAAGCGAAATAAACGACAGAAAATGATCGGCAAATATACCATGAATCGCTAACGCGCTTCATGGAATTTGCCGATCATTTTCTGTCGTTTACTTCACTTAAACGCCGAAAAATTCAGTTCATTTCTTAAATAAAAGCAGTCAACATTTTTAAAACCGACAACTTTATGGCAGTGAATTTATTATACGGGTAGTCATGTCAAAGTGAGTTAACCAATTACCCCATAAATACGCAATGTTTTGCCTTTAACTTATTTCTCTACTGAGCTTGACAGTTCCAAATTATATGTAAAGTTATGAATATTCATGATAAGAACGATTTTCAATATTCTATCAGATGGTAGCTTTAAGCAGGCTGAAAGTAAAGCAGAATGCGCTTAAAGCGCATTCTGCTTTACTTTCAACCTGCTTAAAGTGGTAACTTGTCTTCAAAATAAGAAACAGGTCATTGGGCAATGGGTTAAAAAGGGGGTTTACTGAAGAAATCTCAACAAATCTAAGCATCAATCAGTCTGGACCCTGATCAGTCGCCCCGGTTACCCAGCTTTAACCCATTATGTACCCCATAGCATGTTTCTCGTTTTGAAAATAGACGACTACTTAAAGCAGGTTGAAAGTAAAGCAGAATGCGCCTTAGGGTGCATTCTGTTTTACTTTCAGCCTGCTTTAAGCTATTATCTGCTAGAACATAGAAAATATTTATTTTTCTACATATTCCTGACTGTATAAATTTGAACTATTTCCTTCAGTGGAGGAATAAATTAAAGGCGTAAAAAAGTGTATTTATGGGGTAATGTGTTCAACATTGATCGCCACTACTTGTAGCTGTCAGTCGCCATCGCCCTTCACTGAGTTAATAATTAATCTTTTTGTCCACTAGTTACACTAATCAATACAGGTAACCATGGTAATCTGTGACACTTCCTTCTTAGAATTCATTGCCTTCATTGTATCTACTTCACAATTTCACTCTCAATGTCGTCATAAAGCGCTACTGCAAATAGGTTTGATCATGATCAGACGCCGCGTCACGCGGCGTCTGATCAGGAACAAAACTGTTTGCTACTTGTTTTTAAATTGCGTCAGTTATACTGCCTTTAATCTAACTTTGAAACGATATTGCTGACAACAATATTGAAGCAGACGACAATATTGCGGTGAATGGGTAAAAATCTCACGAAAAAATTGGTAGTGAAAGGATTAAACAGTTGTCGTCTGCCTAAATTACTTCACAACGTTAAAGTCTGCTTAAACATTTTACTGTAAACGACGTACCCCCATGTGGTTCTGGGGCATTCTAGCTCGGTCAACTGGCAGAAAAGAATGGGGACCACTTCCATAACCTGGCATGATACAGTGGAGAATCTGTTATTCTTTCCCAATAAACGCGTTTACGCTAAAACTATTATTTGCAGTGCAAACAGTTTGGAGCCAGATCAGACGCCGGGTAACCCGGCGTCTGATCAGGCTCCAAACTGTTTGCCACCAAGATAAACAAGAATTATCAGAATTGTCCATAAGTTGTTCTTTTCTACGTTTTAGTGCTTTGCGTTTGCGTACGTTTGCGTTTAAACTGGAAAGAATAACAGATTCTCCACTGTACAGTAGAAGGCTGGTCAAAAGTGTAATCTTTTCAGTGATTTGATTGAGGGATGAATCTATCATACATTGATGGATGAATCTAACATAAATTGATGTATTCGTACGTCAGTCCCAAGAACTAAAAAGATTAAAATCCAGAATATGTGTAACTCTTGTAGATTTCTATTCTGGTCAGGGTTCTAATTTCTAGATCAGTACCTCATTTTTTAGATCGATGTAAATGAGGTGTATATTATAACTGTACTACTGTTAAAGAGACTTAAAACCCTATGTCAACAAAATCTAAACGACGTCATAAAGCGCATTTGCAAACAGGTAAGGGCCTCACATGAGATGTGTTGACTGATTCTCTGTCAAATAGACAGGTGATAAATATGGTTAAAGCAGACTGTAACATTTGGTATCGACCAAGCGAACAGTAAATGACATTCTAAGGACAATCTCTCTAGGGACACTGAGTCGAGTTCAGCTGACCTATTATAAGTTGTTCGATTAACTTGAGTAACAACATAAACACGCAGTGTCTATTCAAGTGATTTCACGAGAGCTTCTGTTCGGTATTGGCGAATTGTTTTCTGGTTTTGGGGGGTTGTTCTTGGGGGGGGGGCACATTTTTGACATTAAGAAACATCTCATCTAGATCCAAACTGTTTGTCACTTTGTTTTTCGGAAGTAAATGCAGATAACTCAAGTCTTAGAGCTGTTGAAGACGATACAGAAACATGAGAACAGTCACACACATACATGTACATGTATAGTTTTCTATATCAAAGCAGATGGTAGCTTGAAGCAGGCTGTACATATTAGCGATATTGGCATTGGCTGCAAAATAAAACTTCACCGGGTAGACGTTAAAGTAAACAAATGCCTTCCCTCCAGAGACCCGTGTCACGCCATCAAACTATCTAAAGCCTGTCTCACACAGAACACGGTTGGGCACACGGTTCCAATACGGTATACTCGGTTATACACGGGTTGACTGGTACGAATGTAGCACGAGTATGTACGAACAAAGCACGGATATACTCGGTCAAGCAAGGTTTGTCACGGTTTGAACACGATTTGCAAAACGATTTTTATACGATTGTTGTACGGTTCCAAGTACGGTCTAGTACGGTCTGTTACGGCCTAGTACGATTAAACACGACTTTTACTGGATTAATTGGACATTTACGGGGTTTACATACGGTCCCACCGACTTTTGCTCCATACGATTTATATACGATATTGACACGGTTGAGCTCACTCGTGTTAAGTGGAATTCATGTGCGGTTGTGTATACGGTCTCGTACGGTCTCACACGGTCTCTCACGGTCTTGTACGATCGCTAATACGATCATACACGGACATGGCACCCGTGCCAGTTTTTTAAAAGTTTTAAAAATCATACACGGCTTTCACGGATACACTCGAATGGCCCGAGTGTAACTCGGATAAGGCCACGGTTGGTTCGGTTGTATGTACGGTTTACACGGGTGGCCAACCGTATAAGCCGTGTGTTCTGTGTGAGACAGGCTTTAACCCTTGCATGATGACATTTATCGTGAGGTTTTTACCCCCCCTTTCATCGCCATAGTGTCGTCTGCTTCAATATTGTTGTCTGCAATATGGGTTCAAAGTAGGATTTAAGGCGGTAGTACATGTAACTGACATAATTTAAAAACAAGTGACAAACAGTTTTGATCCTAATCAGAAGCCGCGTTACGCGGCGTCTGATCAGGGTCATAACTGTGTACAAGTGCGCTTTATGACGTCATTGAGAGTGAAAGGGTTAATGATCATAGAGTAGTTCTAAAACCACTATTATAGGATCTGTCATGAGTCGATGATTAAGACAAGCTGATCTCAACCGAGTCTCGAATTAACTTTTCTGTTCTAGACGAGGTTGAGATCAGCTTGTCTTAAACATCGACGAGTGACAGATTCTTTTGTCACATACCTGCCGATTTTAAGCTATTTTTTAAAGCAAAAGGCCTTTTTCGAAATTCACTGACATAATAACGCCTAAATATAAATAGTGACGTTTTAAATAACGTCATCAAATTGAGCTCACACATGTTGGAGACTAGTGAAGGATATTCGCGATCGCTGTCCGCTATTGAAAACAGGGTTAGTTGTGTGAGAAAAAGAAGATACATTGATCGCGTCAAAACAGTTGACAGACTAATACAGAACGAATGTACCGCAAATGCTGCTGTTTAACTCTATCACAGCCAAATTAACTCTTTTACCGTCAAAATATCGTCTACATTGATAGCGTCATCTGCAATCTTTTTAATGTTGTCAGCGTCACTTTTGTTTTGTCGAGTTGAGTGTCAAACAGTTTGGACCTTGATCAGTCGCTGCGTGTGATCAGGATTCAAACTGTTGGCAAAGTCGCCTCTTGATGCCGTTTGCAGTAGAGTTTAGCCCTATTACAGTTGAGAATCTGTTATTCTTTCCCGTTTAAACGCAAACGTACGCAAACGCAAAGCACTAAAACGTAGAAAATAACAACTTTTGGACAATTCTGATAATTCTTGTTTATCTTGGTGGCAAACAGTTTGGAGCCTGATCAGACGCCGGGTTACCCGGCGTCTGATCTGGCTCTAAACTGTTTGCACTGCAAATAATAGTTATAGCGTAAACGCGTTTATTGGGAAAGAATAACAGATTCTCCACTGTAGCCCTATTACTGTCAAAACCGCCAAAATGCGATTTGGGCGCGGCGGACGACTCACAACATTTGTGTTATTTGGATATTCCCTTTGTTCTATTTTATGTGGCTAGCCACATAACCGAAATTTCTCTTGGCTTTAACTTAAGAATAGAAGAATCTGGATGCTAACCCTATTCCCTATATTGGTCAGGTTTAGTTCGCAAAAAATAGCAATGTTAATGTCACAAGATATGGCCAGGTTTATGGGGGGGGGGGTTATTCAATTTTATTTTAGCAACCTAAGCATTGACTTATGAGTGTGTCTGATCAAAATCCAAACTGTTTTACACTCGTCTATAAATTTCCTCAGCCATACTGTAATCAATATTAAAACAGACGACAAAAATGGCGATGTAGAGGTAAAAAAAAACTCACGGGAACAATGCCTATGATACGAACACGTCTCTAGTGACTCGCGCTACTGTTTACCGTCTATTCACTCAAGTAAACCATAGTACGCGAATTGAACTCACTCACTGATATTGGCTATTGACAAGCAATGGTATGATATGTTTTACGTTGATTTCAATCTATTGGAAAATACCGGAGAAAACGGCAGATCTTTTCGGAATAAGCTTTATCACGGTGAATAAACGTACACAGGATATAGACACCAAAGTGATCAGGAATTGAAAGCGAAAGTAGCGAGGTGAGTACTTTTATTACGTTTATCTCTAAAATCTTCTTACAAATAAAGTAAACATGAATTGCAAGATAGTCTGTAGACATATGTGACCACACTGATGCCAGGAATATAAATAGATTCACCTGGAAGACTGAATAAAAAGCTTTAATCACTGGCCATAGTCGCATCTTCGTCAACATTTGTCATTATTTTCGCTGTTTATACACGTTATACAAAAAAGTGAATCGACAGATCTGTTTATTTTTCATTTAAATGTAACTATGCAAAAGCTGCTTAAAAATCAGACCAACAATAGCTAAGATATACCATGTCAAACCGACCGCCACATGTACTGGGGATAGTGTCCAACGGTTATTTATTGTACGGGGGATAGTGGAAGGCTGTACTGGGGATAGACTCACGAAAACTTATTGTTTTGTGTCGTAAAATGGTATTATGGTACATTGCGTTTGATTTTTATGGCAAACTACATGCTGTTACGTTTCCAGCATACGAAATAATGGATAATCTTCATTTTTCTAGGAAGTTAAGTCCAAAGCCACTACATTTATTACATATCATTCTCCCTTCTTACGCCTTAATGCGATGGTAGTAGTTTGTGGTGAAATACATGTCGAATGTATTTAACAGAGTAAACTGTAAATTATCAAAGCATTCTTGAAAGAATCGCTGCTATTTGGACTCGGCTATTTTGTAGTTACTCATATACCAACAATGCGCAACCTTTCACACAACACTGGTTTTCAAGGTAAAAACCTACAACGTGTTCATCTATATATGTATGAGCCAACATTAGACTTTACCTTTGCGACCAGTGCATATCCGGAGCAGCCTGCACATCCGCATTTTTAATCAGGATCTGCACCGTTCTCCTTTAAGTTTCTAGATGTCGTCATACTACTTCTATTACAATAAGAAACAGCCATTATTAAGCATTGCCAATGCACAGTTTTCTTAGTACTTGCACTTGCCGAACGGATTAAAAGGAGTGTTGCCAACGATTTTCTTCTTTGAGACCGGTTTCATTGAACATTGTTTTCAATTAATCTTTGGTTGATGCTGCTTCAATGTATGTGTGTGGGAGGGGGTTGTATCGGTCTACCTGTATTGCTAGCACATAAGGCTCTGCAATATTTTACAAAACAATGCTGTTGCCTATATATGCGATAAAACCTAAAATCTTTTCTAAACTACTGGTCCATTTGCATCAAAATTTACTGTCAGTTATCCTTGGGTAATTTCTTCGTCTATTTTCATAACAAGTCTGATTAGGCTCCACAATGTTTTAAATAGAGATATTTTTGAGGGAAAAATTAAGATCTTCAAGCTCAGAAACTACGGTTCGAGTAGAAACATACCGTATAGCTGGTATTTTCTATATATACGGGGTAGAAATTTCTGTCATTCTGCGGTTTAATCATCGGATAGCTGAAAAAAATCGGCAAAATAAAATTACCATACTAATTTATCACGTACGATAATTGATAATCCTTCAGTACGCTAAGACACGATTATAATAAGAAAGGAAGGAAATTTACTTTTGCCTCATTTCGTAAAATCCCAAATTGAATCACATTTACTAGTTAAAATAAAACACTTATTGCTAAAAATCGTTTTGAAACCAATTTCTGACCTCAAGTCAAACTTTAGGTCGCTGTTAATCTAATTTAAAACTTTTCAAAATACTCCTGCAGAGGTTGTTTATATTGTTGTTTACATATTACACATAGATGATACACACCAGATTTATCTATCGGTGGTCTTATTTTTAAAAACAAGAGCCCCATGGGGCATATTTCGCTCACCTGAGAATAGCTGACAAAATGGAGATAATGATTTATGTCCAGGAAGTGTCATTTGTTTTACCCGAGGGGCATAATTAAATTTGAATAATCTTGATAGAGGACTTGTAGATGATGCTATGTGCCAAATATCTAAGATCAGGGTACTAGGGTTTTAGACAAGAAGATTTTTTTATGTTTCCATTGAAAAAACATCTATTTTTAGCTCATGTGACCTATATATGCAACAGACTGGAACCATTTTAACAAAATAGGTAAAGGATATCTAGAAGTGTCACCATGCCGAATATCAAAGCTGAGACAAATGCCATACTAGTTTTAGAGGAGAAGACGTTTGAAAATTTCACTATATAACTCTATGTAAACCTGTGACCCCCGGGGCGAGACTAATTTTGACCCCAGGGGCATAATTTGAACAAACTTGATAGAGGATCTGTTGATGATGATATGTGCCAAATATCTAAGCTCTGGCCCTTATAGTTTTTTACGAGAAGATTTTTTAAGTTTTTATAGAAAAACAAATATTTTTAGCTTATGTGACCTAGATATGCAACAGACCGGAACCATTTGAACAAATAAGTAAAGGATATTCAGAAGTGTGGCCATACCGAATATCAAAGCTCTGGCCATATTAGTGTCAGAGAAGAAGACGTTTGAAATGTTCACTATATAACTCGATGTAAAACTGTGACCCTGGGGCGGGACTAATTTTGACCCAAGTGGCATAATTTGAACAAACTTGATAGAGGACCTGTAGAAGATACTATCTGCCCAATATTTAAGCTCTGGCTCTTGTAGTTTTTGACAAGAAGATTTTTAAGTTTTCATTGAAAACAATCTATTTTTAGCTCCTGCGACCTAGATATGAACCGACCAGAACCATTTGAACAATATTCGTATAGGACATTTTAGAAGTGTCACCATTCCAAATATCAAAGCTCTGGCCATATTAGTTTCAGAGAAGAAGACGTTTGAAAATTTCACTACATAACTCTATGTAAAACTGTGACCCCCGGGGCGGGGCCAATTTTGACACAAGGGGCATAATTTGAACAAACTTGATAGAGGATCTGTTGATGATGATATGTGCCAAATATCTAAGCTCTGGCCCTTGTAGTTTTAGACAAGAATAATTTTTAAGATTTCCTTATTTTTTCACTTTGGTTGCCATGGCAACCAGAGTTCTACATTGTTTTTTAATTCTTTGAAAAAAATACAAAAAGCTTGACCCAAGGAACATTCCTGTAAAGTTTGGTTGAAATCTGTCAAGCAGTATAGGAGATGATGTCATTTAAAGAAATTGTTAACGTCGACGGACGACGCACGACGGACACAGGGCCATCCCAATAGCTCACCTTGAGCCTTTGACTCAGGTGAGCTAACAATGCCTTACCTTTTGAGATATTTGATGCCCAACAAAATCCGTCGGGTTTAATAAAACATAGAGCAAAATATAACCTCTCAATGATGACCCTTAACGCCTGTGTACTGTGAAGGACAGCGCCTGAAGTCTAATATTAGCTCGATGTCCCTAACTGTACACATCTGATGGTCTATGAAGATGTGTGTATTGTTTATACACGCTGACTATTATTGGAATACTTCGTACTTCTCGAAAAGTGGCCCTAGTTTCATATTTTATATTCGTCTATCCCCAGTACAGAAATATTTTTGGAAATGCTATCCCCTGTACAGTAATATACTATCCCCAGTACAACGTCCTATCGGTTTGACGTCAACTATCTCAGCTATTGTTGGTCTGATTTTAAGCAGATTTTGCACAATTACTTTGAATTGAAAAATAAATCGAACTGTCGATTCACTTTTTTGTATAACGTGTATAAACAGCGAAAATAATGACAAATATTGACGAAGATGCGACTATGACCAGTGATTAAAGCTTTTTATTCAGTCTTCCAGGTGAATTTATTTATATTCCTGGCATCAGTGTGGTCACATATGTCTACAGACTATCTTGCAATTCATGTTTACTTTATTTGTAAGAAGATTTTAGTGATAAACGTAATAAAAGTACTCACCTCGCTACTTTCGCTTTCAATTCCTGATCACTTTGGTGTCTATATCCTGTGTACGTTTATTCACCGTGTTTATGTTCCTTGGATTTTCACGTGCGTTGTTCGTGGTGAGCAGTTCAGCCTTATCATGCTGAATAGTCGTCTGCTTTAAATACATCGGCTGCGAAAATCAAATCAAATTTTAAAAACTCAAGAATGGTTGAATATGAGTGACAAACAGTTTGGATCTAGATCAGACGCCGCGTTACGTCTGATCTGAATCCAACTGTTTGCAAATGTAAGTCAGATCGCGTTAGTACCACGCGGGTTAATTATTGGTACCGAAATCGGATTTTCTTGGACCGAATCGTACGTTGCGACTTCTCATAATCTGAATCGTCTCATAGAGACGACTCTTATAATAACAACATACGAGAGGGTGGAGACATAAAAGCAAAATTACAGTAGTAGTTTTAGTTGATGGACACCCCACCCCCATTGTTCTCGACAGGCGTGAAAGTAACTGTAAAAGCATGCATCCTATTCTATACCAATTTCAGTTACCTGGTGAGGCACAGACATACTCATACTCTAGAAGTTTTTCAATGGTTATTTCTTACAAAACTATCAAATTTCAAAGTCGGGCCTCACGTGCAACGCTTCAATGGTTCTGTTCTATAGGTACCATATGTGCACAAGACGCATGTTTTTTACAATGGAACTGCCTGACTAGTCGTTATCACCGAAAGTAGGTCAGGAAATTTCTTTAAGCAGATCGACCTTTCGAAATTCAAATTACAAAATATTGGTACGATCGTTTTAAGCGAGTACGAAGTATCGAGTTTCGACAGTATTTGATTGTTTGTCTTGTCATGACGAACGAGTAAAAGCGATAGTGAGGTACATGTAGCGATGAACTCGTTATGGGGGCGCCATCATCTGGGTCGTCATCGGCGTCGTCATCGGTATCATCATCGGGTCGTTATCGGCGTCATGATCGGGGTCGTCATCGATGTCACCGTCAACTTTGGATTTAGCTCTAACAATAAGTTTTCAGCTTTTACGGCTGGTCTAATTATTCAAACAGCGTAACTATCAGACCGGACAAACTTGCAATACAGAATCAAGTGTAAATGTGTGGAGTGATTGGTAAAGTTGGGACAGGATAGACAAAGCGGGGACAGAATAGACATTTTGATTCCACGGAATTCTTGTGTTCAGCTGATTCTGCTGTGAAGCACGGATTTAGCTAACGTTATTAATGTGTGGAGTGATAGATAAAGCGGGGACAGAATAGACATTTGATTCAACGGAATTCTTGTCTTCAGTTGATTCTGATGTGAAGCACGGATTTAGCTAACGTTATTAACTTGTTATGTTCCGCGAACATGCCTTGGGAATATTACGGAAGGAATACCGGAAGTTGTTACTTTTGCTTTGTTCAACTGCTGTTCTAACTATGATGTTGCTAACAGGTAGGTTATAAACAATTTTCAACAGCTCCTGATAATTCAAAGTTAAAACGTGGCTTAGCCACGTTTTAACTTTCAAATACGGATGTATTCGACTTAAACGAGACTGAATCTTTCAAAATTCAACTTATGAAGTATTGGTATAGGTCGTTTGCAGCTAAAAAAAACCACGATAATTTTCAAATATCTCCACAACAAGACAACACAGACAAATGGAATTTTGCATAGATTTATTATATACATATACCAACTCTGAACAAGAAATATTTTTTAAAAAGATATTCCGTCGAAAGTTAAAGTTAATTTTAGGTGTGAACAGTATTCATTATATAAACTTAATACAGGAATTATACACAAGTTGGCCCAGTGTATAATTCCGTTTTTAAAATGTCTGTTCAAATTTGGTCAGCACAGCCTTGAACGTTATAATTGAGGTCTATGGAAAATGTTTTGGTGATCTCTGACCTCTAGGCCAATTTCACCCTATTGGCCAATGAGAGAGCTGCATTTCAAGCAAGCGGTCATTGACCAACCAAGATTTCTGATCATTACTGATTGGTTAAATCCTTTCAACCAGAGGTTATAACAGATAACATTCCCGTTTTCGACGGGAAAAAATTAGCATATTTTTCTGGTCGTAATAAAAAAAGTTTTATTCATAACTTCTATATAAAGTTTATACTTCTAAGGGACACTTTTCTGAAGGGTGTTTTCAAGTTATTCAACAGCCTGCCTATCTTTCACGACCCGGTAACGCCTCACCGTTAAGCTATCACATACCTTAGTAGTTTACAACTAACCGAACGAGGCCCTGACTGGGGTACATTAAACATATAACCCGACCATACTGTCATTTGTGAACATGTTGGATCCTGCTCGGACTATACGGAGCCATTTCGTATCTGAATAGGATCCGAACCATGTGTCACTCATATGAAAGTTTTATTAACAAAACGCAAAATATATAAATGTAATAAATAGCAAAAAAGACATGTTCATACCAGACGATCTACACCAACTTACCATTATCAAGTTTTCAACTGAATGTTTCCAGAGCAATTCGAAAACCTTAAGCATTTTATCGTTAAAAGAAACGAAACGTAGCGTGAACGTACTGTAAAGTGAACAGGGGAAAAATGTGCACCCGATGTCGGACTCGAACTCACGACCACCTCTACAATAGCCCGGCGCTCTACCGACTTAGCTAACCGGGCGGTCTATCAATCCCACCTCCACAGCCACTACAACTGCAATACAACTCGAACACTGATGCATATTATTAGGGCTCCAGATAAAGGGAGTATTTCCAAAACTCAAATATTTATTTCTGTACATGTATTATTCATGTGCAAAAAGAGTAAGACCCATAAGCAACTATACCACAGTGTGTTTTGTTTTTGTTGTCTGCAAAATGAACCGTCTGTTACAATTCTCTTATTTTATTAGGATATATTTTCTTTCACAAAATAGCGTTAGAGTGCAAAACAGATTAACTCAATACACCCTAGCCAGGTTGCCGCTTAAAGCATGTTGAAAGTAAAGCAGAATGAACATTTACACTTTCATGATCAAATTTATCGTGAGGTTTTTACCCCTTCACCGCAATATTGTCGTCTGTGTAAATATTGTTGTCTGCAATATCGTTTCCAAGTTATATATAAGGTAGTATAACTGACGTATTTTCGAAACAAATGGCAAACAGTTTTTGATCCTGATCAGACGGCGTGTTAAGCGGCGTCTGATCGGGATCAAAACTGTTTGCAAAAGCGCCATATGACGTCATTGATACTGAAAGGGTTTAGGCGTAATTTGCTTTACTTTAAGCCTGCTTTAAGCTACACTCTGTAGAGAATGCTGGTACATGTATATTGAAAATAGTTTCAAAGTGATTTGAGAATTGCCTTCTTCTCAAATATCTTTATTTCTGAAGCAAATTACCGTTAATTTGACCGTTTGGTATTCATCAATGCATACATTGCACAACTACATGTATTTTCTTCAGTGAACAAATAAGATAAAGGCGTAAAAAATGCGTGTGTTTGTGGTAATGGGTTAATTCCAGATGGCTCATCTAGTTCGAATCTGTTTTCGAAAGTTGACACAAAGAATTAGATATACATGTACAAACTGTATATTCCGCCCAGTGATTTTTCAAAACACAATCTCATATAATTCCCACAAACCTGCTACAGCGCTCCCTCTCTACAACGACACCCAACGGGAGACTAAAATGTGTGCGTTGTTCGGAGGGGGTCGTTATGGGGAGGGACATTTGCAAACAGATTGGATCCAGATCAGACACGGCGTCACTCGTCATTATTATTTTTTCTGTCAACATATCCATTATTTAACTTTTGTGAAAAACACTAGACGACAATTTTAAGCAGAAGACAGTGCAGCCGTGAATAGGTTGGACATATTAGTTCTGTTTAGGGAACTACGACAAGGGCCGTGTTAAGGATGGGTCGTTGTTGAGAGGGCCGTAAGGGAGGAAGCATTGTACTGTTATAAAATGTGACTTATCATCTATACAGTGGAGAATCTGTTATTCTTTCCCAATAAACGCGTTTACGCTAAAACTATTATTTGCAGTGCAAACAGTTTGGAGCCAGATCAGACGCCGGGTGACCCGGCGTCTGACCAGGCTCCAAACTGTTTGCCACCAAGATAAACATGAACTATCAGAATTGTCCAAAAGTTGTCCTTTTCTTCGTTTTAGTGCTTTGCGTTTGCGTACGTTTGCGTTTAAACGGGAAATAATAACAGATTCTCCACTGTACGATATACAATTTTCCTTAAGCGCTAGCTGCTTTACTTTTAATCTGCTTTAAGTAATCGCTCTTGAAAAATAGAAAATTTGTAAGGACTTTTCATGATAAACTTATGGAGCCCTGTTTTAGTCAACATGTCAAAAGCGAACGTATGGGTCGGAATAATGATTCAAGAAAAAAGGTATGGATGTGTTATACCACCAAAATAATATTCGTATTCAGTATAGAAAAAGTGTGATCCATATTATATAAAAATAGCGAAATGACAATTTTTAGGACATTGTTTGTATTATTTTCCTAAAAAATAAATGTGAAGAGCTACACGCGACACCTGTTCCTTTTCAGACAAGGACGTCAAAGGAATAGTGAAGTAAATATTGAAATATGGTGGTGTCGCGTGTGGCTCTCCATATCTCAGAAAACGATTTCAGATCAGATGATGGTAATCGATATTTTTGACGTGACATCGGTATTGATGTTGTAAACACAGCCCAGTTGTAATTCTAATACCGGGTATAAAGCACTTGTGCTAGGGCTGCCATAACTTGCTCATAAAAGTCCTAAGATTTCCAAATTTTCAAGCGCGATTTTAGGAATCGTTCCTTTAATTCTTTCGCTTCCAGACTCTATAACACTATCACCAGTATGCAGACAGTTTGGATCCAGATCAGACGCCGCGTTACGCGGCGTCTGATCTGGATCTAAACTGTTTGACACCCTTATCAATTATTTTAAATAAAAAATGCCTAAAATTCCATTTTTTTAAAGTAAGAGCAAAAATCCGAAGATCTCGGAAAAATCCGTAGGTCCGGAGAAATTAACAAAAAATCCGAAGATTTCGGAATTATCCGGAGAAATGGAAGCCCCGTAAGGCGGTGTACAGAAAGTAAACATTCCTCTTCCCATATACAATGTAGGTAAACGGTTTGACCTGCGACTTAATGTAAAAAAAATCCTAATTGATGAAAACCAAACGGTCCAATTACCGGTAATTTGCTTCTAAAATAAAGATATTTGCGAAGAAGACAAATCTCACAGAAAAATTTGGCAACAACTTAGCATTTTATTATGTAATAATCAACAAAAACATTGATTCGGCTTATTTCATCCGAGGCGGGTCTCAACCTAACCCATTACAAAAATACACCTTTTTACGCTTCTAATATATGCCTACACTGCAGAAAATAGTTTCAATTTATATCTTTGTAGTCTTTGATATTTTGTTTTCTATATCCAAGCATATGGTAGCTTAAATCAGCCTGAAAGTAAAACAGGATGCTCCTTAAGGCACAATCTGCTTTATTTTCAATCTCCTTTGAGTTCTTCTTAACTAGAAACAGGATAGATTGATTAAGTGATAGTATAACCATACTGGAATTTAGTCTTTGTTATGACAACTTTTAATGGTAACACAATAAAGTTGAAATCCTCTTCCCCAAAATTAAGAGACAGGAAAGAAATCTTCGCTATGTTATCGGAACACCATTCCAGTTTGAGTTTTAACCCAAGAGACACCCATTGATTTTATGATAAACATTTTTTTTGAAATTGAAAACACGTGTTTATTATTCATATACAAGAAAACATAATTCTGCCTTATCTCCGAGTTATGTTTACTCCTCCTCACAGGTCAAGTGATTATTCCGGTATGCTTTATTTAACCCTTTCATTATCAAATGTATTGTGAGGTTTTTACCTATTTACCGTTTCATTGTTGTCTGCAATATCGTTTCAAAGTTAAAAACAAAAAAAATAAGGCAACTTATGATTGAAGAAATTTCAAAACAAATGTCAAACAGTTTGGATCCTGATCAGACGCCGATCTTATTAGGATCCTCAACCTTAAAAAACATGTTCGGATACGGCTAAGGCTATTTTACCAGGGCTGTCATTTCTCCAGATTTTTTCCGAAATATAGATAGTACATTTGTAGCTTAAAGCAGACTGAAAGTAAAACAGAATGCGCCTTATGCGCATTCTGGTTTACTTTTAACCTGCTTTAAGTAATCGCTCTTGAAACATAGAACATTTGGAAATCTTAGGACTTTTCAGGATCAACTTAAGGCAGCCCTGTTTTACTAAACATGTTAAAAGTGAACGTGTGGGTCGGAATAATGAGTCAAGAGCAAAGGCATGAATAACAAAATTACATGCTTTTGCTTCCTGCGTACATTTCAATTTCACAAAAGTTTGCAGACGACAATTTCAAAGCAGTTGCAATAACGACAGGATAAGGGTTGACAGGTTAACAAGGCTTATTCGAATGGAGTCCCTAAGTAGCGTGTTACAGTGGAAAATCGTTATTCTATCTCGTTTGAACGCAAACGCTTTGCAATAGAATGTTAAAAATGACGAAATATAAACAATTCTAACTGTTCAATTTATCTGAATGGCTAACAGTTTGGATACTGAACAGACGAGTGAGTTTGCGTCTAATCTGGCGCCAAACTCTTCGCAATTGGCATCATTGTTTAAGCACAAGTAAATTACCGTCGAAACTCAATAATCCGCACTCACGTTTGTACGAATATACCCATATTTCAAAGCTAGCCACGTTTAAGCTTTGAAATACAGGTATGTTCGACTTAAGAAATCGCCATACCGAAATTCAACCTATTAAAAAACTGGTACGATCGATTCGAAGTATCGAGTTTCGACTGTATTTTGAAAAAAGTAACTTGTTCCCTTCTGTTATGTAGCGTGTTCAGTTGCCACTGTTCGCGGCTTATGTTAGCAGTTTGTGCCCCGTGTGCAGCGTGCAGAGTAGGCCTGCAGTTGAGAAAACGTATTCTTTCCCAATAAACGCGATTACGCAAAACTATTGTTTCCATTGCAAACAGTTTGGAGCCAGATCAGACACCGGGTAACCCAGTGTCTGATCAGGCTCCAAACTGTTTGCACTCAGATTAATACTGGTAGTCAGAATTGTCAAAAGTTATCATTTTCTGTAGTTCATTGCAATGCGTTTGCGTTTGAATGGAGGAATAACGTTTTCTTCACTGTATTTCAGACCGGTAGCCAACTCGCAATCAATGGCCATCGACGGTCATCGAATGCTTTGTTGAACTCATGGCTGGTATGATATATTTCGAGCAAGACGAAGACGACATGCATCACCGGGACATGGGGTGAAATACTATCGCCACCCGGTAACTAATAGCACTAATCGTAATACTCCTACATGTAAATAAAAGGATACCCTGTTTAACTTCTGTAATTACCCGAGAAATTCAACTAATCGCTTCAATCACAAACTTATTGGTCAAAAAGACGACAAGCAGTGTAGACCCTGATCAGGCTGCTCCCGAGGGAGCAGTCTGATCAAGGTCTACACTGCTTGCTCAGGGCTGTCTGTCCGAATAAGTGGGACCATTACGAAACTTGTTATTATAATTTACAAGGACATTATTAAATCGTTGTCCCGTAACAACAGGAATGCTTAAGTGGACAAAAGACAGATACCCTTTGGTAACTGTCTAATAGTCATCATGGCCACAAAATGCCTGTTTACCGTCACTTGCATTGCATTTCTGGTATTCTGCCACCTACAGAAAATAGTGCACCCTGTACTGTGGAGTAGACTGAACTCTCCCGTTGAAGCGCAAACAAAACGCAAACACACTGTACTAAAATGTAGAAAATTACAACATTTTGACAATTCTCCCGGCGTCTGATCAGGCACCAAACTGTTTGCCGCTCAGACTAACATGAATGGTCAGAATTGTCTAAAGGTTGTCCGTTTATGCGTATTATTGCGATGCGTTTGCGTTTCGTTTGCGTTTAAACGGGAAAGAATAACGTTTTCTCCACTGTTACCTTAATGGTTATGAACTATTCTGTTCTAAAAATAACCCAGACAAGTCAGGAAAATCGGATCGATCTCGTGACTCTTATTCGACCTTGCGGAAACTCTCGGAAGCCGACACGAAGATTTGTTATGTAAACAAAAAGCTTATTTTTCCAACCATCTCGATAAGAAATCGGCACATTTATGTATGGTTTTTAAAGAAAGGGGGGCATGTTTCTGACAACGGAATTCGCTTAGTTTAAATACATAGAAAATGTTCTTATATAAGAAATTGCGCGATTTAAACATAAATTTGGGCAATATTCTGGCTTTAAGCAGTTATTGGTAAAGCGGAGAAAAAGTTATTCTTTCCGTAAAAAAGCGTTTATTGGGGGAGATAATAATGTTTTCTCCACTGTATTAAAGAAACGAATATATGGAAATAATAATGATGATTATTGAAAGAAAAAAAAAGTGGTGAAAAAAAAGATAATGTCCTGTGAGGTTCGAACGGCTACCCACGACATGGTAGTCGGACGCGCTACTACTGAGCTATGGTCGCTTCAGTGATATTTCTTGTTAGTTACTTATAGTTGTGGAACTAATTATGTAATTACGCTAGTTTTGGTACATGCGATGATCATTTATTACTATAAATATAGATTTGGAATAGATATCGATATTTTCCACGTTTTCGCGATGAAGAGGGTAGGTACTACTGTCTTAAACAGTACCCTCAGCCGTTTGAAATTTCTAATCGAGCGAATCGGGCCCTATAGGCCATTCAATCTAGCCCAAAATAGGGCTTGACCTAGACAAAATTGCAAAAGTTTTTATTCTATCATAAAATGATCCCCATATACCTGTACTACAACATTCTAAAATTTGCATTTCCAAATATTAGGGGGAAAGTCGAAATTCAAGATGGCCGACAAAATGGCCGCCAATTATGTAAATAAACACATATGGATCAGTTATTACCGAATTTATCATAATTTTCAATCATATGAGGTACTTTGTGGTATTTTTACGTCATCAGTACTAAATTTCAATGCATATCATACCATTTTCATATGAATTAACATGTATTTCAGAAGAAAATGCTCCTTATTCGTGGGACATATTCATATTTTATTTGTGTTTTAAGGTACATCGCATATGCGCGTAGTTTCCATACGATTGTTATTAAAATTGTCATGAAGAATGATAATAGCCTAAGAATCAATGTGTGTAAATTTAGGCAAAATTTATCGTGTGGTTTGTCTTTAAGGTCTTTTTTCTGACAAAAACCTAGAATTTTGATGATTTTATTTTTCTTAAAAATGAATAAAGCTAATGACTATAATTCTCGCCCAATAAGTAGTCCACAACATTCATTACAAGAAAAGCTAAAAACATTTTGAATAAAGGTGTTCAGAAAGATGTTATCAGCTATTTAAATTTTGCAAAATGCTAAAAAATTGAATTACATAAAACTGACTCATTCAATGTATATTCGTTTTCATTTTATTCAAATATATTGTTGATGAACTAGTCAGTCTGAAAAAATTAGAAAATATTACAGTCAGGATTTGTTGTAATAACATATTTTCTTATTAAAATGTGGGATATTTGTTGTTTAGATACAGTTACCTACCTTAGAATTAAAACTTTGTCATTAAAATGCATTATTATTTATTCATGGACTTGCATACAAGGTTTATTATATTGTTTGAACATAATTATAATGGGCAATATCGATCTTGAAAAGGTTAGCGTATTGATAAGCTTCAAGGTGTGGCTTTATAGTTCGATCAAATCGTTTACATGTATACCGATTTAATTGACTTGTAAGTCATTAAACTAAAACGTACAGGTAAGTAGACATATACTTGGACCGTAAACATCACTAGTACTAATCAACGAAGACTAAACATAACATGTCTCTTGATTACTGCGTTATGGATTGACAAGTCAATAAATCGGACACTAAAAAAATATTTTTGGATCGGATGGGTCTCGAACCTATGACCTTTGGATTGCTAGTCAACCACTATAGTCAACCACTATACTAACTGCGCTATGAAGGATTGTACTACTTTATATAAACATTTCCTTTATATAAATTTTCTAGTATAAACACGTACGAAAAAAGTCTGTGTCGTCCAGACGCATATCCGCTCGCCCGCAAGACCGACTTCCGGTAGCGAAAGGCCTTAAGTATATAAATATTTTTGTTTGTGAATTGCATGTCAAATTTCATTTAAAAACATTTATACTTCATCAGATTTATTATTAACATATTTATAAACAATTACATTTGAAGCTTTAAAGTCTATTTAGTGGGTGGGGTAATTTAACCCCAGGAATAGTGGATTAGACACTTTTATGAAACATACTTATTTTATGAGGGTTTTTTTTTGTATAAAATATTTTTTTCTGAATAACAAGTCAACTTAATTTAACATGGTTAATTGGTTATGGTTAACATCTTTATAAGCAATTACATTTCAATTATGGTGGGTGGGGTAATTTGACCCAAGACGTAGTGGTTGATTGAACGGCTGAGTTGGGTTTTAAAGCCGCATTGTGTTTTTGAGAAACCTGCATAAAACGGTTGTTTGGGGTCCCATTTGAACTACGTGGTACGTGATTCTTTCACAAAAACCGTCTTATCTAAGATATTCGCTTTTTAAATTGTATTTATAATATTTTGGTGCAGCACAAATTAAAAAGCCTCCCTTGTGAATGGAAAGAAGGACAACTCTGTAAATACAGGGCTCTAGATAACGGAAGTATTTCGAAAACTAAAATTCTTTATTTCTGCTTTTAAACCCAGTGGTATCATACTCATTAATATTGTCTCGAAGAGACGGTTTAATCAGTAGTAACACCATAAAGACGAGTGTCAAACAGTTTGGATCCAGATGAGACGCCGAGTTACGCGGCGTCTTTCTAGATTCAAACAGTTTGTAAACGCCGTAAAATTACGACCGGTAGGCACAGGGTAAAACACTATGAAGTTCAGTCAAAACGTGTGTATTATTATTCACTGGGAGTAATAAGCGATTAATTTTTTTACGGAGCATCTATACCTTGAGTTTGCTGAAAATTACTGTTTCAGCCTTGTCCGCTCTCTAACTCAAACACTTCTTTTGGGATCTTCACCAAACTTGCTACAAATGTTTATTAGTATAGAATCTAGGTCAGGTTCAATAACTAGCAAAATCGCATGAGGCATGTCTGAGTTATTTCCCTTGAATAATTAAAAAATGAATTTTTTAGTCATTCAAGGGCAATAACTCCAACATGCCTTGTGCGATTTTGGTAGTTAGGATGACTGACCTAGATTTTATATTAATAAACATTTTCAACAAGTTTGGTGAATATCTGATATAAACTGTATGTGTTAGAAAGCAAAAAATGCTGAAACATTCATTTTTAATACTTAAAGGGCCAAAACTCAGATATGCCACATGCTATTTTTGTAATAATCAAACTAGACCTAAATCTTATAGAATTAAATATTTTCAGCAAGTTTAGTGAATATCCGATAAAAACTGTATGTGTTAGGGTGCAAAAATTACTGAAACAGTCATTTTTTATTAATAAAAAGGCAATAACTCAGATATACCTCATGCGATTTTAGTAGTAATCAAACTTAACCTTGATTTTATATCAATAAACATTTTCAGCAAGTTTGGCGATGATCCAATAAAACGTATTTGTGTTAGAGAGCAAAACTTGCTGAAAACAGTCATTTTTTAATACATAAAGGGCAAAAACTCAGATATGCCACATTCGATTTTAGTAATAATCAAACTATACCTAAATTTTATATGAATAAATATTTTCAGCATGTTTGGTGAATATCCGATAAAAACTGTTTGTTTTAGAGTGCAAAAATGACTGAAACAGTCATTTTTTATTAATAAACAGGCAATAACTCAAAAAGTCCTTATGCGATTTTAGTAGTAATAAAACAAAACCTTGATTTTATATCAATGAACATTTTCAGCAAATTTGTGGAAGATCGGAATAAAAGATATTCGAGTTAGAGAGCGGACAAAAAAGTGTGATAATCTAACTGACTGATGGATGGACGGGCGAGGATAGATACGGTTGCCCCCCAGTGAAGTTGATTTCGACTGTATCACGTGATACTAAGCCGTGTGGTAATGTTTATGTCAGACGTTCTATTTTCGGTTTGTTATGATTTTAAATCGGCCTTTTTGGTGATTTAGGTCTGTCTTCATCATTTCATAGATCAGTTTGGCCCATAAGAATGCTCAAACATTATTATTAACCGTTGTTGTATTTCAGACATTAAGAAAAGGTCTGAAAACACAATGGGACTTTAAGGCACCGAAATATATAAAATGGTAATATTTAGAATAGAAACATATAGCTGTCATTTAGGCATAGATATGCAAATCATCATAATTGAAAACTATTTACGTTATTGAATTGGATATTAATCTTCCTTTTATACCGCCACCACCTGTTGTTTGGGCTATATAGGAATCCACATCGTTCGTCCGTCTGTCACGTTTTTCCGGGTCATTTGCCTTTTTCTTAAAAAAACTATATATGATACATCTTCAAACTTCGTACACATTATCCGTGTTATGAGGTTACATTCTGTTACAAGTTTCACAACTCTTGCACACAATTTCCCAACTTATACCCCTTTTTAATTTGAAATTGTGTCCCCTAATTGGGACATTTTGCTTGGAACATGCCATTTTCTAGAATTATTTTTAATAATATTGTCTTCAGGCTTGGTACACATTATCAGCGTGATGTTTGGAGACTTTTTTTTAAAGTATCATAACTTTTGCAAAATGTTTGACAGAAGTATGCCCCTTTTAAATTTTTGTTCCTTAGTGTGGACATTTTTCTTGGTACACAAATATAATCTTTATAATGTAAACTTGGAGAATATTCTTCCAACACAACACTGAATTGGTTTTTCAAAATTATACGTTTACAAGAGAACTGAAAACAATATGCTTACCCATAACAAGTACACGTGCACATATGCTTCCGGGACTAAATGAGTTTAAGAATATACAGTTCTAAAGAAAATGGTCAAATGTCCAGCACCATTCAATTTGATTAAGTTTTTGTGTTAAACCCTTAGCCTATTTCTTTGTTTTGAAGACATGTGACCATGGTTAGGTTTTTTGGTTAAGGTATGTTATTTGTATTCTGTTGCACATAACTAAGGAATGCCAAGCGTTAACTTGGTATTTATGACATTATGTGGGGTTTGTGACAAGGAAGTTTGAGGTGGGGCTATATATCACATTTAGTGATAGTTGTCTACTTGTGTGCAGGCTAAGTAATAAATGTTGTCGGTATCGCATTCAAATGATAAGCGATTTTTGTACTAGCATGCTTGTTTAGCTATAATAAACATTGTAACTTAAAACATTAAATGCCATTTCTGACGTTGTTCTCGACAGTCTCAACTTCATCATGTATTGGTTCGAAGACCCATCCATCTTAGCAAACACACACATAGTAAATAAACACGGAGAAGAAACCTGCATGCCTGCGATTTATCTTGTCTTCCAGACGACCATTCAGCGAACCGGTCGCGATTGATAAACTGCTCACGCGCAAAAAAAACCATACCTTCCGTTACAAAAACTTCAATACATTTCTAATTTATTTTTCTTCCGATTCTGTAAATAATGGCAATGGCCTTGATAGAAAACCAAGACAATTATCTTTCGGTTATAGAAATACCAGAGTTTGTTCGTGTAGTAAACAAGTAGTTATGGTGACCTAATTAGGGCTGTTGGGAATTAAGTGTGTAAAACACCCAAAGAACAACTGTCTGTAAATGGGTCATTTTAAATTCATGATTGTGAGAGTATATTCCAAAACAAATACTTAAGAAAAACGTATGCACATTTTGAGTGAAACGAAAACGAATCTGCATTTCTATGTCTTTGTCCCTAAAAATGACAGTATTGTCGAGAAATCACCATTTTCAACTGGAAATTACTAAACTAATCGCCTTAAATGTGGCTTAGTGCAAAATATCATGATCTCATTAAGTATCTGTGTTAGATTTAGAAGGAATACATCACAGAAAATGCCCTCCTTTAAACCCACAATACCATATAGGTTTAAGATTTTTTTCCATATTGTGTTCAACATCGCATTGCGTCATAAATCTCGTTTATCGGCCAATACATTTGGCAACACCTCTCACTCGCCATAAAATCTTTCTAGCTAAAAGAATAGAATCTCGTAGCTTTAAAGCCGTTTTAAGTCCATTATTATGCAAAAAATGAGGATTTTATGTAAATTTAGCTAACAGTAGGTAATAATAACACATAGATGTCTTCGGCGTACTGAATTATCGATCGATTGAGCTATGTCGCGTTTACAGGTATCGGACTACCAACGGACGACAAGGGTTTTGGGGAAATGCATAGGTTATATAGGTCGTTTCTTCTCCGTGTGTATTTACTCCATGCCCATGACACATGACACGTGTAGCGCAAACACAAGAAGACATCTTATATTATTGTCACTATTTTTGTCAGTATTTCGTTTGCAAATAAAGTCACGTTTACAGTTTGAATGAATACACTGGTCACATTCTGTTTTTATGTCGGGCATCTTTACGCAAGCTTGCTCTGTAAAGACTCTTAGATCTCTTATCCCCCAGGTTTACAACTGGTTGGTTCCCAATTTCAGAAGCTGCTCACACACAATGCACGTGTTGTCCATCTGAAACAAGAACATCAATGCAATAAGTCAATATGATCAACACATTTTATCCACAAGTACGATGCAACCCAAAGACCTTGGATAGATTTAAACTGAACCATTGTCAAAAGTGCCTTTTAAACAAAATAAATACATGCAAGTATTAAGCTTTCAGAGACAGTAAAGAAACTGTATCATACATACTATTTTAATTTGTGCAATCGTATAACATGCATACATACAAATTAAACGTAACTGTTATATATGTTAGATGGGTTGATATTTTGTGTATTTTTTCATATACAAATTAAACGTACAGTAACTGTTAAATGCATGTTATATCTTAAAGCATAGATTAAGCAGCTGGGCGGATAATTTGCATAGTTTTTATCCTATACCTTCATATCTAAACTCATCTAGAATATAGTTGATAAAGAAGCAGTCAATGACTAGAAAATATTGGACAAAACGTTGTGTTTGTACTGGTGCGCAATTGTACATGTATAGATAAAATTGTATTTTAACCTATTAAGCCAAGAAAATCCGTTAAACCTAAATACATTACATTTGATATATGCACAATATCACCACAGTGTGTGATACGGGGTCTTGTATCAGTTTAAGTTGGTTGTGTATTCCAGACCTGGAATACACAAACCAATGAGGACTGACACAAGACCCGTATCACAAACTGTGATAATATTCCTTTTATTATAAACCTTATCTTTATATAATGTTCTTATCTTACTTTATTTTATTAAATAAAAGTTAATTTAAAACTAGATTAAAATCGGGACTATATCTTCTTGCTCAATCGAATGACTAAATATATGCATATGTTAAACTTGTGTCATTCAAAACGTCATCATATATATTGATGACGTGTATTGATTTGTTCTCGACTTGGTCCGCTTATTTTCATCGGCTCGATTGAGAAGTGTTTGTTTTAGAGCATGCATTAAACTGTTTAAGCTTTATCCTTTGGAGGAAAACATAAGTGAAAGTGAGTGCCGTGGATTATGCACGCTTCAAACGGAAATGAAATGTTCAAAAGTCATCAAGACTTGGTTTCAACTTTAAAAAAAAAATAGCATCAAAACCGGGAATACCGAACGTCATGCGCAAAGCTTCTTTATATAAATCAGAAGATAAGCATAATGAATTCACCTTCTACATAATGGTGTTTTCTGTTTGTCAAGAGTTTAATTTTCACGTGCTGACTTCGTGTTGGGCTATCAGTTTCTGCTAAATCTGAAGAAAAAAAAGAAAAGACATAAGTATAAATGACTTCAAATCCGTGCAATTCAATTTTGTTGAAAACAATATATATCGCGAAATCCAGCGAACTTTGACAGAAATGTACTTCCGTAGTTTTAAAAATCGAACAAGATGCCGTTTTAGTTTCATCATAATTTCGCTTTTATCGATATTTTCCTAATAATTCTTATACCGATATTCATATCTTTAATACTATTACGCTAAACCCAGTTATTTCATAAAAAATGAAGCAAAACCTGCAATATTGAATATCAAACAAATGTGCGGTGAAACTCGCCATTTTATCAAATTACGTGTAATAATAAAAACACAGACTAAATCGCCCGTCTTCCGGGTTGCAATTATGATACAAATGTATTAATTTTGACTTACCAGTATCGCTTAATCAGCTTTTTTCAAAATAATTTACACCCGGAAGTAAATTTAAAACCTTGCGATCGCCATTTTCTTAGACATACTGATGTCATATTGATGACGTCCTTAGCTTTTACGTCAGGAAATACCTCTACGGTGTACTGTACAGGCCATCGGAGTTTGCGTAAAGTAGAGCGGTTTAAAATCGATTTTATTTAACTTTCCCCACCTACTCTAACTTCCAACTTTTTGCAGTGAGATAATATACATATCTAGTTTTGCCGACAACAATCAGAAATTCTTTTGCAATTTTGTCTAGGTCGAATTTTATATTGAATGGCCTACTAGTCGCCATTTTTGTTAGGTTAGCTAACTCAAGCGAGTCATGTCTATAAAGCCTTAGGCGAACTAACAAAACGCTCGCTCAGAACCTATCGTTCAATAGCGCTAACTCAAAAGTTTTTCGAAACGACACGTGGCGCCCGCACTAATGAACGCACCCCATATCTCCCTTATTTAGGGGGTCAACTGGCCCTTGTCTGTAAACATAGGTTTCTATATATTAAAATGTTCGTCTAAGCCTGTAGATATTGGATCCGGTTGATGCTGTTTGCAAAGCCGTAGGACAACATGGCAATCCAAGATGGCGTCCAAGATGGCCGCCGAAATTACAGAAAATCACTTAGGTCTTAGTTGTGTGTACAATTATCGAAAAAAAAAATTGCCTCAAAAGTATTCAAAACACATCAATTAGGTATTTTGAAAAAAGAATTTATAAAATAATGGCATTTAAAATCAAGAAATATTTCAAAATGGCCGCCAAAAAAGCAAATTTTGCGTTTTTCTCATGATAATGAAATTTTAACTGATGAAGAACTAAAGATATCTTATTATTGGCACTGATTTCTTTAAACTAAATTGTTTGTCCATCTGAGTCTGTAAGCTATGGAACCAGTTGTTGCAAAAGTAAAACTTTGATTAAAGTAGGCTATTCATGATTGTTTCCAAGATGGCGCCAATTAGATATATGCACTACATATACAAGTGGACATTTTCATAAATAGAAAAACCTGAGCTCGTTAATTCAATTTTTGATAGAAATGGTGCACTTGGTGAAGCAAGCAACACATTTGGCACACATACTCCTAAGGATTTCTTGTTTTCAAAAATGTTGCTAGCCACCTGAAAAATCCAATATGGCGGCCGCTTTTTAAGATGGCCGCCATGTGAAGTCAAAAATCGTACACAATGTCAGATTTTCATGTGGCTTTTTTCCACATTTCAAGTACACAATATGCTTAATATCCTTTGAAATATTTTTAAAATAATAAATTATTGGAACACATTTTATTGAAAATTGCCGCAATTCTATTATCTAGAAAAAGGTTTTTGCATTGATCCATAGGTTTGGTGGTATGCATACGAGAATTCTTATTTTTTCACTGCCCCAATAAAGATGAAATATGCATAAAACATGCATGTATGTTCTATTCATTCAGATACAAACATCAGAATTGACTACAGACGGTCCAAAAGTCAATAAATTAATTTGCTGTATACTCAAACAACTAAAATTAACCTTATTACAAAAAATAATTCATTCTCTCAAAACCGAATATAGAACAACTTCAAATAATACTAACTTTATCTTTCTTGTTACAAACTGTTAGTAATAACATATATGTAAGTCTTTATTAATAAGGGTTTAAAAAACAGTACATGTTTTGAATAGAGTGATTGTCAACGCAGACTCAGGGCACACTGGTGACGCCACTGCTGCGAAACTCTGCGCATCGGGTCCAGAGTCAGCTAATTGTTGGTGTTCACTTATTGAAATATACATGTAAGTGTCCCAAACGTTATATAATAATCATCATCATCATCGTCGTACTGTTTAGTTTAACCAGGCCATTGATTAATCCTTCTTATAAGGTAGAGGCCTGGCTGTCCAGTCTGGAACGAAGTCTCCCTCTCAAAGCTTGGCGATTTTGTTGGTTTGTGTTTTCCAACCCGAGAGCTCTTGGTCACGTTTTACAAGGTCCCCCCAAGATAGCTCTGGTCTGCCCGGACCCCGCTGTGTTGTGATGTTCGGGCATCTGATTTAAGATACCGGTATCCAGCTAGAGATTCTCTCTACATAACCAAGCCATTTCAGCCTAATTGATTGAAGGGTCTCTGTAATGCCTCTTGTGTTCAGCTGAGATAACACAGAGTCAAAATGGACATCTTCTTCTGGCTTGACTTGGCAGACCCATCGTATCATGGCTATGTCATTTCGCAGCATACGTCTGGGTGTACATGCTGATACAGCCAATGTCTCAGATATGTAGAGCATAACACTCCTTACACAAGCTGAGTAGACTCGACCTCTGGTTTCAGATAGCAGAAACTTGCTTGCCAATATGGAGAGGAGCTCTCTGAACTTTTTCCAGGCAGACTTACAGTGTGTTATTGCTGCAAGCTCACCTCCTCCTCATGACCACGGTGTGTCTCCAAGGTAGCAAAAGTCTGTTACGACATTGAGATTTTCATTTTCAGCCTCTACCTCTGTCATAGGTCTACCATCTGTTGGTCTGGTTGAACCCTCTCAGCGTGAACATTTGTACTGTGGATCAGGTCTGAGTGGTCCCTTGATTCTACTGCATGTCTTATGGACCCACTTTAAGCAGTATGAGCAAAGATTAATGTTACTGTCCGTTCCACTTAAGCATGCTGGAAAAGGGTATTTTCCCGATCTTCTCAGTGAGACAATGTTGGGACCAGAGATCATTACCTTGATCTTGTTCATTTTTCTAGACTCTAAGCTCCTTCATTTCCATTCCTGTCTTCCAGATGGTCTGTCGCTCAGTCAGTGCCTCTGGAGGGATGTCAGTGACAGCCAGGCTATCAGCGTAGATGGACAGCTGGTGCGGAATTCAGTTAATAATGCTTGCAGAACAGTAATAAAGAGTAAAGGGCTTTTAATACGCCCCTTTTTATGTTAGATAGACGCACCTGAATTGACAGTATGTGCCAGCGCGGGAAAGCCCAGTCAAGGGTAACGGGGAATCGTGACCTGGATGGTGTACACATCGCACGGGACTCTGGATGAACGATCGGACTAGATGTCGGGTTATGTATATACCCGAATCTAATTGTATCCCATATTTGGATATGCGTATATTATATTCACTTATCACGGTAAAAGGTAGTAAAAGTATAGCCCCTAGGCCTTTTCTTGAATATTCATGAATATGGCGAATGCAAATCCATTCAGCTCAAAAATCTGAAACCGACTGGGATAAGTGTTGTCTCTGTTAAACAGTAAAGACGAAAGAATCTCTAAAAGCACACAGCTTGGAAGTCAGGAAAACGATAGCTATCCTGCTATGCAGTGATTGCTACAAAAATTGTGCAATTCAAGGCCATCACCAACTCCAATTTCATATAGCGAATTGACTAATGGGAATATACCAACGACTAAAAGAGTGTACCTGTAACCTCAATGATGGTAAACTCCTGGTTATATTTAGTAGTGGTGATGCTGTGGCACAAAAGCTGAAGTATCACATGTCGTGTTTGACAACACTGTACAATAAGGAATTGGCCTATTTATCATCGATTGAAGCACAGGACAGTTCTGATCCACGTGAAAAACAAGTGTTCCTCTTGTGTTTTCAGAGCTCGTAGCATTCATAATCGAGACAAAATTGAGCGCAACAGGTCATTAAATTTCATTTTAATGTTCTTGTGACGTTTATGCAATGAATGGAGCAGTGTATGATTGACACCCAATCAAGATCAGATGTTCACTCGAAAAGACTGAAAAAGATTGTTAGCTGCAATTTCGGAAGCCTACAGTAGCGGAAATAGCGTTACTCTTGCATTTAATAATGATATTGAGATTATTGACCCAGTTCTATCTAAAGCGTCCATTTATTTTGAAGCAGCAACAATTCTTCTCAAGTCAATGCTACAACACAAGTGCTCCTTTGATGGCAGGTTCAATGATTTGTATACATGCTAGAACATGGTGTTGATGTGAAGTAGCGATCAGAACCTGGAGCTTGTAAAACAGATTCCGCAATGGCACATCTCCTGCAATACAACTGCCAAACCACGTTTCAGATATTATAATGACCATGAGACACCATTTTCATTCTTTATTGGAACGTCTGTTTATTCGAAGACTCGAAGGAGAAGGCTTGTAGAATTGCTACATGAGAATGGACTCCCTCTCTCTCTCTTCCGTACAACAGAGTCCTCGAAATCTCAGCCCAATTAGGCGATGCTGCAATCAGAAGATATGCAAATGAAGGAGTCATCTGTCCATCTGCTCTCAGAAAGGGTATATTCACCATGCAGCATTTGATTATATATACCACAATTCAACAGCTTCTACAGCAGGCTCGTTGTTTCAGGGGACAAATTTATCACTTTTCCAGTACTCAACTGCTTACAATGAAGGTGAAAACGAGAACCGCTTACAGTAAGAGACAACAAAGTCATGCCGGTGCCTGAGCTTCCAGATTTCTCCACACATGTAACCCCTGCAGTCATCAAAGGCAAACTTGAACCACCCAAGGTATACATGCCTATCAACCTTGATAGTGAGCGTGCACAATTACAGCTAAACAACGAGTTCGAATGGCTATAAAGTGTATGCCTTACTCAAATGCTGTCTGAATATATATGAACCTCACATGGTCAGCATATCACGCTGCCTCGAAAAAGGGTATTGCATTTGAAGTAAGCATTACCTTACTGCTGCCTCTGCTACGGAACGCAGCTCACTCAGTGGCGACCGTACGTCAAGTTATGAATACGGTCAGGGATACGGTCATATACCTGAATCCTGCTCAAACATATGTCCTCATCGCAGATCGGCCAATATATGCTGTAGCAAACCGATTACAATGGAACTGGCCCAAAGGGTATGGAAAAGACAAGTGTGTCATCATGTTTGGCGGCCTTCATAATTATATAGAGATGGCTGTGCTGAAACCCATTGGATCATTTCTCCACTCAAGCAGATGGACAGGAGCCCTCGCAGAGAAAGAGGTACCATCCACAGGAACGGCAGAGTCATTTCTGACTGCCTCTAGTGTTACAAACACACGCAAAGCTCACTATGCTACAGCATTTGCCTTGTTCAAGGTTTTGACGGATTCATACAATTCATATTGTATCGGATGTGGCGGAGAAAAGCAACAATCTCTTGACTTTAACCTTGGTGCAACAAACGGATACAAGAAAGTCCAAACTTCAACTACTGGTTCATTGTGTTGTCAATGGAACTGACTGTTCTGTCAGTAATAAGGTCGTTTTAGGCCAATTTCAAGCTCTAATGCCAAGCATTAGCAGCATTGATACCTTTCTTCTTCTCAAACAATATCGTCAACTATGCATGCTGGCTACCGGTGCACCTGAAATACAAAATTACCTTAGATGTTAAACGACGGGCTGTGTTTAAATCGAAGTGACCTTTCTTTGCAATGGCAATCGACCAGGTCAATGAGCAGGTTAATGTTACAATCAAAAGAGGAGGGGTTGTAGGTGTGACAGAATACCCTTCTGCATTAAGAAGATTGATGGTAGAATAAGTTTTAAGGTAACCATCTTTTTTTAATTTATGACTTTTTCGTTGCTCGCATTTATCTTTTTCACCAATCAAATACCACCTTACAAATTCTGCGCGATGCAAATGCAAATGGCTACTTGGTCGGGATGGAACATATCGCGTGTGAAACGGAGTTTATTTCTTGGACAATATTCGTATTCTGGGCGAGTTATTGACGTAAACACCAGTGGACAGCCTTATAGACAGAGACGAAATTTCCGAACATTTTACGAGTTTGAGGCCGCGTGTACTGTGTGTTTCATCTTCGAATGGGTAAAACAAGGTATCGTTGGAGAGAAAAATGTTTTGACTGTAAAATAATGCATAGTTATTGACGATAAACCCTTTAATTGTGTAGCAGCGCCGCGTAATTTGCGATAGGTGTTTAGATGTCGTTGGTGCCCTTTCTTTTCTATATAGTATAAATACTTTTTTTTGTTTTGTGACTGGCCCCTGTGAGTTCAATAAACGTGTTCCTTTGCCGATCTTAACGGGCATGCACCGACCGACATGAACTATAGATCCATGTGAAGTTGTTCCAAGTTTATAGCCCTTTTCACCCCGAAAATGTACGAAGGTTGACGGACGGCCTTCGATCGATTCCGAGCATACATTTAAAGTGACCAATCAAAAAACGGGGGATACCGGGGGAAAACATTGCAAATGGCTGCGCCCATGATTTTATAATCAAACACTACACACAAAACAAAAATGCCGTCCTGCAAGCTGTGCAGGCCAATACCCTCCGCTGCGCCAGCACATCTCTGATGGTCCTGAGTTATCTTTACACTATTTGATATTCACCAATATAAACCATAATGTAACCATTATCACATTCGGAGTTTGAGATAGACGTTGCTATACTAATTCTATATACTTATTCTGGAAAGTCTATAAATCTGGCCCCAATGTTATTAAGTGTTTAAAGCCGCATTGTGTTTTTGAGAAACCTGCATAAAACGGTTGTTTGGGTCCCATTTGAACTACGTGGGACGTGATTCTTTCACAAAAAAACCGGCTTTATCTAAAAAATTCGCTTTTTAAATTTTATTTATAATATTTTTGTGCGGCACAATTTAAAAAGCATCCCTTGTGAATGGAAAGAAGGACAACTCTGTAAATACAGGACTCCAGATAACGGAAGTATTTCGAAAACTAAAATCTTTATTTCTGCTTTTAAACCCAATGGTGTCATACTCATTAAACTTGTCTCGAAGCGACGGTTTAATCAGTAGTAACACCATAGCATTCGGTGCTGAAATGAGTGAGAAAATGTTAGATTAGTTCAGATTACTCCCGCTTACATGTGTATCTGGAGCACTGAAAATAAAGCGGTTAACCCTTATTCTTCTGCACCGACGTCTGCTTTGACATTGTCGTCTGCAAAATTTGTTCAGTTTAGATGTATGCATTGTTTTAATTAAACAAACCTTAAGACGAGTGTCAAACAGTTTGGATCCAGATGAGACGCCGCGTGACGCGGCGTCTTTCTAGATTCAAACAGTGTGTAAACTCCGTAAAGTAACGACCAGTAGGCACAGGGTTAAACTATGAGATCCAGTCAAAATGTGTAAATATTATTCACGAGGGGTGAGCGATTAAAAAAAATACGGAGAATCTTTACCTTGGGCTTGCTGAAAATGACTGTTTCAGCCTTGTCCGCTCTCTAACTCAAACACTTCTCTTTGGATCTTCACCAAACTTGCTACAAATGTATATTAGTATAGAATCTAGGTCAGGTACAATAA
The DNA here is from genome assembly GCA_922989275.2 of Gari tellinella. Classification (NCBI taxonomy): domain Eukaryota; kingdom Metazoa; phylum Mollusca; class Bivalvia; order Cardiida; family Psammobiidae; genus Gari; species Gari tellinella. The sequence continues at coordinate 60,273,203 of OV277860.1, read as the reverse complement.
CTAGCAAAATCGCATGAGGCATGTCTGAGTTATTGCCCTTGAATAATTAAAAAATGACTGTGTCAGCATTTTCTGCTCTCTAACACAAACAGTTTTTATTGGATCTCCACCAAACTTGCTGACAATGTGTATTGGTATAAAATCTAGGTCAAGAAAAATATCAAACACAGTTGAATGAAAATCCTGTTAGAGGTAAAGGAGAAATGGAGTGGTCATTTATTACTTAACTTATTACCAATTCGGCTAAGATGAAGCAGATGCAGCCATTGACCAAATATTTGGCAAACATAGAATAAAAACTGGTGATTTTACAGAGTGGACAGGGCAAAAATAAGGATAAAATAGCAAAAGTTTAAAAATTGAAGAACCATAACTCCAACATGCCTTCGGCGATTTGGGTATCAATAGAACTGGACCAAGATTTTATACAAATATTATTTTCAGCAAATGTGGTGAAGATCCAATTAAAACTGTTTGAGTCAGAAAGCTGACAAGCCTGACGTAGTCAATTTTTAGTCATTCAAGAGCAATAACTCCAACATGCCTTTTGCGATTTTGGTAGTTAAGATGATTGGCCTAGATTTTATATTAATAAACATTTTCAACAAGTTTGGTGAATATCTGATAAAAACTGTATGTGTTAGAAAGCAAAAAATGCTGAAACATTAATTTTTAATACTTAAAGGGCAAAAACTCAGACATACCTTTTGCGATTTTAGGAGTATTCAAACCAAACCTTGATTTTATATAAATAAACATTTTCAGCAAGTTTAGTGAATATCCGATAAAAACTGTATGTGACTGAAAAAGTGACTGAAACAGTCATTTTTTATTAATAAAAAGGCAATAACTCAGATAGACCTTATGCGATTTTAGTAGTAATCAAACTAAACCTTGATTTTATATCAATAAACATTTTCAGCAAGTTTGGCGATGATCCAATAAAACGTATTTGTGTTAGAGAGCAAAACTTGCTGAAAACAGTCATTTTTTAATACATAAAGGGCAAAAACTAGGATATGCCACATGCGATTTTAGTAATAATCAAACTAGACCTAAATTTTATATGAATAAATATTTTCAGCATGTTTGGTGAATATCCGATAAAAGCTCTTTGTTTTAGAGTGCAAAAATGACTGAAAAAGTCATTTTTTATTAATTAACAGGCAATAACTCAAAAATACCTTATGCGATTTTAGTAGTAATCAGACTGAACCTTGATTTTATATCAATGAACATTTTCAGCAAGTTTGTGGAAGATCGGATAAAAATTAGTTGAGTTAGAGAGCGGACAAAAAAGTGTGATAATCTAACTGACTGATGGATGGACGGGCGGAGGTAGATACGGTTGCACCCTGTGAAGTTGTATTCGGCTGTATCACGTGATACTAAGCCGTGTGGAAATGTTTATGTCAGACGTTCTATTTATGGTTTGTTATGATTTTTAAATCGCCGTTTTTGGTGATTTAGGTCCGTCTTCATCATTTCATAGATCAGTTTGGCCCATAAGAATGTTCAAACATTATTATTAACCGTTATTGTATTTCAGGCATTGAGAAAAGGTCTGAAAACACAATGGGACTGTAAGTTGAGTTTGAGATTGCTCTCAAGTCAAGCATTTGATTGTCAGTTTCGAGCTTTTGCTCAAACTCGAACTAATCATATGCTTGGGATCGGTCTCAGACTCAACTCAAAACGCTTTATAACCGTTGATCCTGGGATTTTTTTTGTCATGAAAAAAATCGTATTATCCCATCTGCATTAATTTTTCGTTATTAGGTTTCAGACAAATTCAACCAAGAAAAATTAACGAGTTTGAGCAAAACTCCAATATACATACAGTAAAACCTCTCTATTACGACCACTTAATTGTGTTAATTACCAGGTGTTTACAGGGCAGGTAACTGCTTTAGGAGTTTTCTGTTTTACTGTCACCTTGCTTTAAGCTGTCACATGTTTTTATGCAACCAATTAGCCTTCGTTTGTGGTCGTAATAGAGAGGTTTTACTGTATCTTACCAATAAAAAATGAACTTCAACCGTCTCCTTTCAGAACGGAGACCAGCGCCCCCTCCAGAGTACCCGTGTTTACAGACGGAGAGTTTCATAGTTGATGACTTAGACCGCAATAAGGCCAAAATAGACAGCTACCAATTCCCCAACATAGAGACGTACACCAACGAGCTAGGGCTACGAGACAAGGTCGAGCCAGTGTCACGTGATGTGCCTGTCATAGCCACAGGATCCTCATCCAATCACTTTAGGGAATCGCTTCAGATGTTGAACAATTTAAAGACAAAACTGTTCGATAGCTATGAAGATATACAGATATATTACTATGACCTTGGGTTGACGAGCGCACAAAGAGAGACGGTAGGTGCAATGCAAAATTATATCGGCAACGTACCGCTTTAAACCCCAGAAATCTTTTGTATGAGTTGATACATGTAGTCCGTCTGAAAGATACAGTAGAACCTCTCTATTACGACCACTAAAGTGTGCCAAATATTAGTGTTTTAAGACAGGTGACAGCTTAAATCAATGTGAAAGTGAAACAGAAAGCTCCTGCAGGAGCTTTCTGTTTCACTTTCACATTGATTTAAGCTGTTACCTGTTTTTATACAGACAAAAATGTTTCTTTTTAGTGGTCGTAATAAAGAGGTTATATTGTATTTACATGTATGCATGTATCCCAGGCCTGTAGGAAGGAAAATGGGATATGGGTAGTGGGGCACACTCTTCATTGCTTCATTTGGGAGGGGTACACTCTTCATTGGACACTCTACACTGGGGGTCACACTCTTCGTTCAGCGGCGGATCCATCGTTTTTTTTCTTTTGAAACATTGACTTTTTTTGGGGGGGGGGTGCGCTAAAATTACAAAAAAAGTCTGCAAATGCGTTTTGTGGCGTTTATCTAGAAAATTGTGTTTGGTTACTATTATTGGCAAACTTATAGGGGCACCGCCCTCTTCCTACGGGCCTGTATCCTCTAATATAAATAGATTGAACCACAGGAACCCGAGACGATTGATTGTTGAGAGAAAAAACATGTCAGAAGGTATTTAGAGAGACAAGGGGTACAACTGATTGCCAGTCAATTCTCACCCTATCTCGACAAAACCGAGCATATCATGAATAATAATTGTTAAAACGACACCCTATTAGCATTTCTGTCTAGCTAATATAATGCCCTTCCATAAAGACATAATATAAAGGTATCTGTAAGCATGCATTTTAACAGTAACTGCGTCTGCTCACTGAAATCACCGATTTTCGGAAAACGGGACAGGGGGTTCGTTCACAGCCGACACTGCATTGACCACTACTGTACGCTTATTTAGGCGGTAATATCGAGCATATGTTCGACATTTATTTAAATCTGAGTGGCAAACAGTTTGGAGCCTGATCAGACGCCGGGTAACCCGGTGCCTGATCTGGCTCCAAACTGTTTGCACTGCAAATAATAGCTTTAGCGTAAACGCGTTTATTGGGAAAGAATAACGTTTTCTCCACTGTATATACCTTCTGACATTTCTTTTCTCGCAACAATCAATCGTGTCTGGTCCCGGTTTGAACCAGTCTGCTGTTGCTACTGTGTATGACAACTAACACCAACAAAACTATCAAACTATCAAGCATTGCAGATCTTGATAAAAATGTTTATCATTTGATTCTACACAATATCCTAATCTAAGCAGTGAGGACTCTCTACAGAGAGCTGTTGGTTTTAGATGATTAGCATTTCAAATAAAGTAGAGCATATATTGTACTAGACGACCAGAGTCAGCAAAAAGTGTAAACTATGATCAGATGTCGCATTACCCGGTGTCTGATCAGGATTCAAACTGTTTGCTATGGGTTTATCAGTATAGGTATAAAAGCTTTTACTGGGAAAGAAAAACGTTACTCTTTGCTGTACAGTGGAGAATCTGTTATTCTTTCCCGTTTAAACGCAAACGTACGCAAACGCAAAGCACTAAAACGTAGAAAAGGACAACTTTTGGACAATTCTGATATTTCATGTTTATCTTGGTGGCAAACAGTTTGGAGCCTGATCAGACGCCGGGTCACCCGGCGTCTGGTCTGGCTCCAAACTGTTTGCACTGCAAATAATAGTTTTAGCGTAAACGCGTTTATTGGGAAAGAATAACAGATTCTCCACTGTACATGATATAGAAGACTGGAAGCCTGCACCCTTTCCTCCCTGAAACCTCAAATGGAGAGTTCTAGTTTTATATGTAGTCTAGTCCAGTTTTGACTTTTTAAGGTTGCTTTTTACAATATACATGTATTTCAAAATTACAAACAGTGTAGATCCTGATCAGAGGGATCCTTAAGGAGCCCTCTGATTGATCAGGGTATACACTGTTTGTATATAGGACAAGTGTATTCCTCACAGGAATGCTGTTTGCAAATGACGAATATACGCGTAAATAGGGTTCAAAAGGTTAAGCAAGATGCAAGGCAAGCAGAAGGCTCTTAACGAAAGCTTCTATATACAGTGGAGAATCTGTTATTCTTTCCCAATAAACGCGTTTACGCTAAAACTATTATTTGCAGGGCAACAGTTTGGAGCCAGATCAGCCAAGATAAACAAGAATTATCAGAATTGTCCAAAAGTTGTTCTTTTCTACGTTTTAGTACTTTGCGTTTGCGTACGTTTGCGTTTAAACGGGAAAGAATAACAGATTCTCCACTGTACGTGTATTTAAAACTTCTAGAAGAAGCCATTTCTCGAGTGACCGTAATGATGAAATACTAGTAGGTTTTTTTTTAAGGTTTTAGATTTTAATGTCCCCAACTTTTTGTAATTTAATTCATTGCTCTAGCATAAACGCATTTATTTGACAAGGATAACGTCTACACTGCGGCTATGAATTAATTTACCTATAGTTTGATTTGATTATTTTTGTTTACAATGTCTTTTCATATTAACCCTTATCGTGTAAAGCACGACTTAGTACAGTGTGATAAGTACGATTTAAGTGTAGATAGTCTCTTATAACTCTATCTTAGAGTGGCAGTGTACATCTTATGTTGAACTTTTAACTGTGATATATTGTCATGTTGTATACTGAAGAGAAATAAATAAATATAATAGCAAGATTTTGCAAACAATTTGGATAAAGATTACAAGCCGTGTAAAACGGCATCTAATCTGGCAGGGGCGTGTCTGGACCAATTTTGAGTTTACGCACCATAGCTAGGGGGTCCGGGGACATGCTCCCCCGGGAAAAAAATTTCCATTGGAAAGCCGTACGTGCGTTTTGAGGGGTATTTAGAATATAAAAAACTATCGTTTTAGAAAGGTTTTTTTTATATTCTAAATACCCCTCACAATGCACATAATAATATGTAATAAAATACATAAATCATTTTAGATACATATCAAAACACAAAATATTAGAGCTATAAGAATATTTTTTGCTTGAATTAAACTGTTAAACTATTTAATTAACAGGTTGTCCACCATTTTAGCGAAGCAAAATTCCCTGACATTTCCCTGACTTTTCCCTGACTAAAATCAAATTTCCCTGACTAATCAACTATGTCCGTACGGTTCTGACATGTGTTAGCCTCCTCCTCCCCTCCACCAGGAACGTCTATATACGTTCCTGTCTCCACCTTTTATATCGCCAACTGCAATTGCATTACTCTCTGTTCATGTTTCACTTTTGTCTGTTTACTTTCCCTTGACTTTACCTTCTATTGTACTTGTTTTACATACATGCACATGCATTTTCAAAACTTATTTACACTTTTGAATGAGTGCGTGAAATGCACATCAAAATACAGAGAAAGATGCACGCATACACACACACACTTTGTATGAAGGAAAATACGATGGGGCACATGTCACGGGCGTAGTTAAACGAAATTAGTGTGTGCAAGTTTACTAGGGGGTCCCAGTGGAAGCTCCCTGGGAAATTTGTACTCTGTGTGCGTTTTTCACCACCAAACCAGGTAAAGTACTACCATATATTTATGTAAGAATTCGACTCCTAAAGGACATGAACTGCATAATATTTTATATTTTTGATAGATTATCTTCTGGCTTTTTTTCTCTAACCCCTACTCTCACCAATAAGTGTACACACTCTTACTAGGGGGGCATACTCCCCTGGGAAAACTTTGATTTCTAGATGGTCTCTGGTGCGTTCTAGGGGCGTTTCGCACATTCAAAACATACTAACATAAATCTGTGTCAAAATTCTGCCACTAAAAGTTTAAATTGTAAGACACGCCTTATATTGTTATGGTCAATTTTACCAGGTAAAATCTACATTCTCATAAACTGAGTAGTGGACAACCTGAAACCTTATCAGAGGGTGAATTATGCGCGTTTGTTTTGCAAATGTGCTTTATGATTTCATTGAGAGTGAAAGATTTGACAATTAAGTAAAAGATTTAACAATATGGAATATTTCGTCGAAAATGGCATGTGACTGTTTGCCACTCAGATTCTTCATTTATATCTAAATATCTAACATTTTCTCTACTTAATACCGTCTGTTTAAAATTGACGTCTGCTGTGTTTTCTTAATGTTACATATCAATGGTCATTTTGACAGAAGGAATATAACTTATATATTGAATAATGATGAGTGACAAACAGCTTGAATCGATATAAGACGCCGCGTTACGCGGCGTCTAATCTGAATTCAAGCTGTCTGCTTATGTAAGCTATACTTAATGTTTCCTCCCTACAATAACTCCCTCCGAACAACAGACATAATATTTGTCTCCCATTGATTGTTGCAGTATAAAGGGAGTATTGTTGTAGTCAGAATTGTCAACATGTAGTCATTTTCTACATTTCATTGGTATGCGCTTGCGTTTCGTTTGCGTTTAAAGAATAACTTTTTCTACACTGTAACACAAAACAGGTGAAAACAATCTGTCATTCTGAGGAAGCGTGTTTTAGCATGTGTGAAATAAAGACTATATTTCTTATGAATATTAATTAAATATTTCTAGTTACCATGTATAACTGTCATAAACGAACACACTGTTATATCAATAATCGATTTTGGGGGGAAAAGGGCGACGGATAAAGTTTTAGACGTTCGATAAAATTTTATGAGTGTAGTCATTTGAAATGCCGAAAACTGCTTCTCAATGAAACCTTATTATAATGATAATAATAATAATTATAATGATAAAGACTTTATGTAACGAGAGAGCTCATTTGATATAGATCAATCTTTCATGAGGCCCTCAACATGATTACATAATTCATATATGGTTAACAACATTAATATAACACAATCAATACTAACTAGAAACGATATCTTATATGGGTCCTTTACAAATAGTGTACCTGTTAAAGTCCCATTGTGTTTTCAGACCTTTTCTCAATGCCTGAAATACGATAACGGTAAATAATAATGTTTGAACATTCTTATGGGCCAAACTGATCTATGAAATGATGAAGACGGACCTAAATCACCAAAAAGGACGATTTAAAATCATAACAAACCGAAAATAGAACGTCTGACATAAACATTTCCACACGGCTTAGTATCACGTGATACAGCTGAATACAACTTCACTGGGGGCAACCGTATCTATCTCCGCCCGTCTATCCATAGTCAGTTAGACTATCACACTTTTTTGTCCGGGTTTGTACCAACATTCTATTAAATAACATTTACATGAGCTATATAAATAATAGGAATAAAATGATGATGAACTTACACGTTTTACCCTAACGGGTAGACTGTATGCCACACGTTATCAACTTGTAAATCAAAAGATAGGTGCGCATACCTTGATTACGTCACGATGGTATTCTGCACAAAAAGCAAGCTACAGGTATACGTACAAGTATTGTTCGACAATATTGACCTGACGTTGAACTTTATGCATGAATAAATTGTAAAAAGATGACTCAGTATAAATCAATATTTGATAGCCTACGTACAACTTCGGGTTGTTTCGGCTGATTACGTAAATCTTGTTACAGTTGTGATCCTCAGTGGATCAACACTCCACATTGAGCAAGTTCAAAAGATTATTGTTGATAAACTATTATTCCCGAGTCTCCTAGTATAATCGCATCTACTAAAATGCATCATGTTGCGCTTTCGAGTGGGCTATAATCCAGCTGAGATCATCGATGTTCTCACCTGCGACTCTTGCCAATATATGCCTAATTTACAACCCCCAGATGTAACTAATCTGCAATAGGTGTGTCGTTAGAGCAAGGGATTTGTAACACCGAGGTTCCGGGTTCGAATCCCGATAGAGGGGAAATATTTTTATTTTATAAAATGTTATTTTATAGACCAAACAGACGCTATGACATAATGTTTTTAAAAATAACAAAAGGACCGTGTTCCAATCGAAATAGATGTTGTATGATTACTTAAAAGAAACAGCATAAATTGATAAAAAAAGATGTGAAAAAATGTAAGAGTATTGCATGGGATTCGAACCACTGACTGTACGGAAAAATAATCTATAGTCATCTTCCTTACCACTTGCGCTAAATACCTGTCGATATTTGTGCAACCGGGCAATGCTATATTTTCTCGGTGCCGATGTGGTTACAATGTGCGTTCTCGTATAAATGATAACGAAGTGTTCCGAAGCTATATTTAGAAATGCAACAAAGTGTGTAATTATGCTAATAGAGGTCACCAACGTCAGGTCAATATTGTCGAACAATACAAGTAAGAAATCGAAACCTCTCTAATGTTCATTAAAATCAAGGTTTAGTTTGATTACTACTAAAATCGCATAAGGTATATTTCAGTTATTGCCTGTTTATTAATAAAAAATGACTGTTTCAGTCATTTTTGCACCCTAACACACACAGTTTTTATCGGATATTCACTAAACTTGCTGAAAATATTTAATTATATAAGATTTAGGTCTAGTTTGATTATTGCATTAATCGCATGTGGCATGTCTGAGTTTTGGCCCTTTAAGTATTAAAAATGAATGTTTCAGCATTTTTTGCTTTCTAACACATACAGTTTATATCAGATATTCACCAAACTTGTTGAAAATGTTTATTAATATAAAATCTAGGTCAGTCATCTTAACTACCAAAATCGCACAAGGCATGTTGGAGTTATTGCGCTTGAATGACTAAAAATTTCATTTTTTAATTATTCAAGGGCAATAACTCAGACATGCCTTATGCGATTTTGCTAGTTATTGTACCTGACCTAGATTCTATACTAATATACATTTGTAGCAAGTTTGGTGAAGATCCAAAAAGAAGTGTTTGAGTTAGAGAGCGGACAAGGCTGAAACAGTCATTTTCAGCAAGCTCAAGGTATAGATTCTCCGTAGTTTGTTTTAATCGTTTACACCCAGTGAATAATTATGTACATGTTGTTATTGGATCTCATAGTGTTTAACCCTGTGCCTACTGGTGTAACTTTACGGAGTTTACAAACTGTTTGAATCTAAAAAGACGCCACGCAACGCGGCGTCTCATCTGGATCCAAACTGTTTGACACTCGTCTTAAGGTTTGTTTAATTAAAACAATGCATAAATCTAAACTGAACACATTTTGCAGACGACAATGTCAAAGCAGACGTCTGTGCAGCAGAATAAGGGTTAACAGGGTAATTCTCAGTGCTCCAGCTATACACATGTTACCGGGAGTAATCTGAACTAATCTAACATTTTCTCACTCATTTCAGCACCGAATGCTATGGTGTTACTACTGATCAAACCGTCTCTCCGAGACAATTTTAATGAGTATGACAACATTGGGTTTAAAAGCAGAAATAAAGATTTTAGTTTTCGAAATACTTCCGTTATCTGGAGCCCTGTATTTACAGAGTTGTCCTTCTTTCCATTCACAAGGGAGGCTTTTTAAATTGTGCAGCACCAAAATATTATAAATAAAATTTAAAAAGCGAATTTCTTAGATAAAACCGGTTTTTGTAAAAGAATCACGTCCCACGTAGTTCAAATGGGACCCCAAACAACCGTTTTATGCAGGTTTCTCAAAAACACAATGCGGCTTTAAGAGCACTACTGTCCCATGCAAACAGTGAAGACCCATATCAGAGGGCTCCTAAATTACAGTGCTCCCTCTCTACAACGACACCCAATGGGAGACAGAAAATGTGTGCGTTGTTCGGAGGGAGTCGCTATAGGGAGGGAAATTGGCTTACATTTGCAAATAGCTTGAATCCAGATCAGACAACGCATAACGCCGCGTTTGATCTGGATTCAAGTTATATTTCACCCGTTATTAATGGGTTTTTTCTGTCAAAATGTTAAATATGTAACTTTGAGAAAGCATCAAACGACAACTTTAAGAAGACGATATTACAGCAGTAAAATCGTTAGATATAATTGTGATGTTTAGGGAACTGAGGCAATGGTCGTTGTTCGGAGGGAGTCGTTGTTGGGGCCGTTTGTAGGGAGGGAAGGCTGTAATGCTTTCCAGTGATGCAAGTACAGTAAAACCTCTCTATTACGACCACTACATGTTGTTAATTATTAGGGTGTTTACGATAGGCGACCGCTTAAAGCAAGGTGACAGTGAAACAGAAAGCTCCTTTAGGAGCTTTCTGTTTCACTGTCACCTTGATTTAAGCTGCCACCTCTCTATTATACAATTAATAAGCCTTAGTTTTGGTTATTAATTAGCCTTCGTTTTAGTGGTCGTAATAGCGAGGTTTTACTGTACCTGAATTTAAATGGATGGTGGGTGATTTTTTTATTTTACGGCACTGCGACACAAAATAGATCATATATAGTGCCGATGAATGAGGGGTGAAGATGAGATGATGATGATTTCAAGAAGATGATTTCGGCTTATTCCGTTCGTTGCGAAGCAGCATGTTGGGTGATAAAACATGTACGAGTCTGACAAACTGCTACATGTATGCTGGGGCAGAAAGCATTGGGCCTGTTTCTTGAGGAACTTCTTTCACCTTCACGACGGAAACATTTCCCTATTACCTGCTTTGAATTGGCCATGAATTATTTATTAGTCACAGCACTTCAAGCCTTTAACATATTTATTATTTAAATTTAGTGAGTCCTTTCACTTCCCTTAACTTTAACTGTTGCAATATCGTCTGCTTAAAATTTTCGTCTGCTTTTATTTCTCAAATGTCGATTACAGGCATTTTGACGGGCAACAATTCTATACAAGTATCCGATATTTTGAATCCAGATCAATCGATTGACAATGTGTTGTTTGATCTGGGTCCGAAATACAGCGCCCCTCTCTACAACGACACCCGATGGGACACAACTAATTTGTACGTTGTTCGGATGGAGTCGTTATAGGGAGGAACATTTATTTACATTTGCAGACTGCTTAAACCCAGATCAGACGCCGCGTAACGCGGCGTCTGATCTGGCTTCAAGCTGTTTGTCACTCGTCATTATGTTTATTCTATCAAAATGCCCGATATGAAATTACAGAAAACCAGCAGACGACAATTTTAATCAGACGATATTGCAGCCGTGAAACCTTTAGATCTAATTGTTTTGTTTGGGAAGTGCGACAAGGGTTGTTGTAAGGAGGGCTTAGTTGAAGAGAGGGAGCACTGTATACTTGCAGAAATATCAGTTATATCAGTTATGGGGCCTTCACATACACGATATTTTCTTACGATTCCTTACGGATCGCCAACTCGTAGTCAATCGTATGCATCCGCAAATGATCCGTTAGTGTCCGTAAATAACTCGCAAGGATTCGTGGAAGAAGATGCCCATATTTTTGTGTCAAAATTTTTCTAACGATTGTCCGCGGAGTTATTCTTCCGTAAATCAATCGTAACGATCCGTATCGTAAACCGGTTGTAACAACACGTAATCCTCCGTAAACAGCCCGCAAAGATCCGTAAACAGTCCGCAAGTATCCGTAAACCGACCGTAACGTGTTCGTTGTCATCCGTGGTATTATCGTGGAGGTTTTCGGTCCAAACAGGCATAATCTTGCCAAAAAGACCACACAAATCTAAGTGAACTATTATTTCAGTCATATCGATGTTCTCTCACTTCATGCCAGACACATTGGAAATTGAATACATTTTGGTACTGAAAAGTTCAAACACGTCAGTTCTCTTAGGTAAATCGTAACAACTTATAAAGGTGCGTTTACATACACGGATGTTTCTTACGAGTCCTTTCCTTACGGATCTCCAAACCGTAGTCAATCGCAAAAATCCGGAAATAACTCGTTTAACATCCGCAAACACATCGCAGACGTCCTTTAACAATACGTTACCATCCTCAAAACTCGACAACATCCGTAAGACGAAAATCAATTTTTTTTGACATCTCAAAAACATTTTTACGATAGACTACGATAGACCACGGATGGATTTCTCCGTAAACAACTCGTAAATAATCCGTTACAATCCGCAAATTAGTCGGAAATCGAACGTAACAACACGTAACCCTAACATTTGCAAACAGTTTATATCCAGATTAGACCGCTCGTGGCGACAACTCACATCAGTGCCTACTCAAATTGAGACTAATAATCTTATATTTTGAGAAATGTTTGAAAAAAAATTATAACAGTAACACACCTCAATTGTTGCAGGCGGTAATATATAATATTACTTATGTTTTCTATCGGTACCTTCAGCCAAACATAAATTATTTATTTAATAACCCTTTGAACAAGTAATAAATAATAAACACATAATAGGAGTGGCCTATACCGGTCAATATTTATTTTAGAATTTAACAAAAATTCACTCTTCCACACTCTGTAGTTCCACTGAAAAATACCATTTAGTAAATGGTATGTGTGTCCAAGCACTTATACATAAACTATATGCCAACAGAATTTAAACTCTACTCCAAAACTAGAGTAGAAAGTCCATGGAACCACAACAATCACTCAAACATACATGCTGACAAAACAAACTCTCTTTAACTTGACGACAAAAAATCGTCTATCTGAAAATAAATGAAAATATCAGAATATGCAAATAAACAAATCTTATTGTGTAAACTTAAATGAAAACAACAGTTTTCATTTATCAATTTACATGTATTCCAAAACTCTTTAGGGCTGGGCGGGTGGGTCCATTACACAAGTACGACTTTATACTGTCCGGTATAGCCTCGAATGCCTTGACCACGTGTACAACCAGTATTTATACTGGTCACTAACACGTGACCATCTAAATACAGTCAACACTGTACAAAGCGAACTCAAATAAACAAATTTATGTTTTCTATCAGTACCTTCAGCCAAACATAAATTATTTATTTAATAACCCTTTGAACAAGTAATAAATAATAAACACATAATAGGAGTGGCCTATACCGGTCAATATTTATCGAACTGAAAAAGAACGGGAAAATACGGTTCAACTGCAAAGTTTAAAAGACACATTTTTTCTTGTAGTTTCACTTTCATGAATGTATTTATCTTTTGAAATATCTGAACTCCACCGCCCATGCTTTTTTATCATTCTATCTGACACACCAAGTTCAGACGCGCTAGTGGCTCCACCTGACCTAAAAGAATGTAAACCGTACTGAGAACTGTCAAAACCCAGATCTTTTAAATGACTTAGAAATATTTCCCTGGCCCTTGTATATGACATGTGTTTACCACATCTTAATTTGTAAGTACCAGTCTTTTTAGAAAAATAAATATTTCTAAACAAAAACTCATCTGAATTCTGAAGAATCCCTGCTGATAAGATATAACTTTTCAAATGTTTAACGGCACACAAATTCCCATCTGTTTTAGCAATAACAACTGAACTGCCCTTTTTATACTGATCTGTTTTAGATTTTCTAATCACCAATTCCATACAATCTTCTTTAAAAATAACATCTGAGCGTCTCAAGGCAACCAGCTCACTAAATCTAAGAAAACCTGTAAAACTTAGTAAAGACATAGCTACAAACCGCCTATTAAACAGGCAGTCATCAGTACCTATTATGTTAACTAATTTAACAATATTTTCCTTTGTGAATGGTTTCTTAGATTGATGAGCTTTACCTACTGACCTCAATAAACCTTCTCTAACATTTTTGTACCAAATGAGAAAGACATGGATCTTGATGACCACTCAACTTATGAGCATATGAAATACTGTAAATAACGGCATTTAACTTTGATTCCGAAAAGATAGTATCCTCTAAACTTGACAAATATAATGCTAAAGTATAATCTGAACAAGGAAGAGGTTGAAAATCATATTTCTTACACCAATTACAAAATAAGTTAAATTGTATTTTGTAAGATTTCACAGTATTGTCCGATTTTGAACTCTTAGATAATTTCTTTATATTTTCATGAGCCGACTTCAGTTCTTCATGAACTTGCATAGAATCAATTTCTCTCCACATGCCTGCTTTAAACACATCTGAAAAATGTATAATAAAGCCGACCGTTACATATAAAAAATACATAAATTCATTGCCCACGACAACGTTTCCGTCACATAAAGCAACAACGTTTCCGTTGCCCGCAAATGAAAAAACTATATTGCCCACGACTACGTTACCGTCACATACAGTGACAACGTTACAGTCGACCGCAAATAAAACACTATTGCCCACGACTACGTTACTGTCACATACAGTGACAACGTTACAGTCGACCGCAAATAAAACACTATTGCCCACGACTACGTTACCGTCACATACAGTGACAACGTTACAGTCGACCGCAAATAAAACACTATTGCCCACGACTACGTTACTGTCACATACAGTGACAACGTTACAGCCGACCGCAAATAAAACACTATTGCCCACGACTACGTTACCGTCACATACAGTGACAACGTTACAGTCGACCGCAAATAAAACACTATTGCCCACGACTACGTTACCGTCACATACAGTGACAACGTTACAGCCGACCGCAAATAACACAATTGCCCACGACCACGTTACCGTCGCATCAAGCAACAACATTACCGTCGCCCACAAAACTTGATATAATCGATCATACAATAATAAACAGTCACATAAAATCATTCAAATAAAACACTATTGTCTACGACAACGTAACCCTTATACGCTTCTGTCGCCCACAATTGTAAACAAAATATCATTTTCTGTCATGAAAAACATTCACCCTTCCGATGAATTAACAGTATAAGGGAGGCTACTCAATCTCAACTCTTGAAATTTTCAACATCAGTAATCTCCCTTGTAACAAATCTGACTGCAAGAACTTTGCTATGAAATCTTCTGAAATTAAAGGTACATTTGGGAATTTTCTGGCAATGAAAATATTTTGCCCTTTTTCAAACTCCAAAACATCATATACAAAGTCTCTCTTAGAAAAATCTGCATTAAACAGAATCGGCCAAAACGTCGAACTTGACCATTTAGGTACAATCAACGTAGCAGTCGCATTACAATGTAGTACATGTAAAATTGTCTTTGCAACTAAACAAATTGGCGGCACAAGCCAGTTGTTACACTGACCCCAGTCTTGTGTAAAACAATCCACTGCTTCTGTTTCAAAATCCAAAAACAAAGAATTAAAACGCTTTGTTTTGCGATTTTCAAACGTGGCAAATCTGTCAATATCATGTGGACCCCAAAAGCTGTCTATGTACTCAAAAAACTCCTTAGTCACCTCCCACTCATCAGTACTCGAGTATTTACTTATGCTATCTGCCACTTCGTTCATTTCTCGTGGAATCCACTGAATATTGAGATCTATACTGAAATTCAAACAATGATTGAATATATTCAAAGACTCTTGTTGTAAATTCAACTTTGTGCTTCCACACTTAACAATGTGAACACAATTCTGTGAGTCTGAAAACCACTTAACTTTTCTGCCTCTCAACAAATCCCCGAAAGCTCTTAAAGCTAAATACACAGCTCTTAATTCTCTAAACGTTGAGCTAGTGTCTAATTCTTCTTCTGACCAAACAGAACGAAAAACCCCGTTTTTGCAATTTACTACATATGCCCCTGCCGCGTCTTCAGAAGCGTCTGAATAAACCAACGTTTCTACTGGCAAATACCCTGTTAAGCATCTAACGTTATAACTACGTAGATTATCAAACCAAAACCTGAGTTCGTCTAAACAAGGATCATTGACTCTAACCTTCAAAGGTCTGTCCCAAGAAGTACGTGTCTCAATCACATAATAAGAAAATCTGGTTAATAGACGTACTAAATTCCCTAAAACAGGTTTCATCGAAATGATCTTACCCGTACATTTGGCTAAATTTCTAGCTGAAATTTGAGAAAAATTGTCAAGAGCATATTTTATACTCTCCAAACAATCGACTACTCTTCTTTCTGGGATAGACAAAGAAAATTGCATACTGTTCCAAACCAGTCCAATCCATTCGATTACTTGTACTGGGATCCAAATGGACTTTTCGTTATTAATAACAAATCCTGCTTTAATCAATGTACTTTTAACGAATAACGCGTCAGCTGTAGTTTTATCTAACAACCTATTTGTACCCCACCCATCATCCAAAAACATAACTATCCTGATGCCCTTAAACCTTCAATATTTAACTAACTCTCTCAGAACTTTAGTAAATATGAATGGAGCAGTTGAGCAGCCGAACGGCAAAACTGTAAAACAGTAAAATTTTCCTTTAACAGAAAACCCCAAAAACGTTTGATGAGGAGCAAAAATGTCAATATGGTGATAACCCTGACTCAAATCAAATTTGAAACAGAACGAGCCTGTTTCAAAATATTCCAGACCCGTTTTCCAGTCCTCAAAAGTAAAACTGTCCTTCCACAGATATTTATTTACTTTTCTCAAATCTAAAATTAGCCTCTTTTTTCCTTGTTTATTAATAGAAACACTCAAAGGACTAACAGTATGGGGCACAAAGTCGGTCTGAATTACGCACCTTTTTTGTAAGAGCTCCTGGACAGCAGATTCTACAAAATCTATATTTTCTGAAGCTGACTTATTATTTCCAGATATAGAAGGTTCTGGTACACTAAAAAATGGTAATTTGTATCCATTATTCAAAGTATCTAAAATTTCATTGTTTGTACCAATCTGCTTCCAGAAATCTACATGTGCCTTCAATCTACCTTTAACATTTTTGGAATTACTAGACAAATCAGGCTGAAAGCGTTTTTCCTCAAACTCAAAAAAGTCTTTATCGTAAGGCCATTGAAATAAATACTTATCATTTATCTGTTGACTTGTCTCCCGTGGCGGTCGCTGACACCCCTGTACCACGTTGCCTGTCGTAGTAGTATCCGACCCTTCTGTTATTGTCTGTAACTCGGCATTCAGAACGGTAGTGCCTCCGTTGACCGCAGGAAAAACAGACATCTCTGGCAGTGCTGACACGTTGGCCCCGAAAAAGCTGCTGTGTCTGACTCTCCAATGGGGACTCGAACCTGGGTTGTCTAGCCACACCGGCGTTGCTCGCAAAAGAAGAAAAACGCTTGTAAGGGTGATAAGGGACGGTAGAAGAAGGCTTGGAGTTTTTGAGTTTTTTAACGGCTCTAGATTCGGCTTGCTTGAGCCTCTTTTCATCCTCACTATCCGAACCAAATTGAGGTTTTTCATATTCGTTGACTGTAAGCCAGCCCCCGGGGGAACTATCTGCAACCTGAATAAGCTTATTGCGGTGCTTAACCTTTGATATCAAGTTCAAAACAGTGCTTTCACAACTCTCGGACAAATCAGCAGTTAACAAACTCTCCAAGCCTTCTTGTAGTTCATAGTTAAATTCAAACTGAATTTTATTAGATTCTTTCTTCAACTTCACGGAGTTCTTTGGTTTCTCAGGTTTCAATCCCAAACGTAAATCTTGCTTAAAATCTTTTAACTGTGTATCTAAATAGCTTTTAAAAAGCGAAAACGCCTCAATAGCTGAATCCCCGGGGGACTTACCAGCACGAGCACGTGGCGACGATTCATGTGTCCTGTCCAATTCATCCATTACACAAGTACGACTTTATACTGTCCGGTATAGCCTCGAATGCCTTGACCACGTGTACAACCAGTATTTATACTGGTCACTAACACGTGACCATCTAAATACAGTCAACACTGTACAAAGCGAACTCAAATAAACAAATGTATCGTTTACGATTAAGCCCCTTCACTGTCATCACGTAATGAGCTTTGAACAATTCGTCTACGTTTATTTCTCAAATTTTAATTTTAGGTTAAGGAGTACAAAATTGAGTGTCAAGCAGTTTGGAACCTGACCATGTGTCGCGTCACGCGATGCCATATCTGGATCCAAAACCTTTGCAAGTAATCATTGTACTCGGGCTAAGGCGGTGAAGGGACACGTACAATCAAACTTATATTGAGTGACCCTTTAACTGAAAGAGCGTGCAAGTAGAAAAAACCAGGTGCGACTGCTATAGAACGCGGAGTTTTGTCGTAAACATATCGTAATAACTCGTAAGAAACCGTAATTAGCCCGTAACAACTCGTAACACATCTTAATTCACTCTTAAAAGTGGCAAATATCGTAAGATACCGTAAACTTTTACGGATGTGTGCCATCCGTAAGGAAATCGTAGAAATTCCGTGTATGTGAAGGCCCCATTAGATCGAGAATACCACCAAAAGGGTTAATTTGCGTTTTAATTTCTTCATTATAATCATGACGTCATAACTACACACTGTCACAGAATCGTCTGCTCGCAAACTTGTAGTCTGCTTTTATGTCTAGTGTTTAGAACTGCGGCTTAAAAAGCCCGTATTAGCATGAGTATCAAACAGGATCCTGATCAATCGCCGCGTTTGAGTAAAAAATATTGCAACATTTCAATAGAATGAAACGTTCACATCTGCATTGTCAAGAAATTAACCCCTTCACTGCCGTGACGTCATCAATTTAAAACAAATGTCGTCTGCTTTTATTTCTTAAATTTTAGTTTTTGCTATTTTGACTGAAGAAATATTATAATGAGTTTCAAACAGTTTGGATCCTGATCAGACGCCGCCTAACGCGGCGTCTGATCAGGATCCAAACTGTTTGAAAAAAAACGTTGTGCTCGGGGTAAGGCAGTGAAGGGGTTAATGGACGAGGACATGTCAAGCGATCATAAAACCTAAATAAGATTGTCTATCAGAAATAAAACTTCTAGGATCGTTGCGTGTCAGCCCAGTAGCGCATGCCTTTGATTTATTCCTCTATTGGAGATTTTTAGTTCCACTTTATATAGTAAAGGTGCATGCCAACCTACATGTATACGTCGTTTGCAAATAGATTGTGTCCTGATCAGACGCGTAACGCGGCGTCTGATCTGGATCCTAAATGTTTGTCACTCATGTTCACCTTTTCTTTAGTTTTAAAAAACAAAAATAAAAACTTATTTGGACTTTTTTTTTGCAGACGACATATTTGAAGCAGCAGGCAATTTCAAATCAAATCAAATCAATATTTATTTATTGTCGGAACAGTTTATAACATGTAACATAAGCTATGTATAGCTTTTTACCGACATAAAGAACATAGGAAAAACATCACAAAGCACATACATTTATCACAATATATATATAGCAATCCCATGCAAAACGAGATATTGTATTACAAGATTAAGAGTTATAAATATAGGTATTAAAGAGAATAATAAATTAGCATTACTCAGACCCCTCTCCGCCCCAGAGCATTATGCATCTGTAGCGGAGTTAGAGTATGAGCAAATAATAATAAGAAATAATGCTTTAAAACAATTAAAATATAAGAGATTTTCAGTAAAACCCGTTTATTAAGAAGTTAATTTTAATTCTTGGTAAATGTTAATACTTAATTATCCAATAAAATTTATCAATTAGATCATTATAAAGGATGTAAGACAAATTAAGTCTGTCCGCCGTAGCACCAAATTATAATAATTACTGACGAAATAAAAAATTGTTTTTATCACAGAACTATCTCAGAATATATCACAGCACTCCTTCTGACTAGTGTAGTAACCTCTGAGACATATAAATTATAATACTAAAGAAAACTATAGCACATAAAGCATACAGTGGAGAATCTGTTATTCTTTCCCGTTTAAACGCAAACGTACGCAAACGCAAAGCACTAAAACGTAGAAAAGTACAACTTTTGGACAATTCTGATAATTCTTGTTTATCTTGGTGGCAAACAGTTTGGAGCCTGATCAGACGCCGGGTTACCCGGCGTCTGATCTGGCTCCAAACTGTTTGCACTGCAAATAATAGTTTTAGCGTTTTACGCGTTTATTGGGAAAGAATA
Source organism: Gari tellinella (assembly GCA_922989275.2). Classification (NCBI taxonomy): domain Eukaryota; kingdom Metazoa; phylum Mollusca; class Bivalvia; order Cardiida; family Psammobiidae; genus Gari; species Gari tellinella. The sequence goes on along the minus strand of OV277860.1, from coordinate 60,253,061 downwards.
ACAGATTCTCCACTGTACTATAAGCACATATATTCAATCAAAACTAGATAGACAGAAGCTAACTTAAAATAAGCAGGGGCCCAGACAAGGGGAGTAATCAGGAGAACCAGAATGTTTAGTACATAACCCTAAGGTGTGACCACTCATCGGAATTAACTTTAAGAGACAATTCCAGTGAGTAGTCTCGCCCTACAGTTTGGCTAGACAAAAGAAAACGATTTAGGGTGATAACGGTTAAGAAACCTTTAAAACCATAATCCTGAAAGTTTTAATTAATAAATTTATACGGCTTACAATGTATAAGAGCCTGAAATTATTTTTTTCTTTTTCTATAAAGTGCCTAGCGCCCCAATGAGGCCCTGGACCGTCGGGGAACCTAGGTTGTCCCCAGTCGCCTCGCTGATGACTCCACTTTAAGGGTGTATAAAACTCATGAATTTGGGACATTTTCAACGTATATGAAAACACTCTATGATGGTTTTGAAATGAAAAGCAATTTAAGATAAATGAAAAAAAGAGAAAAAGTGTACATTTTGGTCTACAACCTTTGGCTCTACGGCCATTTTAAAAGGTGTAAAATTTACCCCACCCACTTTTTCTTATTTTGTCCTTTTCAAACAGCCCGCTTCAATAAAATCCTTTTCAAATGATTACAAACATGATAATTTAGTTTTGTGTTATTTTTTATGTCTATGGTAGTATTTCTTCATACTAAAACTAATTTAAGACAACACAGGCACCAAATGTGAAATGTATAAGCTGTAAATATTATCGATATGGTACTTGTTTTTAAATTTTATCAAGGGAGATAACTCCTTTATATTCAATAACTCACTAACCTATCAATTTCTTTTCATATTTTGAATTGCCTGTGTATGGATTTTTATCTGGTAGAATATAAGAAAAAGTTAGATTTTTTTTTTTACTATTTCTCAATACTTTTTGTTTTAAAAAAAAATCATTACCCATAAAACCATGTGGGATTCAGAGATATATATTTTCCAAATCTGGTGCCTATTTGGTATGGATTTAGTTTCTGTATATCAAAATATTTCCACAGAAATGAAAAACATAATGAAAACAAAATTACCATGTTTGTTTTTATTTAAAACAAATTTTATTGAAGTTTATACTTTAAATTTGACAAAATTTGAGAAAAAGTCTGAATTCGACACATCTTTACATGTACCAAATTGCCGTAGTGCAAAATAATGCAAATCTACGTATGTTTTTCCCCTGTTTTTTCATTTATCATAGACAGTTCTTTCAAAATAAACATGAAAGCAAAAAGGTTAAATACTTTTGAAAAATTCGCTTATGGGTTTGATATACCCTTAAGTCTGCCTTTCTACCCGCCTCTGATCAGGCTCCAAACTGTTTGCCATCAAGATTAACAAGAATTATCAGAATTGTCCAAAAGTTGTACTTTTCTACGTTTTAGTGTTTTGCGTTTGCGTACGTTTGCGTATAAACGGGAAAGAATAACAGATTCTCCACTGTATGTTCTTAAAGAAATATTTTCTAAATCCTGACAAATGGTAGCTCACAGCATTCTGCTTTACTTTCAACGATTTGTAATGAGTAATGACATGTGCATACCTAAGTGACCGCTCAATGTCGGTTATTTTTTCTATTTTCAGATAAAACATTTTCCACGAGTTCGTCTTGAATCATTCCCTTTTTCTCACTATCCTGATCACGTGAGTGGGTTGAGGGGGTATGCCTGGAAACCTATCATAATACAGGTAAATGGCTGCTTAGATCCTTAGCTACAAGAAGAATGGTACCACTTTATTAACCATAATATGTAACGATTCCACTCCCGAAGTCGCCTTAAGCTGATTTTCGCAAACAGATTGGATCCAGATCAGACGCCGCGTGACGCGGCGTCTGATCAGGACCCAAACTGTTTGACACTCGTTTTGAAATTTCGTTATTCATTCTACATTTAATCTAACTTGGAATCAATATTGCAGATATCAATATTGAAGCAGACGACAATATAGCGATGAATGGGGTAAGCACCTCGCGATTAATTTGGCGGTGACACGGTTGATGGTCAATCGATTTATTTTTTCAGAAAATATTATGTTATGTTTTGCTGTTATGTTAAGTTATGGAGTGTTGTTATATTATGTTGGGGTGCGTTGTTATTTTTTTCATTATGTTATGTTACGTTATACATTTGTATAATTTGGCGTCTGATCAGAAGTCAAACTGTTTTACACTCATTTCAATATTTCTTAAGTCAAAATACCTAAACTTTAAAATTGGCAAATAAAAGCAGACGATAAAAATTATTGCATCAATTTATAAAACTGCTCTTTTCTAATACTTAGAGATCGAAATATTAGAAAAGAACAGTTTTATAAATAAATCAAAATATAATAAATTCATACCAGTGTTTTATCGTGCAATCGAACACTGGTAGGAGTTTAGATGCGTAGTAATTTAATCACGAGGCCTTTAGGCCGAGTGGTTTAATTACAAGCATCTCAACGACAACCCGTGTTCGATTGTTAGATAAAACACTGATATTAATTTATTATTTCGATTCTAACACATAATTTAACCTAAATTTGCACCGAAGCAACGGCGCTACATTTCTTGGCGTACGCATTTTCGAAGCCACATGACGTCACGTTAGAACGTTACAGCGCGTGAGTGTTTTATTGAGAATACAAACACCGATACGTTCCTTCTTTTATTTGATAGGGGTGTGTGCGAACTGCGAAGTGTGTTAGATTACTATTTTGATTCCCTATAGTATTTGGAATATTGTAATAAGAATTGTTCAAAATTGATGACGTCACGGCAGTGAAGGGTTTAAACTGTGTTTTTCTTTTGCAGATACTTTTACGACAACACGGATTCGTCATGTGGATGGATGCTTCCATTCGGTTGATTTATGCGAACTTGAACGAGGTGTTCCGATTATCTAAAACAAACGGAATTGCCTTCCGACACGCAAACGGGCGATTGCTGAACCAAACGGACATCGACACGTTTAAATTCTTGAATGAAAATCCCTGCAACTTTAAACATTTTACCGAAATAGAGGCAAATCTAATTGTGCTATACAGAACACAGTTTATAAATGACTACATAATGAAACCTGTTGTTTCTTGTGCTCTTTCTTTCGGTTGCTTAGTAACCAAGAATTCAGCTGCAATTAAGTCGTGCCCGGATGGTTTAAGACCCTACCACGCTTGTCATAGATTCGACCAGTCAGTATTTGCCATTATATTACGGCGCCTATTTCAAGATGATAAAAGATACTGGATACCAAAGAACAGTGGGGTATTTGTGTGTCGAGGGCCAGAAAGACCTGTAAAATTCTTACCGGATTCTATAAATCAACAAATTGTTAATATTAAGAAGTTCTTTGATGCGCAAAACCACGCTCGATGCTCAACAGGTGACAAATGGTACTTACCTGCCTATGGCATTGATGAGTAAAATTTAACCCATTACTCCGTAAATACGCATGCAGTTTACGCATTTATTTTATTCCTCCACCGAAGAAAATTGTTCAAATTTATACAGTAATGGGTATGTATCATAAGATTATTAATAAGATTATTTTTACATTCAAGTAGATCTGAAAGCAGGCTAAAAGAAAAGCAGATGCTTTACTTGTAACCTTCTTTAAGTGGTCACCCGTCTTCAAAACTTAAAACAGACTATAGGGTAATGGGCTCATTTACACTTAACTCATTCATCCCTAAAACTTCAAATGGACAATTCAAGTTTCCAATTAATTCTAGTCCATTTACACTATTCATGGTCTTTTATTTACATTACTTTCAACCTGCTTTAAGCTATCATCTGCTTGAATGTATAAACTATTTTATTCAGTGTATGAAAAAACCAAAGACGTGAAATGGCGTATTTATTGTGTAATGGGTTAAAGAAATGAATGGTTGGAAACGGGACTATATTAGTTGTACAGTTTCCTCACAGTGTACATGAGGATTTCTTCCCGGCTGAGGTAAATCATGTTGCCCGAGCCGTCACACTGTGAAGAAACTGTATAACGAATTTATTATACTGCAAAAGTTTCACTGTTCAAATGAAATATTTAGGAATTTGTCGTGTACATCGCTCGTAGTAAATTATAACAAAGTCGCGCCAAAGCAGATAACGTTGAGCATAATGACGTCATGTTTCTGACGTTATTCATTAGAAAAATGGGCATACTCGTATATTTCGACGTCAAACTTTCCCAGAAATAATGCGACTATTGAAAGATCAAAACACCGATTGGTTCTTAGCCGAAAATGGACTTAAAACGGAGGATGCACGATTGAATGCACTCAATCCTGTCGAGCAATCGGCCATCTTATATTCTGCAAAGCAAGCCTCAGGGACCTGTCAGCCAATGAAAACAGCTGCATTTCCATGTACCCAGTCAGCTCACAGGGTACATGGGATTATGTCTAGGGCTTGGTGACCAATGAAAAGTAAGGAATTTACTTTGCAGTATAATAATATTAGTTATACAGTTTCTTCACAGGGTACATGAGGATTTCTTCCCGACTGAGGTAAATCATGTTGCCCGAGCCGTTAGGCGAAGGTTACATGATTTTACCAGCCGGGAAGAAATCCTCATGTACACTGTGAAGAAACTGTATAACGAAGTTATTATACTGCAAAGTTTTCACTGTTCAAACGAAATATTTCGGAATTTGTCGTGTACAGCGCTTATAAGATAGATAGATAGATAGATAGACAGATATGATTTTATTCTTCCTTCAGACTAACAAGTCCATGAGGCATGTAATGCATGTTGTAAACAAACAAAGGCATGTAATACATAAACAAACAAACAGTTATGACAATAAATATGCATTTAGCGGAGAAGATGTAAGTAAAGAAAAAATTAAAATTATGATTTCAGTGATATTGACTTTAATCAGAATTGATATCATTATCACCATTATCATAACTTAATTTTCTTAAATCAAATATCTATTATATTTGTGCTAGAAAATACTGATGTCATTAATTTTCTTAAATCAAATATCTATTATATTTGTGCTAAAAAATACTGATGTCATAAGAATAAAATATATCTTATACTAGTAACATTTAAACAATTATTGGAACTCGAATTTAAATTAAAACATTAATTTGCACCGAAAACTTATACTAGTAACATTTAAACAACTATTGGAACTCGAAATTAAACAAAAACATTCATTTACATAGAAAACCTTTACAACCCAGCAAACAGACTAGACGTAGACTGAACTACTCCAAACAAGCAGTTCAACCTGGTACACTCCTTTTGCATGTAAGTACATGTACATGTAATCATGAAGAATTTGAATCATCTTCATCATAACTACAGTATTAGTCATCAGATCAAAGAGGTTTAGCTTGAAATGCATAGTGAACAAACATTGATAAATTTCTAATAGTCTTAACATCAAAACTAGTCATTAATTTTGTAAACTTCAACATACTTGGCCTTTTCCAATAATATTCTGAAATATATTTTACTCTTAAATCTTGGAATTGAATACATTTTAATACAAAATGAAATTCATCTTCCAATGTGGAACATGCACTACATTTTCTATCATTGAATGCTATTGGCAATGGTTTATTCCATCTCCCTGTTTCAACTGCTAACCTATGAGAAGATAATATAAGTCTACTCATAGACGTACAAAACTTCCCTACATTAACAATATTTAGGTATGGCTGTATTCCAAAATTGGATATTTTTCTGTAACACAGAGCTCTACTTGATTCATTAAGCCTATTATTCCAATTCTGTACAAACTGATCATTTAACTTTGTTTTACAAGTGATATAAACATTTTTGCATCACCGACAGTTTGTGATAACCAAACGTGGTAGAACCCTAAGCGACAAATAAGATCTTTCAATATAGAACACCAGTTCACATGATTATTTATTTCATGCTCATCTTTCAGCAAACGATATATTTTGTTATATATTTATCTTCTTTTGTATGTAAAATCTTAACCCAGTACTTAATAATGTTTAAGCATCTTTTAGTTTGGTATGTAAATCTTCCTAGCTCTCCATAAATGAAATCATTTTGAGTCGTTTGTTTTACACCTTAAAGTTGTTTGCAAAATTGTAGGTGGGTCCTTTCGATAGAAGGTGCATTCGAGAAGCCCCATACCTCACTAATATAATTCAGTATTGGACTTATTAGTTTATCAAACAGTTCTAATTTGTGAGATGGGCTTATATATGTAAACTTATGTAAGTGTTTATTCAGCTTAAATATAGCCGTGTGTGCTTGACCTGCTAACGCAATTTGGGTATGCTGAAACGATCCACCAGATGTAAAAGTAACCCCTAAATATGTGAATTTGGTAAGGATTTCTTTTTCTGTACCATCATAATAATACTTTTGATGAGATGGTAGTTTCCCTCCTTTTCTGAATACCATTATTTTTGTTTTATTTGTGTTTACCTTTAGTTTCCACGTATTGCAATATTCTTGAAGAATATTTAACCCTTTTTGTACCTGCGATGCATTTTCTGCAAACAGTACAATGTCATCTGCGTATAGTATTAAAAATACTTTAAATAAATCTATATTTAAACCATCTACGCCACCTTTGATGTATTCATCTTCTAGATCATTTAAAAACATTGAAAACAGAAACGGCGACAAACCAACACCTTGTCTTACACCTAAAGTGCATGGCATAGTATCACCAAGCTTATTATGGTATTTTACTCTTGATTTAACACTTTTGTACATCGATTGTATTATGTTAAGCATATTTCCTCTGACACCTAATTTTATTCATTTGTACCACATATTTTCACGAACTACATAATCAAAGGCTTTTGTAAAATCAACAAATCATGAAATGTACAAAATAATTGCTTTCTCCTATTAATGAAACTTGATATAAGACCATTTAAAACAAAAATGTTATCTACAGTACTCATATTAGCTCTGAACCCAGCTTGGGCTTCAACATAATACGTTATAATTTTCAGCCCAGTTTTGCAATCTATTATTTAATACTCTAGTAAATAATTTTCCGACGCAGCTTAATAATGTGATTCCTCTATAATTCGTTGCATCATCTGGATTCCCTTTTTATTCAGTGGTATTATATATCCCTCAGATCATCTGTCCGGAAAATAGCCCAATCTAAATATCTTGTTAAACATAGATTGGAGAACAGGCATGAGAATTTGCTCTGCATTTATTAAGAATTCATTGAGTATTGAATCTGGACCTGCCGATCGATTGTTTTTTAACTGTTTAATAGCTTTATGAATCTCTTCATTCAAAATATCCTTATTAAGTTCATCAAACATAACATTAAATTCATCTTTTTCATATCTTTCAATAAAATGAAGTACATCTTCATCTGGAGTAAAGAAAGGATCACAAGAGTTGTTAATAGTTTTGAAGTACTTTTCAAATGCTGACAATGGAATATTTGCTGGTTTAATGCCAGCAGTTTCCTTGAGTAAATTCCAATATTCTCTGGCATTCTTTCTCTTTGCATTTACAAACTGAGTAGTTTTCTCCTTATCATAATTATATCTGTTTTGCCTTAATAGAGCTTTGTATTTCGACCTAGCCTCAACCATTTTAAGCCTATTCTCCTCAATAGGGAACTGTCGGTATATATTTAAAATTATATGAAAACATTTTTTTTTATCATAACACTCTTCATTATACCAAGGTAAGTTATTATCCATTTTCCTTTCTGAATTGGTTTGAGCTGTCGTATTTACCTTTTTCAAGCATGTGTGGGCAGCATCTTTAAAAACACATTCAAACTTTTCCAAGCAGCCATCTAAAGTAGTTCTATTTGAACAGCCATTTAAAGTATCAACGAGATCAATTAATGTTCTTTTACATTCAGATGTATCTAATTGCTCCAAATAGCTTTCTTTTTTCTCACTATTCCATACATACTTAAATTTGATATCATCATATATTTTTGTACATGCATCTTGACAAGGTAAATCTAGATCTAGATTCTCCTCTTCTCCCTCACAAAAATTCACATTATTCTCTATATGAAAAGTAGCTGTAAATTCAACAAGGCAGTGGTCAGACAAAATATTGGGATCATTTACACGAAAATGAGTAATCTTCTCAAACATATCTGGTCTACAAAGTACATAATCTATTACACTGGACCAAACACTGTTTACAAATGTGTATTTCCCAAGATTTTTATCATCTCCAATTCTCCCATTAAGTAAACGTAACCCAGACTGCTTACATAAATCAAGTAATAAGCCACCATTGTTATTTGAGTGACCACTATCTTGTGAATATCGTTGTAATATGGCATCCTCTTGATACTCATCTGGCAATATATTACTATCAACAAGAAACATATTATCATCAATAACAAAATCTGGGGACAAGCTAGTCCGCGCGTTGAAGTCGCCTCCTAAAATAAAATACCCATCATTGTTGCAATCATTTTCAGCCAATATCAAAGAATCCAATAATCGATCAAATATGTTGTCATCAATAATCGTCTGTCTACTACTCAGTATTATTATTATTATTATACCAGATTTATATAGCACTCTTTTCACACAGGGGTTGTGCGTTCAAAAGCGCTTTACATGAAATAACACAAATGTACCTACAAATCGAGAAAAGACAAAATAACTACAATTAGATCTGAAATAAAACATGAATAAACATACAAAAGACAGACCCCAACACGGCGATCACATTACCCCCATCAATCAGCAATGAACCGACCGGCTAAAGATTGCCGACCAATGGAAATAATAGCAGAGCGCCCAATGCAGGCCGCCTAATGTAACATAACTAGGACAAAAGCATGCGAACATAACTAAAAACTCGATAGAAGATCAATGACATGTTTAAAAATGGTGAAAGCTGTCCAAGAATTATACCACAGACCCCACCAGTCATACTCCCGCTAACTACTAGTATTAAAATTCAAGCTCTGTTTTACTTTCAACCACTAGTTTGGCTTAGCTTGGAAAATCCATACTGTCCACTAGTGTTTGAGCTAAACAGGCACGGGCAAACGGTACGACTCCAGAACTCCCATTTAGACCCACAATATCTACAGCAAGAACACAGCTCGTAGATAGCAGTCATCCATTTCCTAATGTGTTCTAATAATAAATATTAAAGAAGTGTGTTTTCAGACGTTTTTTGAAGACTGCAACTGAGCTCGCATCTCTGATGTCTGATGGTAGACTGTTCCAGAGCTTTGGGGCTGCATGCATGAAACTTCTATCCCCAAACCTCACCAAACGACTCCTCGGTACAACCAGCGATACTGATTTAGTCGCAGACCGCAGCTCTCTTCGAGGTTTATACACATCAAGCATATTGACAATGTACCTTGGAGAATCATTGCACATGGCTTTGTATGTAAGTGTCAGAATTTTGAATTCAATTCTGTGTTGAACTGGAAGCCAGTGAAGATCCTTCAAGACTGGAGTGATGTGATTGTACCGAGGGGTCCTGGTAATGATGCGGGCTGTTGTATTTTGCACACGCTGTAGTTTGCATAGTGAGTTTTGGGGAATCCCATACAGCAGTGAGTTGCAGTAGTCAATTTTTGAAGTGACCAGAGAATTGATCAAGGTCTTTGTAGCTTCTGGAGAAAGGTACTGTCTAATATGACCTATCTGCCGCAGCTGTGCGTAGCCAGATCTGCACACAGCGTTAATGTGCTGTGTCATGTCCATTTGGGAATCTAATCTTGCCCCAAGATGCTTCATACACAATGATGGTTTGATTTTAGAGTTTCCCACTTGAACGTAAAAATCTCCAGGAACGTTAAACTTTTTTGAATGAAATAGTATGACCTCAGTTTTGTCAGTGTTCAGCTTCAACATGTCCTGGTGCATCCATGATACTATGTCTTGTAGACACCTTTCGATTTTTGAAAGGGCTTCTTGTTGACAAGATGTGTCTTGAGGTTTAAATGACAAGTATAACTGCGAATCATCTGCATAGAAGTGATGATCCAGCTGATGATTTCTGCAAATTGAGCCGACAGGTTTTGTATACAAGATGTAGTTTTTCGACCCCAGAACTGACCCCTGTGGCACACTATATTTCATTTGAACTGGGGGAGATAATTCGCCATCTACTGCGACTGTTTGGTAACGGTCAGTAAGGTATCAGGTCATCCACTTTAGTGGGTTTCCAATAATTTTGAAGTCCTTTTCAAGGCGATTGAGTAATGTTTCATGATCAATTGTGTCAAATGCGGCAGATAGGTCAAGCATCACCAGAATTGTGATTTCATTCTTATCAAGATATTGCAAGATGTCCATTCGAACTTTTAGAAGAGCAGTTTTTGTAGAGTGATGCTTACGATATTCTGACTGATGCTGTTCATGCAGATTGTTTGTGGTCAAATGGGACTCAATGCGTTTGTCTACTACCTTTTCTAATACTTTTGAGAGAAATGGCAAATTTGATACAGACCTGTAGTTCTTAAGATCTTTTGTATCTACTTACTTACAGATACTTACAGATCCTCTTCTTAGAGCTGGCATTAAGATGCCACTAGTCTCAGCTCCACGTCGTCGTCTTGGGTATCTTCGTTATTTAATTTGGTTTCAGTTCCGGTTGTTAAATTGGATTCGAAATTAAATTTTACTTCTTGATTTTTCCAGTATTGATCGAGCCTATGTTCGAATATGTGTACGTTTTTAGAGGAGATTACTTTTTCAGGTAGATTATTCCATATTTGTACAATTCTGTTAGTGAAGAAGAATTTTCGGGTATCTTTATTTGATCTCTGCTGGTACAATTTTTTACTATGTCCCCTTGTATTATCAAAATGAGCAAAAGTTAGAAATGGGAGTAATGCTGTGTCATATATTCCTGTTAGCAGTTTGAATGTTTCTATCATGTCTCCTCTTTTCCTACGGTAAACAAGGGTTGGTAGCTTCAGTTTAAGTAATCTTTGTTCATAGGTTAGATCTTTCATGCCTGGTAGTAATCTGGTTGCTCTTCTCTGGACATTCTCTATAGCTGTGATATGTTTCTTTTTGTGTGGGTTCCAGGTTGAGTATGCATATCCTAAATGTGTGCGAACTAAGGCTTTATATAATAATAAGAAAGTTTGATTGTCCAAGAAGCTGAAGGTCCTTCTAATTAAGCCCATGATACTATTTGCTTTGTTGATTTTTTCATTAATGTGGTCTTCGAAATTTAATTGGTTGTCAATAGTAACCCCGACATCTTTTTCTTTTGTTGTTGATTTTAGTTTTGTGTTGCATAGTTCATATATAAATTCTTCACAATTGGGTTTTCCAGCAGTTAAAACTTTGCATTTGTCTGGATGAAATTTTAATAACCATTTTTGCGACCAAAGTTGGAGTTCTTTCATATCTTGTTGCAGAGTTTCCCGGTCTTGTAGAGATATTATTTCTTTAAAATACTTTTGTGTCATCCGCGAACATGTAACATTCTGATTTTAAGGTATCTGGAAGGTCGTTAATGTAGATGACAAAAAGGATAGGACCAAGTACACTTCCTTGCGGTATGCCACTAGTTACAGAGGCCCAGTCTGAGAAACTGCTCATTACTTTAACACATTGTTTTCTGATGCTTAGGAAAGACTTGACCCAGCTCACTATATTTTCTGATATTCCATAGTGTTCGAGTTTGTATATAAGGCGACCATGGGGAACAGTATCAAAGGCTTTCATGAAATCAAGGTATATGCAATCCAAACTCCCGCCTTTGTCTAAGATCTTTGTCCAGTTTTCTAGAACGTGTAATAATTGAAGTGACGTTGAGCGTCCAGAAATGAAACCAAACTATTTAGGTGAGAATAAGTTGCTATTCTTCATATGGTTAACAATATGATCACGTACAAAAGTCTCAAGCTGTTTGCAGAGAATGCATGTTAAGCTGATAGGTCTGTAATTAGATGCTAACTTTCTGTTTCCTTTTTTATATATTGCTGTTATACATCCTTCACGCCATTCCTCTGGAATTGTCATAGTTTCAATTGAAGTTTTGAATATGATTGTTACTGGTTTTGATATCACATCATGTAAGTCATGTAAGAATCTGGGATGTTCCGTCTGGGCCTGGGGATTTGCTAATGTTGAGTTCGCTTAATCTTTTCTTCACATTTCCTTCCTCTATCACAAGTATACTCATTTTAATATTGGTTTTATTTTCATTAAGACTTGGGAGGTTATCCGTGTCGTTTTCTTTTGTGAATACACTTGAGAAGAATTCTGATAATGTGTTTGCTTTTTCTTTATCGTTGCTAGTTAGGATTTTTAATTTCAAAGTCATTATTCATCACCAGGTCAGAGATTCCTGTTCTAGTTTTAATCTTCCCTTTTGTATACTGCCAGAACTTTTTTGGGTTTTTCTTATTGTCTTTAGCAATTTCCAACTCTTTGTTTTTAACCGCTTTACGCATTATTGTTTTTACTTTGTTTCTCTGTTTACAGTACTCCCTGTGTTTATCAGGATTTCTCGACTCTGTGTATCTGGTCCATAACCTATGTTTCTTACGAATTGCCTCTAATGTTTCTTTGTCAACATTTGCTTTGCCTTTTCTGTCTTGAATTGGTCTACACATCCTGTGTGGTACATATTTGTCTTGCGTTGTGAGTAATTTGTCTTTGAACAAGGCCCATTGATCATTTACTGTTTGTCCTATTAACATGTCATTCCACTTAACTGATGATAGTTCTTGTTTCATTCCCTCTATGTCAGCCTTGTCATAATAATATTTAATCTTCTCAGTATTGTCCTGTTGAATGTAGCAATTAAAAGTAAAGTTTATTAAACAGTGATCACTTTTACCGATTGGACTACAGTATTCAATATTAGGTACCATGCCCTCCTCATTTGACATTATCAAATCTAGTATATGTGGTTCATTGTTGATACGCGCTCTTGCTGGCTTAATCACATGTTGAAACAAATAACAATCTCTCATAGTTTCTATAAACTTGAAATATATGATATCTTCAGCGGATGAAGTACTCCATGTTTCCCAGTTAATCTTTTCCAAGTTAAAATCACCCATTATAAGAATGTGGCTATATTTTGCATCATTTATCTCTCTGAAAAGCTTCAGTAGATTTTCATTATTAATGTCTGTCCCATTACTACTTCTGTATATGCATCCAACTAAAAGTTTGTCACCATCGACTAATTTAATACTTGTCAATACAGATTCCTGAAATTCAGTTTTAAATTCCATTGGGTTTGCTTGAATCATGTCCTTTACATATAGTGCTACTCCACGACCTGTATTGTTTTGTAGATTGGTACTAAATAGTTCGTAACCATCCAATGCTATTTCACACGGAGATAAAACATAACGAAAGTTTTTTGGTTTAACCTCAGTAATTCCTACAAATGCTGGTTTTTTTATTCTTGCATAGTAATCTGAGTTCATCAATTTTATTTGTGAGGCAATCTGCATTAGTGTATGTACAGTTTAAAACATCTAACTTGTGCAAAGAACGTTGAAACTTGTCGAACTGTCAACTTGAACTTAACTGTCTGAACTGTCAACTTTATAACTCGTAACATTAACAGGGTTTCTTTTACTTTTTCTTAGTCCTCTTTCAACATTCTTTTCAGATACCTGTTCCATGGCAGCCCTCTGACCTTGTACCTGAATTTTACTGATTCTTGGGTTTTCTTCCATGCCTCCCAAAGCATTGCCCTAGTGTCTTCTCTCTCTTTCTGTGTCATGTCATGATCCACATTCACTGATGATAGTGGCCCTACGACGGATTTAAGTTTAGAGATATTCAAGAACAGTTTCTTCTTTGTGGTCTCATCTCTTAATGTGATAAGCAGGGGTCTAGAGTTGACTTTACTGTCCTCCTCATCATCAGTTTCATGATTTTCTGCCTGCTCTGATTGGTTTGGTTTTGAATCTTTCTTTTTGCCGAGGCGTACAACCCTAACTATATCGTTCTCTTTTAATTCAACACCAACATGTGCACCTATTTGCTTTACTATGTCTTTATTTACTATACACAGAATCACTAACCGCTGCTTGATCTCCAATTTCAGAGTCTTTTACCTGTGTGTTTGTTTTGAGTTGAGTCCCTTTGATCATTTCCTTTACCGTGTCAACAGTCACAAAAGAACTACTAGTAGCCTTAGTTTCAAGAGTTATTAGTCTTTGTTCACAAGTTTCTAAGAAGGCTTTACATTTTTCCTCAATTTGCCTGTCTGCTTTCAGATTCTTTTCAACTTTTTCATTGTATAGTGGGCAGAACCACTTTATATCCTCCCTTGTGCTCAACTGTGTATACGTTTTTGCGGGCATGTCTAGAAATTGAATACAGTAATGGTTTACACAGTAATCACATTCAATCACCTTATCGATTTTCTTAGCGAATTTGTTTTTGCACATGTGACATGACCAACCTTCATTTTCACAGACTGATTTCCGGGAATTCTTTACATTTCCTGATTTTCTGGTGCTCATTTGTAATGTGCCTTTTTTCTTCCGGTCACCTTTCCACGCTTCATTTGTATCACTGTCACCATTTTCTGAGCTCATAATGACTAATTCTATGTACCTGATTTGCAGGCTCTTAAAGTGTTGATAGATCTACCTGAAGTTTTGTAAATTTTATTTTTTTAAAAAGAGATTGTCACTCGAAGAGATTTATGATCTTTTTAAGAGAGATTGTCACTCGAAGAGATTATGATCTGTCACTCAAAAATGATGTAATTTAAAATATTGTCACTTAAAGAGATTTATGAACTGTCATTCAGAATGATGTAATATATCAATTTTAACAACCAGACATAGGTAAGTTGCTTCCTTGGGTGCACCCCGTCTTTGTAGAGTGTCCAATTTGTGTAATTTGCCGTCCTTGACCTTTTTCTTCTAGTGTTCCCTGTGTCGAAATTAAAATTTGATGCCAAAACAGAATTTTCTAAGTTAATCTCTCTAATCTTATGGTTCAGGGTATCGATTTGATTTCTATGCAGATTATCTTCTTCTTCATATATTTCTCGTTCAGAACTTGTTTTGGTTTTGTTCCAATATTAAATGGAGTGATAGGTCGTCTCTAATAAAATGACTTTACAATTGTTTTGTTTGATTAGTGTTACGAGTTCACGGTATTTTATCGAGATCAGGTTTTTTCAAAAGAGGTCTTACATGCGACTTTTTGAATTCTTTTGGAACATACGCAGATTCCAGCGAAGAGTTCACAATTTTTGTTAACGACGGTAGGAGCTCGTCAAAGCATAACTTTAAGAGCCATGTAGGTATTGGGTCGAGTTCACAGGATTTACATGGGGATGCTTTCACAATCTCCCCAATTTCTGCTGCTGTAGCAGAGTCAAAGCTTTCTAAAGAGTTCATTGAATGCAACGTTTCTGTGATGACTGGGGTGCATGGCGTTGATTCAGAGGCAATGCCTGTCCGTATTTTGTCTACCTTTTCAATAAAAAAAGTCGCTGAAATCATGCGCAAGTTGTTTTGAGGAGACATTGTTTGGCAGTGCAATTTCACTCACTGTTTGCACCCAGGAGATGTTTAGTGACTTTGAAAAGACTATTCGAATCCCGTTGACAGGATTCTACTTTTTCTGTATAAAAATTAACTTTTTACTTTGCTAACAATTTATTTACTTTAGCACACTGCTCTCGATAAAGTTGATGATCAATTATGAGTTTGGATAATTTCTACTTTCGTTCCAACTTACGCTTTAAATGTTTAGCATCGTGAAGTTCCCGGGTGTACCATGGACATGATGGCCTGAGAGTTATGGTCTTAGTGCTCAATGGTGCATGCTTATTGATCAGAGTTTTAAGTTCGTGTGTATAAACACTGACAATTTCGTCAACATCTGTCATTTGCAGAATTTCTTTCATTGAATCTGAGTTGATGATATCTCTTTTAAACGATTCGACATTAATATCCCTAAGCCTTCGAAATGAAACAGTTTTTCTGATGGATGAAGGTTTTTCTACCTTTGCATTGAAAGACACAGAGAAATGGTCTCGAGAGATTTTGCCTCAGTACTGTCATCTGGCTATACGTAACACAACCCTATACATGTATATAGATCTTTATCAATATGCAGTCTATCACGTGCTATTTTCAACCAAAGAATATCGTCTGCGTTTTTGTAAAACAATGTGTCTTCTGATGTCAGATTATTTCTAACATAAGCCGCTATTCCACCTGAGTTTCTCTTGCAAGATGATTACGTTTAGTTCTATTAAGATAAAAACACTCAAAACCTTCAACATTCAAATCGGAATGTTCACCTGTCAATGTTTCTGTGAATAAAATTATATCTTTACATTTAAAAATCTCGTTCAAATATTCACTTTTTAATTTATTAGATCTAGTTCTTTTAGTCACTAAGCCTTGTGCATTTAGCATTGAAAACCGAAGACAACATTTGGACACCTTCTTCTGACTGTCCTACACTGCATGACCTGGACCGTGGGAACCTGGGGAATCCCAAACGTCATCAGGGGATTCCGAGTTCGTTACGTCATCTTTTCTAGTTATGACGTCACTAATGTCAATGAGAGACAACCCAGACTCTTAATTTACCTGCTGATGTAGTTTCGCCACTAGATGTCTGCTTAACGGAAAAGGGACGACGCGTTCTGGCGAAAATGATCTCGATCTACGCGCTGTTCTTTCAATTGATCGCGACACATGCGTTCCTCCCTCTGCCATTTTTTCTGAATGTCATTCATTCTACTGATTTTATTAGCAAAAATACCTTACCTGCTATGAATCTTGCTATCGGTTATAGAACTAGATCTACTACTTTACCAGAAAAAGCGAAGTCCACCTGAGCTATCCTAGTATAGCACCGCATATACGCCCGCACTGCGGCTGTCCGCTTAATCATATAGACGCTTGTCTAATTATCCACATGGTTTTTTCTGGTCGCCATTTGAACTTCACGAAGATTCTCTAGGCTCCCAGATTTTCCTGCTTTACTACGTTCTTCGATTCTAAGTATCATTTATTATTATCTGATTTTTATCTTGAACATTTTTCCCCTAGATTTATCCTATTTTCGAGTGAATATTTAATTTAATTAACTTATTCTACTCGTTTTATTGTCTTTGTTACATTGTAGGGTCCCAGCATGCCCCAAATAAAAGGTTCATGCGGGCATAACAAGGCGAGCTGGGATGATCACAGCAGCTGTCTGGGCTGCTGTGGTTGCTCCAGCTCCGCCCCTTGTTCCCTGTCCTCCAGCTGGTCAACCGACACTTGGGCCAAGCTGGAACGGAGACGTTCTTATAAATCTAGGAAGGAGCGCAGAGGCTCCCGAGATAGCTCTGTTTCTCGGGAGTCTCCTCTGCCAGGGGTTACGCCAATCTTCGACGAAAGCCCCTATTGCTCCGACAGGGGAGCCTCGGTTGCACCTGGCTCCCCCGGTCTTTCAGACCAGGTCTCCGACCACCCACCTCGTGCGGTGGTCGGTACCGCCCAGGATCCCGGTGGTCGGTCCGACCACAGGCCCTTGGAGCCCCTGACTGCTGCCGTTTCTACCGGCCAGTCTTCTCGTGGTCGGTCCGACCACCAGGCACCGGCCACAGACCATTCTCATGGTCGGACCGGCCGTTCTAGCTCACCGGTCACCGACCATCGAGCTCCGGGCACCGACCATCCTGTTGGTCGGTCCGGTCCCATTTTGTCACCGGCCACCGACCGACCTTTCAGTGGTCGGTCCGGCCACCGGCCAACGGCCATAATAAGGGCCGGTCAGGCCACCGGTCACCGGCCACCGGCCATCATAGGCGCCGGTCCGGTCTCTCTTCTGACTCAGAGTCTTGTGTGTCTCACAGGGGTCGAAGGCGGCACAGATCTAGGTCTTCTAGATCTGTCCGTTCTAGGCATTCCCGCTCCTCTAGGGCCCGTGCTGTGGAACGCCACCGGCGAAGAACTGGAAACACTTCTCTGGATCCAGTTCTGCCTCGTCCAGTTCTGATCTGTCTTCCTCCAGGAGCCGGAGTCGCTCAACGTCCCCTCCTAGAGCCAGATCCAGGAACGGGCCCTCCCTTTCTCTTAGGGATCCGTTCCCTTCTCTGCACCCTACCTCCCAGCAAGGTTGGGTCCAGGTGCCGGGATCACAGTTCCTGATCCCTTCCGGATATCTGGTACCCGGTCTTCCACTGCCGTCGGCCCCTGTGCCGGCAGTGGAAACTTCTCCTGCTCCCGTTCCTACCGGAAGCAGTTTTCCTCCTACTCCTCTGGAGGGCCCGCTCTCTCCCGTTACTGATCGCTCTCAGGACGACTCTAAATCAGTCACTGAGGACGACGGGGAGATCGACCCGGTCATTCTCTCCTTCGACAAGGCCTGTGAGGATGTCTTTGATATCCTCCCTGAGGACCTCTGTAGCAGACCTGTCTCTTGCTCAGAGCCTATGGCCTTGTCTGCGGGTGAGAAGCTTCTTTCCGCTCGGGGAGTTCTGTCTCCCCGAGCTTCCAAGCTAGCACTTCCGGTAACTCATACCGTTGCTGGAGTGCTTAGCAAGTTGGATTCTTCCAACAAGGTTAGATCGGAAGCCTCTTGGTCGGTGCCCTCCAAAATCACTAGGGAGATGGCACCGAACGCATCTATGCGTCTTCCGGTCCCGTCACCTGACGCTCCTTTTCCAGTGGCGAATATTCCTCCACTGGATGCTGATGCCCAACTATTGGGTCTTTCTCAGCCTTCTTCGGTCACCCTGTCCATGTCCTTCTTGGACAGGTGGGAACTAAGGCAGAGGCAACAGGTGGGACTTGCGTCCAATGCCGACCTGTTCGCCGCTGCTTTAATTCAGCTCTCCTCGGAGGATAATCCTTCCCCCGAGGTTCTTAGACGGCTGGCTTTACAGGTAAGCCGCTCTACCCGCATCCTGTCGGGGTAAGCCTGCTCTAACACCGCCGAGATGCTTCGGGTCAGGAGAGATGCGTTTCTCAGCAAAACATCTCTGCCTGTACCAACCTCTAAGGAGACTTTGAGGTCTGCGCCTTTATCCTCCCCTCAGCTTTTTGGCGGACTCATCAAGGAGGTAGCCAAAGCTGATCGGGAGTTGCAGCTTCATAAGTCTGCTGCACGGGCTAATAGCTCAAAATCAACTAATGCCCGGCGCAGTTCTCCTTCTCCGTCTTCTACCCCTAATCAGCCTAAGCGGCAGAAGACCAAGCAGAACAAACAAACTAACCAAAGAAAGTTTGATAGCTCTGCTAAGGGAAAGACTAGTTACCAGGGTAAATCAACTGGTTTCAAGTCGGCACAGTCGCCTTCTTCATCTAAGGCGTCTGGTGCAAACTCTAGGGGCCCTCCCTATGGATTCGCCCTTTCTACCTCCTCCCCAGAATGCTTCCGACATTCCAGTGGGCGCTAGGCTTCTTCATTTCTCTCAAGCCTGGTCCCAAATAACTCAGGACAAGTGGGCTCTTGCCATCGTCAGAGAGGGCTATTTCATCCCTCTCGATAAACGCCCCCTCTATCGAGTGTCCCCATCAATCTTACGTCGGAACATCCTGGCCTAGCTCAGGCTGTGATAAGCCTGCTAGACAAAGCGGTGGTAGAAAGGGTCCGGGATTTTCAATCTCCGGGATTCTACAGTCGACTTTTTCTTGTTCCCAAGAAAGACGGCTCTTGGAGACCGATCATCGATCTCTCTTCTCTAAATCTGTATCTAGAGAAGGAATCCTTCAAGATGGAGACGCAAGCCTCTATCCGGCTCGCTGTCCGCCCATTTCAGTGGGGTCTATCTTTAGACCTTTCGGATGCGTACTTCCATGTGCCAATCCACAAACGATCCAGGCATCTTCTCAGATTCTACCATGGCTCTGTGGTCTACCAGTTTCGTGCCCTACCCTTTGGCCTGTCTTCAGCGCCCAGGGTCTTCACAAAACTGATGAGGATAGTAGCCTCACACTTAAGAGTGGGAGGTTCGATCCTTCTCCAATACTTCGACGATTGGCTCCTTCATCAAGGAAATCGTCACTTTCTTCGCGCCGATCTGGCACGTTGCTGGGGAATCGTTTCAGGTCTAGGTCTCATACTAAACCCAAACAAGTCAAGTTTGATCCCATCCCAAGACTTTGTCTTCGTAGGGATGAACTTTCTCACGGACAGGAACATAGTTCGCGTTCCCCCTGCCAGAAAAGATCTAGTTCTAGATCTGATTCAGACCTTCTTACACAAACGGAATTGCTCCGCCAGGCCTCTTATGTCCCTCCTAGGGACTCTGAACTCAACGGCGGACTTCATAGAACTGGGTCGCCTCTTTATGAGACCCCTTCAGTTCTATCTCTTAGCTCTATGGAGGCCCCGCCGGAACCACCTCTCGACGTTAGTTCCCCTCCACCCTCCATTCCATCAAGCTCTGGAATGGTGGCTGAACAAGGACAGGATGCTGAAAGGCGTTCCTCTCCATCTTCCGACCCCATCTCTGTTCCTCTTCACAGATGCGAGCAAAGAAGGGTGGGGAGCACACCTGGAACCATCGGGTCTAATGGTTTCAGGCCTATGGTCTCGACAGGAATCTCAACTTTATATCAACAACCTAGAATTGATGACAGTGAGACTAGCTCTGTCCTCCTTTCTATCTGTTCTAAAGAGCCACTGCGTGTCTCTGTCCACGGACAACACGACAGTAGTTTCTTACATCCGCAAACAGGGCGGAACTCACTCTCTTGCTCTCTTTCAAGAGACAAAGAAGCTTCTTCTCCTGTGTCAATCCTCCGGGATCACCATACGAGCCAAACATCTAGCGGGCAGACTGATCTCTATAGCAGACAGCCTGTCCCGCCGGAACCAGATTCTGCCATCAGAATGGTCTCTCAATCAGAGAGTAGCCAACCTCATATTCCTTTGCTTCGATCGTCCACTAGTGGACCTGTTTGCGACCAGACTGAACAACAGACTCCCTCTGTATGTGTCCCCAGTTCTGGATCACGCAGCATGGGGAATAGATGCCCTAACTCTGAATTGGGATCACCTGTTCGCTTATGCATTTCCCCCATTCATTCTGATTCCGGCTGTACTAAGCAAAATCAGACAGTCGGAATGCAAAATTCTACTAGTAGCTCCGTACTGGCCCCAGAGATCGTGGTTCAACGATCTCCTGGAACTTCTTTACGATCATCCCAGACCTCTTCCGCACCAAGAGGATCTGCTATCTCAAAAAGGAAACGTCTTTCACGACAATCCTCTCTTGTTCCACCTTCACGTGTGGCCGTTATCAGGGAAGGCCTCAGAAAGAAGAAATTTTCTTCTGAAGTCTCCACACATATCATCAAGGCTAGACGTTCTTCGACGTGTACAGTCCATAACGCCAAATGGAACATCTTCACAGATTGGTGTAGTAGAGGGAAGATTGATCCAGTCTATCCCTCTATCCATCACATAGCTGATTTCCTCACATATCTCTTCGAAGATATGGGTCTAGCTGTGAGTACTATTAAAGGGTATAGAGCTATGCTCTCTCATACTCTCAAGTTTCGTGGACAAAATTCTATTGGCTCAGACATTCACCTATCAGATCTGCTTCGTTCTTTTGAACTAGCTCGACCTGTGTCTAGGTCTCTCACTCCCAAGTGGGACCTATCGTGTGTTCTCTGGTCGCTTACTAAGGCTCCGTATGAACCCTTAGATAAAGCTTCTCTCCTTCATTTAACGTGGAAAACAATATTTTTACTCACGTTCGCCTCAGCAAAACGCCGGAGTGAAATCCACGCCTTATCTATTGATGCGGGACATCTACGTTGGCATAGCGACGGTTCAGTCACATTTTTGTGTGAACCAGGATTTCTAGCCAAAACTCAACTCCCCTCTAAGGCTCCGGAACCTTTCAAGATTCCTAGCCTATCTCACACTTTAAACAGAGCTGACCCTGATCGTACTCTCTGCCCGATCAGAGCTCTAAAATTTTACGTTGACAGAACTAGCACTACTCGCGGTTCTCGTAAACGTCTCTTTATTCCTGTGAAAGGAAAAGGTGATATCTCTGCAGCATCCATCTCGAGATGGGTTGCTTCTACTATACGCTTTGCGTATTCTAACCTGTCGGAAAACAATTTGTCTCTCCTACAGATACGTTCTCATGAACTCAGGGCTCTCGCTTCTTCGTGGGCCTTCGTTAACCATGCGCATTTAGATGACATTTTGAACGCCTCGTCGTGGAAAAATGCATCTACTTTCTCTTCATTTTATTTGAGATCTTTCTCTCATACTAGAGATAATCTTCAGGCTCTTGGCCCCCTAGTGGCTGCTCAGAATATTATTCACTAATATCTCTGTTCTAGCTTTTTCTATCCTCTTTTCTCGGCGACTGGAATACACAGTTATCGTTAAGAAATCCAGCTAGCTTATGCTACCTGAAGAGGATGCAGTCTGACAAGTACTTAGGTGAGTACATGATGTTAAGTATTACCTTCCCACCTTTGCTACGAAGTCAGCAAGATTCATAGCAGGTAACGTATTTTTGCTAATAAAATATAGTTTTTATAGTAAAACTCATTTTAATTAGAAAATACTTACCTGCTATGAACTGGAGTCCCACCTCCCACCCCGCTTATCTTTTCTTGTGAGTATTTTTCTTCTTAATTGGAAAAAACCACGTAGATAATTAGACAAGCGTCTATATGATTAAGCGGACAGCCGCGGTGCGGCCGTATATGCGGTGCTATACTAGGATAGCTCAGGTGGACTTCGCTTTTTCTGGTAAAGTAGTAGTTCTATAACCGATAGCAAGATTCATAGCAGGTAAGTATTTTCTAATTAAAATGAGTTTTACTATAAAAACTATATTTTTGCAAGGGTTGGATTTGTTGAGTTGCATTCTAAAGTTTTTAACTCTGTTTCTTCCATAGAATGACTGGTGTTTGAAACTAGGCTGGCACTTTTGTTACCGAGACAACTGTTCACACTGCTGTAAGCAGATCTAGGGGCTGTTGGTGGTGGAATGGCTGTGTTAAGGTTTAGGCCACTGGTGTGGCCAGAAAATATAAGGGCTGTTTTGACAGCGTGACTACTGTTTACACTAGATCTAGATGATGCTCTAAGTGGTGGGGCCGAATATAGTATATTAAACTGGCTGTTAGCTGCCATAGCTGGTTGTGGTGCAGTCTGGTTGTAAGGTGATGATGGCAATGGTCGTTGTCCCTGGTGCCCAGCTCCATGAGCGGCCTTGTCTATTGGGGGTAGTCTACTAGCTTGAGTGTACTTACTCCAGTCGGGAAGTTCATCACGCACCAGTCTCCCGTCTTGAATAAATTTTGCAGGGTATACGATTTGTATCTTTGATCGTGGTAATTGACCTTTGAGTTGCTTGTAATGTGGCCATAGTCGGGTTCGAGCCTCCTGTATTTCACGTGGGTGGTCGAGATCAACAGAGAATGGTGTATTTCGTAGCATTTTTACCATACTCATTATTTGCTCAGTATCACAGAAGTCCCTGAAATTTGCAATTGTCGGTCTTTTTCGTTGGTTTCGTTGATTTCGTTGACATGGCTGTCCTAACCTATGTGCGCGAGCTATATATATCTGGTTTGAGTCAAGATCAAGGTGATTTTCCAAAAAGTCTCTTATCAACCCAAAACAATTCTCCCCAACATTTTCTGTGAAACCTCTAAAAATAAGATTGTTTCTTCTTGATCTGGCCTCTACATCTATTGATTTATATGCTAGTATTTTCATGAATTCTGTTTGTTGATTTTGAATGTTTGTCACCTTGATATTCTGGCATTCATATTACCCATTGTCTGTTGAAACTGTACTATGCTACGACTGCAGCTGACTTGTTCGTTTCTAATGAATCTTAGCTCATCAAACATGTGAATCATTTTGTTATCTAATGTACTTTGCACAAAATCTTGTCGTGAAATGTCTGTTGATTGCATTGTTTTCAACTCACCGTTTTCCCGCTCTCCCAAAATTTCAAATCTATTCCGATTCATCAATCCATAAACTATAACAAAATCGCGCCAAAGCAGATAACGTTGAGCGTAAACTTGTAACGTCATATGTTTCTGACGTTGTTATTGATAAGAAAAATGGGCATATTCGGCGTCAAACTTTCCCAGAAATAATGCGACTGTTGAAAGATCCAAACAGCGAATGGTTCTTAGCCGAAATGGAATTAAAGCGGAGGATGCACGATTGAATGCACTCAATCCTGTCGAGCAATCGGCCATCTTTTTTCTGCAGAGCAAGACTCAGGGACCTGTCAGCCAATGAAAACAGCTGCATTTCCATGTACCCTGTCAGCTCACAGGGTACATGTGATTGCGTCTAGGGCTCGTTGACCAATGAAAAGTAAGGAATTTACTTTGCAGTATAATAAAAGCTTTTGTCCGGTTTAGAGAGAATTCCGGTATTTAGAGGTTCCGGTTTGGAGGGGTTCCACTGTGTATCTATTTCATACTGACAAAGAGTACAGACCCTACTAATCAGATGACTCCTTTAGACTCGTGTCAACACTGTTTTTAAGGATAAAAATACTCTTCACAAATACACTGTACACATATATATAAGTATACTGGTCGCTTTGGTTTAACCCATTACCTAATAGCCTGTTTCTATAGTATTGAAGATAGATGACCACTTAAAGCAGGTTGAAAGTAAAGTAGAATGTGCCTTAAGGCACATTCTGCTTTATTTTCAGCCTGCTTTAAACTACCATCTGCTTGAAAATAGAAAATATTTATTATAATACATATTCATGAATGTATAACTTGGAAATATTTCTTCAGTGGCGGAATAAATCAAATGCGTAAAAAGGCGTATTTATGGGGGAATGGGCTAATCAGTTAACCTTTACCAAATCAACGACTGAAGGTCTTGACAGTCGCAAAGAAAGAGATTTTGCAATTCAGTTAACCACAATCATTTGTTTGTTAACCCTTTCATTCTCAATGATGCTTAAAAGCGCGTTTGCAAACAGTTTGGATCCCGATCAGACGCCGAGTACAGCTGATCCAAACTGTTTGGCACTTATTTTGAAATTAAATTTTCTTCAGTCATAATACCTTACTTTTTAACTCTGAAACGAAATCAAAGACAGCAAAATTGAAGCAGCCGACAATGAGGCGGTTAAGGGTAAACGTCTCACGATAAAGTTGGCAGTGAACGGGTTAAGGCAGGTGATCTCTTAACCCTTTCCCTTATAGAAGCGACTTTTAGCACATTCATTTTATTCATCCGTTGAAGAAAATAGTTCCAAATTATACCGTAATGAATATGTGTCATATTTAATACTTTCCTTATTCTAGCAGTTAATAGCTTAAAGCAGGCTGAAAGTAAAGCAGAATGCGCCTTAGGGCGCATTCTGCTTTACTTTCAACCTGCTTTAAGTAGTCACCTATCTTAAGTACTATAAATAGGCTATCAGGTAAAGGGTTAAAGAATGATGAAAGAAAACAGAGTCCTTTTGCGTATGTTTTCTGTCTGTTTTAAATAGCTTCATTTTGCTGCAAGTTGTCAGCTGTTTTTATTCCTTCAATAATTTTTTTCGGAGTTGGTAATAGTGGGTTTTATTAAAGACTTGGCAGAAGGTACATTTTGCACTGACATTTTAAGACACATCTTCATGTATAATTTTTATTTTTCAATTTGTAATAAACATATACTGTATTCATAAAATGCGTATGTGTATGCACTTATGTTAGTTGTTTGCACTTAAGATATGGTTTGATTTTTTAAAAACATCACAACATGAATGTGAGAAAACCATGCTGCTACCTATGCGTAAATAAAGCGATTTTCCGCTTCAAGAATTCGTGAATGGAATTTAATATGTATTGTATTGATTAAGTCCTATGTTCTGATTCCACAAAGTGTAGCAATATATGTTTTTAGTATTTTTTTCGCATTTCACCAGAAAGAAACGAAAGATTTTTATAAATAGTTAATCGCATTATGAAACGCACGTGGATCTAGTTACATGTACATGAATGATTCCAGTCAGCTGATGGAAAGATCTAGATCTCAGTTATAGCTCAGAACTTCGGTAAATGTAATAAAACAGTTAATGCCCTTTAATTAGGTCGATATGAGATTTTATGGAGTGCAAAAAAAACCGATATTGAATTCAGCCTATGGCCTCGGTCGATATTGTTTTTCTTTACTCCATAATTTCTCTTTTCGACCCAATTACTTTGTTTTAAAATTGCTATTTCAAGTGGATACTTGGGTGGCCCAGAGTATATCCCGCAATTTAGCCAGAGTTCAACAGAAGCGCCTATCGGTATATGTATTTCTCAAATGAGCATATTTTCACACATTTACTTTTCAACACAGAAATCCATTTTAACACCTTGACACATTCTTTATAGAATACATTTTTATGGTGTGATGGCATTTACTATATATAGTATATAGTATGTATAATGATGAGATGTTATATTTTGAAATGTATATACATGTATTTACATGTTTATAGATAATACTGAAATAAAAAGTAAATATAAATAAAGAATACTTCAAGAAGTCACTCTTTTCACACATTTACTTTTCATCACAGAAACCCATTTCACATCTTTACACATTCTTCATGAAAGCGCATTTTGTAAATTTACAATTTTTTCAAAGAAGCCCATTTTTCAAATGAGTGTCAGGTTTCAAATATATTTGTAATAATAGGGGTAAGGCAGTGAAAGGATGATTTATATTTTTTAATGGCTGAAATTGGACACTGTAAGTACCAACATACATTTCCGGTTTGGAGGGGTTTCAAGAGGTTATAGGGGTTTTAACACATTACCCCATAGCTTGTTTCTAGTATGGAAGATAGATTACTAAATAACGTTCAAGAGAAACATCTTTTTTGAAAGCGCTATAAGTAAGACCTTCGGAAGATTCTTGAAGCGCGGAGTGCCAATTTTGTTTGAACTGGTCAAGCAGGGATTGTTTGATAAGCACAGAGTGATTTGTAATTCTGTTTTGATGGAGCCATAAAGCTGAGTTTTCAGTTGAATCGAGTATATGTTTTATATGTTTAACCCATTTGAATTCGCGCACATCATATTTCATGGAAATATAGGATATATGAGATAGTTTATTTTCCTTTTCCAATAGTAGTTTATTCCAGTAATTTATCATTTTAGCTTTGATTTCAATTTCTATCGGGTGATGGCCGAACTCCGCATAAAGCCTATATCTCGGAGCACTTTTCTTAGATTTTGTTATTTTTCTTAGAAAATCACAGTGTAATTTTTCAATGGCATCGAGGTTTTCAAAGCCCCACACCTCTAAACTGTAGGTTAAGACTGGTAATATCGTTTGGTCAAAAAGTTTCAGCTGTAGATCAAAAGGAAGATGCAAGTTGTTTATTCTGTGAAATAACGGATACATTGCCTTGTTAGCCTGTTCGGTATTATGTTTTCTGCCCCTAGCAAAGCTCCCAGAAGAGGAAAAGTAAGTACCTAAGTATTTGTATTCTTTAACACATTCAATTGTCATTTAATTGAAAGTTGAATTTTTCAGGGGTTTTAGATCCAAAAACAATAATTTTTGTTTTATCAAAGTTAATATTAAGTTTCCATTTTTCGCAATAGTCATAAAAACTATTTAGACTCGACTGGAAAGATGATTTCATGTTCGCCCAACAAAATTGTATCATCAGCATAGAGTAAAACGAGTAATTTCAAAACCACTATTACATCATTTTCATCAAAGGAAATAGTTACACCGCTATGTTCTTGAGTCATTTAGGTAAATAGAAAATAATATTGGTGATAAGGTTACTCCCTGCCTTACTCCACAGTTACTCACAAAGAATGAAGAAGTATTTCCATTGGTGCTAACACATGATTTGATATTTGAATACATGTTTTAATGACTTAAGAATTTTGCCTCGGATGCCACTGCTGAACAACTTTTACCAAAGGCCTGCCAGCCAAACCGAATCAAATGCTTTTGAAAAATCTATAAAAGAGCAAAACAATTTCTTTCTTCTAAGTTTCTCGACTAAAAAGTACAAAGTAAAAATATGATCACAGGTGGAGTATTTAGATCTAAAGCCTTTCTTGATTTTCAGGAAGTATTGAATTTTCGTTGAGAAACCGGTTTATTCTGTCGCTAAATACTGCAGAGAACAACTTTCCAGGGCAGCTTAATTATAGTGAAGAGCCTATAATGCTCTGGGTTCTCTGGGGGACCTTTCTTTTTGTAAATTGGTTTGATTTCTCCAATGAGCCATGCATCTGGTAGAATACCAGAATCAATAACAGTATTGAAAAGAGACGTGTATATTGGAATCATTAATGATTTGTTGCTTTTCAAGTATTCATTCAAAATCAGGTCCTGTTCAGATGGAGCTTTACCATTGTTACTGGAAGATATCGTTTTTTCAATCTCCTCATTTGAAATTGGTCTATTTAGATGATCGGTGGAGATTGATGTTAAGCTTGGAATTTCCTCAACAGAAGGAGTTTCTTCATGTAAAACCTGCTGTTCATTAGTTGTTTGAAATAGTCATAGAATTCGGATATTTTTGACGAATTTAGTATTCGAAATACATGTACTTTTTAAATATTGCCAATAGTCTTTCGGGTAGTGAGAACTCATATTTCGCAGTTCTCGCTCTTTAGAAATATGTGCTTACTTATGTGGGTATTAATGGTTTGTTTGTAATTTCGACTCGCTCGATTTAATGCAGCTTTATTTTCAACTGATCTGTGCTTTTTGGTATTTTTTACGAATTTTATTATAAGCATTACGCGCTTTCTTACATTGATTGCCAAACCATGACTTATTTGAGGGGTTTCTATTTTTGAAATTTTGGTGAGCATTTTTCCGTTATCACGGTGGGGTCTGCCGATGCTTGAAAATGTTAGTGACGCGGCATCATTAAATTACTTCGAAATAGTGTTTGCTGCAGTGTTAATAAGCCCTTTTTACCATTTTGGCTTTCATAGCATTGTTGCAGTGTATCTTGAATTTCATTTATCGAGATATGTTATCCCTCAATTCATTTTTATCATTGACATTTGTTAAAACTACCTGCAACTGCATTGATATGAGGCTGTGGCCATCGGAGTAAAGTGCGTCAACATCGGTTAGTTCAAAATCAGTAAATATCGGCAATAAGTTTGTAGACGCTCGAGCATAGTCGATTACAGAAAGATCTCTGAAAGTGAAATTACCAATATGACGGTCCGCACCTATGCGCCCATTAAGTATGAATAGATTATAATGTATTGTATTTACATATTTCTAACAATCTACGGCCAGATTTGTTAACCTTCTTGCATCGAGACACTCGGTCTATAGGGATATCATGATCTAGAAATTTATTTATTTGATTTAAAGAGGAAAATGTGTCATCATCAAAATTATAGACCTTTGTCAAGAAATTATCAAACTCAATGCAGTCTGGCAGAGACGCCGTGTGAGCGTTGGCATCACATGTAATAAGTACATTTTCAAACTGGGTGCATGTTGAAGCGATGTCATTTTGCAGAGTGTACATTTCTTCATCACTGAAGAAACGGGACTGTTTAGGGGGTAAGTATAAACCACCTATCAAATACTTCACTTTCAGTGACTCTTCCATAAGTAACCAATAAATATAGTCACATTGTGACTCTAAAACAGTTACATGGTTAGAGATAGAGTTATGTACGAAAAACCCAATCCCACTTGATTTCTTTTTCAATTTTTGAGATCTAGGCTTAGAGAAAAATGTAAAGTTTGGAATATCAATCAAGTCATGATCATCGAGTTTTGTTTCAACAACGCAAAAATAGAAAACTGGTTAATTAACTGTAAAAATTCTGGGCAATGCACTTTTGATTTTAGCCCACAAACATTCAGGGAGCCAATGGAGATGACACCCTTATCCCAATTAAATCTGGGACCGTAATTAGTGTTTGGAGTATGGGAACATGTTGAAACATTGACTGAGACTGAAGAATCAGGGAAATGGGTTAATCTAATGTACCTGTTTTTTTATTTGATTTATAACCTCAAATAAAAACTATTTAGCGGACGTAGTGGATGATTGACTTATTGATTGGTCAGTGTATATATATATCATTTTGTCTTAACCTGCTTGCTCACTTGCATGATTACTGACCTACATGCAGTAAATAATTTACTGATTGACTGTTTAATGGATTGATTGAACTGACTGATTTACAAGGTACATGTTTTGATAACGAGACTATGGAACTATGGTCAGACTTTTATTCGTTCATCTTTTCATTCCATCAATAACCTCGTAATTAATTGATTAATTGATCGATTGGTTGATTGAGGGGCTGATTAACGGTTGATTTATTAGTTTTAGTATTTTTTGTGCCTGATTGGCCTATTGGGTCTGTAGACTGACTGGTTGATTGAATGACTGTTTCAGTCATTAATTCATTCATTCACGCATTCATTCACTCAGTCACTAATTCATTCGCTCAGCGTTTTCGCCTTTTGCTTATCTTTTGTGAATGTTAACTCATTTTGCATCGACATTTCATTCAACAGTTTAGCTGATCGTATTTCATCGCTCTTATGGTCAATCATTGTATCAATCATTCATTCATTTATTCGTTCATTTATTCATTTGTTCATTCATTCATTTACTCATTTTTTCAATCATTCCTATGTGTTTAGTTGGTTGCTTTGCATTGTGTTGTATGTATGTGACTATGTTTTCTTGTTTATTTATTTCTTATATTTTCATCATGTATGGTGGTCAAATAAAAGCAAACAAAACAAAAACTATAAAGTTCGAGAAATTAGTCATACTTTCATTAACTAGATGAACTGACTCATTATAATCTGGAATGTTTAAGTAGTCTGTATTTCTATGACCATCTCGCGGGGAAGTGGTGCATTCGTCTTGTGATGATACAGTCACATCGGCAATTGAGTCATTTAGTGCCAGTCGCCCCGGTGAAACCACTGTGCAGGGATGTGAATCTGCCAGTTCGTTGAAGCTGGTGAAACATGCGAACTCCACTGATTTTGATAGTAAACACTGCTCCCTCTGCCGTAGAACCTCCCTTTCCGGAAACTCGAGTCCATGTTGTTTGTAGGTGTAAGTATATCGATGACCTTATCCATAGCGTTACGCATATTCTCTCCAAGAGTTTTCCCGCCTTTCGCGTTCAAGTGAATATTGTCACGATATAACGATGTGTCCGGTGCGTCCTGGTATATGAAGCGGTTATCATTGTTGATGAAGAGATAGCCTTCCTTTTGGCACATTGAATGCAGTGCAGAGTTTTCCCTGACGTGGTTGTTCACCAATCTGTCATTCCTCCTAGATAAAAGTGAGGATACTAAAACTTTAACATTTGGATTGACAGATTTTAAAGTGTCGATTGTAGCTCTGTAATCATTGACTACATGTATATTTTCACTTCGATCACCGTCCGAAACATTGTTTGTACCAACGTGCAGAATTACTGCGTCTAGACTTTTCAAATGAGCGGGGTCTTCGTATGCCATATGTGAAAAAGTACCCTCTAAGGTCTTTACTTTCCCTCTGTGTGGGTCTTTATCTGAACATCTAATATTTCGTCGCGCATCTTGCCGGTGCTTAGAGCCCTTGATATTGAATCGCCGGATATGAACGCGGAATGTCTTTCTTTTTCCGGACTAGACGTTTTGGGATTTACTGGTCTAGAATTGATCAAGGTCGGAATTTTGCAAGAGTCCAAAGTCTTCGATGTATTTCGGTTCGCGGACGATTAATTTCCACCATTGCTTGTAATGAATTTTGACCTGTCGATTTGATTTTTAATGTCTTGTAACTCATTCATAATAACTTTCTTCAAATCCGCAACCTCCGTCTCTACTTTATTTTCTAAGTCCTCCGATATCCTTTCAAGCTTTGAATCGACAGTATGTTTTGCTAATTGATTTATTAAGTCAGACTTTTCCTTTTTCAGTTTCTCATTTACAGTATTTAGTTTTTTGTTTTCTTCTTCGTGTATAAGCATTTTCCCAGTAACCTTTTTATGCCCCCGGCATCGATAAATGCGGAGGCATATAGTAATCGTCCTGTCCGTCAGTCCGTCAGTCCGTCCGTCCGTAACAAGGTTAAGTAGAATTTACCGTTTCGTCTAGCATCAACACCGCTTACCAAAATGCTTGGATACTTATACAGTTGTTGCCTTGGACCATTTCCTATCCACCAATACCACCAAACTTTGATTTTGACCTTGACTTTGACCTAATTTGGACTTATGATATTTTAAATAGACTAATTCTTGGTTAACCAGATTTTACCGTTTCGTCTAGCATCAACACAACTGACTACAATGCTTTGATACTTATACAGTTATTCCCTATCCACCAATATCACCAAAACTGTGATTTTGACCTTGACCTTGACCTAATTTGAACTTAGAATATTTTAAATTGGCTCTTTCTCGGTTAACTAGATTTTACTGTTTCGTCTAGCATCAACACTGTTTACTACAATTCTTGGATACTTATACAGTTATTGCCTTGGACCATTACCAACTCACCAATAATACCCAAGCTCAGTTTGACCTTGACCTTGACCTAATTTGGACTTAAAAAGATTCAGAATATATTGTGAAGGATGCCACCGGGGGCATAAGCGTTTATTGAACGCGCAGTCTTGTTTTGGTCTGCTTTTGAGCGAGCTGGGCAACTTTCAACTTTTTCTTTCTGTGACGACAAGTCACTTACCTTTGATCGCAATGTTTTCGTTTCACTCTCTCTCTCTCTCTCTCTTCTACTTTGATCAATTTTTGATATTCACCTTTCAACAATTTTGTTTCAGCGGAAATGGTCTCCGGAACTGGTGTACTTGCAGGCATTGTGGGATTATATATATTTTATCACTAGTGCCTTTGAACAGTTGTTTAGCTATAATGGTTATTTCATCGTCACTACTATCAGTATTTGATTTGGTTTGTGTTTTGGATTTAGGTTTATTTCGGCTACTAAATCTATCCATTTTTCGCCTTGGCGTAGATTTTACACTAGATCTAGATATATCGTCAATCTGACTGTAAAAGACTGCACTTGGCTGAACCGAAAAAGATTTTGGTCTACTTCGCGCATTTCGAACATTCTGCACCATCTGACTCAAATAGAGAACTCAGGGACATCATGTAAACAGTGTTGAAAGAAGACCTGTAGATAATGCTTGTTGCCAAACAATCTAAGGTAAGAGTACTGTGGCTTTAGAAAGAAGTTTTTTGAAGTTTTCATTGAAAAAATATAGTTTAGCTCATATGACCTAGATATTCATTGGACTGGAATTATTTGAATAACTTTGCAAGAATATTTTGTAAAGATCAATCTTAGCATTTGGTAAAATCCAATAAGTAGTGGTTTTGACAAATTGTTGACGACGAACGTACGAGCGACAATCGACGGACGACAAAAACAGGATGACCAATTGAACTAAATTGAGCTTCTATGAATAATATGTAAAGGTGTGGAAATGCGTTTATTTTTGGAAAACATGTAAGCGCTTCTGTGAATATGTTTATGTTTTATTTCGAAAATAAGGTAATAAACTGCCCATCACACCACATTCAGATAGCATATAAATCATACATGGTCAACAGCGATCTGTATCTACACAGTAGATAAATAAGTACATAGTTATTTACTAATGTTTATCAAACCCAATGGGAGATAACCCGATAATATAAAATACATTCTGTTATACGTGTTACGCCCCTTGAACGATTCCATTGTGAATAATTAAAAAATAAGCCAATCGACAACTTGAAAGTATGCAGAGAGTAAAGAAGAATGTGTATTTAAGCGCATTCTGCGTAACTTTCAGCCCGTCTCAAGTGGTAACCTGTTTTCAAATCTAGAAACTGGCTAAAATACAGTAACTACCGTATTTCATATTTAAATCAAAATTATTACATAGAACAACCCTTAAGACTGGCTGAAGGTAGAGCAGAATGGTCCTTAAGGTGCATTATGCTTCACCTTCAATCCACACCTCAAGTGGTAACCTGTTTTCACACTCTAAATTGTATAATTATAGACATAGACATAGACATAGACATAGTTTATTCGTAACTTATACAGAAAGTATCTCGTTACATAATCCATCATTTATACATCATATTCAACAGGTCTATCACGTGACATGCAAATATATATTTATATACCAAATCAGATCAATATGAATGCTTAACCCTCTCACCCCTTGTGACGCATATATATGCGTCATTTACAATTTTGTATTGTGAAAAATACTCTTGTTTTATGCAATCAGTGTAGACCCTGATCGGAATACTCCTTATAGGTGTATCCAGATCAGGATCCGCACTTTATGACTTTTTAATATACATTGTGCATAGTTAAAAATCAACTGTTGATGTTAACTACTTTAGTCTCCTGGGTGAATAAGTTAACCATTTTATCGAAAGTACCAACTTTCCTCGAATGAACTATGAGGGAAAGTATGAGGAGAATGAACACTAGATAAGAAAGTGATCAAAGATCCGTACTTTACTATTTAACCTGTAAGTAATAACATTTATATGCATTGCTGCGGACTTTTAAGAACAATGTGATTTCTTATACTGTCAATAAGATATCATTGCGCCTAGAAATCGCAAAACTTATAAATTTACATAAGTTAATAAGCGCTGGCTTATTATCAGTGGTGAATAATTCAATAAATTTGTGCATACTTGGTCTTAGTCTATAATATTTTTTTATATACTTAGCTCTTAAATCTTCAAAAGCTTTACATATAATTATGAAATGATACTCGTCTTCAATATCATGTACATTACACAACTGGCATATTCTCTGGTTCCGTTCTAATCTATTTCTACCATATCTTCCAGACTGGATACGCAAATTATGGGCAGATATGCGGATCCTCGTTAAACACTGTCTTAAGCGTTTTGAAACAATACTATTAAGATAACTTTCATAACCGAAAGTCGGTTTGATATGAATATAAAGTGTATTGAGAACATTACTCGACTCAACATCAGAAAACCATTTTTGATAAAAGTTATCAATTACTCGTTGTTTAAACAAAACAATAAAAGATTTAACATGTACATTCGAAGGTTGTACCCAAATATCTGAAAATCCAAATTCATCAAGCAGTGCCTTCACTCGCTTTACCCAATTATCTTTACCTTTTAGACATTGTTCACAAGCATGACGATAAACATTTTTCAAAATAATATTATCTGTATGCAATAATTTAAACCAGTATTTCAATATTTGAACGTATCTATTGATATACAGTGGGTAGCGTCCTAGCTCTCCATAGATTGCATCGTTACACGAATTTTGTCTGACGCCTAATATCATCTTGCAAAATTTTAAATGTACTCTCTCTAGGTCTTTAGACTTCGAAAAACCCCATACTGGACAAGCGTAGTTAATAATCGACCCAACAAATGCATCAAATAGTTGCATAGATATACGTGGACAAATATCAAATTTATTAACATTTCTGTATAATATATTCATAGCTTTAAGAGCTTTTCCAATCAAATATTGGTTGTTTAGGGCAAAAGATCCAGTGTAGTTAAAAACTACCCCTAAGTAGTTAAAATCATCTACAACGTCAATAATTTCATTGTTGTAATACCAGCGTTCGTTTGGTTTTAACCGCCCCCTTTGCCTAAATACGACAACCTTTGTCTTCGAAGTATTGACCTCAAGACCCCATAAATTACAATATTCATTCAACATGTTTAATCTGTTTTGCAAATCTTGTTGTGAAGAGCCAATTATAACCATATCATCGGCAAACAAAAGAACAATAATACATAACTCAAAAAGGTCATACCCACAATCAGCGCCATCTTGCAAATATAATTCAAGATCTTCCAAAAAAAGAGCAAACATTGCTGGTGAATTATTTTGGCCCTGTCTTAAACCCACTGACATATTGAAGAACTCTGAAAACGAATTATTGTGTTTAACACATGATTTGACAACCGCATACATTGCTTTAAACATTAACAGAATTTTACCATCTAATCCCATCTTGAAGAGTTTAAACCATAATGCATTCCTGTAAACAGAATCAAATGCTTTTTTAAAATCCACAAATGCACAAGGTAAGCGTAAGTGTTTACTTAAAACATCTTGTATTATATTATGCAAGACAAATATGGCATCAACTGTGCTGCTTCCTTTCCGGAACCCAAATTGTGAATCAGATAAAAAATTGTTTTCTTCAAACCACTTTTCGACCCTGTTAGTAAGAAGACTTATAAATATTTTCCCGAAATTACTCAGCAACGTTATGCCGCGGTAATTACCAGGATCCTCAGAATCACCCTTCTTGAATAAGGGTATGATAAACCCTTTAGACCAGGATTCCGGAAAGTAACCAGCATCAAATATTTTGTTAAAAATATCGGTCAAATGACCTATAAGTATATCTAATGATTCTATAAAATATTCATTAATCAAATTGTCAGAAGGTGAAGATGCTTTATTATCTTTTAACCCCTTAATTGCCTTCTCAACTTCATTTGGGGTGATTGGAGTATTTAACTCAGCAAACGTAGGGTCATTTATGTTAAAATCATTATTTTCGTTGAAGGTTTCTACTTCTTCAATAACTGTAGTTCTGATCTCTTCAAATAATTCTGAGAAATGATTTTTAAAGTCATTTATATCAATATTAGGAGTGACATGTTTATTTTTCTGTTTAAAGTATTTCCAAAACTCTCTGGGTCTACACCTTTTCATATCCTGTAACTCAGCAGACTGCTTTAATTTATAAACACGTTTTTTCTTACGAATTAGCGACTTATACGCCTTCTTTTTATTACAAAGGACACTCCTACTATCGTGCGATTTTGAACGGTTAAACTCATATAAGGCATTTTTATACTCATGCTTAGCCTCCATACAATCACAATCAAACCACTTATCTTCAAAATGACACCTTTTTTTACTAGGATTAAAACAACTTTTAAACAATGGATCTGCTACACTACATATCGTATCGGTAAATCGTTGCACCATTGTATTAATACTGTTACTATCATTCGATACCGCATCAGAGATAATACTGTTGAACTCAGGTAATTTACCCAATATACCCCGTCTAAATAATCCCCTGTGTTCACTGTTCCATTTAAAAGATACAAAAGGTTTCTGTTCGTCGATATTACCTGAATTAGATACAGTATTACCTCTAATACTAAACTGAAGCGCTGCATGATCGCTATACATATTAAAGTCCTGTACACAAAAATCAATAATCATGTGAAAATCGCTCTCCCTAGCTAACAAATAGTCTATTGTACTACTGGATTGATGACAAAAGTATGTACATCTACCTGTCCCAAAATCAGACCCCAGCCGACCGTTAACTATTCTCAGCGACATAGCTTTACATAAGTCAAGTAGCCGATTACCCCGTGCATTACATGTACTGTCTAATGAGGCCCTAGCGAGGGGATGATCTGGGCTGTATTCTTCAAAATCTATATTTCTGACAGTCTGATCGCAAACTACATAATCGGGTCTGGATCCAGTACGTGCATTGCAATCACCTGCTATTAAAACACTACCAAACTGTTCAAAGTAATCAATATCTTGAATAAGAATATCAAATAAATCAGCATCAATAATTCGGGCGGCTGGGGACTCATCAGACCATAAATATAGACCACATAAATACACATCATCTTCAAAATTGAAAAAACTCTTATGTAATTTTAACCAAAGAATTGTATCAAAGTGATTTTTGACAACAGAAACGCCTGGCTTAATACTGTTATTAACATATACAGTAACACCGCCACTGTTTCGTTTTGCCTTCTTATGCTTAAATTTTCTATAGTAATTATAGCAGGTAAAACCATTTAAATCGATATCTGAGTGTTCGTCCGTCCAAGATTCAGATAAAATTATGATATCATTATCAGCAAGTAGCTGCACAAATTCACTGTCCCTTAACTTGCTTCCAGTAAGTCCATTACAGTTCCATATCAGTACTTTTGGCCCATTCTCCAACAACCCCTAGTCAGCTTTAACTGCTTTGCCTTCCACATATAGAGTATCATATGAAATCCAAGCACTTTTGCCCTCGTGTTTAGCTTGTTTTAGTAATGGCACTAGCTTCCTTCTCTTTTTTGCAACATCCTGTGGGAATTGTTCATGTATAAAATAGTTTGTCCCCTTCAACTCGTAACTTTTACGTCTAATAGATTCTCTGTCTTTGAATAAGTTGAACTTGCACACAATCTTTCTTGGCCCTCTACCGCGTAACCCGTTTGATGCACTTCCCATCCTATGCGCACGTTCTAATATCATCGCATCTACCTGCTCCTGTGCAAACTTCAGCTTCTCCACTATAAAGCTTCTCACTATGGTTTCCGTATCGGC
Source organism: Gari tellinella (assembly GCA_922989275.2). Taxonomy (NCBI): domain Eukaryota; kingdom Metazoa; phylum Mollusca; class Bivalvia; order Cardiida; family Psammobiidae; genus Gari; species Gari tellinella. The sequence goes on along the minus strand of OV277860.1, from coordinate 60,214,769 downwards.
TGGCTTCTCGTTGTGCTCTTCATCAATATTACAAAACACGAGGTTATTGCGCATAGATTGGCTCTGCAGATATGATATAGAGTCTCTGAGTTTGCTATTCTCTGTCTCGATTTGCTGTAGTTTACTCTGTTGTTGACCCTCTGCAAGTTCAATATTGTCAATGCGATCCTCAAGTACAATAATTTTCTCGTTCATGGATTTGCTGATTGTATCTACTTGAAGTACCACTTTGTTCAAATCTTTCTCAAAACTATTGACCTTTGCCTCTACTTTATTTAGTGTCAAAAGCTGCTGCTCAACGTTACCTAATCTTTTTAATTATAAAAATGGGCTTCGAGGAAGAACTTGTAAGTATAAGTATATATTGTATGAAGAATATGTAATGGTGTGAACATGAGATTCCATGATGATTGGTAAAGGTGTACAACTGGCCTTTCATTAATATCTAATCATTACATATAATGATACAGTACGGTAAATATTACCACACATACAGTGGAGAATATGTTATTCTTACCCGTTTAAACGCAAACGTACGCAAACGCAAAACACTAAAATGTAGAAAATAACAACTTCTTGACAATTCGGACTATTGATATTTAGCTGAGTGGCAAACAGTTTGAAGCCTGATCAGACGCCGGGTTACCCGGCGTCTGATCTGGCTCCAAACTGTTTGTAATGGACAAAATAGTTTTAGCGTAAACGCGTTTATTGGGAAAGAATAACAGATTCTCCACTGTACAATATACAAGAAAAAAGTGAGCTTCTATGAAGAATATGTAAAGGTATGAAAATGCGCATAGTTGAGTAATACGTATTCTGTGAATATATGAAGTTATGAAAATGGACTTCTATAGGAAGAACGTGTAAATTTGTAATTTTTTCTTCTGTGAAGAATATGCGAATATGCTGCGGTGTGAATATGGACTTTAGAAACAGGTTTAAAACCATCACTGTCTTACCCCGAGTGTTATAATTATTTGCAAACAGTTAAGATCCTGATCAGACGCCGCGTTACGCGGCGTCTGATCAGAAGGCACAATGTTTGGCACTGTTTGGCACTGTTTTGCGGCCAAGCTTCCGAAATTATTTAAATTTAAGAAATAAAAGCAGACGACAATCGTTTAAAAATCTTGTGACGTCATGGCAGTGAAGGTGTTAAAGACATTAAGCCAGTCCATTCATTGATTCCCCCTCCATTGTTCCCACTACGTGTCAAAATAACTGTTAAGCATGGGTAGCGTGCACTCAGCCAATGTCAGCAATCTCAAGTTTTCTATAGAGGCCCTCACATGCTCACACTCAAGGGTTTTTTCAATGGGTTTTACAAACCCAACTATCCTATTATAGGTACGGGCCTCACATGAAACGGCTGACTGATTCTTTGCCTAGACATATGTACAGTATTGTAACAGTCAGTAAAGAAAGGTATGTTATTCATGATTTAATCCTAACTTTTTTAAGACTAGGTGTTACCCCCAAGCTTAGCCATGAAATGTCTTTAAGGCTATCCACCGTGCTGCGGTATATAGAAGACATTCTCATTTCTCGTTTAACCATTTCACTGCCATTATGACATCATAACCAGTTTAACTCGGTCACTGCTCGCAAACTTGTCGTCTGCTGATTTTTCATAACTTTGTGGACTTTTTGGCTCCTGGATCCTGGTTAGAATCTGTGTTACGCGGCGTCTGATCTGGATCCAAACTATTTGTTTACTATAGTGTTAGTGTCATTGAGCTTGTTACATATAGTGAAAGGGTTAACCCTTTATCATCAGCCTGTTTATAGTATTGAAGACCTATGACCACTTAGTGTTTGACCCGCCCACATAAATTATGACGTCACTTCATTTCATTACCATATTTTTCTCCGCCGACAGATGTTTACATAGCTTGTTACATATATTGTGTGTTTTATTACGCAGCAACATGTCGCATGGCAATTTTGATTTAAGCGGATACGATTTGGATATTTTTGAAAATGGTTATCTTAAAAACCGACGGGAAAATGATAGTACATGTAATTGACGTCTAAAGTGTAACAGAACACATATTTGAAATATCTCATACAGGTTGCGCTAATTAATACAGCATACATTAATGCAGAAAGCTTCTCTAGGAAATTTCTGCATTAGTTTTACCCAGCATTAAGCAATCCCCTGAAAGAGATCTCAATGATATCCATTTGTAACATTAATTACAGGCGGTTGCTTAATGTAGCATAAAATAAAATTGTTGGGAGAGATAAATGTTTTTCTCCACTGTACCCGTATAGGAGAAAAAATTACACCTGTAAACATACAAGTTCTCGAATCTTATGTATCAAGCTTAAAAAAATACATTTTGGATATGTGATATTTCTATCCTGGCATTAAAATAGATTACCTCCCTTCATCCTTTTTTCAGAGCCGCTCTATCCCAAGATCATAACCGTGAACAGAACATATTTACCTCCCTTTAACATTTTGACAATTTTTGTTTTTAAGATTCTTAAAATAGTTTAAAAGGTTTTAGAGTATTATAATAATTATGTGTTTAACAATAGAGAAAAAATAAGTTAAGAAATTTAATATATTTACTCATTGAAATACCAACAACTTTTATCAGTCGTAATGAACCAATGATATATAGGGATCTACCATTTATGTTAGAATAGTGGAAGGCGGACATATTAGATATCGTATTTCGAGGTCAAGCCCTCATGTTGCTACTGCTTTAAACAATCATTTGCTAGAATACAGAAATTCTCTTATAATACATATACAGGGGCCGTATTCCAGTAGCATCTTAAGTTTTTCCTTATAGATAAGAAATTTCTTATAAAAATAATCTTACGTTAGAAAATAATTTCCTTAACCTTAAGTCGTATTCCAGTAGCCACTTAAGAAATTTCTTATATAAGAAATTTCTTAAAGTTAAGGAAATAGTGTAAGAAAATTCTAACGGCGTTGTCAAGCAGATTCGGTTTTCCCACGTCTTAAAATAGAATCGGAAGTGAGAAAACAGTAACGGTTCATAGAGAGCGCGAGGGGGGTTAAATATAGATTATTATGTCCACTTTGTATTTGTTGTTAAAATCACTTGCTTGTACATATTTATTGCTTGTGCTTTTCAGATGCTATAATATTTTTTTAGCATAAGCTCCAGATCATGCCTACTAACCTTCATATATTTAAATACTTGAATCGGGATGCATACACTTAGTTTGTGCTCCCAGTTTAGCCTATCTAAACTACACGTTAATAGAAGACATGCCTCTATCACTGTAGCTACATTATCATTACTTGTTTTCACTATATACTTTCACATAGATAATGGGTGATATTAAGATATTATCATTAAATTGTCGCGGCCTCCATGGCAACAAAAAAAGAAGAGATGTATTCAAGCACCTGAAAGATAAGAAACATCACATATACTGTCTACAGGATACACATTTCACAAAAGATCAGGAAAAGCAAATCTATGCACAATGGAATGGACAGGTATACCTTAGTTGTTTCTCCTCTAGTTCCAGAGGCGTTGCTATTCTTTTTAATAATAACATTAAAGTAACTGTTAACAGAAGCCTGTGTGATCAAGAAGGCAATTTCGTAATCTTAGACCTGGCTTTTGATGATTTTAAATGTACATTGGTTAGCCTATATGGGCCAAACCGGGATAATCCAGGTTTCTTTAAAAATATTTTCGAAATAGTTGACGAATTTGGAAATGATTCCTATATATTATGTGGAGATTTTAACTGTGTTTTAGATCCTGCAATGGATTACCAAAACTACAAAACAATAAATAACAAAAACGCAAGAAATCTTATAATTGAAAATATACAATATAGACAGTTAGTAGATATATACAGAGACCTCTATCCAGACAGGAAAAGATATACCTGGCGACGTACGCATCCACTCCAACAGGCACGTTTAGACTTTTTCCTTGTAACAGAAGACTTGGTACAGTTTTCAAAATCATGTGAAATAGAACCTAGCCTCAACTCAGATCACTCTATTGTACAAATGCATTTGATATTTGCAAACATCGATCACGGTAAAGGATTATGGAAACATAATGATTCTTTATTAAATGATTTAGAATATGTCCATCAAATTCAAGATAAGATTAAACGTGTAAAATCCCAATACTGCATTCCTGTGTACGATTTAGAGAACATCGATAAAATACATTGTAGCGACCTACAGTTTACGATACCAGACGATCTTTTCCTAGAAACGCTTCTGATGGAAATCAGGGGGGAATCTATATCTTATGGCTCTTACAAAAAAAAATCGTTAAATAAACAAGAAACTGACCTATTAAAGAAAATCAAAGATATCGAAGAAAATCTTACAGAAGAAAATTCACAAAACTTAAAAAACTGTAGACAAAACCTTTCAGAATTAAGAGAATTTAAACTTAAGGGTCATATAATCAGGTCTAAGGCAAAATGGATAGAATATGGCGAAAAACCTACACAATTCTTTTGTGGTCTAGAAAAACATAACTACATCAACAAAACAATAAATAAATTGGAGACAACAAACGGAAGTACAATTACAAACCAAAAGGATATTCTATGCGAAACGCAACAATTTTATAAAAAACTATACTCAAATCAGGATAAAGACGAATTTGACCTAAACCTTAATGTAAATGTAAATAAAATCACAAAAAGTCAAGCGGAAAATCTTGAGGGCCATATCTCTTATCAAGAGGCTAGTTATACCCTTAAAAATATGAAAAATGACAAAAGTCCAGGTAGTGATGGTTTTACAACCAATTTTTTTAAAATGTTTTGGAAAGACTTGGGTTATCTAGTTGTTAGGTCAATAAATTCTGCATTTGATAAGGGTATACTGTCAATAAGTCAACGTCAAGGAATCATTACATGTATACCGAAAGAAAATAAACCCCGCCAATTTTTGAAAAACTGGCGACCAATCACACTTCTTAACACGATTTACAAAATAGCATCAGGATCCATAGCAAACAGACTTAAAAATATTCTACCAACTATCATAAGTAAGGAGCAAACTGGTTTTTTGAAAAACAGATATATTGGAGAAAACATAAGACTTATTTACGATGTTATGCAATATGCAGAGGAAAATGATACCCCCGGACTTATGCTACTTATTGACTTTGAAAAGGCTTTTGATTCCATTTCATGGAAATTTATCCAAAAGGTTTTAGATATTTTTAATTTTGGAGACTGTTTTAAAAAATGGATATCCGTGTTTTATCATGATATTAATTCAAGTGTAATACAAAACGGTTTTTTGTCTGACTTTTTTAATATTGAAAGGGGCTGCAGACAGGGAGACCCGATATCGCCTTATATATTTATCCTCTGTACAGAAATTTTAACCCAGAAACTAAAAGCAAACAAGCATATAAAAGGCCTGACAATAAACGGCACCAAACATATACTGTCCCAGTTTGCGGACGACACCTCAATCATATTGGATGGAACTGATATATCCCTCAACCAAACACTGAATGAACTAAGTGATTTTGCAAGAATCTCAGGACTTAAAGTAAATTTCGATAAAACACATGTTATTTGGTTTGGTTCTAAAAAATACAGTTCAGAATCAATTAAGACAAAGTTCAAACTAGTGTGGGGCAATCAAGAGTTTAAGCTACTTGGTGTTAAATTCAATGTTGATTTGGACAAAATGATTAAGTTAAACTATAATGAAAAAGTCCAATCTCTTAAACAAATGATACAATTTTGGAACAGAAGATTCATCACTCCAATTGGAAAAATAACAGTTATTAAAACACTTTTCTTACCCCTATTCAACCATCTATTTATTGCATTACCGGATCCAAATGAGAGCATTTTAAAAATCTTAAATGAATTATTTTATAACTACCTTTGGAAAGGGCCTGCAAAAATTAAAAAAAGTGTAATTATCAAAGACTATACAGAAGGCGGCCTAAGAATGATAAACACACACAACTTTATTAAAGGTTTGAAATGTACATGGATCAGAAGGCTATATCAAACAGACGCCTCCTGGACTACGTTGACAAGTCACTTTTTAAATATTGAAAAGCTAATAAATAGCGGTCAGCACTATACGGAAACAGTATCACACAAAACAAATAATATATTTTGGAAAGACGTTTTAAGAGCGTATACATCCTACTTAAAGGCACTACCGGTTATAGAGAAAGAACACTGTCTAAGATGTCCACTCTTTTATAACCCTCATATACAAATTGGAGGTAAATCTATCTTTTTAAAATCATGGTATGAAAAGGGAATACGATATGTGAACGATCTTTACAAAAATAATAAAATACTTACTTTAAACGAATTTGAACAAGTGTACAATATAAAAGTGAATAGCTTATTCTTCATTGGAGTAACAAAATTAGTATCAAAATATGTAAACACTTACAGTAGCACTGGCCCGGAAAATGACGTACAATATCCATTTATACCACACCTTTTCGAACGCGTCTTTAATAGTAAGTCTGGTAGTAGAGTTTTCTATGACATCCTAAATTTAAATAATGCTGAACCTACAAGCAAGGAAAGGTGGAACCTACACTATACTTTTACAAAATGTCAATGGAGTCTATTTTATAGTTTACCTTTTCACACAACACGAGATAGTAACTTACAATGGCTACAAGTGAGAATACTCCATAGACTTCTACCAGTAAACACATACTTGTTTACTCTAAAGTTACGTGACAATAATCTCTGTAGTTTTTGTAACAAACTACCAGAGACAATTCTTCATCTATTTTATAACTGCGAAAAAACATACTACTTCTTAAAACTAGTTGAACGAATCCTAAATAATGTCAATGTAAATATACACTTAAATGAAGTTTCCATCCTATTTGGAGGGCAATGTGAAAAGTTAAATTTATTATATCTATACCTAAAACAGTATATATATACTGCAAGACAATATAATTGCAATATGTGTATTGACTCCTTTAAAAGGTTCCTGGGACAAAAAATAGATACAAATAGTCAAATAGCAATACAAAATAATACAGAGGATGACTTTGATGTCAAATGGGAAATACTTCGAAAACTGTATAATCTACTTGCATAAAAACTAAACAAATCAATAACGCTTGAAACTCTCTTGATACAAAATAGAGGCATGTCTTCATATCTTTCATGTTATTTTCAGCACATTTTTCCTTTTTTTTTATTATATACAGTGGAAACTCGATACTTGGAACTCGATTTAAATCGGCTTACCAGTATTTCGTCGATATCGATTTCGCCTAAGTCGATGATATCCGTATTTCAAAGTTAAAACGTGACTAAGCCACGTTTTGGCTTTGAAATATAGGTATTTTCGAAGTAACACGAGTTCGAAGTATCGAGTTACGACTGTATTCACACAAAAATTATGTTCAATATAATAGAGAATAAAATATTTAACATGTATTGTAAGGTGTAGAGTGGGATGGATCTCCGACCCACATACACCTATTCACGGAGATAATAAAATATTGAACTGAAAAAAAAAAAAAAAAAAAAAAAAAAAAAATAATGCAGAAATCTCCAATAGGAACTTTCTGCATTAGTTTTGTCCAGCATTAAACATTAACAGGCGAACTAAAATTCACACTTGAGCCTTGACTACAGGTGGTTGCTTAATGCAGCATGAAATAATGCTGAAAACTCATAAATGAGCTTTCTGCATTATTTTGATCTTGCATTAAGCAGTCGCCTGTCTTTAGCATTCTCGATGCGACTTCATTTTCAAGATTGACAATGGTTTGTAGATGTTGGTGTTTTTATAACGTCCGGTTAGAACTATGTTTTAATTATATTGTATGTTTTCTTTTTCTTATTCCCCACTCCTAAAGATTTAATAAAATTTGAATGATTTTCACAAGTTTCTTCCGACCAGCGAGCTACAAAATGTCTATTTTCCTCGAAATTGAATTGTACATCATACATGTATATATGCACTTTGCTGTGTAATGGATTTCGAATGAAGCCTAAATGTCACGCCATGGGCGTAGTTGACCGAAATATTAACACATGCGCAATGCTTGTCTAAATCCAAGTCTCGAACACTTCATAATTAAATTGCCAAATCTCGTTAAATCCCGAGGACTTAATAATTAAACCGAGCGAAATTTTGAATTTTGCGGCTTGCTGATTGGCTGAAAGAGTAGGTCAAACACTAAAATGGTTAGGGTTTATTTCAACGCTAAGCCAAATTCGGTCGCAGGCTCCCTCATTTGTTGGCTTCTTAATCATTAAGAATCATTGAAATAACCTCTAACTATTACTTAAAACAGGCTGAAGGTAAAGCAGAATACGCCTTAAAGCTCATTATGTTTTACTTTCAGCCTGCTTTAAGCTACCATATGCTAGAATATAGAAAATATTTCTGATGGTACATGCTCATGACTATAAATTGGAAATATTTTCTTCAGTGAAGGCATAAATTAAAGCCGCTAAAAGGTGCTTTTTGGGAAAAGGGTTAAACCGAACTGAACGTAAACACAGAGCAGTAACATGCATAACTTATTTAAATTTGGAGTGGCAACCAGTTTGGAACATGACCAGACACCGGGTTACACGGCGTTTGGTATGACTTCAAACCTTTTTACTAGAAAAGGATTTGAGCGTAAACGCGCGTATTTGGAAAAGAATATAACTAGTGCCAGTGCCTTTTTTGTAAATTTTAACTATTTGAACCATAGCGCCGAGTACATATATACATGTATATAGCAATGTGTCCTATAGTGTGCTTGTGAAGAGTGTATGAGCCCTGCATTGACAAAACCTGCCATATTGCATTGCATTGCATTGTACAGACCAAGCACCGTTGTAATACCAGGATCTGTATCTTACGGTGGCACTGAGGTGACATGCAAACATTTTTTTGTTATTTTTTCTTTTTTTTACTTTTTATCTTGTGCGCACGACTTAATTTGAAGGGAAAAATTTTTCAAAAAATCTTTACCTTTTTATCTCGTGCGCACGACTAAGTTGAAAAAAAAAAAAAAAAAAAAATCTTTACTTTTTATCACATAATTTGCGGTCTGGGAGTTGCATAAAGCGATTGTATAAATATCGTAATCTACTAGTGGAATATCGTTTTTTGGGCTCCGGCCTAACTTGTTCGTCCATAAGCACTGCATGTAGCGTGATGCCAAATGACGTCATTTACTATGACGTTAACGTAAACGACGAAACGTTTGGCGGAAAATCTATATAGCGGAGGGTCTACAAACTACGGCTTCAAATCAATTTAATAGGTGCTTGAACTTGTAATGTGATAAATAGAATATCACATTCGTGTTCATTATTTATCATTTTTAATAAACTCGTTGACTAAAATGAACATGACGCTCGCCAAGGCTCGCGTCAAATTATTTTAGTCAACTCTGTTATTAAAAATGATAAATAATGAACACTCATACAATATCCTCTATTTATCTCGTGCGCACGACTTAATTTGAAAAAAAATATGGAAATTTAAGTCGCGCGCACGAGATAAAAAGTAAAGATTTTTATTTTTTTTTGGATTTTTTTCAAATTAAGTCGTGCGCACGAGATAAATTTGAAAGATTTTTTTTTTAACAAATTAAGTCGTGCGCACGAGATAAAAACTAAAAATTTATTAGTGTACACTGCCAAATACCATATGTATATAAAATGAACGTCAAAAGTTGGGGGTGACGTAATATTTAATGACGCGTCAACAATCTTTCGCATGTATTTCTGTTAATATTAGATTATACAATACTCAACCAAACAACACGGAGAGTATTGTTTTAAACATTCGTTTTACGACTTGTGAACTGCTCTCCGGCCCTACACTGAAACAAACAAACAAATTCAACCAAACAACATGGAGAGTATTGTTTTAAACATTCGTTTTACGATACGATACGATACGATAGTTTTATTGCATAAAACATTACATACAATGCTTATAGCAAAAACATATTAAATACAGTAGAGATATGGTCATGATGTTTTCCCAACATCTCCAAAATTCAAGGTAAAGTAATTTAGCACCGGTCGAAGAGCTAAATTAATGTTAAACTTGTTATACCAATCAAGTAAATACAGTAAATACAGTAAATTCCCTCTACCGCGACCACTAAATGAGTTGAAAGTGTCCGTTATTTAAGACAAATGACTGCCTAAAGCAAGATGAAAGCAAAGCAGAAATGAGATTTCTGCCTTACTCTCAGCCTGTTCTCAGCAGCAACCCGTACTTAGTATCCAAAGTGGGACTTTTGTTTAGTGGTCGTGATAGAAGGTTTACAATGTAAAGTTATTTATTATATCAAACAACAATGCGTTTTTTCATTGCGTAATAAATCAATTTTGCCAGATTGTTGGCCACCTGCAAAGATAAGCTTTCAAATATTTCTTTCTAATTTCCCGATAATGTGGGCAGACTAACAAGAAGTGGAACTCTGATTCTATCTTGTTCATGTTACATGATTTACAAATTCGGTTTTCTCTTGGTATATTTTCATATCTGCCTGACTCGATGAATAAACGGTGTGATGAGGTTCTAAACTGAGAAAGTGCTATTGTGTATTTTGGCTCTGTGATAATATCTAAATAATTTTCGAAAATAAAATTATGTTTAAAAAGACAGTAAGATTGTAAACGACTAGAGTTATTTATGTCTGAGTACCAATTTTGTTTGTACACATCTAGAATTCTCGTCTTAATTATATGAAAAGTTGTGTCGCTGTGGTATTCAGCTGTCCAATAATATCCTAATCCATGTTCTTGTAATAAGGATTTGATTTGTGATGCCCAATTATTTCCGCTATAATTAATGTTTGCATCTGCATCTTCTTTCAATAAGTTGTAAGTGAGTTTTAATAATGATGACTCAGGACTTTGTACTAATTTTAACCAGTATTTTATCATATTTATTTTTCGCATTATAGCCAAAGGTACACGACCGAGTTCCCCATATAATGCTGTTAAATTTGTTGATTTCCTGACACAGAGGATCCTTCGTAGAAATTTTGTGTGTACTAGTTCAACGTCTGTTGCTTTGTGCATTCCCCATATTTCTGACCCAAACTTCAAAATAGATCCAACCAGCAGGTCAAACATTTTACATTTTTGTGAAATTGGGAGTATTAAATTTTCAAAAAGACTGAATAAATTATAAAGAGCATGTGAGGCATGTTGAGCAATGCATTTTTGAGACCTGTACCAGTTTCCATTTCTGAACAATGTTAAGCCTAGGTACTTAAAAGACTCTACTAGTTCAATGGGTCTATTATATATTGTAAATATGTGTTTTGTGCGTCGGCCTTTCTCAAAAATCATAGCTTTCGTTTTTGAAATATTTATTTATTATTTTCGTTTTACGATTTGTGAACTACTCTCCGGCTCTACAATGAAACAAACAAACAAAACCACTCTGTTTTTTAATCATGCCATTGATCTTTTAATTATTTGACTCATTTTAAAAATGATTTTACAAACTTACTATAACAATTTTATAATCTTGGTAATAATATTGAAAGAATTTCCATGTTTCCATGCATCTCAATATTGTATCATTTTTATTGTGAATGTATTTATTTGTCTTTCTTGCTTTGTATGTACATTTATATAATTACATGTGAAGCGCTTTTGAACGCACAACTCCTGTGTGAAAAGAGCGCTATATAAATCGGGTATAATAATAATAATAATAATTAGAAATTTAGAATAAAGTTGAAGTATTAACTATTGTCATTAGGTCATTGAATTTACCTTTTTTATATATTTTTTTCATATATAAAATAAAGAAAAGTAATACGATTAAACAGTCAATGTCAATGTCTCATCTGCCGTATTCTTTTATTTTGGGCTCGGACGTGTTTCGATCGATATTCCAGTTATACCTCAGAAATCCGGACACTTGTGCAAGTTGAAAGAGGGATCGAACGAAGAATGTTGGTGCTGTGTATTGCGGTGATATTGAAGAGAACTCTTATACGAGCTTACTGTGATACCACCGCACTGGGCGATCGCCTGTTGGGGCAGGGCTGCCATTTCTCCGGATTTTTCCTAAATCTCCGGATTTTTTTTCTAGTACATGGTAGCTTAAAGAAGGCTGAAAGTAAAGCAGAAGGCGCCTTATGGTGCATTCTGCTTTACTTTCAGTCTGCTTCAAGCAGCCACGTGGCAGCAAAACTAGAAACAGGCGATGGGAAAAGGTACGATTCGTAAATTCGCACTTGAAAAATGCAAATTTGGAAATCTTAGGATTTTTTATGTCAACTAATGGCAGCCCTGTTGTGGGATCAGTTGTCTTTGTGTCCTGTTTTCGGAGGTGTAGCTGTAATTTGAATAAGAAATATGAAAGTGAGCGTCAAACAGTTTGCACCTTGATCAGACGCCGCGTAACGCAGTGTCTGATCACGATTCAAACTGTTTGCAAATTTTAACTATTGTACTCGGGGTAAAGCAGTAAAGGGGTTCAAGTAGGTTAAAAGTAAAGAAGCGCATTCTGCTTTACTTTCAGATACCATCAACTGGAATAAAGAAAATATTCCTAATGATATATTTCTTATAATAAAATAATGCGTAAAATGAGTATATATGGAGTAATGGGTTATGTTTAGTCAGGTTTGTACCACTTGGAACCTGTTGAGCATCGAGCGTGGTTTGTCGCATCAAAGAACTTCTTAATATTAACAATTTGTTGATTTATAGAATCCGGTAAGAATTGCACATGTCTTTCTGGCCCTCGACACACATATATCCCACTGTTGTTTGGTATCCAGTATCTTTTATCACCTTGAAATAGCCGCCGTAATATAATGGCAAATACTGACTGGTCGAATCTATGGCAAGCGTGGTAGGGTCTTAACATATCCGGACACACCCTAATTGCAGCTGAATTCTTGGTTACTAAGCAACCGAAAGAAAGAGCACAAGAAACAACAGGTTTCATTATGTAGTCATTTATAAACTGTGTTCTGTAAAACACGATTAGATTTGCCTCTATTTCGGTAAGATGTTTAAAGTTGCAGGGATTTTCATTCAAGAATTTAAAGGTATCGATGTCCGTGCTGTTCAGTAATTGTCCTGTTCCGTGTCGGAAGGCAATTCCGTTTTCTTTAGTTAATCGGAACACCTCGTTCAAGTTCGCATAAATCAAACGAATGGAAGCATCCATCCACATGACGAATCCGTGTTGTCGTAAAAGTATCTGCAAAAGAAAAACACAGTTTAAACCCTTCACTGCCGCGATGTCATCAATTTTAAACAATACTTTTACAATATTCCAAATAGGGAATTGAAATAGTGTTAATTTATAAAACTGCTATTTTCTAATATTTCGACCTCTAAATATTAGAAAAGAGCAGCTTTATAAATTAATACAATAATTATTGTCGTCTGCTTTTATATACCAAATTCAAATTTAGGTATTTTGACTTAAATTTTTTTGAAATAAATGTAAAACAGTTTGAATCCTGATCAGACGCCGCCTTACATAACGTAACATAATATAATAAACAACGTAACATAACATAAAAACGCGACATAACAACACAAAATACCATAACATAACAGCAAAACATAACATAACATTTTCTTTTTTTTCTGAAAAATAAATTGAAATTGATTGACCATCAACCCTGTCACCGCCAAAGAAACCGCGAGTGTCGTCTGCTTCAATATTGTTGTCTGTAATATTGTTTCCAAGTTAGATTCAAGATAGAATGACTGACGAAATTTCAAAACGAGTGTCAAACAGTTTGGGTCCTGATCAGACGCCGCGATAGATCTGGATCCAAACTGTTTGCGAAAGTCTTCATCTTCATCTTCATCATATATACAACACTCCTTCATAATTGAAGATTATGTGCCGGCGCCATAAATATTTACAAGTGTTAGAAATTATTGGTGCAGATTTAAAGGTTTTGTGCTCATGAATAAGTGACATTTTAAAACTATATACACTGTTTGTCTATTACATGTTGAGGATGGGCACGAGAACAGCAACAGGGATAAGGGCTTTAAAAGCATCAACTGTTGCTGACTCGTGCACAGAGGTCGGGAGTGAATTCCATTGGACAATCGTTCTTGGGTAAAATGAGAATTTGTACGAGTCTTTCGTTGTTTGGATGTGTTTGTAGCAGTGGTTGTGATTGAGTCTGGATCTGGGGTCGACAGGAACTAAGAGGTTAACTGGTGGGTTTATGGCAACTACATGGTGAATAATTTTATAAAACATTATTAGACGTGCTCGTGTTCTGTGAATTTCAAGAGTCAACCGAAGGCGTCTTCGGCAGTGGAATGGTTAACACGTGTGGTGCCATTCTTCTGGTAACTAAGTATGTAAGCAGTCATTTACCTGTATTATGATAGGTTTCCAGGCATACCCCTTCAACCCACTCACGTGGTCTGGATAGTGAGAAAAAGGGAATGATTCAAGACGAACTCGTGGAAAATGTTTTATCTGAAAATAGAAAAAATAACCGACATTGAGTGGTCACTAAGGTATGAATAGTTTTTCAGCGGAGCTGTATGGTTTCTATTTAGACCTATCATTTGCAAATTCTCAACCAATGATAACTGGTCAGAAATCTAGGTTGAAAGTCACATGCTTGAAACTGAATGGGCTGATATAATACGTTCAAAATGCACGTGTGGTATATCATTTTAAAGAGAAATGCTTTGCCTACATGATGATCTAATGCACAATAAGATCACATAACTCGATAAGACACGATGTGAACCTGAATGACCCTACTCCAGGGCACTGTGTATTGTTGAGGTAATTGTTTGAACAAAATTTGATACTCTAATTATTATTGCGGCTTTATTATTTCGAATAAGTCTATGACACTTTCTGTCAAATAACAATTATGCACACACTACCTAGTTTTAAAGGTTCTTATTTTATAAAATATAAAAAATATAGCTAATACTAAAGGTATACTGAAAATACCATAAAAATGAATATACTGTTATGTATAAAAGTAGTTTGTGAAAGCTCAAACTCATTTTAGCTCGCCGGACTGTGTCCAAGAGCTAATGTTGTCACCCAGTCGTTGGCGTCGGCTTTGCCGTTCCCGTTCGCGTTAGCAGTTTCAAGAAAATGCTTATAACTCATATGTCCCTTTAGATATTGCTTTCATATTTGGTATGTGTGTGTATATGGACAAGGCCTTTCCATGTACGCAATTTTTTTATTCCTGTGACCTTGACCTTGAACTTAGCGCCTGCGTTTAGGTTTCGATATCTGTGTTTAAGTTTTGAAAAATGCCTATAACTCATATGTTCATTGAGTTATTCCTTTAAAATTTGGCATGCTTATGTATATGGTCAATACCTGTTCATCCATATAAAGAAATTTAGCCTAGTGACATTTACCTTGAACCTGGAGCCTACAATTAGGTCTTAACTTCTGTGTTTAGGTTTTGAAAAATGCTTATAACTCCTATGTCCATGAGATATTGCTTTCATATCTAATATGCATGTGTATATGGACAATACCTTACCATACAAACACATATTTTTACCCCAGTGACCTTGACCTTGAAGTAAGGGCCCACATTTAGATTTCAAAATCTGTGTTTAGGATTCTCAAAATGCCTTTAACTTCTATGTCCCTTGAGGTATTGCTTTCATATTTGGTATGTGTGTGTGTATATAGACAAGACGTTTGCATGCACACAAAATGTTTGACTCCTGTGACCTTGACCTTGAAGTAAGGGCACATATTTAGGTTTCAAAATCTGTGTTTAGGTTTCTCGAAATGCCTTTACCTTCTATGTCCCTTGAGGTATTGCTTTTATATTTGGTATGTGTGTGTATATGGACAAGACCTTTCCATGCACACAAAACATTTGACCCCTGTGACCTTGAAATTAGGGCCCGCGTTTAGGTTTCGAAATCTGCGTTTAGGTTTTGAAAAATGTCTATAACACCTATGTTCATTGAGATATTCCTTTCATATTTGGCATGCATGTGTATATGGACAATGCCTTTTTCATGCATACGAAAAGTTTCGGCCCAGTGACATTGACCTTGAACTTAGGGCCAGTGTTTAGGTTTCGAAATCTGTGTTTAGGTTTTGAAAAATGCTTATAACTCCCATGCCCCGTGAGAAATTGCTTCATGTCTGGTATACATGTGTATATGGACAAGACCTTACCATGCATACAACTAATTTTACCCCAGTGACCTTGACCTTGAAGTTAGGGCCAACATTTAGGTTTTAAAATCTGTGTTTAGGTTTCTCAAAATGCCTGTAACGTCTATGTCCATTGAGATATTCCTTTCATATTCGGTATGCATATGTATATGGACACGATCTTTCCATGCATTAAAAAAGTTTGACCCCAGTGACCTTAACCTTGAACTTAAGGCCCACGTTTAGGTTTCGAAAAATACTTATAATTCCTATGTCCCTTGCGGTATTACTTTCATACATTTTGTTTGCATATGTATATGGACAAGACCTTTCCATACCCACAAAAAAGTTGACCTCTGTGACCTTGACCTCCGAGTCTGCTTTTAAGTTTCTAAACCAGGCTATAATTGAAGCCATTGAAGTAGATTTTTATGTTTTAAAATTAAAATGTAGATATATTGTTCTAGAATTTTTTAGCGCGTTCGAAAATACATGTCGAATTTTATCATTAGCAAAATAAGAAATGTTATTTTTGAAAAAATGAGATTTAAGCAAGATAACCCTTTCAGTTGTAATGAAATTTTATTTGCATTTAAATTCAGACATAAACTGATATATTTCAAAAACATATTTTAAAAAATGTACTTTTAGTATAGGTTAGTGTCTATTAGTCGATTTTAACCAAAATTAAAAGTCAAGCGAGGGGCATCCGAGCGACTTTTAATCTTTTGTTAAAATAGACTAATAGACACTATGTCACACTAACCAATTTAGTGGTTGAAATTATTTTTTTGTTACCGACAAAGAGCTATACCGTCAATTGGAAGTAACAAAACGTTTGTTCTTCCCGAAACACCCTTTTTAAATAGTACCGACAAAGAGATGTCAAAGAAAATGGACATACCTTTAAATAGGTACAAAAATCAGTTCATTTATATCCTTTCCAAATTAGAATGGTTTGCGCCGAAATGACAATCTGCGTTTCATTTCTCAGCTGGACGGATAGGTTCTAGATGCAAGCATAATGTGAGAGGAAATAAATTTCGCTTTTTTAAATACTTTTCTCATTTTAATTGTATAGTTCTTGCATTTGTATTAGTTAAAACGGCAAATCACCATTGATTATTGCTTAACCCTTTACTCCATAGCCTGTTTTCAGTATCGAAGAGAGATGGTTGCTTAAAATAGGCTGAAAGTAAAGCAGAATGCTCGTTTAGGAATAGTCTGCATTATTTTCAGCCTGCTTTAAGATACTATCTGCTAGGATATAGGTAATATTTCTCATGGTGCATATACTTGACTGTATAAAATGGAAAAAGATCAAATCAAATACGGTAAAATATGTATCTATGGAGTAAGGGGTTAAGAGAAATAGCACTGTGCTAGTTTACTGTTAAGACAATCTTTTCTAGTTTTGTATAATTAAATATCTACATTCACTATCACAAAAAATGTTGGGTTTTTTTTGGGGGGGGGGTTCTGGGGTTTTTATGTTTATTTTAGCACATGGCTTGGATCTCTCGACCAATCAGGTGCCTCAAAAGCTGTTGACTATATCGCGTAAATTTTTAAAACCATGTACTATTTAATATAGTCCAAGTTTCTGTCATCTGAAGGTAATTGACATCAACATCCTAGCAATTCTCCGAGCCAGCGACTGCAAAAACCTTTAGCCTGCTCTGTAGGCGTAACGATAAATAATCGAAAGTTAAGTGAAATAAACAAAATATCAAGGAATACAGGAATTTCACAGTAACAATAATATATCTAGGTCTACATCGTCCCGCTAGACCTAGATATATGCATTTTTTAGCTGTAGATGTAAAAAACGGGATCTAAATGCCTAGATTGTCTTTTAAAAAAATTGTGGAGATCAGAGGGGAACGACAGACGCGTGACTTCTTATTTTATTTTTAAAAAGAACAGTGAGACCTAGACTTTAAAGACAATTGCTAATGAAATGTGCCTATACATATAGTACTTCAATAAACTTCACATTGAAATCGTCTTTCAAATTTTGTTAAACATTAAAATTAAAATGACTTTTTTCGTCTAAAAACAAAAAGCAGAAACGAAAGGTCATGTCATTTCTTTTTTTCCTCAAGCCCAAGCAAGTGCTAAATAGATTATACCATGGCTGCGCGCGAATAACCATGCTTTAGGTCTCAAACTTCACAATGAAACAATCTGTCAATTTTTGTAAAATATTACAAATAAAATGACTTTTTCGTCTAAAACAAAAAAGCAGAAACGAAGAGTATTGTTATTTTTCTCGAGCCCAAGCCATGTGCTAAATAGGTAAGAGCATGTTAATTTCATACTACAGAACATAGTCCACTCGGCGCGTCCCGCGCCTCGTGGACTATATTCCGTAGTATGAAATAAACATGCTCTAACCTATACGTAAACTGAACAAATCCCACATTTTCTCACTTATTTCAGCACCAAATCCTATGGTGTTACTACTCATTAGAATTGTTTCTTCGAGACGATTCTAATGAGTAGTGACACCATAGGGTTTAATGCAGAAAATGGTTGGGAGGACCAGCTCTGATGTAAGAACTTGAGAATGGAAATAAACTGTTTAAACTAATGCAGAAATAAAGATTTTAAATTTTGAAAAACTCTCCTTATCTGGAGCCCTGCTGAGGTCATTATTATAAATAAATTGTATGCCAACATAAAAGGATTTATGTGTAATTGGTCACCATTTCGGTTATTTCCGGTCTATATCATGTTACCAGTCAAGTACAAGGTCATGTAGTAATCAGATAAGAAACCAGTCAGGAGAGAGAGAGAGGGGGGGGGGGGGCAGGGAGGTGTGCGGCCGTTTCACTTGTGGCGGTTGTTCTGTCGCCCAGATATGGAAATTAGATATTTACTTTCTATAACATTAATCTTAAGTTTATGGCATTTCAAATAAAATGCCCATTAACAAATTCCATACAAGTGAGTTTCGGTACTGTGTTGATCTTAAGCCTAAGTGGGCAATGCCACATAAATGATATAGCCACATGCATTGGGCAGTCCCATAAAACTAGCATCGTGTTAATATTTACAACATATGTTTAGTATTATGAAAGGAAGAAACATGCAGTTTTTGGGTTCAATTGAATAATTTCATTCAGTGTTATCTGCCCTTAAATTATCAAAAATGTCATATTCAACCATGTTTACTCTAGCAACTTCACTTGTCCACCAATCCTAATCATAATTTGAAATGATGTGTACCAGCATAAGGTCATTATAAGGTTTGATAGTTTACTTACATCTGATCGGGCTGTAACGAGTTATTGCCCCTGATTTGTGAAAAATAGTGTATTTGGCCTTGTTTACATTCTAGCAACCTCAATTTTACTCTAGTGGGCTAATGTTGACGGCCATTAATGATACTTGCTATTCGGCTTTATATAAACTAGACAGTTTGATATTTTTCTTACATCTGATCGGGCTGTAACGAGTTATTGCCCCTAATTTATGAAAACAGTGTATTTGGCCTTGTTTACATTTTTACTCTAGTGGGCTAATGTTGACGGCCATCAATGATACTTGCTATTCGGCTTTATATAAACTAGACACAGTTCATGTTTGAATATAGAGAAAGTATGTGCATATTAATTATGTGATCTGAGCTCTGATTGGCTGATGGTTGATCTA
The DNA here is from genome assembly GCA_922989275.2 of Gari tellinella. Classification (NCBI taxonomy): domain Eukaryota; kingdom Metazoa; phylum Mollusca; class Bivalvia; order Cardiida; family Psammobiidae; genus Gari; species Gari tellinella. The sequence continues at coordinate 60,194,995 of OV277860.1, read as the reverse complement.
CTGTAGAGACTGTATTTGTTGACTGATTTTGCTGATACTTGGTAGTACATGTATCTTCAAATCAATGAGATACATGCATATCCATCATAGTTGGATTGGCTGATAGTTTATTAATTGTAAAAGTTGAACCTCTCAATTACGAGTACTAAAAATGAGGCTAATTGGTTTTATAAAAGACAGTGACAGCTTAAAGCAATGTGACAGTAAAACAGAAAACTTATAAGGGAGCTTTCTGTTTTTCTGTCACCTTGCTTTAAGCAGCAACTTGTCGCCAGCAACTAATAATTAACACGATTGTGTGGTCGTAATAGAGAGGTTTTACAGTAAATCTAGAATAACTGCAGTTACAGTGTTCCCTCTCTACAATGACCCTCCCAACAATGGTTCCCTCCTTAATAACGACGATTGCCGCTGTTCCCAAAACAATATAATTATGTCCAACCTTTTCACGACTGCAATATAGTCTACTTCAAATGGTCGTCTGCTGTTTTTCTCAAATTTACATATCAGACATTTTGACAGAAAAAACATAATGACGAGTGACAAACAGCTTGAATCAAGATCAGACGCCGCGTTACGCGGCGTCTGATCTGGATTCAAGCTGTTTGCAAATGTAAGCCAAGTTTTAATTGTCTCTCTCTTGAACGACTCCCTCCGAACAACACACATAATATGTGTTTCCCATTGGATGTCGTTGTAGAGAGGGAGCGCTGTATTACCAAATAGCTTTTGGCCCTATGCTTATAAATATTTTGAGACGAATCTGAGATAATTCTTAAACCTTTGATTTATCAGATAAGAGCATTCTACTATAATCTGACCAATCAAAAGTTTCTGATAAATCTCAGACTCATCTCAAACGTTTTATCAAGCGCCTGCCACGGCCAGTATCGTCATCTCTGGTAGTTTCGGACACTTTTACAAATTAAACAAAATGGAACACATCCACTCGCTTCAGCATGCCAAAATTCTGTCAAAACTTTGGAAAGAAAGGCATTTTACTTTTAAAGAAGAAAAAGCTAAGATTAAGGACTGTTTTATAGAATTTGACTGATTGATCATCCATTATCGTAAGTATTGTTACTTATTGGTATTCATATTGCAATACAAAATTACCGTTACATACCTATTACATACAGTCACGTTTGTCTTGAAAAAATTACTTCCACAAATGGTTTTTCTCTGACCTTCGTGTGTAAAAAATTAAGTTATCTTAAGGTACTTCGCATATGCGCGTAGTTTCCATACGATTGTTATGAAAATTGTCATGAAGAATGATATTAGCCTAAGAAACAATGTGTGTAAATATAGGCAAAATTTATCGTGTGGTTTGTCTTTAAGGTCTTTTTTCTGACAAAAACCTAGAATTTTGATGATTTTATTTTTCTTAAAAATGAATAAAGCTAATGACTATAATTCTCGCCCAATAAGTAGTCCACAACATTCATTACAAGAAAAGCTAAAAACATTTTGAATAAAGGTGTTCAGAAAGATGTTATCAGCTATTTAAATTTTGCAAAATGCTAAAAGATTGAATTACAAAAAACTGACTCATTCAATGTATATTTGTTTTCATTTTATTCAAATATATGGTTGATGAACTAGTCAGTCTGAAAAAATTAGAAAATATTACAGTCAGGATTTGTTGTAATAACATATTTTCTTATTAAAATGTGGGATATTTGTTGTTTAGATACAGTTACCTACCTTAGAATTAAAACTTTGTCATTAAAATGCATTATTATTTATTCGTGGACTTGCATACAAGGTTAATTATATTGTTTGAACATAATTATAATGGGCAATATCGATCTTGAAAAGGTTAGCGTATTGATAAGCTTCAATGTGTGGCTTTATAGTTCGATCACATCGTTTACATGTATACCGATTTAATTGACTTGTAAGTCATTAAACTAAAACGTACAGGTAAGTGGACATATTCTTGGACCGTAAACATCACTAGTACTAATCAACGAAGACTAAACATAACATGTCTCTTGATTACTGCGTTATGGATTGACAAGTCAATAAATCGGACACTAAAAAAAAATATTTGGATCGGATGGGTCTCGAACCTATGACCTTTGGATTGCTAGTCAACCACTATAGTCAACCACTATACTAACTGCGCTATGAAGGATTATACTAATTTATATCAACATTTCCTTTATATAAATTTCTAGTATAAACACGTACGAAAAAAGTCTGTGTCGTCCAGACGCATATCCGCTCGCCCGCAAGACCGACTTCCGGTAGCGAAAGGCCTTAATAGTAAAGAAGGGCGGAGGGAGCGTCTGAGAGCGAGTCCCTTCTTAGCCATTAAGATTTCACTTAATATGTTCTTACTTACTTAGAATATAACCTATATTTTGATTGGCCAATTCCGACGTTTCTAGTAAACAAACCTCGCTTATTCTGGTTGTGAGATCGCCAAATATGGCATATTGTTTACAACTATAGTTGCTACGAGGCGGAGCTATCTATACCGTGTGCAGACACCACGTGACGTCGAAAAACATTTATGGGGTGCAAAAGGCAGTTTGATTGGTTAACATGTAGGTTATCTGTGTCAATTTACAACGGAGAAGACGTTATTATTTCCGTTTAAACGCAAACGAAACGCAAACGCATAACATTACAAGAGTACCACTAGCCGGGCACATTATACGCCCGTCGATCCATCTTAGAATGTAGTCATACTAAAACACTATACAGGTTAAGTGAACAAAAGGGAAGAACTCTGAAAGTTAGGGGTCACATGACCAAGTTTCAAAAGGATTGGAATAAATTTGTTTGAGTTAGAGAGCGGACAAACTAAAAAATGCCCGTTTTGACAATAAAAGGGGCATAACTCTTGAATTTATGGGGCAATCGTGCTGGTTATCGATCATGACCGAGACATTATGGTCATACACATGCTGACCAAGTTTCTTAAGGATTAGAATAAATTTGTTTGAGTTAGAGAGCGGACAAACTAAAAAATGTCCGTTTTTACGATAAAAGGGGCATAACTCTTGAATGTCTTGTGCAATCTTGCTGGTTATCGAACTTGACCGAGACAGTATGGTCATGCACATGCTGACCAAGTTTCAAAAGGATTAAAATAAATAAAACGTTTGAGTTAGAGAGCGGACAAACTAAAATATGCCCGTTTTTGACAATAAAAGGGGCATAACTCTTAAAATTTCTGGGGCAATATTGCTGGTTATCGAACTTGACCGAGACATTATTGTCATTCACAGGCTGACAAAGTTTCAAAAGGATTGAAATAAATTTGTTTGAGTTAGAGAGCGGACAAACTAAAAAATGCCCGTTTTTTACGCTAAAAGGGACATAACTCTTGAATGTCTGGGGCAATATTGCTGGTTATCGAACTTGACCGAGACATTATGGTCATACACATGCTGACCAGGTTTAAATAGGATTGGAATAAATTTGTTTGAGTTAGAGAGCGGACATGAAAAAGTTAACGGACGGACAGACGGACGTTCTAGCATTTCAGGTTTATGTGACTTTCCCATTGTTAAAAAGGTGTGAAAAGCCACATAAAGAAGCCACATAAACCAAAAAAGCCACATAAACCCAACATGGACTAAGGGAATGAACAGCTCTTTTGTTTTCTTTTGTTCTGTGTTATGGCATCTAGTCCCATAAACCCAAACTGTTAGAGCGGACGGACGCACGGACGGACGGACAGCGCCATAACATAATACGTCCCGTCTGAAGACGGGTGTATAAAAATGGAGAAAAATTGACAAAACATTGATAATTTTGACTTTTCTTTTTAAATTGAGTGGCAAACAGTTTGAAGCCTGATCAGACAATGGGTTACCCGGCGTCGTATCTGGCTCCAAACTGTTTGCATAGGAAATAGTAGTTTTTATGGTAAACGCGTTTATTGGGAAAGAATAACGTAGTCTCCACTGTGCACATGTATAACAGCTTTATAAAGAAGAAAACAAAGCGGAAAGCTCTCATAGAAGCTTTTTGTGTTAATTTCACCATTTTACACTAACTTGGAAACTGATATATTCACTGGCGTTTTCTCATATAGGGGAAAAACAAAATTTTAGTTGACGTTATGTCATGCAAATACGGGTTAAAGAGACTATACCGCCCCCTCTCTACAAAAACATCCAATGGGAGACAACGGTTACGTGAATTGTTCGGAGGGAGTTGTTATAGGGAGGGAAATTGGCTTATATATGCAGCCAGTAATATTCATACAAAGCCCAAATGGATTATAGATACATACATACAAGAGTTATTTAGTGTTAAAAGAGTTAATGTGTCTGTATTTTCGTAACTTTGCAGATATAATTTTGTAATACACCTACCTGATTTCTTTGTGCACTCGTCAATCCGAGGTCATAGTAATATATCTGTATATCTTCATAGCTATCGAACAGTTTTGTCTTTAAATTGTTTAACATCTGAAGCGATTCCCTAAAGTGATTGGATGAGGATCCTGTCGCTATGACAGGCACATCACGTGACACTGGCTCGACTTTGTCTCGTAGCCCTAGCTCGTTGGTGTACGTCTCTATGTTGGGGAATTGGTAGCTGTCTATTTTGGCCTTATTGCGGTCTAAGTCATCAACTATGAAACTTTCCGTCGGTAAACACGGGTACTCTGGAGGGGGCGCTGGTCTCCGTTCTGAAAGGAGACGGTTGAAGTTCATTTTGTTGTTGGTAAGAGATTTACATTCGAGTTTTGCTCAAACTCGTTAGGTTTTCTTGGATGAATTTATTTGAAACCAAAATTTGAAAAATAATTGCAGGTGGAATGATACGATTTTTTTTTCATGAAAAAACCAGGGTCAACGGTTATAAAACGTTTTTAGTTGAGTCTGAGACCGTTCTCTAGCATTTGATAAGTCAGATTTTGAGCAAACGCTCAACTCTGATCAATCAAAAGCTTGAAAACAATATCAGACTGAACCCAAATGCTTTATAACATTTGGGGCGAGACTTATAGACTTTCCAGAATGAGTATAGATCCAGATAAGTCTTTATCTGAGACTCCGAATATGACCAAGGTTACAATACTATACATGTAGTCGAAAACTCGATACTACGAACTTCCTTAAATCGATCTTTCCAGTATTTCGTAAGTTTAATTTTGATAAATCGATCTCGTTTAAGTCGAACATACCCGTATTTCAAAGTTAAAACGTGGCTTAGCCACGTTTTAACTTTGAAATATGGGTATGTTTGAAGTAACGCGAGTTCGTAGAATCGAGTATATATATTGGCGAGAATCAATTAGCGTAGAGATTATTCAGGCACACCAGAGACGCGGTGGAGGGTCTTGGTTTATTCAGTTTGCACTACAAAAAATATAATTATATCTGAATAAAGTTGCGAAAAAATAAACTTGTTTGTCGGAAACAATATCTATCTTTAGTAGCAAAACGGACCAAAGGACCCAGAGTCTACCAACACTCGTTCAGATTCTGTATCATCATGCTGTAGGAAAAAATGCAGAATGCACCGTAAGGGTTTGTTTGTTTGTTAACGTCCATTTCCTCCATCTAGGGGGCTAATAGAATGCCCCAAAGAGATGGGAGCGGATACAGAAAACCCGGGCGCGATGCCCGACTCTTAATATTGATAGATTTTTTTCGGATGCCCAACGTAAATCACTTATACATCGGACCTCGGTTAATAAAGTCTTACCCGAAGGACTTGAATAGGAGGTGGATCGAAAGTTCCATAAGCTCTCTGCGTATCTGTTATCATAGAAGACATCCGTATACAGTGGAGAAAATGTTATTCTTTCCCAATAAACGCGTTTACGCTAAAACTATTATTTCAATTGCAATCAGTTTGGAGCCAGATCAGACGCCGGGTTACCCGGCGTCTGATCTGGCTCCAAACTGTTTGCCACTCAGCTTAAAATCAATGGTCAGACACTCAGAATTGTCAAAAAGTTGTTATTTTCTACATTTTAGTGTTTTGCGTTTGCGTTTCGTTTGAATTTAAACGGGACGGAATAACGGTTTCTCCACTGTAACAGTGTCTAGCACAGCTGGATAGAGGATACAGCGGAGAAGACACATATATGCTTTCCCAATAAACACGTTTACGCTATCAACTAATATTTCCATTGCAAACAGTTTGGATCTAGATCAGACGCCGGGTTATCCGGCGTCTGATCAGGCTCCAAACTGTTTGCAACTCAGATTACAATAAATCGTGAGAAATGTCAAAATGTTGTAATTTTCTACATTTTAGTACAGTGTTTTTTGCGTTTCGTTTGCGTTTCAACGGGAAAGTTCAACGCCTACTCCTCTGTACATGGTGCACTATTTTTTGTAGGTGGCAGAAAACCAGAGATGTAATACAAGTGACGGTAAACAGGCATTTTTGTGGCCATGCTTACTATAAGACTGCTATCAAACTTCAAAGTGTATCTGTCTTGTCCACTATAGCATTCCTGTTGTTCGGGACGAACCTTTTCCTGGTAAATTATAGTAACGCGTTTCGTAATGGTCCCAATTACTCGGACAGACAGCCCTGAGCAAGCAGTGTAGACCTTGATCAGACCGCTCCCTCGGGGTATACACCGTTTGCCTTTCATTTTGCACCTTTTGGACTAATTACTGTGTGATAAAAGCAATTAGTTCAGATCTTAGGATAGTTACAGCAGTCACACATGGTGTCCCAATATATAGTAAAACTTCTAAACCGAAAGCCCCTACCCCTAAAGGAACTTTCTGTTTTACTGTCACCTTGCTTTAACCCTTTACCTCATAGCCTGATTCTAGTTTTGAAGACAGGTGACCACTTAAAGCAGGTTGAAAGTAAAGCAGAATGTGCCTTAAGGCACATTCTGCTTTACTTTCAGCCTGCTTTAAGCTAAAATCTGCTAGGCTATATAAATATTTGTTATGGTAATTGTTCATGAGGGTATAAACTGGAACTATTTTCTTCAGCGGAGGAATAAATGAAATACGCTAAAAGTTGCTTCTATGGGGGAAAGTCAGCTGTCGTAAACACCTAATACAGTGGAGAAAACGTTATTCTTTCCCCGTTTAAACGCAAACCAAACGCAAACGCAAAACGCTAAAATATAGAAAATTACCACTTTTTGTCAATTCCGATTATTCATTTTTAGTCTGAGCGGCAAACAGTTTGCAAAGGTAATAATAGTTTTATCGTAAACGCGTTTATTGGAAAAGAATAACGTTTTCTCCACTGTAACGCACAGAAATAAAAGGTCGTAATAGAGAGGTTTTACTGTGTTTAAGAGTATAACGATATATTGCTATCATATAGTTACCTGGTGGTGATAGTATTTCACCACATGTCCCGGCGATGCATGTCTCCGTCGTCTTGCTCGAAATAGTATACCATATGAGCCGTGCCATGACAAAACCTGCCTATTAGTGTTTTCTTCTGACCTGTCAGAGTATTTTTAGATTGGAACATTCTAAAACTTTTAAAGGGATGAGTTTTCTCTACATCCAGTTAGAGATACGGATAGCTGTAATTTTCGTGCGTAATGTACAGTAGATGATATATTATTATTTCCCGTTTGAACGCAAACGCAATGCACTAAACTGTGGAAATTTACTTTAAGAATTTTTACTATATTTTTAGTCTGAATAGCAAACATGTTGGAGCCTGTTCAGACGCCGGGTTACCCGGCGTCTGATCTGGCTCAAACCTGTTTGCAATGGAAAGAATAGTTTTAGTATATAATTACGTTTAATGGGAAAGAATAAGATAGTAGTAAAGTTAGCGCAGCGGTCTCGTGCTGCACGAGGATCATACTTATCTCAAGTAGGAAAGTGTACGATTACATATTCGATGTTACCTTGTTTACCTATTTACCTTTATTAACTATTCTGTTCTAAAAATAACTCCGACAGTTCAGAAAAATCGGACAATAATTGCATTGCAATATTGTATTGTTCGACAATATTGACCTGACGTTGGTGACCTCTATTAGCATAATTTCACACTTCGTTTCATTTCAAAATATATCTTCGGGACACTCCGTTCAATTTATACGAGAATGCACATGGTACCGAAACCGGTAAACAAAGACAAATAGCAATTAACCGGTTAGCAACCGTATCGATAAGTTATTAGCTCAAGTAGTAAGGAAGGCGACTATACATTATCTTTTCGTAAAAGGCCAGTGGTTCGAGATCCGTGCATCATCATTTTTTTCTATTTTTCCCCACGTGTAGTTTTTCTGTTTTTTTCATATTTTTCTATAAGTTTATTTTTTCTCGCTTTTTTTCTTATTTTTCTTTTTCTTTATTTTTGCAAACGTCTCAGAAACGTTAAAAATTAATTCTTTAACCTTAGATGATAAAATATAGTTTGACTTCCTATTTGACATGTTGCTGGTTAGGCTGTGTGTGAGAAAACGTATGATGTGGCATAGAATGACACGTGACTATGAGAAGAACGTGTCATCCGTGCGTTTTATGTGTAAAATAAAATTTAACTTATAAAATATGAAAATGCAAATAAATAAATATTTACCTCATACGGGATTCGAACCCGGGACCTCGCTATTACAAATCATTCGCTCTAACGACTCACCTATGGCAGATGCGATACGTCATGGGGTTGCCAATTAGGTATATGTATAGTGAACCGGCGTTAATCGCAGGTGAGGGTATCGAGTCGTGATTTAAAACCAAATCTAAACCCAACATGATGCTTTTTAGTAGATACGATTATACTAGCATAATCGGAAATCGTATTTATCGTATTTATCGCTCCACATAAGATAAAAAATGTAACACAATTTACGTAATGTATCGAACATTCCCGACAGTGTACGGCACGCTGTCGATTATTGATTTATACTGTGCCATCACTGTTTAATCTATTCATGCATAAAGTTCAACGTCAGGTCAATATTGTCGAACAATACAGACCAAGCACTGTTGTCATCCCAGGTATACCAGGCACTATATCTGAGTTTGGTCTACGCTGCCAAATACCGTATATAATACAGCTATATAAAGTGATTTGAATGCATACGGGCACATGTCAAACAGTGTAGATCAAGACCAACCGCCGCATCTTTGACACGGCGGCTGGGCTTAATCTTCACTGTTTGCAACGCAATAGGTCAGGTTTTCTCATGGCACGGCTCATACGTGTTAAAGACAGAACATGTTATTCCTTTCAAAACAATTCACTTGTGCTAAAACAATGGTGCTCCCTGTAAAGAGTCTGGAGCCAGATCAGACGCAAAGTAACTCGACTGATCTAGCTGCACTATGTAACATTTACCCGGCGTCTGATAATGCTCCAAATTGTTTGCCATTTAGATTAAAATGAAATTTAGAAATGTATAAATCTTGTTATTTTCAACATTTAATTGAAATACATTTGTTTTAACTCTTTCCCTGTCAAGTTTTATCGTCTGCTTTAACCCTCTTACCACCAAAATATCGTCTGCCTTAGTAGCGTCGTCTGTATTTTTAAGTCAGCTTTAGGGTTTTTCTTTTTAAGAAACTAGTTTCGATACGGGTGTCAAAAAGTTTTTATCCTGAGCAGACGCCGCGTGACGCGGCGTCTGATCATGATCATAACTGTTTGCAAAGTCCCTTTTTGGCGCCATTGGCAGTGAAATAGTTAAACGTGAAATAAATCCGAGTTACGATTAACGGACTCCATTCGAATAAACCTTGTTAACATGTCAACCCTTATCCTGTCGTTATTGCAACTGCTTTGAAATTGTCATCTGCAAACTTTTGTGGAATTAAAATGTATGCAGTAAGCAAAAGACATGAAATGTTGTTCTTCCTTTTCTCTTGAATCATTATTCCGACACATACGTCCACTTTTGACATCGTCACCAAAACAGCTGTGCTTAAACTAGAGCAAAATACAGCGTTCCTTCTCTACAACGACACCCACTGGGAAACAAAAATAATTGGCTTACATTTGCAAACATCTTGAATCCAGATCAGACGCCGCGTCTGGATTCAAGCTGTTTGTCACTCGCCAGTATTTTTCTTTCTGGCACAATGTCAAATACGTGACTTTTAGAAAACCAGCAGACGACAATTTTAAGCAGACAATATTGCAGCAGTAAAAGTCTTCTTCTTCTGTTGATGTGCAGGGCCGCACTAAGAAAGCTTTAGCATTTTCGCACATTTATATACATGGGTGACGGAGGGTACCGAAGATATGCGCATGGATAATGGTCCAGTTTAGGGAACTGCGCCAAGGGTCGTTGTAAGGAGGGAATCGTTGTAGGGAGGGAGCACTGTACTCTTTATGTTATTATATTTTTAAAGCAGTAGTTAACCTCTGTCCTACATTTCAACTCCTGTTAATATTAAAATTACGAATTAAACCGTTTAAGTTTAGAAAGCGTGACATTTTCAGCCACACACGTTTACAGGGATTTTATAAAAAGTTAATACAGTGAAACCCCTCTATAACGACCAAAAAGATCGTTAATTGTGGGGTGTTTAAGGCAGGTGACTTCTAAAAGCAATGTGACAGTGAAACAGAAAGCTCCTATGGGAGCTTTCTGTTTTACGTTAACCTTGCTTTAAGCTGTCATCTGTATTTTGTGCAGTCAATTAGCCTTCTATTTAGTGGTTATAATAGAGAGGTTTTACTGTATGCAAAATATGCAACCTTAAGTCTACGCTTTACATATCAAGTCGCTCCAAGCTAAAATAATTACTTTAAATTGCTTATCATTGCCTCGTTGATGTTAGCAAAACGCTTCTATATATAAGGAAGGCACCATTTCAAGATTGAATAAGATTTATTACGTAAAGTGTTTAGGCAACATTTTTGCAACTTGACATCTTAGATTAACCCTTTCACTCTCAATGACGTCATAAAGCGCGTTTGCAAACAGTTTGAATCCTGATCAGACGCCGCGTAACGCGGCGTCTGATCAGGACCCAAACTGTTTGAAACTCTCATCGATATTTATTAAGTTATACAACCTTAAATCTTACTTTGAAACTTGTCTTGCAGACAACAATACTGAAGCTAAAAGCGCATCCTCTGATCTGGCTATTTGCTGTTTGTAGCAAATGATAATAAAAAATATAAATTAAAATTTAAAATTTTGACTTACGCAAATAATTTGCGTAAGTTGTTTAGTAAAACAGGCCCACTGTGATAGAAATGAAAACCTTGAGAATACACTATATGCCATAGTTTTGGTGTTGGGTCAATATTCACAGGGCCCCAGATAAGGGGGAGAAAATTGAACAAATCCGACATTTTCTCACTCATTTGAACACCAAATCCTATGGTGTTACTACTCATTGGAATCGTCTGGAAGATTCTAATGAGTAGTGACACCATAGGGTTTAAACCAGAAATAAAGATTTTAGTTTTTGAAATATTCCCCTTATCTGGAGCCCTGTATTCATTTTGCTCCAAAGAACGCGATGGACTAAATCTAGCATTGTTTAAGTGTGGTTAAAATGGAGATCATAAGTTCAAATCATAGAAAACTGTTATGAGTTATGAACACGTTAGAGGCTACAGTTTTAAAAGATAATCTTCATCAAGCTTGCTCCGAATATTGTTCTTGTCTGTACATGTATCGAGGTCAGATTTGAACATTGAGCATGTGTGATTAAAAAGGAGGTCACTGGGTCAAATAATAGAAAAACCTTGGCGTTTCTGTAAAGAAAAGCAGAATCCAGACAAGTGAGAATTAACTGAACAAACCCATCTTTTTTTTCATTCATGTGAGCTCCAAATCCTATGGTGTTAAAGTGGAGAATCTGTTATTCTTTCCCAATAAACGCGTTTACGCTAAAACTATTATTTGCCGTGCAAACAGTCTGGAGCCAGATCAGACGCCGGGTAACCCGGCGTCTGATCAGGCTCCAAACTGTTTGCCACCAAGACAAACATGAATTATCAGAATTGTCCAAAAGTTGTACTTTTCTACGTTTTAGTGTTTTGCGTTTGCGTACGTTTGCGTTTAAACGGGAAAGAATAACAGATTCTCCACTGTACCACTCATTAGAATTATCTCGATGAGACAAGTCTACATTAGAACTGTCTCGATGGCACCATTCTAATGAGTAGTAACACCATTTGGTTTAATACAAAATGTACAATAAAATAAATACTTTAGTTTTTGAAATACAGTCGAAACTCGATACTTCGAATCAATACTTAAATCGATCGTACCAACATTTCATAAGTTGAATTTCGAAAAGTCGATCTCGTTTAAGTCGATTACACCCGTATTTCAAAGATAAAACGTGACTAAGTCACGTTTTCACCTCGAAATATGGGTATGTTGACTATGTTCGAACTGTCGCGAGTTTAAAGTATCGAGTTTCTACTTTACTCCAATTATCTAGAGCTGTCGTGAAGTGTTTATAACCTACCTGTTAGCAACATCATAGTGAGAACAGCAGTGGAACAAATCAAGAGTAACAACTTCCTGTATCTTTTCTGTATTAGTATTCCCAAGGCACATTCACGGAACATAATAAATTAATAACGTTAGCTAAATCCGTGATTCACAGCAGAATGAACTGAACACAAGCGTTCCGTGGAATCAAATGTCTATTCTGTCCCCGCTTTTTCTATCCTGTCCCCGCTTTACCGATCACTCCACACATTTACACTCGGTACATCTGTATTGCAAGTTTGTCTAGTCTGACAGTTACACTGGTTAGGAACTTGGTTACAGTGGGGCGAGGGTCCTCGCGAAAGGTGGTATAGGGGTCCCGTCGACAACGTTACAGAGTCATGACTAACCCATCGCGCGTACAATGTAAACACGCCTCTGTCAAGCGAGTTTACACAGCAGCACCACACGAATTATTCACCAAAACATGGTTAGAGGTTTTGGTTTTGTTTTAATACGTAATTAAATGTCGCCCGCTTTAGAATTCAGGCGAATAGAGGAAATAAAAGCGAGTGTTTCACACTGCCTACATGTACGATGCACATAGTTTTGTTATAAGTTGAATTTACATAAGAAACATCAGCTATTAAACCAATTAGATAATCTGTTTGTTAGTGTTTTTCTAATATTGAAGCATTTTATAAGATATGACATTTGCGTATTTCCGATTTTCAAAGTAATCAGAAGTTTAGTGTTTCTTACAAATGCGATGTAGAGGTTACAGGTCCCTGACGACTGCATAATAACTGTTACAGGTTCTTCTTTACAGTGTTACAGAGTCTTAACAAAAGCAACGCAGATCTAGAAATGGACGAAATCTCATTTGACGACTCAAGTATACTGGATATCAGCCTGAATGTCGAAGTAACTGACAATAATAACAGAAGTGGGACTTCCATTAGCCTGACTCCTTTGCCTATGTCGTTATGCTAGGTTCACACCAACGGCGAATGCCGCGCTTTAAATCGGCGAGCAAAGCGTCGTCATTTTTGTTAACTTTTCCAAAAATATCACGATCTCTTACGCTCTGATAAGCTCTGATACGCTCTGATACGAATTGGTTGCCGCTTTGGGACGAATTATTTCCCGACTTGTTACGGTTCCTCGCGCTTTGGTCCCGCTTTCATCAGGCTTTGTTACGCTTGAAGTCACGCTTTAATAAGCTTTATTACACTTTATTACGCTTTGATGCGATTATGGCGCTTTAAATCAAGCTCTTGATACGATTATCAAGCTTTGTTGTGCATTGTTACGCTCTGTTCAGCTCTGTTACGCATTGGAAAATGTCAAGATCGCCGATTTCATGCCGATTTTTATCCAGAGCCTACATAAAGATGCATTAATTCCAAACTATCATTGCATCTTTGACTCCAGAACACGATGGCAGAACAACAAGATCCAGAAGTTCCAGATGAACCAGAGCATGATCTATCTGAATAAGACATGATGTCTGCTCCTTGTTGTATAACTACATCCTAGCCCTTGAATGCGTGAAAGAGCGTGAGAGAGCGTGAGAGAGCGTGAAGAAACTTGCCAAGCGTAACAAAGCCTAACAAAACGTGTCAATCTTTGATCGAAGCGTCTCAATTCGTGGGAAAGCGTGAGAGTCCTTCATGAAAACGTAACAAAACGTAACAATGCGTGTCAGATCTTGATGAAAGCGTCTGACCTCGTGTCAGATCTTCATGCCAAATCGTAACAAATCTTGAGACATCTTAACGAAGCGTGTCAAGTGGTGACAGACCGTGAAGAATGGCGTCCCCGCTTTGAACCAAGCTCTGTTAAGCTTTCCTACGCTTTGAGTCAAGCTTTGCTGAGCTTTGTTACGCTTTGTTAAGCTTTGATAAGCTTTGATACGCTCTAGGCGCTTTAATCAATTCGTGACAGAGCGCCCCAAATTTTTAAACAGTTTAAAAAAATTGGGCGCTCTTGCCGAATGTCCCGCTTTACTCCAAGCTTTCCTACGATTTAGTACGACCCTGACGCTTTAATCAAGCTTTGTTACGCTTTGGTGCCGCTTTACACGCCGCTTTAAAGCGCCATCAAAGCGCCGTTGGTGTGAACCTAGCATGATCAACGCCGAAGAAAAAACACTTTGCGTGTATAAAATGTCAATATATTACTACCAGCTCAAGCAATCTTTCGCGACATAAACGTAGTGTTCACCGGAAAGAAAATGTAAACTGCACTTTGTGCAATAAATCTTACAGCTCAGCTTATGACCTTAATCAACACATCAGAGCACATCACAATCAAACAAACTGCTTTGTGAATTATGTAGTGGGCGATTTAATAACAGGACAACTCTGGCCAGACATCGGCGTATACATCATTCTGGGCAAAACAGGTTTATCTGTGACAAATGTGGAAAGCAGTACTTTGAACGGACAGTCTATATAGGCCACATGAATAAACATATAGGGTCTAGGCCATTCGCATGCACTACCTGTGAACGTACGTTTAGATTTAAGAACAATCTTAGACGACATTAGCAAACATGTCCAAACCGCACAGGAAAGAGGCCCCTTGAATGTGACATGTGCGGAGCAAAAGTAAACTCCAAAGCCTCACTCAATGAACACATCAAAGGCAAGCATCGACCAAAGACTCTGACATGTGTCTGTGGAAAATCGTTCTCATGGAGGCCGTCGTTCGGACGACACAAGAAAAAGTGCAAGTTTGCCAACCCATGAGAACTGAAATTGCTTATAAAACGTTATAAAAGTGATAATTTGCGCGGGTATCAGTGCGGTTCTATCCGGATTTTGGTCAAAGAAAGTGCTGAAGATCTATAACCCACTCTATTTTATATATGTAATACTAACAGTTGTATTTGCAAACAGTTTAGATCCTGTTGAGGAGCCGACTTTCTCGATGCCCCATCAGGATCAAACTGTCTAAGACTTACTCTACTTTGTTTGATAATAATTTATAAACATCACGGTTGTATTTTTTTTTATTTACATGTGTAAAGTAAATGGGGTTTACACGTATAATGTAAAGAAATTGGAACGCTAAACCCAATCCCTCATAGAAGTGCCTTTTTACTCTTTTAACGTTCTCAACTGAAGAAAAGTGTCCCACTTTATACGAGTACTGAATGTTTACATCAAGATGTAGTTCCCATATCCTAGCAAAATTTAACCTAATCAGGATAAAAGTAGTGCAAATGAACCTTAACCCTTTCCTACCTAAAACCTCAAATGGCCAATTCTCATTTTCAATTTAGTCGATGTTTGACTTTTTTTGACTTTATAGGGTTGGTTTTTGCAATATAAGTCAAAATGACAAACAGTGTAGAGCCTGATCAGAGGACTCCTTAAGGTGCCCTCTGATCAAGGTATACACTGATTGCATAGGACAAGTGTAATCATCACAGGTATGCTGTTCGCAAATGACGAATATATGCGTGATAGGGTTCATGGAGTTCATTCTGCTTTAATTTCAACCTGCTTCAAGTGGTCCCGTCTTTAATACTAAAAACAGACTCTGGGACAATGGGTTAAATGTCAATACTTAGGGTTTTTATCGTTGTATTAGCAATATTGACATTTTGAAGTTTGGTTATGGGACGTACATGTAAATGTTGGGTTATTCTAATCCTTTCACTGCAAGGTTCAGTTTTGATCATGGGCATGTTTTGTCTTCTTCCACTTAAGACACTTCCTTAACCTTTAATGAAACATTAGCCGATAGTCAAACAGCTTTGATCCGATTCAGACACAGATTTACTCGGCGTCTCATTCGGATCCAAGCTGTTTATCTGTGCTCTTACGGTCGGGATAAAGCAGTGAACGGGTTAATACTATATGTGATATATGACGGGTCGTTCTGTACATACATGTGTGATTTATTTGTTTGAGAAATAGTTGAAAAGTTTATTAGTTAGACACAGAAAATTGAGCAACTTATGGCTAAACTTGCATTCAGAAAGTGCACAAATAGTGGAAATCTAGAAAAGAGTTCATCATTGGCAAGAGGTGAGACATGGCTAATATGGAAGTTTTACTTTCAAAACCATAATGCCAAATTAAAGGTGAATTTGGGTGTATGCAGTATTCATTACTGTAGCCAGAACGGTGTTTTACAGTATATACGATAGACGCTTATATTTTGCGAAACTGGTCCAGGTGGACAACGACAGTAAATTTTAGTTCCATTTAAAAGATAAAATCGGTCTTATAGCCATCAACTCCTCAGAAAATACATACATGTTTATTTTGACATGTTTATTTGAACAATGTTAGCTTTGAATAGCGACGTAGAGGGAACTATCCTTTTGGCAAAATGACAACTGAAAAAGTGGCAGACAATCGGTTGGTAGCCTATCTTTATAATTTAGTATTCCTCAGTAATCTCCCCTGAAAACTAAAAGAGACCTTTAATGTCTTTTTTCCGTGTTTACAATTCGATATCGTTTATAAACAGTATAGTTAACTTTCTAACATAAGGATTGTCATGACAACCAGATTCAGCCTGTTATGATCAAAAGTATGTTTTTCCGACAGACTTTACCTAAAGACATATTTGCTATATATAAAACTCAAATAACTTTGGGTGATCTATTCTTATTTTTGAATGTCTTTATGTCACAAAGTTTATTTGAGATAACATTTAATGCATGATGAACGTCTCCAAGATGAACATATGACTATTAGACCCCTTTTCCCTTAGTGTCTTTACATGTGACGCCAATCATTGTAAACATTTATGATTTTATTTGTATTTTATCTTTTTGTCTTGTACGTTAGTTTTCAAGAAGTATAATTAGTCAGTACTGTGCGAAAATTTAATGTAATCCTTCCAATGCCGGGCATAAAATATATTGGCAGTTATGTGTCATTTCACTCAGTCGGTAAATTTCGTGCTAAGTCGGGAAATATAGAAAAACATCATCTGCCATCTGCGTGATTATATTCCGTCTATTTTTAATTCCTAATAATCCACGTGTAAATGTGTAGCTTTCACATCGGAGACACACATCTTGATTCATTATGGGCAACCGTTTTACTTTTATTCTCACTTTGTGATATCAACAATTCGAATAGGTTATATCACT
The DNA here is from genome assembly GCA_922989275.2 of Gari tellinella. Taxonomy (NCBI): domain Eukaryota; kingdom Metazoa; phylum Mollusca; class Bivalvia; order Cardiida; family Psammobiidae; genus Gari; species Gari tellinella. The sequence continues at coordinate 60,177,551 of OV277860.1, read as the reverse complement.
TATTATTCAAATAGGTGATATCACAAATACATTTTCAAGGGTAAATGGCGACTTGCAATATGTTATTTTCAGATGCATTCTCTCTGAAACAACCAAAAATGTCGATAATACTCTGTAACCTTTTATAGCATGTCGATAGAGAACCTGTAACACTCTCTGTTAGACTCTGTAACATTTTTAACAACTTGAAATCCAGAAAATTTCATTGATATACGATATTATTTAATGTGATTCTGTTGCAAAGATGCAATTTAAGTATTAATCTTGCCAGAAACATTTATTGCAGGCGAGATTATGCAGTCATTTATAAGAATTGATCGCTGTGAACAAAAATCTTGATTACCGCGTCGTTTTATTAACTATTTCAAGCATAAATTCCATAAATGGAGCGAATTAAGCATGCACGACGCTTAGAAAAACATCGGTTTATATGGTGACAATAACGATTTCCAGTGTTTATGTCAATTTGACCTTTAATTACCTCATTTGCGTTCACTTCAGCGTGCCAAGTTTTGTTTCACGTCGAGACTCTGAAACATGTATAGTCAGGACTCCGATACCACCTTTCGCGAGGACCCTCGCCCCACTGTAACCAAGTTCCTAACCAGTGAGTTATGCTGTTTTAATAATTAAACCAGCCGTAAAAGCTGAAAACTTATTGTTGGAGCTAAATTCAAAGTTGACGGCGACATCGATAACGACGGACCCCGATGACGATTTATCACTACCTCACTCTCGCGTTTACTCGTTCAGTTCGCTTACTGTACTTTGTAATTAGATCTATAGTAAATAGTATAGCTACGTGTCCGTGTCCCTGATTTTTACCCCATTCATCAACATTTTGTCGTCTGCTTTAATATTGCTTTTGGTATGGCTGGGGAAATTTCAAAACTAGTGTCAAACAGTTTGGATCCTGATCACACGCTCTCATAAATCAATACTTATAAGTTAAAATCTTCGGATTTTTTTTCTTGTTCATGGTAGCTTAAAGCAGGCTGAAAGTAAAGCAGAATGCGCCTTAAGGCGCATTTTGCTTTACTTTCAGCCTGCTTTAAGCAGCCACGTGTCAACAAAATTAAAAACCGGCGATTGGGGAAAAGGTACGATTCGTAAAATCGCACTTGAAAAATGCAAATTTTGAATCTTAGGATTTTTTATGTCAACTTATGGCAGCCCTGAAATAACTAGCCTTTCTTTAAATTTGCACGAGTCCAAACTGTTTGCAAATGCTCGTTTGTCCTTATTATGCCCAATTGTCGTATGCTTCAAAACGCTCGTCTGCGAAGAAACTTATTAAGACCTGTTTTCATACTTTTTTATTGCAGAAATTTGAACATGAGTGCTAAAAGCTTGGTTCTAAAGCAGACGTCACGTTACACGGCGTCTGATCTGAATCCACACAGTTTGCATTGCTCCAATGTATTTTAACCCTTTCATGATCACTTTACCCCTTCATCGCCATATTGTCGGCGGTTTCAATATTGTTGTCTGCAATATCGTTTCAAAGATAGATTTAAGACAGTATAACTGACGTAATTGCAAAAACAAGTGACAAACAGTTTTGATCCTGATCAGACGCCGCGTTGCGCGGCGTCTGATCAGGGTCAAAACTGTTAAATTGGCTTCATAATTATTACGTTATTGAGAGTGAAAGGGTTTTAGCAATAATGTCGTTGGCTTTTATATTGGACATTGCTCAGATGTTTGCAAATATCTATTGTATTCGTGGGTAAGGCAATTACGGGATAGATCTATCATTTCTGTATGTGTAAACACTCTTAGAAGTATAAATTACACAACGGTTTCTTAAGGTTAGCAAAACGGTGTTCAATGTTGAAAAGCAACCAATCGGCCGACGAAGGTCAGTGATTGAATGGTTTAGTTAACGAAAAGAGTTACCAATACAGTGAAGCTCGTATATAACGAAACTGGATATAACGAAATATTGCATATAACAATAGTTCCCGTTTCTAATTATTAGTGTTTTCTTCTGATATGGTCGAGTTATTTTTAGATTGAAACATTCTAAAACTTTAAATGGTATGCTAATCGTGCTCGATGATTTCATACAGCCAGCTAGGGATACGGATATGTATTGTACGTAATGTACAGTAGGGAATACATTATTCTTACCAGTTTGCGCAAACGCAATGCACTAAACTGTTAAAACAAAAAATACTTTTAGAAATGTCTTTCTTTTTAATCTGAGTGACAAACAGGTTGGAGCCTGGTCATTATAAACTATTCTGTTCTTAAAAGAACTCGGCCATGTCAGCAAAATCGGATAATAACGTATCAGGGATTCCATTTCTCCGGTTTTTTCCTAAATCTTCGGATTTTTTTTCTGGTACATGGTAGCTTAAAGCAGGCTGAAAGTAAAGCAGAATGCGCCTTAAGGCGCATTCTGCTTTACTTCCAGTCTGCTTTAAGTAGTCAGATGTCAACAAAGCTAGAAACAGGCTATGTGGTAATGCCTCGCTCACATTTGCTGCGGTTGCCGTACGACAGCCGCACGGCTAATCATTTCTACGGTGAGTAGCAATTCCACGGCCGCCGCAGAATTCCTACGGCCGCCGTGTGTTGTGCTCACATTTGCTGCGGCTGCCCCGCGGCGAGATTTTATTTTTGTGGGGTTAAAAAACTGCGGCAACCGCACGGCCGCCGTACGGTCACCGCACGGCGACCGTACGGCAGCCGTGGAAGTCCCACTAGATACCCTGCAACCAAAATGCTGCTCCTGCTACACAACTTGGTTTTGCTACATGTTCACACAACTAGTATCAGTCCAACAACACCATGAACTCAAAGGACACATTTGGACAGCATTTAAGAACATCTAAATCCATTTTTAGATAATATACATGTTTTACATATATGAACAAAAGTACAAATGCACAATAGGAAAATTGACCATTGAGTTATGGCGGCCGCACGGTGGCCGTACGGCGACCGTACGACTGCCGTACGGCAGCCGTAGAACCACTCTGCGGCCTGTGTTTCTACGGCCGCCGTAGAAATGAAAAAATGTTATAACTCCGCGTTATAATTCTACGGCGAGCTCTACGGCCTGTAAAATATTGGGATACGCCGTGCGGCTGGCGGCCGTAGTAAGATTCTCTCGATTTCACGTCCCTGCGGCCGCCGTATACGGCCGCCGTAGAGCAAATGTGAGCGCACTATAAAGGTACGATACGTAAAATCGCAGTTGAAAAATGCAAATTTGGAAATCTTAGGATTTTTCATGTCAGCTTATGGCAGCCCTGACGTAAAATAAAATGGACCTGATCTAACAACGTTGGATATGATAGATATTTTAGTTCAACGTGTACATATAGGTACATCGTTATCAATATCATACAAAGCATTAATACTACATCGAAAGAAACCAGACGGTCCCGGCGACTTCGGTATAAGTGAGCTTCCCTTGCAGACGGTTATGCACACATTTCCTTAAAAGTTTAAAGGCGATGTGGTGGCAAATTTTCGCCGTGAGATTGTCTAAGCGCAAAATTAATACTGTTTCACCCATCCCCGTAGAGGTTCTTTCCCTTAGACTAAGAGTACAAACTGTTCATGCAAATTAATTCTTAACTACTTTGAGTCGTTGGTTATATGTTGGAACATATGTTCCTTATTCTTGAAATGCATGTATTGTTAGGGATTGGTGTTCATATGAAGCTGCTCATAATCACTAATATTTTCTCTCCATAGAAATCAGTATACAAATGTCAGTTGTATATCCATTTATGCCCCCCCCCCCCCCCCCCCCCCGATATATCAAAATATAACCCAGAGTTCTTTTTAACTTGGGAATCGACCATGTCTTTTTAACATTGAGAAACGATTCATGGTCTTTTATAACGTCTTGTTCAATCCATGAGTCTCAATTTTAACATCAGGAAACGATCAATGGTCTACTTTTAACGTTAAAAATCGACCCAGGATCATCTTTTAACTTTACGAATCGACATAAGGTTTTTATCGTTAAATTTAGACTCAGGGCCTGGGTTGGTTTTTAACCTTAAAATGGATAACAGTCTGGGTTTGACTTTAAGCATTGAACCATTCTTAGCAAAAATGCTGTTTTTAGGGAAAAGAGTTATAGACCTTTTTTGTTCCAATACAATGTGCCAGTTACTTAGCCACAATGATTTGATGTCGTCTGTTATTTTCTATAAAATATAAAATAAAATTTAAATACATTTTATGTATTTGACGCTGATAATTTAGAATACAAAAGTGGGTACTTTCTTTTTTGGCTGTGTATATATTATCTTTAATCTATATGGCTTACGGTAATTTACAGAAAATGGCAGACTTGAGGCAGAAAATGGATAATCCAAGGTTAGTTGTTAAAGAAATTCTCATCTTTTTCTCTTCCAAACCCGATCAAATTAAGAAATAATAAATGCATACCAGTGTTTTATCGTGACAATAAAACACGGGTAGGAGTTGAGATGAATAGTAATTAAATCAAGAGGCCGAAGACCGTGTGATTTAATTACCAGCATCTCAACGAGTACCCGTGTTTTATTGCACGATAAAACACTGGTATTAATTTATTATTTCGATTCTAACATCAATTTAACAATATTTGCAGCGAAGCAACGGCTCTACATTTCTTGGCGTACGCATTTTCGAAGCCATATGACGTTACGTTAAGACGTTACAGTGCGTGCATGTTTTATTGAGAATTCAAACACAGATACGCCCCTTCTTTGTTTATATAGGGGCGTGTGCGAAGTGTTTTAGAATGAGCACTAAAATGTGTGTCTCATCAAGATTATTGTCTACAACGGCCTTCTGAACAACGATTGCCACCTTACAATAACGCATGTCGCTGTTCCCCAGACAAGTCTATTATGTCCAAACTTTTCACGACTGAAAATATCATCTGCTTAAAAGTGTCGTCTGCTGTTTTTCGCAAAGTCAAATACGAGGGTTGTCCCAGTAAATCGTGGACTGTGTTTATAATTTATTTATCTGACGTTCAATCGTCATAATATTCTGCAAATAGCTTCAGCCATTCAATTTCAATAAAACAGGTGGGGAAAAAAAAGATGTATACATTGTAGTACGATCATTATGCGTGATTAATAGACCTATGGTTGTTTTGGGTTTTTTATCTTTAATTGCTTTTACTGCTTGGCGGTCTACAAAGGGATGTCTGTGCTTTGAAGCATCCACTTTACTCTTTGGTATGTTGTTTTCTGCTGATTTTATTATTATTTCAGTGAAATTCTTCCAATAGTTTTGGACATCCTCTGTTGATTATCTAGCCAGTTGAAGGTTTCTATCTATTGTGCCATTCTTGAGTAATCTCCCTTAGAATATATAAATTTGTTATTCTATGTATAGCAGTTGGATTTGAAATTTAGTATGACATAATCACTTTTGCCTAAACCAGGTGTAGATTCTATGTTGTTTATCATATTTAATTCGTTTGTGAAAATAAGATCCAATGCGGAAGGTCTTTGATTCTCTCTGTATCTTGTGCAAATATTCACATGTTGGTATAAATAAATGTCTTTTATACCTTCTAAAAATATGGTACTACCGTGTTCCCTCTCTTTAACAGCCCTCCCAACAACGACTCCCTCCTTAGAACGACCCTTGCCGCGGTTCCCTAAACAGGACAGTTATGTCTAACGCCTTTACTGCTGCAATATCGTCTGCTTAAAATTACCGTCTGCTAATTTTCTCAAAGTTACATGACGGACATTATGACAGAAAACACTTAATGAGGAGTGACAAACAGCTTGAATCCAGATCAGACGCCGCTGGATTCAAGCTGTTTGCAAATGCAAGCGAATGTCCCTCCCTATAACGACTCTCTCCGAACAACGCACATATTTTTTGTCTCCCATTGGGTGTCATTGTAGAGTGGGAGCGCTGTAGCATGATTTTCACTATTTAAAGCTGTCTCTTCTTGCCAATTTATTTCTGGGAAATTGAAATCTCCTAGTACTAAAACGTGTGAAGATTTCCTTGCGTACATACTTTTCATATTCTGGATTAACATACATGTATTTACACTTTGCATGTCACAATTAGGACTGCGATACACACATCCTAATAGTAATATATCACTTTTTTTTTCAGTCTTATATCACATCAAACTGATTCCTGTAGTTGTATGTTGGATTTTACTTCATAGGCAGTTAGGCCTTTTCTGATGTATAAAAATGTTCCTCTTCCATTTTCTTTGGTTGATGAAAACATGTCGTACTCTTCAGTGTACATGTAGTATGGTTCCAAGATTATATCAAAATTTGTGTATTTTGGATACACTTCTGTTATAGCATGTTGATTTTAAGAGGCGATTACTTGTTAAAGTTCAATCATTTTTGTTTTACTAAGGACATCTGCGTTTGTATATGTAACATCAATATTTGCTTCTTTTGTAAAATGTAGTGAGTTTAAAAAAGAACTGCTGGCCCCACTATTTTGGGAACTATTTGTTTATGAGTTTAAAAGATTCCTCCTTGGGATAAAACACTTATCGTTCACACTGCTGAGGATTTAGTAGTGTTGCACTCGAATGACTGCTGTCTATGCCCCCTATTACCGTCTTGTCCATAGTAATCGTTTCATTACCAAAGCTACTGTTCACTTCATGTGTTAAATTCAGTCTATTGGACATGTGTAGATCCTTGATATGGTACCGCATGCTCCTTCTTGGCGGTCTCTTTGAGCAGGATGATTATGTTTTAGTTTATCTTTTCTGTCATTTATTTGTTCAATTGTCAAGTCTTTGGTTATTATCGCGTATTTCAAGTTTCCAGTTGCATTGTCTTTAATTTTTCTTGCATTTTCAAATAATTATTGTCTTTGTGTATAAGTATGAATTTGGTTGGCCTTGGTTTAGTTTGTGTAGTTTTTTGCCTTTTCTCTAATCTGTATGAAGTTTCTATATCTAACTGTGGTACATTGATCGCTGTTGCTACTTTTTTTGTCTTCATCCTGAAGTTTGTTATCTGCCCCTTGTTCATTGGTACCCTCTGCCCTCTGTCCTCTGCCCTCTGGTAGGTTAAACACAACAATATTTAGTTCTCGACGGCGACGATTGTCCATTTCTCTCGTTCTCTCATCCACCATCCTCTTCATTTCTCTGGTTAAGTCGTCTTTGATTTGCTCCTTGGCCAAAACGATTTCTTCATCAATTGTGTTTTTGGTTTCTATTTCCAGATGGTCCATTTTTGTTCCAAATTCGTCAGTCTTATTTCCTGCCTTTCATTCAGTTCTCGGAGATTTGAATCTATTCTTTCGAGGATTGGTGTTATTGTTTTGCAGCTCTTGCATTTCCATTTGAAGTCTTCTACTTCGTCGCCTACAATCAAGACACTGAAAGCTTTCTTTGATAACCCTGTACACTTCATACAGAATTTTAAGTTGCACCCCCAGAGTTGGCAAAACTGCCTTTATCTACTTCATTGTTGCATCTCGAGTATTTCATCTGCTCTGGACTTTTAGTTAGGTCCTGTAATCTTTTTTTGAAGCGTTCATTTGTGGATCCCTAATAGATCTCCTGTTATTTGGAGTACTTGTCAACCAGGGCGAGGCCATGATTATACAAGAGCCTTAGCAACGGGTAAATTTAATTATTGCACATAGGATAGACTATTTGTGTGACGGCAGGGCAGTCCCTACAACATCACTAGTCTCTTAGGCCGCTTTCTATTATTTTTAGCAACCAATTTTTGCAAGTGTAGAGTCAGGGTAAACACCATCCACCAGTGGCTGAGGATTTAGGGAATACCTAGTTATTGGTAGCCCCTGACCTCTTCTCCTATCCCTCCTACTTCTGAGCAGGTCCTGGTAGAATCTAGGAGAATTGTACCCTAGTTGTGTATTTAATTCTCTGATTTTTTGGTTTAATGATGTAACCTGGTCATGTAAGTCGGAGTCATTTATGGTTTGCCAATTTGGGTCCCCCTTTGTCTATTCCAAATTTGTCTAAAAATGGGTGGGCTTTCTAGTACTCCTATATCAATTTTGTATATGTGTTTAATAAATACGAAATACTCAAGCAGGAAACGCAACACAAACAATACACCCACCTCTCAAGCAGAACACACACACGGTCATACCATAACAAACACACACACACACACACACACACGCACGCACGCACGCACGCACGCACAATCCCATTCCTTCATCTACACACTAAATAGAAAAGAACACGCAAGACAAACATAAAGCAAAGTGAATATAGGAGCCCGCCTTGGTACGGTCAGCAGCAATCAATAATTAATTATAAATTAACCATTATTCCATTAACCACCACTAGGGGGTTAAACCTGTGTTTAGGGGCGCCAAAACTCACTCTTATCTCCTATATTCACCTATAAAGACGAACAGTGTACATAAAATATAAACCCTGTTCCTCAACCTCACAATCAAAAAGACCGCCAGCACAGTAAGTAAATACATGTAAAACATCAACAAAAATTCTATGACAAGATCATTAGTAACATGGGAAAGAATTAAACATTCAAGCTCGTGTTAAAAATAACCCACTATGGCAACGGTCAAATTGTACTCAAGCGACTAGTCTGTAGTGACGAGTAACTGTTAGACATGGAAGGGTTCAGGGTACGACAGAGAGGGAGAAAAAAACCCACGAAAATCCGACATAACTCTCCCGGTTAAGGACGGCTTTAGAGATACATCTAGTGCTAAGCCCTGTCTGTCGTGGCACAACCAAAGAGGAAAGCATAGTTATCAATTGTAGAACACCCATCTGGAAGCACTGTTGATTATATCATTTCTTAAATGTTTATCGTAATATTAAAACATGGCTCCAGACCAGCGGAGTTTCTTTTCAGACTCAAGTTCTAAGAAAGTATAAAAGTTCTAAAAGATCGCCACTATATACAGTTTTATCATCAGCGGAGGCTTTTTTACCAGACAACCAAGTCCTTAAATCTCTACGGATATGGTTCCAACAAAAAATTTGTTTTAAATTTGGTAAGAACCTATTGATGGCACGTGTAAACGACAATTCCCTATCCGTAACAATTACATGTTACATGGAAGACAAGAAGCTGAAAATTGAAATAAATAATTGCCATATACCAGCCGTATTAGTGGCTCGGGGTTCATTAGTCATTGGTCGTATTCGAATCATCGAGTTTTTTTGTCAACGAAAAGTGGGCGGAGCAAATGCGCGAAGATTTACTGATGTCAACGATTTTGGCCCGATTCGAATAGAAATTGTAGTCAACGAAAACTTTGTACTACCGGACGAATGGAAATGAATCAAACACCCGTTAAAACAGTCGTAATGCTCCCAATTTTGATATACGCATATAATGCCATGTGATCTTGATCCATTTGATTAATTGAGAGGGTCTCTATTATGTTTGTTTTATCTAGTGACACTAATCACACGGTCACGTGACTTAATCAACGCTCGATTTTAGGGTTTGACAACATTTTGTCAACGGAAAACATCAAGTGGGGATTCAAATAGAACTTGTTGACAACTATTCCAACTAACGCGATAGTTGTCCTGATTCGAATACGACCATTGATTCGGATTCTTTTTCGGCGGAGCTGACTGTTTTCTATTTAGACACACTTTATATTTGGCCACACATTTCAACCAATAATATTTGATCAGAAATTTAGAATTAAAGGGACTCGCAACCGGATGGTGTACTTGTCAAAATAAAATAAAATACTCAAATAAAAGCAAATTTGTGGCATTATTTGGCTTCTGACATTAAAAAAATATGATCAGTCCAAAAAAAGTCTCAAGAATCGTCACCGAATCTTAGATTTTTAGATATTTTCCATCGTTTTTCTATACCGACTAGTAGACGGTATAGTTGTTGTTGTTGCTTCTCTACACGGGCTTAGACATAAACACGAGCCGAATTACGAAGTTGTATGCACTTTCGATAGCTACACATTGAAATACGTTAAATCGATCCGAGATAAACGGATAGTTCCGTGGTCCATTGGTCTAAGCGGTTTCCCCTAGTTTGCCTTCTGTCCGCCAATGCCGGGGCCCCGGGTTCGAATCCCACCAGAGACCAATATTTTTTTTTTATTGAAATACATTTTTTTAAACAGAATTTCTTATCCTAAACTAATTCTTTACCATTTATATAAGCGTTTGACACATATTTACAAATTACTATTTTTAATGCACCATCTGGTTGCGAGTCGCTTTAAGAGCACCTGTTGAAACTAAATAGTCTGATTGGATAGTAGCCAGGGCTCCAGATAAGGGAATTGTTTCAAAACTTAAAATCTTTATTTGTGCATTGAACCCTGTGGTGTCACTATACATATGAATTGTCTTTTCGAGTCAATCAAAATGAGTGGTAATACCATAGGGTTTGGTGCTAAAAGAGGTGAAAAAATGTGATTTGTTTAGTTTACTCACTCTTATCTGGAGCCCTGTAGGCTGGTTTATGTCCCATTACAGTTTTACATGATGTGGACTGTGGGTGTAAAAGTTAGAGATACAGGCTGGCTGTTTTACTACACTGGGCTGATGAATTAGGCCACAGAAGTTTCCACTGTTGACAAAATTATGCTTCTATTTTAAGATATGATCTGAAATCTATTTATAGATATACAGAGGAAAGCTAGGTGTTTCGTAATTGTTTACAACCAATTTGTTTTAATTGTTAACTACTTGTACACATTTGCCATACATTAAAAGCAATATTTTATATATGAATAGCCTCAAGTGAGTTAAACACAATTGTGTTGTTTCATCATTATTTACAAGAGTGAAGTACAGTAGATTGTTGTATCTGTACATTTGTGTATGCTATAGTTTGTTTCAAGAAACTCTATGAATGGATCAATAGATTAATGTGAGGATCTCCTACTAGTAGCTAGGATATGAGTTAAATTATTGTTTTGTTTTGCATTTCTGTACATGATAGTTTTGCATTTTAAATAAAAGTTACTGTTTCAATTGAATACTTGTATTTTTTGCTTTTCAATCCAAGATATTACAATTCTTTCAAAACCTCAATTTAATTCAATTTTGCACACCCATCTATATAGCCTTAGTTCAACCACTCATTCCGCCGAATATCTTTTTTAAAGATATTTCTTGTTAAATCTCTTTCATCACGAATGAAGAACGACGTTCTTCATTCGTGCTTTCATGTATTTATTATTAATCAAATTCACTAAAATGTTTTAAAATAATATATTTAAGTATATTTCAAACAAACTCTTGCTAAAAACCATTTGATGACAAAAAAGCAGAAACATGAAATAAATAATTCCCATATATCAGCCGTATTAGTGACCCGGTAATATAGTCTAGTTGCTTATGTCCATTTTTTGGCCAAATCGTTACAGAGTGGATTAAAGCACCAAACTTCTCACATGTATAGTATGACACCTATAGAATCAAATGGCATATAGGTGCCCGGGCTAGGTGACCTACATTTTTGAAAAATTCAAAATGGCGGCCAACGTATACAGACTTTTTAGAGCTCCATTTCAGCAGTATGAACTGCAATATAATGCGATGTTTTGGAGCAGATTAATAGAAAATATACATAAACTGAATAGTATATGTGTGATAAATTTACGTTTGGTGCGTCTTTTCTATTGAAAACAGTGCAGCTCGCCAAAACATATTGAGAATGTGATAAAAAGTGGCCCATTTTGAAGCTAGGGCCGAAAATCTAAATGCTACTAAAAATTACATGTTTTATCACATAAATATTATAATAAAAATGTAGATATAAAATAATAACTTATTTGCTACAAATTATTAAAGAAAAAACATTAATTTTGTATGATAGATTACGGAATTTAGGTTATGTCTCATTGAGGCCACCATGCCATATTTTTCTGATTTGAGCGTCTGATAATCATGACACAATACGCCTGGGTTTTTTCTATTTTTGAAATTATGGCTGATAAATAGCCAATGCATGTAGTACGTTTAACTGAAATGAGAATTAATAATGTAATTAAATAGTATAGAAAAAGTAATTGTCATGAGTTTTCGTGACTTGCTGCAAACACACAGCTTGTAACATTCCATCAGCATTTTCCTACAGAATAAAATTGTGGAAATGCACAATAACCAATTAGATGAAACATATATTGCCTATAAAATGTAAATATATTATAAAAAAAAGTAAATGTGCATTTTTCATTAGACCTCTCCAAGTTCATTTTGTAAACTACAGAAGCCCATTCGTGCCAAACAAATTGGTAATAACGACCATATTATTGAGTTGAAACTGTTTGTCTCATACAAATTTAGTATTTTGCATTACTTTGATTATGTACTGACCATATTTCTTATAAGTTTAGTTTAGTATAGCAAGACAAAAAATCAACTATTGGTTGAACCGTTCCTACACCATTGGCTAGGACAACAGTGTTGTTTGTGGGGTGGGTAATGGGGTAGGTGCCCTACTGACAGCTTGAGAGCCTGGAGACATTTACTCTTTACTTTAGCCAAATACGTTCAGTGGAACTGGGCAGATTAACATTTCGAAAATGTCTACGTGATGATGCTTGGAGGTCTGCATATCGACTATTGAGATTGCCATTTGGAGGGTTGATGGTAGCTGTGAAACGAATCTGAATGGACAAGCCTTAACAAAAGCTGATGTGGCAATACCGGGATCAGCTGATTCCCTCATTTCTGCAACTCATTTGACTATTTAACTAAAACACTATATGCTTTCAAAGTGACAGGTTTGGTATAAGCTAAATTAAAACAGGAATCATTCCAAATTATGAATGATCAAGCAGATGACTGAATATGTGTTGTCTGGAAGAACAATATGACAGGAAAGTGTTCTACATTCAAATACTGGGAACTTATACTACGTTTAGAGATGTTGGTTCTCCTTTTTGCACATTGTGAATTAAAGTGCACACTTTATGTTAACGTTTTAGAGCAGCTGGTCCCATATTCTTCTTTATTCTTTACCACACCAATAATAAACACTGGTTATAAGTTCATACAAGAAGTATGTGATACCAGCAACAATGTTATCCAAAAATACTGGGTATTTCCAACAATAAATCACAAGTTTTCTGCCAAATCGTTTCATCGGGCAAATGAGCAGAACAATCAAGGTGACATTGAACTGACAGAGAATCCAGATGCGCATAAAGACTGGGTGATATCTTGGCCTGAAATGTTAAAATTCTAAATGAATTTCAGAAAAATAACCTTGATAAAAACGCATTTTGAAGCCATAACCATTAGACCCTCTATACAAGAGACTTTCAAAAGGTACGGTAGGTCAATAATTTGTGCATACATTCGAACAGTATGAAAACTCCATTTCTAGAAGAGTCACATGAGCGGTGTGATTCATTCTGAAATTTCATACGCATGGCAACAAGAGATGCTTTAGGCACACTTTAGACAGTGATGCAAGAATATGTGCAACAAGTGGTAATAGGCAGGACCTATCAAATTCAGATTCCAATAAAAACAACAAAATACCACTGTTTGAAATACATTCACTGAAGGAAAGTCAAAAGTGAAACATAAGAACGATGCACTAAAAAGCAATAATATTCTTTTTAGTCAACTTTTCACAGTTTCCCCAAGTACGTGAAGATGATGTGGCCCAGAGGTTTAATAAAGTTTTACAGTAGAATTATGTATGCAAATACTAGTTATACATGTATATGGAATGTTTGCTAAGATTTTAATAAACTCAAGCCCAGAATAGCTTCTTTCTTTCTTTAAATCCTGCAACACCCCCTCTCGGGGAATGGAAATCAACCTTGGCACCAGATGTGTTCTCAGCAGGAAAGACTGAGACATCCGACCTGCAAGTCGGAACCATTGGAGAACCTAGACCCAAATAATAAACAGGAACTACCAAAGTTGGATATGACATAGTATAGTCAAAATGCTTTCATACCATGGATAAACAGACAGTTTCAAAGTTGCTAAAAGGTTGATGTTGTGTGCGACCCACACAAAAGTGATGTAGTCTCAAAGGGGCAATCCGAGGAAAAGAGGGGAAAGGCGCAAGAAAGGACGTTTCACATCAGACAAGACTACCAGTGAATTTCTACTTATTTCATTAGAATTTAAATATCTAAAGAAGAGCTTTTTGATCTCTTGACGGGAGATGTGGCTGCCAGTGAAAACCAAGGAAACAAAGCAATTTACACCACTGCATGCCAATCTGTTGTTGCCAAAGGCTGTAGTATACAAATGCTGCTCCATGACCACAAGCGGATACAAGAATAAGTCCACATGTCCAAGACATTGTGGAAGACATTGAAATCATGTTCTCAAGTAATGGCACCATTTTCTGTTGCTTTGAGGAATCAATTTATAAATACTATTTTAAGTGCAGAATGAAGCATATAAGTGCATCGAAAGATCCACTTGAACACTTTATGATCATACATCACAACTAGTCTATACAAAGTCAATGACCTATGACAGGAACTGTTTCCTCAGGGTAAAATGTTAAACTATGCAGGACCTACCACCTCTATTACAACACGCCAATAGAAGCCTCTACCAAACCATTATTTGGTTCTTACGTATATAGTCAGACCAGAATATCCCGTATCAAGATGCCTTTCGTTGGACCAAATTAGATGATAATTGACAACTGCCCTGGAGAACACTCACAAAAAAGCAGAAAGCTGCAGATATAACTTAAACGGGCTAAAAGGCAATGCCACCATGCTCTAGAAAGTATATATGCTAAAATATTCAATTGATGTATAAGTGTATGCAAAGGAAACTATGAATTATCCTGATCACGAAATGCATGTAGGTTATGTACTGCAAAACTGACATACTAGTACACCTGTTATACAATCGAACCTTGAAAACTCGAAACTTTCTTTAGTCGACATACCGATATTTCAAAGTTAAATGTATCTTAGCCACCTTCTTACTTTGAAACACAGACATGTTTGACTTAAGCATGAATGAATTATCGATTTTCAACGGAAAAATACGAGAATATTCAACTTAAATCAGTTCTAGCACGCAGTAAATACATGTGATATTGAGGTTCGATTGTATTCTAATTAGAAAGAAAGAATGATATTTTCTAAAAATGTTGAACACGTTGAATAAATTGATTGTGGTTATGTATTCAATTTACCATCAGAACCATCTTATTCGGGTAAATAATAACAATATACATTTATGAAGTGTCAGTCAATGCCTTAGACCATTTATGTTCTATTCTGTTCTATTCAGATTAAAGAAATTAAGATATTATATAGAAAATAAACAATTTTATTATATAAATGGGTCCAACTATATCATAGTACAGGCTTTCTGTCCAGTTACACATTTATAGACAATTTTAATCAGGACAATTTACCAAATAAGGGCGTTTCTCAAAACTTATTATTTTATGGCGGCCATTTTGGACGCCATTTTGGATTTTGGCCGAAATAGGGCAGCCAGGTCGGGCACCCCCAATTATTATGATTATATACTGCAAATGCAACCCGTATACAAAGTTTTATGCTTTAATCCACCAAGTAACGATTTTCACCCTAAGCAACTAGACTAATAGCCGTAATTTGCCGTCGGCACGGGCACGGTGGTATGGGTTTTATACCCCACCCCGCCGACAGGTGCTCGATCCGGGTCACTCTCGTTACCAACAACAATAATGGCGGCCTTCATGCAGACGGACTGAACTGTTCGATACCGTCAACAATAGAAACTTGATGGATTGTTAACTTTTATGTGCATGTTTTCTCACTAGAGTTGGTGAATTATACAAAAGAAAACCAACCATGGATGAAAGACATTGGTGGATAGCGAGCAAAATTCAAGAAACATTCAAAATAGGGGGCTATGACAACCCCACGCTTCTTGAGGATTTTATGATAGAGGAGACAACTTTAGCCAAAATCAACAAATTCTTGAAATCAGGAGGACCATGTCGATTGTTCTTTTATTGCGAAAAACCAGAGTCCGGTGTTCTGTCGACAAGAGAATTGCATGTCACTGGAACACTCGCATCGCTGAAAGACACAAACTTGGAACATGTAAACATTCTGTATTTTCTAAGGAACAGGGTTGACAAAGATGTTGATGGTACACGGATGGAGAGGGATGTATTTTGTGGGGAATTAAAGCATAATACAATTGAAACACTGACAACTCTATTGTCAGATGTGTATGTGCCTCTTGTAAAGGCACAGAAAGACTGGGGAGAATGCAACCAGGAGGGTCAAACTCACTTGGTGAACAGCATGGACAAATTTCTAACCGCTTTGAATGAATCTACAGCCTCCATGCAGTCAGCAAAACAAATGGTAACTCTCAAATCTCTTTAAAGATAGGTATATTGTATACATGTAGAGAATGTTTTCAATCATCATCATCATCATGATCATCTTGTATTCAGAGCGCTCATTGTCACAAAAACGGATTGAATTCAAGTTCATGTAGTTCATGGATGTCATCTAGTTTCGAAGCCAAATATGGCATTCACCATATAAACATACGTTTCTTAGGCTCTTTTGAAAGCGTTTTCCCAGATTTTACAAACCCTTTTTAGGGATTTAACCCATTTTGAATAAAACTTTTCACTAAACCAACCACAGTAGCTAGCATATCAGTTCTACTATTCCACAAATGTTTGGATACTGTTTCTAGTCAAGCTGTTGGAGATTAAAAGTGAAATGGATGTAATAGATCATTGTTAATTGTTGCATCTCCAAGATAACATCCAGATTTCAACACCCATATACACTTTTTAAGTTCACTTTATTAACATGCAATACGTATTGCAATACGGTGATCGAGTATCGCAATATATTGCAATACGAAATTTCTGGCAATACCCATCCCTAATATTCATCATCGGTATTTATATTAACGTGCAGGAGTGGGAGCTCGAGTGTTGTCCACATCGGTGGTCCCCCTTCCAGGCAGCTGGCTAACTGCACGCATAGCGGATCTAACATTTGATCTCCATACATCCCTTTCACTAGGGTCGACTTCAGAGAGTTTCCACTCCCGTCTGTCTCTTTCTGCTAAAGCCTTCCAGGTCATCTTGGGCCGCCCTGGCCCACATCTTCCCTCAATCTGCATGTCACAGACTGTTTGCACCACTAGAGCGTTGAACATGTCCGTACCAGCGAAGCCGTTTCTCTCTTAGGATGATATCCAGGTCATCCAGACCAAGTTGCCTCAGCAGCTGGTTTGATGTGACAGTATCCACCTCCTCTGGCTTTACATTGCAGACCTGCCTGATCATTGCTCTGTCACTACGTAGTAAAGGCTGGAGATTTGGGCTTGTCAACGGCCAAGTCTCACTTGCATGTAGCATTGTGTTCCGCACGCAGGAGCTGTATACACGACCACGGGTCTTATAGGTCAGGAGAGGTGGCGAGATGTCAGAACTGGTAGTAGCTCCTTGAACTTCTTCCAAGCTGTTTTCACTCGCATGGTTGTTGAAAGTTCACATCCACCGGCTGCGGAGAGCATATCCCCCAGGTAGCAAAAGGATGCTACAACCTCAAGCTTGTCAGGTCCGACCTGAACCTCGTTCTGTGGCCTTCCATCTATGGGTCGCGCTGTTCCTAGGCATCTAGTGCATCTGTAATTGGGGTCCTCTGACAGATGCTTGAGACCACTACATTTCTTATGCACCCAGTGTTTGCAGCCATTGCAGTAGATGCTGTTGCTGCCTACACCGGTGCGGCAGATGGCACATGGGAAGTCTCCTGAACTCTGTAGGAGGTCCAGGCCTGTACCACAATGTTATTTGTAATGAAACACTGACTATAAACTCTGACATAATCTTCAACTTGATGAAGGTGGTCAGTAATGTTTAGATGTAAATAAAATTTGTGTTTGTACTTAATGCTATTTCCTTTTATTTATCATTATTTTAGGCTAATATTGTGAAATTAGTAACATGCAAAAGCATGTTTATTTAGGCCTTAGCTAACTTTTCTTCTTCTTCCGTTGCACTTGGTCAGGAGTCAAAAAGACTAGCGTTGACCTGTGTTGATAGATGGGACAGCCATCTCCCAGAGACTAAAAGACTGTCTGGGTCTGACCCATATATAGTTTTGGAAGAAGATAAAATGCTTTCACTACGGGTTATATGTTTGGAAAAATGAGCAGAAAGGAATATATTCCTTTGCACATGATCATGCAATTTCTACTTAGGAAAACTTTAGGAACACACCTACTATGATTTGGCAGAACTTTATGATGCAATAATTGTCGACACAGGCCTATTTGAAAAGCTCATAACCTCAAATACTTAACCTCGACATAGGTGTGAGAACCTAATCTCTCTAACAATAACTTATTTTAAGGTCGAAGAAATGGCTTTAATTCTAGCTACTACCAGGCATGGGGTAATGCAAAAATGTAATTGTAATGCATTACTTTTTCCAATGTAATTTCATGTAATGTGTAATGCAGGGATTTTTGCATTACATGTAATTGTAATTTAATGCATTACAGTGCTAAAAAAGCAAGTAATTATAAGCATTACATTGCATTTTAATCGGTCAAAAAATAGTTTACAAACGATCATATATGTGCATCATCCTGCAGGTGTGGATCGTTGCATGTGCTTTTTAACAAAATCCTTGTTTAAAAAAAGTAAGACAACATTAAATACCAATAAAAATAATAGTATTTATCAACTTTGTACATGTATGTGTCATGTCTCATTTAAGATGTTGAAGCAGCCAGACCATATTGTACTGAATGACTTCAAACAGCAAAGAGCAGCAGCCCTCGACCCACAACTAATAAGTCAGTATGAAGAACTAGTCACTGAATGGATGAACACAATAGAAGCAGTACTCATGGACACCTCAGATGAAAGGTATAAAAGTGTCCTCAGCTTTACATTTTGAAATACAAGCAGATTAATATTCAGGGATCTGGACAAATAAGAGGGAGTAAACTGAACAAATCCACCTTTTTCCAATTATTTCAGCACCAAATCCTATGGTATTACGGAGAGTATTGTTTTAAACATTCGTTTTACGACTTGTGAACTGCTCTCTGGCCCTACACTGAAACAAACAAACAAATTCAACCAAACAACATGGAGAGTATTGTTTTAAACATCTGTTTTACGATTTGTGAACTACTCTCCGGCTCTAAACTGAAACAAACAAACAAACAAAAACAACAAAAAAACCACTCTGTTTTTAATCATGCCATTGATCTTTTAATTATATGACTCATTTTAAAAATGATTTTACAAACTTACTATAACAATTTTATAATCTTGGTAATAATATTGAAAGAATTTACATGTTTCCATGCATCTCAATATTGTATCATTTTTATTGTGAATGTATTTATTTGTCTTTCTTGCTTTGTAGGTACATTTATATAATTACATGTGAAGCGCTTTTGAACGCACAACTCCTGTGTGAAAAGAGCGCTATATAAATCGGGTATAATAATAATAATAATTCTCATTAGAATCGTCTCAAAGAGACGATTCTAATGAGTAGTGACACCATAGGGTCTAATGCAGAAATAAAGATTGTAGTTTTCGAAATACTCCCTTTATCTGGAGCCCTGAATATTTGACCAAGAAACAAATATGGATGAAAATTATACTGTCTAGATTTTGTATTTAAATGATCTCTTAAAGCGACTCGCAACCAGATGGTGCATTAAAAATAGTAATTTGTAAATATGTGTCAAACGTTTATATAAATGGTAAAGAATTAGTTTAGGATAAGAAATTCTGTTTAAAAAAATGTATTTCAATAAAAAAAATACTGGTCTCTGGTGGGATTCGAACCCAGGGCCCGGCATTGGCGGACAGAAGGCAAAATAGGGGAAACCGCTTAGACCAATGGACCACGGAACTATCCGTTTATCTCGGATTGATTTAACGTATTTCAATGTGTAGCGATCGAAAGTGTATACAACTTCGTAATTCGGCTCGGGTTTATGTCTGAGCCCGTGTAGAGAAGCAACAACAACTATACCGTCTACTAGTCGGTATAGAAAAACGATGGAAAATATCTAAAAATCTAAGATTCGGTGACGATTCTTGAAACTTTTTTTGGACTGATCATATTTTTATAATGTCAGAAACCAAATAATGCCACAAATTTGCTTTTATTTGAGTATTTTATTTTATTTTGACAAGTACACCATCCGGTTGCGAGTCCCTTTAATTGATGTTTTGTGAAGATATTTAAGACAGATGACTGCTTAATGGAGAGTAAAATTTTGATCCTGCATTAAGCAACCACCAGTAGCCTAATTAAGACAACCCTTTATGAACATAGACCCTCTAATGACTCCAAATTGACTGGTAGCTTATATACTAAGCCAAACTTCCAACACAACACCCCGGATATTCCCATTACTTCCAATGTTAAACATGTCTTAAGTTAGAATGGTCAATTCTGTAGTAATGTGTGCATAGCCTGAATAGATTTCTCCTGCAATTCATATAGTGATCAATGGACAATTACTCTTGATAAACGAAAACAAAATGAATTGGCATTTGCTTCCAAAAATATGGAATTTTGTGAAAACAATTTTTCAGAAATCTCATTCCAATGCATTTTCAATAGGGATCCGAATGTTAACCAGAAATTAGCGATACGTTTGGATAGATGGTTATTATTCGTCAGAAGTGTCAATGAAAATTCTTTGCCAATATTAACAACTTTGAGGACAGTATGTCAATTTAAAAACACGAATGAAAACATTTAAAAAGTTTGTGTCAACATTTCCATCGATTTAAAACACCCGCTCTGATATGAAAATAGAAGGGAACTCGGATGTGTTGCGTTGGGAGTTTGGCCTAGTATATAAGATTGATTAATTTATACAAGTAACGTTATGTCTTTATTCAGCAATATGCAATCTTAGAAGTTCAGGAATTGCATTATATACATTAAAATTGAGTTGTATAAAAACATAGCATCTCCACTTTTATTATTTTAAAGAATAGTTTAGCATGGACATGCAATGCTTGAAAGTTAGGTGTAATAAGTAAGTGTCCTTAGATGCCCTTCACTCATTATATTTGCCACGCACCCATTTATCAATTATGTACAGGCTCAGCAAATGTATGCCTGTCTCTGTTTGTATGTATTACTGTCTGCCTGCCTGTCAGTTTCTTTCTTTGTTTGTGTGTCTGTCTATCTTTTGATCATGAATTACAGAGCTTGGGATACTAAGGCATAAGAATTTCTGTATGTGTTCCACAAACTCAATGCTTTGAATACTTGTAGAATCGTTCCTTCAAAACATGCGGTATGATTGAGAAATTAGGGAGAAAATGTTTGAAATGTTCAATTTTACGGACTGTTATCTTTAGCTCCAAATTATCTGCAGTTTCTATATACTGCAAATGTCTACACTATTGTATAAAGTGTTGTTCATCAGGGCTCCAGATAAAAGGGAGTGAACTGAACAAATCCAGCATTTTCTCCCTTATATCAACACCAAATCCTATGGTGTTACTACTCATTAGAATTGTCTCGAAGAGACGATTCTAATGAGTATTGACACCATAGGGTTTACTTCATAAATACAGATTTTAGATTTTGAAATACCCCCCTTATCTGGAGCCCTGGTTCATGACACATTTGTTCCCCTGAAATCATCTTGTTTCAATTAATCATTAAATGACTTTCTGCATTGTATTAACAGTCTACTGAAATTTTTACCATCCTTTACTCTGTAACTGAATGCATTTGTCTGCACATGTGCTAGGTGTCTGTACAGTGAACAATTATGAAGTTTTAAGTGGTTATGTTGAATATTCTAGGAAAATGGATGCACTTTTTCCTGAAAGATCAAGGTGAAATTGTGTTACTAATACAGGAAACTAGGAGTTTTAAATGCTTCTAATATTTTTTTATATAATGCTATATGACTATTACATGTGTTTCTGGACATTCTTAATCAATATCATACTATTACCACCACTAAAAACAAAGGCTGGTGATAGCTAAAGCAAGGTGAAAGTAAATCAGACAGCTCCTTAGAGCTTTCTGTTTTACTTTCACCTTGCTTTAAGCAGCTACCTGCATTAAACACCTAAAAATAAACACAATTTAGTTGTTGTTATAGAGGGTTAAAACTTTACTTTGATTACTGAAAAGAATTGCTTTAATGTTTTTGTGATTTGTTTTGAATTGAATTGTTCGAGTGTGTATGTAATCAGATTAGAACTGATCAACTAACTATAATAAACATTATTGCAATGGTGAAGGATTTGAAAAGCAAACAAAATTCAGGAAACATCTTTGACTCTTAAATTAACAGTTTGCCGATGTGTCTTGTCAGAATAACACTATTTGAAAGATACTATGTATTAACCCCATTACCACATAACATGTTTCTATTTTTGAAGACAGGTGACCACTTTCAGCAGATTGAAAGTAAGGCAGAATGTGCCTTAAGGCACATTCTGCTTTACTTTCAGCCTGCTTTAAGCCACCATCTGCTGGAATATAGAACATATTTCTTATGCAACATATTCATGACTGTATAAAGTGGAACTATTCAGTGGAAGAATAAATCAGAGGCGTATTTATGGGGTAATGGGTTTATTAGATTGTTTTTTCTAAAATGTATTCTTGTTCTTGTGTTGAAATCATTCTATGATATCAGAACTCTTTGTAAAGTTTTTAACCAGGTAAGCTTGACTCAGCAACTAATTTTGATCCAGGCTATTTGTAAAGGCTCTTAAGGCAGTCACAGTTTTGCCACGAGCATGCAAAGAGTTGAGAAAGAAGCTGGTATCTGCTACAGATTATTTACAATGAATTAGATATGTGTTTGTTAGATAAAGAGATGAAATTATGTGCCCAACGCCCCAATTTATTCAATGTTTACATTTTTGACAGGACAGAATATTATTTTTGTACTTTATACCTAAAATGAACAAATGAATTGCAAAGAGTGTATCAATTCCTGTTTTAGAAATGTCACTTCTGATCTAAGTCTACGCCATTTGTCACTCATCAGCATTTGAAATAAGCAGCAAAACATTAAGCCTATTTGAAAGACTACTTATTCTTCATCTTGCATGTGACTGCTGATTGATGCCCAATCTCCAACTATTTGTTTTTCGGTTGATGGTGGAATGACGCATCTGAAAAAGCTTAGTTGGATGCTAAACCTAAGCATGGACAACAACAACCACCACTGTTAAATGCAAAACTTTTGTTTTACTTTTGTTCTACACCAGACAGTCATATATTTTTTAAGGTATTAAAGAATTGTATCACGTTTAACTGTTAACCCATTTGTGCCCACAATCCCAAATATGGGACATAGGCAAACAGTGTAGACTCTGATCAGACACCGCATTATGCGGCGTCTGATCAGAGTCTACACTGTTTGCTGATAGGAATTTCAATATAAAACAAAATGAAAGTGAAAATTTTGACCAGGCATCCCTTTGATAAAAAATGGACTAATCCAATATATAAACATGGAAGAATCCACTGGGCATTTATGGGTTAATATGATGTTTTACCTAGGTTTATGGACCCCAATGCTGGCCCCTTGTCTGAGCTAGAGAGATGGCGGAGACGTCAAAGACTGCTGACCAGTATTACAGAACAGTTGAAAGGAAAGGAGTGTAAGGCTGTGATTGGTGTACTTATCACAGCAAAGTCTAAACTGCTGAAAAAATGGAAAACAATTGATGCTGCGTAAGTACTGAACGATTCTGAGTGGGTGGAATGGGCGTTAACTCATTCACCCCTGAAACTTTAATGGGCAATTCCAATTTCAAGATAAGTCTAGTCATTTTTGACAATTTAGGGTTGATTTTTTCACAATATATTTCAAAGTGACAAACAGTGTAAACCCTGATCAGAGAGCTCCTTAAGGAGCTCTCTGATCAGGGTATACACTGTTTGCAAAGGACAGGTGAAATCCTCACAGGTAAACGGTGTTAAGTTATTGTAGTATAGAAATATTTGATTATCATTATGTTACTTTTGAAATTCATTGCTATGAAAGATATAAATTTATACTCTATCTTGAGCATTTCAAAACTGAGTAGCTATCATCTTCTGAAAGCCTAAAGCAAACTGAAACAAAGAAGAAAGTCTCTTCAGGAGCTTTCTGTGTTACTTTGTGTGCGGTTATAGGAAGCTCATCTGTCAAAAACAATACCCTATTTTTGCCCTCTAAAAGGGCCTTGCCTCTATTCCTTGATACTGATCATATCTAAATGTCTTGTTTATATTCCTTTACTTAATTGAAGGATCTAGAAATATTTTTCCAAGACTGATATCATATATGAAGGCTTTAATTCATTACTCAAGATCATTCCAAAAAGCCAATAGCTTCATGCCTAACCCATTACTGCATAGATATGAAAAAAGAATCGCCTTTAACTTATTACACCATTGAAGAAAATAGCTCCAATTTATATAGTCATGAATATATGAAATATGTTCTATGTTCTAACAGATGATAGCTTAAAACAGGTAAAGCAACGACTTACATTCAACCTGCTTTAAGTTGTCACCTATCTTCAATACTAGAAACAGACTATGAAGTAAAGGGTCAAATATTATTATATTATTTGATTGTAGTATAACAGATGCGATAAATAATACAGGCTATTGAGTAAAGGGTTAACCCATTATCCCATAGCCTGTTTCTAGTTTTGAAGACATGTGACCGCTTAAAACAGGCTGAAAGTAAAGCAGAATGCCCCTTAAGGCGCATTCTGCTTTACTTTTAACCTGCTTTAAGGTACAATCTGCCAGGATACAGAAAATATTTCTAATGGTGCACATGGATATTTATTACTGTAAAAAGTATTTCAGTGAAAGAAAATAAATTTAAAGGCGTATTAATGGGGCAATGAGTTAAATAAATTATGTTATGATTTGTTTGTAGTATAATTTAACAGATACCATAAATAATACAGACTATATGGAGTAAAGGGTTATAAATATTATTGTGTTATTATTAATTTTGTTTGTAGTATAACAGACGCCTTGAATAATACTGACTATAGTTAGTAAAAGGTTAAATATTATGATATTATTATTTGTTTGTAGTATAACAGACGCCATGAATAATACTGACTAGTTAGTAAAAGGTTAAATATTATGATATTATTTGTTTGTAGTATAACAGATGCCATGAATGATACCAAGGATAAGGTGAAGTTTCTGGAGTCGCTGAAGCGACATTTTGACCAGTTGTACAGTGTGGATACAACTCCAAGCACCATTATCAACACAGCTATACCAGGCCTTGCCAACAGTGTCAAACAGATGGACTCCATCTCAAGATACTACGCCAGAACAGGGTTTTTGGGACTCATGTTTACAAAGGTGTGTAACTGTCGAAAAACCTTTACTCTATAGATACTCAGTTTGACACATTTAATTTATTCCTCCACTGAAGAAAATAGTTCCAATTTATACAGCCATGAATATGTATTCTAAAAATATTTTCTCTATATTATAGCATATAGTAGCTTAAAGCAGGCTGAAAGTAAAGCAGAATGTACCTAAAAGCACATTCTGCTATACTTTTAATCTGTTTTAAGTGATCACCTGTGTTCAAAACTAGAAACAGATTTTGGGAGTAATTTTAGGTTTATACAATTTGCCTTTTGCAATTGATGTTATAACCCATTACCCCATAGCCTGTTTCAGGTGTTGAAGATAAGTGACCACTTAAAGCAGGTTGAAAGGAAAGCAGAATGCACCTTAAGGCGCATTCTGCTTTATTTTCAGCCTGCTTTAAGCTATAATCTGCTAGAATATAGAAAATATTTTTCATGTAACATATTCTCGACTGTTTTCTTCAATGGAGGAATAAATGAGAGGCGTAAAAAGGCGTATTTATGGGGTAATGGGTTAATGTATATAAAGTAGATTAAGCCTTATCCAATCATATTATCATCTTCTCTGAATATGCCATCTGTAAATTTTGTGAAATTCATATTTAATCATTTCAAACTACAGAAACCTTAAAAGACCAATCACAAATAGCATGAATTAAGATCGAACACTGCATTACACATTCACATTGTCTGATTCTAATCCAAACAGTTGGCTTGATCTTAGCTAGCAGGTGGCTGCTTTAAGCAGGGTGAACATAAAGCAGACAGCTTGCTGCTTTAAATTCAACATGTTTTAAAAAATCACCTGTCTTAACCCATTACCCCATACCATAGCCTGTTTCTAGTTTTGAAAAGTGACAACTTAAAGCAGGTTGAAAGTGAAGCAGAATGTTCCTTAAGGCACATTCTGCTTTACTTTCAGCCTGCTTTAAGGTATTATCTTCTAGGATAAAGAAAATATTTCTTATGATACATATTCATCACTATATAAAAGTGAACTATTTTTTTCAGTGGATGAATAAATCATAGATGTAAAAAGACATATTTATTTGGTTATGGGTTAAATGTGGCTATGAATGAAAAGGTGTTATACAAGTTTTGACAGTTCTTTTTCAGTGATAAGTTACCTGTGCATCCCGAGTCCTGTACTCATTTAATTTGCCAGGGACTCATTATTTGAAAAGTTACAAGTCCCATTGACCCATAGCTTTTCTGGCCATTATTAACCTATTACTTATAAGCATATAATAGCTTAAAGCAGGTTGAAAGAAAAGCAGAATGTGCCAAAGGCACATTCTGCTTTACTTTCAACCTGCTTTAAGTGGTCACCCACCTTCAAAACTAGAACTAAGTTATGGGATATCTGGGTTGTTTTTTTTCACCTCAAGGGCTCAATGTTTGTCTAAAGGACTCATTGTTTTTCAGAATGTGCATCATGAAAACTCATTCATCTGATTTCTAAAATTATCACTGCTTTTTGTCTTTCCAAACCAGGTGACAAACCAGCTAGTGATGGCATGTAAAGAATTCATCAAGAACTGCACACTAACCATGGAGGATGAGGATATGTTGTGGGAGAGGATACAGCAGGAGATTGAACATCGTGACACCTCCACCACAGACGTTGACCCCAAAGTCAAACTGCTCAAGAGCCAGGTCGAATCCAAACTCAAGGTAAGATCAGGCGTTAAATAGTACAGCGCTCCCTCCCTACAATGGCCCTCCCAACAACGACTCCCTCCTTACAGCGACCCTTGCAGCAGTTCCCTAAACAGGACCATTATGTCTAACGCTTTTATTGCTGCAATATTGTCTGCTTAAATTGTCGTCTGCTCTTTTTCTCAAAGTGACATAATGGACATTTTGACAGAAAATAAAATAATGACGAGTGACAAACAGCTTGAATCCAGGTCAGACGCCGTGTTATGCAGCGTCTGATCTGGATTCAAGTTGTTTGCAAATGTAAGTCAATTTCCCTCCCTATAACGACTCCCTCCAAACAATGCTCACAATCTTTGTCTCCTATTGGGTGTCGTTGTAGAGAGGGAGTGCTGTATAGTGAAATCTTTGAGAACTGAACCTTTCTAGACTAAAAAAAGAAGGTTTACAAAAAAAAGAGGTTTAATGGCTGTTTGTATGAAGTTGTCAAACACAGAGTAGACCCTGATCAGAGGGCTGCTGTAGATACCATCTGCACTGCCTGTTATTTTGAAATGTATTATGAAAAATAACCCTAAATAGTAAATATTGAACTAGGTTTCATTATAAACTTGAGTTGTTCATTTGAAGTTTCTGGGATCAGTGAGTTAAAATTGGCTTGACTGCATAGTTCAGATAAAAAGGCCCCACATAACAATATGTTGTGATATTTATAAGAATCATCTCTTTGAGACAATTCTTATGAGTAGACTAAGTAGTCACATAATATGGTTTGATGGAGCTATGGGAATGCAGTTAATTGTAATGTAAACATTATCTGGACTTCTGAACCAAGGTATGAGAAGATGAAAATCTTTAATAACATGTATTTAGCATCCAATTGGGTTAACTGTAAACTCTGTAATGACCCTAAGTATTGAGACAGAAAGGCCTGAGCAAACAGTGTATATCCTGATCAGACTGCTCCTGAAGGAGCAGTCTGATCAGGGTCTACACTGTTTGCCATTCAGATTTCACATTTGGACAAATTACTGTGTGATAAAAGCAATTAGTTTAAAATTTAGGATAATTACAGCAATTAAACAGGGTGTCCCAATTTTTAGAATTTTATGGTACATTGTTCTCCTGCAGGGTGCCCAAGGTAGAGGAAAGAGTAAAGAAGGCCGGGACCTTGGAATCCAGGACGACATTCTCTACGGGAGACTGAAGGCGTGTCTCACTCTGCAGGGATTCTACCGTGAGACACTAAGAACTCTGAGAGACTCTATCGGACAATCGCAGAACATGTCTCACTTTCCATCACTTAGTAGTGTAGCCGGGCCTGGGAGTTTTACAACCAGGTAAACTACGGTTGATAGCTTGATACCCATTATATATAACCCTTTCACCCGTAGAAATGCCTTTTAGTGCATTTAATTTATTCCTCCGATGAAGAAAGTAGTTCCAATCTATACAATCATAAACATGTACCATAAGAACAATTTTCTTTATCCTAGCAGATTGTAGCATAAAGCAGGCTGAAAGTAAAGCAGATAAGTCACATTCTGCTTTACTTTCAACCTGCTTTAAGTGATCACCTGTCTTCAAAATTAGAAACATGCTATGGGGTAAAGTGTTAACATTTCTCCTGATGAATATTAATTGATATCATAATAAAAAGCTTAGGATTGTTCTTGTTTTTTTGTAAATAAAATAACTGATGATACAACTGTGCAAATGAGGTATGTGATGTGTACTTATTATGTCATTACAATTCATTCATTGTCCTACGACACTTTATCATTCCTTCAATCTTATATGATTTATAAATTTTTACCAGTATGTCGTACATACTGTTACCTAATATGTTTGCAAGATTGAGATGACACCAAGGTTTGGTCTACATTGTATTGTAATGCATCAAGTCTCGTTTTTCGCATGGCATGGCTTGTATGTATTAACCCATTTCCCCATAAATACACCTTTTTACGCCTCTAATTTATTTCTTCATTTATATAATCATAAATTTTATACAATCATAAATATGCATCATAAGAAATATTTTCTATTTTCTAGTAGATGGTAGCTTAAAGCAGGCTGAAAGTAAAGCAGAATGCGCCTTAAGGCACATTCTGCTTTACTTTCAACCTGATTTAAGTGGTCACCTATTTTCAAAATTAGAATCAGGCTATGGGGTAATGGGTTAAATGACTGTTTCAGGAGAGCTATATCCAACAGAATGCTGATAACTGTAAAAACTAGTTCTATTGGGTATGCTAAAATGTTCTGTTGATTGTTCAGAGTTGTTTGAATTTGTGAGTTTTGTTCTGCATTAAGTGGTCACCTGTCCTTCAAGACCAACTGGCCACCTTATACTTGTTTTGACTTTATGTTGTAATATCTCAAAAGAATAGTCTCTTTCAGACATCCTCATTACAGTGGAGAAATGTAGGATCTGTCATGAGTCGATGTTTAAGACAAGCTGATCTCAAACGAGTCTAGAATTGAAATGTTATTAAGTGAGCCTTGGCGAGCTTAATAAATTTTCTATTCTAAATGCTAGTGGTGTCATCATATTGATCTCACACATGTTGGAGACAAGGATATTTGTTATCGTTGTTCGCTATAGTTGTTATGTGAGAAAATGTTATTCTTTCCCAATAAACGCATTTACGCTAAAACTATTATTTCCATTGCAAACAATTTGGAGCCAGATCAGATGCCGGGTAACCCGGTGTCTGATCAGGCTCCTAACTGTTTGCCACTAAGATAAACATGAATTTTCAGAATTGCACTTTTCTAGGTTTCAGTGTTTTGCGTTTCGTTTTCGTTTAAACGGGAAAGAATAAAGTATTCTCCACTGTAGCTGTCATCAGCAGTTACAAAGTCTGTAATTTGCAAGATACAAAAAAAAGATAAATTCAGCATAATTGATATTTATGATATTTGTTACAGTTCATTGAAATTGAGATTTGTGTTGGTTTGAATTTTAAATTTTGTTTGTGATATTTTATTTGTATTGTATTACAACATTGCATATACAGTGGAGACAATATTATTCTTTCCCAATAAGCACAATGACATTTATGCTAAGGACCTTATGTCCATTGCAAACAGTTTAGAGCTAGATCAGACGCAGGGTAACCCTGAATCTGATAATCCTCAAAACTGTTTTCCATTCAGATTTTAAAGAATTGTCAACAATTTTTAAATGATTGTCATTTTCTGTATATAAATGCATTGCGTTTGCATTTCATTTCATTTTGTTCAAATGAGAAAGAATCATGTCTTCCCCACGGTCACTGTATCCATTAATGATTATTAAAGTTGCAAGAGACAATATCTGTTCCTTTGAAATCTCCATGTTTATTATTTTGTTTCACTTCATTTACCTGTTTTCCACATAGAAGTGCCTTTTTACTAGAACGTTTACCTATTACACTCATACAGGGCTGCCATAAGTTGATCTTGAACAATTCTAAGATTTCCAAATTGTCTATTTTTCCAGAGTGATTACTTAAAACCAGTTGAAAGTAAAGTAGAATGCGCCATAAGGCGCATTCTGCTTTACTTTCAGCCTGCTTTTGGCTACCATCATCTTGTATAAAAATCAGAAGATTTGGAAAAAATCTGAAGAAATGGCAGCCCTGCTCATAGAAATGTGTTTTCATGTTTCAACCCTGATATGATGGAATGTTCCATAGCATATTATCCTACATCCTGACAGATCACTGCTAAAAGTGATGCAGAACCAAATTTTGCATTTTAAAGATTCTTTTAAATGCTCATTTTGTCAGGTTTGTTTTCTTTGATCAAAAGTATATCTAGCTGTTGCACATATGTGAACAGATGCAGAGAAATATCTCCTGAAAAGTTTCTGAAAAGTGGTTACAATTCATTTTAGTGTGAAATAGTTTCCATCCTGACCAGAAGCCAAAATATGCCAAATTATTTGGCATCTGATCTGGATCTAAACTGTCTGCAAAGGCCAGTGTAGTCAGGCTGACATTGAAGGGGGTTAAACCGTTATAATACTAGCAATATTGATGTGTGGTTTTATCTTATTTATAATTAAACTAGATCCAACAAGGGACTGACCAGTGGCACGTCTCGTATGACTGGTTCATCACCAAAGAAGGGCTTGTCTTCTCTCCTGGCTGATACTCAGGGCCATGGTGTGCCAATGACTGACGAGGAATCTATCATGTCTCATATGGACTCCTTCTGTAACCGCATCCGTCAGCTGATTGATGTGATCAATACGCTCGCACAGTACAACAGGTATGGCAGTAGGCTTTTTAAAAAACATTCTAAATAACAGTTAAAGTTATATTATACCTTTACTCAATAGCCTGTACTAGTTTTGAAGACAGGTGAAAGTGGGTTGAAAGTAAAGCAGAATGTGTTTAGGCACATTCTGCTTCACCTTTAGCCTGCTTTAAGCTACCATCTGCTAGAGTATAAAAAATATATCTTACAATACATATCCTCAACTGTATTAGTTTTAATTATTTCTTCAGGGGAGGAATGAATTAAATGAGCAAAAAGGTGCATCTATGGAATAATGGGTTAGATGGTTGTTCTTTGAAGAATCATTGATCTCTCATCTGGATCAAAAACTATTGTAAAAATGTCTTTAGTACTTATTTCTGTCTGGTTTGTAATTGTGTTAAAATTACAAACTTACCACATTCATAAATTAAAGATGACAACAAAGTTAGAATTTGAATTTTATTCAGCATTCTCATGGTTCATAATTTAGAACATTTATTTACCAGGTTGACGAAGGCCACTCGTGGTGTTCCCAAGCCAAGGAAGGAAGATCTGATCATTGACGATGGCTCAGAGCAAGAGGAATGGCGGAAATACAAGAAGACTGATGACTCCAAGCCAAAGCCACATAGTATGTGTTAACCTATAAATAGGTTGCCTGAATAAGCTGTTTCTTAGAAAAATGAATACTGAATCTTTACTTTAAATGCAAAAATTTGTTCAACCCTTTAGTCTTTACCCAATTGCTTGTTTCTAGTTGTGAAGACAGGTTACCACTTAAAGCAGGCTGAAAGTAAAGCAGAATGATCCTTAATGCACATTCGATCTGCTTTATTTTCAGCCCGCTTTACGGCCACCATCTGCTAGAAAATATTAACTATTACCTATGATACATATTCATGACTGTATGAATTGGGACTATTTTCTTCTGTGGAGGAATAAATTAAAGGGGCTAAAATGTGTATGTATTGACAAAAGGGTTTTCTATTAGCTATGAATTATTTAACCCATTACCCCATAAATACGCTTTTTTACGCCTTGAATTTATTCCTTCACTGTAGAAAATGGTTCCAATTTATACAGTAATGAATATGTATAATAAGAAATGTTTGCTATATACAAGCAGATGGAAGCTTAAAGCAGGTTGAAAGTAAAGCAGAATGTGCCTTAAGGCACATTCTGCTTTACTTTCAACCTGCTTTAAGTGGTCACCAATTTTCAAAACTTAAATCAGGCTATGGGGTAATGGGTTAAGCATACTAGATGGTTGCGCCAAGTTTCTCTTATAGTTTGCCCATTGTTACAGTTGAGTTTCAGGTCGAGAACAATACTGATTGAAACTTCGGTTAGACTTTTCTGTTGAACTATTTGGCATGGCTCCAGATAAGGGGAGTATTTTAAATATAAAAAACTTTATTTCTGCATTAAACCCTATGGTATCACTACTCATTAGAATCGTCTCTTTGAGATGATTCTAATGAGAAGTAACACCATAGGATTTGGTGCTGTAAGGAGTGAGAAAATGTTGGGATTTGTTCTATTTACTCCCTCTTATCTGGACACCTGGGGCCCGTTACATAAAACTTAGTACGACAAAATCAGTTGTAAGTCAAAACTTTAAAATACATTTAATTTCTGATTTCTCCTTCTAATCCTGTCTTGTGATATCTAAAAGATGTCACACGACAAGATTAGATGGAGAAAAAAGTAATAATTGAGACTTTTATTATCTGACTTACGACATCATTTGACGTAAGAAGTTTTATGAAACAGGTCCCTGTAATACTTTGCCAGAGCAACAGATAAGGGTAGTTTTTTAAAACTTAAAATCTTTATTTCTGAATAAAACCCTATGGTGTCACTACTCATTAGAATCGTCTCTTCGAGACGATTCTAATGAGTAGTAACACCATAGGATTTGGTGCTAAAATGAGTGATAAAATGTTTGATTTGTTGAAATAACTACCTCTTATCTGGAGCCCTGCTTTGCCCATTGTTACAGTTGAGTTTGAGGATGAGGACCCTGACCTGGCTGCAGTCAATGTTAAGATGACGTCCCCGGACAGAAGTCTGCGGGCTATAGCGGAGGATGAGGAGGCCCTGGAGGAGGCGGAGGAACATGAGATGGAGGATAAGAGGACAGACACAGCACCCACTGTCAAAGGCAATGAGGAAGGACAGGAGACCAATGGCAACCAGGGAATAAATGAAGAAGAACTTGCAATTTTGAGTGAGTCTTTCTTTCCTTAACCCATTACCCCATAGCCTGTTTCTTGTTTTGAAAACAAGGTACTACTTAAAGCAGGTTGAAAGTAAAGCAGAATGTGCCTTAGGGCACATTCTGCTTTACTTTCAGCCTGCTTTAAGCAAACATCTGCTAGAATATAGAAAATATTTCACATGGTACGCATTGAATTGATTATTGTGTAAATTGGAACTATTTTCTTCAATGGACGAATAAACTAAAGGCGTATTTATGGGGTAATGGGTTAACTCTTCAATGCTGCATAATTGTTTCATTAGCAACAATCATCTTCTGCTACTGTTCTGAAAATAGAATTTTCTAAAATTCCTTTCAAAACTTGGTCAGAGTTACGCTGCATCTCATCAGGATCCAAACTGTTTGCAAAGGTTATCATGGTTTCGCTGTGGTAGGAGTTAACCTTTTCTCCTAATTAAGCAACATAGGATTCCTTTAGCTATTTCTCTGCATAAGTATCTTATGAGGCCTTTACCCTGACCAGATAGATGCATTAAACCCATTACCCCATAAATACGCCTTTTTACGTCTTTAATTTATTTCTCCATTGAAGAAAATAGTTCAAATTTATAAAACCATGAAATTGTATCATAAGAAATACTTTCTATGATTTAGCAGATGATAGCTTAAAGCAGGATTTACTTTCAACCTGCTTTAAGTTGTCACCTATATTCAATATTAAGACACAGGCTATGGGGTATTGGGTTAAAAAGGGTTCATTTACCTATGTTGTTAAACTCATACGGTAGCTTTAAAGCAAGATAAAAGACAGAAAGCTCCTATAGGAAATTTCTATATTTACTTTTGTCTTGCTTTTAGAAACCACCTGTTTATTCTGTATCATGTTTCTAGCTTTAAAAATAGGTAACCGCCTAAAGCTAGTTGAAAGTAAAGCAGAATGTGTCTTAAGGCACATTTTGCTTTACTTTCAGCCTGCTAAAAGCTACCATCTTCAAGAATATAAAAACAATATGTCTTATGACACATATTAATGACTGCATAATTTAAACTATATTCTTCAGTGGAGGAATAGTTTTAGGTGTCAAAATGAGTGTTTATGGAGTATTTGGTTAACTCCAAACATTCAAATTGCATTTTTGCAATATATCTTATTGCAATAAGTCGATATACGGAGGGAAATTGGCTTACATTTGCAAACAGCTTGAATTCAGATCAGATGTTGTGTAATGCTGCATCTGATCTGGATCCAAGCTGTTTGTCGCTCGTCATTAATTTTTTTCTAACAAAATGTCCAGAATGTAACTTGGAGAAAAACAGTAGGCAACAATTTTAAGCAGAAGATATTGCAGCAGTAAAATTGTTAGACATAATTGTCCCGTTTAGGGAATTGCGTAAAGGGTTGTTGTAAGGAGGGAGTTGTTATTGGGATGGCTGCTGTAGAGAGGGAACACTATATCTACTGTTACAGTGAAGAAAATGTTATTCTTTCCCATTTAAACGCAAACGTACGCAAACGCAAAGCGCTAAAAAGTAGAAAAGTACAACTTTTGGACAATTCTGATAATTCATGTTTATCTTGGTTGCAAACAGTTTGAAGCCTGATCAGATGCCGGGTTACCCGGCGTCTGATCTGGCTCCAAACTGTTTGCACTGCAAATAATAGTTTTAGTGTAAAAGCGTTTTTTGGGAAAGAATAACGGTTTCTCTACTGTTACCTTGTATTACAGGGACCTACTACCCAGAACATGAGGAAGATGAAGGGCCTGCTGTATCTACCATCATTGCTGAACACCTCACTAACATGACCAAGGCCATGAGCATTAATGTCACCACCAAAACTATGCTCGATGTAGAGTCCAAGGTAAGTACACATATTTGCACACAAAACAGTAAAAACCTGACAATACAAATCTGATTTTGAAGTAAAAGGCAGATGACTGTCGGAGTAGCCACTTCCAGCTGCCAGCATCCACATCCCAGTTGTCGTTTGAAATCTTAACCTCTTCAATTTTTCATCTACAGCCTTCACTTTTGGTATGAATGTTTATCTTGACAAGTCCTATCCAGACGTCTCCCCGAAATGTATTTACCAATTGACCTTGACCTTTGACCTTATTTCACTGTATTTTTCACTGATCATCAAAAAACAGACAAAAGTTGGCACCGCATGTGGTGCTCTTGTTTGCAACGGTTACCATGGTTTCACTGCTAGCTTGCTAAGAGGTCATCATTGTGTTGTGTTTCAGGACAAGGACAGATTTGATGATCACTACAGTAACTTCCAGAAGATTGTTGGAGACATGGAGAAGTTCCTAGCCGCCTACATGCATGCTATCTTCATGAGGAACATGAAGACCCAGCAGGGACTGGATATCATTACAAGGTCAGCATATCACTTACAGTGGACATTGTTTTTTAACCCATTACCCCAAAAATATGCCTTTTTAAATCTTTAATTTATTTCTCCACTGAAGAAAATAGTTCCACTTTACAGTCATAAATAATTATCAGTAGAAATATTTTCTATATCCTAGTAGATGGTACCTTAAAGCAGGTTGAAAGTAAAGCAGAATGCACCTAAAGGTGTATTCTGCTTTTCTTTCAACCTGCTTTAAGTAACCACATATCATCAAAACTATAAATGGGGTAATGGGTATATGGGTAAATGGGTTAAACGCAAACCAAAAAATGTAGAAAATTACAACTTTTTGAAATTTCTGACTATTTAATTTAATCTGAGTAGCAAACAGTTTAAATGTTAAGCCTCACTAGACGCCGGATTACGTATTTGAATGTATGTGTTTGCCAAATTTTCAAGGCAGCTTAAGGGAAAATTGGTTCTTTTATATATTTATTACTTTTATAGGCTTCAAGCTGTACAGAATCGCCCTGGTATCAGAGCTACACTGGCTGAAAAGTTTGTGGAAATATTCAACTGGTATGAGACAGACTTGGAGGAAGTACACAAGATATATGAGCAACATAAAGTAAGTAACAAACAAGTGATATCATAAGTTGATACATAGAGGATACTGTATTCAATTCCTTTGGATGGATATGCAAAATATAACACTGTAATAGGTTGTTATCTGGTTAAAAACCAGCCCACAGGACTTTTTTTTTAACCAGATAACAACCCATTCAAGTGATATATTTTTCATATCCATCAAAAGGAATTGATTGTTCTATTCATAATATTTATTTAATGACATTTTTACAGAGAAAACACACCAACTTAATTGTTTACGCGTGACGTCACAAAAATGATATTGTCACTGCAAAAGTGATATCATCACTAGTGATGATATCAACTGTGATGCATATGAGGTTTATCTAACTGAGAAATCTCTATAAATCATCAATAGGTATATAATAAATTGTATTTACATAACTATCCTTTCTATAACCCACCCTGTATATGTTAGTCGGAAGTAGAAGAAGGAAGTACAGAGAAATCTCTTGACAACCATTGACTGCTTAACCCTTTCCCTGATAGAAGCGCCTTTTAGCGTATTTGATTTATTCCTCCACTGAAGAAAATAGTTCCAATTTAATCAGTCATGAATATATATTGTAGGGAATATTTTCTATATTCTAGCACATGATAGCTTAAAGCAAGCTGAAAGTAAAGCAGAATGCGCATTAAGGCGCATTCTGCTTTACTTTCAACCTGCTTTAAGTAGTCACCTATCTTCAATAATATAAATATGCTATCAGGAAAAGGGTTAATGCAGGACAACAATAATTGTCCTGCATTACCTATCTATAAAACTTTTTTTGTTTTCTTTGGAGTGGCCACATTACAAGGTTTTTATATGTACAGTAAAACCTCTCTGTTATGATCACTAAAGTGTGTTATGTATTAGGTGTTTACGACTGGTGACTGCTTAAAGCAAGTTGACTGTAAAACAGAAAGCTCCTTAAGGATCTTTCTGTTTTACTGTCACCTTGCTTTAAGCTGTCACCTGTCTTTTGTATAATCAATAAGCCTTTATTTTAGTGGTTGTAGTTAAAAGGTTTTTCTCCCATTTTCGCCTATGTTGGATAGGGATTTTCCTCATGTGAAATCACTCTATCCTCCATACCACATGAAGTCTTTTACTGTTTGCCCAGCTTAACCACAAGCGCTGCATGACGCGGGTAACTAAATGACATAATTTCTTATGAGGTTACTATAAACAGCGTCATGTTTTGGAGCAAAAAAGTGCACACAAACCGCAATGATTTGGTTATTTATATCATGTATTAATGATTTGAATGGGAGAAAAACAATCCACCATTAGTTTTGTTGATGTAGGATAGGAATTTCTCCCCCGAGGGTCAGAAAATTAATGCAGGGATGAGGCTTCTTATATTCTTTATAACCATTACAGGAAAGTCCCCAGCTTGTGCGAAATGCCCCACCAGTAGCAGGGGCCATACACTGGTCCCGCCAGCTCCTTAAGAGGATTGAAGACCCAATGAAGATATTCAGAGAGAACAAGGCCATTACTCAGCTCGGCGACTTTGGTAGAATAGTTCGTATCTACAACAGGCTGGCGACAGCACTAGTGACATTTGAGAGTCTATGGTTCACACAGTGGAAGTCAAGGATTGACCAGGCCAGAAATGGACTGAGGGCTACACTGTTTGTACATCACCCGGTTTCCAATGATATCGTGGTCAATGCTGATGAGAGGTTAGTATCATTGTAAACTATATCAGGGCTCCAGATAAGAGGGAGTTATTTTAACAAATCAAACATTTTCTTCCTCATTTCAGCACCAAATCCCATGCTGTTACTACTCATTAGAATCGTCTCGTAGAGACAATTCTAATGAGTAATGACACCATAAGGTTTAAATCAGAAATTAAGATTTTAGTTTTTGAGAAAAACTACCCTTATCTGGTACTATGCCATATGTACATGTATTTGATTTTTTCTCTAAAACCTTGTTTGAAGACAATCTTAGTTAACCCTACCCCTTATACAGTTAAACCTCTCTATTATGACCACTTATGATAAGGCTTATTGATCGTATGAAAGGCGGATGCCAGCTTAAAGCAATGTGAAATTAAACAGAAAGCTCCTAAAGGAGCTCTCTGTTTTACTTTCATCATGCTTTAAGCAGCAACCTGCCTTAAAAACCAACAATTTGAGTTCATGTATTGGTCGTAATAGAGAGGTATGTACCGTACTTGAATTTTTCTTTTATCTTCTTTTGCAGATAGCCTTTGTTAACCATTTTCTCCAATGATGGTCACTTTAAACAGGTTGAAAGCAAAGCAGAATGTGCATTAACCCATTACCCAATAAATATGCCTTTTTACGCCTTTAATTTGTTCCTCCGCTGAATAAAATAGGTCCAATTTGTAGTCATAAACATGTATCATAAGAAATATTTTTTCTATATTCTGGCAGATGGTAGCTTAAATTAGGCTGAAAATAAAGCAGAATGCCCCTTAAGGCGCATTCTGCTTTACTTTCAACCTGCTTTAAGTGGTCTCATATCTTCAAAAATAGAAATAGGCTATGGGGTAATGGGTTAAGGTACATTGACTACATTCTGCTTTTCTTGCAGCCTCATGCTGTAAGCTTCCATCTGCTAGGATAAAGGCGATAATTTTTTATGTTACATGAACATGACTACAAATTTGAACGATTTTCTCAGTGGAGGAATAAATTAAATGCGCTAAAAGGAGCTTCTATGGGTGAAAGGGTTAACCCATTACCTCATAGCCTGTTTCAAGTAATGAAGATAGCCTGCACTAAGCTACCATCTGCTAGAATATAAAAAGTATTTCTGATGGTACACGTTTATCACTGCATCAATTGAAACTATTTTCTTCAGTTGAGGAATAGATTAAAGGCATAAAAAGGCATATTTTTGGGGTAATGGGTTAAACAGTGACTTGTTTAGTTTACTCAGTTTTATCTGGGGTCAATCTTATTTGGGTTCCTGTGTATTCTAGGGTATTGGAGCTTATACATGAAGCCAAGTGGCTGACCAGGCTTGGCATACAGGTACCAGAGTCTGCAGCTATGATCATGGCTCAGGAGTCAAGGTTTAAGAACTACAAGAGTCACCTAGAGCTTGTTCTCAATGAGTATCGTCAAGTGTGTTCCTCCATACCAGACCCCTTACGGAACCTCTTCACTCCTCACATAGAGAATGTCAACCAACAGTTACAGCCGGGCCTCAACACTCTTGCTTGGAACAGCATGAATATAGGTAAAATACAGTCTAACCCATTAATCCATAGGCTGTTTTGAGTTTTGAAGACAGGTGACCTCTTAAAGTAGATTCAAAGTAAAGCAGAATGCGCCTTAAGGTGCATTCTGCTTTACTTTCAGCCTGCTTTAAGCTCCCATCTGCTAAGATACAGAAAAGATTTCTTAAGGTTTATGTTCATGACTATTTAAAGTTGAACTATTTTCTTCAGCGGAGGAATAAATCCAAGGCATAAATAGGCTTATTTATGGGGTAAATCAAGGGTTAAGACCGTTGGAATTGTTGACTTATGAATTGCTGAATTTGTCAAAAGCAATTGTCAATACTTTCATTAACTTACAGGCCAATCACACTGTTCTGTAGATAAGAGGATTAAATTTGAACCATTTTTGACATTT
Organism: Gari tellinella; assembly: GCA_922989275.2. Taxonomy (NCBI): domain Eukaryota; kingdom Metazoa; phylum Mollusca; class Bivalvia; order Cardiida; family Psammobiidae; genus Gari; species Gari tellinella. Next base: position 60,137,503 of record OV277860.1, on the reverse strand, counting down.
TCTGTTTTAGGTTTTAAGCTATGTCCTGTTTTCTGATTAGAGTTCTTTGGTTTGGTTTAGGCAAAAATGTTTTTGTTTTTAACTCATTGAGCCCTAGTGATGCATATATGCGTCCTTTACCAAATGTGTACATGTGAACAGTCCGCTTGTCCTATGCAAACAGTGAAGTCCCTGATCAGAGGGCTCCTGCAGGAGCCCTCTGATCAGGGACTTCACGGTTTGGCATTTTGCAATTTATTACAAAAAAACAACCCTAAATAGTCAAAAATGGACCAGCCTTTATTTCAAACTGGAATTGTCAATTGGAAGTTTCAGGGGATAATGAGTTAAACTACACCCTTAGGCCTATATCTGGAGCTATAGAACTTTGCTACATATACTGCCAGCAGTATTGATGGTAGTGAGTTAATAGTGGTTTGTATTTTAGATGCTTAGGGTTTCCTGATTAATTTCTTTAAATTTAAAGTCTGTATACATGTATCATATTGATTTATTCAAATTCTGCTTTTGGACTATAATTTCTAATACGATTTAACTTTGTCTAATACTTTTAACTCTACTATAATGCCAACTCAAAGAGCAATCATTGATAGTGATACTGAAAGTTTGCATTTTAAAGCAGTATAGGAAAGAAAACAATGAGTTTCTTAAGGGTCCATCTGTTTGACTTTCCATTTGCTTTTAGCAGACATGTGCCCTAACCCATTGCCCCATAGCCTGTTTCTAAATTTGATGACAGGTGACCACTTAAAGCAGGTTGAAAGTAAAGAAGAATGTGCCTAAAGGCTCATTCTGCTTAACTTTCAGCCTGCTTTAAGCTACCATCTGCTAGGATGTAGAAAATATTTCTTAAGGCACAAATTCATGACTGTATAAAAATGGAACTTTTTTCTTCCATGGATGAATAAATTAGAGGCATTGAAAGGCATATTTATGGGGGGAAAGCTGGGAAAGAGTTAATCATCTTCTTCGGAGTGACCTAAATAACTTTACTTTTTGAAGTTCTATTTTTAGCGATCTTTATAATAACAGTTTTGCATTTCATGAAATAAACTCTTTAACTATGTTATCAGATGTTTCAAGTGTATCTGAATATTACTTTTCAGTAACATTTGTTACCTGAATGGGGTAATACATCGCTGAAATGCACATGTTGTTTGATCACAAATTGTTCCTAAAGCAGCATGTTTATAGTAAATTCTTTTACATGTTGTAATTGCACCCATATGTATTGTAATTTCATGAATCAGATATTTTTTATCTCTATTTTCTTACACATTTGTACTAGTTGAAATACACAGATTACATATGGACGATATGGTACAGGAATGTTAACTTATTTTGAGCTCACCAGAGCACAAAGTGCTCAGGGTTGTGATATTGTGATACCGCTCGGTCCGGCGTCCGTCTGTCCGGGTTTACCAAAGCCACATTATGGGGTCCTAACCTGGCCGTTTTGGGTCCTTAACCTGGCCGTTTAGTGGTTGTGGGGTTGAAGGAAAGTGTTGAGAGGTTAAAAATTGTGCATGTGGGGTTATTTTTAGGGTTAGGGTTTATATAGCATCTAACCACACAACAATCGTCTGGTAAGAACGTCCGTCCGCCCGTCCTAGGCAATGTATGAATATGAGTTGTGTCAGGTCAAAAAGAAGATCATTAGGTCAAAGCCTAGAAAATACTTCTGAACCCTCTAGTTCATATGGAGAACACGCATCAACATTATCCTGACACGTTTGCTTCTTGTGACAAGGCACTAGTGGGGGTATTAGTCACCTTTAGCGATAAGTCTAGTTAAATCTGGGGACTGTGTACTCTGGTGAGCGCTTGTTAAATAGGTTAACATTCCTGTACCATATGTAATCTGTTAAAACATTTTATTGTTAAATAATGGGGAATAAAAGTTCTAGGTATTTATGCTCAAACTTTTTTTTAAGTGACCTCATACTGAATGAAGAATCATGGCTGCCACAAAATACATGTGACTGCTGCATGCTGAACGTAAGTAATGCAGAAAGCTCCTATTGGAGCTTTCTGCATTATGTTTGTCCTGCATTAAGCTGTCACATCATATAGACTGCCAATACATATTCTTTTTAATAGTTGCTTATAATTTTTTACATCAAATGGATTTGAAATTGATTCCCACTGTATTGTTCATTGATATGCATTTTTGTTGTACATGTATTGTAGAGTTGTTATAATGATATTGTGTTTCTTGTTATACCCCTGACTGGCCCTGAAATTAAAATCTTCAGACATCTTGTTTTAGACTGTTATAGCATATGTTTTTGTCTGTCTGAAACTTTACCATGACCACAACTTTTAACCATGGATACAGACTCTTAGGTTAAGGGTGGAAGTCAACTGAACAGGGTTGAATCAAACTTTTTGAAAATCAGTTGTTCTACAGTTATACATTGTATATATCACAATATTATAGCTAGAAAAATATGGAATATATGGACCAACAGTTTGTAAAATTTGGATTTGACAACCAAGAATAACACATTTAAGAAATGGTTAAAACCAACTTCACTTTCTTCTCTTAATTCAGGTCATTAAATGGAATGCATATTTACTGATCCAAATTTGTGCTGTTCACCAAAAATCACTTGTATAACTTTATCTCCAGTTGTTAAAAGCTTAAAAGGGACTCAGGATTTTGTATGATATTTGTACTAACCACTATAGTTGAGAAGATTAAATTCATTCCTTATTAAAGTGTTTATAATGACAACTAACTATTACAAACAGTTTTAAGCCAGATCAGATGCAGAGAATTCAGGTGCAGTGCTTATAAAGCATTTGATTTGAGTCTGAGTGAGAAAGATATCAGACTCAACTCAAACCCTTTATAAGCATAGACCCTGTGTCTGATCAAGCTCCAACCTGTACTATATTCATTTTATTGCACTGTGCTTGCCTTTAGTTTTGTTTAAAAGGAAAAGAATGTGGTCATCTCCACTTTATCAACCAATCTTGTCCTTTTTTAGATGCCTTCCTCCACCAGATCCACTCAGCCACACAGAAGCTGAAGAACATGCAGAAGCAGGTTACTGATGTGATGAAGAACAAAGTGTTCTATACCCTAGATACTATCACCAACTTCTACTTGTTTGACCATGACCTTGCATTCTCAAGATCTTGGGTAAATTGTCAATTATAGAAAACCACTGTCACTCAAAAGCTAGGGCACTGATTGGTGGTATTAATATGCTGATGTTTATGAAAACAAACCTGTCATATTGTTAAACAACCAGTTTATATTGGTTTTAAGAATGTTACAGTAAGGATTAGAAATAAGATGATGGTAAAAGTGAAATATCCAGCAATATATCCTTACCTTAAAACCTTCATGTAGTTGTAATAGTACAACTAGCTTGTAATTTCTTTACTATTTGTATTTTTATTGTGCTTTGCATTAATTTTCAGATTTTTTTTATTGTTTAGCATAAAGCTTAATACTATATACATTTACAAAGGATTAGTTGAATTAAAACATTCTTCTGAAATCATCATCATCATCCAGTTGAGTTTAACCAGGCCATTGATTAATCCTTCTTATAAGGGTGCCTGTCCAGTCTGGAAACGAAGTCTCACTCTCCGAGCTTGGCGGTTTTGTGGGTTGGTGTTTTCCAACCCAAGAGCTCCACGGTCACGTTTTAAAAGGTCCTCCCAAGAAATTATATAGTTCAGATTTTCCCTGTTCACTTCAACCTTTTATTACTTATGTGTGTCTGTTTTCACAGCCTCCAGAGTTCTTTAAGGAAGAGATGATGAAGAGTATTAAAGAAAGAGGAGTAATCTTACAGGACAATGTAGAAACAGTGATGGAAGGTCTACAGACAGTTGCCAATATACTAGCTGTCAAAAAGGTAGGCAACAGTACCGGTATTACTTTATTTGATCAAATAAATCTATAGTTTTACTTTATTTGATCCTGTAAGGAAACAGAGCAGATCTATCAGGAGCTGTCTGATCTGGATCTACTACAATATATGCTAATAGCAGCAGAAGGCTTAACCCTTTACCCCATTTATACACCTTTTTACACCTTTAATATATTCCTCCACTGAAGAAATAGTTCCAATTTATACAGTCATGAATATGAAATTTAAGAAATATTTTATATATTGTACTATATGATATCTTAAAGCAGGCTAGAGGTAAAGCAAAATGTGCCGTAAGGCACAGTCTGCTTTACTTTCAACCTGCTTTAAGTGACCTACTATCTTCAAATCTATAAACAGGCTATGGGGTAACGGGTTAAGATAGTTGTATCATTAGCTGTACCAGCTTATTTCATTGCAAGATGAAGCAAATCTCACAATAATAGTGGTTTAGTTGTTTGCAATATTGCACTTATCATTACAGTCAATCTAGTATTAAGTTAATGCAATCACTGAATAGATGACCCAAGTTGCATGTGCAGTTTTAATTAATACGTGTGGATGCTAAATGCATGACAAAAATAATGCAGAAAGCTCCTTATAAGAGTGTTCTGAATTGTTTCTATCCTACATTACATCAAGCAGTAACTTATTATAAAAGGTCTTCTTTTCTACTTCATTTAGCGATCACTTAATACAATATTGACTGTCTTGTTGATTTGTAGCGGCTATGTGCAACTGAAATCACTAGCATAAATTAATATTGAAATAAATGTACTTTAATCAGTGAACTTAATTGCAAACTATTGGTAGAAAGCAGGGCTACAGATAAGGGGAGTATTTCAAAAATTAAAATCTTTATTTCTGCTTTAAACCCTATGGTGTCACTACTCATTAGAATCGTCTCGAAGAGACGATTCTAATGAGTAGTAACACCATAGGATTTGGTGCTAAAATGAGTGAGAAAATGTTGGATTTGCTCAGTTTACTCCCTCTTATCTAGAGCCCTGAAAAAGAGTTGTGATATTTAGGTCATGTCACCTTTAGCTTGTTGAAATGTTATCACTAAGATTGCATAAACCACCTGTATAAACAGAAACTAGCTATACTAGTTATCATAGTACACATGGAAAGTTTTCTTGAGAGTTTTCATTGATTGCCTGCCTTGTAAAGCATGAATATTTTTCAGACTCAAAAACTCTTTGCATCCTGGGTAATATTTTCTCCTGCATCAATTGTCAACTGCTACTTTTCTAAAATAGAATTTTCAGAATTTCTTTCCAAAATTTATTTTCAGAGTGTCAAATAGTTTGGATCCTGATGAGATGCCGCATTATGCGGCATCTCATCAGGATCCAAACTGTTTGCCAAGGTAGTCGTGGTTTCACCACTAGAGAGCTTAGAGTTAATACTGAATGAATATTGAGTGCTGTAAATGTCATTTACTTCATTATGAAATTGACTCATTTATCGTAATATTTGTTGACTTAAATTATACATGTATTTGCTGCCTTAGTTAATTTACATATAAAACTTATTTATTGTATTCTCAAATAAGTCTATTTATGAATGAATGCTATTTTCATGTCTTGAGTTAATTTGTTTCAATGGGGAATATAATATAGTATTCTTTCAATACAATCAAATTAAAAAAATTGACAGTTTATTGAAAATATTCATGATTTAGTATGAAATCGTTGAAAACAGATCAAATAATCTACCTCAAAATTGATTTCAATGGATATGATCAGAGCTTGAGAAACTGAACAAATCCAACATTTTCTCACTCATTTTAGCACTAAATCATATGGTGTTACTACTCATTAGAATCGTCTCGAAGAGACGATTCTAATGAGTAGTAACACCATAGGGTTTAATGCAGAAACAAAGATTTTAATTTTACTCCTCTTATCTATAGCCCTGCATGATAGTTCTTGCAGTGCAAATATGTTTGTCACGAAAGAATAATTTATCCCCACATATACTACTAAGGTAAACTCTGATCAATAATTATATTGCTATATTTTAGATTTATTCCATGGCTGGATTGTCTGTCTCAAATCTGTCTTCGGAGGCATTTGTCTCCAAAAAGAAGACAAATTCTTCAGAGAGTCTCAAAAAAATGTTTGCGGTTAGACATTAACTTAATTAAGTTTTTTATAATGTCACGTCACAATACCCTTTAGTTTTCAGTATTTTTTATTATACAGTGTAGCTCCATTACTTCGCGGTCCGCTATTTCGCGAAAGCCAATATATCGCGGTCCCGGCTTGGACCCCGTTTTTTCCTATATGTGTATACTAAAGTCAATAAAAGCCGAGTTTCAATGATTTCTGTTTCTATAATAATTATATTTTCCTTTAACAGGTCGCTATAATTGCGTAATCAGTGTCAATTATCACCATCTGTGGACTTGTCATCGCGCAGCGTGTCATCCCGCTGCGTTGATTGACAGGTGATGCACTAACAACAAGCAATGAGTGAACTCGCGCAATGTGCAGTTTCGCTCATTATTTGGCAATAATTAGCAAACTAACCTGATTGACTTGGACTTTTAACCATCAAAGTCCACTAATCCATATTAAAAGCAATGGAGAGATAACCACAGACGTGAAAATCACAGTCAATTCACATTTTGATACATCAACAGACGCTTACAATTATAATTGCGATTCGTACCAGATAATAACGTACGCGAACAATGTCGGCCAAACAATTAATGAAGTTAAACTTGTAAACTGTAAATTAATTTCATTGTTCTTTCACTCTCATTTACATTTACTTGTTTCTTGACAATACAGCCTAGAAAATCCCATTTTATCTGCGTTATTATCGCGATATAGGCATTAAGTGTGATTTTCACGAGTAACTGAATCTTACTGACACACGCACATTTCAAGCAAAATGGCGGCCGTTGTCAAAACGAAAGTACGCATTTGCTTAATACACATGAAAATGCTGATGCTAAATATGACAGTGCATATAAAGACTTGTTTTCACAAGAAGTAACAAGGTAAACAACCAAGAAATCGTGTTTATTGCATGACATTGATATAATAGAGTTTGACAATGGAAAATACAATAGAATTTGGTTCAGCTCAGAATTGGACTATATCGCGATCCGACCACATCGCGGATTTCATTCCGTGGACCCCAACTTCCGCGATATAATGGAGCTACACTGTATACTGTAATTACCCTAAGAATTGGGACATACAGGCCTGAGAAAGCAATGTAGACCCTGATCAGACTGCTCCTTCAGGAGCAGTCTGATCAGGGTCTACACTGTTTGGCACTCAGTTTGCACCTTTTGGACAAATAACTGTGTGATAAAAGTAATGAGCTTGAATTTTGTGATAATTACAGCAGTTATACTGGGTGTCCCAATTTTTAGGAATTTTATGGTATGCACTATCCCTGCACTATAATATTTAAGAATCTGTTGGAATCTTATGCTTTTCACCTTGAGTTCAACTGATGTAGAACTACATCAGCAATGTATAAGTATATATTTTAACCCATTTATGCCTGTATATTACAATGAACTCTACCTGTTTGCTTGCTGGAAGATTTCAGTATATAGGGCTCCAGATAAAGTCGGTATTTCAAAAACTAAAATCTTTATTTCTGAATTAAACCCTATGGTGTCACTACTCATTAGAATTGTCTCCTCGAGACGATTCTAATGAGTAGTAACACTATAGGATTTTGTGCTGAAATAAGTGAGAAAATATTGGTTTTGTTCAGTATGCTCTCTCTTATCTGGAAGATTTCAGTATGATACACAAAAGTGGTCTAAAGACAATACAGTGATTGTCCATACAGTGGAGCGTTTTATATGAAATGGCAAGATTCTGATGAGATGCTTCGTAATGCTGCTTCTGATCAGGGTCTACACTGTTTAGTATCCACTGATGTTTACTTTTTTTGGACAATAGGTATTAATGGGTTAAATCATCAAGACTTTAAATACTGAACACCTTAAGTCTCCGCTGAGCCTTCGGTTATGACTACTCTACAGGGGCCCGTTTCATAATACTTTGTATGACAAAAACCGGTCGTAAGTCAAAACTTTAAAATACATTTAATTTCTGATTTCTGTATCAAACCCTGTCTTGTGACATCTCTTTGGAATCGTCTTTTCTAGATGATTTCAAAGAGATGTCACAAGACAGGATTAGATGGAGAAATAAATAATAATTGAGACTTTTATAATCTGACTTATGATAACATTTTTTGTGCGAAGTTTTATGAAACGGCCCAAGAGTGGTGAGCAGTCACAATATTGGGATTGGTAGAGATGTAAGGAGATTTTGTAAGAAGGTGTTTTTTTAGCCCTAGGTCCAAGGTTATAAAGCACATATCCTTCTATTCTAGAATACTTGATTGCTGATACTATGCTGATGTTGGTTCTACACATGCTTGTATTTGTGACCATTTTAAGTTCTCCATACCCCCTCCTTAACCCATTACCCAATAGCCTGAATCTAGATTTGAAAATAGGTGACCACTTGAAGCAGGTTGAAAGTAAAGCAGAATGCGCCCTTAGGCGCATTCTGCTTTACTTTCAGCCTGCTTTAAGTTATCATCTGCTAGGATAAAGAAACTATTACTTATATTACACAATAATAAATTCATTAATTGGAACTATTTTCTTAAGTGGAGGAATAATTTAAAGGTGTATGTATGGGGTAATGGGTTAATATGTATTCCTTCTTAACATGTACTGTTATTTCACTGTAACTCTGTGGGACACACCATGTACTTCTATCAAACTTTTTTTTTATTCCATATACAGTAAAACCCAGGCCCAGCGCTTATAATATGTTTGAGTTGAGTCTGAGTGCATTCTCAAGCATTTGATTGGTCAGATTTGACCAATCAAATGCTTGAGAGAGTTTTCCGACTCAACTCAAACGCTTTATAAGCATGGACCCTGGAATTATGGCCCCTCCAAAGATGACTCCCTTAATCACATGCACTGGGGTATTGTCTAGCAGCATAGGCCGTCTTTGAGAGTCAGCACTGCAAGATAATAACCCATTCCCAATCAAATATTAGAGATTTGTTTTTGAGATATTATTCAGAATTAGTATCTATTTCTCTTGAAGTAGATGATACAACAAGGGTGCCTTGATTTACCATCAAGTGCCCTTTTTGGGGTAGGGTTAATGAAAAGCTACATAAAACTGTAATCCTTTTGATGTGGGGAAAGGAGTAGAGATACCTGATGCAAACAGTATAGACCCAGATCAGAGGGCTAATTGAGTGTCTGCACTGTTTGCAATAGTTTTATTGTTTTTTAGAAGAGGGGAACAGTCAATTTGATACACAGCCCTGTAAAGATTAATTTGATGGATACTGTATGTACCTGTGGTTATTATACATGTTCTACTTTCATTATAATTACAGTAAAACTTCTCTATTACAACCACTAAAACGAAGGCCAACTGATTGTATATAATGTAGGCAACAGCTTAAAGTAAGGTGACCGTAAAACAGAAAGCTCCTACAGGAGCTTTCTGTTTTATTTTCCCCTTGCTTAAATACACCTTTTAACACCTTTAACTTATTACTCAACTGATGAAAATGGTTCCATTTTAAACTATCATGAATATGCATATAATAAGAAATATTTTCTATAGTCTAGTAGATGGTAGCTTAAAGCAGGCTGAAAACAAAGCAGAATGTGCACAATATGTTTTACTTTTAACCTGCTTTAAGTGGTCACCTGGTCTTCAAAACAGCTAGGCCAGTTTCATAAAACTTCGTACGACAAATGTTGTTGTAAGTCAGATTATAAAGGTATCAATTATTATTTATTTCTCCATCTAATCCTGTCTAGTGACATCTCTTTGGAATCATCTTTTCAAGACGATTCCAAAGAGATGTTACAAGACAGGATTAGATAGAGAAATCAGAAATAAAATTTATTTTAAATTTTTGACTAACGACCGTTTTTGTCATAAGTTTTATGAAACGGGGCCCCTGCTAATTAACACAATTCATTGGTCATAATAGAAAGGTTTTACTGTCCTGCTTTCATTATGATTAGTTTTATGAGTTGCTTTGAAGCATTTATATTGCATGTGTTAAGTATTTAGCAAGCTCGGTTCTTGTTTTCAGCAAGCTCAGTGGTCTAGTGAAAATATGGCAGTATTGGTAATTTCGAACTTTCAGTTTATTTTTTGGAAAACACTTTTGATGAAATCAAACATTTCACTGCATTATAAAACCTTCCTTGGAACATAAGAAATTTATATGAAAATAATGTTCTTTCAACACTGAGAACAGTATAGTTTTTACAGTTTTTAAAACTTGGCATCTGATCAGCTAAAGAAACAACTTCTTCAAAAAGTGCAGGTCCTCATCGACTATGTATTAATATTTCAAATGCCTAGCCCTGGCAGATCGGGGTTACACAATTTTGTGTTCAAACTACCACAGAAAATAATCCAAAGACTGAGATATGTAGTTTTAATTAGAACATTTCAATGAAAAATTAATAGTTTTTCTGGTTAAAAAATTCTTGTTAACAAACTCCAGATCTGTTTGAAAAAGAAATGAGCAGTAAAATGTTTTGATTTCAATATTTGAAATCTCGATTCTTTATCAATTATCACAGATGTTGTTGTCTTTGGCTTTATACACCCTATCACCTTTTACTATCTCTGCCATTTCTAACATCCAGGGGCCCGTTTCATAAAACTTCATACGACAAATGTTGTCGTAAGTAAAAACTTTAAAAAACATTTAATTTGTGATTTCTCTATCTAATCCTGGCTTGTGACATCTTTTTGGAATCGTCTTTTCAAGACGATTCCAAAAAGATGTCACAAGACAGATTTAGATGGAGAAATAAATAATAATTGATACTTTTATAATCTGACTTACGACAACATTTGTCATAAGAAGTTTTATGAAACGGGCCCTCAATGGTGGCTTTATTTACTATATTTCTATGCCGGGTTCATTTTGCTTTTGTACTGTTCAAGCGTTTTAGTTTTAAAAGGGAATTGATTCTGGTTTAGTTAGCAAGTTTCTGTAGGAGCTTTCTGCTTTAAATCTTTCTGCAGTAAAGCAGTCAAGTGTCTTTATAGATCTACATTCTTCATCAAAGTATGTTCACTTTAAGTTTGATAGGTTTCATATTCCTCTTGTAATTAGTCTTCATGCATTGTTGTTTATAATTAAGAAAAGAACAATTTTAACTTACTCTAAAGAACTGATTGATCTCAAACTGGTTTTAAATATATTCCATTTGTTGTCATAACTGATGTTTTCTAGTGAAAAACCAAGACCACAGCATTGGATTATTATTGGTTGTTGCACTATTTTTACCTTTAATGGCATTTTATGACATCTTGGCCCTCTATTCTTTACATTGCATTTGCGAAATCTAGCTAAAGTCAGATCTATCTTATATTGTGTTTTCTTTGGCTTGGATGGTGAATTTGATTTCTTCAATTTGTATAACAAATTTTTCGTAAGAAAATTATCAGACCATAATTTATTCCTATTCCAATTGGTCTGAAATGTTATTAAATTAATTTTATCACATAAACGTGCACAATATAGAGGGCAGTAAAAATCGTATGGCCCACTGGGCATATATTTTATACTAATTTTCGAATCACCAAAATACTGTACTACTACGCCGACTATAAATCAGTAAAGAGAATCTAGACAAACTTAGATCACCACTAGGTATTGAAACATTCCCAAGTGTCCTAGAAACATTATTCCGAGCAGTCCCGCAAACTCAGGCTGCAAATCAGGCTGCATAGAGCTCTAGTATTGACAGTGATTCAGACTGTTTTTCAAATTCAGACGTTACAATGATAATGACGTCATGTTGCTCTAACGACGTTATTTTGAAAACGAAACTAGATTCTAAATGTCAACTGATCATATTTAGTCAATTACAGTAATTTTTAAATTAAACAAGGAAGTCTTTTCAATTGTTATTACTAGTCTTTTGGACAAGAGAAATTTATCATTTGGTGTACAAATAAAACTGAAAAAAATTAATAGGAAAGTTTTATTGACATTTAAGATTAAGTGAAAAATGCAGTTGTGATTTTTTACCACCATTGATATCACTATTCCAAGTAGCAGCCAGGGCTGCCATTTCTCCGGATTTTTCCTAAGTCTTCGGATTTTTATCCTAGCAGATCGTAGCTTAACACAGGCTGAAAGTAAAGCAGAATGGGCCTTAAGGCGCATTCTGCTTTACTTTCAACCTGTTTTAAGCAGTCATGTGTCTTCAAAACAAGAAACAGACTATGGGGTAAAGGTACGATTAGTAAAATTGCATCTGAAAAATTGAAAATTTGAAATCTTAGGATTTTTATGATCAACTTATGGCAGCCCTGAAGTAGTATATTACACAGCTACATATACTAATGTCTTCAGAGATTGCCATGCTTCTTTATTGAATGGTCTCTTAACCCATTACCCCATAAATACGCCTTTTTATGCCTTTGAATTATTTCTTCACTTGAGGAAAATAGTTCCAATTTACACAGTTATGAAAATGTATGATAAGAAATATTTTCTATATTCTAGCAGATAAGTTAAGCAGGCTGAAAGTAAAGCAGAATGTGCCTTAAGGCACATTCTGCTTTACTTTCAACCTGCTTTAAGTGGTCACCTATTTTCAAAACTAGAATCAGTCTATGGGGTAATGGGTTAACCTAGGTTTGACTCATCACTGAGATTTCTGGTGTCAGTAACATTTGTTTTGTTTGTACATACAGCCTGATCCTCATGGCAAGGGTAAGAGGGTGTCACTGATGGTGGACCCAGAGGAAGTAGAGAGGGAGAGACAGAAGGCACAGATGGAAGAGCAACTTGTTCTAGATCTTATAGGTGAGGCCCCGGGACTATAAGAATCCACCATTAGTGTTGATGTAGGATAGGAATTTTCTCCCCCGAGGGTCAGAAAAAGCATGTAGGAACGAGACTTGCCGAGTCCCTGCATAGATTTTCTGACCCGAGGGGGAGAACATTCCTATCCTACATCCACAAAACGAATGGTGGATTTTTTTCTCCCATTTAAATCCTTAAAAAATGATATAAATAACGAAATAATTGCAGTTTATGTGCACTTTTTCCGCCAAAACATGCCGTTGTTTATAGTAATTAATGTCATTAGAAATTACGTTATTTAGTTACCCGGGTCATGCAGCGCTTGTAGTTAAGCTGGGCAAACAATAAAAGACGTCACGTGGTATGGAGGATAGAGTGATTCCACATAGGGGAAATCTCTATCCCACATGGGCGAAAATGGGAGAAAATAGTTTACACTTGTTATTGTGTTGTTTCAAGAGAAAGGATTCATGGGCACGGCTAACTACACAAACATAGTGCTGCACACAGAGTTATGATGTCCAGATCAGACAGCGCTTGTTTCAACATGCAATTGTCAGGGCTGCCATAAGTTGATAATAAAATCCTAAGATTTCATATTTTCAATTTTTCAGACGCAATTTTACTAATCATACCTTTACCCCATAGTCTGTTTCTTGTTTTAAATACACATGACTTCTTAAAACAGGTTGAAAGTAAAGCAGAATGCACTTTATGGCACATTCTGCTTTAATTTCAGCCTGTTTTAAGCTATGATCTGCTAGGATAAAAATCCGAATACTTAGGAAAAATCTGGAGAAATGGCAGCCCTCAATTGTTTATGTTAGTCTGAAAGATGATACTCAAACCCCACCAAGAATTTTTGAAAAATGATAAAAGATATGAAAAAAAAGATGACAATGCTGAGGCTTAATAATTTTACTGTTTAGAACAGTTCCTATAAGTAGGACTGTTTTGAAATAAATTTCCAACCATTTTGGAAGATTCTGAAATTTGGCAAGTGTCATTTTACAGTAAAATTCTCTTTTACGGCCACTAAAACGAAGGCTAATTGATTGTATAAAAGACAGGTGACAGCTTCAAGCAAGGTGACAGTAAAACAGAAAGCTCCTAAAGGAGCTTTTTGTTTTACTGTCACCTTGCTTGAAGCAGTCACCTGTAGTAAATAATTTACATAATGCAGTGGCTGTTTTAGAAAGGTTTTACTATACATGTTTTATGTTTCATTGTAATGACTATTTACTATTACAGCATATTTCCGTGACCAAGTGTATGAAGCTGTTCTGGCGTGTACATCAAGGTCTCTGGCAGCCCTGGCAGAGTCCTCGGGCTGTGATAGTGAGGTGGTCCGTGTTATCAGTGCCATGTCCAACCAGTCCAGTGATGGCAGTACCCCGTCACCTCGTATTGCCTGGGGCAGTAGAAATGGTACACCTGTCCCAGACACTGACAGATCAGGAAGAGCATCATCAGCCCAGTCAAGACCCCACTCTAGTCTATCTCAACTCTCAACCATGACCTGGACCTCAGAGAAATCACATCACATTACATTGCTACAGTAAGTTTGTCTAGGTTAGGTTGCTTGGATTGTAAAGTTTCATGCCAAGGGAATTTCTAAAGTAACAGTATAAACTCTTCACATTGAACCTTAGCGAGAATTATGTTCTCTGTTTATAAACAGTTTACCTGTGAAGCATATATATTTGTCTATTCAAACGGTGTTAACCCTGTTCAGAGTGCTCCTAAGGCAGTCCTCTGAACTAAGGGTCTGCACTGTTGGTCATTTTTCAAAACTGTAAAAAAAAGCCTAACAAACCCTGAGTAGTCAAAAATTGTCTGGCCCAGCGTTTATAAAACGTTTGAGTTGAGTCTGAGTATGTTCTCAAGTATTTGATTGGATAGATTTGAGCCTAGGCTCAAATCTGACCAATCAAATGCTTGAAAACGTTTTCTAACGCAACTAAAACGCTTTATAAGCATGGACCCTGAACTTTATCGGAAACTGGAATGGCCTATTTGAAGTTTATTGGGTAAATGAGTTAAACTTTTAGATATGCTGACCTCTAGATATGATTTAATGGGATAACCTATATACATATGAGTTATATGATCCCCATTCATTCTATACCTATAGGTTTGAGGTGGAGATCAAGTTCAGCATTCCTACCATCATAGTTGAGCCACCCATAGAGGTCGCCCAAACTGCCATCTCAGAGGTTGCCCAGCGTGTTCTTCATGCCAACAAAAGTAGGTCACTCTTGAACATTTGTATTGGCAGTGAATTTATTCACAGCCGTAAAACTATTGCTTGTAAAATTCATCTGCATTTGGTACTTAAATCATTTTTTTTTCATTTTGTATAAAAAAATATCGACACAGATGTTTAACAGTTTAGCATTTTATTGGACATGCAGTAATTTGGAGTCAGATGTGATTCCAGACAGTTTGCAAATGAAAGTGGGGTTACCTTTGTTAGTGAAAGTGGCAGCAAATATTTTGAAATGTATTATCAAGAGTACATTATTAGCATGTTGTAATACGCATATTGTATTGTTTTCAAGGTAATATAATGAGTGTGTTGTTGTGAGCCATGTTTTTTTCATTTTGTAATCAACATGTATGCTATGAGCATGTTGTAGTTGATGTGTAGTTATGAGTAATGTACCACCTCTGCTTATGGGCTACTCAATTTAATAACATGTTGCTGCTTAATACAGGACAAAGGTAGTACAGAAAGCTCCTATAGGAGCTTTCTGAACTACCTTTGTCCTGTATTAAGCTGCCAGTCTTCTATAACGCTGCAAATTGATTTTCTGTACAAGTGGATGGTTAACAGAAGTTTACTTTTAATAGTATAAAGTTGTGGATGGTTAACAGAAGTTTACTGTTAATAGAATAAAGTTTTGAGGGTGGTATTATGTGCATGTTGTAACTTACTGCATGTTGTATTGTTTTGTAGATATAGTCTGGCTGAGTGACCGAGGTGAGGAGAGTTTCTATGAATTGATCTCAGAAGACGAGAATGTACAGGACATGATGTCACAACTGTCTACAGTTGTACAAGGTATGACCAGGCTATAAAGTATTTATGTATATAAGCCTTTTAGATTTAGTTTTAATTTGACTCAACCCATTACCCCATAGCATGTTACTAGTTTTGAAAACAGGTGACCACTTAAAGCAGGTTGAAAGTAAAGCAGAATGTGCCTTAGGGCACATTCTGCTTTACTTTCAGCCTGCTTTAAGCTATCATCTGATGAAATATAGAAAATATTTCTTTTGCAACATATTTCTGCCTGTATAAATTAGAACTATTTCCTTCAGTGGAGGAATAAATTGAAGTAATAAAAAGGCGTATTTATGGGGTATTTGGTTAAGCATAACAATCAAAATTAGAGATGTTAGAATTGTGTTACATGTATTTAATTATCAAAATAAATGAATTAAAGGTTAATGTTACAAAGACGTCTTTACCATGACCTGTTAATTACACCTAGATGGTATTGAATATATTTACCTCTTAATGCATGGTGAAAGTAAAGCAGAAATTTTCTGTTGGGACTTTTTGATTTACTTTCATCTTACTTTAATCCATTACTCTACAAATATGTTTTTTATGCCTTTAATTTATTCATCTACTGAAGAAAACAATTTCACTTTATATAGTCTTGAATATTCACCATAAGAAATTGTTTCTATATCCTGGTAGTTTAAAGCAGGCTGAAAGTAAAGCAGAATGCGACTTTAGGCGCATTCTGCTTTTCTTTCTACCTGCTTTAAGTGCTATGATGGCTTCAAAACTAGAAACAAGGCATGGGGTAAAAGGTTAAAGTGGTCATCTGCTATTTAACCTATATAATTGTCTTTATTACAGAACTAGAGCAAGTGATAGACAAGCACCTGTTCCACTTCTCCTACTACAACTTCCTATGGAAGGATGACATGCATGGAAACTTCAAGGACTTTCTCACTGGGGACCCAGGCTTGCTGATCATCAAGAAAGAAGTTGAAAGGTAGATAACTCTGATTAACCCATTCTGCCCTAGTAGATATTTTTTTTATACTCATCCTTTACAAACAATGTATTTGTTACGAGTACACTTGTCCAATGCAATGTCTGCATTGTTTGTCATTTTGCAATAAACTGTGCATTGTTGTAAGGAGAGAATCATTGTTCGGAGGGCTGTTGTAGGAAGGGAGCACTGTAATGTAAAAACGAAAATTCATATAAAACTGAAATCGTTTGAAATGATTGCCTTTGTTTTTTCATTAACTACTGTTTCTGCCAACTTTGGGCTAATATGACATCCCAGAGAGAGGAAAGCAGATAAAAAGGAACCTGGGTGATTAACCCTAAATAGTTTAAATTGGACTAGACTTAATTGGAAATTGGAATCACCCATTTAAAGTTTCATGTGTGAATGAGTTGAGCACATTTATTAAAGACATAAATTTATATATCTCTAGAGACCTTGGACCTTTCTGCCTATAAGTTCTGTCATGCATAAAGCTGCTACCTATATTCCAGACAACAAATTCGTTTAAGTTTCATGTTAACCCTTTGAACCCTAGTCCCGCAGAGAGGCGTCTTTTTCAAACAGTGTATACATGAATAGTACACTTGTCCTATGCAAACAGCGAGGACCCAGATCAGAGGGCTCCTAAAGGAGCCCTCTGATCAGGGTCTTCACTGTTTGTCATAATGTCAAACATTGACGAAAACAATACTTAAAAGTCAGAAATGAACTTGACTAAAATGGAAACTGGAATTGTCCATTTAAAGTTTCAGGGAAGGAAGAGTAAATACAGGCTTGAGTCTTTGTGCAGAAGAATGATAATATTAACATTGTAGTTGTCTTAACTTGGGAAAGTCAATTAATATCCAGTTATGAGCTTTCTCAATACATGTATCACCAATGGAATGCCATTTAACCCTTTGAACCCTAGTCCCGCATATAGGCGTCCTTTTCAAACAGTGAACATGTGAATAGTACACTTGTCCTCTGCAAACAGTGAAGACCCAGATCAGAGGGCTCCGAAAGGAGCCCTCTGATCAGGGTCTTCACTGTTTGTCACAATGCCAAACATTGACAAAAACAACCCTTAAAAGTCAGAAATGGACTAGACTTAAATGGAAACTGGAATTGTCCATTTAAAGTTTTAGGGAGGAAAGAGTTAACATACTACTTTTTCCACAGATTCCTGTATATAGAGAAAAAAGTCCTAGGTATACCTCAAGTATTACCTGTGGGTCCAATATGCCTACAGACAGACCCAATCAAAGATGCCCTCCATGGTTTCTCCATGGCCTGGAAGACTCAGTTTGCCTCAGTCCTGCATGAAGAAGCTAAGGTTAGTTGATGGACAATAAGCCTTATGTAATCATAACAAGATTCTTTCATAAATCAACCAGGGCTCCAGATAAGGGAAGTATTTCAAAAATTAAAATCTTAATGTCTGGCACAAACCCTTTGGTGTCACTACTCGTTACAATCGTCTCAAAGAGATGATTCTAATGAGTAGTAACACCATAGGGTTTAGTGCAGACATAAAGGAGAAAATGTTGGAAATTGGAATTTGTCCCCTCTTATCAGGAGCCATTTCAATATTAACCCCTTTTTCTGCAAAGACATTGTCTGCTAGAAAGTTGTATTTCCATTTGTCAGATTTAGATTTGAAATACTTTAAAAGCAGACACACCAATATGAATGCTAAACAGAATTACTTATATGACCTAGCTTCAAGCTGCTTGAAAAATGCAATTGTTTTGGGGCTTAGCATTGAAAGGGTTAATTTAATTAGTATTTTTATCCTTTTTATGTACAACTGTCATGTGATTAACTAGTCATTTCCATTTGTCTGGATTCTATAAAAAATGCTTTGAACTTGGAACGTTGCTTTTAGAAATATTTTGTAGTAGTTTCAAACTGCGAACAGCAACATTATATTGGTCATAATTATTACTAGGTTCCGTGAATTGTTTTGTCTTCCCTTATCCCATTATCCCATAGTCTGTTTCTAGTTTTGAAGATAGTTGACCATCTAAAGCAGGTTGAAATTAAAGCAGAATGTGCCTTAAGGCACATTCTGCTTTACTTTCAGCCTACTTTAAGCTATTATCTGCTAGAATATAGAAAATATTTCTTATGATTCTTATTTGTAACAGTATAAATTTGAACTATTTTCTTCAATGTAGTAATAAATAAAGGCATAAAAAGGCGCATTTAGGGGGAAATGGGTTAAATCACTGCACCTATACTGTATCACGTTTTTTATTTCACAACAGAAAAAACTAGACCAAGCAGTGTTATACAGATCCAATGTGCGCAATCGTCTAGAGCTGCATGTACAGACTTTAGACCAGTTGAATAGTACCTTACACTTACTGGAGGAGCTGAGAGATATGGAGAACAAGATAGATGGAATATACTTACCCATAGGTGAAATACTCTGTTTATTTAGTGTAAGAACTTTCTATTTTGACCACTAAAAAGAAGTCTATTTGATTGTATAAAAGACAGACGACTAGAGCTTTCTGTTTTACTGTCACATTGCTTTGAGCACTCACCTGTCTTAAACACCATGCAGGGGCCCGTTTCATAAAACTTTGTACGACAAAAACGGTCGTAAGTCAAAACTTTAAAATACATTTAATTTCTGATTTCTCCATCTAATCCTGTCTTGTGACATCTCTTTGGAATCGTCTTTGCAACACGATTCCAAAGAGATGTCACAAGACAGGATTAGATGGAGAAATAAATAAAATTTGAGACTTTAATAATCTGACTTGCAACAACATTTTGCGTACGAAGTTTTATGAAACGGGGCCCCTGATAATTAACATAATTATTTTAGTGGTCGTATTAGAGAGGTTTTACTGTATGATGAAACAAAACAATTAGTTAGTTAGGTCAGAAATGAGTAAATATCAAAAATATTTGATTCCATTAAAATGTTTTCTGGATACAGGATTCAGGATGTGAAAATTAATTGTTTATCACCTGGTTGTGTCGTCTTCTTAGTTAACCCATTACCCCAAAAATACGTCTTTTTACACCTTTATTTTATTCCTCCACTGAGGATATGTATTATAAGAACTATTTTCAATATTCTAGCAGATGGTAGCTTAAATCAGGCTGAAAGTAAAGCAGAATGCGCCTTTAGGCGCATTCTGCTTTACTTTCAACCTGCTTTAAGCCCTCACCTGTTTTCAAAACTAGAAACGAACTATGGGGTAATTGGTTAATGGAGAAAAAACAGCTACTGCTTCCATGGTATACTTGTGTATTGTTCAGGTAAAAACAATGAGCTAATACATTAACATTAATTTCTCAATAGAAACAATGTATGCCAAATTGCGTGAATTTGAGCTGCGCCTGCCACGCTCAGAGGTTGAGGAAGTGGATGCTCTCCGGGAGAACTGGTTTGAGCTGATGGAAATGGCAGAGCAGGTCCGAGAAGTCTTGTTAAAGGAGCGAAGAGGGGCCTTTGAACAGGAGCTTGACAAACAGGTCAAGGTAAGTGTGAACTGATTGGAAAATCTCACAACTTCTCATATATATCCAGGGTTCCAGATAAGAGGGAGTAAACCGGACAAATTCAACATTTTCTTATTCATTTTAGCACCAAATCCTATGGTGTTACTACTCATTAGAATCGTCTCTTTGAGACGATTCTAATGAGTAGTTACACCATATGGTTTAACATAGAAATTAAGATTTTAGTTTTTATGCCCCCGGCATCGACAGATGCTGGGGCATATAGTAATCGTCCTGTCCGTACGTGTGCGTGTGTCTGTCCGTCGGTAACAAGATTAAGTAGATTTTACCTTTTCGTCTAGCATCAACACCCCTTACTCAAATGCTTTGATATTTATACAGTTGTTGCCTTGGACCATTCCCTACCCACCAATACCACCAAACTTTGGTTTTGACCTTGACCTTATTTGGACTTAGAATATTTTGAATAGGCTATTTCTTGGTTAACTAGATTTTACCGTTTCATCTAGCATCAACACAACTGACTACAGTGCTTTGATGCTTATACAGTTATTAGATCTGGGGCCTGTTTCATAAAACTTTGTACAACAAATGTTGTCGTAAGTCAGATTATAAAAATCTCAATTATAATTTATTTCTCAGTCTTATCCTGTCTTGTGACGTCTCTTTGGAATCGTCTTGAAAAGACGATTCCAAAGAGATATCACAAGACAGGATTGGATTGAGAAATAACAAAATAAATGTATTTTTAAGTTTTGACTTACGACCATTTTTGTTGTACAAAGATTTATGAAACGGCCCCCTGGCATGGAATTTTCACTTCAGACATTTGTTGTGGAGGTGATCCAGTTTCGTAATGCTTTCGATGCCCAAGGTCCGGCGGTTCCTGGCATACCTCCAGCAGAGGCTGTTTCCCGGCTCCAGGACTTCCAACAGAGATACCTCCTGTATGACTCCAAGAGAAAGACTCTCGATTCTGTGTCAAAACTGTTCGGAATTGCCTGTAAACCGTTTTCAGAGCTGGACAAGACTGGGGAGGTATGAAACATTTTTATTTTGTCTTGTTTACTTTAGCTGAGGAACATTACCTATGTTCAGCTTAACCCTTTCACTGCCAACTTTTTTTGAGAAATTTTACCCCATCACCGTTTCATTGTCATCTGCTTCAATTGTGTTGTATGCAATGTTGTTTCAAAGTTAAAAAATAAGGCAGTATGACAGAAGAAATTTCAAAATGAGTGTCAAACAGTTTTGATCCTGATCAGACGCCGCATTACGCGGCGTCTGATCAGGATCCAAACTGTTTGCAAACGCGTCATTGAGAGCGAAAGTGTTAATGACACACAGTGATGTAAAGATGTGAGAGCTTTGGATGAAATGTATTTGTCTTATATTGATGTAATGAAGCAGCAAAAGCACTCCTTAGGTATCAGGGACCCATTTCATAAAACTTCGTATGACAAAAACGGTCGTAAGTCAAAACTTTAAAAAACATTTAATTTCTGATTCTTCATCTAATCCTGTCTTGCGACATCTCTTTGGAATCGTCTTTTCAAGACAAGATTAGATGGCGAAATAAATAAATACTTTTATAATCTGACTGACGACAACATTTGTCATACAAAGTTTTTATGAAACGGGCCCCTGGTTTCTATCTCTGTCCACATTAATCTACCAGCTCTTTTAAAGACCAGAAACAATAGTTATTTTGAGTACTGGTTAAGTCTGAGTATTGTCCCTTCTTCTCTATAACTTGCTGATCTTTGTTTATTATGTGAACTGAATTTTTTTTCTTGTTTGTAGGAGTTGGACCTGCTCAGCCAATTGTATGGATTGTTCCAGAAGTTTATCAGGTTTGATACACGCTTCAGAGACACATTGTGGGCAGAGGTGGACTTGGATGCTTCCTACAAAGAGGTAGAACTGGATAATTTTATCTGTAGCAGGGCTCCAGATAAGGGTAGTATTTAAAAAACTAAAATCTTTATTTCTGCTTTAAACCCTATGGTGTCACTACTCATTAGAATCGTCTCGAAGAGACGATTCTAATGAGTAGTAACACCATAGAATTTTGTGTTGAAATAATTGAGAAAATATTGGATTTGTGCAGTTAACTCCCCTTTATCTGGAGCCCTGCTGTAGATTATGATAATTATGATAGAATTGGTGTAATTGTTGTTTTTGAGTTAGGAAAATATTGTGATATGCGCAAACCATAAATTAAAATCAAATGTGTATCAAATGATCAATCTTTGTAGTATGGCAAGTGCATCAGAAAACTCCAATATATTTCTGAAATTGGCTTGGGGTTTGCTGTTGATTTTTTTTAAAACAACATTCGACTTACAATCTGTTATAAGGCCTAACATTTTGTGAGGCAAGATCTGCTTCCAAACGACATGTATTTGCAACTGTCATCCCTATTGATTGAAAGTGTGAATCTTTACATACAAGTTTCCAGTTTGAATACCAGGAATCCCATGACCATAAATATAAGGACAGTATATCATGCTTGAAGTATATTGTCAATAGCAAACCCTATGTTTTGTCATGTTTTAAGGTGGAGAGCTATTGGGATGAATGCTTGGCGTTACCAAGTAAGCTGAAAGATTGGGATGCCTACAATGACCTGAAGACCAAGCTGCAGACATACCTTGAAGTGTTCCCACTCCTTCACAGCCTAGCAGCCAAGGTATTAGCTAGAATCACTGTATTTGTATTTGTACATATAAAACCTGACATCAATTACAAACACATTGGGTCTAGACTTGACAGTATTGTGGGCTATAGTCTATACAAGTCTATAGTTTACCTTGAAGCAATACCTAAGTATTATCAATTCGAATCCAGTATACCATATATGATCTACATGCAAACAGTGCAGAGTCTGATCAGATGGCTCCCAAAGGAGCAATCTGATCAGGCTCTATACTGTTTGCTGTGCCAATTAGTATTCAGACTCTATATCAGATACCATAATAGTTGTGTAAAACAGTAATCAATTAGACATCAGTTGCTTAACTCTTTCCTCCCTGAAACTTTAAATGGACAATTCCAGTTTCCATTTTAGTCTAGTCCATTTCTTACTTTTAAGGGTTGTTTTTGTCAATGTTTGGCATTATGACAAACAGGGAAGACCCTGATCAGAGGGCTCCTTTCGGAGCCCTCTGATCTGGGTCTTCGCTCTTTGCATAGGACAAGTGTACTATTCACATGTACACTGTTTGAAAAGGACGCCTATATGCGGGACTAGGGTTCAAAGGGTTAAGGCAGGACAGAAGTAATGCAGTGAAATCCACAGGGAGATTTCTGTACAACATTTGTTCTGCTTTTAAGTTTAACCAGGCACTGGGGTTAATTAATGCTAAAACTGCATCCTTGAATGGCGGCTTTTCTTTACTGAAACTCAAATAACATTAGAATAGATATATTGAAGGGTATGAATGGTTCTTGATTCTACTTGTTTGTATTTTTGTCAGTTTTTACGGGTTGATTAGTTTGATTAATGTTCACAGTATTACCACAAAGTTTGATGTTTTATCACAAGTATTTTACACTGTTTTATCATAGCTTGTGTTTTATCCAAAGTTTTATTATATCAGTTTTGGTGTGCGATGAAACTTTAGATACCAGTGAAGCAACACATCATAATTATGTTTGACTCAAAGCCCAAGAATTTTCTCCGGAATTTGATTTTGACTTTTCTGCAATTTTGCTCCGGGCTCCAGATAATAGTGATTAAACTTATCTTGTCAAATATTGAATATATTCTTGATGTCTTAATGTTATATTTCTACCAAACCATATGTTTTAACCACTCATCAGAATATTCTCTAAGAGACAATTCTAATGAGTAGTGACAACATAGTGTTTATTGAAGAAATAATGAAATAAGTCTTTGAAATACACACCTTATCTGGAACTCTGTAATAGGATTTTCTTCTTTGTAGGACACCGAAATCAGTTTATTCTTTTCATTTTATCATCAAGATAATTTTACAGTAGTGCTCCTTTACATATGAAAGAAACTACAGTCGAAACTCGATATGTCGAACTAGCTTTAAAAGTAAAAAATATCTGCATTTCTTATTTTGAATTTCAATAAGTCAAATCTTTCAGAGGTCTATCATACCCCTATTTCAAAGTTAAAATGTGGCTTTAGCAAATTCAAATTATCGCGTTTTGACTGTATACTATCAGTTTTTATCTAATCCTGGTTTTTATTTTCAGCTTGTACAGGTTAGAAGCATGGTCTTCTCAGTATTTTTATTATCTGCTCATGCATAAGATTTATCCATTTTCTACCCATTGAAACAATGTATAAGATTTTTAAGCATATGAACCCCACCCTTTTTCTTGCTTGCACATTATGCTTCCCATTTATTCCTTTTAACCCATTACCCCATAAATACACCTTTTACTCCTTTAATTTATTTCTCATCTGAGGAAAATAGGTCCAATATAGAAAGTTATGAAAATGTATGATAAGAAATATTTTCAATATTCTAGCAGATGGTAGCTTAAAGCAGGCTGAAAGCAAAGCAGAATGCGCCCTAAGCCTTAGGGCGCATTCTGCTTTATTTTCAACCTGCTTTAAGCGGTCTCCTGATTTCAAAACTAGAATCAGGCTATGGGGTAATGGGTTTATCCCTCTCATACTCAAAATAGAATTTTCAAAATTTCTTTTCAAAATAGGGTTGAAAGTCAAACAGTTTGGGATCCAGATGAGATGCCGCATTACACAGCATCTCATCTGGATCCAAACTGTTTGCAAAGATAATCAGGATTTTTCCGCTAGCATGCAAAGAGTTAGTGAACTTTTATAAAAGTGAGAAGTTTGTTAGAATGAGAGGAGTTAAAAAGAGCCAACCCCATTAATGTACTTAGCTGTGTCATGAGAGTGAAATGGTCTTTTGACATTGCAAACAGAGAAAACCGGGATCAAGACTTCTAGGGTCTAAACTATTTAGCCCATTATACCATAAATACACCTTTTTACTCCTTTAATTTATCCCTCTACTGAAGAAAATAGTACCAACTATAGAGTTGTGAATATTTAACATTAGAAATAATATCTATATTGTAGCAGCTAGTAGCTTAAAGCAGGCTGAAAGTAAAGCAGATTGTGCCTTAAGGCACATTCTGCTTTACTTTCAACTTGCTTTAAGTGGTCACCTGTCTTCAAAACTAGAAACAGGCCATGGCATAATGGGTTAAATTGGTAATCAACAATTGCTAATGACTGACAAGTAAGTTCAGAAACTCTACCGACTGAGTCATTGATCAGGATCAACACTGTTTGCAATTTTCTGAAGGAAATTTGGCTCTTCTGTTGCATTTTCTTATTGTCAGTATCTCTATAATGACCTTATTTTTAATTATTTTCTGCCATGAACTTCTCTATAATTGTGTAGCCCATTTCTATGCTGACTTGCTGGATACTCTTCAAATAGGCTTTAGATTTTAAAATCAATGTACAGTAGAACCTCTCTATTACGACCACTTAGTTGTGTCAAATATTAATCGTTTAAGACAGGTGACTGCTTAAAGCAATTTGGAAGTGAAACAGAAAGCTCCTACAGGAGCTTTCTGTTTCACTTTCACATTGCTTTAAGCTGTCACCTGTCCTTTATACGGACAATTAGCCCTCTATTTAGTGGTCGTAATAGAGGGGTCCTACTGTATTTACTCGATGGAGTTTGGTTTAAAGGGTATAACAATTGACTTTATATGCAATCACAGGGAGGTACGGGGAAATTCGTGCACACTGTAAGTACACTAGTGTCTCCCCTCCCCCTGCTCATGGTGCATTGTGTTCCTCTGTATGATAGTTAGATAGTATTTCAGGGCTCCAGAAAACAAGTGCTAAACTTATATTTACAAAATCATTTGCCGTAAAAAATCTTAAAAATTAGGATACCCTGTATAACTGCTGGAATTATCCTAAACTTTGAACTTATTGCTTTATCACACAGTAATTTGTCCAAAAAGTAAGTTGAAACTGAATGGTAAACAGTGTAGACCCTGATCAGACTGCTCCTGACGGAGCAGTCTGATTAGGGTCTACACTGTTTGCTCAAACCTGACTCCTGACTGTCTGAAAACTTAAGATCATTACAGTATGTCTCAATCAAGTTCTATGTTATGACTTCTAATTGGAGTGGTCTCTTTGAGCGGAGTAATCAGGTATAGGCTTTGGTTGAGACCGTGATAAAGATTTAGATACTTGAAATACTCTCCTTATCTGAAGCTTAGGTGATGTTATAGTGGGCCTCTTCATGAGAAAAAGGGTGTTTGTACATTTGAAACTGCATAGACCAAGCTCAGTCACCACTCAAAATGTGACACATGATCAGAGTCTTCACTGTTTTTGTGTCATCTGTTGTAGGCAGAGGTTACACTTAGGGATCACTTTTCTGTTGTCTGTCCATCCATCTGTTTGTCTGGCACGCTTTTTCTGTCACACTTTCATATTCGACTGTAACTCCTGTTTTACTGAAGCTTTTAAGATGAAATTTCATTTATTTAAAGAGCTTGACAAGTGGAGGTGTCTTGCACAAGTTTATAACTCTTGCATCAATACTGTGAGAGTTTTTCCCCTGTTCCATGTCTTCTTTTCCTGCAGATTACTTATGTTATACTCAGGCTTTTGAAATGAAATTTTATTACTGGTAAAAGACTGATGAGTGAAAGTGTTTTGCACAAGATTCATAACTCTTGCATCAATACTGTGAGTTATTCTCCTTTCTCACATATTCTATTTATCTGCATATAACTCCTGTTCTACCGATGCCTTGCTAATGAAATTTCATTTATGGAAAGAGTTTGATGAGTAGAAGTGTCTTGCAAATGGTTCATAACGCTTGTATCAATACCATGAGAGATATGCCTCTTTACTACACATTCTTTTCTGACAGCTAACTTCTGCTATACTGAAACTTTTCATTTGGCTATTATAACTCTTGTTTGACTGATGCTTGCTGGCAGGTGACACACGTGTTCCTAGGAGCACCCTTTTGGTTTACAAAATTAACAGGATGTCTGTAAACATTGTAGTCTAACTGTTGGCTGCATTGGAAATTGTGCAGCTAATCTTGGTCCTTGGTCTACACTGTTTGCAGTGTTTGAGTTACCCTTTTTCCAATGGATTGTCTCGTGATAAACAGTCAAAGGGCTACAGGGTATGAGGTATATACGGGCTGAATATATGGTGTAGAACAGTTAAATGGTATAGGAATATAATATACAGTTAAACCTCTATAACAACCACTAAAAAGAAGGCTAATTGATTGTATAAAAGACGGGTGACAGCTTAAAGCAAAGTGACAGTAAAACAGAAAGCTATTAACTCTTTCCTCCCTGAAACTTTAAATGAACAATTCCAGTTTCCATTTTAGTCTAGTCCATTTCTGACTTTTAAGGGTTGTTTTTGTCAATGTTTGGCATTATGACAAACAGTGAAGACCCTGATCAGAGGGCTCCTTTCAGAGCCCTCTGATCTGGGTCTTCACTGTTTGCACAGGACAATTGTACTATTCACATGGACATTGTTTGAAAAGAACGCCTATTGGCGGGACTAGGGTTCAAAGGGTTAAAGGAGCTTTCTGTTTTACTGTCACATTGCTTTAGCAGTCACCTGTCCTAAACATGTAATATGTAACACAATAAGTGGTTGTTATATAGAGGTTTTATTGTATACGAGTATAGGTATTGTATTTATAGTTGTTATTATACTGTTAGAATACTGTGTGAGCCAGAAAAAAATCTTTTGAAATAGTGAAAAATGAAAAGTGAGCGAAAACCAATTTACAACAACAACAACAATAACTTTTATTTCTCAGATCATTATCATGACATGAGAAAGGGAAATCCGTGACATATGATTGATTCTTTAGGACTGTCTCATTGTTTACAAATAATTTCTCTTTTTAAATAAATGTGCACAGTTCCATTCGAAATAGAATTATAAAAGACCATATTCAACATAAAACGTCTACAATTTACAGCCAAATTTGTGTAGAAAAGAAAAGTTAGTCTGTAAAACTGGTGGTAGTTTAATGCAGTACAGAAATAAAGCAGAAACTCTATTGACCCATTACCCCATATCTTAATTTGTGTTTTGAAGAGAAATGACCACTTAAAGCAGGTTGAAAGTAAAGCAGAATGTGCCTTAAGGCACATTCTGCTTTACTTTCAGCCTGCTTTAAGTTACCACCTCTACAGTATAGAAATATTTCTTATGCTACATATTCATAACTGTATAATGTGGAACTATTTTCTTCAGTGGAATAATAAATTAAAGGCGTAAAAAGGCATATTTATGGGGTAATGGGTTATGAGCCTAATGCTTTTCTTTTGTCCTGCATTATGCTGTCATTTGTTTTAAGAGAGATATGTGTTAATTGCAAGTTTGTCTGTACTTATATGAAAAAGAAAACTGATACTCATACATGTACTTACTTTTTGAAAACCAAAAGATGCGAGATGACCCCTCAGGAACTGCATTAGCTCGGGTAAACTTGGTATTAAGAGTAGGACTCCGTTAATATGAATAGCAGTTGTTAACCCATTTACATCCACACTTCAATGGGCAAACAATGTAGATCCTGATAAGATAGCACCTTCAGGAGCCACCTGATCAGAGTTTGTACTGTTTGTTGCAAATTTTGTAATATTTCCTTTGACCACGTAATTATACACAGATATATGTATAATCAGAGTCGAAACTCGATACTTCCAACTCGCGTTAGTTCTAACATACCCATATTTCAACTTTGAAATACGGATATGTTAGACTGAAGCGATGTAGAATTATCGAAATTTAACCTATGAAATACTGGTACGATTGATTTAAGCGAGTTGGAAGTATCGTGTTTCGACTGTACATACTTTGACTCAAGTATAGGACAGTTCCAGTCAATCTGAACTGGCTAGTTATGTTAACAAAAGTGGGAGTAAATGGGTTAATTTTTATATAGTGTTAGTCCTAACTTAAATGGCATATTGAATTTCAGTTAAGCTGACACTTCAGTACATTTGTAACTGAGATGCACACTTTTTGAAAATTGCTTAATTGTCAAATTCTAACAATTAGGGCATCTATTATGGGTTAATTTTCTTATTATTGTCACCTAAATATATAAAGCACATTGAAACTTAAAAAGTGACCCTAAGCTAAGCTTATTAATATTTCTAATATCATGCATACTTTGTCTAATTGTAGATCAATCATTTATAGCTGTGTAGATTTGTACTTATTTTTAGTAATTTTAAATAGCTCAAGTAAGACAGTGAAGTGAGAATTTTGAACCTGTAATGGAAGTTAAAGGTTTTAACTCTTTGCATGCTAGCGGCTGATATATCCGCCACAGTGATTGCCTTTGCAAACAGTTTGGATCCAGATGAGATGCCGCATTACGCGGCGTCTCATCAGAATCCAAACTGTTTGACACTCTGACCATGTTTTGAAAAGAAATTTAGAAAAATCTGTTTTAGAACAATAGCAGACGACAAAATGTTGCAGATGGAAAAAATTACCCAGCATGCAAAGAGTTAAGTCAAAAGTCATAGAAATCCTTCCTATCAAAGAGAGGGTTATATGGGTTCCAGATAATGGGGACTCTTTCAAAAGTCCAAACCTTTATATCTGCATCAGACCCTATGGTGTGACTACTCATTTGCATCATCTCAAAGAGATGATGATTCTAATAAGTAGTCATACAATAGCGTTTGTAGTGGACATAAATGGGGAAATGTTGGCGTTGTTTAGAGTTAGCTCGCTGTAATCTGGAGTCCGAGGGTTGACTCGTTTCTCCCTGAAACTTTAAATGGATAATTCCAGTTTCTATTTTAGTCTAGTCCATTTCTGACTTTTAAGGGTTGTTTTTGTCAATTTTTGGCATTATGACAAACAGTGAAGACCCTGATCAGAGGGCTCCGAAAGGAGCCCTCTGATTTTGGTCTTCACTGTTTGCACAGGACAAGTGTTCTATTCATATGTACACTGTTTGAAAAGGATGCCTATATGGGGGACTAGGGTTCCAATTAAGGGTTAAGCTGTCGAGTTTCTTTAGAGATCTCTATATTCTATATTGTTGCTGAACACCTGTGTGACTATACATGGACTGTTGCATGAACTCTTATATAGACTTAGAAGCATGCCTTGCTAGTATATACAGCTACTCAGGTAGCTGATTGATGGACCCAGCCCTTTTTTCATTGTTTTAGGTAAAGGTGGTGTAGTGGCCTTCAGTAAGGGGAATTTCACAATGAAACTGCACCGGGTCTTTGCTAGGAAAACTAAAACACTAAATTCAGCAATTTTTGGACAAAATAAAGTTTTTTTTTATCATTGCTGAAATTTTACCAACTGTTTTGGGAAATGTATACTTTTTTTATTGGGGAATTGGGCCCAATATTGACCATTAAAATGGCATAAAAAAGAGAAATGAAACACCTCTATCTGCATTTGGAAAAGGAAAAGATTAAAATTTACCTGATATCATTACTGTTTCTGAAACTTCTTGTACTTATTAAAAAGCTGAAACTGATCCGTATATAATTCTTGAATGGTTTGGTATCATTTCTGGGTTTCATTGGCCTTTTGGTTTACAAGCATGTATGAAACCTTGTCTCAGACTAAAACACAGATTTTTGTTATTATTTCAAACAAAGGTTAAGCTGTGGAATGTTATAGAAATTGATACACAGTCTTGGAATAGAATGAATTAGCCCTATTATATAATGCTAGAGCCCCTGAGTAATGACCTTGTGGCTATATGTGTACCCCTTGGTAATGGTGGACATATTAATGTATAGTCGTACAGTCTGACTTGTGTTTAACAACAATCCTTTGAAGAAGCTGGAAATTATTATTGGTAAGTCACATCTTAATACAAGACAAAAGTAAAGCACAAAGCTCCTACAGGAGCTTTCTGCTTTACTTTGGTTTCGTATTAAGCTGTTACCTTTATTTAAAATTGACAGTCTATCAAGTTTCTCTTATCAAAAATTTCGACGTAAAATTATTGGCCTTAATATCAAGGATAATCATGTTAAAGGCCCAAAAGTTTGAAATAATAAATAAAAGCAATTTAATAATTGTATGCTATATAAAAAAAATTCAATCTTTGGAATGATTTTATCTTTGAAACTTTATTATTTTTAATTGACTACATGACATAAGTTAGACTGTATGCTGTACATCTCATATTATGTAAGATGCAGCTTGTTGAGTAAAGACAAATGATTTGCATCAATTAGTCAGGGAAACAATTATTTATTTATGACCTAATTTCAGTATTAGTATTGAATTTTTAGATTGCACTATAGTAGTTGTATCTTATCACAGAATATGATTTCAGGAATTAATAGAGCTCTGCCTAATTTTAACTCTTTCCTCCCTGAAACTTTAAATGGACAATTCCAGTTTCCATTTAAGTCTAGTCCATTTATGACTTTTAAGGGTTGTTTTTGTCAATGTTTGGCATTATGACAAACAGTGAAGACCCTGATCAGAGGGCTCCTAGGAGCCCTCTGATCTGGGTCTTCACTGTTTGCATAGGACAAGTGTACTATTCAAATGTACACTGGTTGCATAGGACGCAAATATGCGGGACTAGGGTTCAAAGGGTTAACATAGTGCGGGCTCCAGATTAGATGAAGAACCTCGTGCAATAAAACATTTTCCTTACGATATCCTCACCAAACCCTTAGCTTGAGTACTCTAAAAAATCCCCGGCAAAAGACAATTATGATGAGTGGTCTCAACCTAGGATTTGGTTGAATCATCAGGATTTCAAAACTTTGCACGCTAGGGGCAGAATCATGACAGCTCAGATCCAAATGAGGCGCCTCATTATGTGGTGTCTTATCAGGATCCAAATTGTTCGACACTCGATCAGACCCTGTTTTGAAAATAAATTTTGAAAGTTATTATTTTAGAACAATAGGGGACGACAATTGTTGCAGATGAAATTATTACCTAGAATGCAAAGAGTTAATATTAAGAGTTAATATTAGGGATTTCACTTATCTGGAGCTGCGTTAGAAGATTTTAACTCTTTGCGTTGCCAGCGGAGGATATGTTCGCCGTAGTGATTGCCTTTGCAATTAAACAGTTTGGATCCAGATGAGACGCAGCATAACGCGACATCTCATCAGGATCCAAACTACTTGACACTCTGACCATATTTTGAAAAGAAATTTAGAATAGTCTATTTTTAGAACAATAGCAGATGACAAAGGTAGCAGAAGAAAAAAATTACCCAGCATGCAAAGAGTTAAGTTGTAATAGTCATGTTTTATTTTCACTGTGTATATTTTAGTATTTCACAAAATCATACCTTTTTTGTTAGTTTTAACCCTTTCACTATCAATAACACCAAAAGGCACATTTGCAAACAGTTTGGATCCTGATCAGACGCCGCATAATGCGGCGTCTAATCAGGACCCAAACTATTTAACATTCGTTTCTAAATTTCGGCATTCATACTACTAGTACCTTAAATCTAACTTTGAAACGATATTGCAGACAACAGTATAGAAGCAGACAACAATATGGCGGTGAAGGGGTAAAAACTTCATGATAAATTTGATTATGAATGTTTTAAACTATCTTGTCGTTATATCATGCTCTCTCAGGGTAGTCAGAGGTTTGAAATTTCTGTAAGTATTTGAATGGAACGGCTACCATGCTATTTCGTGCTTGCCTAACAGACATGCATTAGTGTTTGTTATGTAAAATGGAGGACTACATGTTCATTTTTTGTTGTTAGAATTGTGTCCATAACACTTTATGACATTTGATATACATGTATGTTAAAACCTCATAGCATTCTGCATAGAAATGTCCTAGGATTGGTGATAGAAATTCAGGGCTCCAGATAAGAGGGAGTGAACTGAACAAATTTAACATTTTCTCACTCGTTTTTGCACTTAATCCTATGGTGTTACTACTCATTAGAATCGTCTCTTCGAGACGATTCTAATGAATAGTGACACCATAGGGTTTAAAGCAGAAATAAAGATTTTAGTTTTTGAAATACTCCCCTTATCTGGAGCCCTGTATGTCTCTCAGAGCTAAGGCCTTTACTCACAATGACTTGTCTGTGTGTTGGTTGATTTGTCTGTCTGTCTATCTGTCCAGACATTTAACATTAGTTGTTAGAGGCACTGGCATATTAAAATATATTAAAATAAAAAAAATAGTCATTCTAATTGGCATGCATATTTCACTATGATTTTCAGTCAAACTTGTGCTATAAAGACACTTTTTTATGAAAATAATGCAGAAAGTTTCTGTAGGAACTTTCTGCATTGTTTCTATCCTACCCACAGCAAAACAATTTCTATGAAATTTCCATTTGTACAAAAATATAGAACAAGGCTGCCATAAGTTGAAATGAAAAATCCTAAGATTTCCAAATTTGCATTTTTCAAGTGCGATTTTACGTATCGTACCTTTACCCCATCGTCTGTTTCTAGTTTTGTTGACACGTGGTCGCTTAAAGAAGGCTGGAAGTAAAGCAGAATGCGCCTTGAGGCGCATTCTGCTTTACTTTCAGCCTGCTTTAAGCTACCATGTACAAGAAAAAAATCCGAAGATTTAGGAAAAATCCGGAGAAATGGCAGCCCTGATAGAATACTTCCATTTGTCTTCAATAAGTATTTAGTCTACACAAATCTGAGTGTATTTGTGGAAAAGACTTCATATATAGTTTTAGTTTAATGTTAGTATGCACTATTTGAGAAAGCTTTACGTCTTATTCAACATGAATGTTTCTGCGTGAATAGATTAGAATGTGTAAGTAACTTTTGTGGTCTTTAATGGCATAAGGCATGTTAGGATTATGCCGCATTAATTACACAACATTTGCTGTTTTAGCCTTGTCTGCTCTCTAACTCAGTTTTCATCTGATTTTCACTAAATTTGTTGTTTAAAAATTAAATGTTTATCAGTGCCATTAAGTCTGATAATAAATTAAATCACTTGAGGCATCAGAAAAATTTACTCTTTTAGCTTTGTCTTCTCTATAACTCAAATAGTTTTTATCTGACCATGTACAATTTTGATAGATGTAAAATCTTCGTCAAGGTTAATGACAAGCTAAATTCCAACTGTCAGGATTACACGAAATTGACCAAATTGTCCGCTCATTAAGATTTCATCTGAACTGGTACAAACTTGATTAACCCTTTACTCCGTAGCCCGTTTCTAGTTTTGAAAAACAGATTATCACATAAACAGGTTGAAAGTAAAGTAGAATGCGTCTTTAGGCGCATTCTGCTTTACTTTTGGCCTGCTTTTAAGGTATTATCTACTAGGATATAGAAAACATTTCTTATCATACATATTCATGACTGTATAAACAGTTTTCATCAGATTTTCTCCAAACTTGCTTACAATGATTGCAGATGTAAAGTCTTAACTTAGTTTGGTAAGAAGTTAAATTCCATAACACACGTTACGATTCTAATGGGCCCTTGAATTATTCTAAATTATACAGACGATGTGCAGAATCAATATTTCAATGTTAAGAGTTTAACATTTCTCTTAATTTTTCATGACTATTTTCTTCACTTCTCTATGCTATGTATTTCTATGACTCTACATATATTTCATTTGATCTTGTCCTATAGTTCCGAAGATATATATTTTATGTGAGATGTCAAACCAGCAGTTACTAAACACATGATTAGATTTCAAAAACTGTTCCTTTAGTCATAATATACAAGCATTGTAGTAAAATGCTGCTTTTAACAACCACTCAGAAAAAAAATGCTTTTTGGTGCATGTAGCAGGTAGCAGCTTAAAGCAGAACAAAGTAAAGTAGAAAATTACTATTGAAACATTCCTCTTTACTTTCATCCTGCTTTAAGTTTCCACCTGTCCTTAGTGGTTGCTCATCTGAATTTTTTGTTGTATAGTGCTCATTTTCTTCAGGGCAACATGCTAATAAACAAGAATGCTGATCTTTAATAGCCAGTGACTACTTAATGCAGGACATTAAGCTGTCACCCTTATAAAATAACCACAAATAGGCATATTTTGAGTGTAGTTGTAAAGAGGTTTACTGCAGCTGGATTTTACTATAATTGTTACGTATATTTTCTATGTCTCCATATTAAGGCATTCTCTGACCTATTCTATAATACCCTCTGTACTAGACTATAGCCTTATATTTGTCGGTGCCTATAACCTGTGTATCAATTGTGTTTTACAGGAGATCAGGAACCGTCACTGGCTCCAGGTGATGCAGGTAACCGGCAGTTCCTTCCAGCTCGAGGCCAACGTGTTTAAATTGTGTCATCTGCTAGATATAGGTCTTATCAAGTGAGTAGTTAAAGTGTATTAAACAGACAAACTCGAAGTATTTATCTTTCATTTATGGAAGAAACATTGAACCATTATAAATCAGGTGACTTCTTAATGCAGAAAAAATATGACAGAAAAGTGTTAAAGTGCTGAAATGATATATATATAGGATCTGTCATGAGTCGATGTTTAAGACAAGCTGATCTCAAAAGAGTCTAGAATTGAAATGTTATTAAGTGAGCCTTGGCGAGCTTAATAACATTTCTATTCTAGACGAGTTTGAGATCAACTTGACTTAAATATCGACGAGTCACAGATTCTTTTTCTCACATAACCAACAATTTTAAGCTATTTTTCAACGCAATAGGCATCTTTTTTAACCCGGTGACGTCAAAACACCTTTATAAATAGTCACGTTCTAGTGAAGTCATCAAATTGATATCACACATGTTGGAGACAAGGATATTCCCTATCGTTGTTCATTATAGAAAACAAGGGTAGTTATGTGAGAAAGTCTTTGCATGTTCAATCATATATATCAACCAATTATATATAATACACATTATCAGAAATGGTATTATTATTATTATTATTATACCAGATTTATATAGCGCTCTTTTCACACAGGGGTTGTGCGTTCAAAAGCGCTTCACATGAAGTTACACAAATGTACCTACAAACAAGAAAAGACAAAATAACTACAATATGATCTAAAATAAACATGAATAAACATATAAAAGACAGCCCCCAAAAAGGCGTTCACATTACTCCCATCAATCAGCAATGAAGCAACCGGCTTCTGATTGTCGACCGATAGAAACAATAGTAGAGCGCCCAAATGCAGGCCGCCAGGAAAAGACAAATAACTACAATTAGATATAAAATAAACATAATAAACGTACAAAAGACAGCCCCCAAAATGGCGATCACGTTACTCCATCAATCAAGAGCAACGAAGCAAATGGCTTCTTTATGCGGACTGATAGAAATAACAGTAGAGCGCCCAATGAAGGCCACTAAACATACAGAAGACAGCCCCCAAAGAGGCGATTGCACTACCTCAACAATCGAGAGCAACGAAGCAAATGGCTTCTTTATGCCGACTGATAGAAATAATAGCAGAACGCCCAATGCAGGCCGCCCAATGTAACATAACTAGGAAAAATAGCATGCGACAATAACTAAAATTTCTATAAGAGACCGAAAACCCGATAATACTCCAGAAACTCCCATTTGGACCCACAACATCTACAGCAAGAACATATCGCATAGGTAGCAGTGTTCTAATAACAAATATTAAAGTAATGTGTTTTCAGATGCTTTTTGAAAACTGCAACTGAGCTTGCATCTCTAATGTCTGATGGTAGACTGTTCCAGAGCTTTGGGGCTGCATGCATGAAACTTCTATCTCCAAACCTCACCAAACGACTCCTCGGTACCACCAGCGATACTGATTTAGTTGCAGACCGCAGCTCTCTTCGAGGTTTATACACGTCAAGCATATTGACAATGTACCTTGGAGAATCATTGCACATGGCTTTGTATGTGAGTGTCAGAATTTTGAATTCAATTCTGTGTTGAACTGGAAGCCAGTGAAGATCCTTCAAGACTGGAGTGATGTGATTGTACCGAGGGGTCCTGGTAATGATGCGGGCTGCTGTATTTTGCACACGC
The DNA here is from genome assembly GCA_922989275.2 of Gari tellinella. Classification (NCBI taxonomy): domain Eukaryota; kingdom Metazoa; phylum Mollusca; class Bivalvia; order Cardiida; family Psammobiidae; genus Gari; species Gari tellinella. The sequence goes on along the minus strand of OV277860.1, from coordinate 60,100,253 downwards.
TGTAGTTTGCATAATGAGTTTTGGGGAATCCCATACAGCAGTGAGTTGCAGTAGTCAATTTTTGAAGTGACCAGAGAATTGATCAAGGTCTTTGTAGCTTCTGGAGAAAGGTACTGTCTAATATGACCTATCTGCCACAGCTGTGAGTAGCCAGACCTGCACACAGCGTTAATGTGCTGTGTCATATCCATTTGGGAATCTAATCTAGCACCAAGATTCTTCACACATACTGATGGTTTGATTTTAGAGTTTCCCACTTGTACGTGAAAATCTCCAGGAACGTTAAACTTTTTTGAATGAAACAGTATGACCTCAGTTTTGTCAGTGTTCAGCTTCAACATGTTCTGGTGCATCCATGATACTATGTCTTTTAGACACCCTTCGACTTTTGAAAGGGCTTCTTGTTGACAAGATGTGTCTTTAGGCTTAAATGACAAGTATAACTGTGAATCATCTGCATAGAAGTGATGATCCAACTGATGATTTCTGCAAATTGAGCCGACAGGTTTTGTGTACAAGATGTAGTTCTTCGGCCCAAGGACTGACCCCTGTGGCACACTATATTTCATTTGAACTGGGGCAGATAATTCGCCATCTACCGCGACTGTTTGGTAACGGTCGGTCAGGTATGAGGTCATCCACTTTAGTGGGTTTCCAATAATTTTGAAGTCTTTTTCAAGGCGATTGAGTAATGTTTCATGATCAATTGTGTCGAATGCGGCAGATAGGTCAAGCATCACCAGAATTGTGATTTCATTCTTATCAAGATATTGCAAGATGTCATTTTGAACTTTTAGAAGAGCAGTTTCTGTAGAGTGATGCTTACGATATGCTGACTGATGTTGTTCATGCAGATTGTTTGTGGTCAAATGGGACTCAATGCGTTTGTCTACTACCTTTTCTAATACTTTTGAGAGAAATGGCAAATTTGATACAGGCCTGTAGTTCTTAAGATCATTTGTATCGAGATCAGGTTTTTTCAAAAGAGGTCTTACATGCGACTTTTTGAATTCTTTTGGAACATACGCAGATTCCAGCGAAGAGTTCACAATTTTTGTTAACGACGGTAGGAGCTCGTCAAGGCATAACTTTAAAAGCCATGTAGGTATTGGGTCAAGTTAACAGGACTTACATGGGGATGCCTTCACAATATCCCCAATTTCTGCTGCTGTAGCAGAGTCAAAGCTTTCTAAAGAATTCATTGAATGCAACGTTTCTGTGATGACTGGGGTGCATGACATTGATTCAGAGGCAATGCCTGTCCGTATTTTGTCCACCTTTTCAATAAAAAAGTCGCTGAAATCATGCGCAAGTTGTTTTGAGGACACATTTTTTGGCAGTGCAATTTCACTGTTTGCACCCAGGAGATGCTTAGTGACTTTAAAAAGACTCTTCGAGTCCTGTTGACAGGATTCTACTTTTTCTGTGTAAAAATTAACCTTTGACTCTGCTAATAGTTTGTTTACTTTAGCACACTGCTCTCGATACAGTTGATGATCAATTATGAGTTTGGATAATTTCCACTTTCGTTCCAGCTTACGCTTTAAATGTTTAGCATCGTGAAGTTCCTGGGTGTACCATGGACATGATGGCCTGAGAGTTATGGTCTTAGTTTTCAATGGTGCATGCTTATTGATCAGGGCTTTAAGTTCATGTGTGTATACACCGACAATTTCGTCAATATCTGTCATTTTCAGAATTTCTTTAATTGAATCTGAGTTAAGGATATCTCTTTTAAATAAATCGACATTAATGTCCCTAAGCTTTCGAAATGAAACAGTTTTTCTGATGGGCGGAGGTTTTTCTGCCTTTGCTCTGAAAGACACAGAGAAATGGTCTCTTGAGATTTTGCCACTACTGTCAGATAGTCCAGGGTCAGTGACTTCAATATTTGACACACAGTCTTCGTTATCTCTTGTTATAACAACGTCAAGAGTGTGTCCCCCGACATGAGTGGCTTCTTTGACATGCTGTTGAAAACCAAATGAATCCATTGTACTGACGAAATTGACAGTGTTCCTATCGTTTGAGATATCAAGATGAAGGTTTAAATCCCCTACAATGATGATTTGTTTATCAATGGTTGAAAATTTCGATAAGAAAAGTGGCCATTCCTTGTCAAGAAAGTCTGAGATTTTTAGACCGTTTGCCGTGGATGGAGGGGGTCTGTAGATGACTGCTAGACGCACTGTGAAATCTTTGATGCTTAAAGTACAGTCAATGTGCTCAAAAGTTGAAAAATCATTATCTTTGGTAGAGGAAAGGATTTTGATATCCATTGATGCCTTATATATGAGCCCCACTCCACCACCCCGGCTTCCACTACAGCGAGGAACATGTTTGATCTTATAGCTGTCAGGAACCAGTTCACCTAAGCACGGTTTATCTGCAGCACTACCAAGCCAGGTCTCAGTGACGGCCATTACATCAATATCATTTGAGATTATATAGTCATGTATAGCCAAAGCTTTATTTTTTACTGATCTTGGGTTTAAACTGCAGACGTTAATTTGCTTTTGAGGTTTGGTGGACATGGGCTGTTCATACTTTACATGAATGAGATTTTGTGTATTTGCTTTAGGAGGTTCAACTGAGATTTCAAGTTTACTATTTGTTTGACAAGTACTGGAAACAACTTCGATTGACTGTGGTAATTCTGTAATAATTTCATGATGAATGCCATCATTTGTATCCCAAATGCGTTTCAGTTTGGATTTACCCCCTTTTGTACCCCTATACTTTGCTAATCCAAATTGCCCAAAGTCATAAAGACCTAACTCTTTCAATCTAGATAATAGAAGGGGATCAGGTTTACAATCAGGTGATAATTGCTTGAGCTCAGAAAGATACAACCTGCTGTAGGTGATAATCTGTTTTGGTAGGCCTTGTTCACCGTCATTTCTGCCTTGGGCCAAACACATGTTGAATTAAATATCCAATATGTCCAGTGTAACACTATATACTCCACAAATATGATTTATTAAATCCACAATATCTTTTAAATCTCACTATAAAATCACTATTAAATCACACCATTCTTTTAAAACTATATTCATTTACAAGTTTCAGAAGTTTATATAAAGTAATTCCACTTTGAATATTGATAACTGTGAGAGCTGAGAAAAATGCAGCCATTCACACATGGCGCATCCCAATCATTTGTTTATTTAAATTTATGCCCGGTTATGTTTGATATAAAATACTGAGTATTTTTAACAAATTTAGTCTATCAAGATTTCAAACCAATATATTCTTTGCTGAACAAGTTGAAAATCATGACAACAAATATTCATATAGTGTAACACTATACAATTATCAGTTTCTGATCATTTACAAATATTCAAATATTTTCAGGACTCCAGATAAGGGGAGCATTTCAAAAACTAAAATCTTCATTTCTGCATTAAATCCTATGATGTCACTACTCATTAGAATCGTCTCTTCGATACGATTTTAATGAGTAGTGACACCATAGGGTTAGATGCTAAATGATTTGTATCAGTACTTACTGTCACATGTAACTATTTTCTTTTTGAAACAGGCATAAGGCTGCCATAGAGGAGATATGCCTTGGTGCCAGTCGTGAACTAGAGCTGGAGATCAAGATGAGAATGACAGAGGAAGAATGGACGGAGCAGGTGTTATCATTTGAGCCATACAAACGCCGAGGCCCAATCTACCTGGATAAGGTCTTTACAGAGAGACTGCTGGAACAGCTTGAAGATGCCCAGGCTCTCCTCGCCAATATGCTCACTTCTAGGTAACATGCAACTTCATCAGTTATACAGGACTCCAGCTAGGAGGGAGTAGACTGAATAAATCCAATATTTTCTCAATAATTTCTCAACCAAATCCTATGGTGTTACTATTCTTTAGAATTGTCTTTGAAGAGACAATTCTAATGAATAGTAATACTGTAGGGTTAACTGTTGAATTAAGATTTTATTTTTTGAAATACTCCCCTTATATGGAGCCCTGGTCTAAAGCTAGATGAACATATATTAGAAAGTGTCTTCAGAAGCTTTCTACTTAACTTTAAACAGCTGCATGTATTCAACATTGAAAACCTTACTGTTAAACCCATTTAGGGTTGTTTTTGCAATTTACATATACATGTATTGCAAAAGGATAAAAAGTGCATATCCTTATCAGAGACCCTATAATCTGCACTGTTTACATAAGGACAAGATTTAGTGTACATGAATGTTTTGTGTACAGGTATATTGGGCCTCTCCGTGATGAAGCAGCTTCCTGGGCTGAGAAGTTGAAGGAGGTGGCGGAGGTGCTAGAGCTGTGGTTAGAGGTTCAAGACCTGTGGCAGTATCTAGAGGCTGTCTTCAGCAACCAGGTGGCTGCAAAGGTAAGATCATCCATGTTTTAATGTACAGTCACAGCTTTAGTGCTGTTTTGACTAAAGAAATGTTGATACGAATGTCATACAGTTTGGATCCTGATCAGATGCCACATTATGTGGCATCTGATCAGGATCCAAACTGTAGGGTTAACTGCTTTTTTGCACCATTTGGCAGTAAAAGAATTAGTATGAAAGTGTTTTGTTTTCAGAAGTTTCATTGTATAGCATCTTTCATTAATGTTTGATTTGTGGAAGTTTGAAACCTGAAAACATCCTTGTTTTGTTTCGTCAGCTGATGCTTGGGTATATATTGTCAAAGGCCAAGTTATAGTTATTAGTATCTATTCAGGCTCAAACTACCAAGATTTATAAATGCAACAATAGAAGAACAAAATTTAGGATTCTTTTTTAAATTTTGTACAGTGATGTATATAATATAGTCAAAACTCAATAATTTGAACACGTCTTAAATCAAACTTACATATATTTCAAAGTAAATATGTTGCTTAACTTTAGAATACTGGTATGTTTGACTTGGCGAGATCAACTAATTGAAATTCAACTTACAAAATACTGTATGATCTTTTTTAAGCGAATTTGAAGTATTCAGTTTTGACTGTTTATCTCATATTACAGGAGCTTCCACAAGAGGCCAAGAGGTTTGGAAGAATTGACAAGAGCTGGACAAAAATGATGAAGAGAGCTTTTGACACCAGAAATGTGCTACAGGTTGGTTAATTCAAAACACTTCTTGTGGCATTGCCACCTGCATAACATACTCACTGACAGGACCAAACTCATTGGAATCGAAAATTGTTTAACCCTTTCAACCCTAAATTTCTCTTGTGGGTATTTATAGTCCTTTTGGACTCTTCTTATACAGGTATTTTGAACCAGTCTACTGTTGCATTTTTGGTTTGACAACAAAAAAGCAATGAAAATATCAAACAGTGTAGTCCCTGATCAGAGGGCTCCTGTAGGAAAAGGGTTAAAATGAATATGCTGTTGTCAATCATAGAGCATTTGTGCAAAATGATTTGATTAAGACTTCAAATAAACAATTCCTTATTAGGTCTATTCATTTTTACATGTTGGGGATTTATTTTTAATAACATTGTAAATTCTAACACTTCGTGCACACCCCTATATAAACAAAGAATGAACATTTCAGTGTTTGAATTTTCAATAAAATACTCATGCGCTAAAACGTTCTAACGTGACGTCATATGGCTTCGAAAATATATACGCCAAGAAATGTAGCGCCGTTGCTTCGGTGCAAATTAAGATAAAATTATGTGTTAGAATCGAAATAATAAACAAATACCAGTGTTTTGTCTTGCAATTGAACACGGGTAGTCGTTGAGATGCTTGTAATTAAAACACTTGGCCTAAAGACCTCTTGATTAAATTACTACGCATCCCAACTCCTACCAGCGTTCGATTGCCCGATAAAACACTTGTATGAATTTATTATTTCTTAAATGATAAACGATGCAGACCCTGATCAGAGGGCTCCTGTATAATGAGCCCTCTGGTCAGTGTATACGCTGTTTGCATAGGACACAATTGTTCTCTTTGCATGGACAGTGTTAAACCCTTTAAATATTTGAGCAGCATTTGTAGCAAAAGATTAAGCAAGTAATTATAAAACATTACATTTGCATCATAGTGCAGATCAAAAGCCAGGGTCCTTTTTGCATTATAATTATTCTGCATGAAGAAAATCACATATTTTGAAAAATTGCCATATTTCTGTAGTTTGTTTATAGTGTTCTATGATGAACATTTTGCCATTCATTTATAAGTTGATTTATACAAGTTTTGACACTAATTATGTTTACAGTGTTGCTATGGAGGTGAGGTACCCAAGGCTGTACTGCTGAGACATGTGTATGAGGAGTTAGAGATTTGCTTCAAGTCTCTGGTTGGTTACCTTGACAACAAGAGGAGGGTATTCCCCAGGTTCTATTTTGTCTCAGACCCAGTACTCCTAGCCATCCTCAGCAGGCCTACAGACCTCGACTCTGTCAAACCACATCTCAAGTAAGTCTTTAATGCCAGACTGCATTCACTATAGATTAAATATTTTAAGGCAAATGTCTTCTTAGTATATGACAAAGAAATACAGAAAACTTCTTTGTTTCTTCCTGCTGGCTTGCAGAAGGTCGGTGGTTCTACCCAGTTTCCGATTGGTGCCTGAAACAGTGCATAAAGGGCTTCTGGGATCTTCCTCCACCTGTAATAAGCTGGAAGTGGAGATATGTCTAATTCTGTTAAAAGCAGTGTAAATTCATAATAAAAATAATAATTCTTTGTTTCTTTTCTTCGAATCTACCTGCCATCTGTCTGAAAGTCTGGATGTTTCTCTTTATTTTGTACTATGCCTGGTGTAATATTTTGTTGCAACAAAGGAGCCAAAAGCGATTCTAAGGCATTGCTTTTAATGTGTGGACTGACTGTTAGCCAAACTTGAGATGTGCAAGATGTTTTATTCTGTAGAATTACTTGTTACCTAAAATTGTATGTGAAGTGTTAACCCTTAGCCCGCCAAATAAATTATGGTCTGCTATATTTCTCGTCTGCTTCAAGTTTCAAAGTGCTTCAAAGTTGCTCAAAATTGCTGAAAATGTTGTCCGAGTGTCAAACAGCTTGGATCCGGATGAGACGCCGAGTTACTCGGCGTTTCATCTGGATCCAAGCTGTTTGCATATGGAGCTATAGTCGTGAGTGGCAGGCTAAGGGTTAACCCTTTACTCAATAGCCTGTTTCAGATTTTGAAGACAGGTGAGCACATTTAAAGCAGGTTGAAAGTAGAGCAGAATGTGCCTCAAGGCACATTCTGCTCTACTTTCAGCCTTCTTTAAGCTACCATCTGCTAGAGTATAGAATTTTTTTCATATGGTACATATGATAATCATGACTGTATAAATTGGCACTTATTTTCTTCATTGGAGGAAGAAGTTAAGGGTGTAAAAAGGCATAGTTATGGAGTAATGGATTAATACATATTCTTTATTTATAAAGGTCCCTGTTCAGCAGTATCAATGATGTCAAGTTAGAGGAGACCAGATCTGGGCTTACAGAGCCCACCGATGAGGTCGGGTTCCAAGGTTCAGCTACAGGACTGAGGTCAGCAACCCCGGGCAGGAACAAGACTGCAAGTGTTCTTTCCCAGACCCGTGGCGATACACCACCCAAAATTGACAAACGGCTCACCCAGATATATGTAAGTTCCCTATTGACCTAGATATAACAGATTTATCTTTAATAAGTGTGGCCAGACAATTCTTTATCAATTGGAATGGATTTTTTACTTTTTATTTTATTTTTTGAAAGTATAGATTTGTTGCTATATTTGCTGATTCTAAAGGATATTAAATTGTTTTCCGTCTCTAGATAGCGTTATGAGGAAAGGATTTTATGGAATTTCTATTAATAGCTTAGAGTGTATTAATTGAGACAGCCATACTTGTGTTAACCCATTACTCCATAGCTTGTTCCTAGTTATGGAAACAGGTGACCACTTGAAGCAGGTTGAAAGTAAAGCAGAATGCACATTAAAGTGCATTCTGCTTTACTTTCAGCCTGCTTTAAGCTACTATCTACTAGAATATATACAATATTTTTTATGGTGCAAACTCATGACTATAAAGTGAAATACTTTCTTTGGTGTAGGAATTATAGTTGCGTAAAAAGGTGTATTTATGGAGTAATGAGTTTAGAGTTGCCCATGTCTCTTTGTCAAATGGTTGTTTTCCACAATTTTTTCTATATTTAGTTTTATACCTGCTAGAAATATATGGAGGGATTTTTGATGAAAATATAGATAGAAAGAAACATACATAATATTGTAGCAGAAATAAGACTTATAACTTAGTATAGATGAGAATTATCTGGCCCTATTAAATGAAATTCACTGCATGGGAGTGTTTTGCACTGAAGTTATTTATAGTATATAAGTATATGTTATAATTATATATATTAGCTCATTTAGCTGTGCCATGACAAAACCTGCCATATTGCATTGTAAACAGAGTAGAACAAGGTCAGCTGTCGCCTCTTTGACGTGGTGGCTGACCTTGATCAACTCTGTTTGCCACCCACAATCATCTAAACCATTGTATTTAGCAGTATTATACAGAGTATTTGGCAGCGTAGACCAAGCTTAGATGCAGAATCTGGTATGACAACAGTGCTTGGTCTGTACAATGTTGCAATGCAATAAGGTAGGTTTTGTCATGGCACCGCTCATATGTTAATATGTAAAATATGTATATTCTAAAAGTTTATAATACTTGTATCACATATGAATATATCTAGGATTTTACAAAACTGCACAGCTAGTTATTTATACATAGCTCTAGATAAGGAGAACAACTTCAAATAGTAAAATCTTTATTTCTGTACCAAAGCCTCTAATTGTGACTACTCATTAGAATCATCTTGAGGAGAAAATTCTAATAAGTAGTCACATTATAGGCTTTGTTTGGAGAAATAATGAAGAAAATATTTCGAAATGTTTGTTTTGTTGCCTGCTTATCTGGAGCTTGGGGTTATACTAGTAATTAAATGCATTTGTAATGCTAAGATCATGCTTATTAGGAACGAAATTAGAGTAAAATTGATAATATCACTGTCATCATATCAGGGCTTCAGATAAGGGGAGTATTTCAAGAACCAAAATCTTTATTTCTGCGTTAAACCCTATGGTGTCACTACTCATTAGAATGGTCTCAAAGAGACAATTCTAATGTGTAGTAAACACCATAGGGTTTAGTGCACACATGAAAGGGTAAATGCTGAAAGACTTAAGTTTACTCCCTCTTATCTGGAATCCTGCCACTTTCATTATATATATCATGTTGCACCCTACCATACAGATGAAACGTAAAAAGAGGAGAACGCTTGTAAGTGACAAGTTACATGATAAACTATCAAAACTCTTGTATTATTCTCTACAATAACAATTGATAAACTGTTTTAAAAATCTGTCACTTCATAAAGCATTGTAGTTAAAGGACTGATATGTTTTATAAATGAATGAGAATTTTACCTTTTTACTATTTCAGTATTGACTCTTAATAACTTTGTTTTGTTTTGAAATTTCAAATTTAGACAGTATTTAATTTGATTTTGTCTTTAGTATACTCAGATGATAACATTTAATAAATATTCTGTCTTATAACATTTCAAAAGAATCAACTCATCTATTTATGCTTTCTTCTCTCAAACTTTTTCTTCCCAAGTCATTTGTGTAGAGGCATAGATAAGGGCATCTACAGTTTTGTGAACGAAAGAGTTCGCACCATTTACTAGCGACACAAACATAAGACCTTCATGGCCATTATTTTCTATGCTTAAATAAGAACCAAGGTCAAGGTCAGAGTGATACTCAGGCCCAGATGAGGCGTATCGCTAAGCCCAAAGTTCGTCACCGGGGTAAACTTACTGTGGAGATGGTTCTGTATAGCTCCACCCCGGGGCCCGGGAGAGTGAGTAGCCCGTGTGTGGATGCTTGGGGCATAATTATCAGTGTCAGCTTTGTGTCACATGTCTTGTCCCATCAGCTGTTGCTTGTCCAGTGAATCCAAACAATGTAACCCCTTTATTGACATTAGCAAATGGTTAGGACCCAGATTAACCCATTACCCCATAGCATGTTTTTATTTTTATAGACAGGCAACTGCTTAAAGCAGGTTGAAAGTAAAGCAGAATGCGCCTTAAGGCACATTCTGCTTTACTTTCAACCTGCTTTAAGGAATCCTCTTCTAGGATATAGGAAAAACTTCTTACAATACTTATTCATGACTGTATAAATGGAACTATTTTGTTCAATGGAGGAATAAATTTAAGGCGTGAAAAGGCGTAATTTATGGGATAATGGGTTAAATGCTGAACAGCTCGGCACCTTAAATCAGGGTCCTAACTGTTTCACTCTTGCATTGATGTTTTTCCAGGCCTGAGGGTTATAAAGAGTTTGACTTAAGTCTGAGATCATTCTCAAGCATTTGATTGGTCAGATTTGAGCCTTTGCTCAAATCTGATCTATCTACTGCTTGAGAATTATTTCAGACTCAACTCAAACACTTTTTAACATTTGACTCTGTCAATTTAAGTGCTTGAAATCTAAATTTGATAAATTAAAACTGTTGATTTTGTTTAAGCTGAGAATTCAACGATATTGAAAGCCATGAAGGGGTTCAAGTCCTTTGTCCAGTTTTGAACTGTGGAACTGTTACGTGTTGGTTACAGGGATTAGGTTGAAAATGCTGAGCCTGATTTAATGTTTTCAGTGTTTTTTCGTTGTCTTTGAGTGATCAAGTAATAATGAGAATATGTTTAACTTCGGAGCATTGAGGTTTTAGTTTAGGTAAAGTGTATTGTTCATCTATCTGTTGAAATGTCTTACTTTATGTTAATTAATTGTTTCTTATGCTGCTAAACCATTTGATTCAAAGGAAAACTAATCTGAACAATTACAACAAATAGTGTATAAGATTTGATTTGCTTAATTAACACTTTGTTTTGCTTGAGATTGACTCTATGTAGCAAACAAGAATTGTTAGATTATTAACCTAATGCATTGTTCCAAATACTGGGAGTATTAAAATACTAAAATCCTTATATCTCAACCAAGCTTAATGCTGTGACAATTAAGATACGAACTATGAGAATGATCTCTTTAACCCATTACCCCTATAGCCTGTTTTTAGAATTGAAGATAGGTGACCACTCAACCACTCAAAGCTGGTTGAAAGTAAAGCAGAATGTGCCAAAATACACATTCTGCTTTACTTTCAGCCTGCTTTAAGCTACCATCTGACAGCTAAGATATAGAAAATATTTCTTAAGGTACATATTCATGACTGTATGAAGTGGAATTATAATCTTTAGCGGAGGACTAAATCAAAGGCATAAAAAAGTGTATTTATTGGATAGAATAAGGCAATTTTAACGAGAAGTCAAAAGATAGGTTTTGTAAGAGATAGAAAGGAAAAACTCACAATGCTCCCTCTTATCTGGAGCCTAGCAAAGGGTTGTGGTTTAAGTATGCTTGATGCTATAACAAAGTAAGCTTCAGCTGGTTCCATAATCAACCATTTGGTACACAGAAATTGTTAAATCCCTTCACTTGTAACTTGCCCGTAGGACAATGGTTATTTGCTAACAGGTTGAATCCTGATCACATGCCGTATAATGCAGCGTCTGATCATGATCAAAACTGTTTTACATTATGATTTGTTTCAATAATACTTTGGTCAGTATATCTAACATTTATGTTTGAGAAATAAAAACAGACAACATTTGTTTCCATTACCCAATAAGTACGCCTTTAATTTCTTCCTCCATTGAAAGAAATAATTCCAATTTATACAGTCAGGAATATGTAGCAAAAGAAATATTTTCTATGTTCTAGCAGATAATAGCTTAAAGCAGGCTGAAAGTAAAGTAGAATGCGCCCTACGGCGCATTCTGCTTTACTTTCAACCTGCTTTAAGTAGTCACCTGTTTTCAAAACGAGAAACATGCTATGGGGTAATGGGTTAAAGCTAATGACATCATGGCAGTGAAGGGGTTAAACAAGTTATTTCAACAAAGGGACAACAAGAGAGTAAGTACATGATCAAAAACATATGTAGATATGGCTTTTCAGCTGAAACAGGATCAAACCCTTGATCTGGACAAGAGAACAGCTGTCAGAATCTGAAACTAGTTCAAGACAATATAATAGCTCTTTGGATGCTTAATAAAAGTAATCTGTTTTGAAGTTAGCATAAAAAATAACCAAATCACTGCTGCCACTCTTCAGAGTTCACCAGGCCTGCTATATTTCAGGCCTAGTTTTGATTTAGGTTATGAGAATCTGAACTTTCTAAAACTTAAAATTTGATTTCATAATTGCTGCAGATGACACAAATTCATAACAACAATAGCCTTACTATCAAAAGATTGAACAATGCAATCTTGCATTAATTTCAGATTCAAATAGCAATATCTACAGGATAGACAAAAGTATAATTTAGCCGTGATACAGGTACAACATGTTCAGGTGTTAAGAAGACTTACAACAGTAATAGGTGTCTTGAATTAAAACGAAATGTGTGGTGTTTTACTTTGCAGAGCAAGAAAGACGCAGTAAGTGTGTTCTCACAAGTTTTTTGTTTTTGACATCTTCATTAAAACACACCTAAATACTACAAGCATCCAGTCAGACTGATAAATCCTTATTTTCAATTTATACAGATACACTATTATGCATGTTAAGTTTATTTTTTGTTTTGATTTGAAAATGCTTTTTGAGAAATGATCGGCTTTTTTTACCCCCATGATACTTAGATGTTATGTGGTAAACTATGTGTATTGTGGCCACAAAAAAGAAGATGTATGTAAACAATGCACTTTAATGCTGGCAAAGTGATGCAGAAAGGTCAAGCTTCTTCTGAACCTTCAGGGCTGCCATAAGTTGACATGAAAAATCCTAAGATTTCCAAATTTGCATTTTTCAAGTGAGATTTTACGAATCGTACCTTTACCCCATAGCCTTTTTCTTGTTTTGTTGACATGCAACTACTTAAAGCAGGCTGTAAGTAAAGCAGAATGCGCCCTAAGGGTGCATTCTGCTTTACTTACAGCCTGCTTTAAGCTACCATGAACTGGGGAAAAATCTGGAGATTTAGGAAAAATCCGAAGAAATGGCAGCCCTGAACCTTTCTGCTTTACTTTTATAAAAAAAAAAAATCTGAAATTTACACTTTACCTCATTGTATGACAGACTACGAGGGAAAGAATTGATGCAGGACAAAAGCAATCAGAAAACTCATTTAAGAGCTTTCTGCATTACTTTTGTCCTGCATTGAGCCGTAAATCATCTTTAATGATCAAAGCATTTAGTTGGCTTGTGTACACATGTTTTACTGTATAGAGAGTAAAGTAAAAGTAGACATGTTTTTTCCTAGCATGTATATTGGACCTGTAGACCTGGCTCTAAGGTTATAAAGCTTTTGAGTTGAGTCTGAAGTAGTTCTCAAGCATTTGATTGGTCAGATTTGAGCCTAGGCTCAAATCTGGCTCCGAGGTTATAAATGCTTTATAACCTTGGACCCAGACCAAGCAAATGCTTGAGAATAATATCAGACTCAACTCAGAGGCTTTTTAACCTTGGACCCTGTAGCCACAAGATAGGGAGTGTCGTGGCTCTCCTTGGAAACTCCCAGATTTCTCTCCCATTGCTTGAGGAAACGCATGCTCCCACTGTTTGGATGCATTTGGTCCACATTTGTGCTATAATGTCATTTAGACATTTACCAGTTTAGTAGATTCTCAGTACTTTTCATAAAGGAAACCAAGTTTCTTTAATGAGATAAATTTCTGTGTTGGTAAGTGCTCAAAGGAAAGCTTTATTTTGGGCTTAGGCGCATATAAATTTAATGTAAGGTGAAAGAAAAACAGAAAGCTCCTTAAAGAGATATCTGTTCTATTTACATCCTGCTTTAAGCAACCGATTGCCTAAGACACAGAAGACAAGCCCTTTGTTATGTGATTGTAATAAAAGGAGGTTAAAGTAAAAACAATAGTGTAATGGCTCTCTGATTATTTAAAACGTTGACCATGCAGCATCATTCTGTTCAAGGTTATAAGCTTCATTACTTCTTTTTTTTTTTTTTAGATAGATTGAAATAAATTCTGTTTAAATTGTACTGAAGATTATAGATAGTATAGACAGACCTTTTTAATGACAGATCATAAGAAAGTATCATACTACTGGCTAGCTTACTTGGCTGAAAGGTCAAATTTTTATTGAGGCAAAGGTCCATTAAAATTTAATTGCTCTTAGCTAATAAAGGTACAACATCCTCGGTCTAAGGTTAAACAAGTTCAAATCTGACCAATCAAATGCTTGAGAATGATCTCAGACTCATTTCAGACTCTTTATAACCTTTTGGCCTGGTCATATTAAGAAAATAACTAAAGCTAAGAGGCCCGTTTCGAACGAAAAAAATGGTCATAAGTCAATACTTTAAATAACATTTAATTTCTGATTTCTCTAAGCCTGTCTTGTGATATCTCTTTGGAATCGTCTTTTCAAGACAATTCCAAAGAGATGTCACAAGACAGGATTAGATGGAGAAATAAATAATTATTGATACTTTTATAATCTGTCTTACGACAATATTTTTCATACAAAGTTTTATGAAACGGGCCCCTGATTAACTTCATATAACTCCAAATGGCCTTGGTTTCTGATGCTGTGGTAATGGTTAATGTCCTTGTAACAAACATATGATATAGCTATAATGGTATGCATCTAAATGAAAATAGAAAAATATATATTCTCTCCAACTTACTCTCTTACATGTGTTTGATAATAAATTGACAAGATTCTTAACAATGTTTCAATGGTGAATTGGAACAGATAACCTCAGTACAGTCAGACATGTGTATAGCCACCAATCTCAGTAATATAACAGCTTAATCACTTTCACTGTTTATGACAGGTGACTGCTTAAAACAGACTGAAAGTAAAGCAGAACTCTTTCTGAGGATGGTTTGTGTTTTACCTTTAGAGTGCTTTGAGCAGGTACTTGCCATGATGAAGGAAAAAAGCTTTGTCTAGTTCTTTATCAGAACAGTTTCTGTGAAGAACAGTCTAAGTAGGGTTCAAGTTTTTATACCCTTTGCAAGCCCAGTAGGTCCAGATTAAAGGGCTTATTTATTAGCTCTTTTGATAGGTTCTGTACTTTTCGTTATACTTTTAAATATTTAAACGACAACGCAATTGAACATCTAATGTTTTCTTACCTTTTAACAGACAATGAGCCCTCTGATCAGGTTCTTCACTGTTTGTCATTTTGCAACCAATGTAAAAGCCAACATGAAATAGAAAAAGATGGACTAGAACTTATTAGAGACTTGATTTGTTCATTAAAATTTCGGGGCAAATGAGTTAAGATGAACAATTGCGTTGTCTTTCCAATGGTGGCTTGATACATGTTTGACAGTACATTATATATAATACAGTGATAGTTTTACCTGTGCATCCCGAGTCCTATACTCATTAAATTTGCCAGGGACTCATTATTTAAAAAGTTGGGAGTCCCATTGACCCATAGCTTTTTCTGACCTTAGTTAACCTTTTACTCATATTACAAGCAAATAGTAGCTAAAAGCAGGTTGAAAGTAAAGCAGAATGTGCCTTAAGGCACATTCTGCTTTTCTTTCAACCTACTTTAAGTGGTCACCTGTCTTCAAAACTAGACATAATGGGATATTTGGTTAATTTTTTTATCTCAAGGACTAAATGTTTGTCTCAAGGACTCATTGTTTTACAGAATGTGCATCCCGAGGACTCATTCATCTGATTTCTAAAATTATCACTGAATAATATAATAATAAAATAATGATATATCTGTAGAAGAAAAAACGAGCACAGACTGAGGAGGTATAAAACATCATGCACAGATAAAAAACAACACTTGGTGTGTGTGGAACAGCACTTATTCCATGTCTCCTTCTAGTCTTATATATCATGTGTTTGAAACAGAACTAGAATGTTATTACTGAAAAATATATGATTCCTGCAAATACATGTAGATAGAGGATCTTTTGTATGAGTGCTCATTATTTATCATTTTTAATAAACGAGTTGACTAAAATAATATTACGCGAGCGTTGGCGAGCGTCATATTCATTTTAGTCGACGAGTTTATTAAAAATGATGAGCACGAATGTGAGATTCTATTTATCACATAATAAGTTTAAGCACCTATTAAATTGATTGAAGCCATAGTTTGTAGACCCTCCGTTTTATGGATTTATCTGCCAAAATGTTACATTGTTTACGTTAACGTCATAGTAAATGACGTCATTTGGCTTTTTGCTACATGCAGCGCTTGTGGACGAACAAGCTGGGCTGGAGCCCAAAAAATGGTATTCCACTAGTGGATTACGATATTTATACAATTGCTTATGCAACTCCTAGACTGCAAATTATGTGATAAAAATTGAATGCACAATACAAGTTAGGTAATTGTTAAGAAGGAGACATAGGCTGCACATGTAAAACACATGGTAATGGACTGTACACATGGTATTGGACTACAATTCCAAGAATTAGTCATCAAGCACTCATGTTCATCATGAATATAGCACACTCATTTTCATTTACATTTCCAAGACAAAAGAGTGGAAGCAAGACTAAGGTTTATTTTTCTGTTTGTCTAAAAACCTTACAGTCTCTGCAAACAGTTTCGAACCAGGTAACCTGGCGTCTGATCTGGCTCCAAACTGTTTGCCGCTCAGATTGAAATTAGTTAACAATGATTTGTTGTAATTTGCCTCAAATTTGATTGCTTTGCGTTTGTGTATGAACCAGACGGAATAACGTCTTTTCCACTGTTCTCATGGCAATGCCTTATAATTGGTCTTGCTTACACTTAAATTCTTCATTGTGGCGAAACATCTAACTCCAGTCATTATGGATACTCACTCACGTACATGGACATTCAGATTATATATCAAACCCCTCGATATTCACATCAGCTGCACTTCCACAGGGTGGAATGACATTTGTAATTGACACATTGGTTGGTGTAAAGTTGGTTAATCATGATTGTATTTCATGTGTGAAGCACCAGGCACATCATGGATTTGTCAGATACTCACTGTATCATTTATTGAAATAGTTTGAAATCACTACAATGTCATCATTATTTACCCCCATTTTTGTTTAAACATATTTCATTTCAATATAAACAATCTTTTAAAGTCATACATGAATATATATTAGGATGAGAATGAAAGCAATGCATGCTTATTTAATTAGGTTCTTCTCCATTTTTATTTTTTATTTAAACTTTTGCTAAATTGTTTTGGGGACTTTACCATATAGTGTTCCATTTTAAGTGATATTATATCATTGTTAAAAGAATGATGTAGCTCAAGTAGTTTAAAAAAAACAACAACAAATAAATTGGTTACTCTTCATTATGTTTCTGTAGATGTTTCATCTTCTGAACCCATTACCCCATAGCCTGTTTCTAGTTTTCAAGAAATGTGATCACTTAAAGCAGGTTGAAAGTAAAACAGAACGCACCTTAAGGTGCATTCTGCTTTACTTTCAGCCTGCTTAAAGCTAGTATCTGCTAGGGTATAGAAAATATTTCTCATGATACATATTCATAACTGCATAAAAGTGAACTATTTTCTTCAATGGAGGAATAAATTATAGGCGTAAAAAGGCGTATTTATGGGGGAATGGGTTAAAGCATGTAGTGTGAAAATTTATGTAAAATGAAACACAAATAATAAATTGTCAATAACTATCATGATGTGAGGGACAATTTAATGTTCAATTCTCTCAAATTTATGACAGAATCCATGGTCAGGCATTATGAATCAATTCATGAAAAAGCAAAGCGTAGATACATCAAAACTTGTGAGAAAGTGATTATACAAAAGGCCATTCTTGTGGATATCTTCATCACATTCTAACCCATATATGCCTGGATATTGCAATGAACTATCCTTATGTACTTGCCGGAAGATTACATTACAAATGTACATGGGTGATCTAATGACACTGCAGGGTTTGTTTATACTGTAGATTTCATATCAAGTAGCAAAATGCATATCCTGATGAGATGTCACAAACTGCATTAATGAGTTAACTCTTTAACCCTTTACCTGATAGCCTGTTTCTAGTATTGAAGATAGTTGACTACTTAAAGCAGGTTGAAATTAAAGCAGAATGCGCCTTAAGGCGCATTATGCTTTACTTTCAGCCTGCTTTAAGCTATAATGTACTAGAATATAGAAAATATTCCCTATAAAATATATTCATGACTTATTAAATTGGAACTATTTTCTTCAGTGGAGGAATAAATCATATTCGCTAAAAGGCGCTTCTATTGGGGAAAGGGTTAAACCATAGCCTTATTCTTCATTTAGCAAGTTGAAAGTAATGCTGCAATTGTCCCTTAGGGTACAGTCAACTTTACTTTCAACCTGCTTTACCATCTACAGGAATAAAGAAAATATTTCTTATTTTGCACATTTATGACTGTATAGAATGGAATTATCTTTTTCAGTGGGGGAATTAATGAATTGTTTAAAAAGGCACATCTATGGAGCAAAGGGTTAAACAGATACTGTGGGACAGTAAACTTCTAAGTTATAAGACCACTTAATAGAAGATTTATTGGTGTTGTTAACAATGGGGGCTAGCTGAAAGCAAGATTAAAGTAAAGCAGAAAGATCCTACATGAGCTTTCTGCATCACTTTCATCCTTCTTTTAGCAGTCACCTGCTTTTAAGTTTGGAAAAATACTCTTATTAGTGCATGGTCACTTTAGCAGATATAACTAAAGTTGTCTCATATCAAATACAAAATTATATAACATACATATAACAATGTTATTACATAGGTATGCAACAAATACTGTTATCCCCCTATATTAACCCATTCCCTCATAGCCTGTTTCTAGTTTTTAAAACAAGTTACTACTTAAAGCAGGTTGAAAGTAAAGCAGAATGCACCTTAGGGTGCATTCTGCTTTACTTTCAGCCTGCTTTAAGCAAAAAACTGCTAGAATATAGAAAATATTTTTTAAGGTACTTAATATAATTGTGTAATTTGGAACTATTTTCCTCAATGGATGAATAAACTAGAGGCGTAAAAAGGCGTATTTATGGGGTAATGGGTTAATACACCATACATGTGTGAAGATATCCATAAGAGAATGGCTCACAGAAGTTTAACCCTTTCCTCCACAACCATCAGTACTATTCACAAATATCAAGTGTGTTTAAGAAAGATTACTGCCTAAAGCAAGATAAAAGTAAAGCAGAAAGCTTCTTTCAGTTTTACTTCAATCTTGCTTGAAGCAGACATGCAATAAAGTATATTAACCACTTCAGTGCCATGACATCATCAATTTTAAATAATTGTTGTCTGAAGTTATTTCTTAAATTCAAATTTTAGGTATCTTGACTTAAGAAATATTAAAATGAGTGTCAAACAGTTTGGATCATGATCAGATGGGGCATCTGATGAGGAATAAAACTATTTGCACATAACTTTTGTACATGGGGTAAGGCAGAGAGGGAATTGGTATTCAATTGTGGCTATGTAGAGGCACACAAAGGTGCTTCAGTGGAGGAAAGGGTTAACCTGGTTCAAAGTTAGTTTTATTTTGTTTTCAGTGTTGATTTATGTTGAATAATAAAAAAAAAAAAATGCAAATGTTTTAGTTATACATTTTTTCATTTGTTTAGTTGATGTACATTTAGCTCAATTTATAATTAGAACTCCCCTTAGACATTATCTAAATATTTTAGGATTATACTGTAACTTGATAGATTTTAGAAAAATACTTTTTTTATAACAAAATTAATGTGCTTGTTACAAACATGTTGTTTCTTGGATACCCAATTAAAAATACCAACCTTTTTGTTACATGCCATAATTATATTTATGATTTTTGAAACTGGTGCATAATGTGTAAATTAGTGTATGGTTAGCAATGACAAAGTTTATGACGTTAAACTTTAAGATAAAGCTCTAAAATTAAGTTGTTTTACAGTGGAGAAACCGTTATTCTTTCTCGTTTAAACGAAACGAAACGCAAAACAATAAAACGTAGAAAATTGCAACTTTTGGACAATTCTGTTAATTCATGTTTATCTTGGTGACAAACAGTTTGGAGCCTGATCAGACGCCGGGTTACCCGGCATCTGATCTGGCCCCAAATTGTTTGCAATAGAAATAATAGTTTTAGCGTAAACGCATTTATTGGGAAAGAATAACGTTTTCTCCACTGTAACACCATTTCTCATTACAATACCTTAGTCTTGCATACCTTTCTCATTGATGAGAGACATTCTTGGTTTTTTAAATGGTTGCTTAACAAATGGTTGCTTAACATACTGTAGGGGGCCTCCGTGGCCTAGTGGTATAGTCACTGTGACTTACATCACTAAGCTCCTCACCGCTGTGAGTTCGAATCCCAGTAGGGTCGTTTGGATTTTTCATGTGGGGAAGCCATCCAGCTGGCTTGCAGAAGGTCGGTGGTTCTACCCAGTTGCCGATTTGTGTCTGAAACAGTGCATAAAGGGCTTCTGAGGTCTTCCTCCACCTGTAATTAGCTGGACGTCGCGAAATGACTGAAATACTGTTAAAAGCGACGTAAAATCGTAATAAATAAATAAATGATAACATACTGTAATAACCCTGAAAGTATAGAGACAGATAGCTCTTATCAAACAGTGAAGACCCAGATCAGGGTTTACACTGTTTGCATTCACTTTGAACCTTTTTGACAATTACTGTGTGATAAAAGAAATATGTTCAATGTTTAGGATAATTACAGCAGCTATGCAAGATGCCACAATATTTAGGTTTTGTACGGTATATAACATTAACTCTTTACCTGATAGCCTATTTCTAGTACTTAAGATAGGTGACTACTTAAAGCAGGTTGAAAGTAAAGCAGAATGCGCCTTAGGGCGTATTCTGCTTTACTTTCAGCCTGCTTTAAGCTATCATGTTCTATAATATAGAAAATATTCCCTATAATACATATTCATTACTGATTAAATTGGAACTATTTTCTTCAGCGGATGAATAAATCATATCCGCTAAAAGGCGCTTCTATTGGGGAAAGGGTTAATACTGTTTGCGACTGATACATCATGAATGTTATTACAGTGGTTTTGTTTGATATTTTGTTGTGTACAGAGTGTGAACCCCAGTGTGTTACAGTCTGGCCCCACCTACCTGCCATCAGAGGGCCTAGTGGAGGAAGTGATCATCAAGGATGCCGTGTCTGTATCCAGCGCTGATGGAGAGTCCTTCCTACTCAGTGAAAAGGTATACAGTCGAACTTCGATATCTCGAACTCGGTTAAATCGAACATTCCCGTATTTCAAAGTTAAAACGTGGCTTAGCCACGTTTTAACTTTGAAATATGGGTATGTTCAACCTAACCGAGCCTGAAACAATGCATTTCATGTGTCGAACTATCGGATAGTTCGAGTTAAGTAAGTTCGAGATATCGAGGTTCGACTGTACTAGAGAAAATCATGTACAGTCAAACTTTGAAATCTCAAACTTGATTAACTCTTAATTTTCTGTATTTCTACGGTTGAATTTCATTATACCTGCCTTGCATTTATCCTTATTTCAAAGTTAAAACATAGCTTAGCCACATTTTCATTTTGAAGTACTGATATGTTTGACAACTAATAATTTGGGAAATCTGAAAGTATGTTTTCAGCCCCTATCCCCCCCCCCCCCCCCCCCCCCCCCCCAAAAAAAAACCCCACCAACAATAAACAATTAAAAAATAAAAACAACTTTAATGTCTGTCTTCATGGGAGCATCCTTCTACAGTGCTCCCTCCCTACAACGACCCTCCCAACAACAATTCCCTCCTTACAACAACCCTTGTCGCAGTTCCCTATACAGGACAATTATGTCTTACACATTTACTGCTGCAATATCGACTGCTTAAAGTTGTCGTCTGCTTTTTTCTCTCACAGATACATATAAGTGGACATTTTGATAGAATAAATATATTGACGAGTGACAAATAGTTTGGATCCTGATCAGACGCTGCGTTACGCAGCGTTTAATCTGCATTCAAGTTGTTTGCAAATGTAAGCCAATTTTCTTCCCCATAATGACTCCCTCCGAACAACGCACATATTTGGGTGTCATTGTAGAGAGGGAGTGCTGTACTAGCATATGATTTCCTTTCACAGGTGACCCTGACAGACGAGGTGGAGAACTGGCTGTCCAAGCTGAGAGATTCTGTCAGTAAAACTATACGTGAAATGAACATTAGTATCATACAAGATTGCAATAATGGGGTGGCTATGGATGAATGGGCTGCTAAGGTTAGTACACTCTTCTCTACATCATTTGCTAAACACAATAATATTCAGGAAACCATCATTATATCACAATATATATCAGATCAAACTTGTGTTAACCCTTTGAACCCTAGTCCCGCATATAGGCGTTCTTTTCAAATAGTGTACATGTGAATAGTACACTTGTCCTGTCCAAACAGTAAAGACCCAGATCAGAGGGCTCCGAAAGGAGCCCTCTGATCAGGGTCTTCACTGTTTGTCATAATGCCAAACATTGACAAAAACAACCCTTAAAAGTCAGAAATGAACTAGACTAAAATGGAAACTGGAATTGTCCATTTTAAGTTTCAGGGAGGAAAGAGTTAAACGGTGGTCAATGATAACTTGTTTACAATATTTAAGTCAGCTGGTATCATAAATCAAAATGAAAGTAAAATAAAAAGCTCCTACAGGATTGTACTTTACTATTTTTACTTAGATATATAAATAAAACAGATCTGAATTAGATGTAATATAGAGTCATTATGATAAAGTTATTCATGTCATATAATTACCTCCCTTTGTTGTCTAGTACCCAGCTCAGGTGTGCAGGATGGGCATGCTGTATCAGTGGACCCGGGAGTGTGACCTTGGCATTGCTGAGATCAAGTATGACAGGAAGGCCTTACAGGGAACCCTAAAGAAGTACATTGGTACTGTGTCCAAGCTGCCCACAGTCCTGTCCCGAGGTCAGTGGCGCACCCTGGAGGATCCCATGTTACCTGTACACAAGAACAGACTGGAGTGTATGCTCACAGTAAGTGACATGATATAGCAAGACCTTTTCAGTGAGACAAGGATCTTCTTTAACCGCTATCATTTTCATAGTTTTGCAAACAGTTTTGAACCAGATGGGATGCCAACTAACTCAGCATTTTATGCCAATGAGAAGTTTTTTACACTCAGATTTTAATTTAACAGTAATAGGGAAGGAAAAGTCTTTTTTATACCCCATACAACTTAGTCTGGGAATATAGTTTTTTACCCTGTCTGTCTGTCTGTTTGTCTTGACACAACTTTAATCTTGGCAATAACTTCAGAACTACATGTGATAGAGACTTCATATATGGCATGTGTACTCAGCTCAAAAAGCTCTTGAGCTTGGTAGAATTTGGGTCATGTCAGACAAAAGTCAAGGTCATTTAGAGGTCAAATATGCTGAATTTAACTTTTGCCATAACTTTTGAACAACTGTGATAGAGACTTTATATTTGGTATGTGTACTGATATCAAGAAGCTCCTAAGTTCTGTACAAGTAAGGTGGTATTAGACAAAGGCCAAGGTCATTTACAGGCCTCGAGGTTATAAAACTTAAAATGAACTCTGTGCTCAAAACTCAGTTTTGATAACATGCTCTAGTTTTTACAAAACATGCTTGAACTGATTTAAATAACTTGATATGGATATATTTTTACAGTATTATTATGATATGCAACTACTAGCTATATACAAAATGTTTGCTGAAGAGTTATGAGCTGAGAAAAATTCTGAGTTTTGAGCACAGAGTTCATTTAAAGTTTTATCACCTCGGGGCCAGGTCATGGTCACATCAGGGGCATAGACTGTTTCACAAACATATCTTGACATGTTTCTGAGAAGACAGCTTTTATAAAACAACAACAACAACCAACTACAGCAAGAAATACTTATGATGAGACAGCTTGAAATGATTTAAAATTCCACATCAAACTTATTAACCCATTACCCAATAAATATGCCATTTTACACCTTTGATTTATCCCTCAACTGAAGAAAATAATTCCAATTTATATAGTCATGAATATACATCATTAGAAATATTTTCTTTATCGTAGCAAATTATAGCTTAAAGCAGGCTGAAAAGAAAAGCAGAATGCGCCTTAAGGCACATTCTGCTTTTCTTTCAACCTGCTTTAAGTTGTCACTTATATTCAAAACTAGAAGCAGGCAATGGAGTAATTGGTTAATAACACTAATGTCCTTCTGATTTTAGCAATCTCTGATCCTACGAGACATTCTTGAGAACCTATGTCAGAGGAAGCTGCGTGAGATGTCAGACTTTGAGTGGAGAAGAAGTATTAGGTGTTATTACCAGCCAATAGGTCAGTATAGGAATATTGTTTTGACATGCATGCTATATAGAGTCACGTGGTTCTTTTTCTATGCAACATGAATATAGTTTCAGTTTGTTTCAATGTTCCATGTCCAGTTTAATATTTTAACTCTGTTGGATGGTCTTAACCCTTTCCCCCATAGAAGCGCCTATTAGCGCATTCAGTTTATTCCTCTGCTGATGAAAATAGTTCAGATTTATACAGTCATGAATATGTATCATAAGGAATATTTCTTTATTCTAGCAGGTGGTAGCTTAAAGCAGGCTGAAAGTAAAGCAGAATGCGCCTTATGGCGCATTCTGCTTTACTTTCAACCTGCTTTAAGTAGTCATCTATTTTCAAAACAAGCAACAGGCTATGGGGTAAAGGGTTAATGTGCACATCGTTACATTTGTGTACAACTGCTCAAAATAAGATAACCCTTATAAGAAGGATTAATCAATGGCCTGGTTAATCAAAACTGGATGATGATGATGATGAGTAAACTTTACTACAAATGGTTCATGCTTGTTCGAAGACTGGTCCCTTAGCCCATTACCCCATAGCCTGTTTCTAGTTTATAAGATATGTGATCAATAAAAGCAGGCTGAATGTAAAGCAGAATGCGCCATAAGGCGCATTCTGCTTTACTTTCAACCTGCTTTAAGCTATTATCTTCTAGAATAAAGAAAATACTTCTAATGAACCATATTTATCACTGTATAAATCAAACTATTTTCCTTAGTGGAGGAATAAATTAGAGGCGTAAAAAGGCATTTTTATGGAGTACTGGGTTAAAACAAATATGGCCATGTACT
Organism: Gari tellinella; assembly: GCA_922989275.2. NCBI lineage: Eukaryota > Metazoa > Mollusca > Bivalvia > Cardiida > Psammobiidae > Gari > Gari tellinella. The sequence goes on along the minus strand of OV277860.1, from coordinate 60,075,099 downwards.
GCTTAAAATGTTTTCAACCATGAATCGTTACTTTTTGAAAATTTGTTTTAGTGTTGATAAAGGTTTGGTTTTAATTTTTGTACAAATAATTATTAGTAAATCCCTGCAAATATGGTTGCTTATTAATGTTCTTAATGACAAATGGTAATGTAAAGCAGGATGAAAGTAAAACATATCATCTCACTTTAAAGCTACAGCCTTTCTTAACCCATTACTCCATAGCCTGTTTCTAGTTTTGAAGATGGGTGACCACTTAAAGCAGGTTGAAAGTAAAGCAGAATGCACCTTGCTATGCATTCTACATTACTTTCATTCTGCTCTAAGCTACAATCTGCTAGGATATAGACAGAAAATCTTCTGGTGCATTTTCTTGGCTGCATAAATTGGAACTGTTTGCTTCATAGAGGAATGAATTGGAGGCATGAAATGTGTATTTATGGGATAATGGGTTAAGCATAAAAAACTTTTACAGGGTTATGATAGCAAGTAGTTTGTTTCAAGACTTGATTGGTTTAACAGTTTGTTATTTGCTTACATTTAGATGGAAGGGGACGGGGAAGAAGTAATTGAACCTAGAAATTTAGTAGCTTAACTCTTTCCTCCATAGAACTGTTTAGGCTATATTTAAAGACAGATGGAGACTCATAGCAAGATGAAAGCAAAGCAGAAATCTTCAGTAAGAGAGTTTTATCTTGCTTAAACAACATTTTTTGAAACACCATTCTAGATGGCAGCTTAAAGCAAAATGAAAGTAAAGCAGAAATCTCCTTTAGGAGCTTTTTGCTTTACTTTCTATCTTGCTTTAGACATAACTAAAAACAAACCTAACAGTAATCATGATAGGGAAGCAGGGCTGCCATAAGTTGACATAAAAAATCCTAAGATTTCCAAATTTGCATTTTTCAAGTGCGATTTTACGAATCGTATCTTTCCCCATCGCCTGTTTCTAGTTTTGTTGACACATGGCTGCTTAAAGCAGGCTGTAAGTAAAGCAGAATGCACCTTAAGGTGCATTCTGCTTTACTTTCAGCCTGCTTTAAGTTACCATTACTAGAAAAAGAAATCCGGATAAATGGCAGCCCTTGGGGAAGCTTAATTACTGTATCTTAAATGCTGTATCAGTGCAATGTAGGTATTTTGCAATTGTATCTATGGAGGAAATGGTGTTTTTTAAATATTGATAGCTGTTTAAACTCTGCTCCTATATGTCAATAGGTTAATGTGTGAAGCATAAGTTTTTCGCCATAGCTTAGTCTATTCATGCCAAAAATAATTGCCTTGGTAATTCATAGTCTGTTTTTTTGCTAGGCTTGTTTGCCATATTACATATCTGAATGTATGTGTAGTGAAAAAAAGCCCAACTTTGCCAATTTTTATGCATGCTAATTTGTTTGCTAAACTTTTAATACATATAATTCATTGCATAAACATCACCCACATAGCAAGCTATTGGACTCTTTGAATATTGCTGTACTAGAAATACTGCATCAGATCAGTGGCTATTCAGTTTGTGACTTGACAAAGTCATGATTGTTTTGTCTACCACTGCAAACAGTACAGATCCAGCAATGTAGTTATCAATATCCGTCCACTATTTTAATATTCAACCAGGGCTCCAGATAAGAGGGAGTAAATTGAACAAATACAATATTTTCTCACCCATTTCAGCACTAAATCCTATGGTGTTACTACTTATTAGAATCGTCTCGAAGAGACGATTCTAATGAGTAGTGACACCATAGGGTTTAAAGCAGAAATAAAGAGTTTAGTTTTTGAAATACTCCCCTTATCTGGTGCCCTGATTCAACATTCCTTTTTCTTGCATCATGGCTTATATTTGTGTATTTTTGAGCATGCTATGGCTTACCTCTTTCTTATATATTTTATAACCATACCAAAAACAAAACTTCTATAAGTGGTATAGCTGAAGTATGAGCAAGCTAGTTGTCATAGTCAAATGTCCCTGAATGTCAGTTACTTCCATTCAATCATGTTCAACAAATATCTGAATTATACTGTTCAGTTGAACATCGATATCTCAAACTCGGTTAGGTCGAACATTTCCGTATTTCAAAGTTAGAACGTGGCTAAGCCACGTTTTAACTTTGAAATACGGATATGTTAGACTTAACCGAGCATGAAATGATGCAATTCATGTGTCGACAAATCCCATAGTTCGAATTAAGCAAGTTCGAGATTTCAAAGTTTGACTGTATGTTACTAAAATTCTGTCTGAGACAGTTCTAATAGGTAGTTTGATGGAAGGGTAAAGATGTTAAAATTTGAGATACAGCTCTCCCTCTCTACAAGGACTCCCAATGGGAGACAAAAATGGTGTGTGTTCACTGTGTTGTTCAGAGGGAGTCAATTTAGGGAGGGAATTGGCTTACATTTGCAAACAGCTTGAATCCAGATCAGACCCCACGTTACGCAGCCTTTGATCTGGATCAAGCTGTTTGCCACTCTTCATTATGTTTTTAATGTCAATATGGCTCATATGTAAATTTGAGATAAACAGCAGTCGACAATTCTAAATAGACTGTATTGCAGCCGTGAAAAGGTTGGACATAACTATGTTGTTTTGGGAACAGCGACAATTATCGTTATAAGGAGGGAACCATTGATGGGAGGGTGGTTGTAGAGAGGGAGAGCTGTACTCACTTTTTTCTGGAGCTATTTGTATGCTAGTATAGGTTTAACTGTATGTTATATTATATGTTACCATCAGTGGAGGAGATTTACCCAACTAGTAGTGACACAAGCAAGGGAGTCACTCCAGAACTTAGTAAGCTACATACACAGAGACCGCACATACACAGTCATATACACCCTGTATATAAACAGGACACCCATGTTTTTAGATGTCACTGTGATAGTGTATTCTAGTATAAAAGTGAAAGCCTGTTATAATGATCACTCAGAAAAAATGCATATTTGTCTATTTAAACCATTACCCCATAACCTGTTTCTAGTTTTGAAGACAGGTGACTACTTAAAGCAGGTTGAAAGTAAAGCAGAATGTGCCTTAAGGCACATTCTGCTTTACTTTCCGCCTGTTTTAAGCTACCATCTGCTAGAATATAGAAAATAATTTTTATGATTCTTATTTTTAACAGTATAAATTGGAACTATTTTCTTTCGTAGAGGGGGCCTCCGTGGCCTAGTGGTATAGTCACTGTGACTTACATCACTAAGCTCCTCACCGCTGTGAGTTCGAATCCCAGTAGGGTCATTCAGATTTTTCATATGGGGAAGTCTTCCAGCTGGCTTGCGGAAGGTCGGTGGTTCTACCCAGTTGCCGATTTGTGCCTTAAACAGTGCATAAAGAACTTCTGGGGTCTTCCTCCACCTGTAATTAGCTGGACGTCGCGATATGACTTAAATACTATTGGAAGCGACGTTAAATCAAAACAAATCAAATCAAATCTTTCGTAGAGGAATAAATTAAAGGCGTAAAAAGGCATATTAATGGGGCAATATGGGTTAACTCATTCACCTTAGAGACTTCAAGTAGACAATTCCAGTTTCCAATAAGTCTAGTCACATTTTACATAGGGTTGACTTTAATAATATATTGCAAAATGACAAAATATTACAGTCCCTGGTCAGAAGGCTTCTGTAGGAGCCCTCTGATCAGGGTCTACATTGTTTGCATTATAAGGACAGCTGTATTCTTCACAGGTACACTGTTTGTAAATGACAAGTATGCCTGTCGCTGGGGTTGAGTATTGAATTTCATGTTTTAAGCAGCCATCTGCCTGAAACTTTAATACCTGATGATGCACTAAACAAGTTTATATCTCCTCTGCAAACATTGTAGACCCAGACCTGAGTAGTAATGAATCATCTGGTTCTGCTCTTTTTGTTATATTTTTTAATATTATGGGGTACATTCCTCAAAAGTCACTGTTAACTAGTAATTTTTAAAAAGATAGCGTCCCATTTGAAAATAAAACATTGTAAGAGTTGACAAAAGAAAATGATTGACTTCCTGACTGTCAATATATCAGGCTTTACTGTACAAGTCTCAGTTTGTATATATGTATCTTCTCTTGTTATATATGAAAATCTTTCTTATAGTTGGAATTTGTAAAGATCAATCTGTATTTGGATTATAGGATATACATGTATTTCCCCTTGCATAATTATTTAGTTGCTTCATAAGTAGTACTGTAGTCAAGAGTGCATTTATGTTATATTATATGCAGCATACTGTTGTTCCCCTGTCCTTCAATCCATTCCTTCTTCAGTTTGTTCGTTCTTCCACTTGTCCGTCCACCTATACAGTGCATACTTTGTCCGTCTACTTCCACCTAGTTTTCAAGCTACAGCCTTATGATTTTACAGTGTGTTTTCAACAATATACCACAGGTGTCTTATATGTCTGTCTGCTATTTCTATAATGCCCTTTTTATAGCATCCTTTATCCTGTCCATATGTTATCTGCTTTGAATTTATTGTCTGCAAAAAGAACCCTAGAGACAAGTGTCACACAGTTTGGATCCAGATCAGAGGCCATGTCATACATTATATGGGTTTTTCATTATAAATCCTAAGTGATAGTAGATAATGATGCGTCTGTTTAGGGAATATTTTCTTTTAACTAATTTAACTGTTTTAACATATTTCTTATTCTAGTTATTGTTTTTTGACAACAATCTTCACCCCTATCTTTTTATTTATACACACTTGCATAAACTATTTTATTTGGTAAAGGGTGAACAGATTGATATATTTACCTTCGGTAGAAGTGAATTATATTTACAGTGCCCCCTCCCTACAACGGCCCTCCGAACAATGACTACCTCCTTACAACGACATTTGCCGCTGTTCCCAAGAAAATTATGTCTGATGCTTGCACTGCTGCAATATCGTCTGCTTAAAAGTTAAAATTGATATCTGCTGTTTTTCTTACATAAATGACATTTTGACAGAAAACACATAATTACCAGAGACAAACAGCTTGAATCCAGATCAGACGCCGCGTTACGCGGCGTCTGATCTGGATTCAAGCTGTTTGCAAATGTACCCAATTTTCCTCCCTATATAACGACTCCCTCCAAACAACGCACACAATGTGTGTCTCCCATTGGATGTCGTTGTAGAGAGGGAGCGCTGTATTTATGTGTACTCGCTGTAGAATGGTCAAGGAGTTTTTTGTACAGTCAAACCTATATGACAGTGCCCACTCAATGAAAGAGCATGAATACATCTCATTAACCATTTCTATGCAGGAAACTAGTATGATGTATTTTGGATATAGTATATAACCTGATCAGAGGGCTCATTAACCCATTACCCCATCAATACGTATTTTTACGCCTTCAGTTTATTTCTCCACTGAAGAAAATTGTTATAGTTTATACAGTCATGAATATGCACCTTTATGAAATATTTTCTATATTCAAGCAGATGATAGCTTAAAGCAGGCTGAAAGTAAAGCAGAATAAGCCTTAAGGCGCATTTTGCTTTACTTTCAACCTGCTTGAAGTGGTCATCTGTCTAAATTAGAATTAGAAACAGGCTATCAGTTAAAGGGTTAAAGAGCCCTCTAACCAGGTTTTGCACTGTTTTGTTTCATAAATATTTTCTAAAAACATACCAAAAGATTATTTAAAAGCGGAAAAATTCTTATGAATAAAAAGCAGCATAAAAGGGTTACTGCAGGACAAAAGTGATAAAAAAAAGACTTACAGAAGTTTCCTTTATCTGGAGCGCTGATACATTTTGCCTTAACCCATTCCCCCATAAATACACCTTTTTATGCATATAATTTATTACTGCATTTAAGAAACTAGTTCCCTTTTATGCAGTCATGAATATGTATCATAAGAAATATTTTCTATATTCAAGCAGATGATAGCTTAAAGCAGGCTGAAAGTAAAGGAGAATGCGCCTTAAGGCGGCGCATTCTGCTTTACTTTCAACCTGCTTGAAGTGGTCATCTGTCTAAATTAGAATTAGAAACAGGCTATCAGGTAAAGGGTTAAAGAGCCCTCTGACCAGATTTTGCACTGTTTTGTTTCATAAATATTTTCTAAAAAATATACCAAAACATTTTTTAAAAGTAGAAAAATTCTTATGAATAAAAAGCAGCATAAAATGGTCACTGCAGGACCAAAGTGATTCAAATAGACTAACAGGAGTTTACCTTATCTGGAGTTCTATTACAAATTTTGCCTTAATGACTGCCTAGATATTTTCTGAATCGCTGCTAACATAGGTTTGATGGATGTTGTTTTCTGCATTATAGCACACTATTTGGAATTAGCAAAATAGAATGCACTATTATATAGAAGCATTAGTATTTAGAAACAAACAACATATTGTAGTTTATATATCGCCGTAGATTTAGTACTTATGACATTAGCTGATTACCATATCATCTTTAACTCAACTATTCAGTATTGGTAATGGAAATTTGTTACTCTTTTTATTTTAATTATTTATATTGATTTGAATTCTTGATTTAAGATGTCTTGTATGAATCAGTGTAAAGAGTTAAGACTTGCTTTCATAGGCTTAATATTCTAGACAATATAACATTTTTGGTGCTCGAATCAAATTCCATAGTCACCTTTGCTAATAGTTTGGATTGAGATCAGATCCTGAGCAACTCAGCATCTGAACAGGGTCCAAACCATTTGTCAATTAAATAATGTATATGTTAATATAGAGAGTGTAGAAAGTAAAATGAAATTTCAAATTACAAGCAGATGACATTTTATGCAGGTGATATTTATTAAGATTTTAAAGTTAAATATCTGACATTATTTAAAGTGATCAAGTTAAATGACTGATAGTATTTAAAGTGCAAACGTTTAATGATTGAGGCTATTTAAAGTGATAAAGTTCAGTGATTGACAGTATACAAAGATATAATGTTACATGACTGATGTTATTTAGAGAGATAGAGTTACATGACTGACTTTATTAAAAGTGATCCTGTTAAATCATGTAACATGACTGACAGTATTTAAATTGGTCATGTTACTTGACTGATAGTATTTGAAGTCATTGTGTTACATGACTGAAAGTTATTGTGATCATGCTACATGACTGACAGGATTTAAAGGGATCGTGTAACATGACTGATAGTATTTAAATAGATCAGTTTACACAACTGACATTATTTAAAGGGATCATGTTACATGACTGACATTATTAAAAGTAGGTTACATACCTGACATTATTTAAAGTGATCAAGTTACATGACTGACAGTAGTTACAGAAATAAAATTACAAGTTTGACATTAATTCAAGTGATAAAGTTAAATGACTGGCAGTATTTAAAGAGATCATGTTACATGACTGAGAATATTTTAAAGAGATCAGGTTACATACCTGACATTATTTAAAGTGGTAATGTTACATGACTGACAGTATTCAAAGAGATAAAGTTACATGCCTGACATTTTTTAAAGTTAAATGACTGACAGTATTTGAAGTGGTCATGTTACATGACTGATACTATTTAAATACTTTGGTTAACATGAATGGCATTATTTAAAGTGATAAAGTTACATTACTGACATTATTGAAAGAGATATAGTTAAATGAATGACAGTCTTTAAAATGATAAAGTTACATGACTGACAGTATTTAAAGTGATAAAGTTACATGACTGACAGTATTTAAAGTGTTTCCTTCAGCTACTTCTTGTATTTTGTTTTGATATAGTTAACTGTAAATATAGTTTCATAGAATCTTTTGATATATGTTGACTTTTTGTGTAATAGATTTCAGTATTTTTTCCAAATGTTCACCTTATTCTTCATAGCTTGTTTTCATTGGTTAAAACAGGTTGCTGCATTTGTAAAGCAGGCTGAAAGTAAAACAGAAAGCTCATTAAGAGCTTTCTGCTTTACTTTCAGCCTGCTTTAAGTAGTCACTTACCACATTATATTTCTGTTTGCCTTTATAAGAACACTATAGAAGCATGATAAGGCATTTCTATCAGAACATAAAGCATTTCTATTAGAAATAAGTAAAGGTGCAAAAAAGGCATCTCTATAAAGAACAGGCTTAAATGTACACGTAATTCTTAAGTACTATAATTAATAGTAGGTATGACAATACAGTATAATTTCTTGTATATTTTCCAGGTGAGGAAAGAATGGAGCCCCTTATTTGGATCTTGGATTCCTCATACCAGTATGGTAACGAGTTTTACGGTTCCAACACTGGGGTAGCCATGACCCCACTGACAGAGAGGTGTTTCCTAACAATGTCACAGGCCCTACAGAGATACCAAGGCAGTTCTGTGGCGGGGCCAGTAGGGTCTGGCAAGTCAGAGACAGTCAAGGTGGGTGAAATACTCTCATATTTTGTTTTAAGTATTAAGACAAACTGTCGCTTTAAGCAAGCTGAAAGTAAAGCAGAATGCTCCTTAACCAATTACTCCATAGCCAGATTCTAGTTTTGAAGTCAGGTGATCACTTAAAGCAGGTTGAAAGCAAAGCAGAATTGGCCTTAACCATTCTGCTTTACTTTCAGCCTGCTTTAAGCTACCATCTGCTAGGATATAGAAAGTATTTCTTACAGTACATATTATTGACTGTATAAACTGGAAACATTTTCTTCAGTGGAAGAATAAATAAAAGGTGTAAAAAGGCATAGAGCATTCTGCTTTTCTTTCAGCCTGCTTTAAGCTACAATCTGCTAGGATATGGAAAATATTTCTTGCAGTGCATATTCATGACTGTATAAACTGGAAATATTTCTTTCAAAATAGGAATGAATTAAAGGTGTAAAAAGGCCTATCTATTGGGGAATGGCTAAACCATTATCATCTAAGTCATCCTTGTTAACAATGTCAAGGGCTTTACTCTTCAGAACAGGAATCATGTCATATTCACTGCCATTTTCGTTAACTCAACCTCAACAATGTCTACATACATTTTCAGTATTACATCCTTAACCCATTACCCCATTAATATGCCTTTTAACTCCTTTAATTTATTTCTCAACTGAAGAAAATAGTTCAAATTTATACAGTTATACATATGTTTTATAAGAAAAATTTTCTCCATTCTAGCAGATGGTAGCTTAAAGCAGGCTAAAAGTAAAGCAGAATGTGCCTTAAGGCACATTCTGCTTTACTTTCAACCTGCTTTAAGTGGTAACCTATCTTCAAAACTAGAAACAGACTATGGGATAAAAGGTTAATGCTTACTGATATAATTTTGTACAAGTTGTTTGTATGTATTTCAGGGTTTGGCTAACATCCTGGGTCAGTTCCTGGCCGTGTTCCAGTGTTCAGAGCAAGCAGATACTTCCTTCATGTCAAAGATCATACAGGGATCAGCCATGGTAAATATCTGTCACATAGGGATTGATAATTGCATACCATTAAATCTGTGCTAAATAATTGCCCACCATTAAATCTATGCTTAATATTTGAATACCATTAAATCTGTGCTTAAAGTCACAACAATGACAATGACAATGACAATAGTTTATTTGCAATATAAGGCCTCCGGCCCATAATACCACCAGTAAAGTAACATGAGTGACATCGTTGTATAATTATGCAATTTTTTACAAACGATATGAACATATTGAATTATTCTAATGTATATAACAAACAAGATAAACGTGTACTATGACACTAGTGTTAATATAGATCACTTAATTCATGACACCAAGCTTATCACATTTTTGTGAAGTGACAAAATTAAATATTTATTTTGTCTACATGGTAAATAACAATAATACACGAGTCCATGTTCTAATATCAGGAGTCTATTGTTAATTGACTGTGACTTATTAGATCATGATAATAACTGTTAAAAGCTAGGCGTCATGATTTAAGGTTTCTCTGTATTTAAATGCACTGACAAGGTATCTAGTAAGTGCATATATGCTGTCTTTTCTGTTGTCTGACATGATTGTGATGAATAGCTGTTGGCATATAACAGAGCTAAGCCAATGATCTTTAAAGAATTGTTTTCGCAACTCACTAAACATCGGACATATGATAAGAAAATGCATTTCATCCTCTACTGTATAAACATCGTTTTTCAAACAGAATTTACAGAATCTGAGGTCTCTTTCGATGTTCAAATGGCGTCCCTTTTCTATCATAAGGCCGTGACCTGAACAGCGGAAGTTGGCCAGAATCCGTTTAGACATGTAAGGTAAAGGTATTGATAGGTATGTTTCTGGATTTAATGCATTTTTATACAATTTGTAGGTTAGAGCTTTTGGTGACGAGTTTATATCTGCAAATATATCTTGGTTTGCACAATCGACTAGTCTTCCAGAGAACAGTTTAATGAAAGCTTTTGCGTCACCAATTTCATCTACTATCCATGCATAGCCGAACCCAAACGTGTATAATAGGCGTTTTATATATGTTGCCCAGTTAGTTCTTCCACTTTCGTCTATATGGCGTAACATAATGTAGCACTGTTTCGGATAGCGGTTCCTTGACATGGTAAGTATATGAGTCCAGAATCTAACACAATTAGTCATATATGTTGTGGACAAGGGGTATCTTCCGCATTCACTTAATGCAAAAAAGTTTGAAACATTTTGGTTAAGGCATGCCAACCTTTTGCAGAAATGGTAATGCACTTTTTCAATTTCACTACAAACTTGATATCCCCATATTGCAGAAGAATATACAAGAATCGGTTTCACCATTGCGTCGAATAGTTTAAAAGCGTCTTGTTGTGAAAAATGACCAAAATATGTTTGGCAACGGAAAATAGCATTTACAGCTTTTTGGGCTTGCAATGAAAGCACCTGTTGTGTTTTTGTCCAGCTTAACTGTTGTGTGAAAAAGGCTCCCAAGTACTTATAAAATGACACTATCTCTATTTGTTGGCCTTGGTAATACCATCTTTCATAATGCCTCAAGTGACCACCATTCCTAAAGACGATGATCTTTGATTTATCTATGTTTAATTTCATCCCTGTATAGTTACAAAATTGATCTATTGCATTAATTTTCAGTTGTAATTGTATGGCTGTTTCTGCGACTGTCGCGACGTCGTCGGCGAACATGAAACCATGGAGATCTTCAATTTCTTGAGTCACAAATATACCATTATTACATTTTAATCTAATGTAAGCTAATAGGTCATTGATGAACAATATGAATATTATAGATGAGCTCACACAGCCTTGTTTTGTTCCAATTTCACATTTAAAGAACTCAGTCAAACCATCTTTCATTTTAACACAGGATTTCAACTGTGAATACATTGATGTAAACACTGAAAGCAGTTTACTGTTTTGGTTAATCCCATTTCGTACTAAACTCTTCCATAATTGTTGATGGGCACAGTTATCAAAAGCTTTGAAAAAGTCTATAAAGAAGACGTAGAATCGGCCTCTTCTACGTGACAAATACTTTTGTATTACAGCATGTAAGTTGAAGATATTGTCCGTGGTTGAATATCCGGCGCGGAAACCAGCTTGGGATTCGTCAATTATATTATTAGCTTCCGACCAAGATGTTAGACGGGTACTTAATATCTTAATGAATATTTTGCTCAAGCTGTTTGCAACCGAGATAGCCCTGTAATTGTTAGGGTCATCACGAGGTCCTTTTTTATGAACTGGTGTAATCAAACTTAGACACCATTCTTGTGGTAGATGTCGAGATGACAATATGCTATTGAACAACGCGTTTAAATATGGTAATATAGTTTCTATTACACACTTGTACATCTCGATACATGTTCCATCTGCACCTGCCGCGCAAGAGCTCTTTAAAGACTTAACACTGAGTAGAATTTCTTCATTAGTAATGTCCCTATCTAGAACATCGGTGTTACCATTTGGTGTGTTAAAGTCTTCAAATATATCATTGTGGTTACGGTCGTCATCGTCATCGGAATTTGGTGGTGATGTAAATAAATCCTTAAAATAGTTAAACCATTCCTCGGTTGAGATTTTACAACTCTTGTCACTATTTAAGTCTTTCTTTGCCATTTTAATACATCTCCAGAAATCTTTAGGATATTTCCTGTTCTCTATTAATGTGGTACGACGCTTTCGTTCAATAGCTAGGCGTTTTGCGCGGCACATGTTTTTAAAGATATTTCTGCTTTCAATGTATGCCTTCAAGTCTGTATCAGCGTTTGAGATGCGAAATTGCCGAAGTCTATAGTTCTTTGTATATTTCGCTCGACTACAGTCATTATCCCACCACTCTGGCTGTATTTCCGTATTGTCTATATTGGTTTTACTGTAGCCTCTGCTGCGCATACACTCTCCAGCCTCTTGTATAATATTTACAAACTGAATATGACTTTCAGTTATGTTCTCATCTGTTATGTTTTCATAGAATTGAACATATAGTCTGTTAAAATTCTGGATAAATATTTGCTTTAAATTGTCCTTCCATTTATATGTTTGTCTCTGTGAGAGATTGGAGTGTGTATTACGCATAGGGGCTTCACAAGTTTGATCACTAGATAATAAGTTTAAATTACAAACGATAGGAAAGTGGTCAGATATATCGAGATCATCTACGTAAAAGTCAGATACACTTGAAAACAAATTCGTTGATACGATGATATAATCAACTACGCTATGCCCATTATTTGCAGTACATGTATAGTTACCATTAATGTCATTGAAGCGTCCGTTTAAGAGGTGAATGTCTTTTGAGCAACACATTTCTATTAATGATTGGCCAAATGTATTACATTCAGTGTCGCGACTAGAGCGTGCCTTACAGAATGTATCACCTGGGTAGTCAACTTGCTCACCAAATATGAAATCAATGTTGTCATCTGGTATATAGTCTTGTAGATTTTTAACCCTTGCATTAAAATCACCAGCAAGAACAAAGGACACCTCACCTAGATCTGACTCTATATTAGTTAATTTTTCACAGAATCTTTCTATTCCATTTACAGTAAGGTTCTCATACACCGGAGAGTTTACAGGAGCTATATATGTACAGCAAATGATGATACTTGATGTATGTTTTGTAATTTCTTTTTCAACACATAAGACGACACATTCTTCATATTCAGGATATATTCGTTTCACGATATTGTTTTCATTAAGCCAGTCTTTTACGAAAACTGTCACACCACCTGCTCCACGATAACTTCTAACCTTTTTTCTAGGACTGTCGTAGTTTGTATAACCAGGAAGCAGATCAACAAAATCATTTGTCGATGTCTGCCAGGTTTCACAAATTACCACAATGTCAAATTTAGAACAGTATGATACAAAAATGCTGTTGTTTCTGTATTTCTTAAGACCACAAACATTCAAAGAGCAGACTGAAATATAACTTGCGTATTGGTATTTAGAGCTTTGGCCTCTTCCCTATTTATTCACTAGAATGGGCTTTTTAGCCATGTCGTCGTATTTATACATATTGCCATTGACCACTAGGCAATCATGCTTAAAGTATGCCTTTCCTCCATTGTCAATGCACTCTTTGAATAGAGGATAGAGTCCACTTCGTGCTCTAGCTGTAGTAATTGGAAGGTCTTCGCCAATTCTGAAAGTTACTGTCTTTCCCGATTTACGCGCTGCGCGAAATGCTGATAAAATTCGATCTCGTATTCTCAAACTGGCACATCTGAGGAATATAGGACGAGGTGATGTTTTCCCTGGAAGAACGTATACATTGTCAAACGATTCAACAGTTTCGTTTAGATTAAGATCTGTGTTTAGTTTATCAACCACTATTTGATCAATTGTTGCATCGTTATCTTCAATGCCAATAGCTTCGGCGAGGTTGAACACTTTCAGGTTTGGTTTTTTTGTTATTGTTTCCAAATGTTCTTGTCTTCTGTTGCATGCATCCAATTGAGTTTCGAGAGACGACACTTTTTCTGTTAGGATAGACACATCGCTTGATAGAGTAATATTTTGTTCTTTTAAAGTTTGATTGTCTGCTTGTAGTTCCTTTACAGAGTTTTCAAGGTGATCAAATTTCTGGTTTGTGCATCTTACTTCATGACGGATGTCTAAAAGTAACGATCGTATATCGGGATTATCTATTTCTGTATTGGGGTTTGTATTCTCGGTAGTTTTTGGTGGGCTCTGTGTGGCAACGGTTTCACCAGATGTGTCACTACTGAACCATTTATCTATCGGTCTTTGTTCAATTTCATTTACAGTCCGTCGTGAGGAATCTATTCGTTCTTGTTGCGAGTAACGCGGTGATTGATCAATTTGAGAAGATCGAGTGTTACGCGTTACCGTTGTGCTTGTGGATCCGCTACGTCCCCCGCGGATGCCGCTACCACTGGCACGACTCCGACTGGTATCGTTTCCTGGTCCATGCCCGGGTCCTGGGTTTCTCTCAACACATTGTGTCACAAGAAGTAGCAGTAGACATATTCGTATTGAAAGAGATACATATTTCAAAGTAACACTATGTTGGTTCAAGTCTGAATTAGTCTTTGTCTGGTGTGAATATAACCCTATACTTGCTCGCCATTGTTCTGTAGAATTTCCCATTTTATGTCCCTTTCGGTCTTCCGTAGTTTTTTTAGATTTCAATATGTATATTATTGTTTGTAAATGTCCCTTTCGATCTTCCGTAGTTTTTTTCTTCAAAAGGAATGTTACCTATGTACTGTAGGCTTTCTATTGTCCTTCTATTGTCCTTCAGTTATAGTGATGTTCAATGAAGCGTATAAGCTGTTATCGATTTTCGTATTACATTTCAGTCATTTCAATCACTTACTATTGATGTTTTCATCCAATTTTATCCAACATCCTTTACTTTTTATTATCAACGAATAACACAAACACAATCCTGATCACATCATAGTCAGTATGGTACCAAATTTGTCCACTGTTTTAAAGTCTATATGGAACAATTCAACTATATAATATCACGACCAAAACAACACGTCTGTTCACTTCAACGGTCACTTCAACGGTCACTCAGATTACTGTCAAATTGCCAAAATCTCGCAATTTTAAAAACCTATAAAAAGAAGTAATCCCCGATGATTATGGAGGCAACATTGCTTACAAACCCGTGAAATTGGTGGAAACAAGTCGACTTTTAAATCTGTTTTGTTGACATTTGATCGAAGACGAATCATAACAGAAATGTTCCGGCTTCTTACGGATGACGTCACACAGTGTATATGAATTATCGCTGTGCTTCGTATCAATCACGTGACCTTTACCCAATTCTTCAAACCAGTCTGTTAGTCTTTTTTGTAAACAAACCCGCTTAAAGTGTAAACCAACAGGATAAAAATTCGAAACATTTAGGTAGGATTCTTTACGAAGTGGGGGCATATGTCAGGCTTCTTACACGTGATTTCACTTAGTTTTAATACATAGAAAATGCACACATAGAAGAAATTGCGCGTTTTAAACACAAATTTCCGAAGTATTGTGCCTTTAATAATTGCATACTATTAAATCTATGCTAAATGATTACATACCATTAAATATGTACTTAATAATTGCATACCATTAAATCTGTGCTAAATAATTGTATACCATTAAATCTGTGCTAAATAATTGTATACCATTAAATCTGTGCTAAATAATTGTTTACCATAAAATCTGTGCTAAATAATTTCTCATCAGGGGCCCGTTTCATAAAACTTGGAACAACAAAAATGGTTGTAAGTCAAAATATATTAAAATACATTTAATTTCTGTTTTCTCTATCAAGATGGTGAAATAAATAATAATTGAAACTTTTAAAATATATGACTTACAACAACATTTGTGGTACAAAGTTTTATAAAAATGGGCCCCAGTGCGGCAAGAAATTGGATGATGCATAATTACATGGCTTTGTGCGGACAAAATCCTTTTAGAAACAACATTATCTCACCTGTTTTAGAGACCCAAAATATTGTTTTATTATTGTCAGGTTTAGAGAGGTTTAACTCTTTCCTCCCTGAAACTTTAAATGGAAAATTCCAGTTTCCATTTTAGTCTAGTCCATTTCTGACTTTTAAGGGTTGTTTTTGTCAATGTTTGGCATTGTGACAAACAGTGAAGAACCTGATCAGAGGGCTCCTTTCGGAGCCCTCTGATCTGGGTCTTCACTGTTTGCATAGGACAAGTGTACTATTCACATGTACACTGTTTGAAAAGCACGCCTATATGCGGGACTAGGGTTCAAAGAGTTAACTGTACAGTGCTTCCTCCCTACAACAGCCCTCTGAACAATGATTCCCTCCAAACAACAATGCTTGCCACTGTTTCCCAAACAAGACAATTATGTCCAACGCTTTTCATGGCTGCAATATTGTCTGCTTAAAATTGTCGTCTGCTGTTTTTCTTAAAGTCACAAAATTGACATTTTGACAAAGAAGCAAACATAATGATAAGTGACAAACAGCTTGAATCCAGATCAGACGCCGCATTACGCGAAGTCTGATCTGGATTCAAGCTGTTTGCAAATGTAATCCAATTTCCCTCCTTATAACAACTCCCTCCGAACAACACACACAATCTTTGTCTCCGAATGGGTGTTGTTGTAGAGAGCTTTGACTGTATATGAATATAAAGAGAGAATGAAGGATGTTGAGACACACATTGTCTATATTGCAGGATGGATGTTGGTGCTGTTTTGATGAGGCTCAGTCACTGGGTCATATTGCCATGGCCGTTATGTTGGAGTATCTAGAAACAGTTGTCACAGCTCTTAAGAGCAGGCAGGGCTTTGCTACCTTCGCTGATGGACAAGAGGTAAACATTCTGTCTGTTGTTTCAGTATTTTCTTTTATTATAATGCCTTTGAATATTACATATCTCTAGTAGTTTCTTTGCTCATTCGTGGCTATTTTAGTTGTTTAACTAAAACAAAGGAAATTCAGAATGACTTTATTGAGCCAAACTTCCATAAAGAACACCTATTTGTACAGTAAGTATATTAGAAAATTTCAAACAGTATAAACTCAGATCAGATGGGTCCTGCTATAGTTGGCATGCAATCTTTATTCCAGTATTTGCTCCTGAAAAATAAATGGATTACAAATTTTTGCTGCAATGAAGGTACAGTGCTCCCTCCCTACAATGGCTCTCTCAACAACGTTTCCCTCCTTACAATGACCCTTGCCGCTTTTCCACAAACAAGTTTATCTAAAGCTTTCACTGCTGCAATATCATCTGAATAAAATTGTCGTCTGCTGGTCTTCTCAAATTTACATATTGTACATTTCGATAGAAAAAATAATGACAAGTGGCAAACAGCTTGAATCCAGATCAGACACCGTATTACGCGGCATCTGATCTGGATTTAAGCTGTTTGCAACTGAAAGCCAATTTCCCTCCCTATAACGACTCCCTCTGAACAATGCACACAATTTCTTTCTCCCATTTGCGGTCGTTGTAGAGAGGTGGCTGTATTTCTTTTCCAGCAGTGTATAGCTCTTCCAAGTTTTCATTCTTGCACTATTTCTAGTTGCATAACTTGAAATGTCTTTCATCACTCGTTTTCATGGCAACACATCTGATTTCATGGAATTCTTATCTTCTTTTTACAGATACAAGTGAAGAAATCAGTGTCTGTCCACATGACCGTCAACCAGCAGACTGTGCCGCAGTCATTCACCGCCCTCGCCAATGATATCAGACTGCTCTTCCGTAATGTATCCCTGGTCAAACCTGACATGGGTATGATCATGAGAGCCAAATGTGCCGCCCTCGGCTTCAAGGCCCCAATAGTTCTCGGCTCAAGACTCAAGGTGCTGGCAGAACTTGCAAAAGACCAATTGTAAGTAACATGAAAGGTTTTTGTTTTATATCAAACTTGATTGATTTCTTTGATCTGATCTGGTCCCTCTTTCCCTAAATGTTCATGAATAATACCCTAGGTATAAAAGAATGTTTTCAATGCGGTGCTAGAAGTGTTTATTATCAATCATAAACATTCTGTACAACTTTTGTCTTGCCTGTTCATCACCTTTTCTACTCTCATTTAACAATGGTTTAACCCATTACCCCATAGCTTGTTTCTAGATTTAAAGAAATATGATCACTTAAAGCAGATTGAAAGTAAAGCAGAATGCGCATTAAATTTGCATTTTGAGGAGAGTGTTAACTCTTTCATCATAAATGTACCTATTACATTTGCAAACAGTGAAGACCCATATAAAAGGGCTCCTATAGGAACCCTCTGATCAGGGTCTGCACTGTTTGCTAATTTAGAGCAATATTTTATTTCAACTATCCGGAATTCAAAGTAGACTGGGTCATATTTTGGTAACTAAAAGGATCCACAAGGGAATCTAATAAGTTAATAACCCACAAGAGTAATGTTAAGCATGAATGGGTTAAGAACAAAGTTTTACATTGGATGAAGACAGTCTATAGAATAGTACATTGTAGTACTGCTATTTAACCCTTTACCCCATAGTTTGTTTCTAGTAACTAGTTTCTAGTGACCGTTTAACCCATTCCCCCATAGAAGCGACTTTTAGCGTATTTAATTTATTCCTCCGCTGAAGAAAATAGTTCCAGTTTATACCCTCATGAACAATTACCATTATAAATATTTTATATAGCCTAGCAGATTTTAGCTTAAAGCAGGCTGAAAGTAAAGCAGAATGTGCCTTAAGGCACATTCTGCTTTACTTTCAACCTGCTTTAAGTGGTCACCTGTCTTCAAAACTAGAAACAGGCTATGAGGTAAAGGGTTAAAGCAGGTTGGAAGTAAAGCAGAATGCACCTCAATGTGCATTCTGCTTTATTTTCAACCAACTTTAAACTACCTTCTGCTGAGATTAAGAAAATATTTCTTATTGTGCACATTTATGACTATAAAGTGGAACTATTTACTTCAGGTAAAGGTGTTTAAACTAAAAAATAGGAGAAGAACTTAATAAGCAATTGCTTTCATTCTAATCCTAATGTCCTATGTATAACTTAAACATATGTTTGTATTATGAAATAAAATATGTTTAAACTAAATAAAGGTGTGAAAAGGTGTATTTATAGAGCGATGGATTCTTGACTTATTGTGTTTCAGGCCTCCTTTTGTGCAGCATCACTTTAGTATAGAGTCCCTGGTTGGCGTGCTGAAGAGAGCCATGCAGAAGCGCAAGTATGTACGTGATGAGAAAACCCAGGATAAGCTTGACCCAAGGGGCCGGGAGGAGAGTTCTCGCTCCAACTCCCAGGCCTCTGATGCCCCCAGTAAACCAGTGCTGCCACAACAGAGCTCAACTGGTAAGACATGTTGGACATATGGGATTATAAGTAGAGGCTTATGATTGGCAATTTAGTAAAAATATGATGGAGATCTCTTTAAACAGATAGCTCCTTAACCTATTACCCCATAGCTTGTTTGTAGTTTTGAAGACAGATGACCACTTAAAGCAGGTTGAAAATAAAGCAGAAGGTGCCTTAAGGCTTTACTTTCAGCCTTCTTTAAGCTAACATATAGTAGGATGTAGGAAATACTTCTTCAATGATGGAATAAATTGGAGGCGTAAAAAGGCATATGTATGGATTAATGCAAAACAACCATGGTGCAGAAAGCTGCTGTTTTCCTGTGTTTGTCTGGCATCTGTCTTACAACAAGTTAGGTTTATCAGTCAAAAGATAAATATAAAGGTTTTTAAAATTAAGCAACAGTTATAGTATCATAATCCACAGAGAAATACCTTTTACTCTTAACATGAAATAATTATTTCTTTACTAAATACAGTAAAACCTCTTTATTATGACCACTAAATTGTCATGTCATAATTATCAGGCGTTTAACCCATTACCCCATAGCCTGTTTCTAGTATTGAAGATATGTAACCACTTAAAGCAGGTTGAAAGTAAAGCAGAATGCGCTTTAAGGCGCATTCTGCTTTACTTTCAGCCTGCTTTAAGCTATTTTCTGCTAGAATATAGAAAATATTTCTTATGATTTTTATTTGTGACCTGTAAGAATTGGAACTATTTTCTTCAGTAGAGGAATAAATCAAAGGCGTAAAAAGGCATATTTATGGGGTAATGGGTTAATGCTGGTGACAGATTAAAGTAATGTGAATGTTAAACAGAAAGCTCTCTTAGAATCTCTCTGTTTTACATTCACCTTTCTTTAACCTATAACCCCATAGCTTGTTTTGAAGACAAATGATCACTTAAATGATCACTTAAAGCAGGTTGAAAGTAAAGCAGAATGTGCCTTAAGGCACATTCTGCTTTACTCTCAGCCTGCTTTAAGCTACTATCTGCTAGGATATAGAAAGTATTTCTCATGATACATATTCATAGCTGTATAAATTTGAACCATTTTCTACAGTGAAGGAATAAATTAAAGGCATAAAAAGGTGTATTTATGGGGTAATGGGTTAAAGCTGTCACTTGTCTTCTATGCACTCAATTAGCCTTCTTTGTAGTGGTCATAATAGAGAGGTTTTACTATAAACTGTTATGTTTGTATTTCCAATAGCCCAGGGTAATTTGAAGCTTGGCACTGGTTCCCACAGGAAAGCTGGTACCCCTAATCCTATGACAGCAGCAGGTAAAGTAGAGCACTCTCTGGTAGCCCAGACCTTGGAGGAGATGATGGGACCACGACTTACATCAGAGGTACGTGATTAATTCGTGGTGTTTAATACAGGTCTCACCTCAACCCATTACCCCATAAATACACCTTTTCACGCCTTTAAAATATTCCTCCACTAAAGAAAAAAGTTCCAATTTATATAGTCATGAATATGTATTTTAAGAAATACTTTCTTAATTCTAGAAAATATTTGCTTAAAGCAGTCTGAAAGTAAAACAGAATACGCCTTAAGGCGCATTCTGCTTTACTTTCAATCTGCTTTATGTGATAACCTATATTAAATACTAGAAACAGGCTATGGAGTAATGGGTTAAAAAAACATGAAAGTAAGCAGAAGGTACTGACACAATTTTTCTTCTTTACTTTCATCATGTGCAATGAAAGTTTTACTGCATTCATATGATTTGATAGCAAATTCTAATTAGTTAATTCAAAACTTTTGTGTAACCTGTTAAAAGAATAGTTTCCTTTATGGCAATTTTATTGAAATTTTTATAAATAGTAAATCAGGTATAAAGCTACCACTGATTGAAGCACAATGTGATCGTTATGGAAAGGTGATCGCTTGATGCAGGGTAAAAGTCATACAGAAGGCTCCCATAGGAGCCTTCTGCATGACTTTTGCCCTGCATTAAACTTCCATCTGTCATTAATACTACAAATGTATGACCTTTTTAGTGGTTGCTTAATACACAGTTCACTCTGCCACCATTCAAGTATTTTAACAATATTTTCCCATAATTTCAGAACATGAACATTTTCAAGAACGTGTTGAGGGACACATTTGCTGGTTTACCAGACCCTCCACCAGTAATTGGTGTGATATCGGCCCGTACCCGGGGCTTTGACATTGACCTTGCCCTGGAGACAAAGGTCAAGGAGAAAGGACTGATAGCCCACAAGCCCTGGCTATCCAAGTGTAACCAGCTGTATAACCTGTCTGGAGTCCACCATGGTAAGTCTAGGCAAGAGTTTATTGCTGCTGAAGTGTTTATATTGTGGCGTAACAAAACTTTGGTTGTATTTAACCCTTTATCCTATCGCCTGCTTTTATTTTGAAAACAGCGGACTTCTTAAAGCAGGTTGAAAGTAAAGCAGAATGCGCCTTAAGACACATTCTGCTTTTCTTTCAGCCTGTTTTAAGCTACCGTCTACTAGAATACAGAAAATATTCCTCATTATACAGATGCCTGACTTTATAAATTGGAACTGTTTTCTTCAGAGGAGGAATAAACTGGGCGCTTCTATAGGGAAAGGGTTAAGGACTAAGCTTTTATGAGTTTATGCTGGTTTCAATTCATAGATTGATTTTGCTGTTTTGTGTATTTTTCTTTGATTTTGAAAACTATTTTTTTGTCTCTCCGTGTGATTGAAAGGTTTACAATTAAAATAAGAGACTGTTAAACAGTTTATCTGCAGATATCAAAACTTTAATCCTTTGTCTGCCATTGTATTTATTCAAACACTGACATCTGATTTTATTTATCAAACTCAGATTTAAGACATTTTGATTGTAGAAATACCCATATTAATCAGCATCAATGGTCAAGATAAGAGACTCAGTATTTTGGCAGCTATCTGTAGTGAACTATAGTTTGGAGCCTGATCAGACGCGGAATCACCCAGCGCTTGATCTGGTCCAAAAACTGCTTGTATATTAGAAAAGAATAATGTGTTCTCCACTGACGCTTATAAAATATAGCAAGGCTCCAGATAAGAACGAGTAAACTGAATAAATCCAACATTTTCTCCCTCATTTAGCTCCAAAACTTTTGGTGTTACTACTCATTAGAATCGTCTCTTTGAGATGATTCTAATGAGTAGTAACACCATAGGGTTTAATGCAGAAATAAAGATTTTATTTTTTGATATACTCCGCTTGTCTGGAGCCCTGATATAGTATATTCTTGTACTGCTGATTGCTAGCGAAAGCACTGTACATTAGCCAACTGCTTTTGGTATAATTATCCACAGTTGCCTGTTCCTTTGTTTTAAGGAATTTGTTTGAAAATGAAATCTGTATTCACAAGCAGTAGATCACCCTGAATAAATAGAGTACAGTAACCACATGCTGGATCACAAACTGTTTATATGTACAGTCAAACCTCGGTATCTCAAACTAGCTAAAGTAGAACTTACAAGTGCAGGGCGTATTTCAAATACTAAAATCTTTATTTCTGCTTTAAACACTATGGTGTCACTACTCATTAGAATTGTCTCGAAGAGACGATTCTAATGAGTAGTAACACTATAGGATTTTGTGTTGAGATAAGTGAGAAAATGTTGGATTTGTGCAGTTAACTCCTTCTTATCTGGAGCCCTGAAGTGTGTCTATAGTTTTCATTATTATAAATCAAACATGTCTGAACTGCAAAGTTAAAATATGGCTTAGCCACATTCAAAATTTAAATACAGATACATTTGTAATTATATTTGATATTTAACCCATTACCCAATAGCATGTTTCTAGTTTGGGAGACAGGTGAACACTTAAAGCAGGTTGAAAGTAAAGCAGAGTGTGCCTTAAGGCACATTCTGCTTTACTTTCAGCCTGCTTTAAGCTATTATCTGCTAGAAAATAGAAAATATTTCTTAAGATGCATATTCATTATTGTATAACACGAAACTACTTACTTCAATGGATTGAAAATCTAAATTCATAAAAATGAGTATCTTTGGAGTAATGGGTTATGAGCTTTAGATATCAAGACTTGACTGTATGTAGCACTTATCAATGTATACCACACATAAAGCTAGCACCCCGTATGAAAGTAAATTAGCAACCTTTTCACCTTTATATCTCTACCAAATTTATATTTTTGAATTTATTTGAATAGTTACCGGACAAAAGTATTAATGCAGAAATGTCTTTTATGGGATTTTTAAAGAATCATTGTCCAGTATAATGAGACCAGCTGTATAAGAAAATTGGCTGTATTAACTCTTTCCTCCCTGAAACTTTAAATGGACAATTCCAGTTTCCATTTTAGTCTAGTCCATTTCTAACTTTTAAGGGTTGTTTTTGTCAATGTTTGGCATTATGACAAACAGTGAAGACCCTGATCAGAGGGCTCCTTTCGGAGCCCTCTGATCTGGGTCTTCATTGTTTGCATAGGACATGTGTACTATTCACATGTACACTGTTTGAAAAGCACGCCTATATGCGGGACTAGGGTTCAAAGAGTTAACCCATTACTCCATTGCCTATTTCTAGTTTTGAAGATAGTTGACCACTTAAAGCAGGTTGAAAGTAAAGTAGAATGTGCTATAAGGCACATCCTTTTTGACTTTCAGTCTGCCTTAAGCTACCATTTGCTACCATTTGCTAGAATGTAGAAAATGTTTCTTATCTTACATATTCATGACTGTATAAATTGGAACTATTTTCTTCAGTGGATGAATAAATTAAATGTGCTAAAAGGCGCTTCTATGGGGGAATGGGTTAATTATAGAATCAATATAAACTGCTTTTTTGCCCCTAGAAAGTTAATGTTAGAATTTCCACCTTTATATAGTAGTAAGTTGTATAGCATAACTAGTACATCTGGCATCCAACCAAATATATGATAGCAAATATTCAATATGATTAGATATTGTCAAACATTTGTATAGGGGCTGTTTAAACCTTTCAACACTTAGCAACTCTTGTGGATAATTAGTTCCCTTGTGGATCTTTTTAGTTACCATAACATGAACCAGACTGCTTGGAAAATTTGGTTGTTTAAAAAATTCTGATCTAAATTAGCAAACAGTTTAGACCCAGATCAGAGGGCTCCTATAGGAGCCCTCTGATCTTAGTCTACTCTGTTTGCAAATGTAAATATTATGATATTTCAAACAGGTTGGCGGTGTTGAACGAGTTAATGAGGAAAGACAGGTAGATGTTCACTGCAGGACATAATTATGTTATAGAGAGCTTTCAAAGAATATTAAAATGGTCCTAGCTTCCAAATAAAAATTATTTTTGTTCTGCAATAAAAGTGTCAAGACTTAGTTTGATGCCTGCTGTTCTACTATAGATGTCCTCATGTATTCTAAACTAGTATGCACACTATGCTAAAGGCCACATTTATTTTAGATGGTGATGCAGTAAACATGGGTAAGACTATAGTAACCTCCCCTTCTTTAATATTCCAGAGTGACCTCCCCTGCAAATCATCGTCCATACAGTTCATTATGACATTGTAATATAGTCCAACATATGTGTTAACCCGTCATGCATTAAACAGATGATGGAGATCTGTAAAACATGTAACTGCTTAATGCAGGACAAAAGTAATGCAGAAAGATCCTTTAGGAGCTTTCTGCATTACTTTTGTCCTGCATTAAGCAGCAACCTTTGTTAAAAGACTTTTCATGGATCATCTTTAAAACACAGAATTATACAACACACAGAATCGCAACCTCGCGCTTTCTTGCTAATTACGTCTGGTGCAAACGAGACTTCGTGAGACTTGATAAGATCATGTCTATCGGTCTATCGGTAGTCAATATGATTAATGTCTGTATCGAAGCATTGTTCACGGGTTTATACTCCAGTGAATTGATAGGAATGTCCATAAACTCGTTTAAATCCACTAAAAAAGTAAAATGTCAATAATTATACTCTAGTCAGTATTTTCCCGCCAGAAATGGTGTATAACGCGGCAAAAAGTGAAGATGTTGTCATGTGACTCATGATCTCGCAGAATCCCACCGCCCCTAGAGCTCAGACGCTCGCCTGTTCAACTTCGCTGAGTTGCGGTTCAGTGTTGTATTATTCCGTGTTTAAAATGACTGTTTGACACGAGTCTGACAGCTCACCTTTTGTACAGAGGGAAGTAATATTTTCACAATTAATCGAAACTTAACACAATGAAATAAAATGTAAATGTTGGCAGAATTTATTTTTCTTTAAAAAAATGACCCATTATTTTCATCTGAGTAGCAAACAGTTTGGAGCCAGATCAGATGCCAGGTCACCTGGTGTCTGATCTGGCTCCAAATCATTTCTAATGGAAATAACTGTTTTAGCACAGATATGTTTATGTGGAAAGAATATCCTCTTCCCCACTGTAAATAATGTAAACCATAACAGATCAGGGGCCTGTTTTATAAAACTTTGTATGACAAATTTTATTGTAAGTCAGATTATATAAGTCTCAATTATCATTTATTTCTCCATCTAATCCTGTCTTGTGACATCTTTTCGGAATCGTCTTGAAAAGACAATTCCAAAGAGATATCACAAGACAGGATTACCGGTAGTTAGAGAATTCAGCAATTAAATATATTTCAAAAATTTGACTTACGACCTTTATTGTCGTACAAAGTTTTATGAAACGGCCCCCAGGCTATTTATAATTAACACTGCACAGTTGTCTAGTATTTAATGCACATGTAGAGACTGTCATATACTTTCCTAGTACCTTACTGAAATATTATATAATTACATTAATAGTTTTTCATCCTAAAGTGCAAGTTTAAGTGCTATTGACTCTTGCAACATTTTTTATACAGATGAGAAGATGAGTAAATCATCGTCTCATTCTTATCCAAACTGTTGGACACTCAGATTATTTGTAAATGTACACTGTTTGTAAACTATATGCATATACATCTATAGGGGTTCAATGATTAAGACATTGCTTTTTGACACAGAGTGTAAACATCAGTTCTTATTAATGTCAGACCAGTGTGTACATACATTTTTCTAGCTGTTGATTTATCTTGACTTTTTGTAGTTTTAAAAAATGTATATGGCACTGGGAAACACCTACTGATACATTGTTATACCTGCATGATATCAAAGAAACTGACATTTTACCATTTTACAGCATACATACTATACTGACCATCAAACTATGATATCGTAGAATATACATTATGTTATACATACGGTTTTCAGTAATACCTATTCAGTAATACCTGTTTAACCCATTAACCCATAAATATGCCTTTTTACGCCTCTAATTTATTCCCCAACTGAAGAAAATAGTTCAAATTTATACTGTCACAAATAAAAATCATAAGAAATATTTTCTATAGTCTAGCAGATAATAGCTTAAAGCAGGTTGAACGTAAAGCAGAATGCGCCTTAAGGCGCATTCTGCTTTACTTTCAACCTGCTTTAAGTGGTCACATATCTTCAAAACTAGAAACAGGCTATGGGGTAATGGGTTAAGAGAGGTAATATACTGTATGGTCTGCAATACAAGATAATAGGCATTGAAAACAGTGTTGATCTAGATGAGCTGTTTGAAATTGAATGTCTGATCAGGGTTAACACTGATTGTTTTAACTGAATCAACTCACTAGATATTGTTTTTAGATTAGTAGATAAATAAACAATTATTATATTTATATAACAAACCCAGTTTAGCATAACCACCAACAAAACTAACATTTACAAAATATTAGTATCACTTAATTCTCAAGTGTCAAATTTTGGATTAGGTGCTTTTAACGTAGTACCATTCATATTGCTACAGGGTCATTCTTACTAGAAACTCATTCATTCTGGAAATTTAAATTCTATAACAAAAGAGCAAATCTATTATCAGGCCATACATCTAATTATTTGGAATACTTGTTTAACCCCCATTACCCCATAAATATGCCTTTTTACACCTCTAACTTATCCCTCCACTGAAGTAAATGATTCCAATTTATACAGTTGTGAATATTTAACATTAGAAATGATTTCTATATTCTAGCAGCTGGTAGCTTAAAGCAGGTTGAGAGTAAAGCAGAATGCGCCTCAAGGTGCATTCTGCTTTACTTTCAACCTGCTTTAAGTGGTCACCTGTATTCAAAACTAGAAACAAGCTATGAGGTAATGGGTTAAAAAATGTTTGAAATTTCAGCATTGTAAGGGTTACCCCATTACCAGATAGAAGCGACTTTTAGGGTATTTAATTTATTCCTCCACTGAAGCAAATAGTTCCAGTTTATACCCTCATGAACAATTACCATAACATATTTTTATATAAAGCCTAGCAGATTTTAGCTTAAAGCAGGCTGAAAGTAAAGCAGAATGTGCCTTAAGGCACATTCTTCTTTACTTTCAAACTGCTTTAAGTGATCACCTGTATTTAATGTTATAACCGGGTTATTGGGTAAAGGGTTAAAGGGAAATGCCGTATAAGGGCATTTTAGTAGGGGGTTCACGTTTACAGCTGAAGTTTATATGTTTCTCTTTATACATTACTTTTCAGGCATCATTGTGGCTGGTCCCCCTGGAAGTGGTAAGAGTACCTGCATACAGACCCTCATTGATGCCCTGTCCTTGACCCCTAGGGGCCAGTCTAGGGGCTCAGCCGGTAGCAAGGCCACCAGCTCCTCTGAGAAGACCCACAAATTGATCAAGATCAACCCTCTTGTGGTAGATGAGTCTGATCTGATGTTTGGTTACCTGACCCATGCCAATGATTGGGTGGACGGAATATTCACAAACGCTTGTCGTAAGGCCAACAGGGTAAGTCATGAGATTTGCATCTACAGGGCTGCCATTTCTCCGGATTTTATCCTAAATCGTATTTATTTCCTAGTACATGGTAGCTTAAAGTAGGCTGAAAGTAAAGAAGAATGCGCCATAAGGAGCATTCTGCTTTACTTCCAGCCTGCTTTAAGCAGCCACATGTCAACAAAACTAGACACAGACGATGGGGTAAAGGTATGATTCTTAAAATTGAAGTTGAAAAATGCAAATTTGGAAATCTTAGGATTTTTATGTCAACTTATGGCAGCCCTGCATCTAATACTTGACGAGTGTAAGATATATGTAGTCATCTGATATGTTTCTCACAATGTTTGTCCAATGATAGAATTTAGCTGTTGGGTTATTGTATTGTTTTGCTTTAGTTCATAAAATGTTACTTGTGTTGACAATTATTAATATCTCATTTCCATGTTAAGTTGTAAAAATGATATCTATTGGTACATACAAATGAGCCAGCATGCCATGAGAAAACATGACTTATTGCAATCAGTGTAGATCAAGGCCAATTGTTGTGTCAAAGATGTGGTGACTGGTCTTGTTCTACTCTATTTGACACCCACATTAGCATTTTATGTAGCTGTATTATATACGGTATTGGGTAGTGTAGACCGAAATCATATACAGAGCCTGTGATGACAACACAATGTATGTACAATGTTGCAATGCAATCAGGTTGGTTTTGTCATGACATGGCTCATATGTATAGCAATTTTGGTTGAACATAACTTCCTACGTATGGAAATTAAAAAAAGAAATCTATAATAAAATAACAAATTGAATAGAATGTAAAGATGACCCTTGCTTGATGTTTATCAATGTTTGTAATGTTTAATGTATTGTTACTATTTTAGAACCTCAGTAAGACGTGGCTCTGTCTAGATGGACCTCTCAATGCAGGATGGGCAGACAACTTCAACAGTGTTTTAACATCAGAAAAGGTAGGCTGGTAGAATAATGATTGATGTAAGTTGATAAACAATTACTGTATGTCTTGATAATTTCAAACTCGCTTGAGATCAAACTTGAAGATATAAAAGTCAAATTTCACCTTTTGTTCACTGCAAACCCTTAAATGATGAATTTTACCATTGACATTATTACATGTTCTTTAATTAAATCACCCTCAATGAGGGACTGTGGTGTGCCTTACTGTTTGTTTGCATTGTATATTCATTTAATAATAGTTTCATTTTTGTTGTGTTAGCTCTGATTGTGATGAGGTTAACCGTTATTCATGTGATTGTTCTTTATCAGGTCCTACACCTAAGGAACGGTGACAAGTTATTCCTGTCTGACAACATCAACATTATCTTTGAGACAGACAGTCTGACAGAGGCTTCTCCTGCCACAGTGGCTAGATGTGTAAGTATGGATCAAATTTATCATGTCCGATGTAAATGTATGATGTAGTTTACACATTCAACCCTAGCGACGAGTATATGATGTAGTAAAAAAATGAAAGAAATTTAAATCAAGAAATGAAAATAAAAATTGTCTTAGTATCTAAATTTGTAAAAACAAATCCTAAATAAGAAATAATTGGTATATAATGTCCTGATACAGTCAAACTTGGACTATCTTGCAATTCAATAATGAATTATGCCTGTCTTGAAATGTTACTGCTAAATGCTGGACAAATCCTTTTTGCATTACTTTTGTCATGCATTAAACCTTACACCACCAAATTTTACGTGAATTTGTTTACCCCTTCTCCGTTTTATTGTCGTCTGCTTCAATTTTGTTGTCTGCAATGTCATTTCAAATTTAGAAAATAAGGCAGTATGACTGAAGGAATTTCAGAACGAGTGTCAAACAGTTTGGATCCTGATCAGACGCCACATTATGCAGCATCTGATCAGGATCCAAACTGTTTGCAAACATGCTTTAAAGGGTCACTGAGAGCGAAAGGGTTAAGCGGACACTCCACTGTAAGCCTCCCAGTTCATCTTCCAAATAAGTAATCACTTAATTTGAAATGCATAAGGTTTGATTGTTATCATTCTGTTCTATTTTCTCAGGGTATCTTGTACATTGACAAGGATGTAGTGGGCTGGAAGCCTATAGCCAAAGCATGGTTAGAGAACAGAACACCTCAGGAAATACATGTAAGTCTACACTGACCAGCTGGGTCCAAGGTTATAAAGCTTTTCAGTTGAGTCTAAAGTCGTTTTCAAGATTTGATTGGTCAGATTTGAGTCTAGGCTCAAATCTGACCAATCAAATGCTTGAGAAAACACTCAGACTCAGCTCAAACGCTTTATAACCTTGGACCCTGGGATATATCAGCTCATAGTAATCCTGTCACAGTTGTATTGCCTTTCTGTGTATCACACATTAACACATTAAGCGCTAGCGACAATCATACTTGTCATTAACAAAATTATATACTTGTCAAGAGTACACTTGTCCTATACAATCAGTTTAGACCCTGATCAGAGGGCTCCTTAAGGAGCCCTCTGATCAGGGTCTACACTGTTTGTCATTTTGTAAAATCCACTGTTATTATTCAAAATGGACTAGATTTAATTGTAAAACTGGAATTGTCCATTAAAAGTTTCAGGGGTGAATGAGTTAACAATATAAACCTGAGAGACAAGAGTTACTTATCTTGATATTGAAAAGTCTATGCAGAGCTTTTTATTATGATATTAGTCCGTATTTAGAGGAACAGATGTATGCCATTTGGTCATTTAAAAGTCATTAACAGCAGATAGTAACTAAAAGCAGGATAGAAGTAAAGCAGAAAGCTCTAACAGTGGCTCTCTGCTTTGTTTTTAATCCTGCTTCAATGTCTGTTGGAGGGAAATGGTTCTTTACATGACATAAAATAAAGGGATGTTATTATACAATACAAAGTAACTAGCAAACAAATTAAACTATAAAAGATATGGAGCATTCAATAATAAATATATAATTAATGATAATATAGGGGATATACTAGTGTGTGCAAGGCTCCAGATAAGAAGGAGTAAACTGAACAAATCCCAACATTTACTCACTCATTTCAGCACCAAATCCTATTGTGTAATTACTCATTAGAATCGTCTCGAAGAGACGATTCTAATAAGTAGTAACACCATAGGGTCTAATGTAGAAACAAATATTTAAGTTTTTGAAATACTCCCCTTATCTGGAGCTCTGTGTGTGTATAGTAATTTGTAATCTATATAACCAGAAAAAAACCTTATTCATTGCAGAATAATCTTCCTGTAGATACACATACAGAAACAGTGTTCCCTCTCTACCATCGTCCTCCAAACCATGACTCCCTCCTAACAACGACCCTTGCCTTAAGTCCCTAAATGGGACTACTATATCTCAAGCTTTCACAGCTGCAATTTCATCTGCTTGAAGTTGTCGTCTGCTGGTTACACATTAATTTACATATTGGACATTTTGATATAAAAAAATATAATGACAAGTGACAGACAGCTTGAATCCAGATCAGACACTGTGTTACGCGGCGTCTGATCTGGATTCAAGCTGTTTTCAAATGTAAGCCAATTTCCCTCCCTATAACCACTCCCTCTGAACAACGCTCACAATTTCTTTCTCTCATTTGGTGTCCTTGTAGAGAGGGAGCACTGTACTCAGATTCTCTTTAATCCTTTACTCAAGAATGCTTTCAGTCACTGCTTAAAGCCTGGCTTAGCCAGGTTTTAGCTTTCAAATAGGGGTATGTGCGACTTAACCTAACGTTGAAATAATAAAATTGTTGAAATAAGAGTTAATTTGAGTTAAGGGAGCTCAAGATATCAAAGTTTGACTGTATGTACGGTGTTCCCTCTCTTAACCCTTTGAACCCTAGTCCCGCATATAGGCGTCATTTCAAACAGTGTACATGTGAATAATACACTCGTCCTGTGCAAACAGTGAAGACCCAGATCAGAGGGCTCCGAAAGGAGCCCTCTGATCAGGGTCTTCACTGTTTGTCAGTACTGCCAAATTTGACAAAAAACAGCTCTTAAAAGCCAGAAATGGACTAGACAAAAATCGAAACTGGAATTGTCCATTTAAAGTTTCAGGGAGGAAAGAGTTAAACAACACCAAATAGGAGATTTTGCTTACTGTTTGGAGGGAGTCATTATAGGGAGGGAAAATGACTTACATTTGCAAGCAGCTTGAATCCAGATCAGACGCCGTGTTACACATAGTCTGATCTTGACTCAAGCTGTTTGCCACTCGTCATTAATGTATTTTCTGTCAAAATGTCCAATATACGATTTGAGAAAAAACAGCAGACGACAGTTTTAAGGAGATGATATTGCAGCCGTGAAAAGATTGGACATAATTGTCTTGTTTGGGGAACAGCAGCAAGAATTGTTGTAAGGAGGGAATCGTTGTTCAGAGGGCCTTTGTGGGGAGGGAGCACTGTATGATCCTTTGATAAAAACCGATAGTCTATGAATGACAAACATGCTTATATGCATACTATCATTCACTTGTACATGTATACAGATGGCCAATACAGTTTTAGAAGCAGTTCATACTATTATAGAATACTGTGTTAAATTCTTTAATCATTAATCATTGCTTGAACCTGTTGTTTTACCCATTATTGCCTAGCATTCACAAAATGGATATCAGCAGACAGTGAAGACCCAAATCAGACTCTTGTCAGGGTCTCCACTGTTTGCTGCTATGCATTATAAACTGACTTAATCATTGTCTATATAATACTGCAGGGCTCCAGATAAGGGGAGTATTTCAAAAACTAAAATCTTTATTCCTGAATTAAACCCTATAGTGTTACTACTCATTAGAATCGTCTCTTCGAGACGATTCTTATGAGTAGTAACACCATAGGATTTGGTGCTGACAAGAGTGAGAAAATGTTGAATTTGTTCAATTTACTCCCTCTTATCTGTAGCCCTGGAATAGCGTGAAATATATAATAATATACTTCCAGAAACAGTACAGCCTTTCATGTTCTACCAACCACATTAATTAACCAATTACTCCATACATACTCATTTCTACCCATTTAATTTATTCCTCCGCTGAAGAAAATATTTCAAATTTATACAGTAATGATATATATCATACAAAATATTTTTACGCTTTAATTTGTTCTCCACTGAAGAAAACAGTTTCATTTTAAACAGTCATGAATAAGTATAATAAGAAATATTTCTATTCTCTAGCAGATGGTGACTTAAAGTAGGCTGAAAGTAAAGCAGAATGCACCCTAAGGCACATTCTGCTTTACTTTCAACCTGCTTTAAGTATTCATCTGTCTTCAAAACTAGAAACAAGCTATGGGGTAATGGGTTAAAAGATTGGTTATACAGTAGAAGATCGGTTGTACTGTGGCTCAAAGGAGATCCCCATTATAAATATTGAGGCATAAATGGGTAGTTATGTGTGCTGTCTGGCGTGCAGACCTTTCTCATGTTAAGCTCACTTTGTGTCTTCTGTCCATTTTTTCATCGGTCGTTCACAGGAGCAGGTAAGCCTGGGTGTTTTCTGTTTGGAATCACAGTCTGTAGATTTGTAACACAGGTTGGCTTTAGATCATCTCGGGGGCCGTGTACCAAGTTTGATTTGAACAAAAAAGCGTGCTACACATTATGTATATCTTGACGTGTTTACCTTAAGAATAACATGATGTACATAGCCCCAGATAAATTGGGTATTTTAAGTAATGTTTCAACCAAACCCTATGTTGTAACTACTCATTAGAATTGCCTCTAGGACACAATTCTAATGAGGATTTACAACATAGAGTTTTGTTGAAACACGAAACAATTATTTTGGGTAGTCATATTATAGGGTTTGGTAGGGCCATAAAAAGAAAAACATTTGTAAGTTATAGTATTCCCTCTTATCTGGAGCACAGAAGTACATCTTGGAAGTGTCATTTTTATTTTGGATCTTGAAAAAACATTATTTTCAGGGTTTATTCTTACTATGGTAATATAAATTGGGATACTTTTTGTACAAATAGATTGTTTAAATAAAGATTGAAAAACCATAGTACAAAAAAGTAGGAATTTTTATGAAGCTTCAATTTTAGGGGGGTAGCCTTGAAAAATCACAAATTGTGAAAAAGAAAGGTCCGGTGCCCCCACTTTTTTCACAAGTTTTGTCATAGAAACTAATTTTACTGTCTGTATGCAAAGTATGAAGAATTTGGTAATTTCTTTCCAAAAGTGTATACCTACCCTTAAGACAAGTCTATAAGTAAAGCAGAAAACATCTGTAGGAACTTTCTGCTTTATTTTCAGTCTTTTTTAACCCATTACCCCATAGCCTGTTTCTAGTATTAAAGAAAGAAGATCACTTAAAGCAGGTTGAAAGTAAAGCAGAATGCGCCTTAAGGCGCATTCTGCTTTACTTTCAGCCTGCTTTATGCTATTATCTTCTAGGATATAGAACATATTTCTTATGATACATATTCATCACTGTATAAAAGTGAAATTTTTTCTTCAGTGGAGGAATAAAATATAGGCGAGAAAAGGGGTATTTATGAGGGAATGGGTTAAGCATCTATTAGCCATGGCAGATTGCAAAAAGCCTTTCCAAGTTCTCTATGAGAGAAGGTTGAAAAGGCATTCCTATTAGGTACCCGTAATGGTAAAGACAGTCCAAAGGTGTTTCTGAGGGGGAGAGGATGAACTCTTTTCACGCTAATTAAAGGCGAACCTTGATGACCTTTGCAAACAGTTTGGACCCAGATGAGTCTCTAAGTAACTCGGTGTCTTATCTGGTTCCAAACTGTTTGATACTGTCACACTCATTTTAACCCATTACCCCATAAATACACCTTTTTATGCCTTTAATTTATTCCTACACTGAAGAAAATAGTTCCATTTTATACAGTCATGAATATGAATCATAAGAAATATCTTCTATATCCTAGCAGATGACAGCTTAATAAAGCATGCTGAAAGTAAAGCAGAATGCGCCTTAAGGCGCATTCTGCTTTACTTTCAACCTGCTTTAAGTGGTCACCTATCTTCAATACTGAAAACAGGCTATGGGGTAATGGGTTAAAAGAATTTTTTAAAAACTCTAATTTTAGAATCGTAGCAGACATATTGTTGAAGACAATATTATTTAGCTTTCAAAGAGTTTAAAAGTTGGTTAAGGTGACAAAATTTAAATAGGTTCTTGTAAGACTTGTACCAGTTTTCAAATAACACTTTTTTATGTTTTCGTTTTGGGATATGAATGTTGAATTTTCTGGGGAAAACAAACTTAAAGCTGGGCTGTATGGTACACCACTTCTAATATCTACTTTAACTTTTTACCTGGCAGGCAAAACTTGAATGATATTTGAAAAGTAATTT
Source organism: Gari tellinella (assembly GCA_922989275.2). Lineage (NCBI taxonomy): Eukaryota > Metazoa > Mollusca > Bivalvia > Cardiida > Psammobiidae > Gari > Gari tellinella. The sequence continues at coordinate 60,039,857 of OV277860.1, read as the reverse complement.
CAATCCTGATTATATTTTGAGTAATTTGGAATCTCATCTCTAGACATACTTTAGATGTTTATTCAATTAAAGACAAACAATTTAATTCTGAAATTAAAGTTTTTAGCAGACAATATTGATGAATGACAGGCGTTAAAATAATTCTAGTGGGATTAAGAAATTGATGATTTAGTCTTTATATTTATCAATACATTATACTTTGTTTATTTAACTCTTTGAACCCTAGTCCCGCATATAGGCGTGCTTTTCAAACAGTGTACATGTGAATAGTACACTTGTCCTATGCAAACAGTGAAGACCCTGATCAGAGGGCTCCGAAAGGAGCCCTCTGATCAGGTTCTTCACTGTTTGTCACAATGCCAAACATTGACAAAAACAACCCTTAAAAGTCAGAAATGGACTAGACTAAAATGGAAACTGGAATTTTCCATTTAAAGTTTCAGGGAGGAAAGAGTTAAACTGCACATAACTGAATTTTATTTAGATTGTTTATTAGAACTGGCTTGATATTTCTTCTGTTGAAGTAAGGTGTATACATTTGTATTTAATGAAGTACATTTTTTGCTTTTTATTTGATTTCTATAAGAAACGAGAGGTAAACAGCTCTTACTCAGCTAGTGTGGCCGTCTCTTGTGTATCCCTTTACTCAATAGCTTGTTTCTAGTATTGAAAACAGGTGACCACTTAAAGCAGGTTGAAAGTAAAGCAGAATACGCCTTAAGGCGCTTTCAACTTGCTTTAAGCTATCATTTGCCAGAATATAGAAAAAATTTCTTATAATAAACATTCATGACTGTATAAATTGGAACTAGTTCTTCAGTGGAGGAATAAATTAAATGTGCTAAAAGGCGCTTCTATGGAGTAAAGGGGTAGATTCTATTGTGACTTTTATAATTTGTTGTTTATTGTAATGTTGTAATCCTTTGTTTTCTGGAAATCTAATAAAATCCTTATGCGTTAAAAAGAAATCAGCAAACAGCATGGACGACAAATTGAGGCTCAGTATTAAGCAATGATTGCTTTAAGAAAAAATAATTTTTCAATTTTAAGAATTAAAACTTTATTCAATTTAAAAGTAAACATGTTGAAATTATGGTTCCTTGGATGACAGATATATAGTGAGGACTCACATAGGCTTTGCCTGTTGTCCAATCCTTTTCTTCTGAATAAAATATTGTTTAAACTAAAGATATATAGAACTGATTGTTGTTTTGTAGACTAAATGTGGGCTTTATCTTTTCTTTTGTGTATTTTGTTTTTAGTTGGTAATATGCATAATGGTACCACATTGTTCTGTGCTGATGTTCACTAAACATATTTGAGTTTTTTGGGGCGCGGTAATCTTTTGTTTACTTTTTGATGTGCAGCTGATTATCATTCAGATAATCCAACAATGGCATAGCTTATTTGTAAAGCAATTTAAATTATATGCTTATTGCTGAGTGTATATTTAAGTTGGCTGCCTTGACATATTCATTTTATGCTCTCTTAACATTTTGAAGGATGCATTTAGCATTGTAAATACATGTATAGAAATGTATAAATGAAAGAAAATAAGGAGATATTTTAGTAAATTTACATATTTTTCTCAGCTTCTGTTCTGATATAGCAACTTTCAGATTGGATGTGTTAATTTCAAACTAGACATTTACATCCCAGTACTATGTCAGTCTTTGACAGAATAACCAGGTTACTGTTCCATTCCAAAATGTACGAGTCCTGATTTCATCCTATGCTTGGTAACTATATTAATTGGTGACTGTTGAGGTCAAATTCTGTCTCTTGTTTACACTACACATAATTATGACAATGGCAGTTGTCATTATCACTAGTTCACTACAAATATATAGAGGATGTCAATTTCTTTGGATTGATATGAAAAATATATCACGAGAATGGGTTGTTATCTGGTTAAAAAAGTCGTCCGCAGGACGAGTTTTTTAACCAGATAACAACCCATTCGAGTAATATATTTTTCATATCTATTCAAAGGAATTGATCATTCTATTTATTATACATATTTTAATGAAGTTTTTACAGAAAAAAACACACAAAATTGATTACCGCGACATCACTAAACTAATTATGACGTGACGTCACAAAAATTGATATCATCACTACATGTAGTGAAGATATCAACAGTGACGATATCAAATTTATCTAACTGAGAAATCTGTATAAATCATCGATATGTATATAATAAAGAGGAATATCATCAGTTACCCACAAAGAGCAGATTGTTTAACTCTTTACATGCTAAGTAATTATTTTTGTCTGAAACCTTTGTCATCTGTTATTGTTTTAAAAATAGATTTTTCTAAATTTCTTTTCAGAACATGGTCAGAGTTTCAAACAGATTGGATCCTGATGAGACGCTGCATTACGCGGCGTCTCGTCCGGATCCCAACTGTTTGCAAAGACAATCACTGCGGTGGATATATCCGCCGTTAGCATGCAAAGAGTTGAAGAACTAAATTTCTTTTGAGCTTGATTCCTGCAGAGCATTTATGGTCCAGTAACACTTGTCTTCCTCAGGCACCAGTATATATTTATTTCAGTTGTAAAGTGAAACCTTTAATATGGTTGCATGTTTTCACCATTTTTACAGAGCACCCGCGTAAACCAGAGAGGAGCACCCGTGAATGGAAACAGAGTACTGATTTCTAGACTTAATACAGTACAACCTCGCTTCAGCAACACTCAATAAGTCACATCATTGGGGATTTAATACAGCTTGCAGCTTAATGCAGATCAAAAGTAATACAGAAAGCTCCTTTAGGAGCTTTCTGTATGACTTTTGATCTGCATTAAGCATGGTTCTGCATTTAAGCATTTTGCCTCTGATCTAATTCTTTTGCAGATGAATGATAATCATATATGTTATAAAGTTACATAAAGGCATTTTTTTAACTACAGTGTTCCCTCCCTACAATGGCCCTCCCAACAAAGACTCCCTCCTTACAACGACCATTGTCACAGTTCCCTTAAAAGGACAATTGTGACCAACCTATTAATGGCTGCAATGTTGTCATATGCTGTTTTTCTCAAAGTTACATAATGGACATGTTGACAGAAAAAAAAAAGAAGAAGATAAATGGCAAACAGCTTGAATCCAGATCAGACGCCAGGTAACGCGGCGTCTGATCTGGATTCAAGCTGTTTGCCAATGTCCCTCCCTATAATGACTCCCTCTGAACAACGCACAATTTTTTTGGTCTCCCATTGGATTTCCTTGTAGAGAGGGAGCCCTGTATAAGATTACTTTTCTCCTTACTGATTTGTTGCTCAAGAGTGGTTGTATTGTAGTATATGTTGGCTATTTCAGAAAAAACAGGGCAAAATATTGTTACACACCTGGCAATGTAGCAGGAAATTTAACAATTTGATTTAGACATGAAGAACATGACAAAATTATGTCACTTCTGTTTTTACCCATTGAATACAGGAGATAAGTATTTAAGGATTTTACAAACCAGATGGATCCAGATCCATTCTCATGGAAATATCCATCTGATGTGGATCTAAATTGTTTGTTATTCAAATCATACATCTGCAGATAAATGAGAATTTACAATAATATTACATGACATTGTGTAGTCGAACTTTGATATCTTGACCTAGGTTAAATAGAACATACCCATATTTCAAAGTTAAAACGTGGCTTAGCCACGTTTTAACTTTGAAATCTGGGTGTGTTCGACTTAACCGAGCATGAAATAATGCAGTTAATGTGTTGAACTATCGGATAGTTTGAGTTAAGTGAGTTCGATATATCGAAGTTCGACTACATGACATTGTGTTACAATATTTTGTCAGTATTTTTTACAACAGTTCCTGGTTTAGAAGTTAGAAGTTAACATGGTTGTTTTATTATTTTTAAGGCAAGTTAATGAATCCTTCCTTTAGACTTTCATTTTAAAATACCGTTACTGCAAGATATATGAGTCACCTTGTAGGAAATAGGAACTTTAGACCTTTGCAGAACTGCCATAACATGATCCTGAAAAATCCTAAGAGTTCCAAGTTTTCTATTTTTCAAGCGCATTTACTTGAAACATGTTGAAAGTAAAGCAGAAAGCGCATCTGCTTGGATAAAAATCCGAAATTTTCTGAAAAATCTTGATAAATGGTAGTCCTGCCTTTTCAGAGAAAATGCTTGAAATGCTGCATTTGATCAGGATCTACACTTTTGTTTTGGTCATTAGAGACAAGTCATTAGAGGCACTGTGTGTACACCATTAGAAAACACCTGAACAGATGCTTGTTAAATGTGACAGCTGATTTTGGTTGACACTGTACTATGTTGTGTTTAAGGTTCCTTATCTCATAATGTGGCTTTACTTACTGTCAATCTAGTTTTAATCAACCACTTCATGAAGCTACAAGTTTCAAGAGTTTAAAACAAAAATACCAGTATTTGCTTAATGTATGGTATCCTTCCTTAAACCCATTATCCCATAAATATGCCTTTTTACACCTTTAATTTATTATTCCACTAAAGTAAATAGTTTAATTTCATAAATAATGAATATGTATCAGAAGAAATATTTTTATATCCTTGCAGATGGTAGCTTAAAGCAGACTGAAAGTAAAGCAGAATGTACCTTAAGGCACATTCTGCTTTACTTTCAACCTGCTTTAAGTGGTCACCTATTTGCAATGCTAGAATCAGTCCATGGGGTAATGAGTTAAACAACTTCAGTCGATTACCTGGGTGACTTGAAATTGTGTTAGTCTAAATTTCTTGTATATTTACAGTTGAATTTCATTATATTGAATACTCTTAAGTAAAGTCAAACTAATCTGTGTTTCAAATTTCAAACATGGCTAAACCATGTTTGAACTTTGAAGTACAAATATATGTTTGACTTAAGCGAGTGGAGATATCTAAGTCAGCTGTACTTTTGTTAAAAATACCATTTTGTCTTTTATTGGTTGCTTAATTTTGAGATTGGCTGTATTTAATATATCCCTCAGAATATAGATTTAACTTGATTAGAATTATAGTCTTTATCAGAAAAGCTAGGGTGTATGTGTATTATTTGCTATATCTTGAGCCCAATTCATGTACCCGTACTGAGAATTAATGTCTCCATGTTCATTGAAAAGAAAGGAATTCAAATATCACTACCAATCCACTCATATCACCCAACCTTGGGTTGACCTTGACCTTGGCCTAATTTGGACTTAGAATATTTTAAAATTGAATGGGTTTTTTTCCTGTTAACTAGGTTTTATCGCTTACTAGAATGGTTAGATACTGAAACAGTCGTTACCTTGGACCATTACCAATTAACCAATAATCACTCAACCTAAATTTGACCTTGACCTTGACCTAATTTTGACTTAGAAAATATTCAGACTTTAATTATTGTCAAGGGTGCAACCAGGGGGCATAAGTGTTTATTGAATGCAGTCATATTTTCAGAGATAGAGTAGAATAGTTTAGATTTATTGGGAATAGCAGGGGCAAGAATATATTATTCCAATTTTCTCCTAGGTATTGTAGAAAGAATGCACCCTAAGACTACTAAAATACTATATAGTACTTAATGTAATAAGATTTTTCTGTCCTGGATGAGGTTTATGTCTAACTATAACATTAGAGCCAAACAGAAACTTTTCTTTAGGTGACAACAACAACAACACCTTTTTAAAAACTCCAGTGCTAAGTTTTTCACATCCAGGCTTTTTCTTTGAAATATTTACAGTGAAAACTTATGGAATTAGAAAGACAAAAAAGAACAAGTTTTTAGAAGTCCATATTACATGTATTGTCGAGAATCTATGATGTATAAAATTATATAGCTTGAGAGAAGAGTTTGGGCCAGTTGTGTGTACTGTGTAATGTGTTTGTTACGTTCCTGTAGTTTACTATGGCCCCTGAGCAGCCACTAGATGATGAAGAAGATGAGGATATAGTTAGAGAGAAAACTGTAGAAGGGGTAACACTGACAGCACTGTGTGCTGCTAGCTATAGGAGCATTTGTCTGTTGTGGTGGCACATGGCAGGGGTAGGCACGGAGCCCTCAGTGCAAATTACCTATAATACTGTATTAACCCAACACTCCATCGCCTGTTTCTAGTATTGAAGACAGGTGATCACTTCAAGCAGGTTGAAAGTAAAGCAGAATGCACCTGAAGGTGCATTCTGCTTTACTTTCAGCCCACTTTAAGTTACCATTCCTTCATGCTGTCCCTGTCCTGAAAAAATCCATAGGAAATGTTTTCTGTATTCTGACAGAGTGCTGCTAAAGGCAAGCTGAATTTAAGTAAAGTGGACAGCTCCAGTTTAAGATGCCTTTGCTTGCTGATGGTATTAAAGAGTCTTGTGACAGCTTAAAGCATGATAAAAGTAAAGCAGAAAGCTGCTAACCTTTATGTTGCTTTAAAGAGTCATTTGCCTGAAACACAAAACATATATTTCTTCTGTATCAGTAGGATGTAAAAAGATTGCACTGATGGCTACAAGGTTTAACCCATTACCCCATAGGCTGTTTCTAGTATTGAAGATAGGTGACCACTTAAAGCAGGGTGAAAGTAAAGCAGAATGCGCATTAAGGCGCATTCTGCTTTACTTTCAGGCTGCTTTAAGCTATCATCTGATAGAATATAGAAAATATTTCTTACATTATAAATACCCATGACTGTATAAATTGGAAATTTTTCTTCAGTGGAGGAATAGATTAAAGGCATAAAAAAGCGTATTTATGGGGGAATGGTTAAAGGTTAGGTAAGCATTGATTGGGGATTTTCTTTACATGCACTTGCAGATTTTCAGAAAGAAAATGCAGTTTCATAATGGTATTTAGTGTCTACCACTGCCTTACTTGTAATGCATACTGGCCTAGGTCTAGTTGTGTCATTGTGACCTGATGCATGTACATTATGTACAGTGTTTCTTATTCAACCCTTTTTATGCTCCCCTTTAGGGGGGAGCATATAGTCGCCGCTTTGTCCGTCCGTCCGTGCTTACGAGAGGGTACTTACGTGGCTAAAATTCTTAGCCCCATAATTGAAAAACATTAACCTGGCCGTCTCTAAAAAATCAAATTTTCTGCCGCACTGTAACTTGAACCTTGATACTGTGTTAGAGGATGACAAAAAGAAGTGTAGTACACAAGAATTATAACTCTGTCATCTCCAAATATTGAATTGCCTCCCTTTTTCATAATAAATTCATTTTTGTCTGAAGCATATCTCCTGAATGTTACATCGTAAGTTGATTAAACTTGATACTGTGTTCGCCTACTAAACATGCTATACCTTGGGCTTTTTCTTTGTGGGAAGCATCCATCGTTGGGAACGATATTCTTGTATTCTGAAATTTTCCTATCAACCCTCTTTTGAAAAACCAAATAACCAGTTTGTGTTGATTTTTAGGGCTACTTTTTATAAAATATTTCAGACCGATAAAAGTTACCAAACAGTGCAGACCCTGATTAAAGGGCCCCTTAAGGAGCCCTCTGATCAGGGTCTACACTGTTTGCCAAAATATATGTATACTGGTTTCAGGCATAGAAAGTGTTAAGACTACAGCAGTATCTGCTTATTTGGAATTTTTTGAAAATTTACTGTAAAGTGGATATTATTTGAAAAGATACTTGTATTAATTTGTCCAGCTCTTTTCTTACAAAATGTTTGAAGTAGGGTGTAAAAGCTGTGAAGAATATTGTACCAGCATGATATGATAGTGCAGTCGAAACTAGAGAAGTACAGTCACTGGGACTGTCAAATATTTATTAGTCTTTTCTTTTTGAATATTAACTTTCTGTTATGGCTACACCATTATAGGAAGGGATTTATTTTCAGGTGTTTGTACAGTGGAGAAAACGTTATTCTTTCCCGTTTAAACACAAACGTACGCAAACGCAAAACAATAAAACCTTAGAAAAGTGCAACTTTTGGACAATTCTGATAATTCATGTTTATCTTGGTGGCAAACAGTTTGGAGCCTGATCAGACGCCGGGTTACCCGGCGTCTGATCTGGCACCAAACTGTTTGCACTGCAAAAAATAGTTTAAGCGTAAACGCGTTTATCAAGAAAGAATAACGTTTTCTCCACTGTATTAGCTGTTTAGTTTGATTTCAGTGATGCATGTGTGTTTCTTGTTTCTACGAACAAGGGATTTAAATATTATAGGAATAAACAACATCTTTTTGACGTTCATGACGGTATGACTACATTAGCTTCGCAGGGGGTAAGTTTTGTAAACGCCCAAAGGGCGTTTTCAAATAAACTTACCCCCCGAAGCTAATGTAGTCATACTGTCATGAGCGGCAAAAAGATGTTGTTTATTCCTTATATTTATATTTTTATTTTCTGTCATCCATTTAATGTGTAGTTTGACCAGATTTGTTTTCATGTATATGAATGTATCATATACCGGCCAAATGGGTTTGATAGATGTAATATCGATGTAATAGCCATTCCAGTTTCTAAATATGGTGTCAAAAGTAGTCCTTACTACATGTACTGTATTTACACGATAATTTCAGGGTTTTACGCAGTAAACTTTCTCGCTGTGCTTTAAGAACGCTCGTAAGAAACTAAAACAAAAATTTCAATCTGAATATCCATTATCAAAGCATATTTTAAACAATTAGGTGGCGCAAGTTTTTATACACGCTTTACACATAGCAACGCTGAAATGCGACTTCACAGTCAGCGTGTACACACACCCGCGGCTATCCGTGGCATATCCAATACACATAGGCTAGTTTCAATATGTCATAACGGAACATTACGTTACCAATTTAGTAAGTGTGAATGCATTATTTTGTGTTTGAGCGACTTTCCTATGTAATTCTGGTGAACAAATTGTTTGAACTTGTCAATTTCAAACCGTAATTGGAAGACAACTTGTCTAATCTATAAATAGAACACTCGGAGAAGGGAGAGAACGCGTACAGCTTTAATGACGGAGGGTAATATGATAACCTCCCTTAAAAACAGCATTTAATTTTTTTTATCGCAATTTGATTTTAATTGAACTGTCTGCGACTTTAAATAGGGGGTTCGAGATACCCAAACGGATAATCTAAAAGTAGATCTTAACTTGGTCAGTATCTCTCCGCCGTATGGAAGATTTTCTTCGCGGCGGAGACTCCGCCCTCTTTCTAACTGGCTGGAACCGGATTCGATTCGTAGGTTCATCGAGAATTGACCTGCATATTTTTAATACGATTACATAGAGACTTTACAAGGTGAATGTAAATATTTAAAAATAGACTTAGCTTATCAAAATTTTTGGGGGAAATAAATACAATAAACTAATATTGAAGACCCAGATCAAACACACTCTGATCCTGGTCTGCAATGTTTGTCACTTGTTCTACTGTGTTTGTTTTCTAGAAATTGGATTCTTGCAGAAAATGAAAGATAGAGTTACATTAACAATCATTTATGATGAAACTAAAGTATCTCTTATGGCAAATGATGCTGATTATGCTTTTATTTTTGCTAGTGATGAGTTGAATTCTTGTGATGTGTATAACTATGTGATATAATTAATAAACGACAAGTTAATACTTTTTAAATTAAAAACATTATACATTGGTATGATGATACAGATAGACACTACAAACTATTTACTGTCAGTATTTAATTTACAATAATTTACCAGGGCTGCCATAATTTAATCATGAAACATTCTAAGATTGACAAATTTTCTATTTTTCAATCATGATTACTTAAAGCAGGTTGAAAGTAAAGCAGAATGTGCCTTAAGGCACATTCTGCTTTACTTTCAGCCTGCTTTAAGCTGACATCTGCTGGGATAAAAATCTGAATATTTTGGAAAATTTGGAGAAATGGCAGCCCTGATTTATAATAATTTAACAATTTCAACATATTGTATGCAACAACAGGGTTACAAGGCTTCTACCTGAGAGGATGAGTCATGACAATAATTGGCCTTCTATATCTATATGCTTTTGTACTAATATTTCTGCACTATTTTATTTCAGGTGCTTCAAAGAGCCTTCCAGAAAACTTTGGACCCTGTTATCAACTTTGTCATCAATGATGCTAAGTAAGTCATTTTTTAACAAACTTTATTTCTATATGCCATCCACCACAATCAATTGTATAGAGTTATTCATGTACATGTACATTTATTCAGTTATAAATATTAATGTGAATAAGATTTTCTTCCTGTAAACCATCTATAGGAGAAAGTTATAAACTGAGTAACCCCAAAGCATATTATAAGTATTGAAGTGAGGTGATAACTTAAAGCAGGTTGAATGTGAAGCGAAAGCTTTACTTTCACCTTGCTTTAAGCTACATTTGCTAGGATATAAAAAAAATTTCTTATGGTACATATTCATGACTGTTTAAAGTGTAACTATTTTTTCAGTGGAGGAAAGAAAATTAAAGCCATAAAAAGGCATATTTATGGAGTAACGGGTTTTAAAAGGACATCAACTTAAAACAAACAAAACCAATTATATCAATTATTTTGCTCAATAGAGGATTAACATTTCAATTCTGGACCCCGTTTCATAAAACATCTTACGACAAATGTTGTCGTAAGTCAGAATTTTAAAATATATTTAATCTCTAATTTCTCTATCTAATCCTGACTTTTGACATCTTTTTGAATCATCTTTTCAAGACGATTCCAAAAAAGATTTCAAAAAACAGGATTAGATGGAGAAATAAATAGTAAATAAGACTTTTTAGCTCACCTTGAGCTTTTGTGGTCAGTCAATGTCCGGCGTTGTGCTTCGTGCTTTGTGCGTTGTGCGTCGTGCGTCAACAATTTCTTCAAACATCTTCTTCTCCAAAACCACTTGCTTGATTGCAACCAAACTTCACAGGAATGTTCCTTGGGTCAAGCTCTTTCAAATTTGTTCAAAGAATTTGAAACCATGCAGAACTCTGGTTGCTATGGCAACCAAAGTGAAAAAATAAGGAAATCTTAAAAAATCTTCTTGTCACAAACCACAAGAGCCAGAGCTTAGATATTTGGCACATGTCATTAACTATAGGTCCTCTATCAAAGTTGTTCAAATTTTGCCCCTGGGGTCAAAATTGGCCCCGCCCCGGGGGTCAACATTTTACAAAGAGTTATATAGTGAAATGTTCAAACATCTTTTTCTCTGAAACCAATATGTCCAGAGCTTTGATATTTAGCATGGTATTACTTCTAGAGGTATTTGACTTATATTGTTGAATCGGTTCCGGTCCGTTGCATATCTGGGTCACAGAAGCTAAAAATAGATTTTTTTTTCCCATGAGAACTTAAAAAATCTTCTTGTCTGAAACCATAGTACACTGAGCTTAGATATTTTGCACATAGCATCGTCTACAGATCCTCTATCAAAGTTGTTCAAATTTTGTCCCTGGGGTCAAAATTGGCCCCGCCCCGGGGATCACAGTTTTACATAGAGTTATATAGTGAAATGTTCAAACATCTTTTTCGCTGGAACCAATAGACCAGAGCTTTCATATTTGGCATGATGTAACTTTTAGAGGTCCTTCACATATATGGATGAATCGGTTCTGGTCTGTTGCATATCTGGGTCACCGGAGCTAAAAATAGATTTTTTCAATGAAAACTTCAAAAATCTTCTTGTCTGAAACCATAGTACACTGAGTTTAGATATTTTGCACATATCATCGTTTACAGGTCCTCTATCTTAGTTGTTTAAATTTTGCCCCTGGGGTCAAAATTGGCCCCGCCCTGGGGTCACCTTTTACAAATCTTCTTTTCTGAAATCACGTGACCCATCCTAGTGTCACCATTGTCAGGTGAGCGATCAAGGGCCATTCTGGCCCTCTTGTATAATATGACTTACTACAACATTTATCGTACAAAGTGAAAAGGGCCCCTGATATGTATGTTTATTTTGTTCAGGCCCAGACTGAAACTCTCTGAGGTTGGCATGTTCAAGACATGTCTAGGACTGCTGGCGGCCATGTTGGCTGATAACATAGAGATTGGTGGAGAGCTGCATATAGAGAGACTATACCTGTTCTGTCTTATATGGACCTTCGGAGGTCTGCTGGATGCTGCTGACAGGAAGAGCTTCAGTGACCTGCTCAAAACACTCTCTACAGCGTAAGTCTATAGTGCAGGGTTCCAGATAAGGGGTGTACATGTACAGTCGAATACCGTTACCTCGATATTGGATACCTCGATACTCCGCTTACGTCGATATTTTTCGCCGGTCCCGGCGAATTCCTTCTTTATCTATATAGTAAATCCCTCATTTGCTCGATATTGTTTCGTCGATATTATCGGTTACGTCGATATAATTTTTCAGAACCATAGCAATTTTTCTCACCCTTACGTCGATATCTGCTTCACCGTGACCGCATATCGTACATTCGGCAAACATTGAATGGAGGTGCGAAAATGGCTCTCGGCCACCGTGACTGATTGTAGCACCAAATGTGTGAATATGTCCGAAATTGCACCTATCTGCACGAAAGATAATCCCATCTTAATTGCACTGTATCAATATTATTAATGATTTCCCGAATAACTTTGGTTACGAAGTTTGCGTACATATTTTCGATGACGATCCTGTCAAACCTGAGTCAATTATGGCCGCGCTTTTTCAATCAGACTACATAATTATTTGTAGTGCAGACTGAAAGTGCCGTACGGCGAATAAGTGTAGTGAGATCAAACAAAAGTTACATTTCATTTCTGATTTATTTTTATCTAAGTCAGTTCAAAGACGCCGCTTCTGTTTGAAACGCCGAAATAATTCGCCGGCGTTTCGAAATCGGACATACCCTTTTGAAAATTAAACATGTAAACAACTTACGCTTCCTAAGGTTTAGCGTCACCGGAAGTGTAAACAGTTCACTGTGTTTGTGCAATGAAATGTGTAGACCTAATTTTATGTTATAAAAATATGTTAGCACCCATGCGCTGGATGTTAATGTTGATGAAATCAGGTAGATCTACCAAATATTTTCTAAATATTTGCCGTGTATTGTCCCTGTCATCTCTTCTATTATTTTGTGTCGCTGTTTGTGTTTCGATTTACGAAAATTGTTTACTCGCTGCCGCATATCATAAATCTAATTGACGCGTAGATTCTCTACTTTTAAAAATACTGACCACCTTCATCAAGTTATATATATAAAAACTATGTCAGAGAATTGAAGATTATGTCAGATTCTACTTGCCTACGCATTTATTTTCAATTACCAATCATTTAACTGTCGATAAACACTAGGATCGAGTACAACGCATCTTCAATATGACGATACAGATCTCAAATGAGAAACTCTCATTAGCTCGAACTTCGGATACGTCGATATTTTTTCACGGTCCGTTGAACTTCGAGGTAACGGTATTCGACTGTATTTCAAAAACTAAAATCTTTATTTCTGCATAAAACCCTATGGTGTTACTACTCATTAGAATCGTCTCTTTGAGACGATTCTAATGATTAGTAACACCATAGAATTTGGTGCTAAAATGAGTGAAAAAGTTTGTTCAGTTTACTCCCTCTTATCTGGAACGCTGATAGTGCAAATATTGTCTCTCTAAGTATAAAAAATGTACTTATGATATTTTCTGTATTTTAATCTCTTTCCTTCAAAGTTTGTTTTCCAAATTCAAAACAGATAGCTGGTAAAAGCAGTCTGAAATGTAAAGCAGAAATTTCCCTTTTAGAGGTTTCTGCTTTACTTTTTTGCTGCTCAGGCACTTGTGAGAATGTTGGAAAGGTACTTCTTTGCAGGGCTGCCATAAGGTGACATGAAAAATCCTAAGATTTCCAAACTTGCATTTTTCAATTTCGATTTTACGAAGCGTACCTTTACCCCATCGCCTGTTTCTAGTTTTGGTGACATGTGGCTTCTTAAAGCAGGCTGTAAGTAAAGCAGAATGCACCTTCATGCGCATTCTGCTTTACTTTCAGCCTACTTTAAGCTACCATATACTGGGAAAAAATCCAAAGATTTAGGAAAAATCCTGAGAAATGGCAGCCCTGTCTTTGTGGGAAATGGTTAATATTTTCCCATATGTAAATAACACTTAAGTTTTGTAATGCTTTATTATTTATATAATAATTATTAGAAATCAATGCCTACGTTCTAACAGAGAAATGGTTTGAAGCAGGCTGTGAATACAGCAGAAATATTACAAACTTTTAGATTTACAAAGATTTTATGTGTCAAATCTGAACTGAATACTATTTATTTCTGGTACATTTATTTTATTGATATCTTTTCAGTTTACCAGATGATGACAGAGATATCTGTGTATTTGACTACTATGTAGACGAGTCCGGTGAATGGGATCCATGGATCTCCCGTGTTCCAGAGGCCGTGTACGCAGACAATCAGAACATGCTGGGTGAGGTGTTTGTTGACACTGTGGATACTATACGAACTCGTATCCTCATGGACTTTGCCTCAGCATCGGGCCAGAACGTACTTCTGGTGGGTCCACCTGGATCAGGGAAGACAACTCTAATTGATGAGTTTGTGGACTTCCAAGGTAAGTTGTACACAGAATACAGTAAAACCTCTCTATTATGACCTCTAAATTGTGTTAATTAGTAGATGTGACAGATGACTGCTTAAAGCAAGTTGATAGTAAAACAGAAAGCTCCTTTCTGTTTTACTGTCTCCTTGCTTTTAGCTGTCTCCTGTGTTTTATTCAATCAATTAGCCTTCAGGAGCATTCTGCTTTACTTTCAACCTGCTTTAAGTAGTCACCTGTCTTCTTCAATTTCTTTCAAAACTAGAAACAGGCTATGGAGTAATGTGTTGATATTTACCTACAGATTCTGCCGAGTGTGTGACGAAGCGCCTAGTGTTTTCTGGAGCCTCCACTGCCAAGCAGTTACAGCAGTTTGTCGAGGCTAACATCTACCACAGACAGGGCTTTGTGTATGGTGCCAAGGAGAACAAGAAACTCAAGGTCTTCATAGACGACGTCAACCTGCCTGTACCTGACAAATATGGAGTTCAGCGCTGTAACCAGGTTAGAAATATTTGTTAAAATTGGCCATAGCATCAGATTAAGAGAGTTCTTCAATTACTGAACTGTCAGTGCTACCATATGTTGCTCATAAAAATATCCTAAGATTTCCAAATGTCCAAGATTTTCAAATACTGAAATGTTTATGTTTTTTACCTGTTATGCCATAGATACCCATTTTACGCCTTTAGTTTATTCCTCCTCTGAAGAAAATAGTTTAAATCTATACAGTAATGAATATGTACAATAAAAAGTTCTTATATTCTAGCAGATGGTAGCTTAAAGCACACTAAAAGTAAAGCAGAATGCACCGTAACCCATTACCTCATAGATATGGCTTTTTAAACTTTTAATTTATTCCTAAGGCATGTTCTGCTGTATTTTCAACCTTCTTGATTCTAATAAGTAGTAACAACATAGGATTTGGTGCTGACATTTATTAAGGAGAAAATGGTGATTTCGTTTAGTTTTCTCCCTCTTATCTGGAGCACTGGTAATTTATTCTCTATGTTTTGGTGTATTTCAGCTTCTACAACAGCTGTTGGATGACAAGGTACTGTGCACCCTACAGAAGCCATTCGAGTGGAAGACTGTCGAGGGTCTGACAGTGATCTCGGCCATGTCTATGAGTGAACACCCCAGTGTGAACAACAGGCTACTGTCAGAGAGACTACTGGTGAGTGAAACCTCTCTTACAAACTGCATTGGGCAACACAAAGAAATCGCTTCATCTTCTGTGTAGCAGTGTTTTGGCTCGGGCGAGCCTATTGGGATCATAAGTTCTGAATGATGTGCGAGTCTAGCTCCCCCTACAAAAAATTCTGTCATACAGTGTTTACATTAGGCTTTCTAAAAGAGCTTCAGTGGCTGAGCACACCACTATCAGCTTCCGATTAATCTATCTAGAGTTAAACTCAGGATCCTTAGTGTGTACCTGATTATCACTCTGTGTTACCATGCAGTATAAATACACTGTGTTCACTCCATGGTGTGACTTGTTATATACATTCACATACTAGTATTAGCAGAGGATGTTTTTATAAAACATGCACATTACAAACTCTTAAGGGTCTTTAAGCAGATTACTGCTTAATGCATGGGAAGGGTAACGCAGAAACTCCATAATTAGCTTTCTGCATTACTTTTGTTCTACATTAAACTGAAACCCCGAGCCTGCAGTACTCCAGTACTTTGATAAGCATACTCTTACTGTCATTGTCACCCTACTGCATGGAGTTGCACATAGTTATTACCTGAATTCTTTTTTCTATGGCAGTATTTTTTTAGCATATATTATTTTACCAAAATCTGGCACAATTTCTCTCTCTAAAATGTACTTATTTCCCCATATGCTGTAACAAGTTCTCCTATCCAAACAAAAATCATATTTCATAGCTAGGATAGCACAATTTATTCCTTTCTTTCATAGATAAATGGACCATAGTAATCATTGTGTATGTGTATGTTTTCAGCGTCACTTTGCAGTATTCAGTCTACCAGGACCACAGGATGACGCTCTGAGGACAATCATACATGGCATACTAGAGGTAACTCACTTGTTGGAGTTTACAGTTGAACTTCGATATCTCGAACTCACTTAACTCGAATAATCCGATATTTCGAAACATGAATTTGCCTTATTTCAAGCTTGGTTTAGGTGCACATAGTCATGTTTCAAAGTTAAAATGCGGCTTAGCCGCTATTTTGAACCAGTCTACTGTTGCAGTTTTGGTATGACAACAAAAACCAATGAAGATATCAAACAGTGCAGACCCTGATCAGAGGGCTCCAATAGGAGCCCTCTGGTCAGGGTCTTCACTGGTTGCATGTGTAATCAGAGGGCTGTAGGGTTGAAAAGATTATTTATTATGCTGCTATTTTGATTAATGTTAGCTCATTGTCGATAATGACAGAGGAACATCATCATTTTATATTTGCAATTATATATATCACCGGGGTGTCTCTATTAATCATAAAGTCATTAGTTTTCTTCACTTTTAATAATTTCTATAATCAATATTCCTTCAACTTATCTCTAAATGGGAATTCTAATGTAATATAACTCGCTTGGCATTGGTGAGAGTTTATTTCCTTTACTTTCTTTATAATAATTCAAACTTCGACTTTCAAGTGTTAGTGACTAATTTCTAAAGTGCCTAAACTGTATATCCTGCCTAAACTTAAAACTTAACTTAACTTTCCAAACCGATCTAAACTTCAAACTTTCCTAAACTGATTTTCTATATCTTCAAAACATCTCACCAACACCAACTATAACAAGCCACACCCATTAATTAAGGGTATTGACCAATCAACTTTCATTTGTCTATTTGTCCCAGTTCTATACATCAAAGACCTATCTCCAGGTGCCAGTAATTAGCATCTACAGGTAGTCCTTTGCTTCAAGCTGGAGTGCCCTGTGACTCTACAGTGACCTGCTAAGATAATGTCTGGGTTCTACAATTATTCTCTCTCTACCCAGAAGTTCCTATAATTACTTAATGAATTATCTTCAAAACATCTCACCAACGCCAACTATAACAAGCCACACCCATTAATTAAGGGTATTGACCAATCAACTTTCATTTGTCTATTTGTCCCAGTTCTATACATCAAAGACCTATCTCCAGGTGCCAGTAATTAGCATCTACAGGTAGTCCTTTGCTTCAAGCTGGAGTGCCCTGTGACTCTACAGTGACCTGCTAAGATAATGTCTGGGTTCTACAATTATTCTCTCTCTACCCAGAAGTTCCTATAATTACTTAATGAATTCTGGCCACCTAATGGCTCTGTCTAATTAACATCATAATTCATATACATAACGTTTTGATCTAAATAATCTTTTCTTATTTTGATATTAATAAATTTTTTTAATATAATTTTCATATCTATAACTCTGTCACATATACAAATATATCACTGAAGAAGATTGGTTGAGGGTCGAAACGTCGAATCAAATAATATCAAATACGGTTAACAACTTAACACCAAATTGCCTCGGTTGTGTGTGTACTACTATATTACCTCTCCACTCAAATATATCACTTTATAACATAACAGACGGCGTGAGCGTTGAATAACACTCGTTGAGTAATTGTCATATATAACTATTTGAATAACTATGCAAATGAGGTACACCACAACATTGTTTACTTATGACGTCATTAAATGCGTTCTCACCACTCAAATATATCACTGTATAGTGTTGAACAGGAAGGCTAAGAAAAGATAAAGAATTGGATTAGTTTAGATTTTTGTAGTCCACTATCACACGGTACTTGAAAACATCATAATTTTCATAAATTAATTGTCTATTTCTATTAGAGAGATTCTTGACATAAGGAGACTTATCCAGTCTTTGGATCTGCATCAAGCTGGGCTTTGTCTTAACCCATATCCCTATAACCTGTTTCTAGTTTTGAAGACATGTGACTACTTCAAGCAGGTTGAAAGTAAAGCAGAATGCGCCTCAAGGCGCATTCTGCTTTACTTTCAGCCTGCTTTAAGCTATCATCTGTCAGAATATAGAAAATATTTTGTATGAAACATATTCATGTCTGTACAACTATTGTCTTCAGAGGAGTAATAAATTAAAGGTGTAAAAAGGCGTATTTATGGGGTAATGAGTTAAGAGACTGCCAATTGGTCTTTTCCTTTGAATGGATTTTTGTTACAAAAATATATGGTATTGTGTTACTTCCAGGCTAATGTGACTGACAATGACAAGCCAGGACTGGAGATAGATCTACACAGTGCTATAGTGAAGGCCTCGTGTCATATACTGTCCACCATACAGAATGTACTTAGACCCACCCCACTACCTGGCAGATACCACTACCTCTTTACCCTCAAAGATCTCACAACATGCTTCCAGGTGAGTAATACTAGGGATTGTACATCCACAATAATACAGGGTGCACATTCAAACTTGGTTGCGTAATTTCAGTGGGCAATATTGGCAAGACACGAAAAACAACTCCTATTACTCTGTCTCAAATGCAGTCAAATTACTCCCCTTCGATATAGACACAAAGAAGGGGTATACGTTCGTCTCATCTAAATAAGTAATTCGAATTTTTACCGAGAAACAGACAATTTTCTTACAAAGTTTATGTAATTTCATTGCTTTTCATATACCGTTTCTATGGTAAACATAGGAGTTTTCATGGTAAACAAGTAAAAATTTTAAACCGAAAGTAAAAGAGATACGCTGAATCCGTCCATCAAAGCGAGTACATCCGTTTGCCAACACAGTGCTCATATACATTGTATACATTGATTGTGTATTTATTACTTAAGGTGACTACTAATACATCGACATTACTGTAACTGTGGTTTTTGTTGTTTTCCAGTGTTTGAAGAGGTTACCTGATGAGTCTATGGCAGATGAAGCAATGGTGGTGGCACTGTTCAAACACGAGTTGAACAGAATCATGAGAGACAGGATCAGTCGTAGTGCAGATCTCTTCTGGTTTGATGACATGATTGAACAGACTATTGCACAGGTGGGTTGATCTTCAGTAAAAGCTTATTTAATTAACATATTAACACATTCAACCCTAGCGACGAGTATCATCATTTACAAACAGTATACCTGTGAGGATTACACTTTTCCTATATGCAAACAGTGTAGACCCTGATCAGAGGGCTCCTCTGATCAGGGTCTACACTGTTTGCATATAGGAAAAGTGTAATCCTGTTTGTCATTTTGAAATATTTCGTTAAAATCATCCCCAAAAAGTCAAATATAGACTAGACGTATTTTGAAATTGGAATCGTCAATTAAAAGTTTCAGGGTGAATGAGTTAAAAGTAACAAGACCTGACACAACACAAACTTGTAGATACCTTATATGTAAAATTGAAATTATGATATAAAGTACTACAAGGTAATTCCCTACCCTGTCATTTAAAGCTTATTTTCAGAGGTTTGGGGCAGCCACTTGTTAGGATTTAGGATGTAGTCAATTTTTCCTCTAGTTCTCTTTCAGGATAGGGTAGAGGCTGAAAAAGCATTTCTATGAGATATGAATAAAGACAGGGAGAGGTGTTTCTCAAATAACTACCCCTGTTTTCTATAGCGAACAACAATCACGAATATCCTTGTCTCCAACATGTGTGAGATCAATTTGATGATGTCACTATAACGTTACTATTTATAAAGGCGTTTTAACGTCACTGGGGTTACAAAAAAATACCCAACAGCTTAAAATCGTTGGTTATATGAGAAAAAGAATCTGTCACTCGTCGGTGTTTAAGAAAACTTGATCTCAAACTCGTCTAGAATAGAAACTTTATTAAGCTCGCCAAGGCTCGCTTAATAACATTTCAATTCTAGATTCGTTTGAGATCAGCTTGTCTTAAACATCGACTCATGACAGATCCTATATATCTGAGAAAGATAGAGTTCTATTGACAATATGACAGGTGTCAAACTTCATCTGTTCAATTTCAGTGTAAAGAATCAAATATTTGATAGTGAAGATGTTGTTTTCTTTCACTAGTTCTGGCCCAAGTTGGAAGGTGTTGTACATGAGCACTTTGTCACATTCCCCACTGATGCTAGGCTGTACCAGAGACCAGTAACCTCCGTGGGAGGCAAGCATATCAAGGTATGACATTTCTCTTACCATCTAACATGTGTACTAAGGGCAGAGCTCCAGATAAGGGGAGTTTTTCAAAAACTAAAATCTTTATTTCTGAATTTACCCCTTTGGTGTCACTACTCATTAGAATTGTCTCGAAGAGACGATTCTAATGAGTCGAACACCATAGGATTTGGTGCTGAAATGAGTGAAAAAATGTTTTTTGATTTGTTAAAATATTTCCCTCTTATTTGGAGCCCTGTAAGGGGCTAATAAGAAAAAAGAAAAAGAAATAGTCTTATAAACAGGTACCAGCTTAACCCTTTCATGATCAAATTTATTGTTAGGTTTTTACCCCTTCACCGCTATATTGTTGTCTGCAATATTTTAAAGTTAGGTTAAAGGCAGTATAACTGACGTAATTTTAAAACAATTTGCAAACAGTTTTGATCCTGATCAGACGCCGCATTATGCGGTGTCTGATCAGGATCAAAACTGTTTGCAAATGCGCTTTATGACATCATTGAGAGTGAAAGGGTTAAATGCTGAAATAAAGTTCTTTATGGAAGATTCTTGTACATTGAACTTTGTGTTAACAACTATTCAGAAGACACTGAATTAGCAGTCTGAAAAACAGTTGGCAGCTTTATGCAAGAAGGAGCTTTTCTGTATTTCTTTTGTCCTGAATTGAGCAGCCACCTGCCCTCAACACATTCAGCCCAAGTGAGGAGCATACTTGTCATTTACAAACAGCGTACCTGTGAGGATTACACTTGTCCCATGCAAACAGTGTAGACCCTGATCAGAGGGCTCCTTGAGGAGCCCTCTGAACAGGGTCTACACTGTTTGTCATTTCGAAATATATTGTTAAAACAACCCTAAATAATAAAAAATGTAAATTTTTGTTGAAAAAATGTTGAAATTGGAATTGCCCATTAAAAAAAATGTTGAAATTGGAATTGCCCATTAAAAGTTTCAGGGGTGAATGAGCTAAATACATCCCACTGTTTCTTACATGGTATGTCATTCAATAGTGATTTTACTGTATAACTATGTGTGTCAAGGTTCAATGTTCTGTTACAGATTGTTCTACAGCCAGTGGAGACACTACGAGACCTTCACTCATGTCTTCATACCCACCTGACCCGTTACAATGAGGAGTTTGGCAATGTTAGACTAGACATCATGCTCTCAGACTTTGCAATCTCACACATTGTCCGTGTACATAGAGTACTCAGCTTCCATCATGGGTAGGTTTCAAGTCTTGCACATTCTCTAATTGATTGTGGAGCATAAGCCCTTCATGGCATAGTTGTGACGCGGCTTTCTCTGTTACATTAAGGTCCCGCATTTGAATCTGAGTTTATGGATAAGACAATAAGCTAAGGTCACTTTATGTTATGAGATTGATGTTAAAAGGACATAAATTCCAAATTTGTTTTCAAATTCATAATTTGTTTCTTTTATAAAAGATACCTTTGCTTAACCCATTACCCCATCACCTGTTTCTAGTTGTGAGAACAGGTGACCACTTAAAGCAGGTTGAAAGTAAAGCAGAATGCGCCATAAGGCGCATTCTGCTTTACTTTCAGCCTGCTTTAAGCTATCATCTGCTTAGATAAAGAAATATTTTTCAATAGTACACAACCTTAACTTAATTAATTGGAATTATTTTCTTTTGTGGAGAATAAAATAAGAGGCATAAAAGGGGTGTTTATAGGGGAACAGGTTAAATGCCCTTCAAGACATATTGATTGAGTCTCAAGCAGGAGGAAGGTAAAAAAAAAGAGTTCCTGTAGGAACTTAGTTAAGTTTTACTTTAGACTTAGTTAAGTTTTACTTTAGACTTTCAAGTATGTTGAAGTTCTAGCAGCTCAGTAATCGTTTGTTGTTATTTCAGCGGTAACATGTTGATGGTTGGAGCGGTGGGCTCACACTTGACCACCCTGTGTCAGCTAGCCCTACATGTAGCTGATGTACAGACACTCAGGATAGACACATCCAAGCCAAGTAACTTCTTTGATGGTCTACGCTCAGCAATACGCCTCACTGGATCTGAGGGCAAAATACTCACACTAGTATTCACTGTAAGTGTACAATATTATTTTGTCCTGATGATGCTGTTATTTCCCAATTGATGTGTTTGTGCTTAACTCTTTACTTCATAGCCTGTTTCTTTGTTTTGAAGACTGGTGACCACTTAAAGCAGGTTGAATGTAAATCAGAATGCGCCTTTAGGCGCTTTCTGCTTTATTTTCAGCCTGCTTTAAGCTACCATCTACTAGGGTATAGAAAATATCTCTTATGATAGATGTTTATGACTGTATAAATTGCAACTATTTTCTCCAGTGGAGGAAAGAATTAAATGCACTAAAAGGCACTTCTATGGGGAAAAGGTTTAAATACATTTGTACTTAAACACTCAGACATCCAATGTAGACAGGTTAGATGTCTGGAAAATTGGCATCAGATCGGACTCCAAATAATTTGTTTTTTTTTAAACAAAACCTGTCATATTTGTTTCGCCAGGACAAAAATGAGACAAAGTGATGCTTTTCCGTTGTTGACGAGGCATCATACCTTAGATCTTACTTCAATGTTGAGTTTTAAATTAAGATGTATCAAGTCTAAGTTAATGAACTGATATACATAGAAGAAATATTTGATTCTGTGGAATTCTTGCTTTAAATTTTATTGCATAGCAATTGCATTTGATTTCATCTAAATGGGAAAGAATGCTATTTTCCCCACTGTATATATTCTTTAATCTTAAGTGTGTACTAGTATTGTTCCTACTTGTATATTCTTTAGTCTAAAGTGTGTACTAGTATTGTTCCTACTTGTATATTCTTTATTCTATAGTGTGTACTAGTATTGTTCCTACTTGTATATTCTTTAGTCTAAAGTGTGTACTAGTATTGTTCCCACTTGTATATTCTTTAGTCTAAAGTGTGTACTAGTATTGTTCCCACTTGTATATTCTTTAGTCTAAAGTGTGTACTAGTATTGTTCCTACTTGTATATTCTTTAGTCTAAAGTGTGTACTAGTATTGTTCCCACTTGTATATTCTTTAGTCTAAAGTGTGTACTAGTATTGTTCCTACTTGTATATTCTTTATTCTATAGTGTGTACTAGTATTGTTCCTACTTGTATATTCTTTAGTCTAAAGTGTGTACTAGTATTGTTCCCACTTGTATATTCTTTAGTCTAAAGTGTGTACTAGTATTGTTCCCACTTGTATATTCTTTAGTCTAAAGTGTGTACTAGTATTGTTCCTACTTGTATATTCTTTAGTCTAAAGTGTGTACTAGTATTGTTCCCACTTGTATATTCTTTAGTCTAAAATGTGTACTAGTATTGTTCCCACTTGTATATTCTTTAGTCTAAAGTGTGTACTAGTATTGTTCCCACTTGTATATTCTTTAGTCATTGTTCCCACTTGTATATTCTTTAGTCTAAAGTGTGTACTAGTATTGTTCCTACTTGTATATTCTTTAGTCTAAAGTGTGTACTAGTATTGTTCCCACTTGTATATTCTTTAGTCTAAAGTGTGTACTAGTATTGTTCCTACTTGTATATTCTTTAATCTTAAATGTGTACTAGTATTGTTCCTACTTGTATATTCTTTAGTCTAAAGTGTGTACTAGTATTGTTCCCACTTGTATATTCTTTAGTCTAAAGTGTGTACTAGTATTGTTCCTACTTGTATATTCTATAGTCTAAAGTGTGTATTAGTATTGTTCCTACTTGTAGGCCCGTGATCTAGATGACCCTGTGTACCTAGATGCCATTAACAGCTTGTTGATCAGCGGGGAGTACCCTCACCTGTTCTCTAATGATGAGATGGAAGGTCTACTAATGGCTATTGGCCCATCAATGAAGAGGGAGTTTCCCAGCATGTCTATAGACCCTATGAAATTCTTCATAGCCCGGGTCAGATGTAACCTACACATTATCATCTGTATACAGCCCGGTCACACATTGCTTAGAAGTGCCTCAAGGTAATACAGATACAAATATATACAGGTTCCAAGGTTATAAAGCTTTTGAGTTGAGTCAGTTATCGTTCTCAAGCATTTGATTGGTCAGATTTGAGCCTAGGCTCAAATCTAACCAATCAATTGCTTGAGAACGAAATCACACTCAGCTTAACCTTGAGAACTCAAACTCGCTCAACTCAAATTTCAAAGTTAAAACATGGCTTAGCCTGGTGTGGGTGAGTAGCTAAGCTATGGTTGTAACTTTGAAATATGGGTATTTTTCACTCAAGCCAGCTAGAGTTATCAAAAATTGAATTTAAGAAATACTGGTATATTTTTTAGGGGCTTAAGCGTGCTCAAGTTTTCAAGGTTTGACTGTAGCTGTATATTTCTATTTTAAATTGGAAAGTCAGTTTTAGAACTTTGATGGATGAAATGACCGTAGTCGTCATATGTTATGAAATACAATGTTTTAGAATTATTGAGCATGATATGTGTTACTTTGAAATGCAGCATTGTTTTAAGCAGCCATTTACTGACGAATTGCGGTGACATTTAAATACAGGCCACAGCTTTCTGTATTAAGCTGCTACCTTTTCTAAATACTATATTTGTATTTTTAGCTTGTCTGTTTCAAAGAAACTACAAGCTATTTTCATCACTCCGGTGTCTGCGTTAGTCATTGTCGTCCAACATCTTAACATTGGCAATAACTTTGAAACTACATGTGATACAGCTCAGTACAACTTGGGTCATGTCTGACAAAGGTCAAGGTCATTTAAAGGTAAAATAGGGAGAATTTAACATTGGCCATGACTAGGATAACAAAACAGATGAGCGTTGGCACCTGCATTCGGTGCTCTCGTCCTTCTAACAGTCACCTACTGCAAGTTTTTGCTGTATTAACCCATTAACCCATAGCCTTTTTTTCTAGTATTGAAGATAGGTGACCACTTAAAGCAGGTTGAAAGTAAAGCAGAATGCGCCTGAAGGCGCATTCTGCTTTTCTTTCATCCTGCTTTAAGCTACAATTTGCTAGGATATAGAAACTATTTCTTATGGAATATATTCATTACAGTATAAAGTGAAACTATTTTATTTCAGTGGAGGAATAAGTGAAAGTCGTAAAAAGTAGTATTTATGGGGTAATGTTTGTATTTCAGTCTCTACCCAGGCCTACTGAGCGGCTGTAACATCAGCTGGATGTGTGACTGGCCCCAGGAGGCCCTGCTTGGGGAGGCTTCATACTTCATCACCAAGAACCAGCTTACAGAGGAGTTTGAAGATCTCAGGTACGAACGCCATGATACTTGCCCTGGACTACACAGTGTTTAGCTCACCTATGCAAAGAATTGGAATACAGTAAAACTTCTCTATTGCAACCACTAAATTGTGTTAAATGTTATGCATTTACGACAGGTGACTGCTTAAAGCAAGATGACAGTAAAACAGAAAGCTCCTGTAGGAGCTTTCTGTTTAACTGTCACCTTGCTTTAAGCTGTCACCTATCTTTAAAACATTAATTATCCTTCGTCTTAATGGTCGTAATAGAGAGGTTTTACTGTACATGCCGTTGAACTAACACTTACATTGGCATTGTTTAATTCTTTGCATGCTGGGTAAGTTTTTCTTCTGCGATAATTGATGTCTACTACTGTTTTTAAAAAAAAGAATTTTTAAAACAGGATCAGAGTGTCATTCAGTTATGGTTTATCGAGATGATTCTAATGAGAAGTAGCATCATAGGATTTGGTACTGAAATATATAAGAAAATGTTGATTTGTTCAGTTTACTCCCGCTAATTTGACTGTGTTTATTTATTTGCAGTGAGAATATTACAACCTGTCTGGCTAACATACACAGTTTTATCCTTCGTGACTGTCGCCAGATGCCGTGGGCTGGAGACCTAAACCCTGAGATAAACTTGTCTACTGTGAAACAACACGAGAAGAAGAAAGATCAACTGAAGGTGACTAGCAGTAAAGTGCCAAACCTGCCCTACTCCAAGGTCATCCTGCATGAGAGAATCAGGTGAGTGATGTTCAACCAAACATAGTGTCTAGAAATTGTCTAATAATACAAAAAATGGCTCCTTGAGTCTACATAGGTGGACATTGACAAAGTATGTAGATCCTTGCCCCACGCTTAAATAGCATTTGAATTGAGTCTGAGTGTGTTCTCAAGAATTTGATTGGCCAGATTTGCGCCTAGGCTCAAATCTGAACAATCAAATGCTTGAGAATCATTTTTGACTCAACTCAAACGCATGGACCCTGATGGGACACTATGATTTAGGGCATCTCATCAGGGTGTGCACTGTTTGCTAGTATATGTTCTGGACAACTATGAACAAACAATGTGATGTCTTTAGATGATTATTATGTATCAATACTGAAATCTTCCAGCAAGCAGACATGCAGATAGTTCATTGCAATATACAGGCATAAATGTTCTGTGAAAAAGTATGGAAATCTCTGAAGAAGATGTGATGCTAAATGTAGATCAAAAGTTTTGCACAATGCTCCTCAAGGAGCCCTCTGATCAGGGTCTGCACTGTGTGCCATTTTGAAAGACATTTGACCAAAAAACCCTAAATAATCAAACATGGTCCTTTTTATTTGGACTAGACTATCATGAACTAAAATGTGAGAGTTGATTTTCAGAAATAACCATCGTACCCAGAACCTAGCTAAGAATGAGGTGTATGTGGGGCCGACCACCTTCAGGAGGTTCATGGAGTGCTTCAAATATCTCTACTCACTCAAGTCAAGGGAGAGAACTCACACAGTTGATATGCTCAAGTAAGTAACCAACAGTTATAATTCTTGCAATACAGTCAAAACTTGGTACTTTGAACTAGCTTAAATTAAGCTTACCAGTATTTCATAATTTTAATTTCAATAACTTGATCTTATTTAAGTTGAGCATACCCATATTTCATAGTTAAAACATGGTCTAGCCACGTTTTAACTTTGAAATATGGGTATATTTTTCAAACTAAAACAAGTTCAAATTATTGACTTTCGATTGTATATGTTTTACATAAGTGGTTATGATTCTGAAATGTTCATTGATCAGGTATATATAAAGTTCGCTGCAGGGCTGCCATTTCTCTGGATTTTTCCTAAGTCTTAGGATTTTTATCCTAGCAGATGGTAGCTTAAAACAGACTGAAAGCAAAGCAGAATGCGCCTTAAGGTGCATTCTGCTTTACTTTCAACCTGTTTTAAGCAGTCATGTGCCTTCAAAACATGAAACAGACTATGGGGTCAAGGTACAACTAGTAAAATTGCGTCTAAAAAATGGGAAATTTGAAATCTTAGGATTTTTATGATCAACTTATGGCAGCCCTGTAGCTGCAATTTAGAGGGGTATGTCAGCTCCTGGTTGTATATTTCAAGCATAATCTGTTGTAAAAGCAATTGTGATTCCTCAAAACATGTAACTGCTAAAGGAAGGGTGACAAATGTGCAATAAGAACCTATTGAAGTTTTCTGTTAAACTTTCCCTTTGCTTAAAACTAAAATTGCTTTTTACAAGATCATATTTTACAATATTTATCTAGATCGCAAAACAAGTGAAATTCTAACCTCATTGAAACAGTCCTTTACAACATATTCATTTTACTACGGTTTCTCTCTATTAGGAAAGTACTGGCCACACTTGACCAGACCAGGAATGATGCCAAGGTCATGAAGAAGGCTATCAAGAACACTACAGGCAAATTTGAGGATGCCAAGACAAAAACCGAGGAACTACTCATCAAGCTCACCTCAAAGGCCACAATACTGGAGAAACTGAAAGCCAAGATTGGCCTGAGTACATCTCTTGATGCCTATCTCCACCTGAACGAGATGGAAGCGGAGGTAGAGGAACAGGATGATCTCTTGAAACAAGGTAGGTAACTCTGAGCTTAAATAGGTCAGTGTTGTGCTAAGAAGCCACTTAAAGGATAAGGAATAAATTGTGCAGGTTAATCATTTGCAGCTCTCAAGACTAATTGAAGCTTAACCTGTCACTCCATAGATGCACCTTTTTACGTATTTAATCTATTCCTCTGCTCAAGAAAATAGTTACAATTTATACAGCAATGAATATGTATGATAAGAAATATTTACTATCTGCTAGCAGATGATAGCTTAACCCTTTCCCTCTGGAAGCGCCTTTTAGCACATTTAGTTTTATTCCTGGCACATTCTCCTTTACTTTCAACCTGCTTTAGGTAGTTACCTATTTTCAAAACTAGAAACAGGTTAAGGGGTAATGGGTTTAAGTTGGCTGAAAGTAAAGCAGAATGCACATTAAGGTGCATTCTGCTTTATTTTAAACCTGCTTTAAGTGATCGAATAACTTCAAATCTGGAAACAGTCTATGGTGTAAAGAGTAAATGCAGAAAAAAGCTCATCATGATCCAAACTGTTTTCAAAGATAACGAAAGTTTTGCCATTAGAGTGTAAAATGGTTCAAGAAGTGTAAGAACTCAAGATTTTTTACACTTTTCCATTTTAGAGGAATACGATGACTATGATCGTGAGTTTGACAAAATGAGGGAGGCCACCCTTAAAACTCGAGGCGTACAAGCCAGAGAGGAACTCATACAATCTCAGAAAAACGTAGAGGACTGTAGAAAACATCTCGACTACGCCAGGGAACAGGTTAGTACACACAGTGGTCTGTTAACCCACCACTCCCATAAGTATGCCTTTTTACGCCTTTAATTTATTCCTCCACTGAAGAAAATAGTTCCACTTTATACAGTTATAAATACGTTATCATAAGAAATATTTTCTGTATCATATCAGTTGGAAGCTTAACCCATTACCCCATAGACTGTTTCTAGTTTTGAAGACAGGTGACTACTGAAAGCAGGTTGAAAGTAAAGCAGAATGTGCCTTCCGGCACATTCTGCTTTACTTTCAGCCTGCTTTAAGATAACATCTGCAAGGATTTAGAAAATGTTTTTATGGTACATGTTCATGACTGTAAATTGGAACTATTTTCTAAAGAGGAGGAATAGATTTTAAATGTGCTAAAAGGTGCTTCCATGGGTTAAAGGGTTAAAACGGTCTGAGATAAAGCCAAGAAAGTGCATAGTTTTCACCAATGCAAACATTATAGACCACATTCAAAAGTCTTGTTTTTGTCTATATTGAGCAAATGAGATGGTAAAGTGTCTTAACCCATTACCCTATAGCCTGTTTCTAGTTTTGAAGATGGATAACCACTTAAAGCAGGTTGAAAGTACTATCAGCCTGCTTTAAGCTACCGTTTGCTAGGATATAGAAACTATTTCTTATGGCACATATTCATGAAAGTATTAAGTGGGACTAATTTCTCCAGTGGAGGAATAAATTTAGGGTGTAAAATGGTGTATTTATGGGAATAATGGGTAATCCGGTTAATTAAAGCAAGGTGAAATCTTGAATAGCGGGATTTACATTATTGGTAAAGGCAAAGAAGAGAACATGTTTTGTTGTATTTTTATTAGAAAAACATTGTGTTACCGATTTTCCATGAGCCATGAGTCTGGTTAACACATTGAACCCTTGGAACAAGTATACTTGTCTTTTACAAACAGTGTACCTGTAAAAAATACATTTGTCCTATGCAAACAGTTTAGACCTAGATCAGAAAGCTCCTAAAGAAGCCCTCTGACCAGGGTCTACACTATTTGTCATTTTGAAATACAGTCGAATACCGTTACCTCGAAGTTGAACGGACCGTGAAAAAATATCGACGTAGCCGAAGTTCGAGCTAATGGGAGTTTCTCATTTGAGATCTGTATCGTCATATCGAAGTTTTAACGTTATTCTTGATCCTAGTGTTTATTGACAGTTGATTGGTAATTGAAAATAAATGCGTAGGAAAGTAGAATCTGACAAAATCTTCAACTCATAATAAGGTGGTCAGTATTTTTAAAAGTAGAGAATCTACGCGTCTATTACATATGATATGCGGGAGCGAGTAAACAATTTTCGTATTTTAATACATTTGGTAGATCTACCTGATTTCATCAGCATAAACATCCAGCGCATGGGTGCTAACACAATTTTTATAACATAAAATTAGGTTTACACATTTCATCACACCAACACAGTGAACTGTTTACACTTCCGGTGACGCTCTGGAAGCGTTAGTTGTTTACATGTTTAATTTTCAAAAGGGTGTGTCCGACTTCGAAACGCCGGCAAATTATTTCGGCGTTTCAAACAGAAGCAGCGTGTTTGAACTGACTTAGATAAAAAATAAATCAGAAATGAAATGTAACTTTTGTTTGATCTCACTACACTTATTCGCCGTACGGCACCTTCAGTCTGCACTACAAAGAATTCTGTAGTCTGATTTAAACAGCGCAGCTATAATTGTCCAAGGTTTGACAGAATCGTCATAGAAAATATTTACGCAAACTTCGTAACCAAAGTTATTCGGGAATTCATTAATAATATTGATCCAGTGCAATTAAGATGGGATTATCTTTCGTGCTGATTAGTGCAATTTCGGACATGTTCACTCATTTGGTGCTACAATCAGTCACGGTGGCCGAGAGCCATTTTTCGCACCTCCATCCAATGTTTGCCGAATGTGCGATATGCGGTCACGGTGAAGCAGATATCGACGTAAGGGTGAGAAAAATTCTCTGGTTCTGAAAAATTACATCGACGTAACCGATAATATCGAGGAAACAATATCGAGCAAATGAGGGATTTACTATATAGATATAGAAGGAATTTGCCGGGACCGGTGAAAAATATCGACGTAAGCGGAGTATCGACGTATCGAATATCGAGGTAACTGTATTCGACTGTAGATTGCAAAAAATACTTTAAATACATGTATTTATGAACAGGTTAATTTTTATTTATTCAAAAAATGGAGCTGTCTATTAAAAGTTTCAGGGGTGAATGAGTAAGGCGAGATTTATGCTATCCTTTCAGACTAAGGGTCCTTACAGCAGGGCTGCCATAAGTTGATTATAAAAATCCTAAGATTTCAAATTTTCAATTTTTCAGACGCAATTTTTCTAATCGTACCTTGACCCCATAGGCTGTTTCTTGTTTGGAAGACACATGACGCCTAAAACAGGTTGAAAGTAAAGCAGAATGCGCCTTAAGGCGCATTTTGCTTTACTTTCAGCCTGTTTTAAGCTTCCATCTGCTAGAATAAAAAACCGAAGACTTAGGAAAAATCCGGAGAAATGGCAGCCCTGGTACAGATTTCTATATTTTTATCCACTGTACTGGGTAATAGTCTTCTTCTACAAACTGCTGTTCTAGCTGTGACCCAGGTGTAAACTCCTGACAATAACAGACAACTGTTCCCCCAGCTAGCCACGCCCCCCACCAGCTGTATGTCCCTACAGACAATATAGAATGGTCACACAGGGACAGTATGGCAAGGTCCACCCCCTTGTTCCTGTTGTAGCTGATCACTGTGTCATTAAACAGTAGATTTTCATGGCACCATCGTTTGTCATCAGAGACAACAACAAATGTCACATTTGATCTATAACGCATTCTGTAGAATCCGATGGCTCTGTTATAAAAATCTGAAATGAAAATTTGCAAAACTCGTAATTAATTTTTTTTTTAAATGTTCATACTTTTCCAGAGTATGCCCAACATTATACCAAATTTTTTTTGCAAAGCAAAATATAAAAAAAAATCTTTCCTAGCATTTCAAAGAAAAACAAAATGGCCAAATTTTGTCTTAAACAGGAAAGGATAGTAGCAACAACATTTTAAGGCATATCATTTAGAAAAAACTCAAGGCTCAAAAAAGACAATTTCTTGAAGAAGAAAGTTTACTTATTTCACAATGATGTCATATATTTATTTACCTTTATCATGGAAGGTAAACCATAAAAAAAATCAATAAAAAGAACTGTTTCCTCAGTGGAGGAATAAATTAAAGTTGAAAAAATGTGTATCTAATATATGAAGTACATGTAATGTGTTAACCCATAACCCCATAGCCTGTGTCTAGTTTTGTAGACAGGTGTCCACTTAAAGCAGGTTGAAAAGCAGGTGCATTCTGCTTTACTTTCAGTTTGCTTTAACGCATTACCCCATAAATACACCTTTTTACGAAACTAGTTTCAATTTATACAGTTATGAATATATATGATAAGAAATGTTTTCTATATTCTAGCAGATGGTAGCTTAAAGCAGGCTGAAAGTAAAGCAGAATGTGCCTTTAGGCACATTCTGCTTTACTTTCAGTCAGCTTTAAGTGGTCACCTATTTTCAAAACTAGAATCAGTCTATGGGGTAATGGGTTAAGCTAAAGTACAAATTTATGCTAGAATATGGAAAATATTTCTTATGATACATATTCATAACTGTAAAATGGTTGACCTATTTTCTTCCATGTAGTAATAAAAGGCATAAAAAGGTGTACTGTATTTATGGGGGAATGGGTTAAGCAGGAGAAGGGTCAAGTTGTCTTACCCATATCGGCTGTGTGTCTACCAAGCTTACGCTGATATCCAGAGATATAGTCCCCACGTCTCACATGTAATCCTACCTTCACCTGATTCTCAGGCACATTTTGAGCAAGGAACTCCTTTGCAGCTTTGGTAAAAAGAGGCTTGAATTTAAAAGTCTCTCTCACTTCCTTTTCAATATGACTGAAGATCTTATAAAACTGAAAATACCCATCAAGTGTCCAGTTGTGTCTCTGATCAATGGACTCCAGGTCAGAAGATCCAACTTGTTCCTTTTGTGTAAAAAAGTTAAAACTTGATGTGCCTATACGTCTGTAAAGTTTGGCTGGCAAATCAAACACTAAATCCAGTTCAGGAAAAGGCATAGAAAGAAAGGGCACCAGGTGTGTCTTGTTTGCAAGACCAAGTAAAACTGCCAGTTGAAACATCTGGTTACCTAGCTTTCCCTTGGGAGGCTTTATTGTGATAAATCCTGCTTGTTTTCCTTGTTTTGAAATATTTTTGATGGTCACACCATTAGTAGGAAAAGTTACTTTCTGACTGGGCTGTTTAATTTCACTGGCTTCAGTATTGTAGCTGTTATCTTTTCTCATAGTCTCCATTGTGAATTTCTGTAATACTTCTGTGGTTTTACCTGAAAAATTTAAAACTCCTGTTAAAAGTGGTCACTGAAAAGAAGATGAACTAGCAATATTTAATACAAATGGTTGCTTAAAAAACAGACAGCTTTTGCATTAACTAAGTGGCAATCTGTCTTCATATTATTTAATATGATAAGAGCTATATCTTACTGTTGATGAGTTAGCAACCATTAATACAAATGGCTGTACTACAAGACAAAGATAAAGCAGATAGCCCCATTAGGAGCTTTTGGATTTATCTTTTATATGTAGCATTAAGCAGCAATCTGCCTTCTACCCATTACTCCATAGTCCGATTCTTATTTTGAAGATATGTGACACCTTAAAGCAGGTTGAAAGTAAAGCAGAATGTGCCTTCAGGCACATTCTGCTTTACTTTCAGCCTGCTTTAAGATATTATCTACTAGAATATAGAAAATATTTCTTATGATTTTTATTTGTGGAAGTATAAACTTGAACTATTTTCTTCTGTAGAGGAATTAATTAAAGACGTAAAAATGTGAATTTATAAGATCCTTATGCTTCTTCAAAGAATGCACGCTTAGCACAAGGTCTACTGCAAAATTTTCATCTTGCAAGTTTATTTAATTGTAATTTCCTAAAAGTCATTGTACCATCTAGGTTGACGGTATTTCTTTTCACCATTTTTACCTTGGTCCCGTTGTAACCATCTGATTCCAAACTGGCTCGGAATAGCTTCAATAGGTAGATAGAAGAACAGGATAATGTTTCCAAACACACAAACAATGAGAATAACTTTGATGCTGTATATAACTTCTT
Source organism: Gari tellinella (assembly GCA_922989275.2). Classification (NCBI taxonomy): domain Eukaryota; kingdom Metazoa; phylum Mollusca; class Bivalvia; order Cardiida; family Psammobiidae; genus Gari; species Gari tellinella. The sequence continues at coordinate 60,005,470 of OV277860.1, read as the reverse complement.
GTTTAAACTTCATTATTACTAGTTTAGTAGATTGATTCTTTTCTTAAACAGTGTTTAACATTCAACATTACAACTAAACTTTCACTCCAAAACAATAGATCAAACCCGTTCTCTCGCAGAAATTTCTTTTCACACGTTAGCTAATGCCTTTGGAGACTCCTTTACCTGCTACTAGATTCTGTCCCAATAAATAACTTGATGGAACCTTTTACTTCATTCTTGCAAGTGGTTTATCAAAGCAGACTGAAAACAAGGCAGAAATTGCCCTATGGGAGATTTATGCTTTACTTTCCGTCTGCTTTAAGCAGCAACTTATCCAGAGCATTGAAACTCAGCTTTGATAGAATTTAGAAAGAGATAAAAGTAAGTGTTTGAAAGAAACACTTCAAGCCCTATTGCTAAAATGCAGTGAAGTGTAAAGGAGATCCATATATCTGTTCAGTCTTACAAATCAAAATCACAGTGTTAAGTAATTTGATAGGGCAGTTGGTTTGGTTTTAAAAACAGATAACATTTAGTTTTGAAGGCATTAACTCTTTCAACACCATGGACCTGTTTAAAATATACTCAATACATTTAAAAACAGTGTAGACCCAGATCAGAGGGCTCCTATAGGAGCCCTCTGATTAGGGTCTACATTGTTTTCTAATTAAGACAAGTATTTATTTAACTACCCAGAATTTCTAGTAGACTGGTTTGTGTTTTGGTAACTAAAAGATCCACAAGGGAACCTTATAACCCACAAGAGCTAGTTAGTGTTGAAAGCTTAAAGAATGCAATCAAACTTTTGTGTAGTAAACATTCTTTGAAGAAGAATGATACTCCCTTAACCCATTACTCCATAAATACACCTTTTTATGCTTCTAATTTATTCTTCCACTGAAGAAAATAGTTCCACTTCATACAGTTATGAATAATTATGATCTATAAAAGATAGTTTCTATTTTCTAGCAGATTGTAGCTTAAAGTAGGCTGAAAGTAAAGTAGAATGTGCTTGAAGGCGCATTCTGCTTTACTTTCAAGCTGCAGTTAGTGGCTCTCTGTCTACGTACTATATGGGGTTATGGGTTAAAACATGTGACTGCTTAATGCCAAACAGAAGTAGAGCAGAAAGCTATCCCCTTTCTACTTAACTGTCCATCCGCATTAATGTACCACCTATAGACAGCTGTGTTTGAAGCAGGTTAAACATTAGAACAAGAACAAAGTATATCAGGGTTCCAGATAAGGGAGTATTTCAAAAATTAAAATCTTTATTTCTGCTTTAAACCCTATGGTGTCACTACTCATTAGAATCGTCTCAAAAAGACGATTCTAATGAGTAGTAACACCATAGGATTTGGTGCTGAATTAAGTGAGAAAATGCTGGATTTGTTCAGTTTACTCCCCCTTATCTGGAACCCTGTATATGATACTATAAAGTAAAGATACTATAAACAATTTCTATTTATCACCCTCAATGAATATTTTTTGTGATGCTTATCTGATTACCCATAGCCTGTTTCTAATTTTAATTTTGAAGACAGGTGACCACTTAAAGCAGATTGGATGTAAAGCAGATTGCACCTTAAGGTGCAGTCTGCTTTACTTTTAGCCTGCTTTAAGTCACAATCTGCTAGAATATATAAAAATTCCTTATGATATATATTCATGACTGCATACATTGGAACTACATGTATTTTCCTCAGTGGAGGAAAACTTAAATGAGCAAAATGCTTATCTATGGAGTAATACTTATATGGAGGAATAGGTAGAGGCGGAGGAAATATTTTACACAGGTTTATTAACAGACTACCATATCAAATATTATATGGGGTTTGATCTGGATCAAAACTGTTTGCAAAAGTCTTCATCTTCATTCAAACTAAAAAAAGCAAACACACAAAGTCCAGGGCTGCCATATGTTGACATGAAAAAACCTTAGATTTCGAAATTTGCATTTTTCAATTGCGAATTTACGAATTGTACCTTTACCCTATAGCCTGTTTCTAGTTTTGTTGACACGTGACTACTTAAAGTAGGCTGGAAGTAAAGCAGAATGCACCTTATGGCGCATTCTGCTTTACTTTCAACCTGCTTTAAGCTACCATGTTCTAGATAAAAATCCAAAGATTTAGGAAAAATGCGAAGAAATGGCAGCTCTGAAAGTCCCAACAACTCAGTTTACTAATTAATTTATATATATTTCTAGGTTGTACACTGGAAGGGCAAAGTTGACAGGAATGTGATAGAGCGACTCCGTGCCTTCACCAGTCCGCCTGTCTTGGTGGGCCAGGTTATGGAGATGGTGATGATCTTGATTGGCAAGCGTCTGCCGTCACAGAGGCTCGATACCAAGGACTATGGAGGCAAGGATGACAACATGTCCAGCAGAATGTCATCAAGCTCCAGTGGGACCAAGGTCATCAAGAAATGTAAGCATCTAGGTGACTCTGATGTGATAACTAAGATAATCCATGCAAGTTTTAGATTGAAATAGATCAATAATTAACCCTTTACCCAATAACCTGTTTCTAGTTTTGAAAATAGTTGATTACTTAAAGCAGGCTGAAAGGTAAAGCAGAATGCGCCTTAAGGCACATTCTGCTTTACTTTCAGCCTGCTTTAAGCTACCACCTGCCAGAAAAAAATAGCTTATGATACATATTCACGACTGTTTAAATTGGAACTATTTTCTTCAGCGGAAGAATAAAGTGAATCCGCTAAAAGGCGCTTCTATGGGGGAAAGGGTTAAGTGTGCCTCTGAGATCAAAGATTGGGGGCATATTGTTTTAGGTCTGTTTGTCTGTGGTTCTGTTTGTGTGCCTGTCTGTCTGTCTACAATTTTAACTTTTTGATGTAGACTTAATATTTGGCTTGTGTACTCACCTCAAGAAGCCCTTGATTTCAGTGAAACTTTGGTCAGGTCAGACAGAGGTCAAGGTCATTTAGAGGTCAAATATGCTTAATTTATAATATTCACCATATTTTTAAATTACATGTCTTTGTGATAAAGATTTCATATTTGGCTTATGTACTCTATTTTAGAATCCCTCAAGTTCATTGCACCTTGAATAGTGTTAGTCAAATGTCAAGGTCATTTAGCGGTCAGGGTCACATCAGAGGGCATAGTCTTACACAAACATATCTTATTACATCATTAATACTATTATTGTACATGTTCTTACATAGAAATTGTTAAATCATAAGATTATGAGGAAAAAAAACATATAGGAGAAGGTATTGACTATGTGAGCTTTTCTAATCACTTAACCCATTACCACATAAATACACCTTTTTACGCCTTTAATTTATTCCTCCACTGAAGAAAATAGTTCCAATTTATAAAGTCATGATTATGTATCATAAGAAATAATTTCTATATTCTAGCAGATGATAGCTTAAAGCAGGTTGAAAGTAAAGCAGAATGCGCCTTAAGGCGCATTCTGCTTTACTTTCAACCTGCTTTAAGTGGTCACCTATTTTCAAAACTAGAAACAGGCTATTGGGTAAGGCAGTGGCTAGACGTCCGGAACCGGACGGCTAGCCCACCCTCACAGTGTAGGCTAGTCGTCCGGTTCCGGACGTCTAGCCTACACTGTGAGGGTGGGCTAGACGTCCGGAATAGATTTTCTTCAGAGAATATACTGCTTTATACGTGGGTTAATGCCTGGACATATACGGGAAACAACTATAAATCCATTTAACTATCAAAACCATCAATTAGAACGAAAAAAAAAATCACATTTGAAGGAATTAATGTCCCTTTTAATAAGTAGCTGAAGAGCGACGTTCGCGACCGCCATTTTAATTGATGGTTGACTTAGGTTTCTATGTACAGGTATGTACGCTCCGCTACGCTGACACTTTCGCACCTTGTCGCTATCATAACTGACTTGGTTTATCACACTTTCATCTTATATGTAAGAGAGATCTGGATCTAAACCATATGTATTGTAGTTTATATTACATGTAGGCAAATGTAAATCAAATATTCTGTCGAAGCATGGAGAAAGGACCTTTCTCCATGGTCGAAGTAATGATGCTTAATTACGCAAAGTGCGGGTAGCGAAACATCTGCATATATGTACGACCCGTGATATCCAAGATATATCAACCCATACACCATTTATATAACTTTCTTTGGAGCTAGCCATACCTTATCATTTAGTGGCCACTTAAGACAGGTATATATACCTATATAGACCAAATAAATGAGATGTTAGGACGGATTTTTTATTGAATGTAACGAGATATGATACAGGTGCTTGTACACGAAATAGATCGACACATTATCACATGTACGCTCGTATTTCGTTGTGTTCTGTTGCTTTGTTTGTAATTAATGCACGAAGAAGAGATTAATTTAATATACTAAAATAAGGGGTTAAAAGTTCAATAGTAAGTCATAATGATGATTAGGCTAATCATGTTGCCGAAAGTATTTTTAGTACAGATATTAACTTATTAATTGTCACGGCCGGTATCTCCGTGTTTCGTCACAGGCAGCAAACTGTTAACCCCTCGGAAGTAACTAAGCAAGCATCCATGCAAACAAAACCCATTATTAAGCATCGGCATAAGTTCTAAAGGGGTAGATCAACGGTTCTATTTACATATATGCAGATATTTCGCTACCCGCACTTTGCGTATTTAAGCATCGTTACTTCGACAGAATATTTGATTTACATTTGCCTACATGTAATATAAACTACAATACATATGGTTTAGATCCAGATCTCCCTTAAATATAAGATGAAAGTGTGATAAACCAAGTCAGTTATGATAGCGACAAGGTGCGAAAGTGTCAGCGGAGCGTACAGACCTGTACATAGATACCTAAGTCAACCATCAATTAAAATGGCGGTCGCGAACGTCGCTCTTCAGCTACTTATTAAAAGGGACATTAATTCCTTCAAATGTGATTTTTTTTGCGTTCTAATTGATGGTTTTGATAGTTAAATGGATTTATAGTTGTTTCCCGTATATATCCAGGCATTAACCCACGTATAAAGCAGTATATTCTCTGAAGAAAATCTATTCCGGACGTCTAGCCCACCCTCACAGTGTAGGCTAGACGTCCGGAACCGGACGACTAGCCTATACTGTGAGGGTGGGCTAGCCGTCCGGTTCCGGACGTCTAGCCACTGCCATTGGGTAATGGGTTAATCCTTTCAACACTGAACAATTGACGTTTGCCAAAAAATGTCATTATCTAAAAAAAAATCTCTCAAAAACAGGATCTCACTTACAAACAGTGAATCCTGATCAGATTCTACGTTTAGTAGGGCTTGCAAAGGTCTTATTTGAGTGTTGAAAAGATAAATTAAGTAGCAGCTACTGTGTTTCTTTGCAGACTCAGATGATCGTACTGCCCCGCCATGTAAGAATCTTTATGTGTAAAACAGTAGATCAGTACATGTATGGTGCGATTTTATAACATGCTTATAATTATAAATAAAAGCCCAACAATTCTATGGAAATAATGAGCAGCGAAAGCAAAGCCATTTAACTCATAGTATAAAGCAACAATACTTTAGGTATCAAGGTTATGGGTAAAATTATTATCAGAAAATAATGGCAAATAATACAAGTTGTATCAAGTAATAAAAAACGGTAATTGTCTTGTGACTATTTACCAGCTCATGCTTTATAAATACATTTGAACTCTTTCAACACTTAGTAACTCTTGTGGGTCATTAGGGTCCCTTGTGAATCTTCTTAAATACCGAAATATGAACCAGTCTGTTTTTAATTCTGGTAGCTTTAATAAATACTGTTCTAAACTAGCAAACAGTGCAGACCCTGATCAGAGGGCTTCTATAGGAGCCCTCTGATCTGGGTCTACACTGTTTGCAAATGTAATGAGTATATTTTAAACAGGTCCATGGTGTTGAAAAAAAGTCAAGTACACCTCTAAATATGGCAAAAGAAATGTATTGTGCCTCATAGCATCACAATATTTGCAATATTAACTACCTCTTGTTTGAAGCCCTGATGATTCCTAAGAGAATTCTGGTCATGTGTAACAAGCCATGTCTAGTATTTTTATAATTATGTTAATTGTTTATATCTGTGTCCATAAACAGCCACAAACGACCCACCAACAGATACCAAAGGTCTCTATGTCATATATGAAAAAGAATCACACACGTCCCAGGGTGAGATGGTGTGGGGTAGAAATTTCCCCTAAGTTTACCTGTATTAAAAGTCAAAACTGTGCATAGTGATCATTTAAAGAAGATGCATTGTAAGTTGTTCAGACAAGGCAAATGGTTACCTAATTAAGATATGTGGTTTGCTTAACCCATGACTCCATAAATACACCTTTTTACCCCCTTAATATTTATTTAGCATTTAGGAAGTAGTTTTGAACATGTAACACAGAAGGCATTTCCAGTATTTTTCAGATGGTGGCTTCAAGTAGGTTGAAAACAGATTGTCAACTAAAGTAGAATGTGCCTTAAAGCACACTCTGCTTTACTTTCAACCTGCTTTGAGTGGCCACATGCTTTCAAAACTAGAAACAGGGTATGGGGTAATAGTGGACCGACAAACATGTATGCATCGTCTTTGAATGATTTGCTTGACACCAGTTTGACTTTCAGTTTTTGTAGACATTGATAGATCTTCTCCCTGCCATTGGAAAAAAGACATTTCCTAGTATGCTTTTTGTGAAGAAGGTGAAAGGTTCAATTTTCAGTAGAAGCAAAACCTTAATAACTAAAGCAGGCCCATCTTGGAGTGTGAATATTCATGAATTAAGAAGCTCTTGGGTGTAGAAGTGTAGAGCAGCATAACATGGTGAAAGTCACACTGATTTTTCTCTTTACCATATAGCAACGCCTTTATAGCAAATTGCCTCTTTATGTCTTTACTTATTCCCAATAGAAATGCCTTTTCAAACTTTTATCCTATCCTGATAATTAGCTGTAATAGGAAAATGTTCCTACATTCCTGATAAATGACTGCTGAATTAGATTAGAAATAAAGCAGAAATCTCCCTTAAAAGTCACCTGTCCTAAACACAGTACATGTACAGAGTAACACACATCGTACTACATGTACCTTAAAACACTTAACAGTACTATACAAAATACAGTCGAACTTCGGTATCTCGAACTTGCTTAACTCGAACTATCCAATACTTTGACACATGAATTACATTGATTCATGTTCGGTTAAGTCGTACATACCCGTAGTTCAAAGTTAAAACATGGCTAAGCCAGGTTTCAACTTTAAGCTACGGGTATGTTCAACAAAGCCAACTTTGAGATGTCGAAGTTTGACTGTACCACAAAAACATTGAAATACTAAAATCCTGCTATTTTGAACATTCTATATAACAATCATTTATAGCATCAAAATCAGATGGTAGCTGAAAGCAAAATGATAGTAAAGCAGAAAGTTCCTGCTTTCTTAGGGCAGCCACAAGGCATTTTAAGTGGTCAATCATTTGAGCCAGGGTTTTCCATATTTAATATCAATGTTATTGTATATGAGATACAGTCCAACTTCGATATCTCAAACTCTTTTAACTCAAACTATCCGATAGTTCAACATATGAACTGCATTATTTCATGCTGGGTTAAGTAGAACATACCCATATTTCAAAGTTAAAACGTAGCGTAGCCACGTTTTAACTTTGAAATACGGGTATGTTCGACAAAACCGACTTTGAGATATCGAAGTTCGACTGTATTCCATATCTATAATTATCATAATGGTTGACAGGGTATAGCTGTAAAAACAACTTACTTTGCTTATTTGCTGAATGCTTTAGCGATACCAGAGGTGCTTAAAGGTTAGTGGTTCACCCGTATATATGCAGAGGACAATGTTATAAGGAACTTATACACCTGTATTAATGTTAGGCTTGCAGTGATTTTCTTTATTGTTTTTTGAGACACATCATGTGTGGTTGAGGTACCGTGTTTACTTGCTTAAAAAGTGCAGGACTTGGGGGATATATACAGTGTTCCCTCCCTACAACAGCTCTCCAAACACTGAATCCCTCCTTACAACGACCCTTGTCGCAGTTCCCTGAACAGGACAATTATGTCCAACCTATTCACGACTGCAATGTCGTCTGCTTAAAAGTGCCGTCTGCTGTTATTCTCAAAGTTACATAATGGACATTTTGAGAGAAAAAAATCTTAACTACGAGTGACAAACAGCTTGAATCCAGATCAGACGCCGTGTTACGCTGCGTCTGATCTGGATCCAAGCTGTATGCAAATGTCCCTCCCTATAACGTCTCCCTCCGAACAAAGCACACAATTGTTGTCTCCTGCTGGGTGTCGTTGTTGAGAGGGAACGCTGTATTTCAATAATTCTTCAATGGATTCTTTCCAGGTTTGGCTTGTAGCATCATCCATAAAAACACAAACAAATCTTGCTCAAGGTCAAGGTCATTTATTGGTCTCAGTATAAGTTTTGATGATTTGTTATAATTTAGTTTTCTATATTTGGACTGCAACATTATCTTGAGAACCTATTGCAAGTTCATACAAGACAGACCCTATAAGAAAACTGTACAGACTCGAATTTGTCCATTTAAAACCTCCTTGCTTTATATGAGGAATTTGTTGATGAAAATTACTGAGGTTTTAGAGTGAAAAGCAGTAAATACGGTATGATACAGTGGACATAGGTTTAGATTAGATGTGGTTGGATAGACATAGAATTTATTTCTGGTTCATGTATAATAAAGATATGTTGCTTTAACCTTAAGCACAATATGGGCAAGTTGAGATAACAGAGTGCAAACAGATTGGATCCAGATGATGCTGAGTAACTCAGCTCCTCATATGGATTCATACTTCCAAACAGAAATACTAAATCTGTAGATGACAAATTTGCAGGAAAAAAGTGTCTAAAAGTTATGGGTATTTAATATTCATTATGTCTCCTAAAAAAAATTGTTGGACTATTAGTGGTTAATAGAAATTTATAACATAGGATCTGTTATGAGTAGATGTTTAAGACAAGCTGATGTCAAACGAGTCTGGAATTGAAATGATTTTAAGCTCGCCAAGGCTCGCTTAATAACTTTTCTATTCTAGATGATTTAAACATCGGCGAGTGACAGATTCTTATTCTCACATAACCAACAAGTTTAAGCTATTTATCAAAGCAATAGGCATTTTTTGGAAACCTGGTGACGTCAAAACGCCTTTATAAATAGTGACGTTATAGTGACGTCATCAAATAGATCTCACACAATGTTGGAGACAAGGATATTCATGATTGTTGTTCCCTATAGAAAACAAGGGTAGTTATGTGAGAAAAAGTTACTTCTTTGAACCCTAAGTAAATTTGTCGTCAACAATAATTGTCATCCTATTTTAGAAAAAGTATCAGAATGTCAACACAGTTTTGATTCTGATGAGAAGCTGCGTATGCATTGTTTTATCTGAATCCAAACTGTATTGCCCCAGCATGCAAAGAGTTAAGATCACCTGATCAGGGCTCCAGATAAGAGGGAGTAAAAAGGGACAAATCCAACATTTTCTCACTTATGTTAGCACCAAATCCTATGGTGTTACTACTCATTAGAATCGTCTCTTCTAGACGATTCTAATGAGTAGTGACACCATAGGGTTTAAAGCAGAAATAAAATTTTTAGTTTTTTGAAATACTCCCCTTATCTGGAGCTCTGCCTGATTATTTGTTTATTTAGATTTAAAGTCATTGCTTTATATGGTTTTCAAGATTAATTTCCAAAAGTTACTGCTGTAAGAACAAAGCTTCTTGGTGGTTTGGGTGAACTGGACTACAGTAGAACCTCTCTATTACGACCGTTAAATTGTGTCAAATATTAGTTGTGTAAGACAAGTGGCTGCTTAAAGCAATGTAAAAGTGAAACAGAGAGTTCCTACAGGAGCTTTCTGTTTCACTTTCACATTGCTTTCAGCTGTCACCTGTCTTTTATACAGAGAATTAGCCTTCTTTTTAGCGGTCGTAATACTAAATAGAAAGGTTCTACTGTAGCTAGGCTGAAATGTGAGCCATTTTTTTGTTTTTTTTGCACAGTGGTATAAGGCTTCAATAACTAACTGTTCAGACTTCGTACAATTTCATATGGCTACTGGTACCTGAATACCTACCTGTTGGAATAGTAGACATTTTGTTTAACCCATTGCCCCATAAATATGCCTTTTTACAGTTTTAATTTATTCTTTCTCTGAAGAAAATAGTTCCACTCTATACAATCATGAATATGCACCATGAGAAATATTTTCTATAAATTATCGTAGTAGAAGGTGGCTGAAAGAAGACTAAAAGTAAAGCAGAATACATCTTAAGGCACATTCTGCTTTACTTTCAACCTGCTTTAAATGGGAACCTGTCTTCAAAACCAGAAACAGGCTTAATGGAGTAGCTAGTGGGATGAAATTTTAGACTGGAAACACATTCAACCCTAGCGATGAGTTACTGTATACTCGTCATTCACAAACATGTACCTGTGAAGATTACACTTGTCCTATGCAAACAGTGTAGACCATGATCAGAGGGCTCCTAAAGGATCCCTCTGATCAGGGTCAACACTGTTTGTTATTTTGAAATATAGTGTTAAAATCAATCCTAAATCATCAAAAATGGACTAGACTTATTTTGAAATTGGAATTGTTCAGTAAAAGTTTCAGGGGTGAATGAGTTAATAAGAATTAATTGTTACTCTGCTTTGGTTAAAAGAAAATTAATATAAACATGTTAATCATAATAAAACTAAATACAGGAAACCTTTATTAACTATCTATTAATTGAAAGTACCAGGGCCCATCTTGCGAAACTTTGTACGATCAAAACGGTCATAAGTCAAAACTTTAAAATAATCTAATTTTTATTTCTCCATCTAATCCTGTCTTGTTAAATCTCTTTGGAATCGTCTTTTCAAGACGATTCCAACGAGATGTCACAAGACAAGATTAGATGCGGAAATAAATAATGATTAAGAATTTTAGAAACTGACTTACAACAACATCAACAACATCATCATTACCTTTATTTCATCTCAGACAACAACATCAACAACATCATCATTACCTTTATTTCATCTCAGACAACAACAACATCAACAACATCATTACCTTTATTTCATCTCAGACACCAAAGTGCAACATGAATGTGTATATACATCAGTTTTGCAAAATACATGTAACAAAGTGACAATATTGGTCTTAGGATGTTTCATAAGATGGGCCCCTGGTGCTGTGCATGTACATGTATGTAACCTTTGTATAGCTTTAACTCTTTGCATGCTAGCGGCGGATATATCCACCACAGTGATTGCCTTTGCAAACAGTTTGGATCCAGATGAGACGCCGCGTAACGCGGCGTCTCATCAGGATCCAAACTGTTTGCCTTTCGCCCCTGAATTTAAAAGTCATTTTGAAAATGCTAATTTTAGAACAGTAGCAGACGACAAATGTTGCAGACGAAATAATTACCCAGCATGCAAAGAGTTAAGATTTCTGTTTTCATTTTTCTGTCATCAAATCTGCCTTTCACTGTATTTGATTGTATTGTATTTTTGTATTAATCAGCCAAGAAGGATGACACTGGACGTGTTGACAGGATGCAGTGGAAGGGAATGGTCAACACCATGAATGACTCGTCCAAGTTTGTCGACATGTTACACAACGTGTCCTGGGAGGACGGCCTACCAGAGGATGTGCTCAGAGGTAAACTTTAGCTTTCATGTTCTTTATTTTAACCCATTACCCCATAAATATGCATTTTTACACCTTTTATTTATTCCTCTAATGAAGAAAATTGCTCAACTTTATACAGTCATGAATGTGTAATGTAAGAAATATTTTCTATATCCTAGAAGATTGTAGCATAAAGCAGGCTGAAAGTAAAGCAGAATGTGCCTTAGGGCACTTTCTGCTTTACTTTCAATGTGCTTTAAGTGTTCACCTATCTCCAATACCATAATCAAGCTATGGGGTAAAGTTATACATCTTCTGTTAGCAGAGTATATTGACTTTTTAGAAAACAGTTTAGGCCTAGATCAGAAGTTGTTGAAAGATTTTTTCAAGGAGATGATATTGAACTAAAGATTTAAGAAAGACAACTTGTTTATCATTAGAATGGTTAATTGTGATGATGTTAGATATATATTGATTTATAACATAACAGACGGCATGAGATTGAATAACACCCGTTGTTTATTTGTCATATACAACTAGTTGTATAACTATGCAAATGAGGTACGCAAGGACGTCGTTTACTTATGACATCATTAAAATGCGTTCAATATTCAACGTCTTCATTCCTTCATGTACAAAAATATAGATTCAATTTACAGATTTTTTGTTTAATTAATCAATATTAGATCTACATGAAATTATTTATTAATTCATATAATAACTGAAACATTATACTAGTGAACAGAGTTAATTTGAACAACTTTTTTCCTGTATACTTTTTTCGCGCTTACATGAACCATTCACTTGAATTCAAAGACTGTGTTAAATAAGTGCTGAAAAACATGGAAACATCTTCTCTAGGTTATGTTATAAAATAAATATAACATTCGTGTTCATGATATATTTGATATATCAAACTCATCGTTTTAGAAAGCGATAAAAACTTGGCAAAGCCTCTTTTTAATCGTTTTCTTAAAGATTTGCTTAATAAATCCAATATATTATGAACAGTCCTGTAATATCCTATATGTATATTTTCAGCTGTTGAGAGCTACCTTTCCTCTGGTAAAGATGGTGAACTGGGTGTCACTGGAGAAGGCTCCTTGTTGGACAATGCTGCAGGTATATAGTTCTAACAGTTACAGTTAAACTGCTGTAAAACAACTACTCTTTGAACAAGCATGCAGTTTCCTAAAGAATGGCAAGCGTTTATGCAGAAAAAAGTAAAGCAGAAAGCTCTTTCAGGCAGGTTGACAAAATAGTATTGGATGGAGACATAAGGATTTCTATATGTAAGATGTTCACCTTAGCTTGAGCTTTGTTGTAGTATTAAAACTTTAATCAAATATTTTCTTGTAAATCAGGCTCTGAGGTTATAAAGCTTTGACTTGAGTCTAAGCTCGTTCCCAAGCATTTGATTGGTCAGATTTGAGCCCAGGCTCAAATCTGACCAATCAAATGCTTGTGAACACAATCAGACTCAACTATTACGCTTTATAACCTCGGAGCCAGGGCTCCAGATTAGGGCTAATCATCTTAACATTTCTAACATTTTCTCTCAAATTCCATCAACAAATCCTACGTTTTGACAACCATACTCATTAGAACTGTTGACGATTAGAACTTTGTCACAGTTCTTATGAGAAGTTTTATCATAGTACATGTGTTTAGTAGAGACAGAAGCATTTTAGAAGTTGAAAACCCAACTTATCTACAGCTCTGTATACAGGTATTGTTTGAATTGTTTGAAATATTATGTACTGTAGAAATCCTAAAAAAATCCTAAAAATTTGGAACTTCCTACGTAACTGCTGTAATTTTCCTCAAATTTGAACAAATCGCTTTTATCACAATATTTTGTAAAAAATATGCAAACTGAATTTCAAACTCTGATCAGACTGCTAAGGCCTATCTGTCCCAGTATTTAAAGTCATTATGGGTAATGTAAATAGAACTATTACAATGAAATATATGATTTTCTAAAAGATTGTACCCACTGTCTTTATCCTGTTTTATAAAAGTGTGACTATTTCACTACATATTAATATTGCAGAGCTGAACATTCATGCCAAGAAGCGTACTCCATCTCCGGACCACACCAAGGGTATTAGTATTGCTGCTGCCAAATATTCTAGTGAAGACTCTGCCACCTTGGTACAATACACTATAGCCATTGTAGAGTACACTCGTAGGTGTGGACCCCTCAAGTCTTCACTGGAGAGAATGCATGAGCTGGAGAGAGAGATTGAAGAAAATGACAGACTACAGAAAGAAAAAGAACAAGAGGTATGTATTGCTAAACTGTATGAATATTTTAATAATAGAACTGATATAGGCTATAATTTGGTGTATACTCTCATATTGTTGTGACAGATACTAGATGGGAAACTTGGTGTTACATTCAAACTTGTGTTAAAACAGTTATGAAAATTTCTTTAGTCAGATCACTGCTTAATGTAGAATAAAAGTAATACAGAAAGTTCCTATCTTTCATTTTTGAATTGTTTTTGTTCTGCATTAAGCATTTATTTGCGCAAAAGACTGCATTGTAACCATTGATATGCATTTTAACGCATTTGATATACGTCTACTTAAAAAAATAATTCTATTATCTGTCTTCAAATCTAGCAACAGGCCATAGAATAAAGCGTAAACACAAGTTTGAGTATATAGCGTTTCTTGTTTATATGTTTTCTTAGCTGTAATAAAGGTATTTATAGAACTAACAATAAGTGAAATTGTACAAGTTGTAAAGCAAGGCAAGTGGGAAAACTTTTAATGATCCCAATTTAACACAAACCTGCTGCAGAATTATATAATATGAAAATATAAGCTATCCAGTATTTAAGCTTTAAGTTTTCTATTTACACTATTATTTTATTGCAATACAGGGCTGCCATAAGTTGATCATAAAAACCCTACAATTTTAAATTTTTCAGACGCAATTTTACTAATCGTACCTTTACCCCATAGTCTGTTTCTTGTTTTTAAGACACATGACTGCTTAAAACAGGTTGGAAGTAGAGCAGAATGCACCTTTAGGCGCATTCTGCTTCACTTTCAGCCTGTTTGAAGCTAATATGCTAGGACAAAAATCTGAATACTTAGGAAAAATCCGGAGAAATGGCAGCCCTGGCAATACCTTAGTCTTGCTTGTACATGTACTTCTTTTGACAGGACAAGAAATCTTATTCTGTAGATTTTTTTGCATAATGTTTTCACCTAAAATGTTATTAAATAAACCACTTCCAAGGCTTATGAACCGATTGTCATCTATAACTTGTATTATCCTGTAGGCTGAAAATAGAGAACAAGAGGTAATAGACTGCTTTAATTCATGTCGTCATTGTCTTCACTATGTGATAGGTGTCACACGTTGTGTAGAGTGGTTTTAAGTGTGTGTTGCATGACCCATACCCCCACATGTGCTATCCATGTAATTCACAAGTCATGTTACCCATGTGTGATACAATGAAAAATAAATATCTTCAAAAATACTTCCATAGGAAGTGTGGAGACAGAAATAAATAGCAATATTTCTATCTCAGTACAATAGGTTGGAAATCATTTTCAAGCTACTGCATATACAATGTAGGCAGCAACCATGTACTGAGATAGAATAGTTGTTGCATAATGTATAATTTATGAATTATTTATTTTAAACTATCAAAGTCCAATATCCTGCAAAAAGGGTATAACATACACAAACAAGGTAGAGCCTGATGAGAGGTTGCAATGGTGGCTTCTCATGAGAGTCTTACCTCTTGGCTTATGTTTTATACACTGTAGGCTGTAATAAAATTTATAATAGCTGCATGACCATAAAGGTTTCTAATTGTCTGTATAGCACCCCTGTTAATGATACTGAAACTTTCCAACTAAGCACAGTGGAAGCTTTAATTGAAAATATCTTTGTGAAACTGGTAAAGAAATATATAACATTCATCATTTTTGTGCTAATAAAGTGTGTTTTGTGCTATTAGTACAGGTATTTCTTCTAGGCCTTATCTAAGTGTAGGAAGTATGTAATGAAAGTGAAATATGCAGCTTGAATTGATAATAGGATTTTTTCCTTTAGCTTTTGCTGGGAACGTAGGATGTGTTTTTTTGCAGTATTTGATGAGTTTTTCTGTCTGATACTGATGTTTTCGGGTGGTGGACTTCACAAATGCTTTAAACTTAATAGACATGATAGCTTTTGTCATAAAATGAAAATTAATGTATTCAATAATTCTTCTATACTAGTATATTGTGTATAAAAAGTAATTGTAACTAAGTCTTCATAAGAGCCCATTTCCACCACAATTTAGCTTTTTATGAGCAAAAGGACAGCAGACAATTTAACAATACAAATCAAGATTATTCAGCAGATTGGTGTACAATGTCTTGTGCAAGGTTTGCTATTCTGGGTCTAAACACTCTGCTTATAATGACAGTAATATATAGTAAAAAAATTACTTGAAAAAGCCTAACGGCGAAACGTCGGTGGATAAAGTATAAACTTAAGTTTGTGTTGGAGTTATGTTTTCTGATAAAAGATGACAATATGTATAGATCAGGGCTCCAGATAAGGGGAGTTTTTCAAAAACTTAAATGTTTATTACTTCATTAAACCCTATGGTGTGATGAGTTGTTAGAATAGTCTCGAAGAGACGATTCTAATGAGTAGTTACACCATAGGATTTGGTGCTGGCATGAAGGAGAAAATGATGGATTTGTTCAGTTTACTCCCACTTTTCTGAAGCCCTGACAGTTACATTAAACTCAAAGACTGAATCAACAATATATGAAACAAATGCAGTGGACACCTTCTTTGCCTGTCATAAGTAAACATATACATACATATATAATGTATTTAAGAAAATATTAGTGTGTTAGAAACATAAATGTTGTGTATGATTGTTTTACATTGTTGATAGACTCCTGTTCATAGAGTGAGGTTTGAACATGTTCCTTTGGTCCCTGTGGTAGAGGTAATGACTGTCATATACACATATCTCCCCACCCTTTACAGGGCTTCCATTTCTCCGGATTTTTCTTAAATCTTAGGATTTTTTTCTATAACATGGTAGCTTATAGCAGGCTGAAAGTAAAGCAGAATGCGCTATAAGGCGCATTCTGCTTTACTTCCAGCCTGTTTTAATTAGTCACATGTCAACAAAAATAGAAACAGGCTTTGGGGGTAAAGGTGCGATTCGTAAAGTCGCAATTGAAAAATGCATATTTCGAAATCTTAGGATTTTTCTTGTCAATTTATGGCAGCCCTGCCTTTATAGTATAATACAGATAAGGTACCACTATTATAACTGCTCAAATGAAGGTCTAATGGAAGCATTAAGTTGATAAAACTTTCCCCATAAAAAGCTCTTTAATTTACCCCTGATAGGGATGGCTTTTCATGCCCTTATTATGTCCTGTTAAATAGGCATAATAAATGATTTTCCTATCATGGTAGGGGATGCTTCGAGCAGGCTGAGAGTAAAGCAGAAAGCTCCTGAAGGGGCTTTCTGCTTTACTCTCAGCCTACTTTAAGCAACCATCTGCCATTAACACAGAAAACATGCAATGGGGTGGGGTTAAAGACAGTGCCATCTTGAAACATGATCAAAGTTAGGCAGAAAGCATATTGTTTTAAGTAGGCCTTTATTTTAGTGGTAGTAGTAGCAAGTAATTATTTTGTTTTGCATTTTGTATTATTTATAAGCTAAGCATGCTCCAATACATTTATAAGTTTAGATTGTGCCAACCTTTATCTTGCTTAATGTGGATGTCATCTTGTTTCATAACTGTTTGAATGGCAAATGCATGTAAAAATCACCTACTTATAGTGTTGACTAGTAAACATTCTAAAGTTTTAAAATCATATCTTTATTTGCATTAATGCAATTTGAAAGGTAAACAGTTTTATATCCTGAGTTAATCCCTGCCTGAGCTGGATCCAAAACTGTCTGCAAATATGTGTCAAATTGTCATCAACATTCTTAACCCAATACCCTGTTTCAGTATTGAAGATAGGTGACCACTTAAAGCAGGTTGAAAGTAAAGCAGGTTGAAAGTAATTCTGCTTTACTTCCAGCCTACTTTAAGCTACCATCTTCTAGGCTATAAGGAATATTTCTTATGGTACATTTTCATGGCTATATACAGTGGAGAATCTGTTATTCTTTCCCGTTTAAACGCAAACGTACGCAAACGCAAAACACTAAAACGTAGAAAAGTACAACTTTTGGACAATTCTGATAATTCATGTTTATCTTGGTGGCAAACAGTTTGGAGCCTGATCAGACACCGGGTTACCCGGCGTCTGATCTGGCTCCAAACTGTTTGCACTGCAAATAATAGTTTTAGCGTAAATGCGTTTATTAGGAAAGAATAACAGATTCTCCACTGTATAACAATTTGGAATTATTGTCTACAGTGGAGGAATTAATTAAATGCACTGAAAGGTGCTTATATGGGATAAAGGGTTAAAGTTTGCAAACATGTCTGATCTGGATATAAACTGTTTGTCACTAGGACAGGAAATCTTTAAAGGTGGAGAAGAAAATGTCGCTTTCAGAACTAAAGCAGATGGTATTTGAGCAGCTGACATTTAGTCAACTTTAATTTGAACTCTTTCAACACCAAGTAACTCTTGTGGGTTATTAGGTTCCCTTGTGAATCTTTTTAGTTATCATCAAAATTTCAACCAGGCTTCTTGGGTAATTCTGGGTAGTTTGATAAATACTGGTCTGAATTAGCAAACAGTGTAAACCCTGATCAGAGGGCTCCTATAGGAGCCCTCTGATCTGGGTTTACACTGTTTGCAAATGTAATCATATTTTAAACATGTCCATGGAGTTGAAAGAGTTATAGGATTAAACAGCATAGATGTCATATGAAGCCAGATGAGGCCTTTATCTGTAAGAACACATTTCATGTAGCCTGTCCATGCATGGCCCCTTAACCCTTTCAACACTTTGTATCTCTTGTTGGTTATTAGGTTCCCTTGTTTCTATTATTTGTTATCAAAACATGAACCAGTTACTTGGAATTCTGGTCAGTTTGATAAATACTGCTCTAAATTGGCAAACAGTGTAGACCCTGATCTGAGGGCTCCTATAGGACTCAGGAGCCCTTTAATCTGGGTCTACACTGTTTGCAAATGTTATGAGTATATTTTAAACAGGTCCATGGTGTTGAAAGTGTTAATGCAAGTTTTATTGTAGCTCATACATCCCAAAATATTCCATTTCTATTATGCATTTTTGAAAATCCCTTTCTAATTTGCATGCATATATTTTTTTATATCTTTTATATTATTCAAACCATTATTTCCCATGAATAATATTCCCACCATGATATATTTATATATTTATTAATGTATTCATTTCCCTGTATGCTGCTGATTAGTGAATATTATCCATACAATTGGTTGTGATAGCAAAGAACTTTTGGAGTTTAGATATGTGGGACCACCAGAAACTTGTTCTATAGCATATATTGATGAAAACAGTGTAGACCCAGATCAGACAGCTCCTCAAGGAGCTGTCTGATCAGGGTTTACACTGTTTTCTGAAAGGATCTGACTGACATGAGTCTGCACTATTTCTTTGTGAAATATTGCCATACTTTATTGTTCAGATGTTAGAGGTTTGTGATGGGCAGCATTTCATGTAGGAATATTAGCGAATATATGTATTACATGTCTGTGTAGCATACAGTAAAACCTCTCTTTAATGATCACTTAATTGTGTTAATTATTAGGTGTTTTAGACAGGAGATTGCTTAAAGCAAGGTGACAGTAAACAGTTTTACTGTCACCTTGATTAATAATAAAACAGTTTTACTGTCACCTTGATTAATAGTAAAACAGTTTTACTGTCACCTTGATTAATAGTAAAACAGTTTACTGTCACCTTGATTTATTCAGTTTAGCTTTCACCCGTCTTTTGTACAACCAATTAATTCAATCATTTTAATGACTGTAATATAGACGTTTACTGTATGAAATGGCAAGGATGTTTATTATGAAGATAACTTTTCCATCACCTAGGCTCTTAAGAAGCAGCAGGAGGTAAAGATTGATTTACAGTAACCCAGCTGTTGATTGCAATAAATAACATGATAAATAGCCCCTGTGTACAACAGCCGCTATATACAAGATGTTTGTAATCTCATATAAAGGTGACAGCTAAATGCAGGACAAAAGTATTGCACTAAGATCCTGCAGGAGCTTTCTGTATAACTTTGGTCATACATTAAGTCATTAACCCTTTACTCCATAGCCTGTTTCTAGTTTTGAAGACAGTTGAGCATTTAAAGCAGGTTGAAAGTATTGCAGAATGCGCCTAAAGGCGCATTCTGCTTTACTTTCAGCCTACTTTAAGTTACCATCTTCTAGACTAAAAAAATGTTTTCATATGATACATATTTATGACTTTATAAATTGGGACTATTTTTTCAGTGGAGGAATAAATAAAAGGTTTTAAACTGCTTATCTATGGAGTAACGGGTTAAGCTGTCATAAGGGATGAGGATGAAGCTGGATTACACAGGCTTTACTGTTAATGTGTTAGCTATTTTAAAATCTTTAACCCATTAATGCTTCAAGGAACACCATCATCAAGTCTTTGCCTGATCTTACAGAGCAACAGATAAGGGTAGTTTTTCAAAACTTAAAATCTTTATTTCTGAATTAAACCCTATGGTGTCACTACTCATTAGAATCGTCTCTTCGAGACGATTCTAATGAGTAGTAACACCATAGGATTTGGTACTGAAATGAGTGAATTAATGTTGGATTTGTTGAAATAACTACCTCTTATCTGGAGCCCTGTCTTAATAGCTGGGATTTCACTGTTTTGGTAGAAACGTTTTCAGTTAAATTGATATTGCATAACACTTTAAAGACTTTAGCGGAAAGGGGTTAGATATAGCTAATTGCATACAAGAGTAAGATTTATACATGCTGCATGTCAAAAATGTGTAATCTCCATGTTACATTTTAGACAGTTTAGTAAATAATTATATAAGCCTAAGAAGTTCCATACATTTTAAGTCTAGTTGTATAGTTGGTTATGATGAGCCTAGCACTGGTGAAGGAAAAATAGTCAAACTTGTTCAGTTAACACTACACCAAGATGCATAATTATTTGATATTTACTCACAAATGACTGTTTGATGAAGAGCAAAACTTTTACACAAAGCTCCTGCTGGAGCTTTCTGTATTACTTTTGCCCTACATTTGGCTGTCACAGCTTCTTTTTGGTTGATGCCTGATACAAGTTTGTCTACAATGCTGAGTTGAAAATATTGATGTTTTTGACTTAATTAACAAGGTGTGGAAAATGATTAAGTGTTTGCAGAAAGGTAGAAAAATGTTCAACATTTAATGTTTTAACGAAGGTTTTATGGTGGAATGAGTGGGGCGGGAAGAGCTTTAAAGTCAAATGTGTCTATTCGGCATGTGAAAAATTATTTTTGCAGAACAAAAGTTGCACATAAAGGTTCTGTATGAGCTTTCTGCATTACTTTGTGCAGCATAGAGCAGACCACTTTAAGGGATGATCAATGTTTTCTCTCTGAATGGCTTCTTAACCGAATGTTATGTGTGACTGATATTTGTATGTTTTTAACCCATTACCCCATAAATACCCCTTTTTACGCCTTTAATTTATGCAGCCCTGGAAGAAAATAGTACCTGTTTATACAGTTATGAATATGTACCAAAAGAAATATTTTCTGTATTCTAGCAGATCATAGCTTAAAGCCTTAAGGGGCATTCTGCTTTACTTACAACCTGCTTTAAGTAGTCAAATGTCTTCAAAACTAGAAAAAAGAACTATTGGGGTAAAGGGTTAACTGTAATTGATGAACTCTTTCAACTCTAAGTAACTCTTGTGGGTTATTAGGTTCCTTTGTGGACCATTTTAGTAACCAAAATATGAATCAGTCTTCTTGGAATTTTGGGTTACAAGTTTGATCAATACTGGTCTAAATTAGCAATTAGTGCAGACCCTGATCAGAGGGCTCCTAGACCCTGATCAGAGGGCTCCTATAGGAGCCTTCTGATCAGGGTCTACACTGTTTGCAAATGTAGTAAGTATATTTCAAACAGGTCCATGTTGTTGAAAGAGTTAGTAACTAACAGTTTTGTTTGACCTTTGCCAGAAAGGTTGTTCTCAATATTGCGTGTATTATTAAGTATATAAGAATTGATAGTGTTTCAATGAATAAACAGTTGAAAACTCGAAAAACTCGAACTAGCTTAAATAGAACTTGCTTGTATTTCGAAGTTCAAATGTGGCTTATCCATTTTTTAACTTTTATATACAGGTATGTTTGACTTCAGCAATGAAGTTATCAAAATTTGACATATTACAGGGCTCCAGATAAGAGGGAGTAAACTGAACAAATCCAACATTTTTTCAGATATTTTAGCAACAAATCCTATGGTGTCACTACTTAGAATCGTCTCTTCAAAGCGATTCTAATGTACCGGTAGTGACATCATAGGGTTTAATGCAAAAATAAAGATTTTAGTTTTCGAAATACTCACCTTATATGCAGCCATGATATGAATATGGGTAAGTTCGACCTAAGCTAGTTTGAAGTATTGAGTTTAGACTACATAAAAGTATTCACAGTACAGTAAAACCTCGCTATTACGACCACTAAATTTTGTTAATTATTAGGGTGTTTACGATAGGTGACCGCTTAAAGCAAGGTGACAGTGAAACAGAAAGCTCCTGTAGGAGCTTTCTGTTTCACTGTGACCTTGCTTTAAGCTGTCACCTGCCTATTATACACTCAATTAGCCTTCGTTTTAGTGGTCGTAATAGCGAGGTTTTACTGTATATCCTATTGAATATACAGGCTGCAAGGAAACTTGCTAGGAAACTGAAACTTAAAGTAGCAGGCATTGTGATCTCAGTGTTATCCAAGGTACCTGGTGATGTTCATATACTGTCAATCCTCTCTATAACAACCACTTAACCCATTCCCCCATAAATACACCCTTTAACGCCTTTAATTTATTCTTCCACTGAAGAAAATAATTCATCTTTATACTGTCATAATTATGTATCATAAGAAATATTTTCTATATTCTAGTAGATTGTAGCTTAAAGCAGGCTGAGAGTAAAGCAGAATGCGCCTTAAGGCGCATTCTGCTTTACTTTCAACCTGCTTTAAGTGGTCATATAGCTTCAATATTAGAAATAGACTATGGGGTAATGGGTTAAATGATGACATATTGGTTGAATAAAAGACAGGTCACAGCTTAAAGCAAGGTGACAGTAAAACGGAAAGCTCCTAAAGGAGCTTTCCGTTTTACTGTCACCTTGCTTTAAGCAGTCACCTGTAGTAAACATCTAATAATCAACACTATTTAGTGGTCGTGATAGAGAGGTTTTACTGAACTGTCAAACTTGTGTTCGGCAACTATTACATGTGGAAACATGGGCGTTCTCAGAGACTGGTGACTAATTAACCCATTACCCCATAAATATGCCTTTATATGCCTTTTATTTATTCTCCCTCTAAAGAAAAAAGCTCCATTTTTTAAAGTCATGAGTATGCACCATAAGAAATATTTTATATATCCTCGAAAATGGAAGCTTAAAGCAGGCTGAACGTAAAGCAGAATGTGCCTTAAGGCACATTCTGCTTTACTTTCAACCTGCTTTAAGTGATCACCAGTCTTGAACACTAGAAACAGGCTATGGGGTAATGGGTTAATGCAAGACAAATATAATATAGAAACCTCTGTTACCTATTACCCTATGGATTAAATATGCCTTTGATTTATTTCTCCACGGAGGAAAACAGTTCCACTTTATACTGTGACTCATTAATACACACCATAAGAAATAGTTTGGTATACCCTTACAGATAGTAGCGTAAAGCAGGTTTAAAGTAAAGCAGAATGTGCCTTAGGTGCATTATGCTTTACTTTCAACCTGCACCTTAATGATCACCAGTGTCTTCAAATCTATAAACAGGCTATGAGGTAAAAGGTGAGGAACTATCTGGCCTTGCTGTTACCTGTTTAGCCTCTGTATAGTTGCTTCACACAAGTTTGGTAGTAATTGTAGTTTTTCAGTTGAAAATTGTTGTGTCCGTTTTATAATGTGTTAATTTGTTTCAAGGTTGGAGTTAATCTATATAACTTGAAAGCTGTTTTATTTGTACACTGGTTGATTATTTGCCTATGTTGCTTGTATATTAGTTCCAGATCAAGGTCATATAGACAATGTTAAGGTCTATGCTGTTTGTATTTATAGTTGAATTGTTAATGTAAAGTGAAATAACTTGTCACATGGCTTCATGATTTTGAGCGCGTTTAATTTCTCAAATACTTTATAACCAAGCATCTGAGCAGGCTTCAAAATTTTACAACTCAGAAACAAATAAATCGTTAATTTTTGTTTAACAAAAATTTTATTTACTTTTTTTTTGTACTACATTTTACATTTAATTAATATTAATTTCAATTGCTTAACCCTTTACTCCATTGAAGCACCTTTAAGTGTTTTTAATTTATTCCTCAACTGAAGAAAATAGTTCCAGTTTGTACCATGATAAACATGTACCATAAGAAACATTTTTTTAATCATAGCTGATGTTAGCTTAAAGTAGATTGAAAGTAAAGCAGAATGTGCCTTAAGGCACATTCTGCTTTACTTTCAACCTGCTTTAAGTAGTCACCTACTTTCAATACAAGAAACAGGCTATGGAGTAAAGGATTAAATGTGAAATTAAAATGTCTATTGCTCAGTATTTTAAGTGATAATAATAAGGAGATTTTTCTTTGAACTTACAGTGGAGAAAATGTTATTCTTTCCCAACGCGGTTACGCTAAAACTATTATTTCAATTGCAAACATTTTGGAGCCAGATCAGTCGCCGGGTAACCCGGCGTTTGATCAGGCTCCAAACTGTTTGCCACTCAGCTTAATTTCAATTGTTAGAATTGTCGAAAAATTGTAATTTTCTATGTTTTAGTGTTTTGTGTTTGAGTTCGTTTGCGTTTAAACGGGAAAAAATAACATTAAATAAATAACAATTTTTCCACTGTAAGTGTATGATGTGTTTGCAGCCTGAGGCTGAAGCCTCCGAGGAGACAGCACTACCCGAAGAAGAGTATGAGGAAGAGGATCTACCCCGTATACAGGAGGAGGTCAACCAGCTACAACGAGAGTTTGACCTTGCCGTCGTAGAGAAACATAGTCTAGAAATGGAGCTCATCTCAATGAACGAGAGACTCAAGGCTGCAACAGAGATGGTCGACAGGTACTGTGAAATACATAAACAGTAAAACCTCTCTATTACCACCACTTAATTGTGTTAATTATCAGGCGTTTAAGGCAGGTGGCTGCTGAAAGCAAGGTTAATGTAAAACAGAAAGCTCCTGAAGGAGCTTTCTGTTTTACGTTCAGCTTGCTTTAAGCTATCACCTGTCCTTTGTGCCATCAGTTATTATTCTTTTTTAGTGGTTGTAATACTGTGTTTTACTGTGCTGTCAATTTATCAATTAGTATGAAAAAAGTTGTAATGATTGTAATAGCACTGTTTATGCAATCATAGATTAAGATTTTGTGTATTGAAATATTGTGCAATTTAATTTGATTTGTGGATGTTGAGAAATTGAATGAAGAAACATGGGCCTTGCAGGAATTTTCTTCATTATTATTTTTTATTTTTTTGCATAGATGAAAAAAGCATAACTGTTAAATGGCATTTGCATCTTCTAAAAAGTCACATAATACAGTATATGTTAGAGTTTATAAACTCTTTAGACATACAGTAAATTCGAATGCTCCCAAAGGAGTTTTTTTGCATTTGTTCTGCACCAAGTTGCCACATTTTTACATGCTTTAACTGGTTGCTTACCACACTTGACTGTATATCAGGGCTCTAGATAAGGGGAGTATTTTCAAAAACCAAAATCTTTATTTCTGCATTAAACCCTATTGTGTCACTACTCATTAGAACCGCCTCGAAGAGACGATTCTAATGAGTAGTAACACCAAAGGATTTGGTGTTGAAATGAGTGAAAAAAAAAGTTGGATTTGTTCAGTTAACTCCCTCTTATCTGGAGCCCTGTTTATGAACATTATGAACAACTTTCAGCCTGAGGTCTCAGGAGGGAGATTGGAAGCAGCATGTGAAGGACAATGATTGTAACGAGCTTCTCCTAGCCAACTGTATAGCAGCTTCTGCCTTCCTCACATACTGTGGTCCTCACAACGTGGACACCAGGTAATATATACCATCACTTCTGCTTAACCCTTTCAACCTTACAGCCCGCAGTAGAGAATACTCATAAAATATGCAAACAGTGTAGACTCTGATCAGAGGGCTCCTATAGGAGCCCTCTGATCAGTGCCTGCTTTGTTTGTTATTTTCATTGGTTTTTGTTGACATATCAAAATTACAACAGTAGACTGGTTCAAATTCCCTGTACTAAAAGAGTCCAAAAGGACAATAAATACCCGCAAGAGATATTTAGGGTGGAAAGGGATAAACATGCACTCACCTATATTAGAAGAAAAATATAAGTCTTGTATTTAAATCTGATGCCAAACCTGCAAGCCTGGCTTCACTTGCAAAAAGTTTTCTTTGAGATTAGGGAATTGCAGTTGTACAAAGATTGACTCGTATTTAGCCATTAAATTCTGCTCTTAGTTTAGAGATACAGGTGTCAAACAGTTTAGATCCAGATCAGACACCGCGTTACGCGGCGTCTGATCTGGATCCAAATTGTTTGCATAGTTCTGTTAGTGTTATAGAGCCTGGCAGAGAAAGGGTTTAAATCCTAAAATCACACTTGAAAATTTTGAAATATTAAGTTATTTTATGATCAACTTATGGCAGCCCTGCATTATGGGCAACACTTATCATCAAAGTATCAAATTAGCAATGTTTTACATTTAACTCTATTGCAAACTTGGTACATGTATATGCATGTTCCCAAAACAAAACCATATTTACACAATGCCATGTCTTATACATGTATTGCTGTAATCAATGAGATTTGTCATCTCCATACCCATATCTATGTCAAATCATTACTTGTCTGTTGTTCTCAATTTGTTGTCTTCAAGTAATTTTCTAAAGTCTTGATGTTTTATAATTATTTGGAATCATGACTGTTCTGCTGTTCTCAATTTGTTGTCTTCAAATTATTTCGAAAATTATTTCTAAATACTTGATGTTTCATTTATGTTATTTCAGGAAGCGTATGGGCGAGTTCTACATGCAAGTATGTGAACATCATGGGATGCCACTACCTAAGAAGGCCCTATTCCGGAACTACACCATGGTGGAATTCCTATACACACCGGTATGTCACTTTTTGTCCATGGGTGTTCAAAAATCTAATTCTATGCACTGGATTTCTCTTTGCCCTGTACCCCATAGCTGTTTCTAGTTTTGAGGACAGGTGACCACTTAAAGCAGGTTGAAAGTAAAGCAGAATGTGCCTTAAGCAAGGCACATTCTGCTTTACTTTCAGCCTGCTTTAAGCTATCATCTTTCTTATGGTTCATATTTATGACTGTGTAAAGAGGAACTGATTTCTTCAATGGAGGCATATTTAAAATGTGTAAAAAGGCGTATTTTGGGGGTAATTTTGAAATGTCCATCAAGTCACGTTTAAGTTTCATATTTTCTCTACATCACAATCTATTTCCCTTTACAGCTGGACATCATGCATCTAGAGATCCTGAGACTGCCAATCACAAGCCTGATGTTAGAAAATGCCACATTCCTGATGCAAGAGGAGAGTATAACAGCCTGGCCCCTGATCTGTGACCCCACCAGCCGTATCATAGAGTGGCTCAGGTTCTACATGAAGGACAAGGGATTGGTGGAAGTCCGCTACACGGTAAGTAAATTTAAACCATTTAATCCTTTACTCCATAGCCTGTTTCTAATATTGAATATAGGTGACCACTTAAAGCAGGTTGAAAGTAAAGCAGAATGTGCCTCACGGCACATTCTGCTTTACTTTCAGCCTGCTTTAAGCTACCATCTGCTAGAATGTAGAAAAAATTGTTGTGATACATATTCACGACTATGAATAGGAACTAATTTTCTTCAGTGGAGTACTAAATGCAAAAAAATGTGTATCTTTTGAGTAATTGGTTAACCGTAGCTATTAATATACTTTTCATTTAAATGATTTATAGATAATAAATATACCAGTGAAGAGTATACTTGTCCTATACAAACAGTTTAGACCCAGATCAGAGAGCTCCTAAAGGAGCCCTCTGATCTGGGTCTACACTTTTTGTAATTGTTTTGCAATATATTGTAAAAACAACCCTAAATGGTCAATTATCCATTTCAGAATGAGTTAATGATTTAGGATCCTTCAGCATTATATTTCTCCTGCAGTATGCTAGCAGCTACTTCCTTCTTTATGTTAGGTGACCAGTTAATTTCAAATTTTGATACATACAATGTATATCTAAAGCACAGTGTCTTTATATTGCAAAATCTGATGTTTTCCAAATTGTGTTACAGGAATTGCGCTCACAACTAGAGAACTGTCTGGCTGATGGTAGCCCTCTATTGGTGACAGACTGTGACATCAACAAGCTGGCCAAGGACTCCAGGTTTAGATTTACCATCCAGAGATGCTCAGCCTTCATTAATGGCAAAAACAGATTCAAAGTCACGGTGAGAAACATTTCTGGTTTGAGCGCTATTCTGATAGAAAGTTTTGGTTCAGGCAGGGGCCCGTTTCATAAAACTTTGTACGACAAAAACGGTCGTACGTCAAAACTTTTAAATACATTTAATTTCTGATTTCTCTATCTAATCCTGTCTTGTGACATCTCTTTGGAATCGTCTTGAAAGACGATTCCAAAAAGATGTCACAAGACAGGATTAGATGGAGAAATAAGTAATAATTGAGACTTTTATAATCTGACTTACGACAACATTTGTCGTATGAAGTTTTATGAAACGGGCCCCAAATCTAGCTTCCTGGCTATCTGTTTACATGTAACATGCCTATATATAAATAAACATTCTTCTTTATGTATTTCATGTATATCTGTCTGTCTGTATTTCTATACTACACTAGCTGCTTCCTCTCAACAAAAACACCCAGTGGGAGACAAAGATTTTGTGTGTATTTCAGAGGGGGAGGGTGTTTATAGGGAGAGAATTAACCATAATGGTCTTTTTGTGCAAAGGAAGGAATTGCTGAATGGAAGGCCGTGGTAGGGAGGGAGCATTTTAATTTAATGTTCTATACTGCAGGTGGAGGACCATGAGGTGGAGTGTGACCCACGTTTCCGTCTCTACCTACACACTACTGTAGAGCCTCACATGGTACCCCAGCAGCTAGCTGCCTACGCCTCGGTCATGTACTTCCAACTAGTACGTAACTGTGTAGAGGAGGAGCTACTAGATAGGTTCATGGCTCATGAGAAGTCACGTCTAGAGGATGAACAGACAGCCCTCAGACAGGTAAGTGTCTTTGTCAGTGAAACTGTCAGCTAGTGAAGCAGGGGTCCATCTTCCGAAACCAGGGCTCCAGATAAGGGGGAGTAAGCTGAACAAATCCAACATTTTCTCTCTCAATTTAGCACCAAAACCTATTGCATAACTACCCATTAGAATCGTCTCTTCGAGCCGATTCTAATGAGTAGTGACACCATAGGGTTGAAAGCAGAAATAAAGATTTTAGTTTTTGAAATACTCCCCTTATATGGAGCCCTGCCAAACTTCGTAAGACAAATATTGTCATAGGTCAGATTCTAAAATTCTCAATTATGATTAATTTCTTCATCTATTCTTGTCGTGTGACACCTCTTTGGAATCGTCATGAAAAGGCAATTCCAAAAAGATGTCACAAGACAGGATTAGAAGGAGAAATCAGAAGTTATTTGTATTTTAAGGTTTTGACCTAGGACAGTTTCTTGCATACTACATTTAATTCAGATTCAATACAAACAGTGCAATGCTTCTGAAAGAGCACTTTGGTTCTCTTCCTGTAAATTTAAAGAGCCAATATAAGCATCTCTTTAGATACTACATGTAGTAGAAAAAAGAAAAGTGTAGAGTATATCTGTCTGGTTTGCCAATCACAGTTTAAAAGGATCAATCTGTTTTACTGTCACCTTGCTTTAAGCAGTCCCCTGTTTTTAATACAATTAATTAGCCTTTAAAGTTTTAGTGGTTGTAATAGAGAGGTTTTACTGTAACAATATTTACCATAGCATACTGTAATTGTTTAGGAGAGACAAGAGAACATGGAGTTCTTGGACAAACTGGAGAAACAGATGAGACATAATCTGTCTAGTGATGTGCGACTGATGAATGACCTGCAGGCCACCAAGAAACTAGCAGAGCTGAAGAAACAGTATGACGAAACAGTGGAAAGGTAGGATAGATTCCTTTGTACAAGTTAACCAAAATACTTGCTGTGCCCAGACACTGAACCTTTCTGGACTGCAAAAAGCATTGGGTTAATTTGGTTTATGAACACCATTTAATAGTATATGTCTTAACTCTTTCCTCCATGAAACTTTAAATGGACAATTCCAGTTTCCATTTTAGTCTAGCCCATTTCTGACTTTTAAGGGTTGTTTTTGTCAATGTTTGGCATTATGACAAACAGTGAAGACCCTGATCAGAGGGCTCCTTTTGGAGCCCTCTGATCTGGGTCTTCACTGTTTGCACAGGACAAGTGTACTATTCACATGTACACTGTTTGAAAAGGCCGCCTATATGGGACTAGGGTTCAAAGGGTTAAACAGTACCCATTTATACCAACATCAGCCAGAAACAGAAACATTCAATCTAGAGAGACAGATCAATGCTTAACCCTTTCCCACATAGCATATCTCTAGTCTAGTATTGAATATAGGTGTTCACTTAAAGCAGGTTGATAGTAAAGCAGAATGCGCCTTAAGCGCATTCTGCTTTACTTTCAGCCTGCTTTAAGCCATCATCTGCTAGAATATAGAAAATATTCCATATGATACATATTTATGGCTGTATAAATTGGAAGTATTTTCTTCAGTGAAGGAATAAACTTAATGCACTAAAAGGCGCTTCTATGGGGGAAGGGTTAAACCCTAGTCACACATATAAGCATGTTTTACAACAATGATTTTATGAAGAGTACACTTATCCAATGCAAACAGTGAATACCCAAAATCCTATGATCAGGATCTCACTGTTTGTCATATTGTAATACATTGACAAGACAACCTTAACTAGTTAAAAATGGAAAAGAATCAATTTTGGAAACTGGAATTGTCTGTTTAAAGTTTCAGAGAGGAAAGGGTAGATGAAAGGCAGAAGTACTGCAGAAAGCTCTTATTGGAGCTTTCTACTGCCCTTCTGCCCTGCATATC
Organism: Gari tellinella; assembly: GCA_922989275.2. Classification (NCBI taxonomy): domain Eukaryota; kingdom Metazoa; phylum Mollusca; class Bivalvia; order Cardiida; family Psammobiidae; genus Gari; species Gari tellinella. Next base: position 59,974,474 of record OV277860.1, on the reverse strand, counting down.
CAGGAATCAGATACAGGTCCGTTTTAAAATATCTCCACACGTTTTCACTGAATAGTTTGTGAAAATAAATTTTATTACACATTTGTACATTACTAAATGTTTGTCCTACATTTATTACAGTCAAATGCGTGTTGAGATGAGCGAGAGTTCTATACTGAAGGCCCGAGATGGGTTCAGATCTATAGCCCAGCGGGCGGCTGTATGTTTTGATGTTACCCAGTATATGAGAGAAGTGAACCCGCTGTACCAGATCTCCTATAACAGATACCTCGACCTGTATGACGCTGCCATCAGCCACTCTGAGAGGTCTGCTGTTAAGGCTGTGTTGGAGAAGGTCACAAGTAATGCCTATCACTACACTGCTAGAGGACTGGTGGAGAGAGATAGGTTCATCTTTGCTCTGCTTCTAGCCATAGAGGTATGTAGAAATCCTGTCGGTAAATTAACCCATTGCCCAATAAATACACCTTTTTATGCCTTTATTTTATTCCTCGAAATAAGAATATAGTTCCAATTTATACAGTCATGAATATGTACTATAAAAAAATAGTTTTTATATCTTAGCAAATTGTAGCTTAAAGCAGGCTGAAAGTAAAGCAAAATGCGCCTTTAGGCACATTCTGGTTTACTTTCAACCTGCTATAAGTGGTTATTTGTCTTCTAAACTAGAAACTGGCTAAGGGTTATGGGTTAAGGAATAAACATTTTTTCTAAATCAGTGACTCCAAACAGTCAAAAAGATATAAGGAATAGCCTTCACCCTTTACCTTATAGAAGCGCCTTTTCGCGCTTTCCTTTAATCTTCCGCGGAAAAAAAAAATTCCAATCTATACAGTTATGAATATGTATCAGAAGGAATATTTTCTTAATTCTAGCCGGTGGTAGCTTAAAGCATGCTGAAAGTAAAGCAGAATGCACCCTATGACGCATTCTGCGTCATAGGGTGCATTCTGCTTTACTTTCAGCCTGCTTTAAGTGACCACCTATCTTCAAAACTAAAAGAAGGCTATTGGGTAAAAGGTTAAACTTCTCTCTCATAGAATTGCCTTTCAACACTTTAACCTATTGTGCTTGATACAAATGCATTATTTTTGTTTTTACCCCTTAAAGATTGCTAAAAGTAAAGCAAAAAGATCCTTTAGGAGATTTCTATTTTACTTACAGCATGCTTTAAGTAGTTGACCATCTTAAACACGGAAAACAAATTCTGAAGCAATGGATTATTCACTTGATATTTTTGACATTAGCTTTTCACCCTTTACCCCATAACCTGTTTCTAGTTTTGAAGATAGGCCACCACTTAAAGCAGGTTTAAAGCTAAGCAGAATGCGCCTTAAGGCACATTCTGCTTTACTTTCAGCCTGCTTTAATCTATTATCTGCTAATATTTCTTATGGTACATGTTCGTGACTGTATAAATTGGAACTATTCTCTTCAATGTAGGAATAAATTAAATGTGCTAATACCAGCTTCTATGGGGTAATGGGTTAAACTTTGAATAAACAGATGTTGTTTGATTTGACTTTGACCAGCATGATCTTCTGTTATAACACATCTAGTGTCTTTGCAACGTCCAATGCGTCGTTAAAGATTTGTTGCTTAAAGCAAGTTTGACTTCATTTATTATCTTGAACTTTCAATATCCAGATTGAGGATTCACTTGGTCGTATTGGTCCGGGAGAACGGGAGTTTATGGTGTCTCCAGACTTCAGCACCGTGGTCATGTTGTCACTGGGCCACATACAGCAGTCACAGGAGAACAAGATTGCCCAGACCAAGAAGCCATTTGATTGGATGACAGATGACCAGTTCCATAACTTACAAGTCCTCGCCACCCACTTTGAATGGTTCCAGGTATGAGGTTGTGTTCCTTTGTTGAGAGATAGAGTTTGATCTAACCAACTACAGTAAAACGTCTCAATTATGACCACTAAATTGTATCATTTATAGGGTGTCTAAAACAGGAGACTGCTTAACCCTTTACCTCATAGCCTTTTTCTAGTTTTGAAAATAGGTAACTGCTTAAAGCAGGTTGAAAGTAAAGCAGAATGTGCAGAAGGCACATTCTGCTTTACTTTCAGCCTGCATTAAGCTAAAATCTGCTAGGCTATATAAAATATTTGTAATGGTAATTGTTCATGAGGGTATAAACTGGAACTATTTTCTTCAGCGGAGGAATAAATTAAAAACGCTAAAAGTCGCTTCTATGGGGGAAAGGGTTAAAGCAAGATGACAGTAAGGACCTTTCTGTTTTACTGTTGCCTTGCTTTGAGCTGTTACCGCCCTCAAGTTGTCCAACACTCTATTATATTGCAACAAAAGCTTACTTGCATAGCAAAGAAGAAAAGGCATGGTATACCTTTCCTTTTTAAAAATGCTTCCATTTTACCTATTGTATTGGGTTGGAAAAGATCTTACAATATATTTGATTTGTCGATGAGTTTGTAGATTAAATTTCATATACCTTCATGTATACACTTTTAACCATTTATATTGTACATTATTGTCAATATCTGGGCAGTTGGCTGCTCAGAGCAGTGTGAAAATGACACAGAAATCAGCCCATCTGTTAGAATGAAAGAACAAATCTTAATTTTATAGTAGTAACATAGCTGAAGAATATGCACACGGTATACTTTTCACAGGAAATGTTTGATCGAATGCCAAAAGATGGTCGTGAGACTCAGTGGCGTAACCTGTGTGAGTCTGACAATGCTGAGACGATGCCACTACCAGACAAGATGGACGACGTCTACAAGCCAATGCAGAGATTGTGTGTGGTGAGAGCTGTCCGTAGTGATAAACTCATGCAGGTGGCTACAGTCTTTATCAACACGGTCCTTGGCAAGAAGTAAGTCGAACACATGTAGAGTCACTTAATTGATAATCCTGTCTGTGCTGGAAATCAGTATATATGTATTGCAAACAGTGTGGACCTTGATCAGAGGGCTCCAGATTGAGCCCTCTGATCAAGGTCTGCACTGTTTGCCTTTCTTTTATTTTTCTGACTTATTTTCTGATAACAGACAATAAGATCAACATAAATTGGGCATTTACAAATGTGGAATAATGTATATTGTTGTTGTTTGGTTTTGTTTTTGTTTGTATCAATAATAATATATATGAAATATTCAGCATAATAGATGGGGGAAAGAGTTCAAAGGTCACCATATCATCTGTTTAAAAAGTACTAGATACAGTCGAACTTCGTTATCTCGAACTCGCTTATTTCGAAATCTCGGATATCTCGATATAAATTTCTGGTCCCGAATTATTCCCTTCTTTATCTATATAGAAATATCACGTTTATCTCGATATTTCAGCTCGATTTTTTCTTATGTCGAAGTCAAAAGTGTGGTCCCTCGAACTCGAAGTTCTCTATTTTTACAATTCATGTCTCGATATCGCCGAGAATAATTATTGAAATCTTGAAAGAAAATTCTTTGGATTATCGATTTCACAGGTTTTCATGTGTTTGCGAGAATCACACCATGCAAACACAGGGTCGGGAGATGAAATAAACACCGGCGTTAATGTGACTGTGTCTCACTCTTAATTACAGGCAATTAAATAATCAGTTTTATCAAACACTTTTATATGCACTGTCATATTAAGCATCAGCGTTTTCATGTGTATTATAGCAAATGCGTACTTTCGTTTTGACAACGGCCGCCATTTTGCTTGAAATGTGCGTGTATCAGTAAGATTCAGTTACTCGTGAAAATCACACTTAATACCTATATCGCGATAATAACGCAGATAAAATGGGATTTTCTCGGTTGTAAGGTCAAGAAACAATAAAATGTAAATGAAAGCGAAAGAACAATGAAGTTGATATACAGTTTACAAGTTTAATTTCATTAATTGTTTGGCCGACATTGTTCGCGTACGTTATTATCTGGTACGAATCGCAGTTATGATTGTAAGCGTCTGTTGATGTATCAAAATGCAAAGGACTGTGATTTTAACGTCTGTGGTTATCTCTCCATTGCTATTAATATGGATTAGTCGACTTTGATAGTAACTTAGTTAAAAGTCAAAGTCAATCAGGTTAGTTTTCTAATTATTGCAAAATAATGAGCGACACTGCACATGCGCGAGTTCACTCATTGTTTGTTGTTAGTGCATCACACCTGTCAATCAACGCAGTGGGATGACACGCTGCGCGATGACAAGTCCACAGATGGTGATAATTGACACTGATTATCGATCTCTCTCAACAACTCGCATCTCGAAACTCGGTTATCTCGATATATTTATTTCAGTCCCCTGGACTTCGAGATAACGAAGTTCGACTGTATAATATTCTGATTAAGACTCTTAAATAAAAAATAAACAAAAAAAACAAACACTTTGATCTACATCATATGTAAATTATATAATCCTCCCTTTACTCCATAGGCTGTTTTCTAGTTTTGAAGATAGATGAACACTTAAAGCAGGTTGAAATTAATGCAGAATGAGCCTTAAGGCACATTCTGCTTTACTTTCTGCCTACTTAAACTACCTTTTGCTTGGCTAGAAAATATTCATATGTTGCATATTAATAACTATAAATACCGGATAGTTATAAATGTATAAAGTAGAACTAGCTTTTTCAGTGGAGGAATAATTTAAAGATGTTAAAAGGCATATCTATGGAGTAAAGGGTTAGACTATTTCTCAATAGAACACCTTAGTCTTGCTTTTGCCTCTATGTTCGACAAGACATCTAATTTCATTGAATACCTATTTTGTAAATTCCCGAGGTTTCATTCGCAAGAAAAAAGAAATTCTTGCTTCAGCAAAAGCTTGATTGAAATTTTTTAGATACTAGTTTTGTAAATTGTTACAAGATTTCATATTTGCCAGAAAAAAGATTTTTTTGCTTCTGCAAAGCTTGCTTGAAATTTTCTATTCATTGAATACTTGTTTTGTAAATTGTTACAAGATTTCATTTTGCCAGAAAAGGACTTCAGCAAAGCAAAGCTTGCTTAAAATTTTGTAAACATTTCCATATTGTGTGAGTCCTGTGTATAAAGAAAGTGTGTAAATTAATTGTAGTGCTTTGCCTGCCCCAACTGGCAGAAAGGGGTAAGTCCCTCGTGACACCACGACTTGTCACCTGTATAACTGAGAGGTTCTACTGTAAATCAGCTGTATAACTAATGATGCTTCATGTAGCTGCAGTACCGTAATTACACTAAGAATTGGGACAGACAGACCGGAGCAAACTGTGTAGACCCTGATCAGACTGCTCCGTAAGGAGCAGTCTGATCAGGGTTTTCACTGTTTGCCATTCAGGTTGCACCTTTCTGAACAAATAACTGTGTGATAAAAGTAGTTTGTTAAAATGTTGTGACAATTACAGCAGTTATACAGGGTGTCCCAATTTTTAGGATGTTTACGGTATTGATGATGTCACATAACATGTACTCTCTGATGACTGTACAGGACTCCAGATATAGGGGAGTAGTTCAAAAACTAACAGGCTTTATGTTTGCACCAAACGCTATGGTGTGACTCAGGGCTACCATAAGTTGACATAAAAAATCCTAAGATTTCCAAATTTGCATTTTTCAAGTGCGATTTTACGAATAGAACCTTTTCCCCATCGCCTGTTTCTAGTTTTGTTGACACGTGTCTGCTTAAAGCAGGCTGAAAGTAAAGCAGAATGCGCCTTAAGGCGCATTCTGCTTCACTTTCAGCCTGCTTTAAGCTACAATGTATCAGAAAAAAATCCAAAGATTTAGGAAGAATCCGGAAAACTGGCAGCCCTGGTGACTACTCATTAGTATATCTTTCGACCAAACCTTATAGTGCTATTACAGAATCGTCTTGAAACCAAACACTATAGTGTGACTCCTCAATGGAATTGCCTCTTTAATTCTAATGAGTAGTCACACAATAGGTTTAGTGTAGGCATAATGGAGAAAATACTGGACAGTTTTAGTAAACTCCCTTCTCATCTGGAGTCCTTGACTATAAGCATAATTATGACTATGCACTGACAGTGCTTGAAAACTGGCAATATTTACAAACTTTCAACATCTTTACTCTAGAATAGATCTTCTCTTTTGAAATCTTTTACTGTTGGAAATGTGTGTTTCTGACATTAATTTTGGAGACAGCTTTGATCAGCTTGGCCCAATATTTGATGGAACCAGATCTGGATCCCAGGTTATAAAACCTTTTGAGTTGTGTCTGAGATTGTTCTCAAGCATTTGATTGGTCAGATTTCAGATTTTGATCAAATCTGACCAATTTAATGCTTTTGAAGGATCTTAGACTTAACTCAAATGCTTTATAACCTTGGAACCTGATTTGGATCAAAACAAACCATCTTTCTTGTAAGGTTGTACAATTTGTTTTAAAAAAATCAATTATTGAAATTCAGCAGCAAAATATTTTCAATAGTTTTATTCAGGACTCAAAGCTTATATACAGTAACCATGGACTAATACGTTCCCCCTCTTCAATTACTTACAATATTGCAATTTCAGAATTTTGGAATATTTAGGATGACTTTTAAAAATATGCATTTCAGCTATTTTAACCCATTACCGCATAGCCTGTTTCTAGTATTGAAGATAGGTGACCACTTAAAGCAGGTTGAAAGTAAAGCAGAATGTGCCTTAAGGCACATTCTTCTTTACATTCAGCCTGCTTTAAGCTACAATCTGTTAGAATATAGAAATAGTTCTTATCATAAGTATTCATAACTGTATATTTGTCTTCAGTGGAGAAATAAATTGACGGCGTAAAAAAGTGTATTTATCGGGTAATGGGTTAAGTAAATAAATATAAGTAAAAAAGTTTCACAACAAAAGTCTTCAAGGACTGTCAGTGTTGCTTAGGTGGGGGAAGCAATATAAGAAGTTTGATTCTGTCTGCCACTGCCATTTTTGGTGTTTGTGTGATGCTTTGTTTTGCCATGGTAACAGTTGTGAAAGGCCTATATTATTGCTGATAATATATATCACATATGCTGCTGGCAGATGGGGTTGTATTTACTGATTGATTGACTATGAAATGGGTGATTTTTTTATGGATTGCAGATTTGGTGTGAGCGTTTTGAAAGTATTTTTTTTCTTTTCAGCAAATAGTATAGTCAGTTGCCATGGGCGACTGTTGCTGTTGATAAGCACATTTCTGTCAAATTTCAGGGCTCCAGATAAGAGGGAGTAAACTTATTTCAGCACCAAATCCTATGGTGTCACTACTCATTAGAATCGTCTTGAAGAGGGTTTAATGAATAAATAAAGATTTTAGCTTTTTAAATTCTCCCCTTATCTTGAGCTCTGATGTTTATATTACTTTTGTTTTCCAGTAAGAAAGTGAAATTTGCAATGAGACATGGGTAATTAGCGTCTATAGACCCCCAGTATACCAAAGCATTACCATGACAATTTCTTACAACACATAGTTTACAATTTATATAGAGAATACATTACAACCTAACCTGTGTAATATTTTTTATCTTGCAATGAACAGCCTTCTGTCTTTAACCCTTCTACCGCTATTAAAGTATATTGATGCTTTTTGAAAACAGTGTAGACCCTGATCAGACAGCTCCTGAAAGGTCAGGGTCTTCACTGTTTTCTTAAATTCTTATAGGACCTGTTTGACCTTGAGTCTGCACTCTTTCCTGTGTTTTTTACTTATTTTATTAGCTAATATAATAGTTAATATGATAGGTGTTTATATTGTGTGGAGTTCTACATATGAATATTTAGTGAGAGAGGGGTTGAAAATTATATGGCAAGAAGCAAACAGTGTAGACCCTGATCAGAGGGCAGCTGCCCTCTGATCAGGGTCTACACTGTTTGCATATGACAAGTGTACTTTTCACAGGTACACTGTTCAAAGGATTACTAAACACATGTTAGACTGTACATGTATATTTACACACATATTTAAAACATTTTCTATATTCAGTTTCTTCACCAATTCCCATTTTATTCTTCATTTTATCATTCAAATTTTCAAATACATGTACATTGTATCTCACTTTTTATATATTCAATATATTTATGCTCATATTTGTCTATTTTCCCACCATTTATATTTTTTGCAACCTTTTAATTATTGATCAGAATCAAAATGTCAAAAAGTTTCTTATAACCTATTGAGCCCTAATGATGAGTGTATGGGTCCTTTACAAACAGTGTACCTGTGAAAGGTACACTTGTCCTATGCAAACAGTGTAGACTCACACCGGAGGGCACTTACAAGAGCCCTCTCATCAGAGTCTGCACTATTTGTCAGTTTGCAATATGTTGTATAAACAACAACAGCCCTATATAGTAAAAAGATATATATATGGACTAAACTTAATTGAAAACTAGAATTGTCCATTTGAAGTTTCAGGGGTTAGTGAGGTAACAAAGGGCCCAATTAAATGTCAAAACAATTAACATGATTATGGTCTTTCATGATATTTTTGTTGCAAAATAAGTTCTGGAGTTTTTATATCAATTGTTAGTTACCTGTGATACCTAATTATATATCAGAAAGATATATATCAGATAAAAAACAGTAGATTTAGGTATCTAGGTAAATCATTGTAGGAAAGAAAAGTGTCATGGTTAAGCTTGTACTAGTTTCTTGTGAGAATTAACAAACAGAAAGCTCCGTTTGAGGCTATAGATTTGGACAATGTACCCAGTGTGATCAGGACTATAGTGTAGATACGCATGACAATTAGATCTATGCAACCCATTTCTTAAAATTTCCTTTGTCAATGAAAGTTTCTTGTCTCCTGCTGTAGAAAATCATAGGTCTCAGTCGTAGATTGAAGCATTATACTGTAAAACAGTGTATACTCATTACCCCATAGCCTGTTTCTAGTTTTGAAGAGAGATAACCACTTAAAGCAGGTTGAAAGTAAAGCAGAATGCGCCTGACGGCACATTTACTTTCAGCCTGCTTTAAGCTATCATCTGTTAGAATACAGATTTAATATTTCTGATGATACTTGTTTGTGACTGTATAAATTGGAACTATTTTCTTCATTGGAGGAATAGATCAAGGTGTATCTATGGGTTAATGGGTTAAGTAAAATTCTACGGTGTTTCATAAAACATCAGTCTTCATCTTTATTTTGTCAGCTGCATTACAGCAAAGAAATTGTGGATAACCTGTTCAGCAACTGCTGTTAACATGAAGATAATAAATAACATTTATTCTATTTTTGGGCTGAAAACATTTGGTTCCTCAAATACAAAAAAGATTTTATATTTTTCATCCTTTGAATTTTGAGGTCACGTTAGGACCAGACCTCAGTTTGCAGTCTTTTTTAGAAGACCAGGTGGTAGGGGAGGAGAGCCAAATGTGAAACTCTTGTTTTACAATTTTATCCTAATTAGTAAAACTACAGTACTGTGAATGGTGTACTTGGTAATTCATAGAATGAGTGAGAGAGTGCCAGCTATTGTCAGAGTGATGGTGGTAATACTAGTAACCCTTTCCTTCATATTGTACATTATAAAGCAAGATGAAAATAAGGCAGAAAGCTCCTGCTATAACCCTTTACTCCACAGCCTGTTTCTAGATTTGAAGAGAGGTGATCTGACTTAAAGCAGGCTGGAAATCAAGCAGAATGCATCTTAAGGCGCATTCTGCTTGACTTTCAGCCTGCTTTTACCTATCATCTGCTAGAATATCGACAATATTTCTTATGATGTATTTTCTTGAGTGAACAAATTGGAACTATTTTCTCAAGTGGAGGAATAAATTGAATGCGCTAAAAGATGCTTCTATGGAGGAAAGGGTTAAGCTACTTCTAGTATTTAGCACAATCTATGGACCATCGTATGAGTGAATTTATTAGGACACAGATTAGTCATCGGAATGTGTTCATGCAGAGGAAAGAGTAAAGGTGTCTTAAGGCGCTTATAAATGTGAAGGAAGGGATAGGAACATTATGTTAAGGTAGCAGGGCTGCCATTTCTCCAGATTTTTTCTTAAATTTTCGGATTTTTTTTCCAGTACATGGTAGCTTAAAGCAGGCTGAAAATAAAGCAGAATGTGCCTTAAGGGGCATTCTGCTTTACTTTCAGCCTGCTTTAAGTAGTCGCTCATCAACAAAACTAGAAACAGGCTTTGGGGTAAAGGTACGATTTCGTAAAATCGCATTTGAAAATTTGGAAATCTTAGGATTTTTCACGTCAACTTATGGCAGCCCTGAGGTATAGTGGTTCACAAGCTTTGTAAATATATCTGCTCACTTTCGCTAGTACCTCGGACGAGGCTATCCCAGAATGGTAAGCTCAGTGTGTGACAAATGCACCTTGTTAGATAGCCAATCAGGCTCTTAGAGTGATATGTGCACTATAAATAGATAGCCAATCAGATTGGAGTGTTAGATCATACAGGAAATGAATGCAAAGTTGATGTGGTACAATAAAGTCCTACTAGTACTATCACTGTCAGACCCAGTGCTTATAAAGAGTTTGAGTTGAGTCTTAGTGTGTTCTCAAGCATTTGATTGGTCAGATTTGAGCCTAGGCTCAAATCTGACCAATCAAATGCTTGAGAACAATTTCAACTCAGCTCAAACACTTTATAAGCATAGACCCTGTTCAGTTAATGCTAGTTTCCGGGGTCAATCGCAGAACCTGATTTACCGTTATTCTATTTTAAGCTGCCGCTATCTTGAACACAAAACTACAGTCTTTCTAAAGTAGATATGTGGCCAAGTAATTAAATGCAAAAAGCTTCAGCATTTAAGACAAATGACATCTAAAGACAAGATTTCTGCTTTACTTTGATCCTGGCATCAGCTGCAATGTTTCTATAACATCTCCAGTGAGCCTTCACTTGAACGGTCGTAATAGATGGACATTAATGTTTACATCAACATCTATTTATAGCATGTTTACACATATTCCATTTAAATATAGTCTAAATTATCACAAGTGAAATTGACAAAGTCATAACAGATTTAACAAATTATTAGAAATATTGTCAAATGGCATGTCATCTAATACTGCCAATAAACAATATGGCATGTCATCTAATACTGCAAATAAAGATATGGCATGTCATCTAATACTGCCAATAAAGATATTGGCATGTCATCTAATACTGCCAATAAAGGCAATGGCATGTCATCTAATACTGCCAATAAAGATATTGGCATGTCATCTAATACTGCCATTAAAGGCAATGGCATGTCATTGAATACTGCCAATAAAGATATGGCATGTCATCTAATACTGCCAATAAACAATATGGCATGTCATCAAACTCTTTCACATGGTTATGATCAGGGCTCCAGATAAGACTGAGTAAAACGAATAATTTCAAACTTTTCTGTTTTATGTTTTCACCAAATCATATGTGTTTTGAATACTGACACTAGAATCATGTCTTTGAGACGATTCTAATGAGTAGTATGTACAATGGAAATTCTCAAATTTGGGACACCTGGGTCCAAGGTTACAAAGCGTTTGAGCTGAGTCTGAGTGTTTTCTCAAGCATTTGATTGGTCAGATTTGATCCTAGGCTCAAATCTGACCAATCAAATGCTTGAGAACGACTTTAGACTCAACTGAAAAGCTTTATAACCTTGGACCCTTGTATAACTGCTGTAACTATCCTAGAATTTAAACTAATTGCTTTATTCACACAGTAATTTGTCCAAAAGGTGCAAATTGGATGGCAAACAGTGTTGACCATAATCAGACTGCTCCTTCTGGAGCATGCAGTCTGATTAGGGCCTACACTGTTTGTAACAGCCTGTCTGTCCCAATACTTAGAGTTATGAGGGTATTAACCCATTGTATGCTGGGGAATATTTGGCGGCCATTTTAAAATGTCGTCTGCAGCAGATAAATCTCAAATATTTGTAAAAGATTTTAGCAGTTTCTGATAGAATACTGAACTAGCTACAAACAATTTTGATCTCAGATCTGAGATAGAAACTGTTTGCCTAGAGGTACACCTAAAAGTGTATCCTGCATAAAATGGGTTAAAAGGGAGGTTGATGAAATTTAAAGGAGTAAGTCTTTGAAATACTTGTCTCATCTGTAGCTCTGATTATGTTATATTGAGAGTTGCCTACAATACCGTCCTAAAATTAACTGCCATATATATATCAATGCATGTGTGTGTGATATTGAAAACAATTAAAGTCTTCACATTCTCAAGCATGTATTAATTGTACCAGTACTATACCACTGTTAGCTGTATTTTCCTCAATGTCTCTATCTGATTTCTCCCCTTTAGATATGAAGATCTTCTTTCCTTATTACAATATTATTAGTAAACTTTATTGATTTCTTAGTTTGTTTTCAAATTACTGTAGATATAATTCCTACCCATTTTTCCAAGTTTCACTTATTATGTATAAAATTAAACTTGATAACTACATGTATTAGTTAACCCATTACCCCATAGACTGTTTCTAGTTTTGAAGACAGGTGAGCACTAAAAGTAGGTTGAAAGTAAAGCAGAATGCACCTTAAGGAACAGTCTGCTTTATTTATAACCTGCTTTAAGTTACCATCTGTTAGAATATAGAGAATATTTCTTGTGATACATATTCGTAACTGTATAAATTGGAACTATTTTCTTCAGTGGAGGAATAAATTAATGGCGTAAAAAGGCATATTTATGGGGTAATGGGTTAAAGAAACTTGGCAATCTTTAAAGACAGGTGATCACTTACTACAGGACAAAGAAATAGAGAAATCTCCTATAAAATGAGCTTTTTGCTTTAACTGTTCTGTAGTAGGCAGTCTCATGTCTTTATGTATACCAGTGTTCCTTCAAAAGTAAACGTTTACTGACACAGGTGCTACTGTAATTTTTTCTTAAGTCTTCTATCAAATTACTTAATCTAAGAAAAAGGCAATTGAAAATCAACACACGATCTCAGACTTGTTGTATTGACTGTAATTTTATTTTCCAACGCTTGGGTCAATCTGAATGATCTTCATCAGGGAATATACCAATTGTACTTATAACCAATCTATCAATTCAGATTTGCGTCTTTACAGGATAAATGTTCTTGGATGTATCATTTGTAATGTGTTTCTTTCCTCAGTTTAATATTTTATCAAAAGAGACTTACTACAGTGGAGAAAAACATTATTCTTTCCCGTTTAAATGCAAACGAAACATAAACGCATTGCAATAAAATTAACAAAATAACAGCTTTTTGACAAAACTGACCATTTATTTTGATCTGAGTGGCAAACAGTTTGGAGCCTGATCAGACGCCGGGTTACCCGGCGTCTGATCTGGCTCCAAACTGTTTGCAATGGAAATAATAGTTTTAGCGTAAACGCGTTTATTGGGAAAGAATAACATTTTCTCCCCTGGGAAAGAATAACATTTTCTCCCCTGTATACTTGTAGATGTTGAGAATAAAACTCAGAGTCAGTATTGCAAGATATTTATAAATTTACAAGAATAAACATTCGTTGGTCAAAGGGAAACTACATGTAGCTTCTGTTATCATATATGGCACTTAAAGCAGGTTGAAGGTAGAGCAGAATGTGCCTTAAGGCACATTCTGCTTTACTTCCAACCTGCTTTAAGCTACCATCTACTAGGATATACAAAATATTTCTTTTAGCGCATATTCATAATTGTATAACAGTGAACCGTTTGTACTTTCTTCGCTGCAGGAATAAATTAAAGGTATAAAAATGTGTATCTATGGAGTAATTGGTTAATTGTATTTTCTACAGGTATTTTGGTGATGTGAGTGTAGATCTACCAACCCTGCTGAAGCAGAGCTCTCCGATGGTTCCTATCATGTTGCTGTACAAGTTTGAGGCGGAGGTGGCCATTAAACTGTTCCTGGACTTTGCCAACAAGAAGCAGAACAAGACGCTGCAGCTGTCAATAACGGATAACAACCCTAACACTGAGAGGACTGCCAGAAAATACCTACAGAAAGCTATGGCAGAGGTAGGGTGAAATTGAATACACCGGGCCCCAAGGTTATAAAGAATTTGAGTTGAGTCTGAGATAGTTCTCAAACATTTGATTGGTCAGATTTGAGCTTTTGCTCAAGCCTTTAAGCTGAGTCTGAGATCTTTCTCAAGCATTTGAGTGGTCAGATTTGAGCTTTTGCTCAAACCTTTGAGTTGAGTCTGAGGTTTTTCTAAAGCATTTGATTGGTTAGATCTGAGCTGGTTTTAACGAATTTGAGCAAAGTCTGATACCATTCTCATTTAGCATTTGATTGATCAGATTTGAACTTTTGCTCAAATCTGACCAATCAAATGCTTAAGAACGATCTCAGACTCAACTCAAACTCTTCATAACCTTGGATTCGGGAATCCTGCAAACCTAGAAATATTCTTGTTAAATAAAGCCTAATCAAAACACTGAAATGTTGAGAAGATGGTTACTGAAAAGGGACAAAAATTACTAAATGACAAATCTTCAGTCCAAGAATCATTGTAACATTGAATAATCCCTTGTCATATTTCTATCATTGCTTGATAAAGTACCAAAGAAAACTGGCCTAGGGCTTATAAAGCTTTTGAGTTAATCTAAGTTCGTTCTCAAGCATTTGATTGTTCAGATTTGAGCCTAAGCTCAAATCTGACCAATCAAATGCTTGAGAACAATTCCAGACTCAACTCAAATGCTTTATAAACATATACTGTTGTCTCCTATTCTCGTGTGGCTAAGCCTTAGAATATATATAAGGCACATACTTTGCTTTTAAGAATTCTTCTTTGTGGCTTAAAAAGCAGTTGAAACTCCGAATAAAGTATAACATACATAAAAATAATAATAAAAAATAATATCTAGGTCATTTCTACGTTTGAATACACCTCCCTGCATGATCTGAATCAGTGAAATGTTTCTCGTATTCTCGTGCCTTCTGATTGGTTGTCAACGTTTGTTGCTATGGAGGGGGTAAACTCTTCAATTCAGATAAGTGTTTTTAGAGTGACTTTAAATCTATCATATGGACACTTTTTGTGTCTGTGGCATCAATTTTTGTTTGTTTATTTAGATTTAACTGTGCACTAGTATTAAATGAATTACAATATCCAACACGTTTTACATGTGAAATTTCGAAAAAAGATAACTCAAACCAAATTGATTTGTCCTTACAACATTTTCCAACATAGATTTATCAGAGGAAAAGAGTTGATATATTTCTGGATGTCAAGAGTGTCCATTTAATCTGTTTTTGTAAGACACGAGATTATGAGAAACCACGAGAATACGAGAATTGACGATAGACCCTGTTCCTGCGTCCTCAAACATCATGATGTGTCAATCAATCAAATCAGCGAATATCATTGTAATGTACGTGATGTTTTACATGACAGGGTTCCTGGGTGCTGCTACAGAATGCCCACAATGCACCTCACCTGCTGTTATTACTGGAGAGTATCCTTGAAGAGTTGTCCGCAGCCAGTCCTCCAGACAGTCAGTTCCGGGTGTGGATCTCGGCACAGTCACTGCCAGACGACCTTCCGGTCAGACTGCTGCAGAACTCCGTCAGAGCGATCATAGATACACCAAAGGTACGGGCAACATAGTATGTTGGAGCATTGTAGCATAACAAAATATTGCATGTCTAAAATATAGACGCATTGAATACAGACACAATCTTTGTTCGACAGTAATTCAAGCAGGATGATCTCTCAAAGCAAGTTACTGCTGAGTGCAATATATTTGTTAAAATCTACAGTCGAACTTCGAAACCTCGAACACCCTGGGGGCGTTAGAATTTGTTCGAGAAAAGGGTTGTTCGAGTTTCAGGTTGTATGAAGTTCGAAACTTCAAGTTCGACTTTGTACTGCGATGGAGACACACAGCTGGTGTGTTGGGTATATCAGAATAATGTGTACGTTTTAAACACAATAATTTGACAGATAACTAATTCGATCTCTAACATTAACATCATACACATAAATCTACATAAGGCAGAAATAGTTCGGTGTCTACTTGCTTATTATATGCATTTGCAATTAAAACGTACGTCAAAAACTACCGTTGTTTTCATTCATGGTCATTATATACCTAATGCACAACTAGCATAGAAATAATGATTATATACACATGAATAGAAAAACATAGATAATTAATATGCGCTGGTTACACTAAAAGAAAACGAGTCATATGTATATAAGTTGTTTTAAAATCGCTATGCTCGCATTATTATCGCTTGAAACGAGACATTTAGCAATATTTAAAAAGTTCACCGTTGTGCATTACGATTTCTGAACATTAAGTTAACTCCCTTTCAAAAGCACCAAAGTTTTTACCTCTCTTATTCTTACTTAAGAAATGTGTTTATTTTTCTCTTACTTTAATCAATAAACAATTCAGGTGATCACATTTCAAATAATTAAAGCAAACACACACTGATACATAAATTTGTGTAACGAGTGCTGATCTGACGAGGTGTGAAAATTTCACGCGCCGCCGGTGTAATTATTTCAATGACTCTGGGCTGAGAAACAGAGCCACACTCACTGGTGTGTATGTAGCTCTGATAAAGACTGACAAGACATGACAACTTTATATATGTTTAATATGGCCTGACTTGTACATATTGGCTTACAATGCATGTATACACTAAAACATTACTTAAGTTGTGGGGAATATGGCCATGGGTTGTTTTTATCAATACACTATTGAGCAGGAGGCAGTACCCCCGGTTCCACTTCATTATACATGACAGTTACCCTATAGAGACCATAAGCCATGCAGGTCCGGAGTTGCACTTACTTTCATGGACAATACCAGACCTGCTAGGCTCTAGCTATTGACCAGTCTTAGAATCCCTGGGCCAAATTCGAATATACTGTAGCGTTATATCCACAAGAAAAGGCTTCTGGCTGTACTATTGTAAACTGACCAAACCATCCATTACTATGAATTCCGAAGAGCTATGCCATAATTATAGATACTATTAAAATTCTGAAGGGTCGCTTTCCCAACAAACAGCTTTGTGGCGATTACTACTACGCAGGCAGGCAGGCATGCCACGTGACTACTTGGGCACCAAACAGTATGCTGAATACTTGTCTACGGGTCAAGAACTGTACTGCAATTCTTCAACTTTACCCTTGGACCATAATTATGCACCGGCAACCTCGGACAGCCGTGCTTTTACACCAAACAGACACCATACGCTGCTATTACCCGAACTGGACGGGTAATGTGCATACTAACTTATGAGCAGGCAACCCATATGCGCTGCAATTACCTACTTGGGCCACAGACAATACTAATCATGCTTATGCACAGGAGGCCTTGCCATTACACAAACCCTGGCTACTGACAGTGAGCGGCATGCTCGTATGTGAACAAGCCCGTCTGGCCTGCAACTTTACAACTCTGGCTACTAGCCATACACTGAACGCTCCTGCACGAGCATACCCACATGCGCTGCGAAATTTACAAATTTATTCTCGGACAATGCACAGCATGCTTATACTTGGACGGCACTTCGTGCCCTGCCATTAACTAAATGAGGCCAAGGTCCTTATGCAGCATACCTTAAAACTAACCAAGCAGTACTCACTGCTATTTTATATCTTGACCCGAGACCCTATGCCGAATACTCCTACTAGCCAAACGGACCACCATGTCGGTACATACATGTACTAACAGCCAAGTATGAATTCCTGCACCAGAAACAGACAGCTCATTGATCTATATTACTCCTGCCTTAAATTGAGATATGTAACCCTGTGACCAAAGTATTTGATTGCCTAGCCTCGAGTTGGGACATTGAATTATTATTGCTATTAACCCTTAATTGTGGAATAAAGACTGGCCCGTACCAACGACAAATTAACTTTTTTAACAATTGAATTGGGGTTTGTTTCGGACTGATGTAAAGGCATAGCCCCAGTCAGAAGCTTAGACCCAACCAATTGATTGTTTTTAGAAAACTAGCTATGTTGGTTCTTTCTCATACCACGAGGTGCCTCCGCTCGAACAAACAACTAAGATTACTCTAAAACAACCCATGACGTAGAAAGTCTTAACTTGTATTAGAGTTCTGATGACGATTGTAACTTAATGTTACCACTTATGTTCAAGCCCGAGCCAGGAGGAAAATAAGCGAAGGAGGTTTGCTTCAGTGAATTAAACAATGAAAGTGAGACCAGATATTTTTAAATTAAGCTAATAGCATTGATCGGTCTCTTCCGACTATCAATTATATTTACGAAGTCAAATACTAGTTAGACTGAGTGCCCAAGAAATGTGGATTATAAGCAAACTAGGCAATTGATTCCTACTACCCGATATTCCTCCTGGCTTGAACTTGCTGCTTATTGACTGAGCAATATTCACACTGAACTGCACTTATCACATGCTGGCAAACAGATCCAGCTTAACTTAGTTTAAACTGTCTTCATATTTCCTTTTGCTCTGAAGTAGCTGCTGAGCTGTTCTTTGACATAGCGTTACCATGGCCCTTGAAGCTCCTAGTTCCACTTGGATTTACTGTACAATATGGTTTGTGGCTGTATAGTTTGCCGCAGGAGCTTCCAGATATGGCCTAGAATAGAATAACTCGACAGCAGAAACCGTGTGAAGGCATACAAGTTTACATGTTACAAGTATTTGGCAAGGCTAATAGCTTAGGTTCAACAAAGGCATTGTTTTCCTAGTTTGTGTTCTTTGCAAAACGTTCTGGTCATCAATGCCTTTGCTTTACAAAATATTAAATAACAAACTGGGCATGGGTGGGTGGGATTCGTCTGAGCGATTAGCAAGAGAGCGAAAACACATGTGCTTGTCCCTTATATACCCGAGTGTAGGCCGGAAGTGACGATAAACGTGACTTGCTCTTTTAGGCGAGACTCTATACCTATCGTAACCAGGGACGCCAGCCCGTCGCGGAAATAAATTGTACCATTTTGATATGAAACCAAAATAATACTTATTATTTCAATGACTCTGGGCTGAGAAACAGAGCCACACTCACTGGTGTGTATGTAGCTCTGATAAAGACTGACAAGACATGACAACTTTATATATGTTTAATATGGCCTGACTTGTACATATTGGCTTACAATGCATGTATACACTAAAACATTACTTAAGTTGTGGGGAATATGGCCATGGGTTGTTTTTATCAATACACTATTGAGCAGGAGGCAGTACCCCCGGTTCCACTTCATTATACATGACAGTTACCCTATAGAGACCATAAGCCATGCAGGTCCGGAGTTCTCTCTTAAGCATATGTATGGATATGTAGCATGAATATAGTATTTTATTACGGCTTTTTCGCCACAATAAGGTTAAAAACCTTATCCCCCAAAAGACTTAATAAAAACAGGAATATTCCCTTGACCCACTGGGATCCATAGAATAGTTTGGGCAGGGTCAAAATTCCCGAGAACATTCCTGTTCTGTATACTGGGCTGAAGCTGTTGTAGGGAATTTGTTTCTGTTTATTAGACCCAGATTATCTCCCTTTGTATATAATGGATGTTTCTTGGCGCCGTTATGACCATTTGTGTGTTGTGGCGCTGTAAAGCCTAGATTGCCTAAAAGAAGTTTAAATTAAATTCAAGGCCGTGTCCCTTATGAAATCAAGGTAGAACTCCAGACCCACATCGCTCAAATGGATACCATCCCTGAAATAGAAGCCTGGAGTTTCAGGGGTGATATCCATTGACAAAATATGGTGTCTCCCATGGAGGCGCACCCGTTGTCGGCCAAAGTGGTTCACCCTTTTTAGTTTCTTTTTTAGTTGCTGGGCCGAATACGAGTGGCGCCCCCATGAGAGGCGGTCCAAAATGTCTACCCACACAAGGGTTGTTTGTGGGAAGGCTGTACTGATGTACGATACTTCTCTCTGGATGGCATTGAAGATTGTGGTAGTTTTTTGCCCCACAATATCATTACCACCCAGATGAATAAACACTATTTTTGGGGGTACATTTAAGGCCACGTTTACCTGTATAGTCCTCCTGAGACGGCTCCAAGTCAGGCCCCGCACGCCCCACCAGCCGATATGGGCATTCCCCGGCAGGTTGAGGTCCGGTTTCCCAGTTGACATAGCCCTGGAGCCGGCCCAGTGAGGGATTGAATCCCCAAGGATCCAGATATCTGCATTGTAAACAAATTTGATAAATAATTAACATGTAACGGGTGATTTCCTGCATTCAACGAATATAAAGTTTGCAAGCTTCTGACTGCCAGCGGCCCATGCGCATGATTGCAGCCATGGGTACTGCCTTGGCTGCCAGATCGGTTGCTCGACCTATTCTGAAAGAGTGGGTCTTAATATTATAAGTGCCAAAACCAGCTTTGCATGAACACTTGTATAGCAGAGCTGAAAACTGATATCTTGTAACAGGTAGTTTATTTGCGTGGCAGAACAAAGGCCCGTTGCCAGCTGGGCGAACTCCGAGAAATTTTTGGATAGCTCTAACTGGGCAGACTTGTGATTCCCTTTCAGCCGGTATTTTCAGTAATTTTGGAACGTTTGACTGGTTTGTTTTGTATCTACGCAGCCAGATACACAGGTATTGGCCGTCACTGGCCACCTGAATATCTGCTGCGTTTAACTGGTTAGACTGAGCGCCATTAGACGTCAGGACCAGCTCACTGACCCGGAACAATCCAAAGTAAGCGAGGGTCCAAACGGCTTCAAACAATGTTGCCTCATATGTGCTGGAGCAGATTGAATCCAGCTGCTTTATGATCTCAATAAGCATGTTGGATGTTACGGGTACGCGTGAGTCACTAGTTTTATTTATTCGGCTATAACCTAATAAAAGTTTCTTTACCAGGAAATGTTCCAAAATGTCTGGCCAGCCATGAGCATGATGGTAATAGTTTAAGCCAGCTATGTATGTTTTGATTGACTTTGCTGCAAGGCCCTTTTCGAAACAAAAGGCTATGAACCAAGCGATCTGTTGATAGCTGGCCGGCCAGGCACTTTGTAAGCTGTGACCTAACCTAAACGAATGGAAGACTTTCAATGCTGTATTGTACGCTTGAATTGTATTGGGCGCCAAGCTATTTTTAATCAAATGGACTGCTGAGGATTGAAGGCATTCCAAAGGCATTCTGGGATTGCTGCAGGCTCCCTGTCGGCGTCGGGGACTAATTTTCTGAACTTTGTTTCCTGAAAACGAGATAATGCATCACATGCCGAGTTGTTTATTCCTGGCAGGTGCTTGGCTCGGACAAGGATGTTAAGCTCTAGACACAGCATTGTAAGCCTCCTAACTAGACACATTACTCGTTCAGACTTACAAGTTAATGTATTTAAGACGCAAACTACTGCCTGGTTATCACACAGAAACTCTATCTTTTTGTTAGTGAGATTTTTGCCCCAAACTGTGATTGCCACTAAAATTGGAAAGAGCTCTAGCGCCGTAATATCCCTAGTAATTCCCTTAGCATGCCACTCGTCTGGCCACTGTCCTTGACACCAGTGTGTGCCAAATAACGCACCGAAGCCAAAACCTGATCCGCCCGCGCTATCCGAGAAAAGCTGCACGTCGCTATTTGAAAGCCAAAATCTGTCATGAAAGACGGAGATGCCGTTATGGTTTTTAAAGAAGTTTAGCCACATGTGCAGGTCCAATTTCATCTCTTTGCCTACCCTAACATGGTGATAAGATTTTGAAAGGCCACAAATGGCGTTAATAAGGCGTCTGCAAAAGGGCCTTCCTACTGGAATTGCTCTACAGCAAAAGTTCAATGAGCCTATAACCGATTGAATTTCCTTGAGAGTCGCTTTCTTTTTGCTAAGGATCGATCCTATTTTAGTGACTAGATCCTGAATCTTGTCTGGGGGGATTCTAACTTCCATTTTAATTGAATCCAGGACCAGGCCTAGGAACACGAGACACTCGACCGGTCCTTCGGTTTTGTCTTCAGCTAGCGGGACGCCTAATTCCTGCATAGTTTTAGTAAACAGATCCATGAGAGAACTGCATGCATCTGTCGTTCTGTCACCCCCTAAAAAATCATCCAAATAGTGCAACAACGATCCTGAATGCATTTTTTTCTTGACTGCAAATTCCAAAAATGAAGAGAATTTTTCGAATGTTTGGCAACTAACAGAGGCACCAAAAGGAAGAGATTTATCGAAATAAAATTTTTCATTGAAACATATCCCCAGGAGTTCGAAATCCAGAGGATTTATAGGCAACAGCCTAAAAGCATTTCTAATGTCCATTTTGAAAAGCTTACAGTTTTTACCCAAATCTTGGATCATATGTACTGCTTCATCGAAGCTGGTATACTTAACTGAGCAGAATTTGCGGTCAATACCTGAATTTATCGAGCTACCTTCTGGGTAAGACAGGTGATGGATCATCCTAAAATCTCCGTTTTTTTTGGGGACAAGACCAATTGGAGAAATCTGAAAGTTTGTCATGGGAATAGAATCAAAAGGACCTGCCATTCGACCAGCTGTTGTCTCTTTCCCTAACTTATCGTTTACCATGTCCGGGTTGCTCGCGACTGATTTTAGGTTCCCGCTCGTTTTGGGGCAACGAGGCCCCTCATAGTGGATTCTGAACCCAGTGCGAAACCCGTCCCTTAATATTTGAGCATCTTTATGACTGTACGATTCTAAATAGCGACACAAGGCCTTATATTCTACTGGTGTTGGGGCTAAACTTAACATGTCATGGCATTTGAGCGGCGGGCAACATTTAGAAACTTGGCTTCCTGAAGCCTCTGCTGAACCTCTGGCCCCTACCTCTGAAATTTGACTGGCTACCCCGACGAAAGGGTCTACTGTTACGGGGGGGTGTTTTAGGGTGGTCATTAGGTTTTGAAAAACAGTCCCTGGCGGAGTGTTGGCCTCCACACTCTGAGCAAGCATGCGCAAATTTGCAGTTTACCCAACCACAGTAGCCGTTGTTAAAGCCATTGCAAGGGGGCTGCGTTGGGAACCTAGCGTGGGGTGTGGAAAATGAGGACTGTGTCCTTGGCCGAGATGCCTGGCGCATTTGTACACAGCGACACCACAGGTCGTTGTTAATTTTAGACCAGGGTGCAGACGGGTCAATCGATCTCCTTAACCTAAACTGCTCGTCGTACTCCCGCCAGGTAGTCCCCCCTTGTCTATCAGCGCATTCCCGAATGAGCCACATGTACTGTAACAGTTCGTGAGTTTTGTTTGGATAGGTGGAGAGATAGACCGACGCATATATTAAAAATGCGTCTGTCCACCTCTCGATAGAATTAATTTTCTCCTTACATGTTTTTGTAAGCGTCTCGAGGCGCCCGTCAGCAGAGACCTGCAGGAAACCTACGCTCGTGATCTCTTTTAGCTCTAATGTCCCCTTCAGAAGCAACGCCAAGTTTACATACAGCCCCCCGCTAATTTGCTGCTTTAATGAGGATGGTAAATGAGACGCAATATCGTCGCTACTTACACGTAGCATTTCAGGCGTTTGCATGCCCGACAAGCTAACGGGGGCAGCCATTGCTCTTTCAGTGAAGGGTGTCACGTGGTCAGGGGCATTCGTGAAATAATTAGACTCGGCCCACGGAGCCGTTCCGCGTGGGGCCCGAATATTGTTTAGCGGGTTATCCCCAACCCTACAGTCATTAATGGCTGTAGTGTCATTGGTTTCCGCGAAACCACTTTCTGACAAAATTTGTGCGAAATCAATAGTGTTTGGGCCATTCGGCCCGATACCTGGATCATTCTGTAGTATTGCAGACTCTTCCGGCTCCTCAACTCTTGTCTGACTCCTTGTTCTTCTGGCAGCTGTTGTGGCAGGCTGGCGGCTAGCCGGAGCCTTACGCTTGACACCTTTGCCTCTCATCTTCTAACTTATAATATTAACTCGAGTTGTTGTTGATTCGTCTGAGCGATTAGCAAGAGAGCGAAAACACATGTGCTTGTCCCTTATATACCCGAGTGTAGGCCGGAAGTGACGATAAACGTGACTTGCTCTTTTAGGCGAGACTCTATACCTATCGTAACCAGGGACGCCAGCCCGTCGCGGAAATAAATTGTACCATTTTGATATGAAACCAAAATAATACTTATTATAACATGAAACAATGGGACCGAAACTGATCGTGTTGACATTTTGAGCATAAGGTGCGAACTATTGTTGACAGTTCGACCATTAGGTGTGAAATATAGAACAAACTGCTTCACAGGGACCGCACATGAGTTCGAGAATTCCAGCTTTCGGTGTTCGAGAATACAGAAGTAGAACAATAAGGATTATATAGAGAAAGGAACGGGACAGAGAAATGAGTTCGAGAATTCGATCGTGTTCTAGCTTTCAGAGTTCTAGCTTTCGAAGTTCGACTGTATATTGCACTTATGCTATATATAATATGGTTGTTTATGCTATATGTACAAATATATGGCAATAAAACATGTTTATACTAAACTGTTTAATGCAGCGTTATATATGGCAATATAACATGTTTAAACTAAACTGTTTAATGCAGGATAATATATGGCAATAAAACATGTTTATACTAAAACTGTTTAATGCAGGATAATATATGGCAATAAAACATGTTTAAACTTAACTGTTTAATGCAGGATAACATGGTGATAAAACCTATTTAAACTAAACTGTTTAATGCAGCATAATAGGAAAACAGAAAGCTCCTTTAGGTTTCCTTTTTATCCTGCATTAACTCATTCAACCCTAGTTACGAGAATACTCTTTATTTACAAATAATGAACCTGTGAAGAGTTTTCTTGCCCTGTGCAAACAGTGCAGACCCTGATCAGAGGGCTCTAATCAGAGTCTGCACTGTTTGTCAGTTTATGATTATATTGCTCAAACACCCCTAAATTGTCGAATATGGATTGGACTTAATTGGCAACTGGACTTGTTCATTAAAAGTTACAGGGGTGAATGAAGCAACAATCTGTGTTACAGTGCCAATCAGGTACTCTGCGGAATCATCACTCACTTCTATATGTTAAAAAACACAGTTTGTATTGTTGACAAATTTTTGGAATTGAACTTTGATTTATTTGGATTAGAGAGTTCAATTTGAACTTTGATTTATTTGGAATAGAGAGTTCAATTTGAACTTTAATTTATTTGGAATAGAGAGTTCAATTTGAACTTTGATTTATTTGGAATAGAGAGTTCAATTTGAACTTTAATTTATTTGGAATAGAGAGTTCAATTTGATTTATTTGGAATAGAGAGTTCAATTTGAACTTTAATTTATTTGGAATGAAAAGTTGAATTTGAACTTTGATTTACTTGGAATGAAAAGTTGAATTTGAAGTTTGATTTATTTGGAATGAAAAGTTGATTGATTCTTTGTTTGGTCATTTACTAGGTGATGAAGGACAGCCTGGTTCGCTCGTTCAGCTGGTTTGAGCCAGACATCTTGAGACAGTCAACACGTGCAGAGTGGCCGGTCATGCTACACAACCTGTGTTACCTACACGCAGCCGTCCAGCTCAGGACGAGGTTTGGGCACGGAGGATGGAACAGCCCAGCTGACTTCCATGCAATAGGCAATCAGGAGCTACAGGTAAAAATGTCACCCAAACCTCGATTTTACCTAGACCGTAACTCTTTCAACACCATGGACCTGTTTGAAATTAATATACTCATTACATTTGCAAACAGTGTAGACCGAGATCAGAGGACTCCTATAAGAGCCTTCTGATTTGGGTCTACACTGTTTGCTAAAAACACCAGCATTAATTATTAAACTACCCAGAATTCCAAGTAGACTTATTCATGTTTTGTTAACTAAGAGGATCCACAAGGGAACCGAATAACCCAAAATAGTTACCGGTACTTAGTGTTGAAAGAGTTAACATACTTTGAAAAAGATTCAGAATATAATATATGAAGAATGTCACCACGGACATAGGCATTTATTGAACACTGTCTTTTTTTTCTCACATAACTACCCCTGTTTTCTATAGCGAACAACGATCACGAATATCCTTGTCTCCAACATGTGTGAGATCAATTTGATGACGTCACTATAACATCACTATTTTTATAGCGTTTTGACGTCACCGGGGTTCAAAGCATATTGCTTTAAAAAATAGCTTAAAATCGTTGATTATGTGAGAAAAAGAATCTATCACTCATCGATGTTCTCAAACTCGTCTAGAATAGAAAAGTTATTAAGCTGGCCAAGGCTCACTTAATAACATTTCAATTCTAGACTTGTTTGAGATCAGCTTGTCTTAAGCATTGACTCATGACAGATCCAATATTTACCTGTAACATCTGTTTGTTGTCAACACACTATCATTGTTTTCCTTGCAGGAAGCACTATCGTTCATCACCACTGAGTTCAGGGACCAGATATCCTATGTGTCACCTGATGGTACCCAGCAACCAAGGATTACTTCATGGACTGGAATCAGATACATGCTCTCTGAGGTAAGGCACATAGTTTTGTTTTCTTTTTGTTGGAAAAGTCCATTGTTAAAATTGTTAATATTTGTAGACAGCTTTGATACAAATTGGCAAAGCAAGCAGTACTGACCTTGATCACATTACACTGAAAATGAAACTTTTAATGGACATTTCCAAAATATGTCCAGTCCATTTTTGACTATTTGGGGATGATTTTAACAATATATTTCAAAATTACAACCAGTGTAGACCCTGATCAGAGGGCTCCTTAAGGAGCCCTCTGATCAGGGTGTACACTGTTTGCACAGGACAAGTGTAATCCTCACTGGTACACTGTTTGTAAATGACGACTATACTCGTCACTAGGGTTAACGAAGGATAAAAGTAATGCTGTTATATATTACAGGTTATCTATGGCAGTTACTCTACAGATGTGTTTGACCAGCAAAGTCTAAGTGCTATGGTAGACTACTGGGTTTCCCCCACTGCCGTCAAGAAAGACTTTGAAGTGGCCAGGTGTAAGTTTACAAATTTAACATCTATAGTCAATACACGTTAAGCACATTTTGACATTGCAAACATTTGGATTTCAGATCAAACATCCAATATCTTGGCATCGAACCAAATCCAGACATTTTGCCATTTCATTTATGTTTCTTAAAATTAAACATTGTTTGCACTTATTAGTCAACAATATGACAAGATAAAGGTTATCATCTGTCTTTAGAGTTGTTTAAATTTTATAATTGTGGAACTGAGTATATACATCCTATGCAAACATTATAGACCCTGATAGGAAGATGTAATGAAAAATCAGCCGCCGCGGCCGGGAATTGAACCACGGGTCTCTGGATTGCCGGTCCAGCATTTAGGTTTAACCCATTACCCAATAAATATGCCTTTTTAAGCCTTTAATTTATTTCTCCATCAAGGAAAATAATTCCATTTTATACAGTCGTGAATATACTCCATAAGAAATATTTTCTATATCCAAGCAGCTTGTAACTTAAAGTAGGCTGAAAGTAAAGCAGAATGCGCCCTAAGGCGCATTCTGCTTTACTGTCAACCTGCTTTAAGTGGTCACCTATCTTCAATACCAGAAACAGGCTATGGGGTAATGGGTTAAACACTGATCTTTATTTCAGTGAAGTACCGTCATCCTGCAGCATTCTTCAACCCCAATGTCCGCCTCAGTGGACTAATCCAAGCCCTAGAAGGTATCAGCTACCATTACCTGGACGTGCCCGAGGGCTGCCATCTTCACCCGAACGTAGAGGTAAGAGTCAACCAAATGTTTACATTATTGAAATGTTGTGTCAGAAAAAGTATTTCAATGTGAAATTTGTCTTCCACTATTTAGGAAAATGTTTAGTGTTGTTCTGAACTTGAAACTTAAAAAAAGAATTGTTGTAAATAAAGTTTTCCAAGATAAGAATGATATATATTTAACCCTTTGAACCCTAGTCCCGCATATTGGCGTCTTTTGCAAACAGTGTACATTTGAATAGTACACTTGTCCTATGCAAAGGAGCCCTCTGATCAGGATCTTCACTGTTTGTCATATTGCTAAACATAGACAAAAACAACCCTTTAAAGTCAGAAATGGACTAGACTTAAATGGAAACTGGAATTGTCCATTTAAAGTTTCAGGGGGAAAAGAGTTAAGTAATACAGGTAACAAAACAATTTTTTCAGTGTTTCAGGCATATGGCTGCTTTTAAAGCAAGTTGGCATTTAAGCAGAGTACTCTTGTAGGATATTTCTGCTTTACTATCAATCTACCTTGATTTGCCATATGTTCTTAACAAAAACGAATTATTGTACAATATTAGAGTTGTAAAATGTTCTCATTGCATTTATACAATGTTTTGATCTTATGAATGATAAAAGCCATGAAAAAATAGCCTTCAGATATTGCAAACTCAGTAGACCCTGATCAAAAACGGGAATTAATCTGTAGGAATCTGGCTTAGATGTCGAATAAATTGATATCCAATCATGTTTAGAAATTCATTACGTGATTTAATTTCAGTAATATTTCTGTTGTATTTGAGTTGTTGTAAATGTAGATCTCCTTTCGTTATTGCTAAATATATGTTCCAAAGCATTCTATAAAGGGAGTTGAATGAACGGCAAAATTCTAATATGGTAATACGGTCAAAACTCAATACTGCTATCGCTTAACCCATTACCCGATAAATACACCTTTTTACGTCTCTAATTTATTCATCAACTTAAGAATATAGCTCCAATTTATACAGTCATGAATATGTATCATTAGAAATATATTCTACATTCTAGCAGGTGATAGCTTAAAGCAGGCTGAAAGTAAAGCAGAATGCGCCTTATGGTGCATTCTGCTTTACTCTCAACCTGCTTAAGTGGTCACCTGTTTCCAAACTAGAAATAGGCTATGGGGTAATGGGTAAATAGAACTAACAAGTATTTTGTCAGTTGAACTTTGATAAATCGATCTCACTTAACCCTTTCCCCAATAGAAGCGCCTTTTAGCACATTTGATTTCATGGCTGCCATTTCTCCGGATTTTTCCTAAATCTTCGGAATTTTTACCAGTACATGGTAGCTTAAAGCAAGCTGAAAGTAAAGCAGAATGCGCCTTAAGGCGCATTCTGCTTTACTTTTAACCTGCTTTAAGCATTACGTGTCTTAAAAACTAAAATCAGACTATAGTACATAGTTATTATTCTTTGAATTGGAACTATTTTCTTCAGTGGAGGAATAAATCACAGGGCTGCCAGAAATTGATAAAAAAATCCTAAGATATCAAAATTTTCAATTGTTTCAAGCAAGATCTTCCGAATTATACCTTTTACCCTTAGTCTGATTTTAGTTTTTAATTCGGAAGATCGCGATTGAAAATTTTGATATCTTAGGATTTTTTTTATCAATTTATGGCAGCCCTGTGATTTATTCCTCCACTAAAGAAAATAGTTCCAATTCAAAGAGTAATAACTATGTACCTTAAGAAATAGTTTCTATATTCTAGCAGATGGTAGCTTAAAGAAGGCTGAAAATAAAGCAGAATGCACCTTAAAGTGCATTCTGCTTTACTCTCAACCTGCTTTAAGTCATCACCCATCTTCAAAATAAGAAACAGACTATGGGGTAAAGGGTTAACCCATTACTCCATAGCCTATTTCAAGTTTTGAAGATAGGTGATTACTTAAAGCAGGTTGAAAGTAAAGCAGAATGCCCCTTTAGGACACATTCTGCTTTACTTTCAGCTTGCTTTAAGCTACCATCTTCTAGAATTTAGAAAATATTTCTTATGCCACATATCAATGATGGTATAAACTGGATCTATTTTCTTTAGTGGAGAAATAACTCACAGTCGTAAAAAGGCGTATTTATGGGGCAACGGGTTAAGTTAAGCATACCCACATTTCAAAGTTACAACATGCCTGTGACTCCTTTTAATAGTTGTCATGTTGTGTTTTGTTGTATGTCATACAGGAAGATCTGAGTTCAACAGCAAGTCATACAACCTCCATAGCTAACTGGGTTTAAGGCAAGTGTGTGCTTTAAATAAGATGAAAGTAAAGCAGAAAGCTCTTATAGGAGCTTTCTGCTTTACTTTCATCTTGTTTTAAGCTGTCACATGTAATCAAAAGCATCTTTGAATATTGATTTGTAGCTTTTATATGGAGGAATGCTACAATGGAAGAACTCTTTCAACACTAAGTAATTCTTGTGGGTTATTAGATTTCATTGTGGATCATTTTAGTTACCAAAACTTGAACCAGTCTACTTGGCATTCTGGGTAGTTTAATAAATACTGCTCTAAATTAGCAAATAGTGTAAACCCAGATCAGATGACTCCTGTAGGAACCCTCTGATCTGGGTCTACACTGTTTGTAAGACTTTTAGTGTTATGAGTATACTTTTAAACAGGTCCATGGTGTTGAAATAGTTAAATATTGCTGAACTCTGGTTTATCCTGCTGTTGTATTGTTATGTAGATAGTCCATGTTATATTTGCTATTAATTTTGCAGCTATCTCAAGTAAACTTTGTAAGTAGTGCCAATGTGAGGAACACCCACTATCCTGCTACCCCACCCTCCTTTACTGGTCTCCTCCCTCTGTCTGTACCCCGCCTAACCTCAGGGCTCCAGTTAAGGGGGGGGTTTCAAAAACTAAAATCTTTATTTCTCCTTTAAACACTATGGTGTCACTACTCATTAGAATCGTCTTGAAGAGACGATTCTAATGAGTAGTAACACCATAGGATTTGATGCTAAAATAAGTGAGAAAATGTTGGATTTGTTCAGTTTACTCCCTCTGCATGTACCCTACCTAACCTTCCCATGTTTATATACACAATGTACCCACAGTATGTATGATTATAGTAAAAACTGTGTTAAGCTGCCACTCAAGTATTGAATTACAGGGTTGCCATAAGTTGATAATAAAAATCCTAAGATTTCAATTTTTCAATTTTTCAGACGAAATTTTACTAACCGTACCATTACCCCATAGTCTTTTTAGCTCACCTGAGCCGAAGGCTCAAGGTGAGCTGTTGTGATCGCCCGCCGTCCGTCGTCCGTCTGTCCGTCTGTCCGTCTGTCCGTCCGTCCGTCTGTCCGTCTGTCCGTCCGTTCAAATTTACTTCAAGCGACAACTCCTCTGAAACCGCGAGTCTGAGGAAAAAACTAATTTGCTCACGGTGTTCCTTGGATGCTTCTCTACAGAAATTGTTAAAATGAAACTTTAAAGTGGACTACTTATTGAAATTTATTAAAAAAAGTGAAAAACTTTAAACAAGTTTTTTGTAAAAAACCACTGTTCCCACACCTTAGATATTGCATGAATAGTATCTTCTACTAAATCACTTTCAAAATTGTAAAAAATCAAAACCCTAGGATCAAATTTGACTCAACCCTGGCCATATCAGTGCTTTTTGATGCAGGTCTGACAGTAAAAACTCTCTAATGATCCGTTTTATACAGACGCATTGTATCTTCCAGGCTAAGAAGCTACCCTTATACTAAATGCAACATTTTTGCAAACAGTTTGGATCCAGGTCAGATGCCACATAATGCTGCATCTAATCTGGATCTAAACTATTTGCCACTCATTTACATATTTTCTTATATTTAGAAAATATAAGTTATTATTTTTTACATATTTCACATACAAACATTTGGAGCAGACAACAGTTCAGCATAATAATAGTCATTTCTCTCTGAGACCGTCTCCAATTGCATAACTGACCCATAGCTAGCTCTGAACTCAGGTCACTGAGATACATAACAGAAATGAAAGTGATGTCTGCTATTTTATGCTCAAGCACAACTTAGTTCGAGGCATATTACTTTTGGTCTGTCTGTTTGTTTGTTTGTGTTTTGTTTGTTTGTTTATCTTTCTGTCTATCAGTCCACAATTAATTCTTGGCCATAAACAGTATGGATCCAGGTCAGATGCCACATAATGCTGCTTCTAATCTGGATCCAAACTATTTGCCACTCATTTACATATAGTTTCTTATATTTAGAAAATGTAAATAATGATATTTATTAACCTATTAACCCATACATATTCTTTTTTATGTCTTTAATTTATTCTTCCACAGAAGAAAATATTTCACTTTATACAGTCATTGTTGTCTTTAACAATTGCTTCAAATGACATCTCCTCATATACCGCTGAAAAGATTTCAACCAAACTTTACACGAATGTTCCTTGGGTCAAGTTCTTTCAAAATTGTTCAAAGAATTAAAAACAATGTAGAACTCTGGTTGCCATGGCAACCAAGTGAAAAAATAAGGAAATCTTAAAAAAAATTCTTGTCTGAAACTACAAGGGCCAGATCTTAGACATTTGTCACATAGCATCATCTACAGGTCCTCTATCAAACTACAAACTATGCCCCTGGGGTCAAAATTGGCCCCGCCCAGGGGGTCACAGTTTAACATAGAGTTATATAGTGAAATTTTCAAATATCTTCTCCTCTGAAACTAATATGGCCAGAGCTTTGATATCTGGCTTGGTGACACTTTTAGATGTCCTATACCAATAAGGTTCAAATGGTTCTGGTCGATTGCATATCATCTACAGGTCCTCTATCAAGTTTGTACAAATTATGCCCCTGGGGTCAAAATTAGCCCCACTCCGGGGGTCACAGTTTTCATACGTCTTCTTTTCTGAAGCTAATATAGCCAGAGCTTTGATATTCGGCATGGTGTTACTTCTAGATGTCCTTTATCTATTTTGTTCAAATGGTTCCAGTCTGTTGCATATGTAGGTCACAGGAGCTAAAAATAGATTTTTTCAATGGAAACTTAATAAAAATCTTCTTGTCTAGAACCCTAGTACCCTGATCTTAGATATTTGGAACATAGCATCATCTACAGGTCCTCTATCAAGATTGTTCAAATTATGCCCCTCGGGTAAAAAATGACCCCGTCCTGGACTTAAATCATTATCTCCATTTTGATGTACAGCTATTCTCAGGTGAGCGACATATGCCCCATGGGGCTCTTGTTCTTGTTTTGAAGACACATGACTGCTTAAAACAGGTTGAAAGTGAAGCAGAATGCGCCTTATGGCGCATTCTGCTTTACTTTCAGCCTGTTTTAAGCTACGATCTGCTAGGATAAAAATCCGAATACTTAGGAAAAAACAGGAGAAATGGCAGCCCTGGAATTAACCCATTACTCTATTCATAAGACTTTATATTATGTCTTTAGTTTATTCCTTTAATGAAAAAAAAACCAGTTCCACTTTATAGTCATAAATATGTGTCTTAAGAAATACTTTCTATATCCAAGGAGATGGTAGCTTAAAGCAGACTGAAAGGTAAAGCAGAATGTGCATTCTGCTTTACTTTCCATCTGCTTTAAGTGGTCACCCATCTTCAAAGCTAGAAACAGGCTATGGAGTAATGGGTTAATTTCATCCGCAGAATTTCTGGAATTGGCTCAGTCTTCTATATGTTTTCTGCAACCTTATCAAAGCCTAAAACATATTGGATCCTGATCAGACCCAACTTTTTGTGAGACCTTGTCTGGATCTAAATTGTTTCCAAAGGCTTTCACTTCAAATTTTCATTGGTGAAAGGGTTTAACTCTTTGATCCCTAGTCACGCATATATGCGTCATTTGCAAACAGTGTACCTGTGAGGAGTACACTTGTCCTATGCAAACAGTGTAGACCCTGATCAGAGGGCTCCTTAAGGAGCCATCTGATCAGGGTCCACACTGTTTGTTATTTTGACATATATTGTAAAAATCAACCCTAAAAGTCAAAAATGGATTTGACTAAATTGAAAACTAGAATAGCCCATTTGAGGTTTCAGGGAGGAAAGGGTTAATGCAGGACAAAAATGATGCAGAGAGCTAGTACATGAGTTTTCCTTCATCAAGCAGTAATATGTTAACCCTTTACCCTATAAATACACCTTTTTATGCCTTTATTTTATTCCTCTACTGAAGAAAATAGTTTCAATTTATACTGTTACAAATAAGAATCATAAGAAATAGTTTCTATATTCTAGCAGATAATAGCTTAAAGCAGGCTAAAAGTAAAGCACATTCTGCTTTACTTTTAACCTGCTTTAAGTGGTCACCTGTTTTCAAAATTAGAAACAAGCTATGGGGTAATGTGTTAAAGAGTGGCAGTTATAAACATGCTTTACTGTATTATACAGTAATGACCTAACATTCTCTCATATTTAACACATGTAAACACATAGAAATAAAATGTAAAGTAATAATAGACTCCACAAACCAGGGAAACAGAATGCACCCACTTAGTGACTTAATAATCTTTATATTATTATTTTTAAGTCTTAGTTAAACACTGGAGACAATGTTTTTTTTTCCTGTACAAACAATATATAACTAAATACAAATTTAAGTGCAATTAAATGTCAAAAATGACAGCTTTTTCAAAATATTGATGACATATTTTAATTTGAGTGCAAACAGTTTAGATCCTAATCAGACACCAGATTACCCAGTGTCTGATCTGGTTCCATACTATGTATTGGAAATGGTAGTTTTAGCAGGATAGGGTTCGTCAGGAAAGAATAGCCTTTTCTCCTTGACATGATATAAGTTATTCCCATAATATGCACATTGAATTTTAATGGCAACTTTAAAGGACTTTTATAATACCCACAAAAACAATTACAGTAGAACCTCTCTATTACGACCTCTTAATTGTGTTTAATATTAGTCGTTTAATACAGGTGACTGCTTAAAGCAATGTGAAAGTGAAACAGAAAGCTCCTACAGGAGCTTTCTGTTTCATTTTCACATTGCTTTTAGCTGCCTCCTGTCTTGTAAACATACACTTAGCCTTCTTTTAGTGGTCGTAATAGAGAGGTTCTACTGTACATTAATTATTCATCTTTTTTGTCTGTCTGTCTGTCCATCTTCAAGATTTTGTCTAGAATATTTTGATCATCAGTTTCAGAACCCTGAATAGTCACAATACATTATAATCAAATCTCTTTCAGTTACATTAAATTTTGTAAAACTGAAAATCGAAATTAGTTCTTTAATTCCTTGCTGTTAGCTTAGGTCTGCACCATTATGATCAAATCTCTTTCAGTTACATTTGTAAAACTTAAAATCAAAATTAGTTCTTTAATTCCTTGCTGTTAGCTGAGGTCTGCATCAAATATTAGACCTGATCAGGGCCCGAGGTTATAAACTTAAAACGAACTCTGTGCTCAAAACTCAATTTCCATTACCTGCTCTAGTTTTTACAAAACATGCTTCATTTGATTTTAGTAACCTAATTTGAATACAACTTTACAGCAGAATTGTGTATGCAAATTCTCGTTATTAATACAATGTTTTCCAAAGTGCAATGAGTTGAGGAAAATTATGAGTTTTGAGCACAGAGTTCATATTAAGATTTATAACCTCGGAGCCAGGATCCAAACTACCCATCCCTGAGATCCTGCTTTCCTCAATATAAAAACAACAAACTTTGCAGGGACAACTTTTCCAGCAGACTATAATGGTAAATGACCTTGACCTTCCTGTAAGAGTACATGCCATATGTCTACCCTTAGCAATATTGCCCATATTGACAAGTTTATCAAAGGGAATGGTTTAAATTTTGGGTCCTTTTGGCCACCAATTTGCACACATTATAGTTCCCCAGAGAGGTTTTTGCCATGAGACTCATTAGTAAAACCTGTGTTGGACAACCACATACAGTACTGAACTTTATTAAATTAAAAAAATTTGGGATTCGCTTGCAATTCGATGGCAATTCGCTTGTAATTCGATGGCAATTCGCTTGTGATTCAAAATAGTAACTTTACCCTCAGGTAAGTTTGCCTGAATGGTGTATCTCACAAACATTTGCAAATATGCCTTTGTTAATTTTTTCAATTCCATTTTTGTCACAACCCCTTCTGAAAAATCACGTAAAAATATTCAAGCGTAAGATTTGCCTTTTCAAGCACCCGATTCGATGGCAATTTGCTTGCAATTCACTTGCGAATCACTTGAGATTATCAATTTACATGTAATTGAATAAGGTTCAGTACTGTAGCATGCATGACTGTTTGTTCTCAGTATCCTGCAGTGACGCTGCCAACTGTTCTGAGACTAACTATGCATGCTAACCATTGATTGTTTAACCCTTTACTCCATAAATATGCCTTTTTACGCATTTAATTTATTCCTCAACTAAAGAAAATAGTTCCATTTTATATAGTATTGAATGTGTAACATATGAAATATTTTTTATATCTTAGCAGATGGTAGCTTAACTCTTTGCATGCTAGTGGCGGATAAATCTGCCACAGTGATTACCTTTGCAAACAGTTTCGATCCAAACTGTTTGTCATTCTGACCCTGTTTTGAAAAGAAATTTTGAAAAATGCTAATTTTAGAACAGTAACAGACGAAAATTGTTGCAGACGAAAAAAATTACCCAGCATGCAAAGAGTTAATGGTTAAAGCAGGTTGAAAGTAAAGCAGAATGTGCCTTAAGGCACATTCTGCTTTACGTTGAACCTGCTTTAAGTGGTCACCTGTCTTCAATACTAAAAACAGGCTATGGGGTAATGGGTTAACACAGGTTTAACTGTCTTTGTGTGTGAGGGTTACAACAGTACAATGCTGGGAGGTTACAGACAACAAGAGCTTTGAATAGTCTGAATTAGATGTGTTTGCATGATTTAGATGTAGTCAGAACCATAGCTTAGTTATGTTGATTTTGTTTTCAAACAGACACAGATTTTGTATGGTTTATCAGGCAAAAATGTATGTAAGAGTTGGCATTCTTCTTTTTTGTCTTGAACCCAGCCTCAGTCTCCTTATTGATGTCATTTTGAAAATTAATTAAAAAAGGGTACCAGGTACTACTATTCACAGATATATTGCTAATTTGGTCACTCAAAGAAGGCTTAGGGATTGAAATCAAGACAGGATTTAGCTTAAAACAAGATGAAAGTAAAGCTGAAAGCTCCTTATGGAGCTTTCAGCTTTCCTTTCATCTAGTTTTAACTTCCTTTTGTCTGAAACAATAAAAGCAATGATTTTATTGCGTGGGCATTTTAGAAGTATTTTACGGTATATTTGTAGCGTGTCACTTTGGGATACAGTTGTACTTCGATATCTCGAACTTAGTTAGGTCGAACATACCCGTATTTCAAAGTTAAAACGTGGCTGAGCCAAGTTTTAACTTTGAAATACGGGTATGTTCGACTTAACCGAGCATGAAATAATGCAATTCATGTGTCAACAAATAGGATAGTTCGAATTAAGCGAGTTCGAGATATCGAAGTTCGACTGCAGTTTCAAAGTTTGAAAATCCATGTTCTGTACTGGTAATCACTTATTCTCTGTCAGTTTATGAAGAATTCTGAAATCTTTATAAAAAAAACTTCTATCTTAAAACCTGTTTTAAGGTTCTAAGTATACTGGGGCTGAGTTCTGGTGTAAAAGAAGATTATTTTATTATCTTTTATAGAAATGAAATTTTTTTAATTCTTTTTTCCATAGAAATGAGATATATTAGAAAACATGTGTTATCATTTTCTGTTAACAATTAAAACCTTAATTTACACCTCAAAGGACACAAGTAAATAAACTCAGTTTGCTGGACAAGATTTACGTCTCTAGAAGATACAAATGTATGGTCAAACTGGTGTAGAAACACAATCAGATACCCAATGCAAGACAAACATATGCAGAAAGCTATTAATTTTTTTCTCACATATTAACCCCTGTTTTCTATAGCAAACAACGATCACGAATTTCCTTGTCTCCAACATTTGTGAGATAAATTTGATGACGTCACTCTAACGTCACTATTTATAAAGGCGTTATTACGTCACTGGGATTCCAAAAAAAGCCAATTCCTTTAAAAAAAAACCAACTTAAAATCGTTGGTTATGTAAGAAAAAGAATCTGTCACTTGTCAACTCTTTATATCTGTGCTAGTGGCGGATATATGTGCCACAGTGATTACCTTTGCAAACAGTTCGGATCCTGATGAGATGCTGCATCATGCGGCGTCTCATCAGGAATCAAACTATTTGACACTCTGGTTCTTTTTTGAAAGGAAATTTAGAAAATTCTCTTTTTAGAACAATAACAGATGACAGTTATTGCAGACACAAAAAAATACTCAGCTTTACATAAGTTGACAGATTGCCTAACACATTCAACCCTAGTGACGAGTAAACTCATCATTTACAAACAGTGTACCTGTGAGGATTACACTTGTCCCATGCAAACAGTGTAGACCCTGATCGGAACCCTCTGATCAGGGTCTACACTGTTTGTAATTTTGAAATATATTGTTAAAATCAACCCTGAATAGTCAAAAATGGGATAGACTTATTTTGAAGTTGGAATTGTCCATTAAAACTTTCAGGGGTAAATGAGTTGACACAGGTGTGACTGTATATATAGATTCTCCAGTTTAAATTATTTTAACAACAGCAACAACAAAAGACATTTTGCACAAAAAAATCATAACATTACTTCCTCTCTGAATAACAGTAGCTATGTGTTAGTAATATTGGGTCAACACCTTGAAAGGGGATGCATGGGCAGTCTTGAAAACAGGGGTCAAAATTATAAAGAGTTTGAGTTGAGTCTGAGATCATTCTCAAGCATTTGATTGGTCAGATTTGAGCTTTTGCTCAAATCTGACCAATGAAATGCTTGAGAACGATCTATACTTTTAATAATAATCCTGCATTGATCCAGTATACCCCTATAGATCCCCATACATCTCCAAAGTATGGGAACTGAAACCAGGTTTGTCTGAACTCTCCTTCTGCAAAGATTTAGTTGAAGTTTCCTTCAGCATATCTTTGCGCGACTAATTAAGTATATCGTTATTAATTGACATTTACTTATATACATTGTAATATAGACGAGTGAAGCCGACATTTTGGTACAGTATATCCCTGTTACATAGCCTTTATATAACAACATGAACAGCATCCTGAGACAATAAAGACCTTCAGACGCTGCAAATAGTGTAGAACCATATCAATAACTTTACCCAGGCTGTGTTATATTAGGGTCTACACTGTTCATCATGCAGTAGAGTGAAGGACAGCTCTTTGAATATATAAATATATACCAAGTTATAGTCTACTTTCAGTCCGAATGACCGCTCAGCCGACTGTACATATACTCCCCTGATCATTGAGCCATTTTGCCTACAATATTGAGCACTGCTAACATATGGCGCAGTCAAATGCAGCCGCAGTACCGACTCAGACCCTTCACAGGTACCCAGTTTAACCCCTGGGTGGAGAGGAGCAATTCGCGGTACATGTCTTGCTCAAGGACATTCCTGTACATCATCATGGATTCAGAAAAAATCCCCTAGTCAGACCGCTGGTCCGACGGGGGATCAAACTCACGACCCCTGGTACCGTAGTCCAATGGTGTTACCATTGGGCCACTACCGCCCAAGAGGCATTTAAATCACTAATAACACAGGTTACAGAATCAGAGTAAAACAAAATGCTTCTATTTGAGCTTGCTTTACTGTTATTCTACATAAAACTTTGACATGATCTTTTATTCTGCATGTGTGGTACTTGTTTTAAAGACTGCTTGTACTTTTAACTCTTTCAACAACATGGACCTGTTTAAAATAATACTCATTACATTTGCAAACAGTGTAGACCCAGATCAGAGGGCTCCTACACTGTTTGCTAATTTAGACCAGTATTTACTAAACAACCCAGAATTCTAAGTAGACTGGTTCATGTTTTATTAACTAAAATGATACACAAGAGAACCTAATAACCCACACAAGTTTCTTAGTGTTGCAAGAGTTTATGCTGAACACAAGTAAGATACACCCTGATACTATACATACACATTACCAGTTGACAGTGTGATACAGAGTGATGTTTTCAGCTCGATACACTTTTGCCGGAAAAAGCCGATCTGACGAGCGCCTTGGCGCAAGTCTGATCTGTAGTTTCAGACAAAAACATAGAGAGCTGAATGCAACACTCTTTGGTGCACTGTCAACTGGTGATGTGTTTATTATATGCCTTGAAAACAAAGCAAAAACAACTAAATAGTTGTTTAAACCATTTTATATTCATAATTCATTAGTTATTTGAAGAATTTTTGTATGCCACAAAAAATAATGCGGCACTTGTACATGTACGTAAATGACGTCATGCTAAACCGAAAGCGATGACAGAGTAAAATACAAAGTGGCTGATACAAGGTGGCTGATACAGACTCTTGTATTTTACTGTGCAGATACACGCGGAAATGCTGGATATCATACGAAGGTATATTATAAATTGAGATACAGCAGATGATCATGGTCTGCAATGTTAGAACTTTCTGAAGGTCTGGCTGTTAGGGATGCTGTTCATATATTATGATTGATAAAAACTATAGACCGTATTTACAGCCTTACGTGTATGTTTGGGAACAAGTCCTTCTCCTCTTTCTCTACATGTTATGTGTTTAAAACCTAACTCAGTTACATCCCTGCTTGACCAAAAATATAAAACTACATCAAATGTAGACCATCTCAGGATTTTCTTATTTAACATATTCAACCCTAGTGACAAGTATACCCGTCATTTACAAACATTGTACCTGTGAGAATTACATTTGTCCCATGCAAACAGTGTAGACCCTGATCAGAGGGCTCCTTAAGGAGCCCTCTGATCAGGGTCAACACTGTTTGTCATTTTGAAATATATTGTTAAAATCAACCCTAAATAGTCAAAAATGGACTAGACTTATTTTGAAATTGGAACTGTCCATTAAAAGTCTCAAGGGTGAATGAGTTAACCTGTAGTTATTGTCACACTTGTGAATATTGTTACATTGAGTATGGTTCCAGGTGAGACACTAGGTAATGCAGTGTCTCATCAAGGTCTACACTGTTCGCTATTGTTCTCTATAGTAGTGTAGAATATAAGGCATAAATGAGTTTGCCATGTAGCCATTGAAAAGCAGATGTAGCCGAGTTTGGTCATATCCTATAAATGTTTATGGGCAATATCATGACTATTGTGTGTGCTTCAGAATCATCAATGTATTTAACACTGAATCTTAACAACACTGACATCAACAATATTAATACCTGCTCTAATTCTGTAATTGATGTTGTTTAACTTTGCAAATTGAATGAAACCCAAACTCATTAATATAGCAACCATATTTGTCAAATTGTTTGTATTGAATCTGTCTCATGCTAAGAGAATGACAAGGATTTTAACCCATTACCCCATAAATATGCCTTTTTACGCCTTTAATAAATTCATTCACTGTTTAAAATAGTTCCAATTTATAGTGTTACAAAAAAGAATAATAAGAAATATT
Source organism: Gari tellinella (assembly GCA_922989275.2). Taxonomy (NCBI): domain Eukaryota; kingdom Metazoa; phylum Mollusca; class Bivalvia; order Cardiida; family Psammobiidae; genus Gari; species Gari tellinella. The sequence goes on along the minus strand of OV277860.1, from coordinate 59,933,378 downwards.
TTCTATATTCTAGCAGATAATAGCTTAGAGCAGGCTGAAAGTAAAGCAGAATGCACCTTAAGGTGCATTCTGCTTTACTTTCAACCTGCTTTAAGTGGTCAACTATTTTCAAAAATAGAAACAGGCTATGGGTAAATGGGTTAATATTGTGCTTCTATGCATCCGGCCCATGCAATACATATGACAAAACAAACTAATTTTACATGATTGTATATGTTGATAATTTTTCTTTTTTGCAAACAGTTTGGATTTAGATAAGTTGTGGAGTATTTCAGCATCTCATCCAGATCCACACTATTTGCTGACATGTATATGCACATGCAATACAGCCAAACTTTGTTACGTTATCTGGAACTAACTTAACTAAGAAAACAATTTTTTTCCTAACAAAAATGCATGTTCAATAAAAATGTTATGCTGTTGGAATTTTGTATTTAACAGTTTATTTTAACCAAGCAATAACACTTTACCACGTAAAATCAGAATGCCCAATAGCTGAACTCCATTTTTTTTTATAAAAGTCAATTTTACCAGCAGGAAAAAATACTACAAAAATATTAATAAAATATGATTTCTGTTGAACTCTTACTTCACTCTATCAACACTGAACTTTGCAAACAGTTTGGATTCAGATCAGGTCCAGCTAAATATGGGGCCTGATCAGGATCCAAACTATTTGTCAGTCTGGTCCAGCACTTATAAAACTAATGAAGCCAAAACAGTAATTTTATAAAATAAGCAGAAGGGATGTTAAGCAGATGACAGTTACTCGAAGTTGAAAGAGTTATGCCTAAATTAAAAATGTATGAATTTATATAGCTTGCTTATGAAAAGATTGTGTCGAGTGGCCATTCATTATAGAGAGGAAAAATCTCTAAAGGCAGGTAACTGCTTAACCCTTTACCCCATAGAAGCGACTTTTATTGAATATGATTTATTACTCTGCTGAAGAAAAAAGTTCCAATTTAATCAGTCATGAATATATATTATAGAGAATATTTTCCATATTCTAGCACATGATAGCTTAAAGCAGGCTGAAAGTAAAGCAGAATGCGCCCTAAGGCACATTCTGCTTTACTTTCAACCTGCTTTAAGTTGTCACCTATCTTCAATACCAGGTTAATGCAAAACATATAGAAAGCTCATGAGTATATATGAGCTGTCTCTGTATTACTGATGACCTGCATTAAACTTCTACCTGTCGTATACAGACTGTTGGTTATCTCCCTTTGAATGACTTCTTAACCCTTTACCTGATAGCTTATTTCTAATACTTAAGATAGGTGATTACTTAAAGCAGGTTGAAAGTAAAGCAGAATGCGCCTTAGGGCGCATTCTGCTTTACTTTCAGCCTGCTTTTAGCTATCATGTGCTATACTATAGAAAATATTCCCTATAATACATATTCATTACTGATTAAATTGGAACTACTTTCTTCAGCGGATGAATAAATAATATCCGCTAAAAGGCGCTTCTATTTGGGAAAGGGTTAACTGTGTGACTGATTTCACAACATATTCTGCAATGAGGAAACATTATTGTATTGCTATTTTAAAAAATATAATTGGAAATTTGAGATTAATCTAAACCACTTAATATATCTGTAGTATAAGGGCTCCAGATAAGAGTGTAAATTGTACAATTCTAACATTTCTTCAGTACTGGAGTACTAGTATTTCTTACAAAACTCTATGTTGTGATCACTCTTTAGAATTGTCTCTTTGAGACAATATAAACTAATGAGTTATTACATCATTGGGTTTGTTGGAGACATAAGGATGTTAGAATTTGATAAACTCACAATGGCTCTGAATTATACTCACAAGTCTGCAAGGTATCACATACTGACTTTGAGTTGTTTTGTGATATGATGAACCATAATCAACACATATACTTGGAACATACCTTCACATAAATCTCCACTTTTGAGATCATTCTACTAAAGTTAATTTACTGCTTATCCTGCAGTATTTCATCTGATATCTTGTTTGATATTGATAACGATGTATTATATACAAGTTGAAATAAAATATCTATCTATCTATAAAAATTCATCTGGTAATTTCTCTCAAATTTAGATTCTTGTGTCTAAACTGAAGCAGCCTAAAAACAAATCTCAAACTGTTTGGACCCTGGAGTGGTCACCATTAATGATGTTTGACCTAGATCCACACAGTTTGCATATATAAACAAGTTGTGCATAGCAGGACAAGTATTAATATAATTCTAGCAAATTTGAGCTTTGTTTCAGATAAAGAATGCGGCCATACATTTATGGTTTTAATAAAATTCTCATCAAACTTTTCCTTAAAGCTTTTTTAACTAATGAACAATTTACCATACAATCATTGTCAAACAGTTTGAATCCAGATCAGATGCCATGTTCCTTGTTATCTGATCTGGATCTAAACTCTTTGCAAAGATCTTGAACACATGTCCTTTAACCCTTTGAACCCTAGTCCCACATAAAGGCGTCCTTTTCAAACAGTGAACATGTGAATAATACACTTGTCCTGTGCAAACAGTGAAGACCCAGATCAGAGGGCTGCGAAAGGAGCCCTCTGATCAGGGTCTTCACTGTTTGTCATAATGCCAAACATTGATAAAAACAACCCTTAAAAGTGAAATGGCTAGACTAAAATGGAAACTGGAATTGTCCATTTAAAGTTTCAGGGAGGAAAGAGTTAAAGGGTTAACATCTATGATTTAACACATATTATTTGAAGTGTTAACAGTTTGCTTCAGTTAAAATTTACAATTTTAATATCTAGCGATTTTAACAAAACTCATCAATATTTGGATCATCCATCTCGTAACAAAATATTATGGTTTGTCTTGTTTCAAGTTGCTGTACTTGTGAAAAAACCAGTTTTGTCTTGCTACATTCTCAGTATTGTCAATTGTCATATACATGTACAGTAAAACTGTTCTATTAATTATGACTACAAAATTGTGTTAATTTTTAGGTGTTCATGACAGGTGACTGCTTAACTCTTTGAAACCTAGTCACGCATATATGACTTATTTGCAAACAGTGTACCTGTGAGTAGTACACTTGTCCTATGCAAACAGTGTTGATCCTGATCAGAGGACTCCTTAAGAAGCCCTCTGATCAGGGTCCACACTGTTTGTCATCTTGACATATATTGTAAAAATCAACCATAAAAAGTCAAAAATGGACTACATGTAGTTTAAATTGGAAACTAGAATTGTCCATTTGAGGTTTCAGGGAGGAAAGGGTTAAAGCAATGTGACAGTAAAACAGAAAGCTCCTTTAGGAGCTTTCTGTTTTACTGTCACCTTGCTTTAAGCTGTCACCCGTCTTTTATACAATCAATTAACCTTCGTTTTAGTGGTCGTAATAGAGAGGTGTTACTGTACTGGTATGTCTCTGTGTTCGTCAAACAGTTCAGAGATATTTGTTAGTTATTGTACCAGTACCTTGTTTTCTGTTAACCCTTAGCCTGCCACTCACGACTATAGCTCCATATGCAAACAGCTTGGATCCGGATGAGACGCCGAGTAACTCGGCGTCTCATCCGGATCCAAGCTGTTTGACACTCGGACAACATTTTCAGCAATTTTGAGCAACTTTGAAGCACTTTGAAACTTGAAGCAGACGAGAAATATAGCAGACAACAATTTATTTGGCGGGCTAAGGGTTAAAAAGTTGATTTTTTATTTTTAACCCATTACTACATAAATACACATTTTTACGCATTTGATTTATTCCTCCACTGAAAAAATATATCCAATTTATACAGTCATGAATATGTAGCATAAGAAATATTTCTGTATTTTAGCAGATGGTTGCTTAAAACAGGTTGAAAGTAAAGCAGAGTGTGCATTCAGGTGCATTCTGCTTTCCTCTCAGCCTGATTTGAGTTACCATCTGCTAAGATATAGAAAATATTTCTTATTTTGCATAGTCATGACTGTATAAAGTGGAACTTTTTCTTCAGTGGAGAAATAAATTAAAGGAGTAAAATGGTGTATCTTTGGCGTAACAGGTTAACAGTACATTGAAGTGTTAACAGTCCAGTATTCAGTGCTGGCCTCTCTTGGAGATCACCCTCATTACTTGCTTTGCCATCTCGTAAATGTTATATTTGTTATTTTTCCAGACTCTACTCGGAGATGACCAGTATGTGTTTACTCGTATCAACAGAGTGTTTGATGCCATGCCTTCCTCCGATACTCTGTCACACAAACTTTTCGCCAGACCACCATCACCTTTCGAAGGTAACGTATGAAATCTATTATTAATTTCTACTGATATTAACCCTTAGCCCGCCAAATAAATTGTCGTCTGCTATATTTCTCGTCTGCTTCAAGTTTCAAAGTGCTTCAAAGTTGCTCAAAATTGCTGAAAATGTTGTCCGAGTGTCAAACAGCTTGGATCCGGATGAGACGCCGAGTTACTCGGCGTCTCATCCGGATCCAAGCTGTTTGCATATGGAGCTATAGTCGTGAGTGGCAGGCTAAGGGTTAAGTCAGGTCCTGCTCTCAGGGCATTGAGTTTCTGAAAATTCTTCCTTTTTGTAAGAGAAAATGGTGTTTCAGGTTTTGAAATCAGGATCTTCAGGACTGGAACTTATATAGGGCAAATAGCATGCCTAACAATGAAACTTTAAATCCATAGTACAGCGCTCCCTCTCTACAATGACACCCAATGGGAGACACAAAATATGTGTGTGCCTAGAAAAGGTTGGACATACTTATATTGTTTTGGGAATAGCGGCAAAGGTCGTTGTATGGAGGAATCCATTGTTCGGAGAGCCGTTGTAGAGAGGAAGTACTGTATTCTTGAAAATACATAGGCAAACAATGCGGGCCAAGTTGAAATACAGATGTGTATACTGTTTGCCTATGTTGTTTATTGTTCACCGATAATGTCCATATTTAGCATTGAATTTATTAATTTTTATTTTGTATGCATTTCTCAGTGATATAAAACTTTGCCTTCATAATGTTACTGGTAATGAAATGGTATTCCTATGAGGAATAGAGCAGACTGAAAGTAAAGCAGTATACATTCAAAAAGCATTAATATGCTTTACGCTCAGTCTGCTTTAGTCTTCAATACTGAAAACAAGGTGGAGTCTCAGTTAGGATGTTTTAAAAATTGAAATAAGCTATGGGGGGAAATGTTTATACAAGATTGACTATATTGTATGTTTAAGACAGGAGGGATATTACAATATAAGAAGCACATTTGATATCTGTGACTTATGTTTTGATAGCCACTACATATACTGGTCAGTATGATAGCTAGAAATACATGTATAATTATATGTAAATTTCCTGGAAGTGGATAATAACTGTTTTGGGGTTCCTGTATTAACCAAATATTAAATATGCCTGCTTATTGTTATTATTATGAGAGTACATTATATGTTAGAATGTACCCGGTATGTATGAAACAGTCAGTTCCTTGTGATAATCGGTGTACTGGTAAGTCTGTTTTGGCATAGAAGCTTCCATGGAGGAGCGTTTAAGCTGCTTGTCATGTTCTACAGGGGCTGCATGTTCAGTGATCAGTGTTTGTGAGTGCATGTGTGTGGAGTGATTCAAGTACAGTTACTTCATGTGATAGGTATAATTATGTAACAGAAATTCAACGCCTTACACCATAGAAATCATCTTTTTACGCCTTCAATTTATTACCACTCAAGAAAAAAGTTCTACTTGATACAGTCATTAATATGTACAATAAGAAATATCTTGTATATCCTAGCAGATGGTGGCGTAAAGCAGAATGCTCCTAAAGGAGCATTCTGCTGTACTTTCAGCCTGCTTAAGCAACTATCAATTGTCATGAACTAAACAAGCTATGGGTTAAAACAATTGGCATCTTCAACCTTTATACGAGAGAAAGCTAGATTACTTTTATCTAATGCATGAATCAGCTGCCCTTTTAGATCTGAATGCTTTTGCAATACTTGTGTGTCCGGCATCCGTCAATAGTCGTTCGTCGTCAACAATTTTAGTGTTTACACTCTAGACGCCACAATATTTATCCAATCTTTCTCAAACTTGCTCAGATTGTATATTACCATAAGAGTTCTGATGACTTCGATTATGGTTGAAATCAGTATAATAGGTCAAGAGTAATCTACCTTTGAATTGCTGAAAATGTCATATTTCAGGGTGTTTACACTCTAGAGGCCACAATTTTCATCTAATCTATCTCAAACTTCCCCAGATTGTATATGACCATAAGAGTTCGGATGAGTTTGATTATGGTTGAAATTGGACTAATAGGTTGAGAGTTATCTACCTTTGAATTGCTGAAAATGCCATATTTAAGGGTGTTTACACTCTAGAGGCCACAATTTTTATCCAATCTATCTTAAACTTCCTCAGATTGTATACTTCCTCAGATTGTATATGACTATAAGAGTTCAGATGAGTTCGATTATGTTTAAAATCGGACTAATAGGTTGAGAGTTATCTACCTTTGAATTGCTGAAAATGCCATATTTAAGGGTGTTTACACTCTAGAGGCCACAACTTTTATCCAGTCTTGTTCAAACTTGCTCTGATTTTATATGACCATAAGAGTTCAAGTAAGTGTGATTATGGTTGAAATCGGACCAATAGGTCAAGAGTTGTCTGCCCTTGAATTGCTGAAAATGCCATATCGAACAGCGTTACTACAGTTTTCAGTGGATTTTGATTTTACTTGCACACAAAGTATATACATGTACCTATTAGTTCTCAAAGGAGTGCAATTATTGTTGGAATCTAATCATTGTAGCAATAGTTATCTACCCTTGATATACTTTGACATGCTAGAAAAGGCTTCATTTCAGTATTAGGCTCCAGTTATCTGCCCTTGATGTACTTTACTATGCTAGAATCATGAGGTTTTATTCCAAAATTGTTTACATGCTATACTACAAGTTTGAATGGATTTAGATTAAAACGGATGAAACAGAAAGGTAAAACTATCAAGCTTCAGTACAACAGGTGAGCGATATCAGGGCCTTCAGGTCCTCTTGTTCATTGAATGAGCACTTTATTGGCTGTCTGTGTATGTGTGTGTGTAGAATGTGTGGTAAGTGAATTACTTATATCATTTATGGTCTGAATAACACTCCATTTGATGTTGCTTTAACAGTTTTAATGCCCTCGCCACCAAGCAAGTGGTTCATTGGCATACAAGTTTTGTCTATATGATCCAAACAAACTCTCTTATATATTGAGACTGCATATAGCGACCAACCTGTGTTACTCGACTGAGGACCGTAAATGTGCCTCTCCCGAAGTCTTATTTCGCTATTAAATGCACCTCTTCACAACGACTCTATAACTGTAGGTCATTATCTATTTCTCAATTTGTTTGTGTGTTAGCTGTTAAAAATATCTGCAAAAAAGTGAGTGTTATATAATTTGTATGCAGTTATCAGCGCAACATGTCAGCTTTACAAGTGTGTTATCTAGTGAGAAATCATGCATAATGATTTTCATTAGTATAATAGTTAACATCTGAAAAATAGCAAACCTGTCTTATGTGACCTTTTTCCGTTTCTCCCCTTGAAAGTCACATTAGACAGGTTTGACTGTACCTTCATCCAGGGTCATGCCTCAGATTTACAGAAGTTGTATCCGAGTGTCAAACAGACTGGATCCAGATCCAAGTGCCACATTTTGAGGTCTTCTCTGAATCCAATCTGTTCGTAAAAGTTACAATTTTAAAAAGTCATATCCAGGGTGCAAAGAGTTCATAAGCTCTAACCTATTGAGTATTATAAATGGTTATACTCGGTATTTACTACTTAGATAGTCAAACCTTCCCTGTAGTATATAAACTGGTTTAGTAGAAAGCACATATTTACCTATTCCAACCATTACAGCATAAATATATATTACTTCTGTGTTTTAACCCCTTTTCCTCAGCATAAGCGCCATTAGAGGCCTTTACTTCTTCATCCGCATAAGCACCTTAACCCTTTACCTGATAGCATATGTCTAGTAGTGAAGATAGGTGACTACTTGAAGTAGGTTGAAAGTAAAGCAGAATGCGCCTTAAGGCGCATTCTACTTTACTTTCAGACTACTTTAAGCTATCCAGCGCTAGAATATAGAAAATATTCCATGTAAAATGTATTCATGACTGATTAAATTGGAGCTATTTTCTTCAGCGGAAGAATAAACTGAATGCGCTAAAAGGCGCTTCTATAAGGTAAAGGGTTAAGCATATATTCCTTGTTAAAACCAGGTGAAAATTCTTATTATGAGTGCATTTATCAGGACATTGTATATTACTGGTGCCCTAAGGTACTGTAAAGGTAGGTAGGGGCATTTAACCCATTACCCCATAAATACGGCTTTTTACGCTTTTAATGTATTCCTTTACTGAAGAAAATAGTTCCAATTTATACTGTTACAAATAAGAACCATAAGAAATATTTTCTATATTCTAGCAGATATTAGCTTAAAGCAGGCTGAAAGTAAAGCAGAATGCGCCTTTTTGGCGCATTCTGCTTTACTTTCAACCTGCTTTAGGTGGTCACCTTTCTTCAAAACCAGAAATAGGCTATGGGGTAACGGGTTAAGGTGCTTCTGTTGAGGAACATTCCTTACGAGATTGAGGCAAAGTTGGTCATTACCAGTACACTACATAGAGAGAGATCAGCCATTTTCGTCCACTGAGGGACCGACGTACCAAAATATGCTTTACCTAGAGTACTGATATTAATCAACGTTGGCCTGATCTCATAAAGGGCAAACAACCTTAATTTGGAAACAAATCTCAAAGAGAAAGGTGTCAGGTTCATTCACTTGGAAAACAGTCTACGAGTTTTACATGATCTACAACAGTATATGCCATTTAAGCCATCCTTGCAAAATTTAATGAAAAAGAAAGTATTGAAATGATCACATTAGTGCAAAAGTGAATATATGAAAATTAGCTCCTGCCATAATATCAAACTAATATGTTCAAAGCAGCCATTCAAGCAAAAATTTAATAAAGTCTTTAAGCAACTAATTCCTAGTGATGTATCATGTACAAATAGTACACCTGTGAAGAGTACACTTGTACCTATGCAAAATCTATAGCTCCTGATCAGAGGAACCCTTTGGTCAGGGTTTGCACTGTTTGTCATCTTGCAACATATTGCAAAATTCAACCCCAAACAGTGAAAAAATGGATTAAATTCAAAACTGAAATTTTCCATTAGGAGTTATAGGGATCAATATAAAAATAGTAGGCTGTCAGCTTTTGCTTCTTCATGGTAGTGGGCCATCTAATTTCACGGAATTCTTGTCTCCAAATTAAATGAGCTAGTGAAATTCTATGCCAGTTTTGATAATGAATATTTGGCATTCAGATTGAGTGTCAAGGTCTATACCGCTTGACTTTCCAGTCTAGCCTAGTTGCAGGGCTGCCATAAGTTGACATGAAAAATCCTAAGATTTCCAAATTTACATTTTTCAAGTGCGATTTTACGAATCGTACCTTTACCCCATAGCCTTTTTCTTTTCTTTTTTTACATGCGACTACTTAAAGCAGGCTGTAAGTAAAGCAGAATGCGCCTTAAGGCGCATTCTGCTTTACTTTCAGTCTGCTATAAGCTACCATGTACTAGGAAAAAACCCGGAGATTTAGGAAAAATCCGGAGAAATGGCAGCCCTGTAGTTGTTCAAACATTATCTCCCTTGTATTACAGGCCCGGCCCTGGCTGGTATCAGTGCCCAGAGTAACAACCCAGCAGTGGTGGGACAGGGAGTGTTTGCCACATCCAGCTTTGCCACGTTTAAGATGAGGAAGGACATTGAGCTATGGGAGATCTGTTACACCATGCTGCAGAAAGTCCCCAAGGCATATAACAAGGTATGGCTGCAGGCATCTTTAACCCCATTAACCCATTTCCTCATAGAAGCGCTTTTTAGCGCATATAATTTGTTCCTGCACTAAAGAAAATAGTTCCAATTTAATCAGCCAAGAATATGTATTATGAGAAATATCGTCAATATTCTAGCAGATGGAAGATTAAAGCAGGCTGAAAGTAAAGCAGAATGCGCCTTAAGGCGCATTCTGCTTTACTTTCAGCCTGCTTTACGTAGTCACCTATCTTCAAAACTAGAAACAGGATATTAGGTAAAGGGTTAAACACACATTTGTTACCCCTTTAACTTATTTCTCCACTGAAGAATATACAGTGAGGAGTTATCTGCTTTACTTTTACCCTTCTTTAAGCAAACATTCTGTCTTAATGAGAGAATATTTTTTTGGACTACATTTTGATAATTTTAGGGAAAAGAGTCATTGACATGACTTGTGTGTGAAACAGTTTCAGACCTGACTAAATGCTAAGTCACCGCAAGCCCATTTTATGAAACCTTGTATGACAAAAATGGTCGTAAGACAGACTCTAAAATTATCAATAATTATTTATTTTTCCAACTAATCTTGTCTTGTGACATGTCTTTGGAATTGTCTTGAAAAGATGTTTCCAAAGAGATGTCACAAGACAGGATTAGACATAGAAGTCAGACGTATTTTAAAGTTTTGACTTAGGACCGTTTTTTGTCATGCGACACTTCATAAAACCAGCCCTTTGGTGTCTGATCTTTCTAGATTCTGCTTACATTAGACGTCATTTCCTGAAGTACAAATGGTGTTTGCTGGGAAAAAGCACCCCTGTATAAGTCTGTCTGTATATGTCCGTCTACCTACATGTATAAGTAACACATGTATGTACTTGTGTGTTTTCAGGACTATATTGTGGAGAAGGTTCGTAAGCTTGGAGGGTTTACGACTTTCAACTGTTACATCATGAAGGAGCTTGAGACCATGTATAAACTACTCACAGAAATTAAACAAACACTCACAGTGAGTATAACAACAATCCAAGTTGAAAGATATTATTTTACTTTATACCTCTCTATTACGACCACTAATATAAGGCTAATTTAGCGGGAAAAACCCCCCAAAAAACTTAAGTAATGATTGCAACAATGTAGATTGAAATAGTATAAGTACTTAATATCTTAAAAAAAGTAAACATGAAACTTGGAATAATATTTTCTTTCAGTTTAAAACAAAATTTATATTATGAATGACTTATAATAGTTATTTTCATATGAGCCTTCTTTGTCTGAGGACAAGAAATGATTTCTTACTGTAAATAAGCAAATGTTTGTTAAGCAACCGATGAATGGGTAATTAATTAACTTAAGGTTTTCCTAATGTGCGTCTGTGTTGGAAATGGTTGGATAAAAACATGAATACAGGTAAAACATTGCTACGGTATAAGCCTCATTTGTGATTAAATATTCTTCTTACCATTTCAGTTGATCAAAAGCGCGTGTGAGTCTAGCAGTCTTGGTGACCTAGTGTCTGACACTGTTCTGTCAGCTGCTGACGACCTATACCACCTCCGTATCCCTCAGGTTTGGTGTAACATGTCCGGGGCCTCATCTCCACCCCTCACCTGGGGCCTCGGCTCATGGTTAAATGAGTTACAGAGCAGGTGCCATCACTTTGAGAAAATACTCATCCTGGTGAGTGAATTGTGATTTACAGTCAAACTTTGATGTCTCGAACTTGAATTTTCCTGTATATCTAAAGTTGAATTTCATTATTTCTACCTCATTTAAGTCGAATATATCCTTGTTTCAAGGTAAAAAATGTGGCTTAGCCAGGTTTTAATTTTGAAATATGGATATGTTTGTCTTGAGCAAGTTCGAGATTATAGAAGTTTGACTGTATTATACAGTGAAACATTATGTACATAATATCAATGAAGATGAACTTAAAAGTTTTATGTTTATGAAAGTAATTGGTTAGATGTAGCGAAAATAGTAATACAGAAGGCTTTTAACCCTTCCCCCATAGAAGCAGTTTTTAGCGAATATAATTTATTCCTCCGCTGAAGAAAAAAGTTCCAATTTAATCAGTCGAATATATATCATAGAGAATATTTTCTATATTCTAGTACATGATAGCTTAAAGCAGGCTGAAAGTAAAGCAGAATGCGCCTTAAGGCGCATTCTGCTTTACTTTCAATCTGCTTTAAGTAGTTACCTATCTTCAATACTAGAAATAGGGTATCAGGTAAAGGGTTAAAGGAGCTTTCTGCATTACTTTTTTCCTGCATTAAGTGGAAACCAAGTATAGGTTTTACGGTGCATGTATTTACCATTATTTATACATTTTATATCAATAAATATTTTGTCTACTAGATCGGTGCCTGTAGTTATTGGCATCCTACCTTTCTTTTTAATGATTATTTATACATGTATTATTTCCTACTTAATGCTTTTCTACATGCCTGTTTACATTGTCTGTTTGTTTCACCACAGGGACGTGAAAAGATGCCAGCCTATTGGCTAGGAGCATTCTTCAACCCCCGTGGCCTCCTGGCCCTAATGAAACAAGACTACATACGGCAGTACTCTGGGGACAGGTCAGGAAACTTTGAACAGTTTGTCTTCCAGACCGAAGTCACATCCAGAGATAAAGACCATGTAAGTACTGATACATCTTTCTTAATCCTTTACTCAATATCCTGTTTCTAATCTTAAAAAGGTGTGATCACTTAAAGCAGGCTGAAAGTAAAGCAGAATGTACCTTAAGGCGCATTCTGCTTTACTTTCGATCTGCTTTAAGCTACCATCTGCTAGGATATAGAACATATTTCTTATGTTCAAGTAGCATATTCATGATTGTATCAAATGAAACCGCGTTCTTCTGTGAAAGAATAAATTCAAAATATTCAAGGCATAAAAATGTGTATTTATGGAGTAATGGGTTAACCCTGTCTCTCATAGAAAAGTTTCTATTTTCATGATTTAACCATGTCCTAATGAAGGGTCACAGGCAACTTGTCCTTTATCCTGTAAGATGGCATTTAACCCGTTCCCCTATATTTACATACGCCTTTGGCACCTTTGCCTCATGGAAAACAATTTTCTTGCTTCTACCACATCTGTTTGCTTATTTTTATGCCCCCCATTGGCATCTGTAGATGCGGAGACATAAAGTGATTGTCCTGTCTGTCTGTGCGTCCATCCGTAATAGGTTAACTAGATTTTACCGTTTCGTCTAGCATCAATAGCACTTCATTAAATGCTTAGATACTTATAATCGGCTAAAACAAGGTATTTGGCACACCAGTGTCCCACTTGGATCAAAAAATGAACTTTAATGTAGCATTTTGAAATTTAGAGCATCAAAAAGTTAAAGCTTTGACCACTCATATCAAATCTTGTTTTAAGTTTGCAGCTTCTACAAATCTATTTTTGTAGAGGTTTTAAAGTATACGTCAGCTAAATGTTACGGACACTACATCAGGCATATAACAACACTAATTTTCTTCAAAACATAACATATTTATTGATTTAAACACATAACTTCAAACATGGAATGTAAATAAGATAACTGAAATGACATATATTTGAATTCAAATTCAAAACTGATTTTTTTTTAATTTTAATACGTACAGGCGCAAAACTTCAAAAAAATGAACTTGCAACGTTTCACCTAACATTTGTCATCCTCCAAACCCAATGTTAAAATCACATCTATTTGCTAGTACAAGGACTTAGTTTTATATTCCTGTCACTTTTCATTGTTCAAAATGTGTTCAATTATTTTCTTTGGACATACAATTATCTCAAACCACTTTTGTTACGGACACTACAATTCCAAATTGTACCGTTAAGCTACAATGCCAAACTATTTAAAGCAGACTTGTTTGTGTTTTCATATAAGGGTAACCCTTACATTGTCTAATTCACTTGTTTGAAACTTAAAAGGCCCCTTTTGTTTACAATTTCAGGGTTTAAAGTGTCCCTATGGTATTGTCAATCAGCTCTTACGACAAAGTCACTTGTTTGTTTAGGCCATGTGCACAAACCCCCTGATTTTTTCATGTATTTTAGCCAACACTCCTCTTCATATATATTTGTAACTTCTGCCACACAAACACATATGGGTTCTTCTTTGGTTTCAAATCAAAAGCAAAAAAATCCCCAGAGTTGTAACTTTTGGACTGTTGAAGTTGCTGTGTGGTATTTTTTGCTGTTTACTGTTTCTTAGCGGTTTCTGTTTCCTGTGGTTATATCATCCTATTCCTATTCTGAAGCAGGTGTTTATGCTGAAGGCCTAGTTTTGATGGTCTTCATTCACCCTCTGAATGTCCTTTGACTTGCATGTACCTGTAATGGCAAGTTTTCTCTTTTCCCCAGTGACCTTGACCTCAAACTTAGGGCCCACTTTTTGCTTTCGAAATCTGTGTTTAGGTTTTAAAAAATGCTTATAAATGCTATGACTCTTGATGTATTGTTTTTATAGTTTTGAGTATATGGACAAGGCCTTTTCATGAACACAAAAAGTTCTGACCCTTATGACCTTGACCTCAGACTCTGTCTTCATGATTCCAAATGTGCCTTCGGCGAGCTTTATTGTATCTCTGACAACTCTATTCTTTCTAAGAGCAGCTTGTACATTAAATTTTGTACTTCAGGATATGAAGATGACATCAGGTTAATCTGTAGTATTTTCTTCTGTCTTAGTCAGTCTTCTTCAGCCCTGAATATGTTTTAGGGTTTTCTGTTTTCTGACAATTTCTTCTCATCTTAACTCTCAGTGTAGTATTCGCATTTTTCTTCTCATCTTCCACTTCAAGTACAATTTCTTAACAGCAGATATAGTTTGTCCCAGTGATGGACTCTTGCTCTGATCTGCAAAATATATTTAAGATATATTGCCATTTCAATCGTTAATCGATTATTTCATAATAATAATTTCATGATTAGACCCAATTGAAATATGCAGCACTATATGCTATCAACTTAAAGTAATAAACTGTGCAGATACAGATCAAAGGGCTCTTAATCCTTTACTCCATAGCCTGTTTCTAGTATTGATGACAGGTGACTACTTAAAGCAGTTTGAAAGTAAAGCAGAATGTTCCTTGAGGTGCATGCTGCTGTACTTTCAGCCTGCTTTAAGCTACCATTTACTAGAATAAAGAAAATGTTTTTTTTTTATAATATATATTCATGACCGTAGAAAATGGAACAATTTTTTTCAGTGAAGGAACAAATTAAAAAGTGTTTAAATGTGTATCTTTGGAGTAATGGGTTAAAAGAGTTCTTTGATGTTGGATCTATAATCATTTTTCATAAATTGTTTAGGCTTAGATTCTGGGTCCCTTTCAAGATCTCAATAATGTGAGTCTATATTCTATACAATTGAACTATCTCGTAACCTTTGACCACACAGTTGCACTTCTTTTACTTGCAAGCAGTATAAGTTCAGATTAGAAGGATCTAAACAAGAGCTCTCTGAACCTTTACATTTAGTTATTTTCAAATTTCTCATACATGTTAAGCATTATAACATTTGCACTACAGATCTGACTGAACAGAATTATATTTTAGAAGAATTCATAAATGTTGTCAAACACAGATCATCATGAGTTGGGTTATGTGTGCTTTAGACCATTTGTTTCTGTAGAAACCAAGTCAAAATTGTCTGTAAGTGTATAGCCTGGTCAAATGGCATAGATAATGAAAGAAACAGATGTGTAAATACTTAAATAGATTGCCTTCAATAAATTAAATAGATCATGTAGTGTCCGTAACATTTTTGACAAGAAGAAATAAGTTTAGGAAAGACATGATTGCTGTGAATCAAACAGACACTAAGGTTTTAAATATGTTGTTTAAAAGGCCTATATGACTTGATACAAGGAACACAATTTTATTTGATGTAATACATGAGTCAAAAAATTCTTTCAAATTATTTGCATCACTAAATTTGACTTAAATGGTGTTTGAAATATAAGAGAGAAAGATAATGATTACTTATATTGGGTTAATTGCAACATTTGTTTTGTTTGGGAACATTAATTAAAAAAGTCAGATGTAACAATTGAGCGTTGGGCTACTTGAGCATGGTTACACAGCAATGCCTGTAATATGTTACGGACACTACATTTAATCAACAAGCAATGCTTTAAGTCTTTATTACATACCTTTGCCATCATTTGGACTCAAATTGTTGGTTTTGTCCATTACTCAGGACTTCTTTCTTTCAGTTTGACATGATAGAAGACTGTTTCAGCCCTTTCTTGTTAAACTAGGCACTGGTCTGGTGAACTGGAAAATTTCTTGGAAGCACACCCCTCTTTCGATTGCAATATAACATCTTACTATTGTTGCATCAAACAAGATTTTCTTGTATTTTCCAAGAGTATTTAAGTGATGGAATAATCCATAACAAAACTTATTGCTCTGCAAAGCAGCAAAACTAAGAAAAAAGCTCTTGAAGTTTGATATGATGAATTATCAGTTTAAGTGTACAATTTTTGTAGTGTCCGTAACACTAAAATCACGAAAACAACTATCTTTCAAATCAAGGAAATCTTTAATATTTTAGCTTTTGCATACAAACCTTCATAGAAATAATATTTGGAAATTTAAAATGTCTAATGTAAATACAAATTGACTTTCTAAACCCACTGTTACGGACACTACAGAAAATTCATTTTCCGCTTTTCCGCATTCGAATGCTAACATTTTATAAATGCAAAGTGCAAATTCAAAGATATTTCGGTATTTCAAACTTTGATTAAAAATGAGTCATTTTAAACACTAACCTCCAGTTTATTGACAATATAGCAGTTCTTTACAGACATATAACAAAGCATACCCTCTGTGAATCTGATGATTAGGCCAAATCACCTATTTCAGTTATACGGTCATAACTTTATTAATATACTGTCTATTTTCATCATCCACCTATAAAAACTTAGTAAACAAATACATGTATGAGACTGTCTTAATTACAGCTGATTTTAAGGTGGTTAAAATATTGTATTCTGAGCTCAAAATTAAAATTTATTGAAGTGGGACAGCATAACGCTTAAAAATGGCCATTTTTGGGGCATATCTGTTACAATATCTCAACAACGGAGTTAGATATTGACTTAAAATTTTGAGGCTATCAAGATTGGTCATAGCTTCAAATATTGAATGCAAGAAAAGCATTGGCTCTCTATTCAGTTACTTTCAATCATCATATAACATCATTTTTACTCTACTGTGCCAAATACCTTGTTTTAGCCGACAGTGGTTGCCTTGGACCATTCCCTATCCATCAATATAACCCAACTTTGATTTTGACCTTGACCTAATTTGGACTTAGAATGTTTTAAATGGGCTATTTCTTGGCTAACTAGCTTTTACCATTTCATCTTGAATCAACACTACTGACTACAATACTTTTTATTCATATACAGTTTTTGTCTTGGACCAATACCAATTCACCCATATTACCCATCCTCAATTTAGCCTTGACCTTGACCTAATTTGGACTTCAGAATATATTGTCAAGGCTGCCACCAGGGGCATAGGTGTTTATTGAACGTGCAGTCTTGTTTCAGCCTGCTTTACACACCTTTCTGTCTTAAACACTGAAAATGATCTAAATGAGGGAACTTTTAAACAGAAACAGTCACCTGTCTTAAAAACTCATTTTTAAAAAGACAAGTGAAAAATGAACCCAAGTTTGACTATACTTTCCATTATTGCAGCTCCGTGACCCACCTCAGGAGGGCATGTTTGTGTACGGAATCTACATCTGGGGCTGTGCCTGGGAGAAGACCACAGGTGAACTCCAAGATGCCCCACCCAGGAGTGGCTATGCCACCTTGCCCGTAGTCCACCTCACCTGCTGGCCTGTCAACGAGAAGCCCATACTCCAAGACAACAACAGGGCTTCAGAGACTTATCAGTGCCCAGTATACCCATCCAGAATAGCCACACGGGACCAGATATTAGAACTGGACGTACGTAGAGAAGGAATCCCGTCAACAAGATGGTCATTGCGCGGCCTGTCAGCAACCATCAGACCATATTAGGACAAACCACAAAACCAAAGACTTTGCAAAAGATAATGAATAAGCAATATAATATGAAAATTTCATATATTTGATACAAGGGATTTAAGATATTTCTATTGATCCCGGATCTTATATGCAAAATACTGGAAGAAAGATACAAATTAACGGCAATATCGAACTTGATATTTTCCAAGTTTAAAAATGTGTTATTTTTAACCAAGTTTTCGATTGGAAAATATAAAGTTATAAGTACGGTATGGGCCGTTTTATATAATTATGAATTGAGTGTCAGTCAAACTGAATCTAGCTAATGTAAGAATGAGATATAGTGAGTGTACATAAAATCAGATCAGTAAGTTATTATAGGCTAGCTACATCATAAAGTGTAACTTATGTTAAGTGACCACTGATTGAAGAGAACTGATAACCTTTTAAGACACATGGCTGCTGAAAATTACAATAGATAGAAAGATTTTCTGTTCTAAAGACTTCATGCTGTCTTTGCAGTGATTGCTCTTTGCAAGTTTGCCTTTACAGTATAAATGATACTGTGTGAAACTTTTGTAATGAATGGAGGAGTGGAATATCTTGTTAAAGTGAGAATCTATGCAACTATGTACAGTCAAACTTCAATAACGTTGAAAATATCCTAAAGTAATTACAAGCCACATTTGAACTTTGAAATACGGATATGTTCGATTTAAGCGAGGTGGAAATATTTAAATCCAACTTATGAAATACAGAAAAATTGAAGATATCGAAGTTTGTGTACTATCATTTGTTGTATTATGTTGCATGTTAAATATATATTGCATGTCCATTTTTGGCGTGATAGCCGTCCAGATTGTTTGAATGATCTTGTTTTGTGATTCTAGGTGCAATGAAACTGCTTACCCTGTAATATGTGTAAACCTGGGTTTGGCAACCGTTCTAAAAGAAAGGTAGCAGACTTGTACAGAACAAAAGTAATACAGAAAGCTCACTTTGGAGCTTTGTGAATTACTTATGTTCTGCATTAAACATTCACATGTATTATTAAGTCCCTATGCCTCCTATTTTTCATAAGTGGTTGCTGAAAACAGGTTTAACTATTCATGGTTTTGTTTCCAGATTTGATTTGATATTTATCATAATAGGTTTAAACAAAGCAAAAGCCTGGTGTTAGTGCATTATTTAATCATAAATGGCATTCAAGCATGACCGCTAAGCCATGATCAAGAAATCACCAAACTTATCATGTATCATTCCGAGCCTAAGTAATATTTCTGTCTAAACTTTGTGGATTAATTATCTCTCTCTCTCTCTCTCTCTCTCTCTCTCTCTCTCTCATAGATAAAACAGTTAGCAGTAGAAGAATACAGCCAAAACTTGTTTTCCTGTTACGCCATAAATATGCCTTTTTACATCTTTAATTTATTACTCCACAGAAGAATATAGTTCCATCACATAAAGTCATGATTATGAAAAATAAAAAGTTTCTATATCTTAAAAATTGTAGCTTAAAGCAGGCTGAAAGTAAAGCAGAATGTGCCTTAAGGCGCATTCTGCTTTACTTTTAACCTGCTTTAAGTGGTCACCTGTTTTCAAAACTAGAAATAGGCTATGGAGTAAAGAGTTAAGGTATCTTCAAATAATTTGTGTTTAACTGTTTTAACTTAAGGTCAATTTCAACTGGTTTTATATCATTGCAGAATACAATGTGCTGTCACATTGTGAGTCCGTCCTTTGCCAAACATAGACTTTACTTCTATAAGTGCTTTCCAAGTTTTATATTATTTAGTTAATAAATTGAAAAACAATAGTTTTCTTATAGAAGTATTTTTACAATGAAATTGTGATTGTACATACATGTGTGTACATGTGTCTGTATATATAAGCATTTGAAATTTACTATTTATTAAACCAATTGCATTCCGTTGACTTGGTTCCAAAGACTTTTGCAGTTTGAATCAGTCATTTGCTGTTTTATCCTTGTCTGTATAAACTAAGACTAAAATCCATCTATTACAGCCACTGCAATGAAGACTCATTGATGATAAAAACAGATGGCAACTTAAAGCAGTATGAAAGTAAAACAAAGCTCCTAAAGGAACTTTGTTTTACTTTCATTCTACTTTAAGCAGATACCTGTATTTTATTCTGTAAACAAGCATTGTTACTAGTGGTATTATTAGCAGCGTTTTACTGTAGTTTCCCCGTTGTTACTTTCTTCGACTGCTTTATAAGACCCTGGGTTCTTAATAAGAAGTTTGCCTGCAATACTCTAATAACTACCTTTTTTTTAACCAATATTAAGTTACTACAGTTTTACAGGCAAACCTTAATATAGTACTATGTAATAATGATATGCAATATTTTGGTATGATCTGCTGTTATCAAGTGTGATATATGTTACCTGTAAGGTTTTATATGTACAATGTTATATATGTACTATGTAATATGTTTATATTGATATATTTAATTGTTGGTTTTTACATATCTCAGAGAATACAAGGTTTCTGAAAGCCTTGGGTGTAAATTTGTCGGAGAAAGTCTCCAATACAATTATTACTGAAATAAATCTTGGATTCCAAAGCAATGTTTATGTATGCTCAAATGGAACCTTTGCGTAATTTAAGGGATTTTGTTGCATGTAATTTTATCATGAAATGACCTCAACACCAAATCATAGAAAATTTAAGCATTAAAAGGAAAAAAATTGCACTTAAAATTGGACTCTCAAATTTGAACTAAGCTGTCACTCCGAAAAGCAAATTTGGTCTTTCATGCAGATGGACACTTAATGCAGGAGAAAAGTAAAGCAGAAAGCTTTCTGCTTTAATTATCTCATGAATTATAGTTATCCTGTCTGTAGGAAATTTTTCTGAATTTTCAAAAATAATGTGTAGTCTGTATCAAATATATCTTATTATGAAAGACTTGTAGATTGACTTTACTGCCATGGAGTATTATAATGAATATTTTTATTATTGAATGTGATAGTGATAATAAATTGTTGTCAATTGTTAGTTTTCAGTCTGTTATATTTTTATTACCACCCACTCTATATAGTAGCCCCTTTTAACTATCAGGATGAATAATATACTACTCAAAGTTTGCTTAGGATCAAAGGTTTAACCTCCATAGGAATCAATGCATAGACTCTATCACTGTCTCACTTTATAACTTTCCACAGATTTATTCAATTTCAACAAAATTTTCAGGAGTTGTAGCTAGAGATCTCTTCTACTGGTTCTTATGTGATTTACACTAATGTCCTATGTAGATGCATTGGTAAAAAATATAAAATATCACTTTGTAGCTCACCTGGCACGAAGTGCCAAGGTGAGCTATTGTGATCGCCCTGTGTCCGTCGTCAAACTTTTTCTTCAAAGATCTTCTTGGAAACCACTGGGCCAATTTCATCAAAACTTCATAGGTTTGTTCCTTGTAGGGTACTCTCTCAGATTTTTTCAAATATAGGTCATCCAATTGAAATTGTGGTTGCCATGGCAACCAATTGAAAAAACTATAAAAATCTTCTTGTCAAAAACTACTGGGGCCCCGTTTCATAAAACGTCGTACGACAAAAAACGGCGTAAGTCAAAACTTTAAGTATTAGTTATAGTTCATTTTTTGAAAATTATGCAATATAACCTGGAGGGAGCGAACAGGTTATGTTGCATAATTTTCAAACAAATGAACTATAACTGATTTACCGTTTGCCTTAAATATGGCATGTAGGCTAGTGTATGGCAGTTGCCGTTCAACTTACTTTACCTATACTAAGTTGTCGCTCAACCCAAATTACCACACAACCTAGTTTGTCAGCCAATGCCAGGGCTTTATTTCGGAGGGCGGTGCTTCGTATTTTCAGAAGCTGGCGAGTTCACTTTTACACATGACGTCACACAAAAAAACTAGGAAATCGACCGGGAACCCTGTACGCGTGTAAGGCTCGCTGTAGGCATAAAATAAGATTGGCCGTAAAATTCAGTCACCAAGTACTACAAATGTAAGCAGCACCTGATCAACCAAGGTTCGAGTCCTTTAACCCTTTAATGGAGCCAAGCAATAATTGTTTTAAAGTATGTTAAGAAATAATAGGAAAACACAAGTTACAGGGTGAAAACAGTTCAAAACACCCCAAATCAAGTGCATTCTTGGTTTTTAAATGATATTGATCTGGACTGTGTTGTTTAGTGCGTTATACTATTAATGACAAAAATGCCTATGGCAATGAAGGGGTTGAAGACGACTGGCTGTTAACGCAAGAATAACAAGCTCATAGGAGCCTCTGTATTGCTTGCCTAATGCATTGATAAAAAGCAACCGTATTTAAGTACAATATTGAAAATAAACTCATTCCTTTCGAGACGTTTTACAGTCAAATCCTTGTAAAGGGATTACACAAAAGAAGACTAGACCCACAGCTTAACCCTTTCAATCCAACACTTATACAATGAACAATTCGGGTCTAGTCCATTTTTTGTAATAGGATCTCTACGATGTGGTTCTACAATGTTTGCTGTGGACAAGTGTAACGGGTGGTACATTATAAATGACGAGTGTTCTCGTCACCTAGTGTTCAATGAGTTAATGGAGGACATGATTAATGTGTTTCATATTAAGTTCATTATGCACTAACTATAGTCTCATGTCTACATAAATATTTGATTTATTCGAGCCTCTTCATTGAAAGGCCGCAGTACATAGTTTATGCTGTAATTCGTAATGTGCGGTTGCTGTATGACGTAATGATCCACTACGCTCCTCCTTAGCACGCGGTGTCCTTGACCGGTTCGTGACTTGTTTATTTTCTCTGCCATACCCAAGTACAAAATTGAACGAATATGCGATATATTCTTTCATTTCTCGCTGAAATGGAGCCCTTTCATTGTCTGGCAAACTAGGGCAAACGGTAAAATACATTTAATTTCTGATTTCTCCATCTAATCCTGTAGTGTGTTATCTCTTTGGAATCGTCTTTTCAAGACGATTCCAAAAAGATATCACCAGACAGGATTAGATGGAGAAATAATTAAGACTTTTATAACTTGACTTACGACAACATTTGTCGTACGAAGATTTATGAAACGGGCCCATGGTCCGAATTGAAAATAATTTTACCCAAATGTGCCATTGGTGACCCTCTATCAGATTTCTTAAAATAATTTTCCAATCTTAAAAAACATGGCCGCTAGTGGGTGGGGCAGATTTTCCTTATATGGCTAAAAACTACTGTCAAAAACTACTGGTCCAATTTGAAAGTAATTTTATGCAAATGATCCATGGGTGACCCTCTACCAGATTTCTTAAAATTATTTTGATATCTAAAAAAACATGGCCGCCAGTGGGTGGGGCACGTTTTCCTTATGTTACTGTATAGTAAAAACTTTAAAAATCTTCTCCTCTGAAACTACTGGTCCAAATTCAAAATAATTTTACACAAATGGTCAATTGATGACCCTCTACCAGATTTCTTAAAATCATTTTGTTATCTTAAAAAACATGGCCGCCAGTGGGTGGGGCAAGTTTTCCTTATATTTCTGTATAGAAAAACTTTCAAAAAAAAACTTCTCTGAAACTAATGATCTGATTTAAGAATAATTTTACACAAATAATGATTCAAGGGTGACCCTTTGCCAATTTTCTTCAAATAATCTTACTAGCTCAAACAACATGGCCACCAGTGGGTGGGGTGAATAAGTGAAAACGTAATCATTACTGGTCCATTTACATGACCGTAATCATTGGTACCAGGTGAGCGATTTAGGGCTGCATGCGGCTCTTGTTCACAGAAAACTTCAAAAGTTACAAATTGTGTTTTCGAGTTATAATGGACATGCTTTACAATTCAATTATAGGTGCAATTGAAAGGTAAACCATTAAAGGTAAAACAATGTTTTTTGTAACGAAAAACACCTCTAAAGACTTCAATGGATTTGAAAATTTTGGTGAAATCTCACATTTTGATATCTCGGGTTTCGCCTACAGGACATGGACAAGAATAAATGTTATCACAATATGAAAAGTGAACCCTTGGCACACAAATCTCCAAATATGGAAGGAATCAAACAAAAATGTTGGAAGTTATGCTGTGAGAAAGTGACATGGTCTGGTCATTGTATTGGAACCTATAATGAATGTGTATACCCTTGACCCGTAGCAAATTTTGAGTAGTGTAATTTGCTAGGTGTCTCCTGGCCATACAATTAGTGGTTCAGATACTTGCCCTGAAATACAGGAGTCCATTGATTAATCCTGTGATTCTCCAGGCATTCATTAAGACAAGGACTTGGTAAGGCTTGGCTGCCCCAATCCCATTAATTGATTACCTCATGGCCCGTTTCTAGATCAGTAACAACGTAAAGCAGGTTGAAAGTAAAGCAGAAGCTACCATCTGCTAGGAAATTTCTTACAGTAAATAACCATGACTGTATAAAGTGGAACAATTTCTTGAGTGGAGGAACACATTAACAGGGCTGCCATAAGTTGATAATAAAAATCCTAGGATTTCAAATTTTTAGACAAAATTTTACTAACCGTACCATTAACCTATAGTCTTTTTCTTGTTTTGAAGACACATGACTTCTTAAAACAGGTTGAAAGTAAAGCAGAATGCGCCTTAAGGCGCATTTGGCTTTACTTTCAGCCTGTTTTAAGCTACGATCTGCTAGGATAAAAATCCGAATACTTAGGAAAAATCTGGAGAAATGGCAGCCCTGAATTAATTGCATAAAAATGTGTATTTATGGGGTAACAGGTTAAATAATAACATAACAATGACTAGTGTTTATTTCATTTAATACTGATTGCTACTCCTGAGGTTCAACAGTTAACATATGTACATGCCCTTAATATTGTCTATTTACAGGCCTCCAGATATGAGGAAGTAAACTGAACAAATCAAACATTTTCTCACTTATGTCAGCACCAAATCCTATGGCGTTACTACTCATTAGAATCGAAAAGACGATTCTAATGAGTAATAACACCATAGGGTTGATTGCAGAAATAAAGATTTTAGTTTTTGAAATGCTCCTCTTATCTGGGCCCCGTGGTCTAACCAGTGTTGAATTACCATTTACCTTCATGAAGCCTTCTGTTACTAATATATATATTGACACTTTTTGAAAACAGTGTAGAACCAGATCACACAGCTCAAGAAGAACCTGCCTGATCAGGGTCTCCACTAGTTTCTTATAGGATCTGTCTGACATGAGTATACATTTTTTTAAGGAAGATATATAGGATCTATCATAAGTCGATGTTTAAGACAAGCTGATCTCAAACGCATCTAGAATTTTTCTATTCTATTCTAGACGCGTTTGAGGTCAACTTGTCTCAAACATCGACGAGTGACAGATTCTTTTTCTCACATTACCAACGATTTATAAAGCTATTTTTAAAGCAATACACGTTTTTTGGAACCCCGTTGACGTCAAAACGCCGTTATAAATAGTGACATTATAGTCATCAAAGTGATCTTACACATGTTGGAGATAAGGATATTCGTCATCGTTGTTGGTTATAGAAAACAGGGGTAGTTATGTGAGAAATTGTTTTTATTTTATCAGTAAGTGTAATAATTTTAGACAATATATGTTCAAAAGTGGGCGAAGTGTTACATAGGAATATAGTCAAGCCTGTTTTAAGCAACCACTAAAAGGACAAAAGATTTGTGGTATTTACAACAGGTGACTGTTTAATGCAGGGCAAAAGTCATGCAGAAGGCTCCTATAGGAGCCTTCTGCATGACTTTTGCCCTGCATTAAACAGTCACCTGTCTGTAAAGATCACCATGCATCTTCATTCAGTGGTCTCTTAAAACAGGTGGTCAGTTAATATAGGTTGACTATTTAGTAGAAGGGTTAAATGATCATTCAACACCGGTTAGACTATACATGTAGAAGTATTTCACATTATTACTACTCCACATCTTAAAAGAAAAGTATTACCAAACTATGGCACATATTACAACCTTTTTATGCTGAATATTCATAAGGACTACTTTAAAAACTTTATTTTGACCATTAAATTGTGTTAATTAGCAGGTGTTTAAAGCAGTTGACTGCTTAAATCGAGGTGAACATAAAACAGGAAGCTCCTTTAGGAGCTTTCTGTTTTACGTTTACATTGCTTTAAGCTGACACATGTCTTTTATGAAATAAATTTGTCCTGTTTTAGTGGTCATAGTAGAGAGGTTAACCTGTATTTCAATTGTGTGAAAATTGATATGTCTATTTTTATAGCTGAAAATTTCTGAAGGAAAAAATCTTAAACAAACAGTGAAGACCCTGATCAGAATGTGCCCCGGATCAGGGTATACACTGTTTGCATAACAAGCATAATGATTTAAACATAGAAGTGGTTAATTTAGGTCGACAGTTCATTACAGCTTGTGCAAATATACAAAATACTGATCAGGATAAAAACTGTTACTGTCGCTCAAGACTATTAATCTACAAGCTACAATGTATAGGGAAGAGATCATATCAGAATATAAACAGACAATATAGCACTACTTGTTAATCTGTGTTCAGCTGCCACTCAATCAACCCATTTCTCCATAAATATGCCTTTTTACGCCTTTACTTTATACCTCCACTGAAGAAACAGTTTCCCTTTATACAGTCATGAATATGCAGTATAATAAATATTCAAGTTTGTCACCCTACTGTAGTATAGTAGAGTACATCAAAGGCAGATAACTAAAGCCTAAACAATACTGAAATGAAGCCTTTTTCTAGCATTTCAAAGTATATCAAGGGCAGGTAACTATTGCCACAATGATTATATTTCAACAATAATTGCACTCCTTTCAGAACGTATAGCTACATCCTTTGTGTACAAGTATAATCAAAATCCATTGAAAACTGTAGTTGCAAGAGTGTAAACGCTGTAAAATATGGCATTTTCAGCAATTCAAAGGTAGATATCTCTTGATCTATTTGTCCGATTCCAACCATAATCAACCTTTTTCGAACTCTTATGGTCATATACAATCTGGGCAAGTTTGAGAGAGCTTGGATAAATATTGTGGCCTTTAGAGTGTAAACACTGTTTAATATATCATTTTCAGCAATTCAAAGGTAGATAACTTTTGACCTATTGATCCGATTACAACCATAATTGAACTCATCCAAAGTCTTATGGTAATATACAATCTGAGTAAGTTTGAGAAAGATTGGATAAAATTTGTGAACTCTAGAGTGTAAACATCGTTAAATATGGCATTTTCAGCAATTCAAAGGTAGATAACTCTCGACCTATAAATCTGATTTCAACCATAATCAAACTCATCTGAATTCTTATAGTCATTCACAATCTGAGCAGGTTTGAGATAGATTGGATAAAAATTGTGGCCTCTAGAGTTTAAACACTGTTAAATATGGCATTTTCAGCAATTTAAAGGTAGATAACTCTTGATCTATTTGTCCGATTTCAACCAAAATCGAACTCATCCAAAATCTTATGGTCATATACAATCTGGGCAAGTTTTAGAAATATTAGATACATACTATGGCCTCTAGAGTGTAAACACCGTTAAATATGGCAATTCAAAGGTAGATAACTCTTGATCTATTTGTCCAATTTCAACCAAACTCGAACTCATCCGAACTCTTATGGTCATATACAATCTGGGCAAGTTTTAGAAAGATTGGATAAATACTGTGGCCTCTAGAGTGTAAACACTGTTAAATATGGCATTTTCAGCAGTTCAAAGGTAGATAACTCATGACCTATTTGTCCGATTTCAACCGTAATCTAACTCATCCGAACTCTTATAGCAATATACTATCTGAGCAAGTTTGAGAAAGATTGGATAAATATTGTGGCCTCTAGAGTGTAAACACTAAAATTGTTGACGCCGGACGACGGACATTCAAGGATTGCAAAAGCTCACCATGAGCTAGCTCAGGTGAGCTAAAAAGGCTATGGGGTAATGGGTTAAGATCATTATCATTTCTATACACAGGTATCAGTGAAATACCAGAAATGCTTCTGAACTATTTGGTTCATCATTTATCTGCCATCACTCAGTGCATTTGCAGTTATCTTCTCTTAAGTGACAACTTTACACAGGTTTTAACGTATTGGAAGTATTCAAGCTGACAAAACCTGGAATCAAGTCAAACATGATTCTAATACTACATAGAGTCAATACTCAAAGTTTTAAACATTGCACACAGGGTTCTAGATAAGGGGAGTTTTTCAAAAACTAAAATCTTTATTTCTGCTTTAAACCCTATGGTGTCACTACTCATTAGAATTGTCTCAAAGAGACGATTCTAATGAGTAGTAACATCATAGGATTTGGTTCTTAAATAAGAGAAAAAAATGTTAGATTTGTTGAGTTTACTCCCCATTATCTGGAGCCATGTGTAACACATGGTCAATAACATAAATAACAAAAGAAAGAAATGTAAAAGGCACAACACATAAGTAGTCTTATACAACAAAATGTAAAAAAATAAAATAACATTCCCCCCAAATACCTGTCAAATACCCATGTTTGTACACATATCAAAAAGTTGGTTAAACATTTAAAGCTAAGGTTACATATTTAACACACTAAACCCTAATAATTCAAAGGCATTAAATTAGAAAAGTGGAACTATTTACTCCAATTTTGACTATTTAACACATTCAACCCTACCAACGAGTATACTTGTCATTAACAAAAAGTGTACCTGTAAGGATTACACTTGTTCTATACAAACAGTGTAGACCCTGATCAGAGGGCTCCTTAAGGAACCCTCTGATCAGGGTCTACACAGTTTGTCATTTTGATATATATTGTTAAAATCAACTCTAAATAGTCAAAAATAGACTAGACTTAATTTGATATTGGAAATGTTCATTAAAAGTTTCATAGGTGAGTGAGTTAAAGTTGTTTTGTTACAAAGTAGTGAAAATTGATGTTAAGTTTTTATTTAGGAACCCTCTCAAATCGGTCTACACTGTTTGCATATGATAAATTTACTCTCCATAGATACACTGTCTTTAACCCAGTTAAGCCTAGTGTCTACTATGAGGACATTGGCAAAAAGTGCAGACCCTGATGAGACGTCACCTTTTTGCTTTATACACCTAGTGTCTACTTAACCCATTACCCCATAGCATGTTTCTAGTTTTGAAAATAGAAGACTACTTAAAGCAGGCTAAAAGTAAAGCAAAATGTGCCTTAAGGCACATTCTGCTCTACTTTCGGTCTGCTTTAAGCTACCATCTGTTAGAATTTAGAAAATCTTTCTAATAATTATATATTTATGACTATGTAAAGTGGAACTACAGTAAAACCTCGCTATTACGACCACTAAAACGAAGGCTAATTGAGTGTATAATAGACAGGTGACAGCTTAAAGAAAGGTGACAGTGAAACAGAAAGCTCCTATAGGAGCTTTCTGTTTCACTGTCACCTTGGTTTAAGCGGTCACCTATCGTAAACACCCTAATAACTAACATAATTTAGTGGTCGTAATAGCGAGGTTTTACTGTATTTTACTCAGTGGAGGAAATAATTAGAGGGGTATTTATGGGCAACGGGTAAAGGGGACTTTGGCAAACTGAAGACCCAAATGAGACATCGCTGTTACACAGCGTCTCATCGAGGTCTTCACTGTTTGCTATTTCATAATAAATTGTACTGGTATATGGACAAAAGACCAAGCTGGTGTATCTTTAGCCCATTACCCCATAAAGACGTCTTTTTACTCCTTTAATTAAACTCTCTACTGAAGAAAATAGTTCCAATATATACTGTCACAAATTAAAATCATAAGAAATAATTTCAATATTTTAGCAGATAATAGCTTAAAGCAGGCTGAAAGTTAAGCAGAATGTGCCTTAAGGCACATTCTGCTTTACTTTCAACCTGCTTTAAATGGTCACCTATCTTCAATACTAGAAATAGGCTATGGGGTAATGAAATCTTCATGCTAGCCCATATTGAGAGTTCATTGCAATATTCAGGTATAAATCTGTTGATACGCCAAACAAGCCATGAGGAAATAGATTGAAGCACACAAAAAATGCATTTGTCAAACTGACAGTCGCTACTGAATGAATTCATATCGGAATCTTTTTACCCTTCACTCAAAAGCCTGTTTCAAGTTTTGAAGAGTGATAACAGACTGAAAGAAAGGCAGAATGCACACTATGGTGCATTCTGTCTTACTTTCAACCTGCTTTAACCCATAAATATGCCTTTTAACGCCTGTAATTTATTCCTCTACTGAAGAAAACAGTTCCAATTTATACTGTCACAAATAAGAATCATAAGAAGTATTTTCTATATTCTATCAGATAATAGCTTAAAGCAGGCTGAGAGTAAAGCAGAATGTGCCTTAAGGCACATTTTGCTTTACTTTCAACCTGCTTTAAATTGTCACCTATCTTCAAAACTAGAAACAGGCTATGAGATAATGGGTTAAGCTATCATCTGCTAGAATATAAAAATTATTTCTTCTAGTATACGTTTATTAGAATATACTATTTTTCTTTAGTAGTGGAATAAATAAAATGTGCTAAATGGCACTTCTATGGCGAAAGGGTTAAGACAGTCTGTGTTATACTAAGTGCAGAGCAAAAGTTATGTCCTGACATTCTATAGTCGCATTCTGCGAAAGTTTGACTGGAATTCAAATCAAAACAAGATCTGTAATAAACAAAATCTACAAAACTATCTCTAGCAATGTACACATAAATATGGCCACAATATTTAGGAAAACAACAAACTTACTATTTGTAGGAAGGAAACAATCAAAGTGCACAAAGAAAACATTTACCATTATACATGTACATGCAGAGAAAATGGGTGTCATGCACAACACCAAACAAAAGAATGCATTAAATTGTATGTAATAGTTACAATCTAACAAGTATTAACTTCCTGCTTCCAATTAACCCTTTCCCCAATAGAAGTGCTTTTTAGCATTCAGTTTATTCCTCCGCTGAAGAAAATAGTTCCAATTTATACAGTTATGCAAATGTATCATACGGAATATTTTTTTTATTCTAGCAGATGGTAGCTTAAAGCAGGCTGAATATAAAGCAGAATGCGCCTTATTATAAAGGCGCATTCTGCTTTACTTTCAACCTGCTTTATATAGTCACCTATTTTCAAAACTAGAAACAGGCTATTGGGTAAAGGGTTAAGTCTACATTAGGGCTGCAACGATACGCTCATGTAGCGAATACGAATACGTATCACGATATGGCCTGGCGAATACGAATAATTATTCACGAATACGAATATAAATACAACTTATAAATGTGCTATGGTATTAGAGACTGTTTTATGATTTAATGGAGCAATAACCTTTTGACTTTTACATTTGAGGTTTAACAAATACATTTAAATGTTAATGAACATTTGCTTATGATAAAAAGAAAGAAGCAGTAGTTGTTTTAAAGCTTTAATTTCAAACAAAAGTCACCCAGACTAGATATTTGTCCAAAATAAATAGCCAAATGTATAGCCATGTTGGAAGTGTTCTTGCAGGTGTACCTGAAACATAACTGAAAATAAATACATTAATAAATAGTCAAGTGAACTTGTTTTGTGTTGGTCTTGTCCAGAGTTACAGACAAATGCAAGGTGGTTGCATTTTCAAACAGTTTGCATCCGGATAAGACACAGAATAAGTCTGTCTCATCCAGATCTAACTAAGCTGATTGACTCTCAGGCTACAGCTTCATCAAAGTACAAAACAATTATTTTTTAAAAACTGAATTGTTAGGGATAATGTTTTATAATTGTGTATACATGAAATTAGGACAAAGTGATCTTGATCAAAACATGAGGTTTGCATTTTCATAACTCAAAAGTGTTCGAATTCTGCCTTCATAATTGCAAATTTGACTGAATTACTGCATCATTGATTCATTGTTGAATGTATCAAAATCTTTACAGACAAGCTAATTAATTTGAAGTAATTTATCCTCAGTTATTTTTTCATTAACAATTTTAACATGTAGAATATAAAATATATAGACTGTAACTGCCTGGTTAATCAATTAACAATACAACCAAAACCATTGAGCGTCACACGGATTTATTACAATAATTCAATAGGCTTCAATTTAAAGTGGGTACGCTCAGGCAAGGAGATGCTTCGATAATTCTAAGTTTCAATCAACAGTCGGTATGCTTACCTTATTTCGTGGTGACATATCTTACAGATCGTAATTTATCATCCCTTTTAATACCATCGGCGCCCTTTAAAAAGCCGAAATGTTGCCACACCGGGCTCTTATACTTTGCCGACGCTTCTACAATGTGCGTAGGCTCGGACATTTTGTTTTGGCAATATCATTCGGAATGCTCTTACGAAATTCGGCAATAGGCGATTCGTTACATTATGTCTAAGGTGTTGTGATTGTGAACATTCACGGACCGGATCACAGTTGTGTTTACGACTGTTTTTATCATTTTGTAACTTTTAAATACAAAAACTGAGCTTAGGAATTACAAAAATATCAGTTGCATGTCAAAACAAAACGTAATATCTATGTTAAGAACTTAAGAATCTGTTCGAAGGATCTAAACATGCAAGTGTCAACTGGGGTCAACTCGATAGAACTCACCAGAACTCGCCTGTCAAGATTGTTTACCAAACATAGGCGCCGGAATATTTGAGTTAGTTTCTGCGTTTCTGTTCGTTTATTGTTGATAATTTGCACTTCAGTTCACTTTTCTATATGTTTATATTTGTATTCGTAATATTCGGTTCGTCAAGTCGCGAATACGATACAGTTATCGCGGAAACAAGAAATTCGGTATACCGAATCCATGAGTGAATCGTTACAGCCCTAGTCTACATGTACATGTATTCTGTTTTTAAGAAATTGAGATTTGAATTTAACAATATCATTCATATTGACAAACAGTGTAGGCCCTGGTTAGAGGACTCCTGAAGGAGCCCTCTGATCAGAGTCTACACTCTACACTGCTTGCATAGGAAAAGTATAATTTTCACAAGTACACAGTTTGATAATAAGTATACTTGAGATCATCTATTAACCAATACTCTATCGGAAAATGCTAAAATATTTTGCAAATATTTGAGTTATACCTGCTGCAGACGACATTTTAAAATGGCGGCAAAATATTACCCAGCATACAATGGGTTAATATAGATACAAACACAAAACCCATGAAAATATAGTAAGTACCATAAAATGAGATCATATCCTCAGTTCATTATATATCACTTTCCTTCATAGTTTGTCTCAAGTGTTTACAAAAGGTGGTTGATTAAAGCAGGCTGAAAGTTAAGCAGAAAACTTAACTTTGAGCCAACTTCTGAACAGGCAACTGTCAGGATATAATTGATGCTTATAATACAATAAATCTTCATTATTACAACCACTAAAAGGAAAGTTAATTGATTGTATAAAAGACAGGTGACTGCTTAACCCATTACCCCATAAATACGCTTTTTTACGCCTTGAATTTATTTCTACACTGAATAAAATAGTTCCAATTTATACTATCATCAATATGTATGATAAGAAATATTTTCTATATTCTAGAAGATGGTAGCTTAAAGTAGGCTGAATGTAAAGCAGAATGCGCCTATTGGCGCATTCTGCTTTACTTTCAACATGCTTTAAGTGGTAACATATTTTCAAAATCAGAAACAGGCTATGGGGTAATGGGTTAAAGCAAGGTGACAGTAAAACGAAAAGCTCCTGAAGGAATCACCTGTCTTCACTACCTAATAATTAATGCAATTTAGTGGTCGTAATAGGGAGGTTTTACTGTACTTTACTTTACTTAGGATATGGTAGAAGCAGGAGCACACCTTTATGAGGAAAAGGTTAAATTTTAGGGACAATGATATAAAGGAAAGTGATGTACACATACTTCAAGAATTGATGAATTATAAACAATTTTCATTTCTTATTCTTACCTTCAAAATTAACTAGCACTAAGCAGCTTATTTGTAAAATTTTATGAAGAAGTACACCACAAGGTCTGACTAAATTGAACAAATGATAGCACATTGTAAAACTAGGAAGTAACAGGTTTTTTTTTTGTAATGGCAGAGTTGCAGATAAGGGGAGTATTTCAAAAACTAAAATCTTTATTTCTGCTTTAAACCCTATGGTGTCACTACTCATTAGAATCGTCTCTTCGAGACGATTCTAATGAGTAGAACACTGTAGGATTTGGTGTTAATATAAGTGATTAATTGTTTGATTTTTTTCAGTTTACTCCCCCTTATCTAGAACCCTACATTATTGTATCCAACTGGAAAACACAATTTGTTACAAAAGATGCTGCCTGACATTAAAGCTGAGATCAGAATACTAACTATGGTATTATCAAGAATTAAAGTTACAATTTAGGATTGTGATTAGAGCAAAAACTGATTCACAATAGTACCCTCCTATAAACCCTTTCCAGCATTGTAACACTTTTACTTACACAGGGCTGCCATTTCTCCGGATTTTTCCTTAATCTTCGGATTTTTTTTCTTGTACATGGTAGCTTAAAGTAGGCTGAAAGTAAAGCAGAATGCACCTTAAGGCGCATTCTGCTTTACTTCCAGCCTGCTTTAAGTAGTCACGTGTCAACAAAAACAGAAACAGGCAATGGGGGTAAAGGTATGATTCGTAAAATCGCACTTGAAAATGCAAATTTGAAAATGCAAATTTGGAAATCTTAGGATTTTTCATGTCAAATTATGGCAGCCCTGCTTACACCATTACACATCACTTTTTCCACACTATCATGCCCTGATAGTCATAGGAAACCTTTCCTACATACAACCTGATTGCTTTACCCTTTACCCCATAAATACGCATTTACACATTTGATTTATTCCTCCACTGTAGAAAACAGTTCCAATTTGTACAGCCAAGAATATGTACTATAAGAAATATTTTCTACATCCGAGTAGATGTTAGCTTAAAGCAGGCTGAAAATTTCAGCCTGCTTTAAGCTAACATCTGCTTGGATATGGAAAGTAAAGCAGAATGTGCCTGAAACCACATTCTGCTTTACTTTCCACCTCCTTTAAGCTGTTAACTATCTTCATTTCTAGAAACAGGGGTAATGGATTAAATCAGGCAAAAGTACAGCAGAAATATCCAACAGGAAATTTTCTGCTTTACTCCTGAATTGCGTTAACCCTTAACCCCTTTGTCTGTCTCTAGTTTTGAAGACAGGTAACCACTTAAAGCAGGTTCAAAGTAAAACAGAATGATCCTTAATCCTTAAAGAAGCAGTCTGCTTTACTTTCAACCTGCTTTAAATTACCATCTTTGAACATTCTATATTTCATGTTCGGAATTTCCTATATATGGACTGCTTTCCTTATAGCGTAGGAAAAATAAGAGGCGTTCAGCGGCATATTTATAGAGTAATGGGTGAAGCAGCCACCTGTCTTAACCCTTTCCCCCCATAGAAGCGCTTTTAGCGCATTCAGTTTATTCTTGTCCTGAAGAAAATAGTTCCAATTTATACATTCATAAATATGTATAATACAAAATATTTTCTATATTGTAGCAGATGGTAGCTTAAAGCAGGCTGAAAGTAAAGCAGAATGCGCTTAAAGTGCATTCTGCTTTACTTTCAACCTGCTTTAAGCGGACACCTATATTCAATACTAGAGATATGCTATGTGGGAAAGGGTTAAACATTAGAAACAAGTGAAGTACACAACCTAACAAGACAATGAAGATTTTACAGTTTTCTATCTGATACTGATGGGTTGAACGTTTATATAAACACTTTACCAGACACTTCCAGCTGGAGTGTTGGTAACCATGGTAACGAGAGGCTCGTCTTCTGTATCTATCTCCACCACATTCCTGTTCTCGTTGACCGAGGCGTCCTCCATGATACTAGCCACTACAGCAGTGTCACTGAGATTGCCGTTCACCTGGTCCAGTGTCTGCTTCATCAACTGATCAGAGTTGTAACTGAACCCGACAGCAAACATATCATTGGACGACCTCTTCGCCGACTTTCTGGGTGATGTAATACTGGTATCATTCTCATTCTGGATATCATCGTCATGGAAACCATTAACCTTGGAATCAATGACCTTAGCTGCTACCACTTTTTCCTTTTTTGACTTTGAGTCTGGTGTGTTTTTCGCCAACAGCTCTGAATGGTAGTTAAATCCCAAGGCCAGCTGGTCCCTGGCTTTACGTTTTGGTGTCGTTGGCACGCCAGGAACCAGTATTTCCCCGTTTTCTGAGACAGGCGACTCCTTCACGAGTTTGTCAGCATGGAAGTTAAAGCCAAATGCCAGTTGTTCGACTGTCTCTCTGGGTGGGGGCAGGATGTCGAGGCAGATGATACCACCGTCCACTGTCTTCGGTGATTCCTTCACAAGCTTATCAGAGTGGAAGTTAAAGCCGAGTGCCAGCTGCTCGGGTCTCTTCTGTGGAGTACGGCTCAGGTCAACTTTTGTCACCTTGCCTCTCTTACGAGGCGTATCAGCTGCAGTGACATCATCAATGACCTCCATGATGAGTGACTCAGACAGTCCTTCTCCTATTGCCTTCTTCATGGCTTGCTGTAGCACTTGTTCTGTATAGCCTGATATAAAACCCTCCATGCTAGCCCCGTTGACAGCAGCTTCAGGCCCATCACCCGACACAGGCCCATCACCAGCCTGGCCATTCACCCGTACACTAGCTGTGTCCTGACCCTTGTTGTCACTGGCCGAAAACTCACCATCCCCTGCAGCATTGGCTGTGTAGATCTGGATGTTTGGGTTTTCCTTGATTCTGAAATCTCTGCACTGCTCCTTTGGAGAATCGGACCTAAATTGGCAAGAAAATTAGGATAATTTGAGACTGACTAAATATGTACACTGGACAGTACTGCAGGTGTTATTTTAACTCATTTGATACATTACCATATAAATACGCCTTTTTACGCCATTTAATTAACTCCTCTACAGAAGAAAATAGTTACAACTTTACTGTCACAAATAAAAATCTCATAAGAAATACTTTCTATATTCAAGCAGATATTAGCTTAAAGTAGGCTGAAAGTAAAGCAGAATGCGCCATAAGCAGGGTTAGAAATTAGCTAAAAATTACACTTGCATTTTTTTGCGAATGACTTTTTAACTTACTCGCAAAATGCAAAAACTACTCGCGAAAGTTAAGCTGTCATTCTGAACATATATGTTTTAACTTTTAACCTGACACAGACTTGTGTAGAAATCAAATACGATCTACCTACACTTCGTGTATTTCATACTGTACATTTGTGGTTACAGCTGACAAGGGATAATATCTTGATTTTCATATCTATGTGTACATAACGAAGGCTTATTTTTCTTACATTTTATGATATTAGATAGAATGCATGCTGTATGCACTATGCAGGCCGCACACGATGCTACTTCATTACTTGAAAATTAGGTCAGGTTAGATCGCCAATCCGTCTACGATACAAACGTTATTTTCACTGGTCGTATATTTCAGGGCTGTGGTTAATAAACAGTATCATTGTATGTCACAGTAGAATTAGAAGATACTTGTACTCGTGTGAGTCTTTTAAATGGCCCCGTCTTTGAAGAACGGTTTCGGTTGTTGCGTCTGTGATTAGATTTGTTTACACATCGGAACTCCGAAGTAGCAAAGTG
This sequence comes from Gari tellinella, assembly GCA_922989275.2. Taxonomy (NCBI): domain Eukaryota; kingdom Metazoa; phylum Mollusca; class Bivalvia; order Cardiida; family Psammobiidae; genus Gari; species Gari tellinella. Next base: position 59,895,910 of record OV277860.1, on the reverse strand, counting down.
CGCGTTTCATTAGCCAAAGAGAATTGGGAAAGTCCGTCATTACGTCATTACAGACAAAAAAGAGGTTGAAACTGCCCGAGAAGCTATGATTGGCTTAAGGAAAGTATTCGCTGGTCTACTCGTCCATTTCCGCCACTCGAAATGTTACGGAATAAACCGAGCATAGTCTTACAGACGTTATACTGTGTTTAGCTGTCCGAAAAACCGTACTCGCATTTTTTTGCGAGTTCGTGGAAAAATCACTTGCAATTAACAAATTCCACTCGCATTTTGCGAGTATATTTCAAACCCTTATAAGGCGCATTCTGCTTTACTTCCAACCTGCTTTAAGTGGGTCACATATCTTCAAAACTAGAAAAAGGCTACGGAGTAAAGGATTAAGCCTAGTGTCTATGACAGGTGACATTAGCAAACAGTGTAGATCCTGTCTTTTATGCAGCCTATAAGGCTTCTTTTTAGTGGTCGTAATAGAGAGGTTTTACTGTAAGAATATTCATCATGAGAAGTGTTAAAGTGAGCGATTTTCAGTATCAACACATCAGTACATTAACTCTTTGCACGCTAGCGCCGGATTTACCTGCCATAGTGACTACCTCTGCAAACAGATTGGATCTAGATGAGACATACACATTACCAGTTGACAGTGCGATACAGAGTGATGTATTTAGCTCGAGACGATTTTGGCGCAAATTGCGGATCTGACGAGCGCCTTAGCGCGAGTCTGATCGATTGTTTCCACCAAAAACGTCGAAAGCTAAATGCAACACTCTATAGAGCACTGCCAACTGGTGATGTGTTTATTAAATGCCTTGAAAACAAACCAGAAACAACTAAATAGTTGTTTAAATCATTTTATATCCAAAATGTATTGGTTTTATTGAAGCAGAACAAGAATTTTTGTATGGCATAAAGAATAACGCGGCACTTGTACATGTACGTAAATGACGTCACGTCAAATCAGGCGACGTCAGAGTAAAATACAAAGTGGCTGATACAAGGTGGCTGATACAGACTCTTGTATTTTACTCTGCAGATACACGCAGAAACGCTCGATATCATTCAAGGCATATAATAAACCGCATTATTACGGCGTCTCATCAGGATACAAACTGTTTGCTATTCTGACACTGAATTTAAAAGAAAATTTTGAAAATTCCAATTTTAGAACAACAGCAGACGACAAATTGTTGCAGACGTAAAAACTACCCAGCATGCTATACTTACTGACTTCCTGCATGGGCGTTTGGCTTCTTATGTTTGGGTTTCTTCTGTTTCTTCACGCCATGAGGTGGCATATTCCTGTAAGCAAATTGAAAAATTCCATGAAAACAAGTTATGGAGTGAGTAGAAAAGCTTTATCTTGCCTGCTAAAGGCCAACAGGGGTTTAAAAATTATGCCCTGGACTAATCTTTGCTAGGACATTGCAAAGGATAAAGCTAGGGCTCCAGATAAGGGGAGTATTTCAACAACAACAAGAGTTGTCAGAGAGACAACAAAGCTCGCCACCGGCACCTTTAGAAACTTAAAAGCACACTCAAGGTCACAGAGGTCAACCTTTTTGCCTGCATGGAAAGGTCTTGTCCATATACACTGGCAAATCAAATATGAAAATAACACCTCAAGGGACATAGGAATTATAAGCATTTTTGAAACCTAAACGCAGATTTCGAAACCTAAAACCTTTCGCGACCTTAGTTCAAGGTCAAGGACACTAGGCTAATTATTTTGCATGCATGGAAAGGTCGTGTCCATATACACATGCATGCCAAATATGAAAGAAATATCTCAGTGGATATATGAGTTAAAGAAATTTTGAGAAACCTAAACGCAGACTTTGAACCTAAACGCGGGTCCTAAGTTCAAGGTCAGAGGGCTCAAACATTTTGCATGCAAGGAAAGATCTTGTCCATATACACATGCAAACTGAATATGAAAGGAATATTTCAATGGACATAGGAGTAATAAAAATTTTGAGAAACCAAAACACAGATTTCGAAACTAAACATGGGCCCTAAGTTCAAAGTCAAGGTCACAGGGGTCTAAATTTTGCTGTGCCTGGAAAGGTCTTGTCCATATACACACATAAATCAACTATGAAAGCAATACCTCAAGGGACATAGAAGTAAAAGGCATTTTTCAAAACCTAAACACAGGCCCTAAGTTCAAGGTCAAGAGGGTCCAAATTTATCTGTGCATGGAAAGGTCTTGTCCATATACACACACATACCAACTATGAAATCAATACCTCAAAGGATATAGAAGTTAAATGCATTTTTCGAAACCTAAACACAGGCTCTTAGTTCAAGGTCAAGGTCACACATGTCTAAATGTTTCTGTGCATCGAAAGGTCATGTCCATATACACATACATACCAACTATGAAAGCCATTACTCAAAGGACATAGAAGTTAAAGGCATTTTTCTACACCTAAACACAGATTTCTACACCTAAACACAGGCCCTAAGTTCAAGGTCAAGGTCACACGGGTCTAAATTTTTCTTTGCATGTAAAAGTCTTGCCCATATACACATACATACCAACTATGAAAGCAATACCTCAAGGGACATAGAAGTTAAAGGCATTATTCGAAACCTAAACGCAGATTTCGAAACCTAAACGCAGGCCCTAAGTTCAAGGTCACAGGGGTCTAAATTTTTCTGAGCATGGAAAAGTCTTGTCTATATACACACACATACCGACTGTGGAAGCAATACCTTAATGGATTCAGAAGTTAAAGGCATTTTTCAAAACCTAAACGCAGATTTCGAAACCTAAACGCAGGCCCTAAGTTCAAGGTCAAGGTCACAGGGGTCTAAATTTTTCTGTGCATGTAAAGGTCTTGTCCATATACACACACATATCAACTATTGAAGCAATACCTCAAGGGACATAGAAGTAAAAGGCATTTTTCAAAACCTAAACGCAGATTTCGAAACCTAAACGCAGGCCCTAAGTTCAAGGTCAAGGTCACAGGGGTCAAAAATTTTCTGTGCATGGAAAGGTCTTGTCCATATACACACACATACCAACTATGGAAGCAATACCTCAAGGGACATAGAAGTTTAAAGGCATTTTTCGAAACCTAAACGCAGATTTCGAAACCTAAACGCAGGCCCTAAGTTCAAGGTCAAGGTCACAGGGGTCAACATTTTTCTGTGCATGGAAAGGTCTTGTCCATATACACACACATACCAACTATGAAAGCAATACCTCAAGGGACATAGAAGTTATAGACATTTTCTTAAAATTGTTTACGCCGTTCACGACGACGCCGCCGCCTACACCAGGGGTATTGCAATAGCTCGTCATGTACTACGTACAGGCGAGCTAAAAATCTTTATTTATGCATTATTTACTCAATAGAATCATCTCTTCGAGACAAGTCTAATGAAAAGTGACACCATAGGGTTCGGTGCTAACAGGGATAGAAAATGTTGGAATTGTCAATTCACTCTCTCTCATCTGGAGCCCTGGCTAACCAAACTGTTAACTTGCTTTAACTCAATGAGCCCTAGTGACGCATATATGAGTCTTTTACCAAAATTGTACATGTGAACTTAAATGAAGAGTACACATGTTCTATGCAAACAGTGAAGTCCCTGATCAGAGGGCTCCTGCAGGAGCCCTCTGATCAGTCTTCATTGTTTGTCATTTTGTAAAAAAATCAACCCTAAAAAGTTGCAAATGGACCAGCTTTTATTACAAACTGGACTTGTCTATTTGAAGTTTCAGGGGATCAGTGTTCTGCCAAGACATCCAAAAGTTGGAGACACATGTCTCGGTGGGCATGAAAAGTTGGCGACATTTTCAAAAAAAGGGGGACAAAGGAGAAACATTCAAAGTAAAGTGCTTTAATGCATGGTATAACCTGTCATTGAAAGAGCTTTCTTGCTTTGGATGATTTCAAATGTTTCAGAGCCCTGTTTAAATCAAAGTTTCCAATCTCCCATCCCACTATCTTCACTGAATAATCGCGTAACCCCTTATCTTGAAATTGACGATGAGCCTTTTTAGAGGAAGCAGGTTACCATTTTCCCCTCGATTATTGCGGTTCTGCATGCTTTAAAAGCGAAGAAGGGGATTCGGAAGTAGTGGGTGAGGGCTCAAAAGTTGTTCCGGACGGTAAATCGGCATTATCTGACTGTCCGTTTGAAGAAACTTAAAATTGTTTTCGGCTTTTTCTTCACGGGAGACGCCATTTTTAAATTTCCTGCGCTTGACGACAGACACGCTTAATAATATGACTGGTTTATCCATTGCCGTGGCACGTACCGGGTACTATTTATTTCAGTAATAATTATAGAACCAGTCGAGTAAATTTGATGCAGGCACCGTGAAAATTTCACGCCCAGTCAATATTCGGCCCCAAACATTTCGACCGCGACAATTGTCGCCCCGGGACGAAAATAAATGCGACAATCGTAATTTTTTAGAAACAATGTCGCAGATACGCGGCCTCGGCAGAACACTGGGGGATAATATGTTAAGGAGCCCCCTGTCTTTCCCTACAAATATAAAACTGAAGGTATACAACCAGGGCTCCAGATAAGAGGGAGTAAATTGAACAAATCCAGCATTTTCTCACTCATTTCAGCATCAAATCCTATGGTGTGACTACTCATTAGAAGCGTCTCTTCGAGACGATTCTAACAAGTAGTGACACCATAGGGTTTAATTTAGAAATCAAGATTTTAGTTTTTGAAATACCCTCCTTTTCTGGAGCCCTGTATAAAACTCCTACAGGTACTTACTCATCTATCCAATCCTTTGAGAAGAACAACTCTGCATAGTATCGAGCATCCTTTATCCACGGCCAGTTCTGAAATCACAAATATGAGAATCTTGGGTACCGGTAAGCAGTAACAATCAAATCAACTATTGAAAGCACAAATATAAAGAGTCTTATGTAAACCACTGGCATAAACCCTTTACCCCATAGCTTCATTTCAGAATTGAAGACATGTGGTTGCTTGTTAAAGCATGTTGAAAGTAAAGCAAAAAGCTCTTTAAAGAGCATTCTGCTTTACTTTCAGTCTGCTTTAAGCTACAATCTCCTAGGATGTAAGAACTATTCCTCATGGTACATGTTCATGTCTGTCATAAAGTGGAACTATTTTTTTTATAAAGTGGAACTATTCTCTTCAATGGAGAAATAAATTAAAGGCCTAAAAGAGTATATTTATGGAGAAATGGGTAAATAGGGTCTCATTCATTTGTCATTGGAAACAATTATTGAAGATCTTTGCGAACAGATTGTATTTAGATCATGCACCACAACGACCCAAACTGTTTGTTACCAACACAGATCCTGTTTTTGTAAAATATAGCCAATGACAGAATTAATTTGAGAACTTCAGAGGACATTTTAAGCCAATCCCTGTTAGTCAGCATTGAGTGGTTATTGTGTTACCTGCAGCAACAGACTTGACTTGTAATGAGTTATCAAGTTTCCAGAATATACTTCATCAACAAATCTTCTGTTGTGATCACAGGGAAACCTCTCTAAACCAGCCACTTATAAAACAATATTTTCAGTTTCGAAACAAGTTGGTAACTAAATGGCAGCTTTATGCTGGATGAAAGTAAGGCATTAAGCTCCCTGTGGGAGCTTTCTGCCTTACTGTATCTTGCATTAAATACCTGTCTTTTGTGGTATTTCTTCTTTTTCAAAAGTATCCAGTTTAGAGAGATTTTACTATACTTTGATTAATCATATTGAAAAGACTATTTTTTCTGTTGTAATTAAACAGAAGTAACAACTCACAGTTTTTGTTATGGCCACTTTATACTGGCCTCCCACCACCTGGCCCATCAGCTCTGTGTTCATGTCTTTCTGATAACCCAGTTTATAGAGCAGGTCTTTGGGGTTGACCAGTCTATTGTGGGCAGTCATCTCGGCAACATAGTCTCCATACTGTTTGAAGTCACCTTCCTTGATAGGCTTGTCCTCTACAGTGTCATGGTGACTGTTGCCTAGCAACGGATATGTTACAGTTTATTATTGTTGACTATTGTCTAGCATGTAGAACAGTCAATTATATTCAATCTTGTTTTAAGTATTTTACTAGAGACGTGGCTGTACTGTTACAGGATACCCCAAGCAGCTAAAACCATATGTGCAATTATATTTTTTACTAAATTACTAAGTTCAAACACCTGTAACTCCTTGAAAAATTTAAATATTTCAATTTCAAAGTCCTGAACACATGCACATTTGTGGTATAAGTAAAATGAAAATGTGATCTTGAATGTTAAGGCTTTACATTCTGCCATCTATGGGTGTCTTCAAAACTCTGGAAACAGGCTATGACGTAAAGGTTTTAAGACAGATGGTTGCTTTACATCACTAATGAACCAGAACCGGTAATCAAAGATTACAAAGCTCACCTCCTGCAAAGAACAGACCAATGTGGAACCTTAACGTTGACCCTAGAGGTCAAGGTCAAAGGTCAGTCACCAAACTGCAGTGCATTGTGGTCTACTCATTGAGCATATGAAGTTTAATGACCGTAGGTGCAGTTTACGTAGAACAGACTTTAATGCAAAACCTTACTGTTGACCCTAGAGGTCATGGTCACCAAAAATGTGGTGCATTGTGGTCTATTCATTGAGGCACAACAGCATATGAAGTTCCATGACCGTAGGTGCAGTCGTTTGCTCAGAACAGACTTTACTGCAAAACCTTAACCTTGACTAGAGGTCAAGGTCAAAGATCAAGGTCGCTAAACTGCCGTGCATCCTGGTCTACTCTTTGAGGTACATCAGCATTTGAAGTTTCGTTACCGTAGGTGCAGTCGTTTGCTCAGGTTATGATATCAAGTCCGGACGCCGAGGGTATAGCAAAAGCCCCCCTCTCTTCTTGGAGGTTAGCTAAAGTCATTTGTGGTGCTTATGTGAGAAGGCATTGAGGTGTTCTATGGATTTGATTTGATTTATGATTTTAAGTTGCTTTAACTAGCCATATCACGACATCCAGCTATTTACAGGTGCAAGAAGATCCAAGAAGCCCTTTATGCAGTATTCTATGGAAATTCTGCCAAGGAAAGGGTTACATGATTTATAACCTACCTTTTCTGACATGCTCAAAGGGGCAGTTTCTTCCCTTCCAACATTTCTGTCCCCGTCTGAAGTACTGGCACACTTTCCTCTCCTGTTTCCCTCCTGAAACACCACAGAATGACATGTAATACATGATGTGTTGTTGTAGTACAGTTAAACCTGAATTAACCCATAACCCAGGGATCAAGATAAGAGAGAGTAAACTGAACCAATCCAACAATTTCTCACTTGTTTCAGCACAAAATCCAAGGTGTCACTACTCCTTAGAATCGTCTCAAAGAGACGATTCTAATGAGTAGTAACACCATAGGGTTTAATGCGGAAATAAAGATTTTAATTTTTGAAATACTCCCCTTATCTGGAGCTCTGATTACCCCATATATACGCCTCCAATTTATTCTTCTCCTAAATTGCTCTAATTTATTCTTCTCCTAAAGTAAATAGTTTCAGTTTAAAGTCATGAATATGTATCATAAGAAATATTTTCTTTATTCTAGCAGATGGTAGCTTAAAGCAGGCTGAAAGTAAAGCAGAATGCGCCTTAAGGCGCAGTCTGCTTTACTTTCAACCTGCTTTAAGTGGTCAACTATTTTCAAAATTAGAAACAGGCTATGGGGTGGTGGGTCAAGTTCCCCCATTCCATGCAATACTCATAAGGCTTATGCAGTTTCTTTTACAGGTGGTTGCTAATTGCAGGAGCTTTTTGCATTATTTCAATCATGCATTTAGCAGTTAATTGTCTTTGATTTTCTGTATGTTTTCTCCAAGAAAGATTGATTTGACTGTATCTAAGAATTTATATTTCACCAGCGGTCTGTCTAAGGAAACATTGTACAACTAATATTGTTGTAAGTCAGTTTCTAAAATTCTCAATTATTATTTATTTCTCCATCTAATCCTATCTCGTGACTTCCCTTTGAAATCGTCTTGAAACTATGATCTTTATGCAAATTGACAAGAGCTAATAAAGAACAGCAAAGCTCACCTAGTGCAAACATTTCTTTAATAAATCAGGTTTCAAGAGTACAATAAAACTTTTACATTTTCTCTTTCAGTCTATTCTAAAGAAAGAAAGTCATACCTGCTTTATCACCTGGTGGCGCTGCTTTTGTTTCTTTGGCTGCTTTATCTTGTCCATGGTTTACGTTGTCCACTGTAGCCTCTTTAGATGGTTCAGCTGTCTGTTCTCGTCCAGAGGTCTTCGTACTGTCCTGTCCTTGATCTTCAGCTGTTTTTTTACCGTCCTTCTTTCCTTGGTCAGCTGTTTTGGCACAAATGTCTTCTTCCTCCGTCTCTCTTTTGTTAGGTGTTTCAGCTGTTCCGACACTATCATCTTTGTTCTCTGTCTCTCTCTTGTTAGTCGTTTCACTGTTCATCTCATCTACTAGCTTTGACAACTCATTCATGTCCAAAGTCTCATTTCCAACAGGCTGAAATTATTAAGTTAACAGGACTCCAGATAAGAGAGAGCAAACTTAACAAATCCAATGTGTTTTCACTCATTTCAGCACCAAAACGTTTGGTGTTACTACTCATTCAAATGAGTAGTGACACCATAGGGTTTAAAACAGAAATAAAAATTTTAGTTTTTGAAATACTCCCCTTTTCTGAAGTAATTTGAGGAAAACTCACAAGAACACTTACTGTTATAGACTGGGTGCCCGTTTCATAAAACTTTGTACGACAAAAACGGTCGTAAGTCAAAACTTTAAAATACATTTAGTTTCTGATTTCTCTATCTAATCCTGTCTTGTGACATCTCTTTCGAATCGTCTTTTCAAGACGATTCCAAATAGATATCACAAGACAGGATTAGATGGAGAAATAAATAAAATCGAGACTTATAATCTGACTTACGACAACATTTGTCGTACCAAGCTTTATGAAACAGGCCCCAGATGAAGCATAGAAAGCTTTGACAACAGTGTACGCCCAGATCAGACACCTCCTAAAGGAACACAATTACAACACAATTTCCTAAATTTGCCAACAACTTTGTTACAAATAGAGGCAAAAGGCTGTTTGTAATATATAAATTAACTCACTCACTCCTGAAATATTTAATGGACAATTCCAATTTCCAATAAAATCTTGACAGTTTTTGACTAGTCAGACATGATTGATTTTAACAATATATTGCAACATGGCAAACAGTGCAAACTCAAGTCAGAGGGCTCCTTAAGGATAAATGCTGTTTGCAAAGAACAAGACTTAGTGTACTCTTCACAGGTTTACTATTTGTAAATGATGAGCACTCACTGCAAGAGTCCAACGTGTTAACCCCTTGAACCTAGTCCCGCATATAGGCGTCCTTTTCAAACTGTGTACATGTGAATAGTCTTGTCCTATGCAAACAGTGAAGACCCAGATCAGAGGGCTCCGAAAGGAGCTCTCTGATCAGGGTCTTCACTGTTTGTCATAATGCCCAACATTGATAAAAACAACCCTTAAAAGTCAGAAATGGACTAGACAAAAATGGAAACTGAAATTGTCCATTTATAGTTTCAGGGAGGAAAGAGTTAAGGTCAAGTCCAACTATGCTAACAGAAAAACTGCCACAGAGCAAATTAAAGCCGTCATAGAGGATTCCAACAGTTGCCTACCTTTGCTTTTGGATCTGGGATCTCAACCATGTCCGGGTCTATAGGTGTCTCCTTACGTTTTGACACAGTTTCCTTGCCTGAAACAAAAGAAACATGGTTTAGACTTCGAAATAAACACTTACAGTAAAACCTGTATTAAGTATAAAGTGACAACTAAAAATTTGCTATTTTCATTGCCTATATGGCTGACAGCTTAGCAAATCACCAGTAATGCAGAAAGCTTCCCTCCTACAGGAACTTTCTGCATGAATTTTGTCCTGCATCAAGGGATCACCTGTCTGTTAAGATAACCAGGCTTACTTATTCAGTGGTTGTTTAATACAGGTTTTACTGTATGATTAGGTTATAAGCCTGATTTCGGTTTTCTAAGAAGGTGGCATCTTAGTGCAGGACAAGAGAAATGCAGAAACTTCCCATTCTGATCAAGCTTCCGCATTTATCTTGATAGATATATTTAGGGAGCTAATGGATTTCATCCCAAATGAAGGCATTTTGTACTGGTATTGTTTAAACCATTATCCTTTAACCCTTTCCCTTATAGAAGCGACTTTTAGCACATTCATTTTATTCATCCGCTGAAGAAAATAGTTCCAAATTATACCGTAATGAATATGTGTCATATTTAATACTTTCCTTATTCTAGCAATTAATAGCTTAAAGCAGGCTGAAAGTAAAGCAGAATGCGCCTTAGGGCGCATTCTGCTTTACTTTCAACCTGCTTTAAGTAGCCACATATCTTCAATACTAAAACAATGCTATCAGGTAAAGGGTTAAATACACCTTTTTAAGCCTTTGATGTATTCCTTCACTGAAAAAAACAGTTTTAATTTATACAGTTATGAATATGTATCAAAGAAGTGTTTTCAGTATTCTAGCAGATGGAAGTTAAAGGAGGCTGAAAGTAAAGCAGAATGTGCCTTAAGGTGCATTCTGCTTTACTTTCAACCTGCTTTAAGTGACCACCTGTCTTCAAAACTAGAAATAGGCTATGGGGTAATGGGTTAAAGATACAGGCTATGGGGAAAACCCTTAAAGAATAAGGGCTCCCCTATCAGTAAAACATGCAGTTATAAATTCACCTTCTGTGGGTCCCTGTACATGTTCCCAGTCACTGCTGGTGGTCATAGGGTCAGCCTGACCTGTCTGCTTCATCTCAACTGCCTCGGGCCTCCCTTCCTTGGCCTCATCTTTGGTACACGTCTCTGCAGGGGCCTCAGGCTGAGGACGTCCTGAAATAACACACACAAATACAAACCTTCATTATCTGATCAGGGCTCCATACAGGGAGTCGGTGAACTGAACAAATCTAGCATTTTCTCCTTTCTGAAATCATCAAATCCTATGGTGTTACTACTCATTAGAATCGTCTCGAACAGACGATTCTGATGAGTAGTGACACCATAGGGTTAAATGCAGACATAATGAGTTTAGCTTTTGATATACTCCCCTTATCTGGAGCCCTGCATCTGATTATTATTCTCTGTACAGTAAGCATAATTATATCTTATAACTTCTCGTTTTGACCGTAAGCATAGTAATAAACAGAAAACTCTGAAAAAACATAACAAATTTCTTAAGTCTGATTAAATTAACCCTTTCCTCCATAGCCAGGACAAATCGCCTAAAAGGTAAGGCACTGCTTAAAGCAAGATGACAGTAAAAAAGGAAGCACCTTTAGAAGCGTTTTGCTTTACTTTCATTTTGCTTTAGGCTGCCATCTGTATTCAACAGCATCAAGTTGTGGTGTCCTACGGCACAAATGTGGAGGAAAGAGTTATTGAATACCGACCTTTAAGAGGGGGTGGCAACTAAAAACAGAACAATGGTGATGATGATGAAAGCTCCGAACAGTTTTCTGCATTACTGTTGTCATGCATGAAACTGTCACGCATGTTGAAAGTAAAGCTGAAGATCTCAGAACAGATGATGTCAGGGAAGTGAAGGGGTAAATAAAAACATCCACTTACGCAGTAGAGTGTACAACTTTCCAAATATGTTAATCATCCTGCACAGTGTAACACGAATTGCCTGAAATACAAAACAAACATATGTATAGGGCTCCAGATAAGAGAGAGTAAATGGAACAAATTCAACATTTTCTCACTTATTTCAGCACCAAATCCTATGGTGTTACTACTCATTAGAATCGTCTCTGTAAGACGATTCTAATGAGTAGTGACACCATCTAGGGTTTAAGGCCTTTCGCATACGGAAGTCAATCTTGCGGGCGAGCGGATATGCGTCTTGACGACATAGACTTTTCCCTAACATGCTTATACTTGAAAATTTATATAAAGGAAATGTTGATACGATTTAGTATAATTCTTCATAGAGCAGTCGGTAGAGTGATTGACTAGCAATTCAAAGGTCATAGGTTCGATACCCATCCGATCCAATTGTTTTTTTTAAGTGTCCGATTTATTGACGTGTCAATCCGTAACGCAGTGATCAAGGGACATGATATGTTTAGTCTTCGTTGATTAGAATTAGTGATGTTATATACGGTCCAATTATATGTCCACTTACATATACGTTTTAGTTTAATGACTTACAAGTCAATAAAATCGGAATACATGTACACGATTTGATCGAACTATAAAGCCACATATTGAAGTTTATCAATACGCCAACCTTTTCAAGATCGATATTGCCCATTATTATTATGTTTAAACGATATAATGAACCATGTATGCAAGTCAATGAATAAATAATAATGCATTTTAATGACAGAGTTTTAATTTTAAGGTAGGTAACTGTATCTCGATTTTCTAATTTTTTCAGACTAACTATTTCATCAACCATATATTTGAATAAAATGAAAACAAATATACATTGAATGAGTCAGTTTTTTGTAATTCAATTTTTAAGCATTTTGCAAAATTTAAATAGCTGATAACATCTTTCTGAACACCCTTATTCAAAATGTTTTTTAGCTTTTCTTGTAATGAATGTTGTGGACTACTTATTGGGCGAGATTTATAGTCATTAGCTTTATTTATTTTTGAGAAAATTAAAATCATCAAAATTCAAGGTTTTTGTCAGAAAAAGAGACCTTAAGGTGGTTCGACAGCGGGCGGCCCGCATCTCGAATTCCGGAAATGCTGATGACTTTCACCTGATCTTTGCGGCACGTGCTTATAGTAGAAAATTTAGATAAAGAAAAGTTTGATCTGCTTCAGTGTCTTCTCTGATAGCGCAGTTGATACGGTGATTGACTTGCAATCCTAAGGTTCTAGGTTCGATTCCCACTCGCTTTCAAACTTTTTTTTTTAACAAATTGTCCGATTTTAGTGACTAGTCAATTCATAACGCAGTGATCAAAGGACAGGCTATGTTTAGTCTAGTAATAATGAATAATATCAGATGCAAGTATTAGCAAGTGACAGCTAAATATGTGAGGATTTATAGCCTATACATGTACATGTATAACAGATGGCAGCTTAACACAGGACAAAAGTTATGCTAAAAGATAGATCCTAAAGGAGCTTTTATGCATTACTTTTGTTATGCATTAAGCATCACTTGCCTTTTAAGATCTACAGGCTACCGTATTCAATGGTCCCTTATTACAGATTTGACTTATGGTATTATTTAGAGCTGACGGCATTTTAAAGTTGAACTCAAGGGAGGTTACTTGTTTTGTGTTAACATTTTGTCAGAATTTCAGGAAATCCTGTATAAAATGTAAATTCTACTGTAGATTTTCATTATTTTTTTGTGACTAGTAGAATTAAGTTATATCTATCTAATAAGAGTAAAATAAGTGTATGTTAAACAACTAGATTTTTTGTAATTTGAGATTTTCAGAATTTTACTTTTTTAAAATATTGATATTTCCAGAAAATATGTCATGAAATACTTTTGTTTGCCCAATATCTTATAGTCTATATACAGTTTACTTGAATGTACAGAAATTATTGAGTTAAATCATTCTATAAAGAAAATATTACTGTTTATTAAAAAAGGAGCTTTTCTCGACAAAAGGTCCCGTCAGAAAAAAACGGCACTGTAACTTTTTTTTATTTTAACGATTTTTCACTCTCCATATGGTATATTTCAATTTAATCAAGGTTTCAAAGAATTCTGACACAGAATAAGCTGACCCGCGAACCACCTTGAAGACAAACCAAACGATAAATTTTGCCGATATTTTCACACATTGTTTCTTAGGCTATTATCATTCTTCATGAAAAGTTTCATAACACCTTGTATGGAAACTAAGCGCACCTGCGAAGTACCTTAATGCAGAAAAAAAGATTTTAGTTTTTGAAATACTCTCCTTATCTTGAGCTCTGCAACAGTAAAACTTCTGCTGCAAAGTCACTCAAAAGAAGTCTTGTTCTGTTTGAACTCTTTGCATCCTGGGTATTTTTTTCGTCTGCAACAATTGTTGTCAGCTACTGTTCTAGAAACAGAATTTTCAAATTTATGTCTTTTTAATAGTCAGAGTGTCAAACAGTTAGGCGCCACGCCTCATCAGGATCCAAACTATTTGCACAGTGTTTTACACTGCCTGGTCATCCAAAAGGGGTGACAGACTAAAGGTACCAAGTGCTGCCAAAGTGTCCCACTGCATAAGTGTACCATTTCTAGACTAAGCGTGCCACATATGAAATTATATAGGGTAGAACTGTTGGGAGCTAGGTCAACAATGGTGTGTTAATTACACTTAATAATTGTTAGCTAATGTGGTTTTAACAGGCATCTTAGTATGTGGCACTCTTAGACTCTATATAATAACTCATCCAAAAGAAGTGTAACGTATGTGGTACGTTGGTATATGCAAATGAGGCTTCCCAAACTCGTTGTATGTTGGGGCGACGTGAGTCAATTATATAGTCAATTATATAGTGCAACAAACATCTCTTGATGTGAGTTTAAGCTTTGCACCGACGGGGTTTGTTGTTGCTGGGTCTCTCCGTTTGCATGTTCCAATTGGGGCAGTGGTGGGATAATGACAACTCATGCCGGAAAATAGTTGCCTTACCCACAGATCACCCAGGGTCCAAGTCTCGGGACAAGGCTTCTGGGAGGGGAGACTCAAGAGTTATGTAACGTACGTGGTACGTAAGTCGTTGGTATATGCAAATGAGATCATTAGGCTTCTCAAACCATTGTTTGTTGGGAAGTAAGTCAATTATATAGCACAACAAACATCTCTTGGTGTACGTGAGCTTAAGATTTGCACCGACCGACAGGGTTTGTTGTTGTTTGGTCTCTCGGCTTGCACGTTACAGAAGTTTTGAAAGAACCATAGAACTGTCGATAATAAAAGTAGGGCACCACGCAAGGTTTTTCTGTATCCCTTCCCCTCTCTCTGGGGCATTCAATTTGACCATAGATGGCACAAAATGACATTAACAAACCAAAACAAATTTATAAACGATGGGCAAAATTTTTGCAACCCAATTTTTTGTTCGACTTCACCAGTTCAACAAGAGCGCCGCGGTGGATATTAATTTTCACAATACTTGCATTTAACCCTTTATCAAGGCAAACACTAATATCGAAAAGGCGAGCTAAAAACGGCTATGGGCATGCATGCATATGCCTAAGCCCGCATAAGGCAACTGTCATATGATGCGAAGTTACTCGCACAATGCGGGACTATAAAGCAGCCCCGTGAGGCGGTAAAAAGCATTTGGAACTGCATTACTCAGACATTTTACTCAACTTTATTTTAAAGAGAGATAAAAACTAGCATATCGATATGGTTAAAAGTGTCATTTCGCATACTTTTGCAACAAACTTTTTGTTTTCACAACAAATGTCCCGCCATTTGCGTTTTCAGCTGGTCCCCGGTCTACTGTAATGAGATGCCTTCAACAAGTTAATGACCGAAATGACCGAAATGACCCATTCGCCATATTTTTTTTCATCTAATGGGCGTGAACGTGTACAGGACTATAGAAGTAGAAGTATGACTGAAATTGATTAAAACCCATAAGCGATATATAGAGGAACTTTTATAGCATGCTTTATGTGCTGTAGTTTTCTTTAAAAGTATTGTAATTTATATGTCTCAGAGGCGTCAAGTCTAGGTCCCCAACAGGGGTTTGACTCACTGGAAGCATGGAGAAATGACATTTCTCCATGCTGGAAGATAGATAGATAGATAGGCTACTACACTAGTCAGAAGGAGTGCTGTGATATATTCTGAGACTTATATTTCTATGATGAACAATTTTTATTTCGTCAGTAATTATTATTTGGTGCTACCATGGCTACGGCGGACAAACTTACTTTGTCTTTTATCCTTTATAGTGATTTAATTGATAACTTTTATTGGATAATTAAGTATTAACTTTTACCTAGAATTAAAATTTACTTCCTTATAATCCATATATCTACGAAAACGGGTTTTACTGAAAATCTCTTATATTTTTAATTTTTTTTAAAGCATTATTACTTTGATTTATTATTATTTGCTCATACTCTAACTCCGCTCCAGAAGCATACTGTTCTGGGGCGGAGAGGGGTCTGAGTAATGCTAATTTATTATTTTCTTTAATACCTATATTTATAACTATTAATCTTGTAATTTATTATGTCTCGTTTTGCATGAGATTGCTATATATTGCGATAAATGTATGTGCTTTGTGATGTTTTTCTTATGTTCTCTATGTCGGTAAAAAGCTATACATAGCTTATGTTACATGTTATAAACTGTTCCGACAATAAATAAATATTGATTTGATTTGATTTGATTTGAAATGTTCCTGAATTTATTTATGTTAATAAATTTATATCTGGCTAATAATATTCATGAATGCTCAACTGTCCCCAAGCCCCATGTTATCAAAGGTTGTCAAACTCTTTGCATGCTAAGTAATTTTTTCGTCTGCAACAATTGTCGTCTGCTGATGTTCTAAAAATAGAATTCTCTATTTTTTACTTTCAAAACAGGATCAGAATGTCAAACAGTTTAGGTCCTGATGAGACGCCGCGTTACGCGGCATCTCATCTGGATCCATACTGTTTGCAAAGATAATCACTGTGGCAGATATATCCGCCGAGTTACGCGGCGTCTCATCTGGATCCAAACTGTTAACAGTTTGCAAAGATAATCACTGTGGCAGATATATCCGCCGATAGCATGCAACGTCTAAGTCCCCAGTAGGGGTTCGACTTAATGGAAGATAGATAGAGTTAACCAACAGGGAATCTACACTCCAAATATCAGTTTCAAACCCCTAGTATATGCTACAAATATTGAAAGATTCAAGAACCGTAACTATGTTTTAGAAAAGGTAGCAATATTTATCTCCCTTACGAGTGAACAAAATACGTTAATCCACATATTGTATTAAACTTTGTTTTCCCCACGAGCAGCCGTTAAACTCCATACAAATTTCGTTTTAAGGAAATCCGAGGCTTTTGTTAGGGGATTAGTTTTCCAGCCAAGACCTCTATTAATGCATTGTTATGGATATTTGGCCTACATCAACAAGCTCCTACTTAGAAAGGATTAGTTTCGTTTATTTGTGTACTTGTTATTGTGGAACATCCGTCATTAAATAAACAGGGCTGTCATTTTTCCGGATTTTTCCTAAATCTTCGGATTTTTCTAATACATGGTAGATTAAAGCAGGCTGAAAGTAAAGCAGAATGTGCCTTAAGGCGCATTCTGCTTTACTTCCAGTCTGCTTTTAGTAGTCACATGTCAACAAAGCTAGAAACCGGCTATGTGGTAAAGGTACAATACGTAAAATTGCACTTGAAAAATGCAAATTTGGAAATCTTAGGTTTTTTCATGTCAACTTATGGCAGCCCTGAATAAATACACACCAGACAGTGTGGCAACTTTAACAAAGGGGTTTATTAGTGAAACATGGAACAGAACAGAATATTTTATTTGGTTTAAGCATAACAGCTCATCACCATACATACATACATATAAACATTGCATGCGTCGACACAAATAACCCGGACAGCATCCTATGTTCAAATTTCAAAAGTAGGTCAAAGGTCAAGGTCAAAAAGTGTTGTTTTGGTAAAAAGCAATTTGCATATGTAGATATATGCATATGTAGATATATGCCAAATGTGAAGGATCTTTTTCTTATAGTTCCAAAGATGTGCACCAAATTTTACCTTTAAATATCCTTGACATTTAATTGTTAGTCATTGTACTGAATTCAAGTGTTTTTGAGTGGAGTATACATGTCACATATGAAGTATTACATATAGTTTTAATAAAAGTTATGGCCAAAGATAAGCTTGTAGGCAGACAGGCTAACTAACTTACTATAACCAAACAGGGTCCATGCTTATAATGCTAGGTTCACACCAACGGCGCTTTGATGGCGCTTTAAAGCGGCGTGCAAAGCGGCACAAAAGCGTAACAAAGCTTGATTAAAGCGTCAGGGTCGTAATAGATCGTGGGAAAGCTTGGAGTAAAGCGGGACATTCGGCAAGAGCGCCAATTTTTTTTAAACGGTTTAAAAATTTTGGCTGCTCTGTTACGAATTGATTAAAGCGCCTATAGCGTATCAAAGCTCAACAAAGCTTAACAAAGCGTAACAAAGCTCAGCAAAGCTTGACTCAAAGCGTAGGAAAGCTTAACAGAGCTTGGTTAAAAGCGGGGACCCCAGGTTTCACGGTCTGTCACCACTTGACACGCTTCGTTAAGATGTCTCAAGATGTGTTACGATTTGGCATGAAGATCTGATACGAAGTCAGACGCTTTCATCAAGATCTGACACGCTTTGATACGCTTTGTTACGTTTTCATGAAGGACTCTCACGCTTTCTCAAGAATTGAGACGCTTTGATCAAGGATTGACACGTTTTGTTAGGCTTTGTTACGCTTGGCAAGCTTCCTCACGCTCTCTCACGCTCTTTCATGCTCTCCTACGATACTCACGCTCTATCTCAATCCCTATAAATGGCGCTGCGACTTGAGTACCATTCATTGCATTGTTTCAGATAGATCAGGTTCTGGTACATCTGGAACTTCTGGATCTTGTTGTTCTGACATCGTGTTCTTGACTCAAAAAGCAATGATTTTGTGGATCTGCTGCATCTTTTTTTAGGCTCTGGATCAAAAGCGGCATGAAATCGGCGATCTTGACATTTTCCAATGCGTAACAGAACTAAACAGAGCGTAACAATGCACAACAAAGCTTGATAATCGTATCAGAGCCTGCTTTAAAGCGTCACAATCGCTTCAAAGCGTAATAAAGCTTATAAAAGCGTGATTTCAAGGGTAGCAAAGCCTGATCAAAGCGTGAGGAACCGTAACAAGTCGGGAAATAACTCGTCCCAAAGCGGCAACCAATTCGTATCAGAGCGTATCAGAGCTTATAAGGGCGTAAGAGATCGTGATATTTATGGAAAAGTAAACAAAAATGACGACGCTTTGCTCGCCGATTTAAAGCGCGGCATTCGCCGTTGGTGTGAACCTAGCATATAGCATTTGAGTTGTGTTTAAGTTCGTTTTCAAGTTTTTGATTTGTCAGATTTGAGCCTAGGCTCAAATCTGACCAATCAAATGCTCGATAATTATTTAAGACCTAACTCAAACGCATGAACCCTGGTTCTTTAGTTAAACTCACAAGGACTCATACAGGAGACACAACTTACAACTGTAACAAAACAAGGGTGGTAAACCGCCCAGACCAAACAGGCAACAAACAAACCTGTGGACAGACCTAGAATAAAGTTAAACTAATATGTTCCACTATCGAAGATCGTGGGCTACTTCTTTTGTCCAGATCCTTAGCCTGAGCTTTCCTTGCCCTCTCTCTCAGGTCTTGGGAATCAAGTGGTTGGTGGCACCACGCCACGAGGCCCACACTCTGATGTTCAAACAGATATCTTTACTTTACTTTACTTAATCTTATCTTAACTAACGTTACCCTCACCCTTACTCATCACCTTACTTTTCTTTACTTTATTTGTATTATTATTATACCTGATTTATATAGCGCTCTTTTGTACACAGGAGTTGTGCGTTCAAAAGAGCTTCACATAAAATCATATAAATGTACTTACAAAGTGAGAAAAGACAAATAACGACATTTATAATAAAGTTAAGACATTCTACTTGTAATTCTTTCAATTTAATTACTAAGATTATGAGAATTGTTATTATTAGTTTATAGAATCGATTTTAAAATGAGTCAAAACATATCCATGGAATTATTAACAAGAATATCTTTTTAAAAAAAAGATATCCAGCGGAGAGCGTTTTGGAAGTAATGCTGCAGATGGGTGTGAAAAATGTGTAAAATTGAGGGTTTCAAAGAATTGTAATACCTTGGATTGAAAAGAAAAACATTCAATTACAGTAACTTTCATGTGAAATATAGCTACTAAAAATCTATCCTCTACAGAATTACCAAACAATAACTTAAACCCTATCCTGCTGCTCGTAGATTATTGCATAAATCTACTGTTATATCACTCTTCATTCATGAATGAAGTTTCTTAAAACTTAGATGTCATAGCTAAAAATAGAAACATGCTGTCATGGCAATTGCAGACTGTGTCTATAAGTTTGCACTAACAATTCATCTCCAGTAAAACTTGTAAATGGGTACAATTAATATATCAGTCTGTCCCCATATCCAATCAGCCCATTCAGTTTCAAGGATGTGACTTTCAACCTAGATTTCTGACCAGTTATCATTGGTTGAGAGTTTGCCAATGATAGGTCTAAATAGAAACCATACAGCTCCGCTGAAAAACAGTAATATAAAAGTCATTGTTGTTCCAAATACATACACCCTACTATCTCGCACCTCCGACATCTGTCATGCAGTGCCATGTCAGTGCTGGCGCATGATGTAATTAATGTCGGTGGTAACGAGACCTTATTTCAAACACCTACACCCTACTTTCTCCCAGTTTCGCCTATGTGGGATAGGGATTTGCCCCATGTGGAATCACTCTATCCTCCGTAACACGTGACATCGTTTATTGTTTACCCAGCTTAACCGCAAGCGCTGCATGACGCGAGTAACTAAATGACGTAATTTCTGATGACGTTTCTATAAACAACGTCATATTGTGGCGAAAAAAAGTGCACATAAACTGCAATTATTTCATAATTGTATCATGTTTGATGATTTAAATGGAAGACAAAAATCTACCATTCATTTTGCTGATGTAGGATAGGAATTTCTTCCCCTCGGATTACGTTGCGCCCCCTGAGATACTTCACACAGGGACTCGGCAAGTATTGTCCCTTCATGAATTTTCTGACCCTCGCCCCTCGGGGAAGAAAATTCTATCCTACATCAACACTCATGGTGGATTCTTATAATCAGGCATCCCGACATCTAGCATACTGAGCCATGTCAGTGTTATAAATTAATGTCGGTGTTATCGACAGGCCTTATTTGTTTTACTGCTTGGACTTTCTTATTTATTGTTGAAGTTATATATATAGGGGGTTCAAGCTGTCCAAGAATTATACCACAGACATCAGTCAACCGGTATCAAAAAGATCAGGGACAATCCCTACCATAAAGAGCCACCAGACATGCACTGGATCAACGGTACAATTCATTAACTCCCATTTAGACCTAAAAATCATCAACAGCAAGAAACACTGTCTAGAGGTAGCAGTCATTCATATCCTACTTTGTTCTAGTGTGTCTTCAGAACTTAATAGAAAGCTGCAACTGAGCTCGCAACTTACCCCTAACCTCTAACCTCATCTTACCTTACTTTACTTCACTTTATCTTATTTTTACTAACCCTACCCTTACCTATAAACTTACTTTACTTTACATTATATTAACTTACCCCTTAACATAACATTCACTTTTCCTTCCCTACCCACTTACCTTTACTTTACTTCACCTCACTCACTTTACATTACTTTACTTTGCTTTATTTATTTACTTTACTTTATTTTTCTTTCATTCCTTACTTGTTCTACTTCAATAACTTTATTTTATTAACTTACTTTGTTACTTGACTTTACTTATTTACTTTACTTAACTTGACTTTATTTATATACTTTACTTTACTAACTTACTTACCTACTTACTCACTTTACCTTTATACACCTCACTCCCTTTCGTTTCACTTTTCTATGCTTAACATATTTATTTACTTTCTAATTTTACTTATTCACATACTTATTTTACTTTATTACTATTCCCTTAAGCTTGCTTTACCTACTTTACTTTACTCAACTTACCTACTTACTAACCTTAATTTTACTTTAGTTATTTCCTTACTTCACTTAACTGTCGTACTTACTTTACTTTATGTTTCTTTACTCACTTGCTTTACTTACATTACTTTACTTACTTACTCTGTTACTTTACTAATTCACTTGACTTGACTTGACTTGCTTTACTTTACTTAAAACCCTAAATAGAATACTTACTTACTTTACTTACCTTTGTTTCACTTCATTTTACCTTACCTTATTCTAACTTACTCCCCACCCTTAACCTTACATTACTTTACCTTACCTTACCTTACTTTACTTTTCTTTCCTTCCCTTCCTTCCTTACCTTTACTTTACTTTCTTTTACTATACCTCTCTTTACTTTGTTTAACTTTTATTCACTTTACTTACTTATTTAATTATGTCCCTGTATTTACTCCCGCACTTACTTTACTTTACTTTATTACTTACTTTACTGACATTGCTTTACTAAATGTTACCATTTACTCTTAACCTTAGCTTATCTTACCTTACTTAACTTTACTTTACATCCTTACTTCCTTCTTTACTTACTAACTAACTTACTAACCTTAGCCTTACTTTACTTTACTTCACTTCATTTCACTTTTCTTTAAATAAGGTTGGGTGTCCCCCAAATAATTTTGCCATTAATAGTAACCAGGCAATTTTTCTTATTTGTTCTAGATATATGCCACAAAACGCTTTTAAGATGTTTTTCCCACAGATTTGATGTTGTCAGTGTTTCAAAAAACAAAAAAATAGGTGGATCTGCTGCTGAATGTAGATCTAGTGTGTGCCCCACCTGCTTCTAATAATGTGTGCCTAATGAAAAATATGCCCCCATCCCATTTTCCTTCCTGCGCGCCTGCTCACTTACTCACTTTCTCACAGTCCTACTTACTTTCCTTACCTTACCTAACTTTACTTACCTTACCTTAGCTTACCTTCCCTTATCTTGCTTACCTTACTTACATAAACTTTACTTTACAATACTTTGCCTAACTTTAATTAGCTTAACCTTACTTTACTTTCTTACTTGACTCTCTTATACTTACTTACTTGACTTACCTTTGTATCACGTTACTTTACTGACTTTACTCTCTTACCTTTTGTTTCACTTTACTTAACTGACATTACTTTACTAAATTGGTTTACTTTATTCTAAGTTATTTCCGTACACACTATCTTGCCTACTCACTTACTCATCCACTCACTCACTCACTTACTCACTCACTCACTCACTTACTTACTCACTCACTCACTTACTTGACTAACCTTACCTAACCACTTAACATACATTACCTTAGGTTACCTTCCCTTACCTTGCCAAAATTTCTTTACATTACTTTGCTTTGCTTTACTTAACTTACCTTAGCTTGCCTTGCCTTGCCGTGCCCAACCCAACCCTCACTTTCAGAGCTTTGATTTGTCCAGATGGTAGCTATTGGCCTAGGAGAACCGTTATCTGATTGGTCAGAATAGCCGTCAATCAAAAATCTTTCGTGATGGACTGGTCTGAAAACTGAAATCACATTTCACCAATTTCTCCCCATTTCGGCTAAAACCCTCGCTATTTCAGAAGCAGGGTACCATCGAGTATAACAATGGCGCTGTCTATTACAGACGGAATAAAAACATCGAGGGTAAGTTATAGCTGTTTTACGCTGGTTAGATATAAAATTTATATTGTAAAAATATTAAATATGTTAACAATTTATTTCTTTATTTACTCAGATACAAATGTGAAAGAAAAACCTTCTGATTTGCTGTTAGTTCGTGTTGCAGTCGAGTGGTGTCGTTCATAGTCATACATCGAAATTCAGTTGAATTCTACTGTACAGTTTGGTAGAAAGTCGATGATAATGAATTCAAAATCGATTATATGCAATTTTTATGCTCACAGATGCGAGACCATATCAGGGCTGGAAAATTATTTTGCAACCAACTTGTCCTGCAGGACAAGTGACAAGGGAAATTTACTCGTATTGCATGACAATCCACTCAAGTCTGTTCTGAGCAAACGACTGCTGCATCTACTGTCATGCAAATTCATATGCTGATGCGCCTAAATGAATAGACCTTGATGCAGCGCATTTTAGTGATGTTGACCTTTGACCTTGACCTCTAGGGTCAACTTAAAGGTTTTGTGTTAAAGTCTGCTCTGAGCAAACTGAATTACGTTCATAGAACTTCATGCTGATGCACCTATATGAGTAGACTACAATGCACTGCAGTTCGGTGACCTTGACCTCTGAGCTTGACCTCTAGGGTCAATGTTAAGGTTTTAAAGTCTGTTCTGAGCAAACAACTCGACCTAATGTCACCAAATTTCATAAGCCGTATGCTGATGCACTCAATCATAGTCAATGAGCAGATCCCATTCACAATACACTGCAGTTTGGTGACCTTCACACCTTTGACCTTGACCTCTAGGGTCAAGGTTAAGGTTTTACGTTAAAGTCTCATCTGTGTAGGAGGTGAGCTTCATCTTCTTTTATTACCCATTCTGGTTTTGAGTGGAGAGGTATTTTATTCAATGGGGTAAAATATGAGTATCTATGGAGTAAAGGGTTAAACTGAATCAATGAATATTCTGAACATTGTTAAGGTAGTGGCTTACGATCGATACTGCAAGCAGATTTTTCTAATTTATTGTCGAGATCCCATCAGAATATGCCAATTTACAAAAACTATTTTGATTTTTTACGATTTTAAAAGAACATTTAAATTTTTTTTCAAACAACGATATCAAAGCCATCTTATTTTTAACATCATTAAAATTGCCCAAAATACTCTTTATAAACATATCTAGGGGTCGTGTCTCAGAATTTTAAAATACCGCTTCAAACCTTTGTTAATATGTAACATCAAAGATTTTTTATGGTTTAAAGTCGACCACTTTTACGTAACGCTTTAAAACTGACCACTGGAGCTACTTATAAAATTTCTGAGACACGGTTCGCTCAAGGAGATAATACCCTTTCATCTGCTTCAAACCGCACAAAAATCGAACCCCAACTGCGAAAGTTAGGGGTGTTAAAAAATACCGCTTGCTTCAAATTATATAATGCCGGAAACTCCAATTAACTGACTGATGTGTTAATTAGGCTCTCGTGACCGCCCTGTATTCAACTAAGACCTTCTTTTTCAACAAATAAGTTTTTTAATAACATGACCCACCTTATCATCAACCATTTGGTTAACTCCGCCCCAAATTAACAAAGCCAATCATATAAAAATAAGGATTTTAAAACGCCTATATGCGGGACTAGGGTTCAAAGGGTTAATTAATTCCACCACGGAAACAATAGTTGTACTTTATCAAAGTGTATGCAGTACTTAATGAATATGCACTATTTGAAATATTTTCTATATCCTATCAGATGGCAGCTAAAAGGGGTCACCCGAAAAACCGAAAACAGCCTGTTTTCGCGAAAACAGGCGAAAACAGGCTGAGCTTACGAAAACAGGCTAGAAAAAAGGTTTTATGTTGTGAAAGTATATTTAAAGCCATCAATAACAGTTTATTAGTCTATTATAAAATAATAATCGTCATTCCTAATCAAAAAGGTGCTTTTATTGCCCCAAAATCGGCGTCAATATGAAAAGTGCCGGTCCGACATGACATACGTAAACAACCGAACACACCACTTAGAAGCTATATGTATGTTGTACCGATATCGTATTATACGGTTTTCATATTTTTTATATCGTTAATACGGTATTAATATTGTTTATTCACCAATATATTTTAACAAATTATCAAAAAGATGCTTTTGATGGCTAGCAATCGTCGCAATATGGAAAAATGCTGACCTGCCTTAACTTACGAAAACAGCCTGAAAACACCATTTGAAACAGATATGCTGTACAAATATCGTTATGGCATGCAAAGAAAAATGATATAGAGTTGGTATTATAATTTGTCTGGCTAAAAGTCGGCAACAAATGTTCAAGAAGTGAATAATGAAACTACGGAGAACGGTCAGATTTTAAAGGGATCGAGCGAGATGAAAATCAATTAAGTTCTCAAACATGTCAGCACGAGTGGCTTTAATACTAATTAGCGACACTCATGAACTTTTCAAACATGTCAGCATGAGTGGTTTTAATCATAATTAGCGAAACTCTTAACTGTGCTCACTACTAATTATTCTTATCGTTCACACTTTGTCATTCTCAAATACATTTCAAAGCCATATCGCGGCCCTGTAAATCTATTATCTGGATCCATGTCATATTTGTTATATTCGAATCTCATTATATGGTATATTGAAGAAATATTTATGCATTGCTTTTATCCAGAATTAAAATTGTATATACAAATACCTATGTTTCATTCAATATGCGTGGTTCTTATCCAGGGGCAGAATCTGTAAATTATCTAAAATTATATGAATTCGGGTGTGTGACAGTCGAGGGTACCGACAGTCGGCAAGCTTTGACGGATGGATCAAAGATGGTTTGGACTTAAATTTTTTGTATTACAATGTAACAATAAATCCGAGTGAACACATTACACAGGCACTTTCACTTTTATAATCCAGCATTTCGAATTACATGCTCACGTGTCATCATCACAGATAAAACACAAAACACACATTCATATAATAATCCAATTGAATCAAGTGTTGATAGAATTCACGTAATCCACAGCTCAAAGGCTGTACAGGAGGGGTCCGGCAACATGAAAAAAATAAATATCATAGTTTAAATTAATATGTTTACAATATGTGTACAACATTAAATATTGAAACGCATTGCAGAGCTTCATATGAGGGAAGTATTTAAAAAACTAAAATCTGTGAATGGAAGCTCCAGCGCTGACTTACTCCGTACATATTCAGCAGCTCCATCTCTGTCTCAGCCTGCTTCTGGAGGGCATTTCCTCTTCTTGTCAGTTTTTCAATTGTTAACCTATACTTTTCCGAAAAATCCTCTGATCAGGATCTGCAATGTTTGTTTCGACTGTTTGTTTATGACGAGTATACTCGTCCCTCGGGTGAATATGTAGTACTATGTACCATAAGAAATTGTTTCTTTATATAGGCAAATTGAAGCTTAAAGAAGGTTGAATGTAAAGCAGAATGCTACTTCTGCTTTACTTTCAACATGCTTTAAGGACCTATCATTTTCGTCCATAATCATAACTGTCAACAACCAACACACAGTTTGATACCCGGTGATAAGCTCGATCTTTTAACCAATTAACACATTAGGGTACTAATTGATAGACAAATATTGGGGATTATAACCCAGATCATATTTTCAAATTGCTTTATTTCAAATCTCAGTTTACATACATATATGCAAATACATGAGACAATTATATTACTAGTATTGGTCTGGCATAGGCGCGCAAACAGCATTATGGCTGCATAATGTCTCGTCTGATCTGGGGCCAAACTGTTGTACAATTGTCTTAGACTTTTCTTAAATAAAGTATGCATAAACCTTAGTTAAATACTTTTTGCCGACGACACTTTTACGAAAATACTGATTTAATTCATTATTCCTTGGACAATAGCACCGAGTAATTAGAGCGGTCTAATTACTCCGTAGCCAATAGATAGCTTGAAAACAAAATTATTAGCAAAACTTTTTGAAAATAATTCTTCTTAATACAGTCTTCAATATACACCATAAACTTAAAGCAGGCTGAAAGCAAATCAGATTTTGATTTACTTTCAACCTGCTTTAAGTGGTCAGTGGTCACCTGTGATCAAATTAAAGGCCTGTGTCGGTAAAAAGCTATATTCATAGCATATGTTAAATGTTATATATGCACCAACTTCAATTAAACTTTGTATTGAACTCAAAACTAGAAACAGGAATGGGTTAATCCTCTGCATACACAGTATACTGCCAAGGACGAAAACTATATCTGTTTATAATGTCCACCATAATGAATATTATTCTTTATCATACGAGATGGTACATTAAAGCAGAACAGAAAAGTAAAGCATTATAAATTGGGTGCTTTCTGCTTTACTTTCAACATGATATGATGTTCTTCAAAAATAGTCAAAGATCATGGAGTAAAAGGATGAAACGGACGACAACGTACATTCATGTACTTTTCAGCTATGGCAATTCAGCAGACGACAATAAATTCAACGACTTAGACCACGAATGAATAACAGATGTGTTATTCAATATACAATACAATATTCATTCGTGCTTAGACCATATAGACATAATTCATTATCCCTAGCAGATAGTAACTTAAAGCAATCTGAAAGTTAACAGAATATACGCCTTAGGATACGTTCTTCTTTACTTTCAACCTGCTATAAGTGGTCACTTCTTTTCAATAGACAAATGCCATATGGTAAATAAGGAAATAGCTAAATCGATAGTTGATTTGACAAGAAGGAAACGAGACAGGATAAAAGTATTATATGAGTAGTACGTACCTAACCAGGGCAGCGCTGGCATCTTCGTCGAACATTACTTGACCAGACGACGACTTACAGAAGAAACAATGAAGCTTGGTGTTTTCCATTGCTAATTTAGACTGTAACGTATCTAACCAAAACCAAACTAGGAATGACACAGCAGACCCATCCTTTGTTTTCATAAATTTTAAGATTTTACACCTATGTGAAATTATGAAGAATGTGACGGCTACATCAAAGGCTATCCTTGCACGTGCCAGCCATCAGAGAATGGTCGTGTTTGTTTGAGCAACGCGTGTCAGCGGTGGACGCGTGTCAGCGGTGGTACTGACACACTTCATACAACCTGGTCCTGTAAATTACTCGTCCTAACGTGTTTGCTGTATGTGTGGAATCCAAACAGGAAAAAATTGTTACAGTTATTCGTTATTGGATTATTCTATCGTTTTGGTAATTATGTACAATTTACTCATATTCGGATTTCTTAACTAATTCCGACTTATTTCAGACAAGTTTAGAACATTGTTTTTAATTATTGACCTTTTAAGTCAATTTTTCAAATTTAGGCTAAATTTAATTAAACAAAAGAAACTTTTACCATCGGCATTTATTTGGGAATTAAGTTTTTCAACCGATGCGCGGTCTCAACCAATTCCGAAATGAATACGCCTTACGCCTCTGCAAACAGGTGAACCCAGACCAGAATGCTTCTTTACGATCTGCCTCATCAGGGTCTACTCATTTTGCCCATATACATAGATTCATAATATATTTCGAGGCGTTTGCGAGAGTAAAGGCCAAAACAGTTTTTAAACGGGATTATTGGATGATTAGTTAATTATACACATATATATCGACTTATAGAAGTATTGAAAGCCAATTTTGGGCATTTTCGGCTGTCCGATATGTGATCTCAACCATTTACCAAATGAATACGCATTTCGTCTCTGCAAACAGGTAAACCCAGATCAAGATGCTCCTTTATGATTTGCCTCACCAGGGTCTATTTAGGTTGCCGATATATAAATGTATAATATATTTCGAGGCGTTTGCGAACGTCAAGGTCAAAACAGTTTTTTAAACGGGATTTTAGATGATTAGTTCATTGTACACATTCTGCTTTAATTTCTGCCTGCTTTAAGCGGACATCTGTTATTATATAGCAAATATTTCTTATGGTAAGAGTACATACACCGAGTTTTAGTTGATCAAATAAATTTTTTGAGTCGGAATTTCGACGATATGATCAAAATATAATTATAAATTTTCATTTGTGCATTTTTTTTTAGCTCACCTGAGCCAAAGGCTCAAGGTGAGCTATTGTGACCGCTCACCGTCCGTAGTACGTCTGTCCGTCTGTCCGTCTGTCCGTCTGTCCGTCTGTCCGTCTGTCCGTCTGTCCGTTCACTTTTACTTCAAACGACATCTCCTCTGAAACCCGCCGATTGTAGGGAGAGTTCAAACTGCTTATGATGTTCCTTGGATGCTTCTCTACAGAAGTTGTTCAAAAAAAAGGAAAAAAAAGCACAAACTCTGCTTGAAAAAGCAAAAAAGCAAAAATCTTTAAAAAATCTTCTTGCCCAAAACTACTAGGCCCTAAGCTTTGATATTTGTACAGTAGAATCTCCTGGTGGATCTATCTATAGTTTGTTAAAATGAAATCCCTAGGGTCACATTTGACACCACCCTGCACAGTTTAAGTGCTGCTCTAGGCAGGTTTTACAGTATTTTTTATTTAGGCAGAACTGTATTTACCTGAGTTACCCTTAATATACTATGGGCAAATAGCCAATATTTGCAAACATTTTGGATCCAGATCAGATGCAACATAATCATAATGCTACATCTAATCTGGATCCAACCTATTTGCCACTCATTTACCAACTTAACATTTTCTAAATTGTTTTTTGTACACTTTTCACATACAGTAGGTTTTAAGCAGACATCATTTCAGTCTGGTAAGGGTAAGCCCAAGCGTTCTAGCCACTGAGGTCAAATATTATGCAACTCTGAACTGGTAGTGGGTATCACAGAACTGGTCATGATCAGCTGAACATGTTGTCTGCTAAAGTTTAGATATGGTTCAGTCTGATTCATACTTAGAGAAACAGGATCTGGAAGTGATCCACTGACAGTTATGTAATTATGTCTTATGCCATATTTATACATATGTTTAATATTGGTTTTGTCAGAGTTATCTGTATGTCTTTTCAATAATTCCACTTTAAACAGTCATGAAAATGTAAGATGCAAAAGTAAAGCAAAGTGTGCATTAACCCTTAGCCCGCCAAATAAATTGTCGTCTGCTATATTTCTCGTCTGCTTCAAGTTTCAAAGTGCTTCAAAGTTGCTCAAAATTGCTGAAAATGTTGTCTGAGTGTCAAACAGCTTGGATCCGGATGAGACGCCGAGTTACTCGGCGTCTAATCCGGATCCAAGCTGTTTGCATATAAAGCTATAGTCGTGAGTGGCAGGCTAAGGGTTAAGACCCATTCTGCTTTACTTTCAACCTGCTTTAGGTGGCCACCTATTTTCAAAATTAGAAACATGCTATGGGGTAATGGGTAAAATGAAATTGCCTATTTGGAAAGAGCCTGATGAGAGGAAGTGCCATTTGCAAAGGCCATAACTCTGACATCATTGTTTTTTGAGTTATTTCCCTTTGTGATATTTTCTTGTCAAGAAGACAACTTCAGTTCTACTGATGCTATTGTAATGAAATTTTATGTATGGAAAGAAACTGATGAGAGAAAATGCCATGCACAAGGGCAGCAATATTTAGTTTTTCCCCTTTGTCATATTTTATTGTCAGGAAAATAATTCCAGTTCTGTTGACGCTAGTGAAATAATTATCATTTATTGGAAATGGAAATAGCTTGATAAGAGGATGTGTCATGGATAAGGGTCATAAGCTTGGCAACAAAATTCACTTTTGTCATGTTTTCTTGTCTGGAAGATAACTCCATTTATAGTTATATTAAAATGTTGTCTTGCCCAGTCAACTTAGGTACAAACTTCAATGTCCTCAGGTGAGCGAATTAAGGGCCATGGCCCTCTTGTTTAAAATATGAGTGTGTAACACCTATTTTAGAGGGTGTTTTCGTATAAACAAATTTAGATTTTCGTAAGTTAAAACATTCAACCCTAGAGATGAGTATACTCGTCATTTACAAACAGTGTAGGCCTACTTGTGATGATTACACTTGTCGCATGCAAACAGTGTAGACCCTGATCAGAGGACTCCTTAAGGAACCCTCTGATCAGAGTCTACACTGTTTGTCATTTTGAAATATATTGTTCAAATAAACCCAAGATATTAAATTATTGGTTAGACAAATTTTGAAATTGAAATTTTCCGTTAAAAGTTTCAGGGGTGAATGTGTTAAGGCAGGTCGGTATTTTTCAATTTGTCGCCGATAGTAAGCCAACAAAGACAACCTTTTTTTATTGATTACTAGTTTTAATACTTATAATACATATCGCCACATATGTTTTGAAACCTATTACCTTTAGTAAACCCGTTACTCCACATCCTTTTTATAGTTTTAAGTACAGGTTCCCGCTTAAAGCAGGTTGAAAGTGAAGCAGAATTCGCGCTTGGCGCGTTCTGCTTTACTTTCTGCCTGCTATAAGCGGACATCAGCTAAGCTTTATGAGCGAGCTATTCTTTAACGCTTTCACTCTCAATAACGCTTATAAGCGCGTTGCAAAAAGTATGGATCCTGATCCGAAGCCGCGTCACGCGGCGTCTGATCAGGATCGAAACTGTTTGATACTCGTTTTGAAATGCCCTTAGTCATACTGCATTTTTTTTAATTAACTTAGAAATTACATTGCAAACAACAAACATGTGATATTACGCACCGATATTTTTCATTGCGTCGCCGATTTTGGTCAATTTTATTGTCGATTGTAGGTCAACAAAGGCAACTTTTTTAGCCTAAATAACATTTATTAGTTCAAATTATTATTATTAAACAGTGTTTATGTCTTTGAATGCGATATTAATACAAAAAACATATTTCCTATGCTGTTTCCGTATGCTATTACAGACCAACATTTTTCATACCGTCGCCAATTTTGGTCAATAAAAAGCATTTTTATCGGAAAGGGGCCATTATTAAATCATTATAAAACATTTAATTGGAATATATGCTTTTAAATACGTTTTCTCAACGTATGATATTAGTACACAAATCATACTTTCTCTACTGTTTTCGTGTGACATTAGTTATTACGGACCGATATTTTTCATAGCTTCGCCGATTCGGGTCAATTTTATTGGCGATTGTAGGTCATGAAAGGCAACTTTTTTAGCCTAAATGACTGTTATTAGTTCAAATTATTGAATTATATCCTTTTAAATACGTTTCCAGTACATAAAACCTTTTTTCTAGCCTGATTTCGTAAGATCAGCCTGTTTTCGCCTGTTTTCGCGAAAACAGCTGTTTTCGGTTATTCGGGTAACCGGCTAAAAGGAGGCACATTCTGCTTTCAGTGGTCACATATTTTCAAAATTGGTTTAAGCTTCCAAACAATCCTTTTCTTTTTAATTACTTTGAAAGTAAAACAGAATGCACCTTAAGGCTTAAGGTGCATTCTGCCTTACTTTCAGCCTGCTCTTAGCTACAATCTGCTAGGATATAGAAAATATTTCTTACAGTGCATATTCATGACTGTATTTATAAACTGGAATAAATTTCGTCTGTGGAGGAATAAATTAGAGATGTAAAAAGGTCTATCTTTTGAGTAATGGGTTAACTCATTGAGCCCTAGTGATGCATATATGCGTCTTTTACCAAATGTGTACCTGTGAAGAGAACACGTGTCCTATGCAAACAGTGAAGGCCCTGATCAGAGGGCTCCTGCAGGAGCCCTCTGATCAGGGTCTTCACCGTTTTCCATTTTGTAAAATATTATACAAAACAACCCTAAATAGTTGAAAATGGACCAGCCTTTATTGCAAACTGGACTTGTCCATTGAAAGTTTCTTGGGATAATGAGTGAACAATGAATGCTTACTTACAAATTGATTATATCATTGTTGTTGTTGTGTTGCAGGTGTCCCCAGCTTTTCTCCATGGTAACAGTACAAGCCACACTTGGCCTTTCTCAGCAATGAATGCTTACTTACATATTGATTATATCGTTGTTGTTGTTGTGTTGCAGGTGTCCCCAGCTTTTCTCCATGGTAACAGTACAAGCCACACTTGGCCTTTCTCAGCAATGAATGCTTACTTACATATTGATTATATCGTTGTTGTTGTTGTGTTGCAGGTGTCCCCAGCCTTTCTCCATGGCAACAGTACAAGTCACACTTGGCCTTTCTCAGCAATGAATGCTTACTTACAAATTGATTATATCGTTGTTGTTGTTGTGTTGCAGGTGTCCCCAGCCTTTCTCCATGGCAACAGTACAAGTCACACTTGGCCTTTCTCAGCAATGAATGCTTACTTACAAATTGATTATATCGTTGTTGTTGTTGTGTTGCAGGTGTCCCCAGCCTTTCTCCATGGCAACAGTACAAGTCACACTTGGCCTTTCTCAGCAATGAATGCTTACTTACAAATTGATTATATCGTTGTTGTTGTTGTTGTGTTGCAGGTGTCCCAGCCTTTCTCCATGGTAACAGTACAAGCCACACTTGGCCTTTCTCAGCAATGAATGCTTACTTACAAATTGATTATATTGTTGTTGTTGTTGTGTTGCAGGTGTCCCCAGCTTTTCTCCATGGCAACAGTACAAGCCACACTTGGTCTTTCTCAGCAATGAATGCTTACTTACAAATTGATTATATCGTTGTTGTTGTTGTGTTGCAGGTGTCCCCAGCTTTGCTCCATGGCAACAGTACAAGCCACACTTGGCCTTTCTCAGCAATGAATGCTTACTTACAAATTGATTATATCGTTGTTGTTTTTGTGTTGCAGGTGTCCCCAGCTTTTCTCCATGTAACAGTACAAGCCACACTTGGCCTTTCTTAGCAATGAATGCTTACTTACAAATTGATTATATTGTTGTTGTTGTTGTGTTGCAGGTGTCCCCAGCTTTTCTCCATGGCAACAGTACAAGCCACACTTGGCCTTTCTTAGCAATGAATGCTTACTTACAAATTGATTATATTGTTGTTGTTGTTGTGTTGCAGGTGTCCCCAGCTTTTCTCCATGGCAACAGTACAAGCCACACTTGGTCTTTCTCAGCAATGAATGCTTACTTACAAATTGATTATATCGTTGTTGTTGTTGTGTTGCAGGTGTCCCCAGCTTTTCTCCATGGCAACAGTACAAGCCACACTTGGTCTTTCTCAGCAATGAATGCTTACTTACAAATTGATTATACCGTTGTTGTTGTTGTGTTGCAGGTGTCCCCAGCCTTTCTCCATGGCAACAGTACAAGTCACACTTGGCCTTTCTCAGCAATGAATGCTTACTTACAAATTGATTATATCGTTGTTGTTGTTGTGTTGCAGGTGTCCCCAGCCTTTCTCCATGGCAACAGTACAAGTCACAATTGGCCTTTCTCAGCAATGAATGCTTACTTACAAATTGATTATATCGTTGTTGTTGTTGTTGTGTTGCAGGTGTCCCAGCCTTTCTCCATGGTAACAGTACAAGCCACACTTGGCCTTTCTCAGCAATGAATGCTTACTTACAAATTGATTATATTGTTGTTGTTGTTGTGTTGCAGGTGTCCCCAGCTTTTCTCCATGGCAACAGTACAAGCCACACTTGGTCTTTCTCAGCAATGAATGCTTACTTACAAATTGATTATATCGTTGTTGTTGTTGTGTTGCAGGTGTCCCCAGCTTTTCTCCATGTAACAGTACAAGCCACACTTGGCCTTTCTTAGCAATGAATGCTTACTTACAAATTGATTATATTGTTGTTGTTGTTGTGTTGCACCTGTCCCCAGCTTTTCTCCATGGCAACAGTACAAGCCACACTTGGCCTTTCTCAGCAATGAATGCTTACTTACAAATTGATTATATCGTTGTTGTTGTTGTGTTGCAGGTGTCCCCAGCCTTTCTCCATGGCAACAGTACAAGTCACAATTGGCCTTTCTCAGCAATGAATGCTTACTTACAAATTGATTATATCGTTGTTGTTGTTGTGTTGCAGGTGTCCTCAGCCTTTCTCCATGGCAACAGTACAAGTCACAATTGGCCTTTCTCAGCAATGAATGCTTACTTACAAATTGATTATATCGTTGTTGTTGTTGTGTTGCAGGTGTCCAAGCCTTTCTCCATGGTAACAGTACAAGCCACACTTGGCCTTTCTCAGCAATGAATGCTTACTTACAAATTGCTTATATCGTTGTTGTTGTTGTTGTGTTGCAGGTGTCCCAGCCTTTCTCCATGGTAACAGTACAAGCCACACTTGGCCTTTCTCAGCAATGAATGCTTACTTACAAATTGATTATATTGTTGTTGTTGTTGTGTTGCAGGTGTCCCCAGCTTTTCTCCATGGCAACAGTACAAGCCACACTTGGTCTTTCTCAGCAATGAATGCTTACTTACAAATTGATTATATCGTTGTTGTTGTTGTGTTGCAGGTGTCCCCAGCTTTTCTCCATGTAACAGTACAAGCCACACTTGGCCTTTCTCAGCAATGAATGCTTACTTACAAATTGATTATATCGTTGTTGTTGTTGTGTTGCAGGTGTCCCCAGCTTTTCTCCATGGCAACAGTACAAGTCACACTTGGCCTTTCTCAGCAATGAATGCTTACTTACAAATTGATTATATCGTTGTTGTTGTTGTGTTGCAGGTGTCCCCAGCCTTTCTCCATGGCAACAGTACAAGTCACACTTGGCCTTTCTCAGCAATTGCAGAACTTATTGGTATGTTACACCTTCTGTATTATAGTTACACTTCATGGTGGGGCGGGGCGGTACGGAACGGGATGGGACGGGGCATATAGTGTTACCCTTGTCTAATTTTATGTCTGAACTTATTAGTATCAGGATTCAAACTGTTGGACACTTAGATCCTTTCTCTTACCCGTTACCCCATAGCCTGTTCCTAGTTTTGAAGACAAGTGTCTACTTAAAGCAGATTGAAAGTAAAGCAGAATGCGCCTTAAGGTGCATTCTGCTTTTCTTTCAGCCTGCAATAAGCTACCATCTGCTAGGATATAGAAAATATTTCATTTAATACATATCCATAACTGTAAAAAGTGGAACTATTTTCTTTAGTGTAGGAATAAATCTAAGGCATAAAAAAGCATATTTATAATATTGTTTAATGGGTTAACAGATGTATTTGCCCCAACATGACTTAGTCAGGTGCACAAAACTTTTGGTCTGATTGTTTGTCTGTCCACAACTTTAACCTTTGCCATAACTTTGGAACTACATGTGATAGAGACTTTATTTTTTGGTATGTATCCTTACCTCAAAAAGCTTGTGAGCTCAGTACAACTTGGGTCATGGTCAAGGTCATTTAGAGGTAGAATTAGTGTTGTATAATCGGTCTGAAAACCACAATCGATTATAAACGATTATTGGTAGCCATAGTCGATCGATGATCGATTATATAATTGCTTTAACATAAACTATTATATATGTACTCTGAAAAGCTGAATATATGTGATACTCATGTTTGCATTTGTATGTTATATATCTACATAATTTTGCAAACAATGCACCCATATGAAGCCAAATCAAAAACAAAGCAGCAATTTGATAAAACGTTAAATCAATGTCCTATTTTTATTTGCAAATTAATTGAGCTTGCTTTGTACTTATTGTATACCACTTCTTTTACTACCTGTAATTACTATTGCTGCGGCAGTTCATCTGGGTAAACATTGTTTGAAAAGCTTGGAATCAACTGTTTCATTTATATATTTGGTGCAAGTAAGTAAAACAATTTATAAAAATTATTTCAAGAACAAATATTAAAGAACACAACTTTTTCAGATTAACATTACAGTCAAAGCTTA
This sequence comes from Gari tellinella, assembly GCA_922989275.2. Lineage (NCBI taxonomy): Eukaryota > Metazoa > Mollusca > Bivalvia > Cardiida > Psammobiidae > Gari > Gari tellinella. The sequence continues at coordinate 59,858,760 of OV277860.1, read as the reverse complement.
CTTAACCATACTTTTAGGATACATACCCGGTAGTGAACACATGAAAGGCAGCTTTTTGTTAAATGTGGGTTGGAAGTAATGCAGAACACTCCCATAGAAGCATTCTGCATTACATCCAACCTGCATTAAGCTACAATCTGTCTTATATATGCACAAAGCTTCTTCATAACTTTATCATAAATAATCGAACATAATCGATTATGGCAAATCATAATCGATTATCGTTGATTATGGCATTTTTCGATCGATGATCGATTATAATCGATCATCGCTACAACACTAGGTAGAATACTCAATAGGATGAATTTAAAATTAAATAGCCATAACTTAGGAACTGCATGTGATAGAGACTTTATAATTGGCATGTGTACTCAAGTCAAAAAGCTCTTGGGCATGGTACAACTTGGGTCATATCTGGCAAAGGTCAAGATCATGTAGAGGTCAAATAGGGTTAATTCAACATTGGCAATAACGTTGGTACTGCATGTAACAGTGATAGAGACTTTATATTTGGCATATGTATTCAACTCAAGAAGCTCTTGAGCATGGTACAAATTGGGTCATGTCTGACAAAGGTCAATGTCATGTAGAGTTCAGATAGGGTTAATTGAACATTGGCCATAACTCTGGAACTATATGTGATAGATACTTCATATTTGGCAAACTTTCCTTGCTCATTAGGTTGGTCTCCTCACATTACATGTATACAGTCGAACTTAGATATCTCGAACTCGCTTAATTCGAACTATCCGATTTCAGTGTTCTGCCAAGACATCCAAAAGTTGGGGACACATGTCTCGGTGGGCATGAAAAGTTGGCGACATTTTCAAAAAAAGGGGGACAAAGGAGAAACATTCAAAGTAAAGTGCTTTAATGCATGGTATAACCTGTCATTGAAAGAGCTTTCTTGCTTTGGATGATTTCAATGTTTCAGAGCCCTGTTTAAATCAAAGTTTCCAATCTCCCATCCCACTATCTTCACTGAATAATCGCATAACCCCTTATCTTGAAACTGACGATGAGCCTTTTTAGAGGAATCAGGTTACCATTTTCCCCTTGATTATTGCGGTTCTGCATGCTTTAAAAGCGAAGATGGGGATTCGGAAGTAGTGGGTGAGGGCTCAAAAGTTGTTCCGGACGATAAATCGGCATTATCTGACTGTCCGTTTGAAGAAACTTAAAAAAAATTTCGGCTTTTTCTTCACGGGAGACGCCATTTTTAAATTTCCTGCGCTTGACGACAGACACGCTTAATAATATGACTGGTTTATCCATTGCAGTGTCGCGTACTATTTATTTCAGTAATAATTATAGAACCAGTCGAGTAAATTTGATGCAGGCACCGTGAAAATCGCTAACTCGTGAGAATTTCACGCCCAGTCAATATTCGGCCCCAAACATTTCGACCGCGACAATTGTCGCCCCGGGACGAAAATAAAAGCGACAATCGTAATTTTTTAGAAACAATGTCGCAGATACGCGGCCTCGGCAGAACACTGCGATTTGTTGACACATGAATTGCATTAGTTCATGCTCGGTTTAGTCAAACATACTTGTATTTCAAAGTTAGCCACGTTTTAACTTTGAAATATGGGTATGTTCGACCTTAACGAGTTCAAGATATCGAAGTTCAACTGTACTTACAGGTCTCTCATACTTTTCCTTCTTTCATTTAGCTTGTTTCCCCTTGCTTACTATTGTAATGGCAAATAAATAAGGCATTGCTCTTCTCATTCTCTAAACCTTCTCCCTCTTGTCTCAGGGTTCTGCAAACCCTATGTTGTTATCACTTAAAACAATTGGACGAGTGCTCTAGAAGAGTAAAACTGTTGAAACCCTTATCTGTCTGAGCTGGATCAGGGCTCCAGATAAGGGGAGTACCCTGGTATTTCCAAAACTAAAACCATTTTTCCCTGCCAAACCCCTATGGTGTTGCTACTCATTGGAATCATTTCTAATGTGTAGTAACACCATAGGAGTTGGTGCTGAAATGAGTGAGAAAATGTTGGATTTGTTCAGTTTACTCCCTCTTATGTGGAGCCTGTGGATGGGTTATAGGTCAATAACTGTCCACAGTGACCGGTCATTGATAAAGGTTAGGCAATTGCCGATGAACTAGGTTGGATAATTGCCAAGGGGGAATGGTTTCAGATCTATGATAATTACTACTGACTTGGATATGTTACAGTAAAGGTTAGATAATTGCCTCTGACCTAGATTCGTAACAGGATAATTGTAAAGGTTATATAATTGACCTATCAGCCAAATGTCATTTAGGCTCAAAACCTTTGACAAACAAATGCACAAATTAGTGTTTACATGGTTGATATAAAGAAGACCAATGTAAGGCAGGTCCTGACTTAGTGCAGGGCAAAAGTAATGCAGTACACTCCATTTACTTTTGTCCTCCAGTCTTTAAGTATTTTCATGTTTCTCTTCATTTAAAGGGTGCTTAATAGATTTTACTATAGTGGTAAAACCAACAGATGTGAAGCTAAATTACCAGTAATTGCCACTGACCTAGATTTGTTACAGGATAATGCTTAAGTCCAAGTAATTGCCGCTGGCCTAGATTTGTTAGGGGATAATTGTAAAGTTTTTTAAAGTAATTGCCACTGACCTAGATTTGTTACGGGAGAGTGGTAAAGTTAAAGTAATTGCCACTGACCTAGATTTGTTAGGGGATAATTGTAAAGTTTTTTAAAGTAATTGCCACTGACCTAGATTTGTTATGGGATAATGGTAAAGTTAAAGTAATTGCCACTGACCTAGATTTGTTACGGGATAATTGTAAATTTAAAGTAATTGCCACTGACCTAGATCTGTTACAGGATAATTGTAAAGTTAAAGTAATTGCCACTGACCTAGATTTGTTACGGGATAATTGTAAAGTTAAAGTAATTGCCACTGACCTAGATTTGTTACGGGATAATTGTAAAGTTAAAGTAATTGCCACTGACCTAGATTTGTTACGGGATAATTGTAAAGTTAAAGTAATTGCCACTGACCTAGATTTGTTACGGGATAATTGTAAAGTTAAAGTAATTGCCACTGACCTAGATTTGTAAGCGGATAATTGTTGAGTTAAAGTAATTGCCACTGACCTAGATTTGTTACGGGATAATTGTAAAGGTGTGATAATTGCCACTGACCTAGGTTTGTTACAGGACAATGGTAGCTGAACCCTTTCCCCCATAGCCTGTTTCTAGTTTTGAAGACATTTAACCACTTAAAGCAGGTTGAAAGTAAAGCAGAATGTGCCTTAAGGCACATTCTGCTTTACTTTCAGCCTGCTTTAAGCTATCGTCTGCTAGGATTTAGATTTTTTTTCTTATGGTTCATTTTCAAAACTGTATAAGTTGGAACTATTTTCTTCAGTGGATTAATAAATCAAATGTGCTAAAAGGCGCTTCTATGAGGGAAAGGGTTAAAGCATGCTAAAAATAAAGCAGAATGTACCGTTAGGCGCATTCTGCTTTACTTTTAACCTGCTTTAAGTAGTCTCCTATTTTCAAAACTTAGAAACAGGCTATGGGGTAAAAGTTTAAAATAATATGCTGTTACAGTATGGACAAATGCAGAAGTGAATTTAGATCATTCTTGTGAATCAATAATGAAATCTTCCAGCAAGTCCATAGGGGAAGTTCCAGGCATAAAATTGGTTAACCTATTACCCCATAGCCTGTTTCTAATTTTGAAGATTTGTGACGACTTAAGGTGCATTCTGCTTTACTTTCAGTCTGCTTTAAGCTACCATGTCCTAGAATATAGACAATAATTCTTATGATTCTTATTTTTAACAGTATAAGTCGGAACTATTTTCTTCAGTAGAGGAATAAAGTAAAGGCGTAAAAAGGCGTACTTATGGGTTAATGGGTTAACCCATCACTGCCTATCAATTACTAAAGTAGACAAGCCAACAGTGAAGGGTCTGCAGTATGCTAACACATGGTTCCAGATAAGGGGAGTATTTCAAAAATTAAAATCTTTATTTCTGCTTTAAACCCTATGGTGTCACTACTCATTAGAATCGTCTCGAAGAGACGATTCTAATGAGTAGTAACACCATAGGATTTGGTGCCGAAATAAGTGAGAAAATGCTGGATTTGTTCTGTTTACGCCCCCTTATCTGGAACCCTGTGACACAGAACTCATGGCTTTAGATCATTCTTGTAAATCAATAAATGAAATCTTCCAGCAAGCACATAGGGGAAGTTCCAGGCATAAATGGGTTACGTCTTCTAATGTTGACAGCCAATAAATCCAACTGGCTTTACACTCCAATGGCAGGTACCAGTCAATCTAAATTAGCTTCAGTGGAGCCCAGGGTAGAATACTCCAGCGGACAGGATCATAAAACCATAGGTCATCAATGTCTCATTAGACATTAGGAAGGCATTTGTGTACCTGACCTAAGCTAAATTGACAGTTAAAAGCGCCTTTTAGCGCATTCAGTTTATTCCTACGCTGAAGAAAATAGTTCCAATTGAAACAGTCATGAAAATGAATCATAAGGAAAATTTTCTTTATTCTAGGAGATTGTGGCTTAAAGCAGGCTGAAAGTAAAGCAGAATTCGCCTTTAGGCGCATTCTGCTTTACTTTCAACCTGCTTTAAATAGTCATCTATTTTCAAAACTAGAAACAGGCTATGGGGTAAAGGGTTAACCCATTACTCCATAGATATACATTTTTAGCCTCAAATTTATTTCTTTAATTATTTTTTTTTCCACTTCATCATGCAGTCATGAATATGAATCATGAAATTAATTTCCTATATTCTAGCAGATGGTGGCTTAAAACAGATTGAGAGTAAGCACATTCTGTTTTACTTTCAACCTGCTTTAAGTGGTCACCTGTCTTCAAAACTAGAAACAGGTTATGGGGTAAAGGGTTAAACTACAAGCGACAATATACACTCACTTCAACCTGAGTCCATGTCTAAAGTACAGTTGGTACAGGGCGGGCTACCATAAGTTGCTCATAAATTTTCAAGCTGGGATTTTAGGAATCATACCTTTAACCCTTTCGCTGCCAGACTCTATAACACTAACATGATTATGTTAACTGGATCTAAACTTTTTGAACTTCTATATTAATGTTTCCTGAAGTAAAATTGCACAAAATTCCAAATTTTAAAAGAAAGAGCAGAAATCCAAAGATTTTGGAAAAGTCCTGTGATTTTTTTTCTGTGAAATCGCAGCCATTTGGGCAGTTGCTGGGATGGGGTGATGACGTTATAGTGGATGTAAAACCCAATCAGCTACAACAACAACCTCCCAACCACCCCACCATGTCCAACTATAGTTGTGCTTATAATAGAGAGAACTGGAGTATAATGATGTATGTTCAAAGATTGAGCACAAAGACATAACTCCTTGCAGTGCATTAATTTAACCCATTACACCATAAATACGCCTTTTTACGTCTTTAATTTATTCCTGCACTAAGGACAATAGTTCCACTTAATACAGTCATAAATATGTATCATTAGAAATATTGTCTATATATTCTAGCAGATGGTAACTTCAAGCAGGCTGAAAGTAAAGCAGAATGTGCCTTAAGGCACATTCTGCTTTAATTTCAACCTGTTTTAAAGTGGTAACCTATCTTCAATAATAGAAACAGGCTATGGAGTAATGGGTTAACTCATTTATGTCCGGATATTGCAATGAACTCTTCCTGTATTATATAGCATACTTGCTGGAATATTTCATTGTAGATATACAAGGGTGGTCTAAAGACACACTGCAGTGTTAGTCCATATCCTTTCCACGCCCATAAGTATGTATAAAAACGTTTGATGTTTATGGCACATTTTGGCTTCCGTAGAATAAAAAGTTATGATTCGCACATCGCATTGGAAGACTTATCTGAAAGGCCAGGTTCAGCACTTCCTATTTCTAGAATATCAATGGTCTCCTGCAAAATGTGACACTTTCAGGCAGCATAAAAATGGCTCCAGACACAAATTTGCAAGATTGGAACGTCCATCTCTCATTTTAGCTCACCTGAGTCAAAGGCTCAAGGTGAGCTATTGGCTCAAGGTGAGCTATTGGGATGGCCCTGTGTTCGGTGTCGTCCGTCGTCCGTCTTCGTTAACAATTACTCTAAATGACTTCTCCTCCTATACCGCTTGACAGAATTCAACCAAACTTTACAGAAATGTTCCTTGGGTCAAGCTCTTTCAAATTTGCTCAAAGAATTAAAAACAATGCAGAACTCTGGTTGCCATGGCAACCAACGTGAAAAAATAAGGAAATTTTAAAAAATCTTCTTGTCAAAAACTGCAAGGGCCAGAGCTTAGATATTTGGCATATAGCATCATCTACAGGTCCTCTATCAAGTTTGTTCAAATTGTTCCCCTGGGGTCAAAATTGGCCCGCCCCGGGGGTCACAGTTTTACATAGAGTTATATAGTGAAATTTTCAAATGTCTTCTTCTCTGAAACTAATGTGGCCAGAGCTTTAATATTTGGCATGGTGACATTTCTAGAAGTCCTTTACCAAAGCTGTTCAAATGGTTCTGGTCGGTTGCATAACTAGGTCACAGGAGCTAAAAATAGATTTTTTTCAATGAAAACTTTAAAAATCTTCTTGTCTGAAACTACAAGGGCCAGAGCTTAGATATTTGGCACATAGCATCGCCTACATTTCCTCTATCAAGTTTATTCAAATTATGTCCCTGGGATCGAAATTGGCCCCACCCCGGGGGTCACAGTTTTACATAGAGTTATATAGTGACATTTTCAAACGTCTTCTTCTCTGAAACTAATATGGCCAGAGCTTTGATGTTTGGCATGGTGACACTTCTAGATGTCCTATATAAATTTTGTTAAATGGTTTTGGTCGGTTGCATAACTAGGTCACAGGAGCTAAAAATAGATTTTTTTCAATGAAAACTTTAAAAAAAAATCTTGTCTGAAACTACAAGGGCCAGAGCTTAGATATTTGGCTCATAGCATTGCCTATAGGTCTTATATCAAGTTTGTTCAAATTATGCCCCTGGGGTCAAAATTGGCCCAGGGGGTCACACTTTTACATAGAGTTATATAGAGAAATTTTCAAACGTCTTCTTCTTTCAAACTAATATGGCCAGAGCTTTTATATTCGGTATGGTGACACTTTTAGATATACTTTACATATTTTGTTCAAATTGTTCCGGTCTGTTGCATATCAAGGTCAGTCCTGGACAAATATCATTATCTCCAATTTTTCAGCTATTCTCAGGTGAGCGAAATATGCCCCATGGGGCTCTTGTTTCCGCTTAAAATGTATGCAACCTTTTTGTCAAACCCGTTATAATAGCACTCATGCTGGAATTCAGTAACACTGGCATGTCAACACAAAGCTCACAAAGCTCAAACTGAGCATCATTTTTTTTTTTTTTTTTTTTTTTACTCATTTGCGCATTGCGTGAACGCAATTTAAATATAGCCACTCTAAAAATAGATTTCGTTTTCGTTTTGACACGTCAGAGTAGATTTGAGATGTCAGAGTGTAGCGTTTATTCAGAATATGAGCTCCAAATATAAGTCTGGTAGTGTCTGTGTTATGTGTTCAAAATGGGTCGGGCTTGCTGAGGATATAGCAAAATAATTCATATGATATAGCAAACAGTGCAAACCCAGATGAGACATCATGTAACGTGACATCTATATGTGGCGTCTCATCAGGGTCTGCACTGTTTGCCAATGTCCATTTAAGTAGACACCAGGCTAAGTTATGTATCATTAACTACAGATCATAGCTGTAGGCTAAATAATAGTTGTTGACAGTCTAGTGTGGTGGTATTTAGCCTGTGACAGTCTGGTGTAGTGGTGACAAATCTGCATGGAAGGTGATGACAGCCATGCCCCAACCAGTATAAACATGTTTGCACAGAGCTCCAGATAAGGGGAGTATTAATTTTCAAAACCTAAAATCTTTATTTCTGCATTAAACTTTATGGTGTCATTACTCGTTGGAATCGTCTCAAAGAGAGTAGTAACACCATAGGATTTGGTGCTAAAATGAGTGAAAAACGTTTGATTTCTTCAGTCTGGAGCCTGTAACATGTAGAATAAAATATCTAAAAGCCTAACACTCCAGGACTCGCTGACAAGGGATGTATGAAAAGGGTAATGTTTGCCCAAATACATGTAGCTATTTAGCTTGTCTGTTTTGAAGAAAACAAATAGCTATTGTCATCACTCCATAACCATGTTTAATCTTGATATGCCCAATCAAGACACACACAAATATTGTACCAATTGACCTTGACCTTTGACCTAATTTGAATGCATTTTTCACTGATCTTCAAAACCAGCCGATTGTTGGCACCTGCATGTGTGTACTGTCTATACTGTGAGCCTGCTGTAAGCAGCAATCTGTTGCATTTATGTTTGTATATGGGTGGTATGTATTTGGGCTCAACTGGATGCTGTAAGGGAGTGCTGAATGACTATATCTTACAAAATAGAAGAATTAGGTGTGGAGTGAGATTGGGCGTGTTTGTTGATTTCAGGCTATGTAGATTCCGGCCGTATGGGCCGAATCTTATAAAATGGTCCTAGCAGATTTCTTTGGTAAAAAATAGGACTTGCCACAACTCCCCCTACAGGGAATTCCCTTAAAGACATCCCTAGACTACCTTTCGATCATAACACCTGACAAGCTATCAAAGCATGCAGCCACATGCAAGTTTTGTCCTTACTGCCATCTTGTCTAGGGATATACTCACCCAAGTGTTTCATGTGAGGCCCGTACCTTAAAATTGTTAGTTTGGTTAGTAAAACCCATTGAAAAAAACCTTGACTGAGTATGTGAGGGCCTCTCTAGACAACTGGAGATTAGTTACCTTGATTTTCACACCAACTGAGATTAGTGACACCTTGTGATTCATGATTTTTCTCACCTATCTAATAATGGGGGAGGGGGGGGGTCTGTCAAAGGACAGAGGAGAAGTCTTTAATTAAGAGCATCTAGGGAGATTACCCTTGCAGGTTATTTTCTCACTGGTTAACTTCCATATTAAAGCTGCTGTCAACATTGAGTAACCCAAAGCCACCTTCTCATAAACCCTGCAGTGTGTGATAAACCTCGCTGATATAGCAGTGTCCCAAAACACTTGCCAGATCAGATCGCGTCTTTACAGATTTTAGCAAACAGTTTGGATCCAGATCAGTTGCCGCATGGCCATGTTATAAAAACTATCATGCCTGTCGGGAATCTTCAGTACTGTGAGTACTTTGATTATTTACTGTAACTCTAGAGAAAGGGATGTGGGAAAGCTTGTGTCTGTGGGCTTAGGAGAGTGAGAGTTTGACTATTCTGTTTCACAGATCAGGGTCCATTTGAGTTGAGTCAAATTAAGTTCTTTCTCAAGCAATTGATTGGTCAGATTTGAGCCTCAGCTCAAATCTGACCAATCAAATGCTTGAGAATGAACTCTGACTCAACTCTAAACACTTTATTAGCGTTGGGCCTGTTCTTTTAAGCTTATTGAACTAGAGAAACATAATAAACTTTGTTCTAAACAAAATCTGTCCATATAGCATATTTCCTATACTGTGTCAGCTAGATATACCAGAGTTGGTGAGTTAGTACATCTAGACTTTTGTGTAAGAATATCATAGAATATGTGAGTGTCTCATACCATTTTCAGGTCACTGTGACCTTGATCTCAATGAAAGAAAATGCTTTTCTTGAGCATATTTCCTGTACCAAATCAGCTAGGGATACCAAACATGGAGTGTGAGTACATCTAGGGATGGTAAAGTGTTTCATACAATTTCAAGATCCCTTTGACCTCAATTTTGTCAGGAGCATTATTTCCTACACAACATCAGCTTGGTATACTAAATTTGGTGTGCACATACATCTTTATATGTCAGAGAATCACATACCATATACAAGTTACTGTGTCTATGATCTTGACCTTTGATGTCAGTTGTAGAAAAAGCTTGTCAGGAGAATATTTCCTATACCATGTCAGCTAGAGTTTCCCAGTTCGGTGTATGAGTTCATTCTGGTGTATGAGTTCATTCTGGGATAAGGGAGTATAAGGTACCATTTTCAGGTCACTGTGTTGTTCACCTTGACCTTTGACCTCAGGTGTAGGAAAAAACTTCTACGGAGCATATTTCCTATACCACATCAGACAAGAATACCAAATTTGGTGAGTGTATCTTTCGATTGCTGAATGTCACCATTTTCCAATGCTGTGTATGAGTATGTTTACAGATTTGTCTACAACAGCAACTTGCATGCCATTGGCAAAAATGAATTGGGGGGCATTTGTCACTTACTGTCACACAATTCTTGTTGCTGTATTGAAAAAGGTCTGGCACCATTCCATTACAAGTAAAAATAAAATCATTTTTGTTTGTTGTTTTCAGACAATGCATATGACCCAGATGTCAATGCCAGTGAACTATGGATCGATCAGCGAGAAATTGGTGGCTTTGAATGCCTGTCGTTTGTGGACAATGGCAACGGGATGAATGAGGAAAAACTCTATAAAATGTTGAGGTGAGATCCCTGTAAGATGTTTAAGTGAGATACCTGTAACATATTGAGATCAGATCTCTGTAAAATGTTGAGGTGAGATACCTGTTGAATGTTGAGGTGAGATGCATGTAAAATGTTGAGGTGAAGTAGCTGTTAAAATGAGGTGAACTATCTGTAAACTGTTGAGATGAAATACCTGTTAAATGTTGAGGTGAGATACCTGTTAGTGTTGAAATGAGGTATCTTTTAAATGTTGAGGTGAGATACCTGTAAAATGTTGAGGTGAAATATCTATAAATGTTGATGTGAGGTATCTTTTAAATGTTGAGGTGAGATACTTGTAAAATGTTCAGATGAAATATCTGTTTAATGTTGAGGTGAGATACCTGTAAAATGTTGAGGTGAGATACCTGTTAAATGTTGAGGTGTGATACCTGTTAAATGTTGAGGTGAGATATCTGTTAAATGTTGAGGTCAGATACCTATTAAATGTTGATGTGAGGTATCTTTTAAATGATGAGGTGAGGTATCTTTTAAATGTTGAGGTGAGATACTTGTAAAATGTTCAGATGAAATATCTGTTTAATGTTGAGGTGAGATACCTGTAAAATGTTGAGGTGAGATACCTGTTAAATGTTGAGGTGAGATATCTGTAAAATGTTGAGGTGAGATACCTGTTAAATGTCGGATATTGTTTCAGTTTTGGCTATTGTGAGAAAGTGCCAATTGGTGGGGTTAAACCCATTGGTTACTATGGTAACGGGTTCAAGTCTGGCTCCATGCGACTGGGTAAAGATGCATTGGTGTTTACCCGCAGTTTGACTTCCACCAGTGTTGGTTTCCTGTCTCAGACCTATCTAAGGGCCATCAATGCAGATGCCGTGTTGGTTCCCATCGTCACATGGCACTTACCTTCCAGTATCCTTTTATGCTGTTATAGACAGTGATACATATCAAGTTAGATCACAATTCCATATTCACATTTTCAAGTAAACAGAATTGCTTTAACACTTTGAACCCTAGTCATGCATATAAGCATCCTTTGCAAACAGTGTACCTGTGAGGAGTACACTTGTCCTATGCAAACAGTGTAGACCCTGATCAGAGGGCTCCTTAAGGAGCCATCTGATCAGGGTCTGCACTGTTTGTCATTTTGAAATACATTGTAAAAATCAACCCTAAAAAGTCAAAAATGGACTGGACTTAATTGGAAATTAGAATTATCCATTTGAGGTTTCAGGGAGGAAAGTAACCCATAAATGCTAATTCGTGAATTATCATCTGCAAATGTTGTGGACCCTGATGAGTTTTTTTGTCTCATCAAGGTCTGTATTATTAGGAACTGTATTTCATATGAATTGATCTGGGTCCAAGGTTATAAAGCTTTTAAGTTGAGTCAGATACTATTCTCAAGCATTCGATTGGTCAGATTTGAGCCTAGGCTCAAATCTGACCATTCAAATGCTTGAGAACTACTTCAGACTCGGCTCAAAAGCTTTATAACATTGGAGCCGGCTGTATGAAGAAACTATATGGTCTTCAGATCACCTTTGTTTATCTGTAATGAAGTCTTTCAGCAAGCACATATATGGAACAAGAGGTCCAGGCATAAATAGTGGTCAACTATCCTCAGTACTAGAAAAAGGCTATGGAGTAATGGGTTAACCCTTTGATCCCTAGTCGCACATATATGCATCCTTTTCCAACAGTGTACCTATGAAGAGTACACTTGTCATATGCAAACATTGAAGATCCAGTTCAGTTCTGATCAAGGTCTACACTGTTTGTCATAGTGCTATACATGCAAAAACAACCCTAAATAATCAAAAATGGACAAGACTAAATTAGAAACTGGAACTGTCCTTTAAAATTAGAAGTTTAACCCATTACCCCATAAATACGCCTTTTTAAGCCTTTAATTAATTCCTCTACTGAAGAAAATAGGTCCAATTTATACTGTCACAAATAAAAGTCATAAGAAATATTTTCTATATTCTAGCAGATAATAGCTTAAAGCAGACTGAAAGTAAAGCAGAATGCACCTCAGGGCACATTCTGCTTTACTTTCAGTCTGCTTTAAGCGGTCACATATAATCAAAACTAGAAACAGGCTATGTGGTAATGGGTTAAGGGAAGAAAGGTTGAGCTAAGGGGTTGACCCTTTGAATTAGGAACCAGTCAGTTTTTGAGTGGGCAACTTGAGAGTTGTTTCTTACGTGCTATTTAACATTGAATTTTTCAGAATAGAGCATGAGGCTTATAAGGGGGGGGGGGGGGGGGGGGGGGGGGGGACCTCCAAATCATGATTGCGTTCTTTTACAGTTTTCAAGTAAGATTGTCTATACAGTGCTACAGATAAAAGGGAGGAAACTGAACAAATCCAACTTTTTCTCACTCATTTCAGCACCAAATCCTATGGTGTTACTACTCATTAGAATCGTCTCTTCGAGACGATTCTAATGAGTAGTGACACCATAGGGTTTAATGCATAAAGAAAGATGTTAGTTTTTGAAATACTCCCCTTATCTGGAGCCCTGGTCTATACAAACAAGATTTGAGTACCGTTCCTTTACAAAGTATCAGTGACGAGACCAAACACCCAGGAGTCCAACATAAACTTACAGACCATTCTCACATACTCAGCCATCAACAGGGAGGAAGATCTGTTTCATGAGCTAAACAATCTGGAAAATATGAAGACTGGCACCAGGATTGTCATATATAATCTTAAAAAGTAAGTTCTCTTGAATGTTGAACATATATTTTGAACATATTATTTGAAATAGTCTTTTTTTTTTTTTTATCATTTTATTTTTCCAAGACTTTACAATTCTGTTTATAAATGTACATGCAGATCGTTTTAACAAAACATTTCATACATACATAAAATCGCAAAAGTCTGAGGTTATGTTATGGGTATATATGTATAAAAAAAAAGTTTTGAAGAGTTTTTTAAATAATGTTTGAAGAAAAAAAAAAAACACCCAAAATCCAAAAAAGCCAAAAAAGAAAAAAAAAGCCGAAAACAAAATCACCAGATGTTCCAAAGACCAGCTTTCAATGTGATATCAGAAGATATCAAGGAGTTATTTAAAAGTTATGTTTACATGGGGGATAAGGTCTTTTGAACAAGCAAACCACATAAATAAGCAAAGAAAACAAAACAAACAAACAAACAAAAAACAATTTGAAATAGTCTTGCACAAGTACTATTGTTCCCATTGTTGGTCTTAATAGAAAACCGATCAATTTTGAAGATTTCGATAGACAATAGATGTTGATTTCATAAGAATTGATTGTACAGCAAGTTGCTTAACTCATTACCCCATAGCCTGTTTTTAGTTTTAAAGAAAGATGATCACTTAAAGCAGGTAGAAAGTAAAGCAGAATGCGCCTTAACCCATTACCTCTTAACCTATTTCTAGCTTTAAAAACAGGTGACCACTTAAAGCAGGTTGAAAGTAAAGCAGAATGTGCCTTAAGGCACATTCTGCTTTACTTTCAGCCTGTTTTAAGCTACCATCTTCTAGGATACAGAAAATATTTCTTCTGGTACATATTCTTGGCTGTATAAACAGGATTTTTTTTCTTCAGTGGAGGAATAAATGAGAGGTGTAAAAAGACGTTTTTAAGGGGTAATGGGTTAAGGCGCATTCTGCTTTACTTTCAGCCTGCTTTAAGCTTTATCTGCTAAAATATAAAAAATATCTTTATCATACATATTTATGACTGTATAAATGGCCACTATTTTCTTCAGTGAAGGAATAAATTAAAGGCGTAAAATGCATATTTTGGGGGGAATGGGTTAAAGCAGTATGAAATTAAAACAGAAAGCTCCTTAGGATACTACAATTAATATTCTTTAACATCAACACAATAAAAGCAAGCAGCAGGATAAGGGTTAAATATGCCTTTATTGTCTATAGTTATGAAACATAAAATATTGGTTGTTACATACTCAGTGTTGTGCCTAGGTCCAAAATTTTGGGGGACACCGTGTCCCCCTGTCAAAATTCCAGGGGGACATTGATATTTTTGGGGGACACACTAAAAAGCCTTTAAAAACATGATAGGCATACCTTTAAACCCTTTGAACCCTAGTCCCGCATTTTGGCATACTTTTCATACAGTGTACATGTGAATAGTACACTTGTCCTGTGGAAACTGTGAAGACCCAGATCAGAGGGCTCCGAAAGGAGCCCTCTGATCAGGGTCTTTACTGTTTGTCATAATGCCAAACATAGACAAAAACAACCCTTAAAAGTCAGAAATGGACTAGACTAAAATGGAACTGGAATTGTCCATTTAAAGTTTCAGGGAGGAAAGAGTTAATTAGAATTATAGTTTACGATCTTGAACATGTTAAGCTTTGCGTCTAGTACGTTGTAGAATCCGGAAGGGCTTTTACATGACGGGAAAACTGATTTTTGTCTATTTCTAAATAAGTTGTAATGATTGTTTTGTTAAATACAAAGTTGGAAGAGTTCGCTCAACACATTGTTTAGTGTGGGGTTTCATTCATCAGGTTGCGTGACGTTTCGCGTTTCGTCTGCTCTTTTCTCTCCAATCCAACGAAATGAAGTCAGTCATGCGTAATTGACACTAAGACTGGTTATCGGGTTTTACCGTAGCCATTTAACTGCATTGGTATATACACGCGCACACAGTCTACCTTTATTAATGAAGGATAGTAAATCTGCTGAAAGGATAGTAAATAGAGCAAAGGTAAGGAAGACGAAAATTGCGCCCATACGCCCGCGTCGTTAAGAATTTTAAGGGATAAAGTAAAAAATATTGTGGAATCCCGCAATCCCCCGCTCTAGGTGCAACACTGCATACTTGTCCCCTGTATTATCCTTTTAACAGTCACAATTGAGTTACTTAGTGTTGAAAGAATTATTGATTTAACTCTTTCAACACTAAGTAACTCTTGTGGGTTATTATGTTCCTTTGTGGATCATTTTAGTTGCCAAAACATGAACCAGTCTACTTGGAATTCTGGGTAGTTTAATAAATACTGCTCTAAATAAGCAAACAGTGTAGACCCAAACCAGAGGACTCATATAGGAGCCCTCTGATCAGGGTCTACACTGTTTGCAAAGTAATGAGTACATTTAAACAGGTCCCAAATAGTGTTGGAAGAGTTAATTGTGGCTAAGCAATGCATTTGCTCTCTTCACATGTGGCCAATTAGTATTGCATTGTGTTCCTTGAAATAAATTGGCCTTCTTGCATACCACTCTAATCTTCATACAGGAATGAAGTGATACATTTTCACGCCTTTATCTTTGACACATTCAACATTAGCAAGGAGACTGCTTATCATTATGAAGCAGTGTACCTATGAAAAATAGTTTGTCCTATGCAAACAGTGTAGACCCACATCAGAGGGCTCATGAAGGAACCTTTGATCAGGGTCTGCACTGTTTGTCATTTCGCAATATTTGAACTGTATTGTTAAAAGCAACCCTAAATAGTCAAAACTGGACTCAACTTTGTTTCAGTTTATAAAGTCATGAATATGTATCAAAATATTTTCTATATTCTAGCAGATAGTAGCTTAAAGCAGGGTGAAAGTAAAGCAGAATGTGCCTTAAGGCACATTCTACTTTACTTTCAGCCTGCTTTAAGTAACCACCCTTCTTCAAAATTAGAAATAGGCTCTGGTAAAAGGGTTTAAAGGGTTAAACATATAAATGTATTTCATTCTTCTACGGTACTCAGTCTTGACTGGCTACTGCCCTAAGCAGGTGGTAAGTAAAGCAGATAGCCCCTATATTAGCTTCCAGCTTTACTTACAGCCTGCTTGAAGCTCTTCACTTGTCTTCAAAATTGGAGAAAAAAACCCATGAATAAAAAGGGTTCACAGTAGTACACATGTGTGTACAGTTAAATAATATGGAGCTATTCTTTGATCCGGCCATATCCCTCCCTGAGGACGGCACCTGTCACAAAATTAGACTGCCCGTCACAGGGGTTCATTTGATGAGACTTGGTTCACAGTATTTGGGCTATCTGTTATTTCAGTTCTTGAACAGAGAGCCCCATTCGACTTGATTCAGCCAATTAGAAATGCCATAAATCTGTCGCACTGACTGACTGAGAAGATTAGAAGACTTGTGATACAGTTAACAATACGCATTTTAACACCTTTAACTTATTTCTCCACTGAGGAAAATAATTCCAATTTATACAGTACTGTTATGAATATGTGTGATAAGAATTATTTTCTATATTCTAGCAGATGTTAGCTTAAAGCAGGCTGAAAGTAAAGCAGAATGCGCCCTAAGGCGCATTCTGCTTTACTTTCAACCTGCTTTAAGTGGTCACCAATTTTCAAATCTAGAATCAGGCTATGGGGTAGTGGGTTAACTGTCTGTTTAGGACCTGACAACTCTAAATAATAGTTATCTAGTCTCACCAATGAACGCCTGTGACGGCAGGCTAATTTTGTGACAGGTGCAGTCCTCAGGGATATGGCTGGATAAAAAAATAGCTCCATATTATCTAACTGTACACATGTGGACTAATAGTTCTCCTGCTATAAGAGTATGTTGACAGGTTTGAAAACAGAGTATACCCAGATCATACATTTCCATTAGGAACTGTTTGATCTGGGTGTACATTGTTTTGTATTCATTACTTTTTGCGTCTCATCAGGGTCTACATTGTTTTTACTAAGGTCTACTTTTGGGGGAAAATAGGAAGTTAAAGATGTACTACATGTATACCTTAGCCCTTTACCCCACAGTGGATTTCTGGTATTAAAGCAAGGTTGAAAGTAAAGCAGAATGCACCTTAACCTGCTTTAAGCTACTATCTGCTAGAATATAGAAAATATTTCTTATAATACTGATTCATGTCTGTATAAATTGAAACTATTTTCTTCTGTGGATGTTTAAAGTTAAATGGGCTAAAGGTTCTTCTATGGGGGAAAGGGTTAATGGTAGTTTGCTCCAGCGTCTGTAATATGATAGCCCCTTGTCTTTGAATATCTGAGAAGAGTGTATGGTATGGCTCATTGTCACCATATATGCAATATTCACGTATATGAGCGATAATGTGGTGAACTGCTAAATTTCCATACTGCTCAAGCACATGCTTATCTGACCTCTTAATAAATTTCTAATTATAAAAAGATTAGACTGACAGCATACGGTCAGAAAAGAAACAATTAATTTTTCGGTTGGTTGCTATTACATCATTGGATAGCTACAGAAAGACAGTATATCGGGTTACATGTTGTGACTATTTTGCTTGAACTTGCAGTCTGTTACCTTATATTACAAGCTAAATGAAACAATCAAAAGCAAACACAATCAATTATGAACCAATATAGGTTCTGGTTGACACCAGAACAAATGCTATATGTAGGAGCTACAGATCTGGATACCCTCCCACTACATGATTATTAACTCATTGTGTAAACACATTGTTTCATCTTATCTAAGAACTGACAATACTCATTAAGGCTCTGGTTGACTTATTTATAGTTGAAGCGGATTTTCGGTAGAGCATGTAATTTGTTACTAGATTATGATTCTAAGGGGTCAGGTTTGTGACAGATGGTGACAACAGTGATATCTTTTAGTTACTTATATATCAGAGCCTCTTGGGCTCCGATATATCAGTAACTAAACGATATCCCTTACTTAGTCGATAGTTGTTAGCCTGCAAGAATCTTGTTGGATGATTAACATCTGTTTGACCTTTTACTCCATAGATCCACATTTTAACACATTTAATTTATTCCTCCACTGAAAAAATAGCCAAGAATGTGTGTGGTAAGAAATATTTTCTTTATCCTAGCAGATGGTAGCTTAAAGCAGGCTGAAAGTAAAGCAGAATGAGCCTCACCTGTCATCAATACCACAAACAGGCTATGGAGTATTTACACTACCCTTCATAGTAACACCTTTTTTTCCAAAAGTCGAGCTATTGTCGTCACCCTGTCGTCTGCGTCGGTTAAGTTTTGTTTGTCCGGAGTTTTTCTGGAAAACAATTACAGGGATATTAATGAAACTTTACACAAATGTTATATGCATCAAGATCTAAAGCTGAGTCGAGATTGAGGTTCATTCGAATTTTCTTTACAGAGTTATCTGCCCTTGATATACTCAAATATGCTATAAAAAGCTTGTCCGGAAATTTCTGGGTAAGCTATTTGAGGGATATTAATGAAACTTCACACAAATGTTATATGCATCAAGATCTAAAGCTCAGTTGAGTTTGAGGTTCATTTGAATTTTCGTTACAGAGTTATCTGCCCTTGTTGTACTCAAATATGCTATAAAAAGCTTGTCCGGAGTTTTTTTTGAAAACTATTGGAGGGATATTAATGAAACTGCACACAAATGTTATATGCATCAAGATCTGAAGCTGAGTTGAGTTTGAGGTTCATTCGAATTTTCTTTACAGAGTTATCTGCCCTTGATATACTCAAATATGCTATAAAAAGCTTGTCCGGAAATTTCTGGGTAAGCTATTTGAGGGATATTAATGAAACTTCACACAAATGTTATATGCATCAAGATCTAAAGCTCGTTGAGTTTGAGATTCATTTGAATTTTCGTTACAGAGTTATCTGCCCTTGATGTACTTAAATATGCTATAAAAAGCTTGTCCAGAGTTTTCTTGGAAAACTTTTTGAAGGATATTAGTGAAACTTCACAGAAAGGTTATTTGCACCAAGATCTGAAGCTGAGTGAAGTTTGAGATTTATTTGATATTTCGTTACAGAGTTATCTGCCCTTGGTGTACTCAAATATGCTCTAAAAGACTTATTTGACAGTGTTAACACACTTAGCAACTACAGTTTTGAATGGATTTGATTATGTTTGCCCACAGTATAATAATAGAAGTATAAGTTCATAAAAAGGGTTGATTATTATGCAAATCAAATCATTTTGTCTTGTTATCGGCCCTTGGTGTACTCAGATATGCTAGAATAGGCTTTATTTCAGTATTGTTTATGCTCTCAGAGTTCTAAGTGTCTACAAGTTAGAATAAATTTTGATAAACTTTATATTTCTTTGCCAGTGGGCGTATAATGTACTGCTTGCGGTGCTCTCGTTATAATAAGGTTTTTGTGAGACATAATTTCTCAATAACTATCAAAGGTATCCATTTGAAACTTGGAATACTTGTTAGTATCAAAAGGGCAACTCATTACAACAAGGCAGGTAACCCTGAGATTTGTGATTCCAGAGTTATTGCCCTTGTTTCATTTATTTAAAATTTGTAAATTGAAATATCTAAATAACTATCAAAGGTATTAACTTGAAACTTTGAATACGTGTTTGATATCAAAAGGGCAACTCATTACAACAAGGCATGTAACCTTGGGATTTGTGATTCCAGAGTTATTGCCCTTGGTTTTTTTTAACTTAAAAAATGTAAATTGAAATATCTAAATAACTATCAAAGGTATTAACTTTAAACTTTGAATGCTTGTTAAGTATCAGAAGGGCAATCTATAACAACAAGGCAGGTAACCCTGGGATTTGTCATTCTAGAGTTATTGCCCTTGTTTCATTTATTTAAAATTTGTAAATTGAAGGTATTAACTTGAAACTTTGAATACTTATTCAGTATCTAAAGCGCACCTCATTACAATAAGGCAGTGTGCACTGGAATATGTCATTCCAGAGTTACTACCCTTGTTTTATTTACTTAAAACTTGTAAATTAAAATATCTAAATAACTGTCAAAGGTATTAACTTGAAACTTTGAATAGTTATTTAGTATCAAAAGGGCAACTCATTACAACACGGCAGGAAACCCTGGGGTTTGTCATTCCAGAGTTCTTGCCCTTGTTTTATTTACTTAAAATTTGTAAATTGAAATATCTTAAGTAATTATGAAAGGTATTAATTTGAAACTGGAAATACTTAGTATCAAAATGGAAACTCAGTACAACAGGGCAGGTAACTCTGGGATTTGTTATTCCCGAGTTATTTCCCTTGTATTTTAATTAAAATTTGTAAATTGAAATTTCTCTAACTATAAAATGTATTAACTTGAAACCTGAAATACTTGTATCAAAAGGGAAACTCGTTACAATAAGGTAGCTAACCCTGGGATTTTTCATTCCATAGTTATTGCCCTTGTTTTGACTTAAAACTTTTAAATGAAATTTCTCAATAATTGAAAGGTATTAACTTGAAACTTTGAACATTAATTTTGTTCAGTATCAAAAAGGCAACTCATTACAACAATACATGCTTACCTTGGATTTGTCATTCCAGAGTTATTACCCTTGTTTTGACTTAGAAAATTTGTAAATGAAATTTCTCAATAACTATGAAAGGTATTAACTTGAAACTAGGAATTCTTGTTTAGCATCAGAAAGGAAACTCACTACGATAAGGGAGGTAACCCGCTAGTTTGTCATTCCAGACTTATTGCCCTTGTTTTGACATAGACTTTGTAAAAGAAATTTCTCAATAACTGTCAAAGTTATTCATTTGAATCTTTGAATACATTTTAGTATCGAAAGAGACATTCATTAGCTAACTCTGTGGTTGGTTTTGCAGATTTACTACCCTTGTTTGACTAAGAATTTACTTTTAATGGAATGCAGATGCAGGTATCAATTCTTTAAAAATAAAAATTAGATTTATTAAAAACTGGCATGATATTATTTTCTCTTATATGACCATAGTAAACACATGTACAGTCAAACCTGTATAAGACAGCCACCTTTGGGACCTAGTGAAACTGGCTGTTATATACAGGTGGCTGTCTTATGCAGGTATCATCAGAAACCACGAACCATTACATGCAAGTCTGTACTATAAGAGAGAAATACATGTAGAGTGTATAAAATAGCTTTAATCATAACTTTACATTACATATATAATAAAAATAATACTATTGCCAATACACATTTAAAAGTTAAACTTCTGGTGCTTCTGTGTCTCATGTGCCTTCACAGTCACTAGCTAATCTGCTTCATGTATATCTCATGTCTCTCCTCCAGCAGCTGTTTGGCTGGTTTATCCCAGTTTTGTGCCTGCTCACATGTCTGTTTCTCTGCTGATGTTCAGGAGATCTTTAAAAATTACACTAGAGCAGTTCCTTCGAAATGATTTGTAACACAGGGAGTATTAAATAATTTTCCGCCTCTTCATCACTGTTGAATTTGTCATTACTGTTCAGCTAGAGCAGTGTATGGTTCAGTGACCACACATACTAAATGTGTTGATGTCTCAACTGCACGCCAAGATCGGCTTATTCAGTACCGTTAGATAGCGTCACTGCACTCATGGTTTCTGAAAAATAAAAAGTGGGAGGAGTAAGAATTTCGTAATGAATTATGAAAAATTCT
This sequence comes from Gari tellinella, assembly GCA_922989275.2. Lineage (NCBI taxonomy): Eukaryota > Metazoa > Mollusca > Bivalvia > Cardiida > Psammobiidae > Gari > Gari tellinella. Next base: position 59,836,943 of record OV277860.1, on the reverse strand, counting down.
CGCTACTTTTTGTCTCATACATAACAACGGTATTATCGTTGTCGTTGTGGTTAATATCACCACTCGTTATAAGCATTTTCAATCATTTGGAGCTATTAAAAACGTCCAAAAAGTCGACAGATTTGATTTATTGACACGAAACACCGTTAAATAGCGAGTGTTGTCGTTTCCATTCTGTGCCGATATTGTTCCCTTTTTTCGACAGTTTTCTACCAGTCTGTCTTAATAATGTATCTGGCGCTTCTAAACTTGTAAAAAGAATCAAATAAATCAAACAACTTACGCTTTTGCACCAGAAAACTCGGATTGTTTTGGCAGCCTTTTCGTCAAAAAGACAAATAAACGGGAATATGCGAGATTTGGGTTTCTATTGATAGAAGAGCTTTTTAGCACGGGAGGTAATTCCTATGAGCATTTAAAGGTTAGGAATAAACCGCGGCCGAAAAATGGCGCTCTTACGCAGGTAGATCGCGAAATCGGGACCGAAAACTAGTGGCCGCTGGCTGCGTTAAGCAGGTGGCCGGCTTATACAGTAAGTTTATATAGTAAATTTGCATGGGACTGTTTGAACGTGGCGCTTTTAGACAGGTGGCGCTCTTATAAAGGTGGCCGTTAGACCAGGTTTGACTGTATGTCCAAGTATGTATGAGTTATTGTTGCTTACAAACTTCTATGATCAAGAAAGCATCAAACATCCATACACATTCTTTAAGTTAAGAATATGTAGCCATCTCAAGTATGTGAAAGTCGAGCGTCCAGCGCCCGTTTGCAGTGCTCTCGTTCATCCTTTTTTCATGTCCTGAGTCAGTATATAATAAAACCTCTCTGCTTCAACCACTAAAAAGAAGGCTAATTGATTACATGAAGACAAGTGGTAGCTTAACTCTTTGAACCCTAGTCACGTAAATATGCATCATTTTCAAACAGTGTATGTGTGAGGAGTACACTTGTCCTATGCAAACTGTGTAGACCCTGATCAAAGGGCTCCTTAAGGAGCCCTTTGATCAGGGTCTACACTGTTTGTCATTTTGACATGTATTGTAAAAATCAACCCTAAAAAGTAAAAAAAAGACTGGATTAAATTGAAACTAGAATTGCCCATTTGAGGTTTCAGGGAGGAAAGAGTTAAAGCAAGATGAAATTAAAGCAGTAAGCTCCTGATCATGATCTTGTTTCCACACTGTATAAACTGGCCAGCTTCAAAAGTGAAATGGTCCGTATAAAAAATTCAGTATAAAAAGGTTTTAACCCTTTCACCCCTGAAGCTTCTAGTGGACACTTCCAGTTTCCTATTAAGTCTAATCCGTTTGTGACTACTGTATAACAGGTATTTTTCGCATCATGAATATTTCGCATAATGCGATTTTGTATTAATTTGCGACATCATGTAATATATCTAGCAGGCGGTAGCTTAAAGCAGGCTAACGGCACATTCTGCTTTACTTTCAACCTGCTTTAAGAAGTCACCTATTTTCAAAACTAGAGACGCGAGGCAACACATTCGCGAATTAACGTGTAAATTATATTCTCGTGAATAAAACCGGTTTTACAGTATTTAGAGTTGATTTTAATAGGATATTGCAAAAGGACAAATAGTGCAGACCCTGATCAGAGGGCTCCTTAAGGAGTGATTTACACTATTTGCACAGGACAAGTATTCCAATTGCATGTACACTCTTTTTCAAAGATGATGATACTTGTTGATAGGGTTGAAAGAGTTAAGTTTTCACAGGACCAACATATCTTGGCTCATAGGAAAGTTAATCATAATAAAATATACTATGTTCACCCTTTTCCTCCATACCTATTAGCCTATAAAGTTTACAGGAAATCACCTATAGCTGATATAAACCTATATGAGAATTTACAGTACTTATATCAAAGTAAACATTGTGGCCATTGAGAATTTACTATTACATAAATCATGTAAACTTAGCCTTCTTGTATATGAGAGCTAATCACCTATATAGTTGAAAGCTATTGACCTTTATTAGAGTTTACACAACCATAATCATTACCCCATTTGTGCCTAGTGTCCAATAAAAGGGACATAGGCAAATAGTGTAGACTCTGATCCGACACCACATAATACACTAACGTAATACATTTAGCAAACATTATAGCCATAGAGAATTATACCTACATGATATTCAACTGGTATTAGCCTTGTATGAGAGTTTACACAACTAATAGAAAACTAAACAGGGTTTCTTATAGGAATGTAAACATTACATAACTTATATTTACTCTCCATACATACCGGAGCAAATAAACTGTACATATGTATATACAGCGCTCCCTCCCTTCAACGGCCCTCCCAACAACGACTCCTTCCTTGCAACGACACTTGCCGCTGTTCCCTAAACAAGACATGTATGTCCGACCTTTTCATGGCTTCAATACCGTCTGCTTAAATTTGTCGTCTGCTGATTTTCTCAAGTTACAAACAAGTGGACATTTTGATAGAATAGATATAATGACGAGTGACAAACAGCTTGAATCCAGATCAGACGCCCCGTTATGGATTAAAGCTGTTTGCAAACGTAAGCCAATTTCCCTCCCTATAACGACCCCCTCCGAACAACGCACACACTATTTGTCTCCCATTGGGTGTCGTTGTAGAGAGGGAGAGCTGTATATCTAACTGATGCATCATTACATGGCTTTTAGGGGGATGTAAAATCTTCTTAGAAACAACAAGAATAGCCACATAACCATTATCATAGTTTACATGATGGCACATAATAGTAAACTGGGTGGCTTCTAGGAATGTAAAACATTACATCACTTATATTTACTATCCATACCTACCAGGGCAAATAATCTATACATATGTATAGCCTACTCATGATAATAACCTTTCATCCATACTTACCACTTCAAATAACCCATAGCCAGCTGGTATAGTCGGATTTCGACCCGTTAGCTGTGACCTTTAGGACGAGTCCACCCGTAGAGGTAAAACGCGTCACAAACCATGTATTCTTTCAGGAGTTACCTACCTTTCATGGTATACTAAGGATATTGTGCCTTTTGTATTGAAATTAAATCAATAATCCATAGGCGTTCGGCCCGTAAGCTATGCCACTAACACCCAGCTGTTAACCCCCCCCCCCCCCCCCACCCCATTTTTAGCTCACCTGAGCCAAAGGCTCAAGGTGAGCTATTGGGATGGCCCTGTGTCCGGCGTCTTGCGTTGTGCGTCGTCCGTCGTCGTTAACAATTGCTTCAAATGACATCTCCTCCTATACCGCTTGACAGAATTCAACCAAACTTTACAGAAATGTTCCTTGGGTCAAGCTCTTTCAAATTTGTTCAAAGAATTAAAAACAATGCAGAACTCTGGTTGCCATGGCAACCAAAGTGAAAAAATAAGGAAATCTTAAAAAATCTTCTTGTCAAAAACTGGAAGGGCCAGAGCTTACATATTTGGCACATAGCATCATCTACAGGTATTCTATCAAATTTGTTCAAATTATGCCCCTGGGGTCAAAATTGGCCCCGCCCCGGGGGTCACAGATTTACATAGAGTTATATAGTGAAATTTTCAAACGTCTTCTTCTCTGAAACTAATGTGGCCAGAGCATTGATATTTGGCATGGTGACACTTCTAGATGTCCTATACGAAAATTGATCAAATGGTTCTGGTCAATTGCATAACTAGGTCACAGGAGCTAAAAATAGATTTTTTTCATTGAAAACTTAAAAAATCTTCTTGTCTGAAACTACAAAGGCCAGAGCTTAGATATTTGGCACATAGCATCGCCTACAGGTCCTCTATCTAGTTTGTTCAAATTATGCCCCTTGGGTCGAAATTGGCCCCGCCCCGGGGGTCACAGTTTTACATAGAGTTATATAGTGAAATTTTCAAACATCTTCTACTCTGAAACTAATATGGCCAGAGCTTTGATATTTGGTATGGTGACACTTCTAGATGTCCTATAAGAAAATTATTCAAATGGTTCTGGTCGGTTGCATAACTAGGTCACAGGAGCTAAAAATAGATTTTTTTCATTGAAAACTTAAAAAATCTTCTTGTCTGAAACTACAAGGGCCAGAGCTTACGATATTTGGCACATAGCATCGCCTACAGGTCCTCTATCAAGTTTGTTCAAATTATGCCACTGGGGTCGAAATTGGCCCTGCCCCGGGGGTCACAGTTTTACATAGAGTTATATAGTGAAATTTTCAAACGTCTTCTTCTCTGAAACTATTATGGCCAGAGCTTTGATATTTGGTATGGTGACACTTCTAGATGTCCTATACCAAAATTGTTCAAATGGTTCTGGTCGGTTGCATAACTAGGTCACAGGAGCTAAAAATAGATTTTTTTCAATGAAAACTTAAAAAATATTCTTTTCTGAAACTACAAGGGCCAGAGCTTAGATATTTGGCACATACCATCGCCTACAGGTCCTCTATCAAGTTTGTTCAAATTATGCACCTTGGGTCAAAATTGGCCCCGCCCCTTGGGTCACAGTTTTACATAGAGTTATATAGAGAAAATTTCAAACATCTCATCTCTGACACTAATATGGCCAGAGCTTTTATATTCGGTATGGTGACACTTTTAAATATACTTTACATAATTTGTTCAAATTGTTCTGGTCTGTTGCATATCTAGGTCAGTCCTGGACCTAAATTATTATCGCCATTTTTTCAGCTATTTTTTCAGGTGAGCGAAATATGCCCCATGGGGCTCTTGTTTCATCTGCAGCCCCCAAACGTGCATAAAATACCTTAAAATCCATCCATACATTCAACAAACATCATAAAAGAACATTTCCAGAAGTTTCATGAACTTTTAAAAAAAAAAATTGTTTGCTACTTTACAAGTAAAATAGTAAAGGTTGCCTTGAAAAAGCCCATTTGGGAAGCAACCATAAAGTTCCCAACCCTGTCATTTTGTCAAATCTTGGAAGATCTGGACAAATGATGGCTCATTGTTTACAGTAAACAGTTTTCTTTGATGATAATTGGTCAAAATTCCAAAGCAACCGCCGAATACGCGCATGGGAACTCGAAAAGTAGAGAGACCCCTTAGACGACATCATTTGTCCACGCGAAATTTTCCTTTTTTCTACCTAAATCAACCTAGTGTGTTTTTTATGATGATTGCATCATGTCACATTAAGGATCAATATACAAAATTGTGTAAAAGTCACTTACCGACGTAAACAGAGAATATTGTGGCATATGTGTCAAAAATTGAATATAAACATGAAACTTCTACCAACTTACAGCGTCTGATCAAGGCCGCCAGGTGCTTGATATGTTCAGTTCATTTCAGTTCAAAAGCCAAACGCCTCAAAGACAATGATCATTTCCGTTTGTCAAACCGAAACTGGAAAACCAAAGTTATCTAGAAATATATTTTCGTACCAGAAACGCTCAATTACCGCGAATTCAAAAGGTATTTATTACATATTTCATTTTCTATTCATGACCCGTAACATGGTGTAATGAATTGGTTGCAAATGCACTTATAATCGCTGAATGACTAATAAGTCCGAAATCTACGGTGAACGAATGATGACGAAGACGGTGCCTGCCGAACTTTTTATGTCTACGCTTGTGTTCGTGTCTTGCTTGGGCTGTGAACTATTTGTCTTTAAAGAGAACTGTTAACTGTAAATAATGAGCCATCTTTTGTCAAGATCGACCTAAAATTGACAAAATGACAGGGTTGGGAAGTTGATAGTTCTGAATTCACATCCACCTTTTCGTTGTATTATACCCCCATTCCACTGAGCGGCGATTCCTCTACGCTTCGAAATTTTGGTAAAATCGCCGCGAATCGTAGTAGGAACGGCAACAGCGCAGTAGAAACGCACTGATCGTAATAGAAGCGTCACAGAAACTCCTTGATCGCCACCTCACGGCGAATGTTTTGACCCTGCTCAAAATTTACGTAGCAGCATCGCCGTGGACTCGAAGCGCAGCAGAAGCGTACTAAGAAATTCATGAGCGTAGTAGCAACGTAGTCACAGCGTGGTTGACGTAGCGCAAGCGTAGTCGCATCGTACTAAAAGCGTCGAGATACATTGTATTTGCCCGCGATTCCGCTACGTTTCTCGTACGCTCTGGACGCTCATACTACGCTCTGTACGATCTAGCGACGATCAAGGCGTTTTCACGGCGATTCGCCATTTATGAATCACAAAAATCGTCGTCCAGTGGAATGGGGGTATTACATACTTGATACGAACAAAAATCAAATTTTTTGAAACTTCTTGAAACATTTGTTAAGGATGTTTGTTGAACATATGGATGCATGTTGACTCATTTTGAAAGGGGGGGTTAGCAGATGGGAGGGGGTGGGGTGTAGTGACATAGCCTACGCGCCGAAACCCTGTGCAATAATCGAGTAATAGGTAGCGTGTAAGGGTTCTTGCAATAGGGTAAAAGGCTGTAGGTTTGATTCCCAATAGGATTTATTTCTTTTAAAATTCAAATTATTTTAATGTTTTATTGCATTAGTTTTCAAACAATTACTTATTTGAATTGTTCAATATTATATGCAAAATGTGTCATGGACAACCTTAACGTTATACTTTGTGAACTATTGAAAGTTTTAAATGTATGTAAAATGTTACCCGGTGTGGCCAGTTTCTCACTTCTAGAAAACAATTGCATTATTTCATTTATCACTGAAATTTTAATGTTTAATTCCAGTTTCCAATTAAGTCTAGTTAATGATCTGGGTATTCACTGTTTTCAGGGGACAAGTGAAGTACACTATTTCTAACTGGCGAGTATACTTGTCGTTAGGGTTCAATGTGTTAGATAACTTAGGGATACCTTTAAGGTTACCTCATATAAGTTATATGGGATTTTGATAAGATCCAAATTCCAGCCGTAAAGGCCGTTTAATGTGCAAACCGACAAGATTTCCCCTTATTTTGGCCAATAAAAACGACATAAAACTTTTTGATGCACATTTTCGTCATAATTCACATACTGTGGCGTTATTTGACGGAATTTGGTGAAATAAATAGGAGATATTGATAAATTAATAATTTCTCGAGGGTACCACAAGAGAATATCGGCGATCTAGTCTATTTTAGCATCAGTTTAAGTCGATAGTTAAGACTAGGTGTTGGATTGCGTTGTATACCTTGTATCTATAATAGAAGTCTAGTAAATATTTTTTTTTTTTTTTTGGGTAATAGATCTAGATGTATGTGTCAAGTACCTGTGGCTTAACCCATTACTCCATGAATATGCCTCTTAAATCTCTAATTATTTCTTCACTAAGAAAAGTAGTCCCCACCTAGGAAGTCCCGAACATAAACCTCAGATGGCATTTCCAGTATCTTTGTTCAAAGTAAAGCAGAATGCTTTTATCCTTTACCCATAGCCTGTTTCTAGTTTAAAGACAGGTAAAGCAGAATATTTCTAAAGGCACATTTTGCTTTACTTTCAGCCTGCTTTAAGCTACCATCTGTTAGGATAAAGAAACTTTCTTATGGTCTATATTCAGTACTGTATAAAATGGAACTATTTTCTATTGTGGAGGATTAAAATTAAAGTTGTTTAAAGACGAATCTATGGGGTAGTGGGTTAAATGGTAATATCAGTCCTTAAAACTAGAAACAGGTTAAGAGTTAACCCATTTGCCAATAGCCTGTTTCTAATTTTGAAGACAGGTGATCACTTAAAGCAGGTTAAAAATAAAGCAGAATGTGCCTTAAGGCACATTCTGATTTACTTTCAGCCTGCTTTAAGCCATCAACTGCTAGAGTACAGAAAATATTTCTTATGACACTTATTTATGACTGTATAAAATGGAACTATTTTCTTCAGTGGAGGAATGAATTACAGGCGTAAAAAGGCGTATTTATGGGATAAAGAGTTAAAGCAGGGTACTGTCTTATTATCCCCTGCCGAAAGGCAGAGGGATACTGTTTTAGGTCTGTCCGTCCGGCTGTCCGTGCGTGCGTGCGTGCGTGCGTGTGTGCGTGCGTGTGTGTGTGCGTGCGTGCGTGTGTGTGTGCGTGCGTGCGTTTTCCGTCCGCAACTGTATCTCCGAAACCTATGAACAGATTTGGATTAAACTTGGTATACTTATTTGTCATCATAGGAGCACCGTGGGAAATCAAATTTTTTTCAGAAAATTTTAGGAATTTATGAGTAATCTGCCCTTTTTGTGTTAAAAATGCCGTCCGTGCGTCCGTCACGTTTTCCGTCCGCAACTGTATCTCCGAAACCTATAAACAGATTTGGATTAAACTTGGTATACTTATTTGTCATCATAGGAGCACCGTGGGAAATCAATTTTTTTTCAGAAAATTTTAGGAATTTATGAGTTATCTGCCCTTTTTGTGTTAAAAATGCCATATTTAACAGTTTTTAACAGTTTTTACACTCTAGCAACTACAGTATTCAACATATTTTGTTTATACTTGCACACATTGTCTATAAGTACAAGTTCTTGCATGTGTGCAGTTATTGTAAAAAAAGGATACTTCTGACAAGAGTTATCTGCCCTTGATGTACTTAGAAATGCTAGAAAATGCTTTATTTTGGTATTGTTTACATACTACAGCCTATAAATATGCATGGATTTTTGAAAAAACTTTCTTGAATTATGTATGGCTATTAGTTTTCAAATGAATTTGATTATTGTTGAAAACGGAGAAATTAGTCATGAGTTATCTGCCCTTGATAAGTAAAAAAAGCCATATTTAACTGTTTTTACTCTCTGGCAACTACAATTATGAATGGATTTAAATGATACTTGCACACGATGTCTATCAGTAAAAGTTCTTGAAGGTGTGCAATTATTGTCAAAAAAGGATACTTGTGGCAATAGTTATCTGCCCTTGATGTACTTTGAAATGATAGAAAATGCTTTATTTTAGAATTGTTTACATCCTAGTATCTATAAATATGCATGAATTTTGATAAAACAAATTCTTAAACTATGTATGGCTATTAGTTTTCAAATAATTATCATTTTTGAAAAACGGAGAAACTAGTCAACAGTTATCTGCCCTTGATGAGTAAAAAACCCCATATTTAACAGTTTTTACCATCTAGAAACTACAGTCTTTAATGGATTTTGATTTAACTTACACATGATGTATATAAATATAAGGGTAGCAATTATTGTCAAAATAGGATACTTTGTGGCAAGAGTTATCTGCCCTTTATGTACTTAGTAATGCTCAACATGGCTTTATTGTTTACATGCTATTGTGTACAAATGTGAATGGATTTTGAAAAAAAAAAAAAATCATATATGGCTATTATTTATAGAATGAGTTCAATTATTATCGAAAATGTGCAAATTAGTCAAGAATACTCTGCCCTTGATGAGTTGAAAATGTGTTTACACTCTAGTAAATTCTACAGTTCTGATTTTTTTTTAATAATACTTGCACACAATTATAAGTTCTTGAAAGTGTTTAATTACTGTTGAATTTGAATCAAGAGTTACCTGCCCCTGTCATACTTAGATTTATAATGCTACAAACGGCTTTATTTTTAGCTCACCTGAGCCAAAGGCTCAAGGTGAGCTATTGTGACCGCTCACCGTCCGTAGTACGTCTGTCCGTCTGTCCGTCTGTCCGTCTGTCCGTTCACTTTTACTTCAAACGACATCTCCTCTGAAACCCGCCGATTGTAGGGAGAGTTCAAACTGCTCATGATGTTCCTTGGATGCTTCTCTACAGAAGTTGTTCAAAAAAAATGAAAAAAAGCACAAACTCTGCTTGAAAAAGCAAAAAAGCAAAAATCTTTAAAAAATCTTCTTGCCCAAAACTACTAGGCCCTAAGCTTTGATATTTGTACAGTAGAATCTCCTGGTGGATCTCTCTATAGTTTGTTAAAATGAAATCCCTAGGGTCACATTTGACACCACCCTGCACAGTTTAAGTGCTGCTCTAGGCAGGTTTTACAGTATTTTTGATTTAGGCAGAACTGTATTTACCTGAGTTACCCTTAATATACTATGGGCAAATAACCAATATTTGCAAACAGTTTGGATCCAGATCAGATGCAACATAATGCTGCATCTAATCTGGATCCAAACTATTTGCCACTCATTTACCAACTTAACATTTTCTAAAAAATAAAAATGTACATTTTTTACACACAGAAGGTATTTAGCAGACATCATTTCAGTCTGGTAAGGGTAAGCTCCCAGACTGCTGCTGCTACAGTTCTCTTACATAATATTTGACCTCAGTGATCAGGCCAACAGAACTGAACATGTTGTCTGCTAAAGTTTAGAAATGGTTCAGTCGTTTGTTCAGACATTTGTTAACCCATTACCCCATAAATGTGCATTTTTAGGCCTTTGATTTATTCCTCCACTTAAGAAAATAATTCCCCTTTAACCCTTTCCCCCATAGCATATCTCTAGTATTGAATGTAGGTGTCCACTTAAAACAGGTTGAAAGTAAAGCAGAATGCGCTTTAAGCGCATTCTGCTTTACTTTCAGCCTGCTTTAAGCTATCATCTACTAGAATATAGAAAATATTTTGTATTATACATATTTATGAATGTATAAATTGGAACTATTTTCTTTAGAGCAAGAATAAACTGAATGTGCTAAAAGGCGCTTCTATGGGGGAAAGGGTTAAACAGTCATGAAAATGTAAGATGTGAAATAAGTTTCTATATCCTAGTAGATGGTAGCTTAAAGCAGTTTGAAAGTAAAGCAAAGTGTGCATTAAGACCCATTCTGCTTTACTTTCAACCTGCTTTAGGTGGCCACCTATTTTCAAAACTAGAAGCAGGCTATGGGGTAATGGGTAAAATGAAATTGCCTATTTGGAAAGAGCCTAATGAGAGGAAGTGCCATTTGCAAAGGCCATAACTCTGACATCATTGTTTTTTTTAGTTATTTCCCTTTGTCATATTTTCTTGTCAAGAAGACAACTCCAGGTCTACTGATGCTATTGTAATGAAATTTTATGTATGGAAAGAAACTGATGAGAGAAAATGCCTAGTGCATAAGGGCAGCAATATTTTGTTTTCCCCTTTGTCATATTTTATTGTCAGGAAAATAACTCCAGTTCTGCTGACGCTAGTGAAATAATTATCATTTACCGGAAATGGAAATAGCTTGATAAGAGGATGTGTCATGGATAAGGGTCATAAGCTTGGCAACAAAATTCACTTTTGTCATGTTTTCTTGTCCGGAAGATAACTCCATTTATAGCTATATTAAAATGTTGTCTTGCCCTGTCAACTTAGGTACAAACTTCAATGTCCTCAGGTGAGCGAATTTAGGGCCATGGCCCTCTTGTTTGTATTGTTTAGGCTTTAAAATGTACAAAATTGATTGGATTTTATAAAACTTTGTAAAAAGCTTTTGAATGTTGATCTTTAAAGACAGGTGATCACCATTTGCCCCTTCCTCCCACAATAAAGTTTGCCACTTTCTTCTGGACAATCGCTGCGGCAGGGGATATCAGCTCTAAGGTGCTTGTTATGATACAGATTATACCCATTGTTTCTTTTATTTTAGAGACAGGTCGGACAAGTATGAACTTGACTTCACATCGGACAAGTTGGACATCAGAAATCCTGAAACTCATGTGGTAGATTTAACCAGCATTAACAGACCAATTCACACATCATCACCGGAGCACAGGAGATCACTCAGGGTCGGTAGCCATGGCAACACATTGATTTTCACCGCTATCACAGGGATTTTTTCCCCTTCTCTCACTCATTTAATTTTCAAGAAACTGATTTGTCAAAAGAATTGTGAGATCCATTGACTGGTAACTTTTTTGGCTTCAGATAAAAGTGAGTAAATTGAACATATCCGACATTTTCTCACTTGCGGTATTTCAGCACAGAATCCTATGGTGTTACTACTTGTTAGAATTGTCTCAAAGAGACGATTCTAATGAGTAGTGACATCATAGGGTTTAATGCAGTAATAAAGATTTTAGTTTCTGAAAAACTCCCCTTATTATGAACTCTGTTTTTACCATTTCACTGCCACGAGATCATCAATTTGAAACAGTTGTTGTCTGTGTTTTTCTCAAACTTAAATTTTAAATAAATAGTGACTTATCCATGTTTTAATTTTGAAATAATTTATGATTATGTTCAACTTTTGCCAACTTGAATTATTGAAATTTGAAGAAATGTGAGTAAGCAGAGCTCCAGATAAGGGGACTATTTCAAAAACTTAAATATTTATTTTGCATTAAACCCTATTATTGCATTTAAGCCCCATAGGATTTGGTGCTGAAATGAGTGCGAAAATGTTGGATTTGTTCATTGTACTCTCTCTTATCTGGAGCCCTGGTAAGATAGGCTGGAGAAAGTTTAATTTATCAAGGTTTGTGTGTCACCTGCTGTAAGCAGAGGTGACACTTAGGGATCACTTTTCGGACGACTGTCCGTCCGTCCGTGCTTAAGTTACTAGAGGGTTAGCCACACAAATACTGTCTCGTAAGAACTTCCGTCTATCTGTTTGTCTGTCTGTCTGTCAGTCACGCTTTTTGCATCACGCTTCATAACTCCTGTTCTGCTGAAGCTTTTAAGATGAAACTTCATTTATGGATAGAGCTTGACAAGTTGAAACAAGGGGAATAACTCTCACAATAATGTAGCCAGAGTTATTCCACATTTCAACATTTTCTTTTCATGCAGATTTCTTCTGCTATACTTAAGATTATGAAATGAAATTTCATTGATGGAAAGTGATTGTTGACTGAAATTGTCTTGCACAAGGTTGATAACTCTTGGAGCAGTACTGTGAGAGTTATTCCCCGTTCCCATATTTTCTATTTTCAGCATATAACTTGTGTTCTACTCATACTTCTCAGATCAAATTTCATTTACTTAAAATAATTTGATGACTGGAATTGTCTTGCACATGGTTCATTTCTCTTCCATCAATACAATGAGAATTATTCCCCTTTTCTGCACTTTCTTTTGCGGCAGATTATTTCTGCTATTATGACTTTTGTCATTTTAACTTTAACTCTTGTTCGACTGATGGTTGCTGGCAGGTGACACACATGTTTCGAGGACTGTATATGTAAAGAAAACGGTACCAATAAAAACCTTCTCTTCCAAAATGTTCTGTTAACCCATTTCATGCGGGATACACTTTTAGGTGTACCTCTAGGCAAACAGTTTTAATCTCAGATCAGGCCCCACATTGTGGGGCCTGATCTGAGATCAAAACTGTTTGCAGCTATTATAGGGCTGAAACGATTCAAAAAAATTCAATTCGATTCGATTTTGATTTTTTATAACACGATTCGATTATTTTCGATTCGATTCGATTTTACATTGCAATAAATGAATGTTCTAAGTAGATGACATCCTGCAATAACAGTTGATATTAAAAACAATATACATGAACATTCAGGGCCAAAAAGTAGGGGTTGAAGTTTGGAAAACTGCATGGAAGGGTTTAATACATGTATATTTCTGACTTATATGATTTTGATCATAACAATACACCTTATTGATTATGAGGATGGTTTGCAGTATTGACATACCAATTTTTCTATGTTATGATCTTCTATGCGCAAACAGTGTAGACCATTGTCATCAACCATTTACAGCTGCCTGGTAACGGTCTACTCAGTTAGCAAGGTACAGAATGGTGTAAAGGAGTGGATAGTTATTCATCTTAAATGACAATGGTGATAATCGATACATCTGAATATTACTGTTCCTGATTTTCACTCACCGGTTTAAGTTCGTTAACAATGCTGTCAGTCGCCTTTGCTTTCGAAATTTTTGGAGCGGACTTTGAGTGTTACTTGACATATCGCGGGAATTCACCATACATTCTTACACCTATTATCCGGGTGTTGAAACACATGTCGGGCTGTATATTCGGTATCAAAATAAATCACAATATTTTATAATTTAATTTTCTTACCTGAATTGCACGTCTTTATTTTTTAAAGTAATGAGCGTATTAGGTTGTAGGTAATAAAATATTCAACGTTTACAGAATTATTAATTTATTTAAAATAGTCGAAGCAGTACCGAGATACGTAATGTGAACGAAGAATTACATCACAATTGAGGCAAGCAATTGCTCACGCATGCGTAGAATGACACAGGAAACCGGCAAAGTAAACAAAGACATACTCGTAATGGGTGAAAAGCCTGTGCGGGATCTCTAATCTTTCGAACTAATACTTTACCGTAGATAAGAGAGGTACATTTTAATTCGCTATTGTTTTATTACACAGAAGCGCAGCTGCACGTAATACTCATATGATGGTGTTGCAGTATGAAAAGATAGATAGATAGATAGTTCTTAGCGAGTTTTCTACATATAAATCGAATCGATAATGACATTTCCTAAATCGAATTGAATCAGATCGAATCGAGGGCATAAAATCGCGGTTCAATCCAGATCGCGATTAATCGTTTCACCCTTAGCAGCTAAGTCAATATTCTATCAGAAACTGATAAAATATTTGCAAATATTTGAGTTATACCCGCTGCAGACGATATTTTAAAATGGCCGCCAAATTTTACCCACCATACAGTGGGTTAAATGTTGAGCTATAATGTTGGATGTTTTATACTTTCAGGAGTACTGCAGCATTCTATATCTGAAGCCGAGAATGAAGATTGTATTACGGGGCCAAAAAGTCGTAACTAAACTAATCAGCAAGTCTTTGTCTCAGACGGAAATAGACGTTTACAAACCAACATGGCTTGTATCCTTTGTATATATCTTGTTGCTGTATCAATTAGAATGACTTAACCCTTTACCTTATAGAAGCACCTTTTAACGCATTTCGTTTAATCCTCCGCGGAAGAAAATATTTTCAATTTATACAGTCATGAATATGTATCAGAAGGAATATTTTCTTAATTCTAGCAGGTAGTACCTTAAAGCAGGTTGAAAGTAAAGCAGAATGCGCCTTAGGGCGCATTCTGCTTTACTTTCAACCTGCTTTAAGTAGTCACATTTTTTCTAAACTAGAAACAGATTATGGGGTAATGGGTTAATCCTTTCCTTGAAAGCCACAAGCTCCTAAACTTTAGGTAGGTAACTGTTCAAAGTAGGATCAACGTAAAGTAGGAGGCTCCCTTGGATGCCTTATATACATTTTCACAAGTCACCTTCAGGGGTCCAGGTAAGAGGGAGAAAACTGAACAAATCCAACATTTTCTCACTTATTTCTGCACCAAATCCTATGTTGTTACTACTCATTAGAATCGTCTCAAAGAGACGATTCTAATGAGTAGTGACACCATAGGGTTAAATACAGAAATAAAGAATTTTGTTATTGAAATACTCCCCTTATCTGGAGCTCTGCACCTTACTTCAAGTTTTCTTTAACCGGTACCCAGCCTCGACCTATCAAACTGACCTTTGGCTTCACAGACAACCAGGAACCAGAGGGCTATGGTCTGATGATGTACCACAAAAATAGACTGGTACGAGCCTATGAGAAAATAGGCTGTCAAAACAAGGTAAAGACTAAAACTTTGTCCAGTAAGTGCTGGGTTATTCCCACTTTCTCTCATAGCTTGCTGTCCATGTTGAAGGCATGTGGTTGCTAAAGGCTGGTTGTAAAGAAGAAATGTCCAGAAGGGTGCTTTGTTTTCAGCTGACTTCAAGCAGCCTCCTGTTAGATAGTATGAACTGTTTTCTAATGGCTCCTTATTAAGAGGAAAGATTTCCACATTAATAAGTGTGATAAGAAATATTTTCTACATTCTAGCAGATAATAGCTGAAAGCTGTCTTAAGGCGCATTCTGCTTTACTTTCAGACAGCTTTCAGTGGTCACTTGTGTTCAAAACTAGAAACAAGCTATAGGGTAAGGGGTTAGGCTGTTAGATAGTATAAACTGTTTTCGTTGGCCTCTTATCAAGTAATAATAGAAGCATGTGAAGACTTTTCTATGAGGAATAGATAAAGATTCGAAAGGCATTTGTATGTAAAAAATGAGTTAACCCATTTAACCCTAGCGACAAGTACATTTGTCCTTTACAAATAGGGTACATTGGAAGAGTTTTCTTATCCTATGCAACCCGTGTAGACACTGTTTGTCATTTGGCATTTTAACCCATTTCATGGGGGACACACTTTTAGGTGTACCTCTAGGCAAACAGTTTTGATCTCAGATCAGGCCCCACAATGTGGGGCCTGATCTGAGATCAAAACTGTTTGCAGCTAAGTCAATAATTTATCAGAAACTGCTAAAATCTTTTTGCAAATATTTGAGTAATACCCTCTGCAGACGACATTTTAAAATGGCGACAAATAGTACCCAGCATGCAATTGGTTAAGTTTCAGGGGTTAATTTAAGTGATGTTAGAATGAAAACTGTTTTGAGCCTCCTTCACTTTATGTTGCAAGCTCATGGTCGTGGAGGCTAACTTCCTGGGGCCCATACACAATGAATACTATATTGAATTTCTTTCTCTGTTATGTTTCAGGCTAACGGCCATGGTGTCGGTGTGGTTGGCGTGGTGGAGGCTAACTTCCTGGGGCCCATACACAAGGAATACTATATTGAATTTCTTTCTCTGTTATGTTTCAGGCTAACGGCCATGGTGTCGGTGTGGTTGGCGTGGTGGAGGCTAACTTCCTGGGGCCCATACACAATGAATACTATATTGAATTTCTTTCTCTGTTATGTTTCAGGCTAACGGCCATGGTGTCGGTGTGGTTGGCGTGGTGGAAGCTAACTTCCTGGAGCCCATACACAACAAACAAGACTTTAACAGGACAGATAGATACAGGTAGCATATATATCATTGATGAAGACTATAGGTACATTGCATTGAAGACTAATTTCATGTGGTGTCTTAACTTGATTCACACAGCATATTTATGGAGTTATGGGTTAAGACAATAGAATAGCTTAAATGATAGGTCAAAAGTAACTAAGTAAATTGAATTGAGTCCGGAAGAGAAGAGGTACTTAGTTAGAGATGACTCTCTCCGCTGCCACTATAGGGCCAAGCGCATAGAGGTTGTCTTGGCAAGCTGAAAAAGACCTCAGATAGAAGGTTGAAAATGTAGAGGGGCTTTTCCAGAAGGCGGCGCCAAGAATGTCATCCAGGGGTGTGTATAGTGGATGAAGTAGTGGTGGAAGGGTTAAGAACAAATTGAAAATACAGTAAAACCTGATTGTTACTACCACTAAAGTGAATGCTTATTGATTGTATATAAGACAGGTGACAGCTTAAAGCATGGTGACAGTAAAACAGACAGCTCCTGAAGGAGCTTTTTGGTTTTACTGTTTACTGTCACCTTGCTTTAAGCAGTTACCTGTCATAAACACCTATTACATGTAATTAACACAATTAAGTGGTCTTGATTGAGAGGTTTAACTTTACCTCAGTTTTCCCGGGGCACCTGGGTTTCCTCTTAACCCATTACCCCATAAATACGCTTTTTTACACCTTTGATTTATTCCTCCACTGAAGAAATTAGTTCCAAGTTATACCTTGATGAGTATATAATATAAGATTTTTTTTTTTTATTCTAGCAGATGGTAGCTTAAAGCAGGTTGAAAGTAAAGCAGAATGCGCCCTAAGGCACATTCTGCTTTACTTTCAACCTGCTTTAAGTGGTCACCTATTTTCAAAACTAAAATAAGGCTATGTGGTAATGGGTTAAAAAAAATGATCACACATGCCACCATTCCAGCCATTGAGAGTGATTTGTATAAGTTGATAGAACTTGTTATATAGTCAATGCAAGTAAATAAAATTTAAATTTGTATTTTCCCTATCACATAGCCATATCTAACTTCTCTTCTAAATGTCCTGCTGTATGCATTCCTTTAACCCAACGCCCCATAGCCTGTTTCTAGTATTGAAGATATGTGACCACTTAAAGCAGATTGAAAGTAAAGCAGAATTCTTCTTAAGGCACATTCAGCTTTACTTTCAGCCTGCTTTAAACTATTATCTGCTAGAATATAGAAAATATTTCTTATAATACATATTCATGACTGTATAAATTGGAACTATTTTCTTTAGTGGAAGAATAAATTAAATTTGCTAAAAGGCGCTTCTATGGGGGAAAGGGTTTACCATCGCCCCATAGCCTGTTTCTAGTTTTGAAGATATGTGACCACTTAAATCAGATTGAAAGTAAAGCAGAATTCTTATAGAAATTATTTCTTTTGATTCTTATTTGTGATAGTATGAATTGGAACTATTTTCTTCAGTAGAGGAATTAATTGAAGACGTAAAAAGGTGTATTTATAGGGTAATGGGTTAACCCTTTCCCCCATAGAAGCGACTTTAAGCGTATTTAATTTATTCCTCCGCTGAAGAAAATAGTTCCAGTTTATACCCTTATGAACAATTACCATGAATATTTTATATAGTAGCCTAGCAGATTTTAGCTTAAAGCAGGCTGAAAGTAAAGCAGAATGTGCCTTAAGCACATTCTGCTTTACTTTCAACCTGCTTTAAATGGTCACCTGTCTTCAAAACTAGAAACAGGTTATGGGGTAAAGGGTTAAGTAACATTTCATTAAAGTTAAATCATATAACCCAGGTTTGATTCTATTTGCAGTGCATTCATGCAGAATACTGCCATGAAGTTGAATGATTATTACTTTGAAAAGACCCAGAGTGAAAACCCAGAAGCCAACTCTGCAGTAAACATGTGAGTACATATTAGTGTTTTCTTCTGACCTGTCAGAGTTATTTTTAGATTGGAACATTCTAAAATTTTAAAAGGGATGATCACTGTACTCGTTGATTTCCGTACGGTCAGCCAGGGATACGGAAAGCTGTATTTATTGTGTATAATGTACAGTAGAGAAGACATTATTACTTCCCGAATAAACGCAAACACAATGCACTAAACAGTAGAAAATTAATTTTATCTTTTTAATCTGGGTGGCAAACAGGTTGGAGCCTGATCAGACGCCGGGTTACCCGTCGTCTGATCTGGCTCCAACCTGTTTGCAATGGACATAATAGTTTTTAGCATAACACGTTTATTGAGAATGAATAACATATTAGTAAAATAAGCGCAGCTGTCTCGTGCTGCACGAGGCTCATGCTTATCTCAAGTTGGAAAGTGTACGGCTACATGTATTTAGATCCGATGTTACCTTGTTATCTATATACCATTATGAACTATTCTGTTCTAAAAATAACTGTGACAGGTCAGAACAATTGGACAATACTATATCTATGAAAAAGAAAGAAAGAAAAATAGAGTCGAAAAATAGAGATGAACTTGCGTTAGTCCGAATGTACCCATATTTCAAAGCTTAAACATGGATTAGCCACGTTTTAACTTTGAAATACGGGTATGCTGGACTTGAGCGAGATCTTAAACTGATGAAATACTGGTAAGGTCAAAATTTAAACGAGTTTGATGTGTGGAGTTTTGACTGTACATAAATTTGCAAAAAATAAGATGACAATTCAATTCTATTTAAAAAAAATTATGATACTTGGTTAAAGAAAATTCTTGTAAATACTTAATTTAACCCCTGTTATCTAGAGTGGTGCTGTACTGATAATATTTACTGTTCGTATAATATCAGATCCCAGTTACCCAACTGATTTTGTGTTCAGTGTGACAATTGATTTTGTGTTCAGTGTGACAATTTAGTTTGTGTCCAGTGTGACAATTGATTTTGTGTTCAGTGTGACAATTGACTTTGTGTTCAGTGTGACAACTGATCTTGTGTTCAGTGTGACAATTGATTTTGTGTTCAGTGTGACAACTGATCTTGTGTTCAGTGTGACAATTGACTTTGTGTTCAGTGTGACAACTGATCTTGTGTTCAGTGTGACAATTGATTTTGTGTTCAGTGTGACAATTGGTTTTGTGTTCAGTGTGACAATTGACTTTGTGTTCATTGTGACAATTAACTTTGTGTTCAATGTGACAATTGATTTTGTGTCCAGTGTGACAATTGATTTTGTGTTCAATTTGACAAATGTCATAGCTGACT
The DNA here is from genome assembly GCA_922989275.2 of Gari tellinella. Taxonomy (NCBI): domain Eukaryota; kingdom Metazoa; phylum Mollusca; class Bivalvia; order Cardiida; family Psammobiidae; genus Gari; species Gari tellinella. The sequence goes on along the minus strand of OV277860.1, from coordinate 59,817,043 downwards.
TCAACTGCCCAGATATGAATAGAGTAAAACCCTTCTATTACGACCACTAGAAATAAGGCAAATTATTTGTGTAAAATACAGGTGATAACTTAAAGCCTACAGGAGCTTTCTGTTTTACTATCATCTTGCTTTAAGCAGTCACCTGTTCTTAAACCCTAATAATTAACACAATTTAGTGGTCCTAATAGAGGGGTTTTACTGTATTTACTGTTTGTATTATTTTAGGTCTCAGTTACCCGACTGGACCTGGGTTCAATGTGACAACTGTTTAAGCTGGCGTCGAATGCCCACTGGCTACTCAGAGAACCTGCCAGATAAATGGTTCTGCAGGATGAACCCGGATGCAGCATTTAAGTGAGTCTTTCATCGTAACAGTACAAATCCCTATCTCCTTCTTTATCTTATAAACCCCAGGAACTTCATTTTGCAATAAACATGTATTGGTAAAATCAACTCTAAATATGTAATTTTGGACTAGACTTAATTGAAACTGGAATATTACATTTAAAGTCATAGGGGTGAATAAGGTGAAAACAGGTGCTTGCTTAAAGCACATTGAATTTGCCTTTGACCTTTTAACCTATAAATACGCCTTTTTACGCATGTTATTTATTTCTCCTCTGAATAAAATAGATCTTATTTATACAGTCAAGAATATGCACTGTAAGAAAATTGCTCTGTATCTTTAGCATATGGTAGCTTAAAGCAGGCTGAAAGTAAATCATTCTGCTTTCAACCTGCTTAAAGCAGTGTTGTGCCTAGGCCGTGGCATTGCGGGAATCCCGCATTTTTGTCACGATTGTCCCTTAAAAATTCGCCTTGCGCGGGCATATGGGCGCGTCGTAAAAAAAATCGCTTTTTCGGCAATTTCTACTAGTTTCTGCTCCATTCCGACTCAATTCCGGAGAATAGAGAGATCACAAAGGGAGATTAATCTTAGTATTGAAAATAGACTGTGCGCGTATAATATACGTGAAGAATATCGGTATGTAAACTAGTCTGGTTCCGCTTTGTGATAATGGCGTCGGAACGATGCGCTTGACGGATTTTCTTTCCGATTAAAATAGACAACTAGCAGACGATGCTTTCGTTTAAACAAAGTGTTGAGGATACTCCTTCAACATCATCTGAACCAAGACAATCGCTTCAATGTTTTTTAAAAATGAGAAAAATCAAAATGAAATTGCCCGTCGTGTAAACTACGAGATACAGAGACAGTTAAATACCGTAAGCTGTATTCTAATTAAAAGGTAGGTATATAGTGTTTTAAAGGTTTTTTTTTAGTGTGTCCCCCAAAAATTTCAAATGTCCCCCAAAAATTTTGACAGCGCGCCACTGTGTCCCCCAAAATTTTGGACCTAGGCACAACACTGCTTAAAGTGTACACCTAATTTCAAAATAAGAAACAGGCTATGGGGCAATAGGTTAAAGAGGCCATCACATAAGAGTAGTACTTTCTTAAAAACCTACCATCTGCCTTAACCATGGTACTTTCTTTAAACTACCATCAGGGCGCCAGATAAGGGGGGTACTTCAAAGACTAAAATCTTCATTTCTGCTTTAAACCCTATGGTGTCACTACTCATTAGAATCGTCTCAAAGAGACGATTCTATTGAGTAGTAACATCATAGGATTTGATGTTGAAATAAATGAGAAAATGTTGGATTTGTGCAGTTTACTCCCTCTTATCTGGAGCCCTGGTTTAACCATCTGCCTTAACCAGTATCAATAAGTAATTTTGAAGTGGTTGTCATAACAGAGCTTTACTGTACTGTGTCAAGGCTCGATGACCTACATGTACATCTACATATAGTATGGTAAACCATTAATGTAAGCAGCCGTGAGATTGTCTTGATTTTATGTTGTTTCAGTCGCTGCGATATTCCGGAGGAGCCAGAAGATGATGATGAGGCCCTTATACCAACATACAGAAAAACATGGAAGAAAAAAGAGTAGGAGAATTTAGCTGTCATATTGTCGTCAGTTGTAGAGTTGTCTAAACCCATCTCCTGCCCATCACCACTTGACTGGTGTTTGCAAACAGTTTTGATCAAGATTAGGCGCTTTTGTATGCGGCGTCTGATCTTGGTCAAAGCTGTTTGACACTCATTTTTAAATTTTTATGCCCCGGCATCTGAAGATGTGGAGGCATATAGTAATCGTCCTGTCTGTCCGAGCGCATGAAAGGTCCTTTGTTGGGTAGGGAGAACAATAGATTCCATTCATTCCGTGATTGCCCTATTGTTATTGTTGGGTATTTTAGTGTACTGTTGGATACTTTTAAACATAAAATATACCCAACAAATGTCCAACTGTGAGAACGTGCGTCCTTCCGTCCGTCCGTAACAAGGTTAAGTAGATTTTACCGTAGATTTTACCGTTTCGTCTTGCATCAACACCGCTTACTCAAATGCTTGGATACTTATACAGTTGTTGCCTTGGACCATTCCCTATCCACCAATATTACCAAACCTTGATTTTGACCTTGACCTTATTTCGACTTATAATATTTTGAATAGGCTATTTGTTGGTTAAGTAGATTTTATCCTTTCGTCTAGCATCAACACTACTTACTACAATGCTTCAATACTTATACAGTTATTGCCATGGACCATTACTGACCCATATAACCCAAGCTCAGTTTAACAGACCTAATTTGGTCTTAGAAAAAATTCAAAGTATTTTGCCACGGATGCCACAGGGGGCATAAGTGTTTATTGAACTGTTGTCTTGTTTCCATTGAATATGTCAAAATCTAAAGTTTTACCAAATTTGCACAGTATGATCTCGGAGCAAACTATTTCAGTAGGAAAATGATTTTTCAAATTCAGATTTTCGGGGTTTGAGTGAAAAATTGTTTAAATCCTTTCAACCCTAGATGTCTCTTGTGGGTATTTATACTCCTTTTGGACTCTTATAGTATAGGCATTTTGAACCAGTCTACTGTTGCATTTTTGATATGACAATAAAAAATCCTATAGGAGCCCTCTGATCAGGGTCAACACTGTTTGCATATGTTATCAGTTATCTCTACAGAGAGCTGTAGGATTGAAAGGGTTAACTAGATTTAGTGTCAAACAGTTTGGATTCTGCGCACCTTTCAATTTGGGAAGTGTATGAATCATTTATGACAGGTGACTGCTGAATACAGAACAATGTAATAAACTTTCTGCATCTCTATGTCATTTATCAAGCTGTCACCTGTCTTTTAAAAGACTTCCAAAGAACATTTAGAATGTCAACTTGAAACCAAAAAAATAATTTCACATTTTTGGTGTTTTAGCTCCTGAGAGGCTTATTATTCCCTTTTTTTTTTATTTGCAGGGAGGAAAAGAAAAAACAGGCCCGGATTAATGAGGTAACTGTACACTATAATTTGTCTTTCCGTAGAAAATTACTGCTGCAATATCGTCTGCTGAAAATTGTCGTCTGCTGTTTTTCTCAAAATTACATATTCAACATTTTGACAGAAAAATACTTAATGATGAGTGACAAACAGCTTGAATCCAGATCAGATGATGCCGCGTTACGCGGCATCTGATCTGGATTCAAGCTGTTTGTAAATGTAAACCAATTTTCCCTCCCTATAACAACTCCCTCCATACAAGGCACACAATCAGTGTCTCCCATTGGTTGTCGTTGTAGAGAGGGAGCACTGTATCACCACATCACCAGTTTTAGATAGTTCAATTGGAAAAGTGTTCCCATAATTTGGTATGGAAGAATTGCACAATATGGCTATGGAGGAAAGCGATAATATTTTCTCACATTACAACTATCCCTGTTTTCTATAGCAAACAACTATCACGAATATCATCATCATCATCATCATCCTGTTTTGTTTATACAGGCCAGTTGATTAATCCTTTAACAAGGGTGAGGCCTGTCTGCCTGTCGAGGAGCGTAGTCTTCCTCTCCACTTCTGGCGATCCTGTGGTTGGGTAGAGTCCATCCCCAGAGATGCAGAGAATATCCTTGTTTAAAACATGTGTGTGATCACTTTGACGACGTCACTATTTATAAAGGTGATATTACGTCATTGGGATTGAAAAAAAAGGCTTTTGCTTTAAAAAAATAATTTACAATCCTTGGTTATGTGAGAAAAAGAATCTGTCACTTGTAGATGTTTAAGACAAGTTGATCTCAAACTCGTCTAGTATAAAAAAGTTATTAAGCTCACCAAAGCTCGCTTAATAACATTTGAATTCTAGACTTGTTTGAGATCAATGTGTCTTAAACAACGACTCATGACAGATTATATATATTTTTATATTTTTCAGGAGAGAATAAAAATCGAAAGAGAAAATAATTTGAAAAAGAAGGAACAGATGATCAATAAAAAGTACAATGAAATAAAAAGGCAAAATGAGCAGTTATCGGTAAGTGTTTTAGTCTGTCCCTGTATGGACTTGTATGTTATAGCAGAATATTCTTACAGAATGAACAGTTATCTGTAAGTGTTTTAGTCTGTCCCTGTATGGACGTGTATGTGTTAGCAGAATATTCTTACAGAATGAACAGTTATCTGTAAGTGTTTTAGTCTGTCCCTGTATGGACTTGTATGTTATAGCAGAATATTCTTACAGAATGAACAGTTATCTGTAAGTGTTTTAGTCTGTCCCTGTATGGACGTGTATGTGTTAGCAGAATATTCTTACAGAATGAACAGTTATCTGTAAGTATTTTAGTCTGTCCCTGTATGGACTACTTAAGAAATAATAAATTCATACCAGTGTTTCATCGTGCAATCGAACACTGGTAGGAGTTGAGATGCGTAGTAATTTAATCACGAGGCCTTTAGGTCGAGTGGTTTAATTAATTACAAGCATCTCAACGACTACCCTTTTTCGATTGTTAGATAAAACACTGGTATTAATTTATTATTTCGATTTTAACACATAATTTAACCTTAATTTGTATCGAAGCAACGGCGCTACATTTCTTAGCGTACGCATTTTCAAAGCTATATGACGTCATGTTAGAATGTTACAGCGCGTGAGTTTTCTATTGAGAATGTGTACACTGATACATTCCTTCTTTGTTTATATAGGGGCGTGCGGGAAGTGTGTTAGAGTATTGTTACAGAATGAAAATATTTACATGATTAAATAAAATGTAGAAATAAAAGGCTTATTGATTGAAATGTAGAAATATAGTGCTATCGAAAGTAAAGCAGAATGTGCCTTAAGGTGAATTCTACTTTACTTTCAATCTACAATGTACTTTAAGGTGTCCCTTATCTTTAAAACTAAAAAACAGGCTATGGGGTAAAAGGTTATTTGACACAACTCATTGGGGGAAAATTGTCATATTTACAGCAAGTGACCTCGTCACAGGATAGAGTCACGGACAAAAAACCAACAGTGAGGGATCTTGAGCTTGCCCAGGTCAACTTACAGAAACAACAGCTGAAGTTGGCGGAACAGGAAAAGATCATTAAAAGACTGGAGCAACAGAAACAAGAGAATGAACAGAATAGGAAAGCCATGTTACAGCTGGCTGAGAGTATGAAACTGAAGAATGCAGAAGGAAAGGTAGGATATCTCATTGCCCATTAACCCTTTCCTCCCTGAAACCTAAAATGGACAATTCTAGATTTCAATTGAGTCTAGTCCAATTTTTACACTTTAGGGTTGATTTTTACAAAATATGTCACGATGACAAACAGTGTAGACCCTGATCAGAGGGTTCCTTAAGGAGCCCTCTGATCAGGGTCTATACTGTTTGCATAGGACAAGTGTACTCATCACATGTATGCTGTTTGCAAATAACACATACATGTATATGTGTGACTAGGGTTCAAAGAGTTAACCTGTAATTGCGCCTTTTTACACCCCTAAAGAAAATGGTTCCAATTTATACAGAAATGAATGTGCAACATAAATATTCTTATATATCCAAGGAGACAGTAGCTTAAAGCAGGTTGAAAGTAATGCAGAATGTGCCTTAACCCATTCCCCCATAGGAGCGCCTTTTAGCGGAAATGATTCATTCCTCCGCTGAAAAAAATTGTTCCAATTTAATCAGTCATGAATATTATAGTAATGGGAATATTTTCTATATTTTAACACATGGAAGCCTTAAACTGGTTGAAAGTTAAGGAGAATGCGCCTTAAGGGTGTATCAATGTCATGACTTTGGGAACTTTTCAAAGTATATGAAAACACTATATGATGGGTTTGTATTGAAGAGCTATTTAAGATGAATGAAAAAATAGAACAAGTGTACATTTTGGTGAACAACAGTTGGCTCTACGGCCATGTAAAATTTACCCCACCCACTTCCTCTTATTTTGTCCTTTTCAAACAGCTCTCTTCAATAAAACCCATTTTAAATGAAAACAAATATGATAATTTGGTTTTGTGTTATTTATTTCCTATCTATGGTAGTATTTCTTCATACAAAAACTAATTTAAGAAAAAAAAGGCACCAAATGTGAAATTTATAAAGCTCTAAATATCATCGGTATGGTACTTTTTTGTAAATTTTGTAAGGGGCGATAACTCTTTTTACTTTAATAACTCAAAATTTTCAACACTGACCTTTCAATTTCTTTTCATATTTTGAACTGCCTTAGTATGGGCTTTCATCTGGTAGAATTTAAGAAAAAGTTTAATACTAGAACTATTTCATTTTCAAACTTTTTTACTTTTTTTCATAAAATAAAAAATCTAATAAAATCATGCCCTATATAAAGTATATTTTTTATATTCAAGGATCCATATTGTTCAAACATGGTGCCTGCTTTGTCTAAATTTGGTTTATATATGTGGACATACCACCATAGACATGAAATAAAAAAAGAAAACCTAAATGACCGTGTTTGTTTTGTTTTGAAATAGATTTTACTGAAGCTTGTACTCTGAATGGGTAAAATTTGAAGAAAAAATCCAAATTTGACATACCTTTTTCAAATCGCTGTAGCTAAAAAAAAAGGACACCACCATATATATTTTTTTTCATTTTTTCATTCATCATAAATAGCTCTTCCAAAAAAACAATGATAGAAAAAAAGTTTAATACTTTGAAAAAAATGGCTCATGACATTGATACACCCTTAAGGCACATTCTGCTTTACTTTCGACCTGCTTTAAGTGGTCACCAATCTTCAATACTAGAAATAGGCTATCAGGTAAGGGTTAAGGCACATTCTGTTTTCCTTTCAACCTGCTTTAAGTGGTATCCTGTCTGCAAAACTAGAAACAGGCTATACTCTATTATTCCCAGATTTCCATGATAAAGTGACTATTTCAAATTCGAATTTCCTGATGTCTGAACTAAACTGTATGGCATGCCTTTTCATTAGAAATGCAGGGCTGCCATAAGGTGATCATAAAAATCCTAAGATTTCAATGTTTCATTTTTTCAGATACAATTTTACTAATCGTACCTTTATCCTATAGTCTGTTTCTTGTTTTGAAGACACATGACTGCTTAAAACAGGTTGAAAGTAAAGCAGAATGGGCCTTAAGGCGCATTCCGCTTTATTTTCAGCCTGATTTAAGCTACGATCTGCTAGGATAAAATTCCGAATACTTAGGAAAAATCCGGAGAAATGGCAGCCCTGGAAATGTATTTGATACTACTGTATAGAGCTGTATGGAGGCAATGTAATTATAAACACATTACCTCATAAATACACCTTTTTAACCCTTTACCTGATAGCAATTAGGCCATATCCGTATATGCCAGGGATGTATAGATAAGCATTTTCTGGCCATCTATAGCAGTATCAGTCTGAAAAGAGTACACACTCTCACCAATACACCTAATTGGATATATTGGAAAATTAATGTGAATTTGACACCTGTCATTGTTAAGCCCTATTAACTGCCTTTCTGCTTCACAATAGCATAATAGTGTAAAATTAAATGTTGTAGACAATTAAATTCTCTTTCTAACGGTATTATTCTTATACAATTTGAACTATGAATAAGTAGAATGTCACTGGGTTAAAACGATACAAGTCAATATATTTCCAATCCTTTTTATTACTGACACTTAGATTTATGGTACCTGTTATTTTCAAGCCCTTTAACTGCTTTTTTGCTTCACCTAATTATAACAGTGTAAATGTAAAGTTTGTAGACAATTAAATGTCCTTTGGTATAAATTCAGACAGTTTGGATCCCGATCACAATGTGGAGTGACTCGGCGTCACAACTGTTTCATATCTATTAGACTTTTTTTTCACGTAAATTCCTACGCAGTCAGTTTGAATTTTGATCAGACACCATGTAGATCGGCACTGCATCAGAATCCAAAATGTTTGACATCTTAGAGAACATTCAATTATTTTGCATTATAGTTTTACAAAAGCGATTTGGATGAAGATGAGACGCCGAGTTGCTCGCCATCTGATCAATATCTAAACAGATTTACATTATATGAAGAAATATTCCTTTGAAAAAAAAACCCCGGTAAATTCAAACAGTTTGGATCCCGATCACAATGATCAGTGACTTGGCGTCGTAACTGTTTGATATCTATTAGGATTCCTAGGCAATTAGTTCGAATTTTGATCAGACGCCGTGTAGATCGGCACTGCATCAGGATCCAAACTGTTTGACATCTTAGAACACATTCAATTATTTTTTATTATAGTTTTACAAAATCGATTGGATGAAGATGAGACGCCGAGAAGCTCGCCATCTGATCAAGATCTAAACAGATTTACATTTTATGAAGAAATATTCCTTTGATATAAATTCAGACAGTTTGGATCCCGATCACAATGTTGAGTGACTCTGCGTCGTAACTGTTTGATATCCATTAGAATTTTTTTCTCACGTGAATTCCTACGCAATAAGTTTGAATCTTGATCAGACACCGTGTAGATCGGCTCTGCATTAGGATCCAAACTGTTTGACACCTTTGCATTATTAAATTTTTACTTTCTTTCTAGTTTTACACACATTTGATGTAGATGAGACGCCGAGTAGCTTGGTTCTCATCAGGATCCAAAATGATTCACAGCTCAGTTTTTGGTTTCATTTTTACAGTTTGGATCAAGATTATAATCCGAGTTGCGAGATGGGACAGTAAAAATTTGTCAGAGACCTGCAGATGTGATTTGCTTGATTGGTTAATTAGTTGATTGATATTTCTGTCTACCGCCTAGGATTATACTTACTTTTGATGAGCCGAAACTTTATTACCCCGCTTCCGGTGTGTCACGCAACGGTCAAGCGGCATCCCCCTGTGATATTTTGTAGATAGCATGCATGTGGAGCGTGCTCTATGGAATTCCGCGATTCCATTGGTTAACTATATTTAGATGTTGACCTCAGGAACAGTTAGAAACTTCTGCATATTTCATAAGTTGACATAGATCGTACTTTCCGAAAACTGACGAGTAGTGCGTGCAGTATCATAGGCACATCTTACGGAGATCACCGATCACCTAATGACCTAAGCCTCGTTTTATCAATTATTTGTGTAGCAACCCTATACTTAGATTTGGGATTTCGTAAGATATTTGAACACACTTTAAATGTGTAGACACCCGGACAGTAAAATTTCAGTAGAAGAGTGAGATTTTAGCCGCTAAATAGAGGACTCGCTCTAACACGCTCTCATCAGGTAATTGATAACCTGCGGAAAGCCGCGCTTATCAGGGAATAGATAAAGTCGCGCTTTTACGGGCTCATAAGGTAATAATGAAACACGCGCTGACACGCACGCATAAGGGAAAGGGTTAAGCCTTTGAGTTATTCCTCAACTGAAGAAAGTAGTTCCAATTTATACAGTCATGAATTATGCACCAGAAGAAATATTTTCATATCCTAGCACAATATAGCTTAAAGCAGGTTGAAAGTAAAGCAGAATGTGCCTTAAGGCACATTCTGCTTTACTTATAACCTGCTTTAAGTGGTCAATCTAACTTCATTTCTAGAAACAATCCATGGGGTAATAGGTTAACAATTTCAATCCTAGTGACAATATACTTTTCATTCACAACGCATCCGTAAATAGTATCCTTTTCTTATGCAACAGTAAAGACCCTAATCAAAGGGCTCTCCCAGAAGCTCTTTGATCAGGGTCTACACTGTTTGCTTATGACAACTGTACTCATTACAGGTACACCTTTTTGTTAATGATGAGTATACTTGTTGCTAGGTTTGGTTGTCTTGAACACTAGAAAGGGCTTTAGTGGATTCAGTAGTATTTTTCTTTATTTGTAGAAACTAGCAGAGAAAGCTCAGGAGATGGCGGGAACCAGTAGTGCAACTGTTACATCAAGCAGGTAACCAGTCAATACAGTCATGTGACCATGAAGAATACTATTTCAATGGAAAAATGACTGCATTATATAAATTCAACCAGATATTTATAGTACTCAGTGCATCAATAAATTACAGCAATAACAACCAGTCAATTATATAAGCAACCTATAATATGTTAACTACACAGGTTAAAAAAAGATAACCACACACTTGTGCTTGCAATCACCTAGCCACACGTAAACCACACAGTTTATATTTATACTGTTACTTATTCAACCACACACATTATGGCCACACAGGCAGTTATTTATCACACAGATACTAGCCACTAAATGTTGTCACACAGATAACAACACAGGCATGTTCACTGCTTAATAACCAGTAGACTATAGCCACATGGGCATAATTGGTAGATAATTGGAGATGGTAACAGGCAGTGAATTTAACTAGTCAAGTCCCCTTGTAGTTGCTGCATACAATCAACCTAATGTTGCCAGACACATTCTTCACCAACTTTACTAAGGCAGCATAACTCGCTAACATAGCTTCTAGGCATTTAATTATCTATGTCTCTCCCCAACATAGCCATAGACATGAAGCCTGCTCAAATTATATAGAACCCTCTTTTACAACCTACTCTATCCCAACCTTTCTCCACTCATATGTTCGTTCAGTTGTTCTTCCGTTCGTACATCAGTCAATCCACACAGCTCCATATGAGGGGAATATTTCAAAACCTAAAATCTTTCTGCCATTAATCCTACGGTGTCTCTATTCATTAGATTTGTCTCTTCGAGACGATTCTAATGAGTAGTTGCACCATAGGATTTGGTGCTGATATAAGTAAATGTTGGATAAGTTCAGTTTCTCCCTCTTATCTGGAGCCCTGATCGTGTAACTAGTATTTCTTTCTGTCTTTATCAGGTTCTATTGTTTCTTTCTCTACTATTGTTTCTTTTTGTCTGTATTAGGAAATACTGTTGTTGGGAATATTGTCAGTGTACAGTAAAACCTCTCTATAATGACCACTTAAATGAAGACTAATTGATTGTATAAAAGACAAATGACAGCTTAAAGCAAGGTGACAGTAAAACAGAAAGATCCTAAGGGAGCTTAAAGCAAGGTGACAGTAAAACAGAAAGATCCTAAGGGAGCTTTCTGTTTTACCTGTCATAAACACCTAATACTACATATTAGTTAACTCTTTCAACGCCATGGACCTGTTTGAAATACACTCATTACATTTGCAAACAATGTAGACCTAGATCAGAGGGATCCTAGGAGCCCTCTGATCAGGTTCTACACTGTTTGCTAATTTTAGAACCATATTTATTAAACTAATCAGAATTCAAAGTAAACTGGTTCACATTTTGGTAATTAAAAAGATAAACAAGGGAACCAAATAACCCGTAAGAGTTATCAACACAATTAAGTGGTGGTAATAGAGAGGTTTTACTGTAGATCGGTACATGTTTTTGTTGTCTTTTCAGTACTACTACTACTCTAAGAGCTCCAATCAAGAGGAAAGCAACAAGTGATGAAGATGGTTCTGGGGGCAAAGTTGTTAAGATAAAGACGGAGGATGGAGGCTGTATACAAATAACTCCTGGTGTCATAGACCTTACTTTTGAGTCAGACGAAGAGACAGAACAAATCACTACCTCGTGTGAAAGTCCAAAGCAAACTGTAAAAGATAAACCTGGTAGTGATCAAGATGTTGAGAAAGACAAAACAAAAACAGTTACAAAATCTCCCACCCAGAAGGCTGCAGATGATTCTGATACAGAAACTACTGGAAGCTCGGAAACAAGTAAAACAGCAGAGTTATCTAAACCATCCAAAGACAAAAATCATTCCAAAGAGAAAGAAAAAACCACAAAACCTACAACAGAAATTGACAAGTCTGATGGTGCAAAGAGTGATAGTGAAAAAGACACTAAGACACAAGATAAAGACAAGAGTGATTCTAATCAACCTCAGACAGATAGTTATACAGAAATGGAGGATGTGAAACCAGTCAAAGAAGAGTTAGACAAGCAGATATTTGAAACCAAAAAAACTTGTCTGGCCCACAAAGGCTCACAGACCGTGCCAACAGTCATCAAATTTGCTAGTCCGGAAGAGGTGGATCTGGAGAAGTTGAGCCAGTTAGAACAGAAGCAGATGCTTCTCCAGAAAGTACGGGAACTGGACGAGTCCAAGAAAAGTCTCAACAGCTTGCAGGAAAATATTTGGCAACTGCTGAAAATAATTGTTCCAGACTTTGATTATGGAAATCCGGATGACATTGAAAATATCATCCTTGGCTTCATACGAGTAAATGGAGAAAAATCATGATCGTTAACCATGTTGATATGAAAGTTAAAAAGCATTTTTGTCACTCTGTGTGTTCAGTATTTTAGGCAGTTGACAGCAGGAACCCCTTCTTCCACATAAGCACCGTAAGCAAATGCTATTGAACACAGGCAGCAGCTTAACCCTTTCCTCCCTGAAACTTCAAATGGACAACTCTAATTTTCAATTAAAACTAGTCCATGTTTGACCTTTTAGGGTTGATTTTTACAATATATATCAAAATGACAAACAGTGTAGAACCTGATCAGAGGGTTCCTTAAGGAGCCCTCTGATCAGGGTCTACACTGTTTGCACAGGACAAGTGCACTCCTTACATATACACTGTTTGCAAATGACGCCAAGATAAAGTAAAGTTAAGTGCAAACAGATAAAGGAGCTTTCTGCTTTTCTTTCAACTTGTCTTAAGTGGTATTGGATATACAGTCAAACTTTGATATCTCAAACTGGCTTAATTTGAACTATCCCATTTGTTGACACATGAATTGCATTATTTCATGATCGGTTAAGTCAAAGATACCACGTTTTAACTTTGAAATACGGGTATGTCCGACCTAACCGAGTTCGAGATATTGAAGTTTGACTTTACATTTGATCGACACTTTAGGCTAAGGAGGAAAGGGTGAGAGCAGTGTGAAGGTAAAGCAGAAATGTCCCTGTGAATCTACATAACTTCTCAACAGTATACTGCTCTATAACTCTTATTAACCCTTTCAACCAAACAGCCCTCTGTAGAGATTACTGTACTGATTACATATGCAAACAGTGTAGACCCTGATCAGAGGGCTCCTATAGGAGCCCTCTGATCAGGATCTGCACTGTTTGATATTTTTCATTGGTTTTTGATGTCATACCAAAAATGTAACAAATCGAAGTTCAAGTGGTATACAATAGACAACACACAATCTCAGACATGTTGTGTAGACTGTATTTTATTAATCTGACGCATCAGTAGCCTGGTTCAGAATACCTGTACTTTAAGAGTCCAAAATTATTATAAATACCCACAAGAGAAGTTAGGGTTGAAAGTGTTAAGGACATTTCTGCTTTACTTCCAGCTTTCTTTAAGCAGCTAGTCACCTTTGACTGGATGTGAGACAATTTATCAGCAGAGATTAGAAGGATAAAAACATTTTGTTAGGAATAGACGAATTGTATGCTGGGTAAAATTTGGCGGCCATTTTAAAATGTCGTCTGCAGCGGATATAACTCAAATATTTGCAAAATATTTCAGCACTTTCTGATAGAATATTGACTTAGCTGCAAACAGTTTTGATCTCAGATCAGGCCCCACAATGTGGGGCCTGATCTGAGATCAAAACTGTTTGCCTAAAGGTACACCTAAAAGTGTATCCGGCATAAAATGGGTTAAGTAGGCAAGACATAATATAGACAACATAAGCCATAAAGGCTTTTGAACCAACTATACAACATACATGTATATATAATTATAGCAAAGATAAAGCAGCTAAAAATAGAACATTTGATGCAAACAATGGGTTGTAAAATATATATCACTGATAGAACTAATCTGCTGGTACAGTATCTTACCATTTTGGTTTCAGGAGTGATAATAGATGTGCATTTGGGAATTTCTATGAGGAATAGGTAAATTCTTGAAAGGCAATCCTATGAAGAATTATATGAAGAATGAAGAATTAGACGATTATGTACTTATAGTCAATGCAATGAAAATAGGAATTAGAAAGAATGTTTATGAGAGAAGGGTAAAAGTGTGTAAATGCTTTTTGAGAGACCGGTAAAAGGGTAAAGATATTGGGATAAGTCATGGAGCCCCAGATAAGGAGTGTATTTCAATTGCTAAAATCCGATAGTCACCTGCCCCTATGTTGTGACTACTCATTAGATTTATCACTTTGCAGTAATTTCAATGCATTGTTACAACATAGGTTTTCACATTGGCATTGAGGTGAAACTGTTGGATTTAACCCTCTACCCCATAGCCTATTTCTAGTTTTGAAAATAGGTGACTGCTTAAAGCAGGTTGAAAGTAAAGCAGAATGGGCCTTAAGGCCCATTCTGCTTTACTTTCAGCCTGCTTTAAGCTACTGCCTGCTAGAATAAAGGAAATATTCCTTATGATACATTTTCATGACTGTTTAAATTGGACCTATTTTCTTCAGCGGAGGTAAACTGAATGTGCTAAAGGTCGCTTCTATGGGGGTAGGGGTTAACCATTACTCTAGGGCCCAGTGTCCAAGATTGTATAAAGCATTTGAGTTGAGTCTGATATCATTCTCAAACATTTGATTGGTCAGATTTGAGCAAAAAGCTCAAATCTGACCAATCAAATGCTTGAGAATGATATCAGCCTCAACTCAAATGTTTTATAACATTGGGGCATGATCTCAATTCCTGATATGGATAAAGCTGGTTTACAAATGCTTGTGATATGTATATAAGTAACAGAATTGAACTGATTGGTTGGTTATTGTCACATACTTAGATATATATGTAGTCAAACCTGCTCTATTTGGTCACTCTTAGGAGAATGATGCTGATTTCTAAGGAAAGGGTCCATGTATTTTAAAGTTTTGATTTATGACAACATTTGTCGAACAAAGTTTAATGAAACGGGGCCAGGCTCTATGCTTATATAGCGTTTGAGTTATTAGGGTAGTCTCATAGGGTTTTGTAGAGGCAAAACAGAGAAAATGTTGAAAATAATAATTTTATTCTCTTATCTGGAGTCAAGGGCCCAAGGTTATAAAGCGTTCGAGTTGAGTCTTAAGTTTGTTCTCAAGCATTTGATTGGACAGATTTGAACAATTTCAGACTCTATTCAAAAGCTTATAACCTTTGAGCAAGATTGAAAGCATTTAAGTTGAGTCTGAGATTGTTCTCAAGCATTTCATATCGTCAGATTTCTTGTGTCGCGATATGACTGAAATACTGTTAAAAGCGATGTAAAAATCTTAAAAAATCAAAGTCAAATCAAAGCTAGAAACAGGCTATGGGGTAAAAGGTTAACCCATTACACCATAAATACACCTTTTGACGCATTTAATTTATTCCTCAACTGTAAAGAAAAGTTACAATTTATACAGTCTTGAATTAGTATCATAAGAAATAGTTTCTATATTCTAGTAGATGATTGCTTAAAGCTGGGTGAAAGTAAAGCAAAATGTGCCTTAAGGCACATTTTGCTTTTCTTTCAACCTGCTTTAAGTGGTCACCTGTTTTTTAGCTCACCTGAGCCAAAGGCTCAAGGTGAGCTATTGGGATGGCCCTGTGTCCGTGGTCGTTAACAATTGCTTCAAATGACATCTCCTCCTATACCGCTGAACAGATTTCAACCAAACTTTACAGAAATGTTCCTTGGGTCAAGCTCTTTCAGATTTGTTCAAAGAATTAAAAACAATGCAGAACTCGCAACCAAAGTGAAAAAATAAGGAAATCTTAAAAAATCTTCTTGTCAAAAACTACAAGGGCCAGAGCTTAGATATTTGGCACATAGCATCACCTACAGGTCCTCTATCAAGTTTGTTCAAATTATGCCCCTGGGGTCAAAATTGGCCCCGCCCCGGGGGTCACAGTTTTACATAGAGTTATATAGTGAAAATTTCAAATGTCTTCTTCTCTGACACTAATATGACCAGAGCTTTGATATTTGGCATGGTGACACTTCTAAATGTCCTTTACCTATTTTGTTCAAATGGTTCTGGTCGGTTGAATATCTAGGTCATAATTCACATTCAATATATGTATAGCAGACAGCAATTCAGCATTATAAGAGTTAGACCCTAGCCACATTTCCTACTGGCAGAGTTACATAACTGAACTCAGGTCAGCTGAGGTTCACTTAGCATATGGTGTTGTCTGCTACATTTTTTATGCCCCTGCAGTTGGGGGGCATATTGTTTTATCTGTCTGCTTTTTTTTGTCTGTTTGTCAATTTGTTTGTCTGTCAGTCCACAACTTTAATCTTAGCCATAACTTTGTTAAAGTTAGAAACTTTATAACTTAGGTCATGTTTTACAAAGGTCAATGTCATTTTTGAGTTATTTCCCAGTGTCATATTTTCTTGTCTTTGAGATAACTCCAGTTCTACTGATGTTAACCCATTACCCCATACATTATGCCTTTTTACGCCTTTAATTTATTCCTCCTCTAAAGAAAATAATTCCACTTTATACAGTCATAAAAATGTAAGAAATGGTATCTATATCTTAGTAGATGATAACTTAAAGCAGGTTGAAAGTAAAGCAGAATGGGCAATAAATAATCATATGGAAATACATGTAGCTTGATAAGAAGAAGTGTCATGGATAAGGGCCATAACTCTGCCAACAATATTTTTTTAAATTATTCCAATTTGTAATGGTTTTTTTTGTCTGGAAGATAATTCCATTTACAGCTACATTTATATTAAAATGTTGTCTTGCCTATTAAGCTAAGGCACAATGACATCAGGTGAGCGAATTAAGGGCCATGGCCCTCTTGTATTATTAGAAATAGACTATTTGGTAATGGGTTAATTAAGTTTACACTGTTTGCTACTGCTTATCTGGGTCTACACGGTTTGCAATGGTGTAAAGTTGGTGCCTGTTTGATGTACAGTAAAACCTCTCTATAACGGCCATTACATTTTGTGCATTATTGGGTTTTTAAGGCAGGTGACTGCTTAAAGCAAGGTGACAGTGAAACAGAAAGCTCCTTTAGGAGCTTTCTGTTTTACTGTCACCTTGCTTAAAGCTGGCAACAGTTTTTTATTCAATCAATTAGCCTTCTTTTTAGTGTCCGTAATAGAGAGGTTTTACTGTATTATGTTTAGACATTGTCCTAGTTGCCAGATAAAGTAAAGCAGAAAGTTTCTACAGGAGCTGTTTGTTTTACTTTTTTCTATCTTTCTACAGTCACTTGCCTTGTCCCCATTCCTTATACCTGGTTTCTAATCATGAAGACAGGTGACCACTTAAAGAAGTTTGAAAGTAAAGCAGAATTTGTACTATACTTTCAGTCTGATTTAAGCTACCATCTGCTTGAATATAGAAAATATTTCTTATGAGACATATTCATAACTGTACCAAATGAAATTATTTTTTTCAGTGGAGGAATATTTTAAATGCATTAAATGTGTATCTTTGGAGAAAATGGTTAAATATAGTCTGGATATAAGCGATTTCCACATATGGCTACAGTTGTTTTTGAAATAAAGAGTTTTAAGTCGCTTGAACAGTATTTCATTCATCAGGCGACTCCATGAGTTAAGTTGTAAGATTTACATTGATCTAAAAATATGAGCTATTGATCTAGAAATTTTAACCCTGACCAGCGTTACAAATATTCCGGATCTTAACCTTTTCAGTTCTTGGACTGACGCACAAATACATCATTTTAAGATGAATCAGATTTATTCATCAATCCAAATTACTCAAAAGGTTACACCTTTTGGCAGCCTTCTACTGTATCAGGCCAGGCTATGGCAGTGGTCCCCATTCCTTTCTGCCAGTTGACCAAGCTGGCATGCCCCAGAGCAACAGATAAACTTAAAATCTTTATTTCTGAATTGAACCCTAGGGTGTCACTACTCATTAGAATCGTCTCTTCGAGACGATTCTAATGAGTAGTAACACCATAGGATTTGGTGCTGAAATGAGTGAGAAAATGTTGGATTTGTTGAAATAACTACCTCTTATCTGGAGCCCTGATATGGCTACAGAGGAAGGCGTTATACATGCTGATTGGACATATACGGTGCTCCCTCTCTACAACGGCCCTCCCAACAAGGACTCCCGCCTTACAACGACTCTTTACGCAGTTCTCTAAACGGAACAATTATGTCACGCTTTTACTGCTGCAATATTGTTTGATTAAAATTGTCTGCTGTTTTTCTCTTTACATATAACTGGAGATTTTGATAGATTAACTATAATGATGAGTGACAAACAGCTTGAATCCGGATCAGACACCGCCTTATGCAGCGTCTGATCTGGATTCAAGCTCATTTAGCTGTTTGCAAATGTAAGCCAGGTGTTAATTTTCCCTCTCTATAACGGCTCACTCCGAACAAAGCACACTATCTGTGTCTCCCATTGTGTGTCGTAGAGAGGGAGCACTGTATTATAGTGTGTCAATTTGAATTTCCTATTTCCTGCTGCCTACCCCAGTTCCTGGGACACCCGCAGCAGTTGAAAAATAAACTCAGGATCAAGTCAAGTCAAGTATCAATCAGTTAGATAGGCTTCCACAGCAATATGCATTAAAACACAACATAATTATATTGTTTTTGTTAACGATATAAATTATGATTCTTTTCGTTAAAAAATTTCTTTCGTTCTTAAATGATATATCATTGCACTTAAAACACCACCTTGATTGTTTTTGTTAATGTTACATGATTTTTTCCCTGTACAATTGTTTTTAATTTCTTGCATATTATATCTTAGTTAATTGTGCATTATTATTTTATTTTTCTGTATCCATGTATTATGCTAATTTTTTAATGTAAGATACAGTGACACTCTTGCTGAATGGGTTAGCAGCTAATTTATTCTTTATTTTCATTATCAGTAAAACCTCGCTATTTCGACCACTAAAACGAAGGCTAAATGAGTGTATAATAGACAGGTGACAGCTTAAAGCAAGGTTACAGTGAAACAGAAAGCTCCTATAGGAGCTTTCTGTTTCAGTGTCACCTTGCTTTAAGCGGTCACCTATCGTAAACACCCTAATAATTAACATAATTTAGTGGTCGTAATAGCGAGGTTTTACTGTACATGTAAGTATAAAAATCTTAAGTCTAAAATTTCTGCATTAAACCCTTTGGTGTCACTACTAATGAGTAGTAACACCATAGGATTTGGTGCTGAAATAAGTGAGAAAATGTTGGGTTTGTTCAGTTTACTCCCTCTTATCTGGAGCTCTGTTTACACCTACCAGATATAAATATATATATAGAGAGAGAAAGAAAGTTGAACCTTTATCTCTCAAGCTTGCTTAACCCATTTCCCCATAGCTTGTATCTATTTTTGAAGATACATGTAGCTGACCACTTAAAGCAGGTCGAAAGTAAAGCAGAATGCATCTTAACCCTTAGCCTGCCACTCACGACTATAGCTCCATATGCAAACAACTTGGATCCGGATGAGACGCAGAGTAACTCGGCGTCTCATCCGGATCCAAGCTGTTTGACACTCGGACAACATTTTCAGCAATTTTGAGCAGCTTTGAAGCAGACGAGAAATATAGCAGACGACAATTTATTTGGCGGGCTAAGGGTTAAGGTGCATTCTGCTTTACTGTCAGCCTGCTTTGAGCTACCATATACCATGATATAGAAACTATATCTTGTGGCGCATATTCATGACTGTATAAAGTGGAACTATATTCCTCAATGGAGAATAAATTAAAGGCGTATTTATGGGGTAATGGGTTATCCCTTAGAACCCTAGTCAGGTGTATACATGTCCTTAGCAAACATTGTACCTGTCAATAGTGCAAACAATGGAGATCAAGATCAGACCCTCTGATCAGGGTCTGCACTGTTTGTAATTTTGAAATTTGAGGTTTCAGGGAGGAATGAGTTTAAGTCAAAGTAACTCCTGTTTCATGCTTTCAGCCTTACCATGCTGACACACAGTGCAGTGAAGTTTCAGAGAGGAACGAGTTTAAGTCAAAGTAACTCCTGTTTCATGCTTTCAGCCTTACCATGCTGACACACAGTGCAGTGAAGTTTCAGAGAGGAACGAGTTTAAGTCAAAGTAACTCCTGTTTCATGCTTTCAGCCTTACCATGCTGACACACAGTGCAGTGAAGTTTCAGGGAGGAACGAGTTCAACTCTTTACCCCTTAGCCTGTTTATAGTTTTGAAGATAGGTGACTACTTAAAGCACGTTGAAAGTAAAGCAGAATGCACCTTAAGGCACATTCTGTTTCACTTTCAGCCTGTTTTTAAGCTACCATTTGTTAGAATATAGAACATATTTATGGCTTCATAAATTATAAACTTTTTTTTCATCGGAGGAACAAACTAAATGCACTAAAAGGCACTTGTATGAGGGAAAGAGTTAAGTCAAATTTACTCCTGTTTCATGCTTTCAACCTTACTATGCTGACAGTGCAGTGCCTGATCAGAGAGTTCCTTCAGGAGCCCTCTAAGCTGGGTCTACACTGTTTGCAAAAGGTTAACCCATTACCCCATAGCCTGTTTCTAGTTTTGAAATAATGTGACCACCTAAAGCAGGTTGAGAGTATAGCAGAATGCACCTTAAGGCGCATTCTGCTTTACTTTCAGCCTGCTTTAAGCCAACATCTGCTAAAATATAGAAATATTTAAAAGCAACATTTATCAAGAAAGACATTTTATTTTGGACTTATAACTGTTGTACTAGGGGTAAGGCAGTGAAAGGATTGTAAACAGTTTGACCATGCTATGCGGAGTTTGATCAGGATCCATCAGGGCTCCAGATAAAGGGAGTATTTCAAAATCTAAAATCTTTATTTCTGCATAAAACCCTTTTGTAGGTAGGCTGTATTTTATCAGTGTTCATGGAAAAACGGTCAAATTACAGTCAGTCTTGTATTAACCCATTACCCTATCAATACGCCTTTTTACGCCTTTAATTTATTTCTTCACTGAGGAAAATAGTTCCAATTTATACAGTTATGAATATGTATGATAAGAATTATTTTCTATATTCTAGCAGATGGTAGCTTAAAGCAGGCAGAAAGTAAAGCAGAATGCGCCTGAGGCGCATTCTGCTTTACTATCAACCTGCTTTAAGTGGTCACCTATTTTCAAAAGTAGAAACAGGCTATGGGGTAATGGGTTATCAGTGTTTAAGGGCCTGAGGCGCATTCTGCTTTACTATCAACCTGCTTTAAGTGATCACCTATTTTCAAAAGTAGAAACAGGCTACGGAGTAATGGGTTATCAGTGTTCAAAGGTGTTTATAGGAAAACAGTTAAATTACAGTCAGTCTTGTATTAAGGGACCACCCAGAAGATTACCCATAGGTTGTATTAAATTCAGGAGGTTGTTTAACTCTTTCAACACTTAGTTACTCTTGTGCGTTATTAGGTTCTCTTCTGGATATTTTAGTTACCAAAACTTTGAATACTGGGTAGTTTTATGGATACTGATCTAAATTAGAAAACAGTTTAGACCCTGATAAAAAGCAAAGGCAAAGGCAAGCTTTATTTAACGTCGCATATGGTAAACAATCAACATAAGCTCTGTAGAGCTTTTATTGTGACAAACAAGGTATCCATTAACATGCATACTTACCTGGGCATTACAAACACCTTCCTAGCACTACCCTTATAATGCCGAGCGTCAGGCAAGGGAGCTACTAGTACCGTTTTTAGAATGGTCTTTGGTATGACCCGGCCGGGGATCGAACCCACAACCTCCCGCCTCGAAAGCGGACGCTCTACCAATGAGCTATCGAGGCGGTTCCTAGAGGAACCCTCTGATCTGGGTCTAAACTGTTTTCAAATTGAGTATATTACAAACAGTCCATGGTGTTGATAGAGTGAACACCCTTTACCTCATAGCCTGTTTCTAGTTTTAAAAATAGATAACCACTTAAAGCAGGTTGAAAGTTTTATGCTTTACTTTCAACCTGCTTTTAGTGACCATCTGCTAGGATATAGAAAGTATTTCTTTTTGGTCCACATTCATGACTCTTTTAAAGTGAAACTATTTTCATGAGTTGTGGAATAAGATTGAAGGCCTGTCAAGGCGAATTTATGGAGAAAAGGAATAATGCAGGGTACAGATAAGGCAGAAAACTCTTATAGGCACCAGATAAGAGGGAGGAAACTGAAGAAATCTAAGATTTTCTCACTTATTTCAGCGCCAAATCCTGTAGTGTTCCTACTCATTAGAATCGTCTCTTCGAGACGATTCTAACGAGTAGTGACACCATAGGGTTTAATGCAGAAATAAAGATTTTAGTTTTTGAAATACTTCCCAAATCTGGAGCTATGTTAATGCTGTATGAAGCAGTCACCTGTCTTTAAAGATATCCATGCTATATGTACATAAATAAACGGTTGCTTAATACAATACCACATAGTATGTATCAGCGCTACACGACTTGTTCAATGTCACAGTGCTGTAAAACCCAACTCATCCATCCATTATCCGTAGAATGTGTAATTTCATATGTTGTTGTATTTATGCCAAATGATTTCATTTCGTGAAAGAGTATTTCTTATTTTGATACAGTCGGGAAGACTTTATTCTTTCTTGCTTAACCCATTGTATGCTGGGTAATATTTGGCGGCCA
The DNA here is from genome assembly GCA_922989275.2 of Gari tellinella. Lineage (NCBI taxonomy): Eukaryota > Metazoa > Mollusca > Bivalvia > Cardiida > Psammobiidae > Gari > Gari tellinella. Next base: position 59,794,208 of record OV277860.1, on the reverse strand, counting down.
TTTTAAAATGTCGTCTGCAGCGGGTATAACTCAAATATTTGCAAAAGATTTTAGCAGTTTCCGATAGATTATTGACTTAGCTGCAAACAGTTTTGATCTCAGATCAGGCCCCACAATGTGGGCCTGATCTGAGATCAAAACTGTTTGCCTAGAGGTACACCTAAAAGTGTATCCCGCATAAAATTGGTTAAAAATAACTAAATTCAAAGGCAAATCAATTAATTTTACATGTAGAACTTAACAGGTTCTTAAGAATGTTACTTATTATCAAAGCCAGGGTAGCAAAAAGCCTGAAGCCTGATCAGTAAATCAAGCGTCTGATCTGGCCCAAAGCTGTTTAGAATTTGCAAACAGTTTGGATCCTGAGCACACGCCCGCATACTGTGGCATCTGATCAGGACCCTAACTGTGACACTCATTTAACCCATTACCCCATACGACTTTCATTTATTCCTGCACTGAAGAAAATAGTTCCAATTTATACAATTATGAATATGTATAATAAGACTTTTTTCTATATTCTAGTTGGTGGTAGCTTAAAGCAGGCTGAAAGTAAAGCAGAATGTGCCTTCAGGCACATTCTGCTTTACTTTCAACCTGCTTTAAGTGGAAACCTATATTTAATACTTGAAACAGGCTATGGGGTAATGGGTTAAATATTTCTTTAGTCAAAATACCTTAATTTTAAATTTGAGAAATAAAAGCAGATGACACCATGCCAGCGATGGGGTTAATGATTTAGTGCAAACATGTTTGTGAGAAAATAATATCTTCCCAACTGTTTATTCAAATAGAAGACGATAATAAACAAAAACTTTTTTGTACATTTTGAGTTTTCTCTTGTTTTCATGCCTGTCCAAAAGCATTGGCTGAAAGGTCAAATAATAGAGACTTGTGTTATTCTGTTTTACTGTCACCTTGCTTTAAGCTGCAACCTGTGGTTTATACTTGAGTAGCCTTTGTTTTAATGATCGTACCGTAATTTCTGGCAATAAGCCCATGGGCTATCTCATTTTTCAACGGTCGAGAAGGTGCCTGCGGGTTATCTCACGGAGCGGGCTATATGAAGAGTTATGGTCATTTCGTACCCACGCCTTTTCGTACCCTATTTTTTGGGTCATTTCGTACCCATATTTTTGGTCGATTCGTACCCTTTCAAATTCACTAGTCATTTCGTACCCATTCTTTTGGTCATTTCGTACCCATGAATTTTTTTTTTTTTTATTAGATTCTACATATATTTCATCATTTTTACGCAAAATTTTATAAGATACAATGTTAGATCGGGTAATAAGTCTGCTCAGAAATGAAAAAAAAACTTATTCTGCTGGTATCATAATTCTTTGAACAGTTATCAAATCCAGTAGTTACTTCGAAACCATATAATTGGTCATTTCGTACCCATCCCATAAAAGGTAAAATACCAACTTTTACCAAATGGGAAACATATTTAATGAATGGAAAAAAGAATTAACAAAACAAGAATCTATAAATAAATAATATTTAATAGACTTTTGAGAGCTATATAGACATGCACAATACAGGAAAACCTCTCTTTTATGACCACAAAAAGAGATTGGATCCTAATAACAAGTCGAGTAGAAACTAACTAACTCTTAACCTGTTTATTTTTCTTACTTTTGTAGTAAAATAGACAAATACCGGACTACAATGCAATGTGTTCTATGGAGCATACAAAGTAGATCCTGATCTCCAAAAAGAGTTACCTGATCTGGGTCTACTCTGTTTGCAAATAGTTAATACATAATAAAATTCATATATCTTAATTTTATCCAGTTTGACTAAAAACAAGATGAAATCTGAATCACGTGTGTTTGTATAAATTTTAAATCATTAATTTCAGTCTGCTTTTCTTTAAAAAATTTAATCTCAAACTTTTAATATATGATACAGGATTGCAGTCTCTTTTTCATAATTTCGTATCTATTATCTCCTTTATGAGCTTTCTGTTTTACTGTCAAACTGCTTTAAACTTTTACCTGTCTTTCAAAGAAACCAATTAGCCATCATATTTTTGTGGTCTTAAGAGAGAGGTTTTACTGTAATGTGCATATTCCATTCATTAAATACGTTTCACATTTGGTAAAAGTAAGTATTTTACTTTTTATGGGAAGGGTAAGAATTGACCAAACATATGGATTCAAAGTTACTACTGGATTTGATAACTGTTCAAATAATTATGAAACCAGCAGAATAAGACATTTCTTTTTATTTTTGAGCAGACATATTACCCGATCTAACATATATTTTATTAAAATTTGCGTAAAAATGATGAAATATATGTAATTAAAAAAAATAAAGTCGTGGGTACGAAATAACCAAAAATATGGGTACGAAATGACTAGTGAATTTGAAAGGGTACGAATCGACCAAAAATATGGGTACGAAATGACCCAAAAAATAGAGTACGAAAAGGCGAGGGTACGAAATGACCAGTTCCCTATATGACCAATCTTTTTCCCGTCGCAGACGGGTCTGTTTTGTCTATTGACCCAATTTGACCGCTACTGTATGAAACAATTTAACCAATCAGGAATGATCAGAAATCCTGGTCAATGACCACGTGCTTGAAATGCAGTACTCTTATCGGCCAATATGCCAAAATGGCCTAGACTGGCGTTCTGTTATTTTTTCACATCTATCTTGCGAGTGTAAACCTGGCAAAACAATGAGATGCAGTCTAAATTATTGCTGCGTTACTATGTCATCATTTCTAAATTTAGCGTGGATAAGCTCTCAATTTAGCTTGTGGGAAAGTCTGTTTACGAAAGATGTTAGCCAGAATCAGTGTATACACTTGAGTGAATACTGTATCCCACAAAAAACTTTAACCTGCGACGGAATATCTTTTTTAAAGATATTTCTTGTTACTCATTGGGATTCCAGAAAAAAATCAAATAATACAGCAACTGTAATGAGGAGCTACATGATACTGTTACTTTCAAAATTATGAAAAAATACAAAGGAAATTCAAATAGTTTGTAATTGCATTACTAAACAACTTTTCTTTTTAACTAAGGAAATTACATCAATACGAATGTCAAACGGTTTGTAACCTGTGTAGACGCTCGGCAGTTAAACAGGGTCAAAACTGTTTGCAACGTTTACACAAGTCGCAATTAGCAGACAAAGGGTTATATTTAGTGCATGAACAAACACAAAATACAATAGGGGTTCATCAACAACAATACAACCAATACAATCGCCAATGCTTAAGTGTTCTCCAACAGCTAACGGACTGCATTGAGTAAGTTTTCACGGGTTTAAGATGTTGGAAATTAGTACATATTACTCCTTACGACGTGCAAGTTTCATAATATGGCTGCGGGCATATAGACGGAGCGGCTTATTCACCGAAACTTTTTTCATTTTTATGTTTTCTGCGGGCAATATGCCGGATATCTAAAGGTGCTGGCTTATTGCCGGAAATTACAGTAATAGAGAAGTTTTACTATACTTTAGATACCACATTATTTTGTGTGAGTCTAGGTCAAACTTTCAAACTTTTTCAGAATTATCATTTAGATAAAATCTAGGTCAAGCTCAAACATGGGTCATGTGAGGTCAAAAAATAGTTAACTATGTCGAATCATGAAATACCATTAGTCTCTATAGGTTACAGTTTTGCCCCATACTTGTAAAGGTAAACCTATGGGTTCAATATTCTCAGATGAGGGATGTCAGGGTCATACTGGCCTTTTCCTTGAATGTCAATACCTTTGAATACAGTCTTGAATTATAGGATTAAAAATCAAAATAAATACAGTGATGTTTCATTCGTTTTGAGCTTGCCAGAAGAATTACCTGGAGAGCTTATGTTGTCACCCAGGCATTGCTGTTGTGTGTTAGCAGTTTCAAGAAAGTGATCGTAACGAACATGCCCTTTGACCTACAGATTTCGAACTTTCACCAGGGCTGCCATAAGTTGACGTGAAAATCCTAAAATTTCCAAATTTGCATTTTTCAAGTGCGATTTTACGAATCGTACCTTTACCCCATAGCCTGTTTCTAGTTTAGCTGACACGTGGCTGCTTAAAGCAGGATGGAAGTAAAGCAGAATGCGCCTTAAGGCGCATTCTGCTTTACTTTCAGCCTGCTTTAAGCTACCGTGTACTAGAAAAAAATCCGAAGATTTAGGAAAAATCCGGAGAAATGGCAGCCCTGTTTCACCACATATGCTTTGGGACAAGACCTTTCCATCACTGTGAAAATTGTGACCCCATGACCTTGACTTGAGATTCTGAGTTTACATAGAGGATAATTGTTTTTTAGCTCACCCGAGCCGAAGGCTCAGGATGAGCTATTGTGACCGCTCTTCGTCCGTCGTCCACCGTCCGGCGTCCGTTGTCTGTCCACATTTCCAAACATCTCCTCAGAAACCACTGACCCGATTTCAACCAAACTTTGTCAGAAGCATCACTGACAAGGGGGAACGAAATCTTGTTCAAAGTTTTTGGCTAGAGTTATTCCCCTTGCCGTGGGACCAGATTTTCTAACATGACCGTATGGATAACTTTTAATGCATAAGAAAATCTTAAAAAATCTTCTTCTCAGAAACCCAAAGGCCCAGACCTTTGATATTTGGTATGTATCATTACCTAATGATCTTCTACCAAGAATGTTCAAAGTTTGACCCTGGGGCCAAAAATGGCCCAACCCTGGGGCTTATCAGTTTTTCTTAGGAAACCTTTAAAAATCTTCTCCTCAGAAACTGTATGGCCTAGATCATTAATATTTGACATGTAGCTTTGCAATATGGTCCTCTACCAAGATTGTTCAAATTATGACCCCGGGTCAAAATTGGCCCCGCCACGGGGCTTATCAGTTTTACATAGACTTATATAGGAAAACCTTTAAAAATCTTCTACTCTGAAACTGTAAGGCCCAGATCTTTAATATTTGACATATAGCTTTGCCTTGTGGTCCTCTACCAAGATTGTTCAAATTATGACCCGTGGGCCAAAAATGGCCCGCCCTCGGGCTTATCAGTTTTTCATAGGAAAACCTTTAAAAATCTTCTTCTCTGAAACTGTAAGGCCTAGATCATTTATATTTGACATGTAGCTTTGCCTTAAAGACCTCTACCAAAATTGTTCAAATAATAACCCCTGGGTCAAAATTGGCCCCGCCCAGGGGCTTGATCAGTTTTACATAGACTTATATAGGAAAACTTATAAAAAATCTTCTACTCTTAAACTGTATGGCCTAGATCTTTAATATTTGACATAAAGCTTTGCCTTGTGGTCCTCTACCAAGATTGTTCAAATTATGATCCCCAGGCCAAAAATTGCCACGCCCTCGGGCCTTATTAGTTTTTCATAGGAAAACCTTTAAAAATCTTCTTCTCTGAAACCGTAAGGCCAAGATCATTTATATTTGACATGTAGCTTTGCCCTATGGTACTCTACCAAGATTAATCAAATTATGACCCCTTGATCAAATTTGGCCCGCCCCGGGGCTTATCAGTTTTACATAGACTTATATAGGAAAACCTTTAAAAATCTTCTACTCTAAAACTGTAAGGCCCAGATTCTTAATATTTGACATATAGCTTTGCCTTGTGGTTCTCTACCAAGTGTGTTCAAATTATAACCCCCGGGTTCAAATTATCAGTTTTTATAGAAAACCTTTAAAAATCTTCTTCTCTTAAACCGTAAGGCCCAGATCATTAATATCTGACATGTAGCTTCGCATTGTGGTCCTCTACCAAGATCAAATTATGGCACCTGGGTCATAGCTATATCAAAATGTTGTCTTGCCCAGTCAGATTCTATGGTACAGTGTCCTCAGGTGAGCGAAATGTGACCCTCTGGGTCTCTTGTTTCAGTATAAGATAAAAATTTAATCCATTGAGTGAACATCAGACGTTATATTTTCACGAGTGGCGAAGCCACGAGTGAAAATATAACAGTCTGATGTTCACGAAATGGATTAAATTCTATCTTATACTGAAAAAATACAATTATTCTATTTATTTATGCTTTTAAGCCACTTTTTAAACGAAATTGTTCGACAATTGTGAAAGCGAAAGTACATGATTTACCCCGTGTTGAGACCAAAGTTTACATCGAACACATTAACGAAACAGTTTCCCGTATGATGACGTCACTTATTTATTGATTTGACGTCATCCGAATTACGTCGTTGCTCCGGATTTTGGATTCGTGTTCTTCCGTTGAGTGGTTCGCGACAAATCGGACTGCCGGAATTTAACGATAAGACACGATTGACTACGATTTTTGAGGAGCCCTACGGGGAAAACGGCGATTGGTGATAATCCACTGCAGTGGATTACCAAGTGATAATCCACTGCTATTTTCCGGTAATCCACCGAAAAGCATAAATAAAAGTAAATCTCTGTAATGATAAACCAGGTTATACTTGGAGATCATCAGACATGGTTTTCGATTTGAAGGAAACTTACACCATTTATACGTCTTTACATGACACTGAAAAAATCCCCCCCCCCTCCCTCCCAAAAAAAATATTTTTTTTAAAAATATTCAGAAACCTGTTACCATGGCACGGTGAAAACAAGATTTTCCACTAAACTCAGTGTATTTGGTGAGTAAAAAACGAGAAATTCATGGCATTTTTCAGGAAAAACTATATATTTCAGATAAAATGAGATTTGAATATTGAAATACATGTATAATGTAGATCTATTTGAAAATAAAATAACATTTTAACTTTTAACACAACATTACACCTGATTGGCACACAAGTGAAAAGTATACTGAAAGCAAGAAATCATGATTTGGGCATATTTGCAGGACTGATAGAAAATGTATGCTTCCATACTGAACCTGATAATGTTCACTAATAACATGTAGCAAATATGCCACTTACTGTTAAGGAAAAAAAACGCTAAGGGGTTAACCATTGGAACAAAACTACCGGTATGTACTTTTTCCATGTTTTAATTGCCTATGTAACTGAGCTTTAATGCTAAACCCTTTACCCCATAAATACGCCTTCTTATGCCTTTAATTTATTCCTCTACTGAAGAAAATAGTTCCATTTTATACAAGCAGGAATATGTTACATAGAAAATGTTTTGTATAATCTAGCAGATTATAGCTTAAAGCAGGCTGAAAGTAAAGCAGAATGCGCTTTAAGTGGTCACCTACCTTCAAAACTTGAAACAGACTATGGGGTAATGGGTTAAAATGTACCAGGATCACTCTTTAACCCGTTACCACATAACCTGGACATGGTCACTTAAAGCAGGCTGAAAGTAAAGCAGAATGTGCCTTACAGCCTGCTTTAATCTATCATCTGTTAGGATTAAGAATTTTTTTCTAATGGTTCCTTTTCAAGACTGTATAAATTGGAATTATTTTCTTCAGTGGAGGAATAAATTAAATGTGCTTAAAGAAGCTTCTATGAGGGAAAGGGTTAAGGCACATTCTGCTTTACTTTCAGCCTGCTTTAAGCTATCATCTGTTAGGATTAAAAATAGTTATTATGGTTCATGCTAAAGACTGTATAAATTGGAACTATAAATGCGCTAAAAGGTGCTTCTATAAGGGAAAGGGTTAACCCTTAGCCCGCCAAATAAATTGTCGTCTGCTATATTTCTCGTCTGCTTCAAGTTTCAAAGTGCTTCAAAGTTGCTCAAAATTGCTGAAAATGTTGTCCGAGTGTCAAACAGCTTGGATCCGGATGAGACGCCGAGTTACTCGGCGTCTCATCCGGATCCAAGCTGTTTGCATATGGAGCTATAGTCTTGAGTGGCAGGCTAAGGGTTAATTGCTATAACCATATATTGTAGTGTTATTATGAAATAAAAGAAGAAAGACAACATATGCTGGTAACACCTGCCAAAAAGAAGTATTTTACTGTAAATGTGTGTCAAATTCAAGACTTTTGGAAGGCAAAATACAATTAACAGAAAACTATCAGAACCATTAAACAATTGCTTTGACCCATTACACTATAACTAGGCCTTTTTACACTTTCATTTTACTCCTCCACTGAAGAAACTAGAGCTATCACTAAAGGTGATTGATACCCCCACTCCAAACTGACCTGTCACAAACAGCACAATGGCATGTAGAAAGAATAATACATGCATATTAAGGAACTAAATTTCAAGTTGATAAGGGATATAATTCTGTCAAATTTTATGCAAGAGTTGTCACACTTAAAGAAAAGTCTCACAGTACAACACTAATAATGTGTACCAAGTTTAAAGACAATGTCATGAATAGTTTTCAAGAAAATGGCATGGTCCAAAAAAAAGAGAAGAAAATTTCAAGTTAAAAAGGGGAGTATTGTGTCATTTGTTGGCAAGAGTTATGTAACTTCAAGTAGAGTCTGCAAACATCACACTTATAATGTGTACCAAGTTTGAAGACAATGTCATAAATAGGTTTCAAGGAAATGACATGTCCAAAGAATAAATGCATACATGTATTAAGGTACAAAATTTCAAGTTATGAAGGGGCATAATTCTGTCAAATTTTGCGCAAGACTTGTTAAACTTGATGAAAAGTCTCACAATACAACACTTATAATGTGTACTAAGTTTGAAGACAATATCATGAATAGTTTTCAAGAAAATGGCATGTTCAAAGAAAAAATTCTCAATTAAGAGACAAAACAAGAGGGACAGAATGGCCCTTGATCGCTCACCTGTCCATGGTGACACTAGGATGGGTCACTTGATTTCAGAAAAGAAGATTTGTAAAAGGTGACCCCAAGGGCGGGGCAAAATTTGAACAACTTTGATAGAGGACCTGTAGATGATGTTATGTGCAAAATATCTAAACTCAGTGTACTATATATATGGTTTCAGACAAGAAGATTTTTGAAGTTTTCATTGAAAAAATCTATTTTTAGCTCCGGTGACCCATATATGCAACAGACCAGAACCAATTCATCAATATATGTGAAGGACCTCTAGAAGTTACACCATGCCAAGTATCAAAGCTCTGGCCATATTGGTTTCTGAGTAAAAGATGTTTGAACATTTCACTATGTAACTCTATGTAAAACTGTGACCCCCGGGGCGGGGCCAATTTTGACCCCAGGGACAAAATTTGAACAACTTTGATAGAGGACTTGTATACGATGCTATGTTCAAAATATCTAAGCTTAGTGTACTATGGTTTCAGACAAGAAGATTTTTTAAGTTCTCATTGAAAAAATCTATGTTTAGCTCCGGTGACCCAGATATGCAACAGACCGGAACCAATTCAACAATATATGTCAAATACCTCTAGAAGTTATACCATGCCAAATATCAAAGCTCTGGTCATATTGGTTTCAGAGAAAAAGATGTTTGAACTTGTCACTATATAACTCTATGTAAAACGGTGACCCCCGGGGCGGGGTCAATTTTTACCCCAGGGGCAAAATTTGAACAACTTTGATAGAAGACCTGTAGATGATGCTATGTGCCAAATATCTAAGCTCTGGCCCTTTTGGTTTTTGACAAGAAGATTTTTTAAGATTTCCTCATTTTTGCACTTTGGTTGCCATGGCAACCAGAGTTCTGCATTGTTTCAAATTCTTTGAACAAATTTGAAAGAGCTTGACCCAAGGAACATTCCTGTGAAGTTTGGTTGCAATCCAGCCAGTGGTTTTGGAGAAGAAGATGTTTGAAGAAATTGTTGACGCACAACGCACGACGACGGACGCCGGACAAAGACCGACCACAAAAGCTCACCTTGAGCACTTTGTGCTCAGGTGAGCTAAAAATCAAGTTAAAAAGGGGCATATGTCAAATTCTGTCAAATTTGGTGCAAGAGTTATGAAACCTGTTTATGAGTGTCCCCAAATAACATTGATAATGTATACCAAGTTTGAAGATTGTATCATAAACAGTTTTCAAGAAAAAGGCAAATGTCCCGGAAAAACGCGACCGACCAACATACGGACCGACGACATACGGAAGGACGGACGGACAAGGCGTTTTCTATATAGCCCCCACCACTAGTGATGGGGGTATAATTAGTTCTGATTCATACAGTCATGAATATGTATCATAAGAAATAATTTCTATTCTAGAATATTGTAGCTTCGAGCAGGTTGAACATAAAGCAGAATGCGCCTTAAGCCGCATTCTGCTTTATTTTCAACCTGCTTTAAGTGGTTACCTGTCCTCAAATCTAGAAACAGGCTGTGGGGTTATCCTGTTGAGAGAAAGTCCAACACTTCACTTTGTTTCTGTTGAGATATAGTCCAGCACTTAAGGGTGTATCAATGTCATGACTTTGGGAAATTTTCAAAGTATATATAAAAACACTCTATGATGGTTTTGTATTGAAGAGCTATTTAAGATGAATGAAAAATAGAAAAAGTGTACATTTTGGTGAACAACAGTTGGCTCTACAGCCATGTAAAATTTACCCCACCCACTTCCTCTAATTTTGTCCTTTTCAAACAGCCCGCCTCAATAAAATCCATTTTAAATGAAAACAAATATCATAATTTGGTTTTGTGTTATTTATTTCCTGTCTATGGTAGTATTTCTTCATACAAAAACTAATTTAAGAAAACAAGAGGGCCATGGCCCTTAATTCGCTCACCTGAGGTCATTGTGCCTTAGCGTAATAGACAAGACAACATTTTAATATAGCTGTAAATGGAATTATCTTCCAGACAAAAAACCCATGACAAATTGGAATAACTTAAAAAAATATTGTTGGCAGAGTTATGGCCCTTATCCATGACACTTCTTCTTATCAAGCTACATGTATTTCCATATGATTATTTATTGCCCATTCTGCTTTACTTTCAACCTGCTTTAAGTTATCATCTACTAAGATATAGATACCATTTCTTATATCTTACATTTTTATGACTGTATAACGTGGAATTATTCTCTTTAGAGGAGGAATAAATTAAATGCGTAAAAAGGCATATGTATGGGGTAATGGGTTAACATCAGTAGAACTGGAGTTATCTCAAAGACAAGAAAATATGACACTGGGAAATAACTCAAAAATTACATTGACCTTTGCAGAACATGACCTAAGTTATAAAGTTTCTAACTTTAACAAAGTTATGGCTAAGATTAAAGTTGTGGACTGACAGACAAACAAATTGACAAACAGACAAAAAAAAGCAGACAGACAAAAACAATATGCCCCCAACTGCAGGGGCATAAAAAATTTAGCAGACAACACCATATGCTGCTGTTATAGTGAACCTCAGCTGACCTGAGTTCAGTTATGTAACTCTGCCAGTAGGAATGTGGCTAGGGTCTAACTCTTATAATGCTGAATTGCTGTCTGCTATACATATATTGAATGTGAATTATGACCTAGATATTCAACCGACCAGAACCATTTGAACAAAATAGGTAAAGGACATTTAGAAGTGTCACCATGCCAAATATCAAAGCTCTGGTCATATCAGTGTCAGAGAAGAAGACATTTGAAATTTTCACTATATAACTCTTTGTAAAACTGTGACCCCCGGGGCTGGGCCAATTTTGACCCCAGGGGCATAATTTGAACAAACTTGATAGAGGACCTGTAGGTGATGCTATGTGCCAAATATCTAAGCTCTGGCCCTTGTAGTTTTTATACGCCCGTCATCGACGGTCGTATTATGGTATACCCAGCGCTGTACGTCCGTCCGTACATCCGTCCGTACGTCCGTCCGTTAACTTTTCTTGTTAGCGCTCTCTCACCTTCATTTATTTACCGATTTTGATTAAACTTCCTACAAATATTCCATACCACAATAGCTCGGATGAGTTCGCGTTTCAGACGTTGGCGGCTATTTTTAGCAGAGTTATGCCCCTTTATTGTCAAAAATGGGCATTTTTAAAAAAACAACAGAACTTTTTTTTTAATTATTCAATTTATTTCAAATTTGATATGGTGATACAATGAATGAAATTACTTAACATATATAACGGGTTTTTGGTTTGACTTCGTATTTTCAGAGTTATGCCCCTTTACACAATTTTTTTAACAATATATTGTTTCCTGATAATAATTTTACTTACATTTTGTCTATTGTAACCAAATTTCATATTTATCTTTCTCATCATGAAGGGAAGGCACCTGTGAATTTTGGTTCCTGTTAAATTATTTTTCTATGAGTTATGCCCCTTTACATCCTTAAAATTTAAAATAAGCCACACTTCGTCCGTTAACTTTTCTTCTTAGCGCTCTCTCACCTTCATTTATTTACCGATTTTGATTAAACTTCCTACAAATATTCCATACCACAATAGTTCAGACAAGTTCGCGTTTCAGACGTTGGCGACTATTTTTAGCAGAGTTATGCCCCTTTATTGTCAAAAATGGGCATTTTTAAAAAAATAACAGAACTTTTTTTTTAATTATTCAATTTATTTCAAATTTGATATGGTGATACAATGAATGAAATTACTTAACATATATTACGGGTTTTTGGTTTGACTTCGTATTTTCAGAGTTATGCCCCTTTACACAATTTTTTTAACAATATATTGTTTCCTGATAATAATTTTACTTACATTTTGTCTATTGTAACCAAATTTCATATTTATCTTTCTCATCATGAAGGGAAGGCACCTGTGAATTTTGGTTCCTGTTAAATTATTTTTCTATGAGTTATGCCCCTTTACATCCTTAAAATTTAAAATAAGCCACACTTCGTCCGTTAACTTTTCTTCTTAGCGCTCTCTCACCTTCATTTATTTACCGATTTTGATTAAACTTCCTACAAATATTCCATACCACAATAGTTCAGACAAGTTCGCGTTTCAGACGTTGGCGACTATTTTTAGCAGAGTTATGCCTCTTTATTGTCAAAAATGGGCATTTTAAAAAAAAAAAGCAGAACTTTTTAATTTTTTATTCGATTGATTTCAAATTTGATATGGTGATACAATGAATGAAGTGACTTAATATATATTACGGGTTTTTGGTTTGACTCTGTATTTTCAGAGTTATGCCCCTTCACACAATTTTTTTAACAATATATTGTTTCCTGATAATCATTTTACTTACATTTTGTCTATTGTAACCAAATTTCATATTTAGCTTTCTCATCATACAGGGAAGGCACCTGTGAATTTTGGTTCCTGTTAAATTTCAGACTTTGGCGACTATTTTTAGCAGAGTTATGTCCCCTTTATTGTCAAAAATGGGCATTTTTTAAAAAACCCAGAACTTTTTTCTTCACTATCGCAATACTATCGGGATAGTACTTGAGCTATCGCAATACTACAGCATAGTCTTTTTGAGATCGATAGTCGGGCCTACACTCTGGGCGACTTTTTCCAGTCGGCCTGAGTCTGGACGACTTTGACACCCGCCGGCCGTGACGGGCGTATTTTGCCGCACTGATTTTTAAGATTTCCTTATTTTTTCACTTTGGTTGCCATGGCAACCAGAGTTCTGCATTGTTTTTAATTCTTTGAACAAATCTGAAAGAGCTTGACCCAAGGAACATTTCTGTAAAGTTTGGTTGAAATCTGTTCAGCGGTATAGGAGAAGATGTCATTTGAAGTAATTGTTAACGACGAAGCACGACGGACGACGCACGACAACGGACACAGGGCCATCCCAATAGCTCACCTTGAGCCTTTGGCTCAGGTGAGCTAAAAAGGCACCAAATGTGAAATTTATAAAGCTCTAAATAGCATCCATTTTGGTACTTTTTTGTAAATTTTGTAAGGGGAGATAACTCACTTAAAATTTTCAACACTGACCTTTCAATTTCTTTTCATATTTTGAACTGCCTTTCATCTGGTAGAATATAAAAACAAGAGGGCCTGAAGGCCCTGATATCGCTCACCATTTGTAATGAAGCCTGATAACTTTACCTTTGAATTCACCCGTTTTATTCTAAATTCATTCAAGTTTGTCGACCTACTGTAGTATAGTAGAGTGCACCAAAGGCAGATCACTAGAGCCTAAACAATACTGAAATGAAGCCTTTTTCTAGCATTTCAAAGTATATCAAGGGCAGGTAATTATTGCCACTATGATAACATTTCAACAATAATTGCACTCCTTCCAGAGCGTATAGCTACATCCTTTGTATACAAGTATAATCAAAATCCATTGAAAACTGTAGTGGCAAGAGTGTAAACGCTGTAAAATATGGAATTTTCAGCAATTAAAAGGTAGATATCTCTTGATCTATGTGTCTGATTCCAACCATAATCACCCTTTTTCCAACTCTTATGGTCATATACAATCTGGGCAAGTTTGAGAGAGCTTGGATAAATAGTGTGGCCTCTAGAGCGTAAACACTGTTAATTATATCATTTTCAGCAATTCAAAGGTAGATAACTTTTGACCTATTGATCCGATTACAACCATAATTAAACTCATTCGAAGTCTTATGGTAATATACAATCTGAGTAAGTTTGAGAAAGATTGGATAAAATTTGTGACCTCTAGAGTGTAAACATCGTTAAATATGGCATTTTCAGCAATTCAAAGGTAGATAAATCTCGACCTATGAGTCTGATTTCAACCATAATCAAACTCATCTGAACTCTTATAGTCATTGACAATCTGAGCAGGTTTGAGATAGATTGGATAAAAATTGTGGTCTCTAGAGTGTAAACACTGTTAAATATGGCATTTTCAGCAATTCAAAGGTAGTTAACTCCTGACCTATTGGTCCGATTTCAACCATAATCTAATTCATTCGAACTCTTATGGTCATATACAATCTGGGCAAGTTTTAGAAAGATTAGATAAATACTGTGGCCTCTAGAGTGTAAACACTGTTAAATATGGCATTTTCAGCAGTTCAAAGGTAGATAACTCATGACCTATTTGTCCGATTTCAACCATAATCGAACTCATTAGAACTGTTATGGCAATATACCATCTGAGTAAGTTTGAGAAAGATTGGATAAATATTGTGGACTCTAGAGTGTAAACACTAAAATTGTTGACGACGGACGACGGACATTCAAGGATTGCAATAGCTCACCCTGAGCTAGCTCAGGTGAGCTAGCTCAGGTGAGCTAACAAGAGGCCCAGAGGGCCACATTTCGCTCACCTGAGACATTGTACCATAGAAGCTGACTGCGCAAGACAACATTTTTATATAGCTGATATAGCTGACAAGCCCCGGGGTGGGGCCAAATTTGATCCAGGGGTCATAATTTGAACAATCTTGGTAGAGGACCATAGGGCAAAGCTACATGTCAAATATAAATGATCTGGGCCTTACGGTTTCAGAGAAGAAGATTTTTAAAGGTTTTCCTATGAAAAACTAATAAGCCTGAGGGCGGGGCCATTTTTGGCCTCGGGGTCATAATTTGAACAATCTTGGTAGAGGACCACAAGGCAAAGCTATATGTCAAATATTAAAGATCTGGGCCTTACAGTTTCAGAGAAGAAGATTTGTAAAGGATTTCCTATATAAGTCTATGTAAAACTGATAAGCCCCGGGGCGGGGCCAATTTTGATCCGGGGGTCATAATTTGAACAACTTTGGTAGAGGACTATAAGGCAAAACTACATGTCAAATATAAATGATCTGGGCCTTACGGTTTCAGAGAAGAAGACTTTTAAAGGTTTACCTATGAAAAACTGATAGGCCCGAGGGCGGGGCCTTTTTTGGCCCGGGGTCATAATTTGAACAATCTTGGTAGAGGACCACAAGGCAAAGCTATTTGTCAAATATAAAAGACCTGGGCCTTACAATTTCAGAGAAGAAGATTTTTAAAGGTTTTCCTATATAATTCTATGTAAACTGATAAGCCCCGGGGCGGGGCCATTTTTGACCCAGGGGTCATAATTTGAACAATCTTGGTAGAGGACCATAAGGCAAAGCTACATGTCAAATATAAATGATGTAGGCCATACGGTTTCTGAGAAGAAGATTTTAAAAGGTTTTCCTAAGAAAAACTGATAAGCCCCAGGGCGGGGCCATTTTTGACCCCAGGGTCAAAATTTGGACTATCTTGGTAGAGGACCACAAGGAAAAGCTATATGTTAGATATTAAATATCTGGGCCTTACAGTTTCAGAGAAGAAGATTTTTAAAGGTTTTCCTATATAAGTCTATGTAAAACTGATAAGCCCGGGGCGGGGCCAATTTTGACCCGGGGTTCATAATTTGTACAATCTTGGTAGAGGACCATAAGGCAAAGCTACATGTCAAATATTTATGATCTAGGCCATACAGTTTCTGAGAGAAAGAGTAAATGGACCAGTAATGATTACGTTTTCACTTAGTCACCCCACCCATTGGTGGCCATGTTGTTTGAGCTAGTAAGATTATTTGAAGAAAACTGGCAAAGGTTCACTCATGAATTATTATTTGTGTAAAATTATTCTTAAATCAGACCAATAGTTTCAGAGAAATTTTTTTGAAAGTTTTTCTTACAGAAATATAAGGAAAACTTGCCCCACCCACTGGCGGCCATGTTTTTTTTAGATAACAAAAAGATTTTAAGAGATCTGGTAGAGGGTCATCAATTGACCATTTGTGTAAAATCATTTTGAATTTGGACCAGTAGTTTCAGAGAAGAAGATTTTTAAAGTTTTACTATACAGTAACATATGGAAAACGTGCCCCAATACAGTAACATATGGAAAACGTGCCCCACCCACTGGCGGCCATGTTTTTTTAGATATCAAAATAATTTTAAGAAATCTGGTAGAGGGTCACCCATGGATCATTTGCATAAAATTACTTTCAAATCGGACCTGTAGTTTTTGACAAGAAGATTTTTAAAGTTTTCACTATATAGCCATATAAGGAAAATCTGCCCCACCCACTAGCAGCCACGTTTTTTAAGATAGGAAAATTATTTTAAGAAATCTAATAGAGGGTCACCAATGGCACATTTGGGTAAAATTCTTTTCAATTCGGACCAGTAGTTTCTGACAAGAAGATTTTTAAAGTTTTTTTCAATTGGTTGCCATGGCAACCACAATTTCAATTGGATGACCTATATTTGAAGAAATCTGAGAGAGTACCATACAAGGAACAATCCTATGAAGTTTGAAGAAATTGGCCCAGTGGTTTCCAAGAAGAAGATCTTTGAACAAAAAGTTTGACGACAGATGGACGGACGACGACGGACACGGGGCGATCACAATAGCTCACCTTGGCACTTTGTGCCAGGTGAGCTAAAACTGATAAGCCCCAGGGCAGGGCTTGCTAGAAAATCATTAGGTAATGATACATACCAAATATCAAAGGTCTGGGCCTTTGGGTTTCTGAGAAGATTTTTTAAGATTTTCTTATGCATTAAAAGTTGTCTATACGGTCATGTTAGAAAACCGGGTCCCACAGCAAGGGGAATGACTCTAGTCAAAATCTTAGAACAAGATTTCGTTCCCCCTTGTCACTGATGCTTCTGACAAAGTTTGGTTGAAATCGGGTCAGTGGCTTCTGAGGAGATGTTGTTTGAAAATGTGAACAGACGACGGACGACGTACGACGGACGGAATTGTATCACAATAGCTCATCCTGAGCCTTCGGCTCAGGCAGGGATATTTTAAGATGCTGATTTCTTGGCGGTTACCGCGAAAATGGCTGAATATAATGTGTGCACCAATTTTGATGACGTCATCAAAATATGCACACGGCTCCCATTTAGGCTAAATCACGGCCGATACATATCCCTCTCAATAAAATATCCCTGGCTCAGGTGAGCTAAAAAGTTTAATACTAGAACTATTTCATTTTCAAACTTTTTTAATTTTTTTCATAAAATAAAAAATCTTATAAAATCATGCCCTATACAAAGCATATTTTTGATATTCAAGGATCCATATTGTTCAAACCTGGTGCCTGCTTTGTCTAAATTTGGTTTCTATATGTGAAAATACCCCCATAGACATGAAATAAATAATGAAACCCCAAATTATCATGTTTGTTTTGTTTTGAAATAAATTTTACTGAAGCTTGTACTCTGAATGGGAAAAATTTGAAAAAAACCGTCCACTTTTGACATACTTTTTTCAAATCGCTGTACCTCAAAAAACAGGACACCAACATATATATTTTTTTTCATTTTTTCATTCATCATAAACAGCTCTTCCAAAAAAACAATGTTAGAAAAAAAGCTTATGACATTGATACACCCTTAATTAAATAGTTTCATTATCAGGTTTGCAAGATACGGTAGCATTGTCATATAAACCTTTCACTTTTAACATGAAAATATATTTGGTTACAACTCATAACAATTGCTTCATAAGAGCATTATATTGAACAGTTTGCTTCATAAGAGCATTATATTAAACAATTTGCTTAATAAGAGCATTATATTGAACAATTTGCTTAATAAGAGCATTATATTGAACAATTTGCTTAATAAGAGCATTATATTGAACAATTTGCTTAATAAGAGCACTATATTGAAAAAATTTCTAAATAAGAGCATTATATTGAAAATTTTGCTAAATAAGAGCATTATATTGAAAATATGAGTCTTAATTCAAGCTTTTTGAAGGAATAGTATTGCAACCTATTAGAACCTTGGTACTTTTAAGTTCATTTTCAGGTTTGCAAGTTAACATTGTCATATACATGTATAAACATTCACGTTTACCTTATAAGCCCTTTCTAGTATTGAATATAGCTGATCTCTTAAAGCATATTGAAAGTAAAGCAGAATGCGCCTTATATTACTTTCAGCCTGCTTTAAGCTACTCTCTGCTAAAACATATAAAATATTTATGATAATAAATATTCATGACTGTATAAATGGGAATTATTTTCTTCAGTGTAGGAATGAATATAATGTGCTAAAAGACACTTCTATTGGGTAAAGGGTTAACATAAAAACATCATTTGATTACCTTAGCAATCATTCACTGTAATTGCTAATAAGAGCATTACATGTATATTGAAAATTTGTGTCAAATATGAGCTTTATTGAAAGCAAAGTATCGCAACTTATTTGAACCATTGAACTTAAGTCTCATTATCAGGTTTGTAACATCCTTAAACCCATTACCCCATAAATATGCCTTTAATTCATTTCTCCACTGAAGAAAGTAGTGCTAATTTATACAGTTATGAATATATATCATAAGAAATAATTTCTATTTTCTAAAAGATGGTAGCTTAAAGTAGGTTGAAAGTAAAGCAGAATGTGCCTTAAGGCACATTCTGCTTTAATTTTAACCTGTTTTAAGTGGTCACCTATCTTCAATACTATAAATAGGCTATGGGGTAATGGGTTAAATAGTTTTCTGGAAAAACTCCAGACAAGCTAAATGCAGAGTATACACTGTCTCTGCTAAATGTTGACGGATGAACAGTCGAAATTACCGATGGATGGGTGGACAGGGCCACCCCATTATACAATAACCTTTAGAGGTGGGCATATAAAAATCTTCCTACAGGAAGTATCTGCTTTTCTTTCAGACTACTTTAAGCAGCCCCCTGTCTCATAAACTGAAAACAAACTGTGAGGAAATAAGATAAAGTTGATAACTGGTAACCGTTAAAAAATGCTTTTCAACTTTCACATCCACACGTTTAATGATCATGAATTGTCTTCATTTGCTTGTATGAAGCTCACGATGATATCTTCGATGTCTCCTGGATTCCCATAATCATAGTCTGGGTTTATTATATTGAGTAGTTGCCAAATATTTTCCTGCAAACTGTGCTTATCTTCCTGCAAACTGTGCATATTTTCCTGCAAGCTGTGGAGACTTTTCTTGGACTCGTCCAGTTCCCGTACTTTCTGGAGAAGCATATGCTTCTGTTCTAACGGACTCAACTTCTCCAGATCAACTTCTTCCGGACTAGCAAATTTGATAACTGTTGGCACGGTCTGTGAGCCTTTGTGGGCCAGACAAATTTTTCTGGTTTCATATATCTGCTTGTCTAACTCTTCTTTGACTGGTTTCACATCCTCCATTTCTGTATAACTATCTGTCTGAGTTTGATAAGAATAACTCTTGTCTTTATCTTGTACAGAGCTAGTCTTAGTAGCTTTCTCACAATCACCCATTGCACCATCAGACTTGTCAATTTCTGTAGGTTTTGTGGCCTTTCTTTTCTCTATGGAACCATTTGTTTTGTCTTTGGAAGGTTTAGAGGAGTCCCCTGTTTTACCTGTTTCTGAACATCCAGCAGTTTCTGTATGAGAACCATGTGTAGTGTTCTGGTTGGGAGATTTAGCGGCCATTGTAGTGTCTTTCTCAACATCTTGATCACTACCAGGGTCGCTTGCTTCAGTTTGATTTGGACTTTCGAATAGGTAGTCTGACTCTTCATCTGAGACATAAGTCAGGCTTACCGGTAATATATGCGGTACTATATGCATCTTGAGAACTTTGCCCCCAGAACCACCTTCATCACTTGATGCATTCCTCTTGATTGGAGTTCTAAGAGTAGTACTGAAAAGACAAAACATTTTATGGCCTCGATCCCGAGTCTTAATCTTAAACCCTTTGTTGCCATGACAGTATCAGCTTTAAACAATTGTCATCTGCTTTTATTTTGTACATTTAAGGTAAAGATATTTTGACTTATTACGAAATATTGAAATGAGTGTCAAACAGTTTTTATCCTGATAAGATGCCATGTTATGCATAGTCTAATCAGGATCCAAACTGTTTGCAAATACAGTGAAACCCCTCTAAACCGGACATGTGTGGGGACAACATAAATGGCCGGTTTAGAGGGGTTTCCCGTTTAGAGGGGTTTCTAGTATGGAAGATAGCTGATCACTTAAAGCAGGTTGAAAGTAAAGGAGAATGCGCCTTAAGGCGCATTCTGCTTTTCTTTCAACCTGCTTTCAGCTATAATCTGCTATAATATAGAAAATATTTGTGATGATACATATTCATGAATGTATTTTCATCAGTGAAGGAATAAATCAAAGGCGTAAAAAGGCACATTTTTGGTGTAATGGGTTCAAATAAAGAAGGGTTGGAAACAGGACCAAATTTTCAAAATTTTTGTCCGGTTTAGAGAGAATTCCAGTATTTAGAGGTTCCGGTTTAGAGGGGTTTCACTGTAACAGTTGTACTCTGGGTAATGCAGTGAAGGGGTTAAATCTCCAAACAAAACCTTTATCTGGTTTAACCCATTTCCAAATAAATACATCTTTTTACGC
Organism: Gari tellinella; assembly: GCA_922989275.2. Taxonomy (NCBI): domain Eukaryota; kingdom Metazoa; phylum Mollusca; class Bivalvia; order Cardiida; family Psammobiidae; genus Gari; species Gari tellinella. Next base: position 59,773,178 of record OV277860.1, on the reverse strand, counting down.
CTTTAATTTATTCCTCCACTGAAGAAAATAATTCCTCTTTATGCAGTAATGAATATGTGTCATGAAATAAAATTTCTAAATCCTAGAAAATTGTACCTTAAAGCAGGTTGAAAGTGAAGCAGAATGCATCTTAAAGGGACTCGCAACCGGATGGTGTACTTGTCAAAATAAAATAAAATACTCAAATAAAAGCAAATTTGTGGCATTATTTGGCTTCTGACATTAAAACAAGAGGCCCATGCGGGCCTAAATATCGCTCACCTGGAAAAACCAACACAAGGGTCACATAACCCCTGGTATGGGATCACTTTTCACCCTAGAGACACCCTATTTTTAGCTCCTGTGACCTAGATATACAACGGACCGGAACCATATTTACAATGTTGGTTAAGGGCTTCTAGAAGTGTCATCATGCCAAATATCAAAGCTCTGACCATATTAGTTTCAGAGATAACGATGTTTGAAGATTTCACTATATAACTCTATGTAAAATTACGACCCCCAGGGCGGGGTCATCTTTTACCCCAGGGACATAATTTGAGCAATCTTTATATAGAACCTGTAGATGATGCTTTGTGCCAAATATCTAAGCTCAAGGTACTATGGTTTCAGACAAGAAGATTTTTTAAGACTTCATTGAAAAAATCTATTTTTAGCTCCTGTGACCTAGATATGCAACTGACCGTAACCATATTTACAATATTGGTTAAGGGCTTCTAGAAAAGTCATCATGCCAAATATCAAAGCTCTGGCTATATTAGTTTCAGAGAAAAAGATGTTTGAAGATTTCACTATATAACTCTATGTAAAATTACGACCCCCGGGGCGGGGTCATTTTTTACCCAGGGGACATAATTTGAACAATCTTGTTAGAGGTCCTAAAGACGATGAGTTGTGCCAAATATCTAAGCTCAGGGTACTGTGGTTTCAGACAAGATTTTTTAAGTTTTCACTGAAAAAATCTATTTTTAGCTCCTGTGACCTAGATATGCAACGGACCGGAAATGTTTGAACATCTTTGAAAGAGGACCATATAAGGATCATTCAGGCCAAGTTGGGTAAAAATCTATCCAGTAGTTTCGGAGGAGATGTCGTTTAAAGAAATTGTTGACGACGGACGGACGGACGAACGAACGACGACGGACAGAGGACGATCAAAATAGCTCACCTTGGCACAACGTGCCAGGTGAGCTAAAATTATGATCAGTCCAAAAAAATCTCAAGAATCTTCACCGAATCTTAGTTTTTTTAGATATTTTCCATCGTTTTTCTATAGCGTCAGCTGACGGTATAGTTGTTGTTGTTGCTTCTCTACACGGGCTCAGACATAAACCCGAGCCGAATAAAGTACTATCAATTGCTACCAGTGAAGTATGTTAATTCGCTACCACATTTATAGAGAGCGCTGCTAGCCGAGGGGTTAAAGGCGTTTCCTCATTTTTCATGTTTGTCTCCGCGTGGAGGGTCACGGGTTCGAATCCCACCAGAGCTTCTTCTTCTTTTTTTTTTTTTTGAAATGCATTTTTTAACAGAATTTATTATCCTAAACTAAATCTTACCCATTTATATAAGCATTAGACATATATTTACAAATTACTATTTTTAATGCTAAATCCGGTTGCCAGCCTCTTTAAGACACATTCTGCTTTACTTTCAACCTGCTTGAAGTGGTCACCTATTTTCAAAACTAGAAACACATGTCATAAAGTTCGGTGGATAGAGCTGCCTTATTAACAAAATAAACTAGAAAACTGACCAGTCAGAAAGGGCCCCACAAAAGAAGTCAGTAGGAGAAAGGCACAAGAGAAAACTGCAAAGTTCAGCATATAGTATTACTGAGTGAATTTTTTTTTACTACAGATGGATGAAAATCCATAAAGAGGTAAAGAAGATATGGAGTGGTAACTTAACTTATTACCAACATGGTAAAGATGGAGCGCATCGAAATAGGATCAAAACTGTTCCTGTTATAGAGTGGACAGGGCTAAAATAAGGGTGAAGCAGCACATTTGTAATAGTTGAAGGACAATAACTCCAGCATGCCTTCAGCGATTTGGGTATTTATTAGACTGGGCCCAGATTTGACACAAATAAATGTTTTCAATAACGTTGGTGACAATCCACTTAAACTGTTTGAGTTAAAAAGCAGATAAGGCTGAAACAGGCAATTTTTAATAATTCAAGGGCAATAACTCCACCGTACCTTGTGCGAACTGGGATGTTATCAAATTTGACCTAGATTTTATACCAATAAACATTTTCATAAAGTTTGGTGAAGATCTGTTACAAAGAGTTTGTGTTAGAGAGTGGACAAGACTGAAACAGTCATTTTGTTAATAATTCAAGGGCAATAACTCCTCCATGCCTTATGGGATTTGAGAAGTAATCAATCTAAGCTTAGATTTTATACCAATAAACATTTTCAGCAAGTTTGGTGAAGATCTGATAGAAACTGTTTGTGTTAGAGAGATGACAAAGCTTACACAACCCTTTTTAGCTCACCTGAGCCAAAGGCTCAAGGTGAGCTATTAGTATGGCCCTGTGTCCGGCGTCCGTCATTGTCCGTCGTGCGTCGTCGTTAACAATTGCTTCAAATGACATCTCCTCCTATACACCTTGGCAGAATTCAACCAAACTTTACAGAAATGTTCCTTGGGTCAAGCTCTTTCAAATTTGTTCAAAGAATTAAAAACATTGCAGAACTCTGGTTGTCATGGCAACCAAAGTGAAAAAATAAAGGAAATCTTAAAAAATCTTCTTGTCAAAATCTGCAAGGGCCAGAGCTTAGATATTTGGCACATAGCATCATCTATAGGTCCTCTATCAATTTTGTTCAAATTATGCCCCTTGGGTCAAAATTGGCCCCGCCCCGGGGGTCACAGTTTTACATTGAGTTATATAGTGAAATTTTCAAACGTCTTCTTCTCTGAAACTAATATGGCCAGAGCTTTGAAATTTGGTATGGTGATAGTTCTAGATGTCCATTACTTATTTTCTTCAAATGGTTCCAGTCTGTCGCATGTCTAGGTCACAGGAGCTAAAAATAGACTTTTTCTATAAAAACTAAAAAAATCTTCTTGTCTGAAACTACAAGGGCCAGAGCTTAGATATTTGGCACATAGCATCGCCTACAGGTCCTCTATCAAGTTTGTTCAAGTTATGCCCCTGGGGTCAAAATTGGCCCCGCCCGGGGGGTCACAGTTTTACATAGAGTTATATAGTGAAACTTTCAAACGTCTTCTTCTCTGAAACTAATATGGCCAGAGCTTTGATATTTGGCATGGTGACACTTCTAGATGTCTTATACCAAAGTTTTTCAAATGGTTCTGGTCGATTACATAAGTAGGTCACAGGAGCTAAAACAAGATTTGTTTTAATGAAAACTTAAAAAATCTTCTTGTCTGAAACTACATGGGCCAGAGCTTAGATATTTGGCACATAGCATCGCCTACATGTCCTCTATCAAGTTTGTTCAAGTTATGCCCCTGGGGTCAAAATTGGCCTCGCCCCGGGGGTCACAGTTTTACGAAGAGTTATATAGTGAAACTTTCAAACGTCTTCTTCTCTGAAACTAATATGGCCAGAGCTTTGATATCTGGCATGGTGACACTTCTAGATGTTTTATACCAATATTGTTCAAATGGTTCTGGTTGGTTGCATAACTAGGTCACAGGAGCAAAAAATAGATTTTTTTCAATGGAACCTTAAACAAGAGGGCCTGAAGGCCCTGATATCGCTCACCATTTGTAATGAAGCCTGATAGCTTTACCTTTGAATTTCACCCGTTTTATTCTAAATCCACTCAAGTTTGTCGACCTACTGTAGTATAGTAGAGTACATCAAAGGCAGATAACTAGAGCCTAAACAATACTGAAATGAAGCCTTTTTCTAGCATTTAACTATTGCCACAATGATAACATTTCAAAAATAACTGCACTCCTTCAAGAAGGTACAGCTGCATCCTTTGTGTACAAGTATAATCAAAATCCATTGAAAACTGTAGTTGCAAGAGTGTAAACGCTGTAAAATATGGCATTTTCAGCAGTTCAAAGGTAGATATCTCTTGATCTATTTGTCAAATTTCCAACCATAATCACCCTTTTTCGAACTCTTATGGTCATATACAATCTAGGCAAGTTTGAGAGAGCTTGGATAAATATTGTGGCCTCTAGAGCGTAAACAATGTTAAATATATCATTTTCAGCAATTCAAAGGTAGATAACTCTTGACCTATTGATCGGATTACAACCATAATTGAACTCATCTGAAGTCTTATGGTAATATACAATCTGAGTAAGTTTGAGAAAGATTGGATAAAATTTGTGGCCTCTAGAGTGTAAACATCGTTAAATATGGCATTTTCAGCAATTCAAAGGTAGATAACTCTCGACCTATACGTCTGATTTCAACCATAATCTAACTCATCGTAACTCTTATAGTAATATACAATCTGAGCAAGTTTAAGAAATATTTGATAAATATTGTGAACTCTAGAGTGTAAACACCGTTAAATATGGCATTTTCAGCAATTCAAAGGTAGATAACTCTTGATCTATCTGTCTGATTTCAACCAAAATCGAACTCTTTTGAACTCTTATGGTCATATATAATCTGGGCAAGTTTAGAAAGATTGGATAAATACAGTGGCCTCTAGAGTGTAAACACTGTTAAATATGGCATTTTCAGCAGTTCAAAGGTAGATAACTCATGACCTATTTGTCCGATTTCAACCATAATCGAACTCATCCGAACTCTTATGGCAATATACCATCTGAGCAAGTTTGAGAAATATTGGATAAATATTGTGGCCTCTAGAGTGTAAACACTAAAATTGTTGACGAAGCACGACGCACAACGGACATTCAAGGATTGCAAAAGCTCACCCTGAGCTACCTCAGGTGAGCTAAAAATCTTCTTGTCTGAAACTACAAGGGCCAGAGCTTAGATATTTGGCACATAGCATCGCCTACAGGTCCTCTATCAAGTTTGTTCAAATTATGCTCCTGGGGTCAAAATTGGCTTCCCCCCGGGGGTCACAGTTTTACATAGAGTTATATAGAGAAATTTTCAAATGTCTTCTTCTCTGACACTAATATGGACAGAGCTTTTATATTCGGTATGGTGACACTTTTAAATATCCTTTACATATTTTGTTCAAATGCTTCCGGTCTTGTGCATAGCTAGGTCAGTCCTGAACATAAATCATTATCTCCATTTTTTCAGCTATTCTAAGGTGAGCGAAATATGCCCAATGGGGCTCTTGTTTAATAATTGAAGGGCAAAAACTCAGGCATGCCTTATGCAATTTGGGTATTTATCAAACTTGGCCTAGATTTTATACCAATAAACATTTTCAGCAACTTTGGTGAAAATTCGTTTGTGTGTTAGAGAGCGGCAAAGGCTGAAACAGCCAAGCTGCCATTTTTAATAATTCAAGGGCAATACATCCAGCATGCCATATGTGATTTGGGTAGTTATCGAACTAGGCCTAGATTTTATACCAAAACACATTTTCAGCAAGTTTGATTTGAAGATTGGATAAATTTTATGGACTGAAGGACAGGGTGGTTACTATAGGGCACCCACCTCTCGATGGGGCCCTAAATAGATGGGTGCTTCGGAAAATATGTGTCACCTGCCAGCAAGCATTAGTATAACATTCTCTTTCCATAAAAGAAATTTCATTTCAAAATCTTCAGTAAAACAGAAAAAATCTGCAAGAAAAGAAAATGTTGAAAAGGGGAATAACTCTCAAAATATTAATGCAAGATTAATGACCCTTCTGCAATACACTTCCACTTGCCAAGATCTATAAATAAATGAAGTTACATCTTAAAAGCTTCAGTAGAACAGGAGTTATGAGGCATGACGCAAAAAGCGTGACAGACAGACGGATGGACAGACAGACAGACACCAGAGAAGTGATCCCTTAGTGTCACCTCTGCCTACAGCAGGTGACACAAAAAAAATGAGAGAAAAAATATGTGCAATCACAGTTCTTCATGGTCACATGATTTTGTTGACTGGTTACCTGCTTGATGTAACAGATGCACTACTGGTTCCCGCCATCTCCTGAGCTTTCTCTGCTAGTTTCTACAAATAAAAAATAATAATACGGAACCCATAAATATCTTAAGAGACTTGATCGGCCACCTAGTGCTGGGCTCCCATTTGTCGACGGTCAAATAGACGCATTTTTGTAGGTGAATCACACACTTTCCCTCCGATGACAAAATATGATTTACTTTCATTTAGAATTTACTACATACATCATGTAACATAATTATGCACCGTAAAAAGACAATCAAACGATAATAAGCACAAAACTATGGTATATCCTATTTAACTGACTAAAATTATCAGTTACATAACCCATCTAGGTTATTTTAAGATATCTATGACTTAACCCACTAAAGCCCTTTTCAGTCCTTAACCAAAACCCTAAAGATACGCCTTTTTAAACCTTTAATTTATTCCTCTACTGAAGAAATTAGTTCTAATTTATACGGTTACAAATAAGAATCAAAAGCAAAAATTTCTATATTTCTCCCTTTCCTCCTTTAACTCTTTCTTCCCTGAAACTTTAAATGGACAATGCCAGTTTCAATTTTAGTCTAGTCCATTTCTGGCTTTTAAGGGTTGTTTTTGTCCATTTTTGGCCTTATGACAAACAGTGAAGACCCTGATCAGAGGGCTCCTTTCGGAGCCCTCTGATCTGGGTCTTCACTGTTTGCACAGGACAAGTGTTCTAATCACATGTACACTGTTTGAAAAGAATGCCTATATGCGGGACTAGGGTTCAAAGGGTTAAACCTCAAATGGACAATTTAAGTTTTTCAATTTAGTCCAGTCCATTTTTCACTTTTTAGAGAGTTGATTTTTACAAAATGAAATACAGTGTAGATCCTGATCAGAGGACTCCTTAAGGAGCCCTCTGATCAGGTTCTACGCTGTTTGCATAGGAAAAGTGTACTCCTTACAGGTACACTGTTTGCAAATGATGCATATATGCGTGAGTAGGATTCAAAGAGTTAAAGCAGGCTGAAAATAACGCAGAATACACCTTAAGGGTAATGGGCTAAGATAGGGATTTGCTTAGCCCATTAACTCATAAGCGATATACAATTATCAATACTTATCTCAATACAAGCTTGTGGATTAAAGTGTGTCAAAATGAGTCAGTAGGAGGCTATTGTGCAATGAGTCAATATGAGTCAGTATGGCTTAATGGGTAAAGAAAACTGTAAATGAATCAGACACTCTTGTTGGAGATTTTCAAAATTACCTCCCTTTGCATTGAAAAAAAAAACGACAGTAAAGATTGGACAAGTAATGCTTTAAAACCAATGATTGGAATTGATTGATGTCCCTCAATTCGATCCTCTTAAGTGTGCCTTACTTTGTTTTCAGCTGTTCCATATCATGTGTCTTTAATATTGCTTTCCAGACCTAAACAAAACGAGGAATGTTGTCTATGGGAAATCCCTTGTTAACATTTTACCCCATAGTCTGTTTCTAGTTTTGAAGATAGGTGACTACTTAAAGCAGGTTGAAAGTGAAGCAGAATGCGCCTTAAGGCGCATTCTGCTTCGCTTTCAGCCTGCTTTAAGATACCATCTGCTAGAATACATAATATATTTTTTATGATGCATATTCTTGGCTTTATAAATTGGAACTATTTTCTTCAGCAGAGGAATAAACTAAAGGCGTTTCTATGGGGGAAAGGGTTAAACAAGTAAAACAATTGACTAAACTTTTTTTGCTCAGTATAGCATTATTTCACATCTCCTTTCCAATTTTAGACGGTTTCTGAATAACTCATTTCAATGGAATCTTTGGAAATAAAGTGATTGGCGACAACAGCCTTGTCAATGTTCTTATTTTATAAATTGTTATCAAAATTTAACAAAAGTATATTTACTGATTCAGGGCTCCAGATAAGAGGTAGTTTTTTCAACAAATCCAACATTTTCTCACTCTTTTTAGAGACGATTCTAATGAGTAGTGACAGCATAGGGTTTAATTCAGAAATAAAGATTTTAGTTTTTGAAAAACTACCCTTATCTGGTGCTCTGTGATTGTGATTTATAATAAATTCTAGTTTCCAAAACATGATATCAGGTATTTTTACCTAACCAACTTCGGCCAGAATATATCAGGGCTGCCATAAGTTGATAATGAAAAATTCTAAAATTTCCAAATTTACTATTTTTCGAGTGTGAATACTTAAAGCAGGTTGAAAGTAAAGCAGAATGTGCCTTAAGCTACTGCTTTAAGATACCATGTGTTAGGATATAGAAACTATTTCTTATGGTACATACTCAAGAGTGTGTAGATTGAAACTATTTTCTTCACTGGAGGGATAAATTAAAGGTGTAAAAAGGCATATATATGGGATAAAGGGTTAAAGCAGGTTCAAAGTAAAGTAGAATGTGTCTGATGCATATGTCTACAAGCATTTTACTTTTCTTTTGAATGACAAGTAAGAAGTATGAGGTTATTTACACACAGTGTTATCTGCTTTGACATTGTAAGTTAGAAATCCGCCCATAATTTGGGAGAAAATGACCCACATTATATAATCAGGCCAGAATTTGGGACTGGTGTTCTCGAACTGAGTCTTATATATACACCGTAAATATCAACAATTTTAACAATTTGCAGGGCTGCCACAAGTTGATCTTGAAAAGTGCTAAGATTTCCAAAATTTCTAATTTTCAAGCCCACTTGTTTAAAGCAGGTTGAAAGTAAAGCAGAATGTGCCATAAGGCGCATTCTACTTTACTTTCAGCCTGCTTTAAGCTACCATCTGCTAGGATAAATATACGAAGATTTCAGAAAAATCCAGAAAAATGGCAGCCCTGAATTGGGGATACAGGATTTGGGAATTCATGAGCAAAAATGGCCAACTGATAAAAATCCCTAAGCCCCATTTGTAATGTTTATATGGGACTCCAACAAATGTGCTTCCCAGAATAAACTCCGCTAATAAGACACGATTATTAACTAAAACATTACCTTTCCTTCTGCATGCTCGAGTTCATAACTCTTGGCCTTCTGTAACGAGGCTCGTCTTTTCTTTTTATTTTTTCGCTTCTGTTTTTTCAGTCTTTTAATAACCCTTTGCTGTTCAACACATTTCAACTGCTCAACCTGCAAGTTGACCTTGGCAAGCTCAAGATCCCTCTCTGCTGTTTGCTTATCCACTTTATCCTGGGATGAGGACACTTGCTGTAAATATGCCAATTCTGTTTCAAATAGCTCTTTATCCCAAAACCTGTTTTTAGTTTTGAAGACGAGGAAACACTTAAAGTTGAAAGTAAAGCAGAATACACTTTAATGCACATTGTGCGTTACTTTCAGTTCTTTAACCCATTACCCCTTAAAAACGCCTTTTTACACATCTATTTATTCCTCCACTGAAGAAAAAAGTTCCAATTTATACAGCCAAGAATATGTACCAGAAGAAATATTTTCTATATCCTAGCAGATGGTAGCTTAAAACAGGCTGAAAGTAAAGCAGAATGTGCCTTAAGGCACATTCTGCTTTACTTTCAACCTGCTTTAAGTGGTCACCTGTTTTCAAAGCTTGAAATAGGCTATGAGGTAATGGGTTAAGCTACAATGATCTGATAGAATACAAAAAGTTAGCTATTTCTTATGGTACATAATTATACTCATGACTGTATAATCATCTGTAGAGGAATAATTGTATGCGTAAAAATGTGTACAGTAAAACAAACCTCTCTATTACGACCACTAACAAGAGACCCAGAGGGTCACATTTCGCTCACCTGAGGACATTTTACCATAGAATCTAACTGGGCAAGACAACATTTTGATATAGCTATGACCCAGGTGCCATAATTTGATCTTGGTAGAGGACTGTTTAAGAGAAGAAGATGATTTTTAAGGTTTTCCTATAAAAACTAATAAGCCCCTGGGTGGGGCTAATTTTGACCCAGGTGTCAAAATTTGAACACACTTGGTAGGGAACCACATGGCAAAGCTATATGTCAAATATTAAAGATCTGGGCCTTACAGTTTCAGAGTAGAAGATTCTCAAAGGTTTTCCCATATATGTCTATGTAAAACTGATAAGACCCAGGGCGGGACCAAATTAGATCAAGGGGTCATAATTTGAATAATCTTGGTAGAGTACCATAGGGCAAAGCTACATGTCAAATATAAATGATCTTGGCCTTACGGTTTCAGAGAAAAAGATTTTTAAATGTTTTCCTATGAAAAACTAATAGGCCCGAGGGCGTGGCAATTTTTGGCCCGGGGATAATAATTTGAACAGTCTTGGTAGAGGACTACAAGGCAAAGCTATATGTCAAATATTAAAGATCTAGGCAATACAGTTTAAGAGAATTTTTAAATGTTTTCCCATATAAGTCTATGTAAAACTGATAAGCCCCTGGGCGGGGCCAATTTTGACCCAGGGTTTATAATTTGAACAACTTTGGTAGAGGTCTATGAGGCAAAACTACATGTTAAATATAAGTGATCTAGGCCTTACAGTTTCAGAGAAGAAGATTTTTAAAGGTTTTCCTATGAAAAACTGATAAGCCCGACGGCGGGGCCAATTTTGGCCCGGGGGTCATTATTTGAACCATCTTCGTAGAGGACCACAAGGCAAAGCTATATGTCAAATATTAAAGATCTGGGCCTCACAGTTTCAGAGAAGAAGATTTTTAAAGGTTTTCCTATATAAGTCTATGTAAAACTGATAAGCCCCGGGGCGGGGCCAATTTAGACCCGGGGGTCATAATTTGAACAAGCTTGGTAGAGGACCATATGGCAAAGCTACATGTCAAATATTAATGATCTAGGCTATACAGTTTCTGAGGAGAAGATTTTTAAGGGTTTTCCTAAGAAAAACTGATAAGCCCCAGGGCGGGGCCATTTTTGACCCCAGGGTCAAACTTTGAACATTCTTGGTAGAAGATCATTAGGTAATGATACATACCAAATATCAAAGGTCTGGGCCTTTGGGTTTCTGAGAAGAAGATTTTTTAAGAATTTCTTATGCATTAAAAGTTGTCTATACGGTCATGTTAGAAAATCTAGTCCCATAGCAAGGGGAATAACTCTAGCCAAAAACTTTGAACAAGATTCCGTTCTTCCTTGTCACTGATGCTTCTGATAAAGTTTGGTTGAAATCGGGTTAGTGGTTTCAGAGGAGATGTTGTTTGAAAATGTAGACGGACGACGGACACCGGACGACGGATGGAATGGGATCACAATAGCTCATCCTTCTAAAAAGAAGGTAAATTGCCCCAGGGGCAAAATTTGAACAACTTTGTTAGAGGACATGTAGACGATGCTATGTGCAAAATATCTAAGCTTAGTGTATGATGGTTTCAGACAAGAAGATTTTTTAAGTTTTCATTTAAAAAATCTATTTTTAGCTCTGGTGACCCAGATATGCAACAAGAACAAGACCAGAACCAATTCAATGATATATGTGAAGGACCTCTAGAAGTTACACCATGGCAAATATCAAAGCTCTGGCCATGTTTGAACATTTCACTATACATGTATAACTCTTTGTAAAACGGTGACCCCGGGGCGGGCCAACTTTGACCCCAGGGACAAAATTCGAAAAATCTTGATAGAGGACTTATAGATGATGCTATGTGCCAAATACATGTATCTATCTCTGGCCCTTGTGGTTTATACAAGAAGATTTTTTAAGATTTTCTTATTTTTTCGAGTTCTGCATTGTTTCAAATTCTTTGAACAAATTTGATAAAGCTTGACCAAAGGAACATTCCTGTGAAGTTTGGTTACAATCAGGCAAGTGGTTTTGAAGAAGATGTTAGAATAAATTGTTGACACACGACGCATAACACACGATGACGGATGCCGGACATTGACTTACCATAAAAGCTCACCTTGAGCACTTTGTGCTCAGGTGAGCTAATAATTGTGGCCTCTAGAATGTAAACACTAAAATTGTTGATGACACACTACATAAGACTCTAGATTAACTGAACAAATCCAACAATTTCTCTCATTTCAGCATGAAAGACTCTAAGAAGTAGTGACACCATAGGATTTATTTCAGGAATATGACTTTATAGAAATCATAATTACCTCAGCTAACTGTGCCTGTCTCTTTTTTTTTTCTCTGCAAACAAAAGAAAAATATGTTGTTTTTATCATAAATCCAAATACTGTTAGTCTGTCATGAGCAAACATATAAGCAAGAGATACTGGTCGCTCAATCCTTCACCCTTTCAACCCTAAATATCTCTTTTGGGTATTTATCATCCTTTTGGTCTCTTCTAGTAAAAGCATTTTGAACCAGTCTACTGTTACATTTTTGATATGACAACAAACACGACTGAAAATATCGAACAGTGCAGACCCTGATCAGAGGGCTCCTATAGGAGCCCTCTGATCAGGGTCTACACTGTTTGCATATATAATCAGTAATTTCTACAGAGGGGTGTAGGATTGAAAGGGTTAAAAGTTATTAATTAAGGAGAAATTCCATTTAAAGCTTGGAAGACATGTGGCCACATAAAGAAAGTTGAAAGTAAAGCAGAATGCACCTTAAAGACATCTCCTGACAACCTTTCTGTCATAACACCTAACCAGCTATCAAAGCATGCAGCCACATGCAAGTTTTGTCCTTTACTGCTATCTTGTCTAGTGATATACTCACCCAAGCGTTTCATGTGAGGCCTGTACCTTAAATTTGTTAGTTTGGTTAGTAAAACCAATTGAAAAAACCCTTAAGTGTGAGTATGTGAGGGCCTCTCTAGACAACTTGAAATTAGTTACCTGTAATTTCACACCAACTAAGATTGGTATAACCGGTGAATGCTTGTGATTCATGCTTTTTCTCACCTATCAAATACAATGGGGGGTAGTCTATCAATGGACTGAGGAAAAGTCTTTAAGGTGTATTAAGATTTACTTTAAGCCTGCTTTAGTTTAAGCTACCATCTGCTAGCATAGACATATATATTAACCCATTATCCAATAGCCTGTTTTTCGTATTGAGGATAGATGACATCTTAAAGCAGGTTGAAAGTAAAGCAAAATGCGCTTTAAGGCGCATTCTGCTTTACTTTCAGTCTGTTTTAAGCTTCCATCTGCTAGAATATGGAAATGTTTTTTATACTTCATATCCATAAATGTATATTGTGGAACTATTTTCTGCACAGTAAGAACTAAAACGGCTATCACTGAAGGTGATAAACACCCCCACAATACAGCACTCTGTCACACTCTGCAAACGTTTTCAATGATGTTTTACAGTAAGGTCAAAGGGGTAAGTCAAAGTCAAACTGACTTAAAAATGGTATATGACACTCTGCAACTCCTGAGTAACATTTATGGCAAGTATCAAGTATATCAGGTTGAAAGTGAAGGAGGAGTTCGTCGTACAAGATTTTGCCTGCCAATTTTAAGACCAATTTGAAGGCCAAAGGTCAAGGTCACAGAGATTTGAAATGTGTGTCTTGCACATCTACTACTCCTGAGTAACATGTATGCCAAGTATCAAGTGAATCAGATTGAAAGTGAAGGAGGAGTTCAAAGTACAAGATTTTGGCTGCCAATTTCAAGGACAAAGGTCAAGGTAATAGAGACCTGAAATTTGTGTCTTGCACATCTACTACTCCTGAGTGACATTTATGCCAAGTATCAAGTAAATCAGGTTGAAATTGAAGGAGGAGTTCAAAGTACAAGATTTTACCTGCCAATTTCAAGACCAATTTCAAGGCCAAAGGTCAAGGTCACAGAGACCTGAAATTTGTGTCTTGCACATCTACTACTCCTGAGTAACATTTTATGCCATGTATCAAATGAATCAGGTTGAAACTGAAGGAGAAGTTGAAAGTACAAGATTTTGCCTGCCAATTTCAAGACCAATTTCAAGGCCAAAGGTCAAGTTCACGGTCACAGAGACCTGACATTTGTGTCTTGCACATCTAATACTCCTGAGTAACATGTATGCCAAGTATCAAGTGAATCGGGTTGAAAGTGAAGGAGGAGTTCAAAAGACAAGATTTTGGCTGCCAATTTCAAGACCAATTTCAAGGCCAAAGGTCAAGGTCAAGGTCATAGAGACCTAAAATTTGTGTCTTGCACATCTACTATACCTGAGTAACATTTATGCCAAGTATCAAATGAATCACGTTGAAACTGAAGGAGGAGTTGAAAGTACAAGATTTTGCCTGCCAATTTCAAGGTCAAATTCAAGGTCAAAGAGACCTGAAATTTGTGTCTTGCACATCTACTACTCCTGAGTAACATTTATGCCAAGTATCAAGTGCATCAGGTTGAAAGTGAAGGAGGAGTTCAAAGTACAAGATTTTACCTGCAAATTTCAAGACCAATTTCAAGGCCAAAGGTCAAGGTCAAGGTCATAGAGACCTAAAATTTGTGACTTGCACATCTACTATACCTGAGTAACATTTATGCCAAGTATCAAATGAATCGGGTGAAAACTGAAGGAGGAGTTGAAAGTACAAGATTTTGCAGACAGACCGACCGACCAACCGACCGACAGGCTGATTCCAGTATACCCCCCTCAAACTCCGTTTTAGGTGGGGTATAATAAAGTAAAGGTGTTAAAAGGCGTATTTATGGGTTAATAGGTTAACATGTTATCTACCTCTCTGCTGCCAGACAATTTTCCATATGGTGCATATTCATTTTCTATAGATATAAGTTATACCTATTTTCTTGAGTGGATAAATAATTTAAAGGCATACAAAGGCAGATTTATGTGGTCATATGTTAAAGTAAGTTCTAAGTTGAATCAAGTGCGAAAATTACAAAAACAAATCATAGGGTTGCCTTGTTGCAATGAAGTACACTAGTTTCAAGTTCATATATTCTATAGTTAATTGAGAGATTACATTTAAACCTTATTCTAAGTCAAAACAAGGGCAATAGCTCTAGAATGACATGGATATCAGCCTTCTAGTAATGAGTTGCCCTTTAGATACTAAACAAATAGTCAACATTTCAAATAGGTCTACATGCTTCTCAAATATTAAACAGGATCCCAATAAAAATTATTGTTTGTACAGTCAAACTTGTATTAAGCGGCCACCCAAGGGACGGTTCAAAAGTGGTCGCTGAATAAAACGGCCGCTGAATACAACATGATTGATTTGGGTTGTTATCTTTTTCGTCCTTAATCTTCATATAGTCCATACAGTTGAACTTACCCTTTTTAGCTCGACTTTTTCGAAAAGTCGAGCTATTGTCGTCACCCTGTCGTCTGCGTCTGCGTCAGCGTCGGTTAAGTTTTTTGCTTAAAGTTTTTGTAAGAGTTGATTTCTCAATAATTATCAAAGGTATCCATTTGAAACTTGGAATGGTTGTTCAGTATCAAAAGGGCAACGCATTACAACAAGGCAGGTAACCCTGGGATTTTTCATTTCAGAGTTATTGCCCTTGTTTTATTTACTTAAAAATTATAAATTAGCATATCTCAATAACTATCAAAGGTATCTCTTTGGAATAGTTGTTCAGTATCAAAAGGACAACTCATTAAAACAAGGCAGGTAACCCTGGGATTTTTCATTTCAGAGTTATTGCCCTTGTTTTACTTACTTTAGAATTATAAATTAACATATCTGAATAACTATCAAAGGTATCCATTTGAAACTTGAAATAGATGTTCAGTATCAAAAGGGCAACTCATTACAACAATGCAGATAACCCTGAGATTTGTCATTTCAGAGTTATTGCCCTTGTTTTATTTACTTAAAACTTTTAAATTGAAATATCTTAATAACTGTCAAAGGTATTAACTTGAAACTTTAAATGTTTTATCAAAAGGGCAACTCATTCAAACAAGAAAGGTGACCGGGGATGTGCCATTCCAGAGTTATTGCCCTTGTTTTTATTTACATAATACTTGTAAATTGAAATTTCTCAATAATAAGGTATTAAATTGAAACTTTGATTACTTGTTCAGTTTCAGAGGGGCATCACCTTTCAACAAAGCAGATAACCATGGGATTTGTCATTGCAGAGTTATTGCCCTTGTTTGACTAAGAATTTGTATATGAAATTATTCAGTAACTGTAGAAAGTTATTAATTTCAAACTTCCAATATATTTGAATACTTGTTTAGTTACATAAGGGCAACTCATTATGTACAACAAGGCAGGTAAAGCAGGCAAAGATATTGTCCTTCTTTTGACTTATAGCTTACTTTAAATGGAATGTAGACTGACCAAGTATGTTTAAGCTGTTGTTGCTTACAAACTTCTATGATCAATAGGGCATTAAACACCCATACACATTCTTTAAGTTTGAAAAATGTAGCCGTCTCAAGTATATGAAAGTCGAGCGTCCAGCACCTGTTTGCGGTGCTCTCGTTACATTTTAATATCAATCGATTTTTTATCCATAATTGCATAAATACGCCGATATATGTATGAATTTATCAATAGCACCATAAAAACGCTGAAATACGCTTCGCTATTTCAATGTCAAATTAACAGATACCATGTGCGTTAATTCGCTGAGAAATTGACATGATTCTTGAGGAATATGATCTTTGTTACTATTTAAAGATTTTGGTTCCTATGTTAGCAGATATTCCCTGAAAAATTGAGAGACGTAGCATTTGGAAAGAGTACAAACTTGGGCTAACTTATATTTTTGTTCACTCGTTATTATTCGGTATAGCCCGGGCGTAAAAGGCGGGAATACGGTTTCTTTGTTTACAAGAGACCAACCAATACAAGAGGGCCTGAAGGCCCTGATATCGCTCACCTGTTGTACTGAAGCCTGATAGCTTTACCTTTCTGAAATGAAGCCTTTTCTAGCATATCAAAGTATATCAAGGGCAGATAACTATTGCCACAATAATTAGATTTCAACAATAATTGCACTCCTTCGAGAATGTATAGCTATTTACTTTGTGTGCAAGTATAATCAAAATCCATTAAAAACTGTAGTTGCAAGAGTGTAAACGCTGTAAAATATGGCATTTTCAGCAATTTAAAGGTAGATAACTCTTGATCTATTGGTCCGATTTGAACCATAATCACATTTTTTCGAACTCTTATAGTCATATACAATCTGGGCAAGTTTGAGAAAGTTTGGATACATACTGTGGCCTCTAGAGTGTAAACACTGTTAAATATACCATTTTCAGCAATTCAAAGGTAGATAACTCTTGACATATTGATCCGATTACAACCAGAATCAAACTCATCCAAAGTCTTATGGTAATATACAATCTGAGCAAGTTTGAGAAAGATTGGATAAAATGTGTGGCCTCTAGAGTGTAAACACCCTTAAATATGGCATTTTCAGCAATTCAAAGGTAGATAACTCTTGACCTATTAGTCTGATTTCAACCATAATCAAAGTCATATGAACTCTTATAGTCATATACAATCTGAGCATGTTTGCGATAGATTGGATAAAAATTGTGGCCTCTACCATGTAAACACGTTAAATATGGCATTTTTAGCAGTTCAAAGGTAGATAACTCTTGATCTATTTGTCTGATTTCAACCATAATCGAACTCATCCGAACTCTTATAATCATATACATTCTGGGCAAGTTTTAGAAAGATTGGATAAATAATGTGGCCTCTAGAGTGTAAACACTGTTAAATATGGCATTTTCAGCAGTTCAAAGGTAAATAACTCTTGACCTATTTGTCTGATTTCAATCATAATGGAACTCATTCGAACTCTTATGGCAATATACCATCTGAGCAAGTTTGAGAAAGATTGTATAAATATTGTGGCCTCTAGAGTGTAAACACTAAAATTGTTGACAACGCACGACGGACGCCGGACATTCAAGGATTGCAAAAGCTCACCCTGAGCTAGCTCAGGTGAGCTAAAAACACTGTAATTCTGACACACCCTCTAGAGAAAGTCACATGTTTTGTACACGTGACGTATGAGTGATTCTTCAAAATAAAAATGGCTGTCGAACCGGCGTTGAAAGGAAGTTGCCATAAAAACAGCATAGGGTTTACGGAATCAAATTAATAGATGTCAAACCTTTAGATTCCTATTAGAATATTCATAGCAGCAATCGATTTCGAAACAATTTTCTTAGTTCCGTGCTTGACGGAGTTGGTCGAAGTTTCCCGTTAAAATGAACTTTCGATTTTGCGAACGTTTTCACACCTTTCATGAAATTGAGAAACACTGATCTTAATTGCGAATAAGTGTGAAAAGATGTCAACTGTTTGGACATAATTGATCAATTATGACCTTTTCATCCCGAGGCGGTCGTTTAATGAAACGAAATTTGTTGTTTGGGATGAAAAAATACCGGTTGCTGGACGCGTTAGACAAAAGTCGTTGAATACACTCAATTTATATAGTACCAGAAATGGGTGTCAAAGCCACCTGATGCTCGCCTGCTTGAACTTCTTGTATGCAAAACAAATCAACTTTCAGTTGGAAAGATTATTAAAAGAATGATGAGTCTCAATCTATAAAACTTGTACAACCCATAAAACTTAGCACATGTATTAAACTTTAAAACAACCTGGTGATTTGAGGTCAAAACAACTAAGTCCAAAACATGTCAAAAATTGAAATAAATTAAAACTAAACTTCATAGCCTCAATGTTTGTTCCCAAATGAAGCTCCATAAAAAAATTCAGCACCCTAGCATATGTATTAAACTTTAAAACAACCCGTCCAAAAAACTTTAACCTGGAGATTTGTAGTAACAAAACCTAAGTCGAAAACATGTTAAAAATTGACAATTATTAAAATTGTTTTTAAATTCCAACTTCATAACATCAATGCTTGACACCGAATGAAGCTTCATACAAAATTTCAGCACCCTAGCACATGTATTAAACTTTAAAACAACCTGTCCAAAAAAACTTTAACCTGGTCTGTTGTAGCAAAAACAAAAAATCTAAGTCCAAAACATGTCAAATATTGACAAATATTAAAATTATTTTTAACTATAAACTTCACGACATCAATGTTTGACCCCCAATGAACCTCCATACAAAATTTCAGCCCCCTAGCACATGTATTAAACTTTAAAACAACCCGTCAAAAAAACTTTAACATGGTCTTTTGTAGTTGTTGTTGTTGTTGTTGGCGTACCTGTGCTTAACACTCACAGGACAGCTTGGTACAGACATTATTGTCTGTCAAGCTGGAGGATTACGTGCATAGCTGTTTTCAATTACCTCGCCATATAGGCAGCCATGCTCCGTCTTCAGAGGATTTTAAATACCCAATAAAGGGTATAGAGCTGCTATTGAATGAGATGAACCATATTTGCGCACTCCACTAAACCAGGCCAGTAACAGAGCTGAACATAGCTTCCCATGAGCAACTCCATTCTGACAAAGTAAAACTTTAAGGGTGCTTGATCTCGCATGATTTGAGATCGGTTCTCTCTGCTCAAAAGGATAACAACTTTTTTCTATTGGCCCCATTGGTTTCATTTCTTCCCTATTGTGTTAGTATGAAGCAACTGAACACTGTACAATGCCCAGTGAAACACACAACTAAGGTAAGAATTTCAGCCAAGGGCCGTGTCTTTTGTAGTAAAACACTTAAGTCCAAAACATGTCAAATACTGACAAAAATTAAAATTATTTTTAAATTATAACTTCCTAACATCAATGTTTGACCCCTAATAAACCTCCATACAAAATTTCAGCACCCTAGCACAAATATTAAGGTTTAAAACAACCCGTCAAAAAACTTTAACCTTGGCCACGCTCACGCTCACGCTCACTCACGCCGGGGGTATGACATTAGGCTACTGGCCAATAATGTGAACCCTCCCCCCATAGGGGGACTTTTGGTCACTATGTTTTTCTGAAAGTGCAGGGTCTGTAGGTTCAGATCCTATTTTCTGCACTTTGAGCGTTGGGGCTTTGGTCAGAAATCTGACTTTGAAGATTACCTCCCCTTGCATAAATCGAGAAATACGTAATTTCATGTGTAGTTGTTGCACTAATATAATTTTTTTTTATAAACTTACATATCTAACACAAAGTGATTCATTTATGTGACATTATCCAACTGAAAGTAAAAATGCAAAAAAAACTGGACATAACTCATCATTTAGTCAAGTTATCTCCCCTTTAAAGTACAACATGCAATTTTAATACAAAACAAATCAGTTTTTCCCTTTATAAATGTTGAATATATACATCATAGAAACACGTTCTAATCATGAAATATTCTTAACATGAAAGCCTTATATATTCACAAACTAAATATATAACCCTTGGCTTATAAAAGCACAGTCTTTGAGTGAAATTAAAAAAAAAAATTACCTCCCTTTTTTAATTTCTGTCATATTGTTACTATGTCGAACATTTTTGGGGGCAGAAAAGGACACTTCAATTAATAAATCTTAACTAGAAATTCTGGATTTATACATAATTGATAGAATAGGATAATGTTTGCAACTAAAAGTCTTCTTTTGTTTGAATTGTCTGCCCTTGATTTAGGGTAAAAAAGCAGTTTTATGATATATATGTACATGTATATTGTTAGTTGCATATTAACATAGGCCTTTTGTTGCCAATTACATGTTATTTTACAACATTACCAAGTGAAAAGCACTCAAGTTGATCGTTTCTTTTAAAATGTTTTCATGTGAGTAAGGTAATTGCCTCTATTTCGGGCAAAACAAGAAACACATTAGATTGAAAAGCGTGTTTTGGTAATGATTTAGATACTACATACTAGCAAACAAGATTTGCTTCCATGGGATTTTAACCTAAGTTGTGTAAAACAACCTTGCCTTGAAAAACTCATTTCAGTTATCGGAAAGTACTTGTTGCCTCAGCCCAATACAAACGTAACTCAATATATAAATTCGTATTGAGTTACGATTGTATTGCACTGAGGTGACGAGTCATTTCCCATGCCCTGTTCTTCATTTCCGCTTTCTCTCTTTTTCAAAAGATGAATACACATTATCCTACTTGGTCAATTTGAGCATTGTGTACAACAATAATCCTTCAAATGATCATCACTAAGTTTCCAAAAAAGGGATCTAAATGTACATGCTCATATCGATTCAATAGCAAACAGAACTTTTTAAGTTGGGTTATGATCGTTATCATCGTTAACATCGTCAAATATTTCGTCAATCAACGTGATTTCTAGTTCCACCATTTAATCTTGCAGGATCTCATAATTCTCTCTCTGCACATGTCTCCTCTTTCCCTCTCTATCTCCCCCCTCTCTCTCTGTCTCTCTCTCTATGTATCTCTCTCTCACTCTCTCTTCCTCTCATTCTCTTTATTGTCTCAGTCTACTTTACATATCAAACCTTCTTCCCCATAGGCATCAGTGAAAAATTAATGAAAGTAAATCTTAACATTGCTTTAGGACCTTTCAGCATGATTTCCACCCTGCTTTATTAAGTTACCTTTGCTTCACACCATCGTCTGCATGCATTCAGAATTCTTAAGACAGTGTAGAAGCATCCTTATGTCCTTATGCGAAGAGATAGATTCTATGAATCCAATTTCTGTACAGCATGATCTGGATAAAATTGTTTGCAATAGTCATCATTACTGGTGTTCAGTGTTGAAAGCGTTAATCAAAAGTCATCAACCAAACCAGGTGCTTTAACTTTTTTATCTTAATTTATTTACTTATTTATTTATTTATTATTGTGATCTGTATCAAAAACATAATGCGGGTACAGTAGTCAAAAACTCATGTTCAAGTAACGCAAGTAGATTTGTGTTTTCATTACAGCAGCAGTACCCAGATATGCATTTCATCATTAATCGGCTTGTAAAAGAAGTTAAGCACCGTTCTCACTGTCACGGTGTAGGTCCCTGTAAAAGATAGCCGGTGAACCGGGGTGAACTGGGACGTTTTTAATAAAAAAAATATATTGCGTTCTCATATTCCCGGTGTCTCCCCCCGATGGACCAGCGGCTATGAAGCTGGATCTCCCCTGACTATTCGGTTAGTTCCCAGTTTGGCCCGGTGTAATTACGGTGCAGTGCCGGCCTGTTCCCGGTTAATCCAGGTATAACATGGTATAACCCCGGTCACTGCTGGTGGTATCCCGTCCAACCCCGGTTGTTCAAAGGTGACGTGCCGACGTTACCCGGTGTTCGCCGGAAAGGACTTAAACCGGGGCGAACATGAATAAGCATCAGTTCTCTTTTGTCTCTCAGGGTAAATGAGATGAAATGCAAACGTAATACAATAAAGTAGAACACTATAATGTTGTAGACTGTTCAAACTTCATTTTAATTTGAGTGGCAAATAGTTTGCCTGGCGTCTGATCTGGCTCCATACTGTTTGAAGTGTACATAAAAATTTAAGCATGAAGCCATTTATTTAGAAAGAGTAACTTCGTTTTATGTATTATATTTACTCTATGCAATAGAGAAAATGATATTATTTCCTATTTAAACGCTGACGAAATGCAAACTCTAAAAATGAAATGCAGAAAATTGCATTTTTGTTAAAAAAAAAAAGAAATCCATTTCTATGCCTCTAACACCTTAGTTGTTCACGGACCTGCCACGGATGTGCTGGTAATGGCGTTGCTCCGGCATTTCCCTGCGTTGCACCGGTGTTCCCAGGAATAAGCCGGTTCTGGTGACTTCCGGTGACCCCCGGTTGTATTAACATTTTAAAGCATCCGGGGCTGTTAGCCGGTGGCAGCCAGATGAACACGGTCGATCCCAGATCGTCCTGGGCATCGCCAAGGTTGAACTCCTGGTGACTCCCGGCGACTGCCGGTTTGCTAAGCCGGAACTCTCCGATCACCAAATCTGGGACAGTGAGAACGGGGCTGAAATCATGCTCGGAGTGTTAATGGCGCTTATGTCTTGCTATGTAGGACTGCTGTGTTGGGTTACGTAATGTCACGTTCCTTTGTAATGTGATATGGCAGACCTGTGCTGTTCGTCCATTGCCATGCGAACATGACCGCACCTTCAAGTTGTTGAGTTTCTGGGATGATTGCGTATGTGGCTAATAAGGCCTATCCTGTCACCAAAGGTACGTCCACAGTAGATACACACGTTGTCGGATGGTGTTGTTCAGGTAATGGCTTCTCGAGCCTTCCGGTCCATACGTTTCTTCCTGGCATGCTCTAACCTACTTGTCTCTGCTTCAACCAAGCCTTTCCTCACAGCTGATCTCCATGCAGGGCGGTTCTGAGCCAGGTCTTCCCAAGTGTCTGTGTGAAGGTCCATCTTGCGAAGCGAAGCCTTCATGCAGTCTTTGAACCGTTATTTTCTGGCTGTCAACTTTCCTTTTACCAGTGCAGAGCTCTCCGTATAAGAGCTGCTTTGGGAGTCGCTCATCTGACATGCGACACACGTTACCTGTCCAGCGCATCTGTGACTGTTGAAGGAGCATATGTACAGTTGGGAGTTTTGCTCTTTTGAGAACTTCAGTGTCAGGAACCTTGTCTTGCCATCTAATACCAAGAAGCTTGCGAAGAGTGCTTCTGTAGAAGTGGTTGAGTTGTCTGGCATAACACGCATAAACTGTCCATGTTTCACTGGCATACAGCAAGGTGGTTAGAACCACTGCTCGGTACACTGACAGATTGGTCTCAAGGCGAATGCCTCCTTGCAGTTACAAATGGATTTGATCCAGATACATAGTTTGTCATTTAGCACACTATGTACTTGATCATTTTATTCTTAAGTGAACATCCATTATTTTCATTTAATTCATTAATATAATAATATTAAGTAAAAGTAGCCAACTTCACATCATTTTTAAATCGCCTTACACAATGAACAGTTGTGTAATGTACTAGAATTAAAGAAATATAATATTACAATATAACCCATATTGGCTCTTATCTTGCGGTGATATCGTTTGCTTCGAAATTGTGGTCTGCAAAAGTTGTGAAATTTTGGTTTGTACATTTTTAAGTACATAAACATAAAGATGAGTGTCAAACAGTCTGGATCCAGATCAGACGCCATGTTACGCGGCTCCCATCTAGTCGCAATCAGCAGGCAAAGCGTTAAGCAGTCACTAAAATAGATCGCTTAAGACATTGACTGCTTTATTTAGGACATAAGTAAAGCAGAAAGAAAAGAAGAATCCACATGCAACTTTATTATTCCCTTTCTTTTCATCTTTATTACGCTCACAATCCCTTTGGAAATGGTAACTAGAATAAATTCAACTGTATCTGAAAGTACGTTTTACGTTTAAAGTATAAAACATCACATTGCTCAAGTGTGAATTAAATCAGTATTTTTTTCAGTTTTAGTTTAAAGATAGGTAAATGCAATGCCAGAGGTGGACATTTTACTGTGCAACAGTATTTTAAACCGACTTCAATATTCATTTCTAAGTCGTTACACAGTCAATATTGCGTGATCTTAAACCGAAAGCTACTCAACAGTTATCAGGGGAGTTCACTCATGACAGAAATTGGGATAACTCTGTATATCGGTAGACCCAAATTAGAATCGTTAGACCCTAATAACTTGTGCACACCCCCATCATCATGATGTTCTATGGTAATCAGTTTCCGTGATCCATGACTGCCTAATTATCCTCATTTTATTTCTTACTGTTATTCACAGTAGTGTAAGTCTTTGTCGGTATTTTTGTTATTTCATAATTTAAGACGATATTTTCCGCGAAAATATATTTAATGTATGCTAGAAAACACCCTCACTATACCCAGTTGAATATTTTATCATAATTTAAAGAAAAACTAGGTTTTCAAATAAGCTTTAAATGTAATAAAACTATGAATTAGCTAATGTTTATGGTATTTGATATTTTCAAGGGGAGATAATTCAGTAAAAAAGTATGGAAAACACTCGTTTAGATCGATTCTTGTGATGAATAGTGTGTATCGATAAAAACAATGGTGATATTTGTGAAGACCAGCTATTTTGCAACTAAAAGAAGTCATCAATACATAATCTATCAGAATTTAATTTTCACAAAGGGGAGGTAATTTCAATTTGCTCTGATCGGGTAAAGCCCCAACGTACAAAGGGCAGAAAATCAGAATGTACTCAGAAGACCATGAGGTTTCAGAAAAATATGGTGGTCAAAAGTCCCCACATGGGGGGAGGGGGGTCTTCAGTAGCTCGAAGTCTATTAGCTCTGCTGTTCTACAAACAGGCGAGCTAAAAAATGATTCGGCGGGATTCAAACCAGCCGCTTACCACAAAGGTCGATTAATAGACGTGGTCGCATCAGCAAGTTTGACTGTAGTTAAAATGGTTTTTTTGACAAAAGGTCAAAAATATTAGCTTAAAAATAAATGCTTTAATCAAAATCCTGCCGAAATATCACCTGCTTTAAAATTGTTGTAAACAAGTTTTGGATACATAGTACAATGTAGTATATACATTTCAAAATTGAAGAACCTATAAATCTGTCAAAACAACAGCTTTGATCAAGATCAGATGCCATGTAATGCTGATTCTGATCTGGATCAAAACTGTATGTCACTATCAACTGGAGAAGGATTCAGACAACCTTACAACTGATGACAATATGAAAGCTAAATTCTCCTACATGTATTCTTTCCTCTTCCAAGTCTTCTTGTATGTTTTTTGCAGCGCTTCATCATCGTCCTCTGGTTCTTCAAGGATGTCACAGCGACTGAAACAACACAATAAACAAGACAAATCGAAGCTCCATATAAGAGCGAGAAAACTAAATACAAACAGCATTTTCATTCTCAAGTCAGAACCAAATCCTATGGTGTAACTACTCATTATAATTTCCTTCAGGGATATCACAGCGACTGAAATAACACACAAACACGGATATATCAAAGCTGCTTACATTTACCAAACAATACATGAACACAGCAATATCAAAGCTGCTTACATTTACCAAACAACACATGACCATGGCAATATCAAAACTTCTAACATTTACCAAACAACACAAACAACATGCCAATATCAAAGCTGCTTACATTTACCAAACAACACATGAACATGGCAATATCAAAACTTCTAACATTTACCAAACAACACATGAACATGGCAATATCAAAGCTGCTAACATTTACCAAACAACACATGAACATGGCAATATCAAAACTTCTAACATTTACCAAACAACACATGAACATGGCAATATCAAAGCTGCTAACATTTACCAAACAACACATGAACATGGCAATATCAAAACTTCTAACATTTACCAAACAACACAGGAATGCGGCAATATCAAAGCTGCTTACATTTACCAAACAACACATGAACATGGCAATATCAAAACTTCTAACATTTACCAAACAACACATGAACATGGCAATATCAAAGCTGATTACATTTACCAAACAACACAGGAATGCGGCAATATCAAAGCTGCTAACATTTACCAAACAACACATGAACATGGCAATATCAAAGCTGCTTACATTTATCAAACAACACATGAACATGGCAATATAAAAGCTGCTAACATTTACCAAACACACATGAACATGGCAATATCAAAGCTGCTTACATTTACCAAACAACACATGAACATGGCAATATCAAAGCTGCTTACATTTATCAAACAACACATGAACATGGCAATATCAAAGCTGCTTACATTTACCAAACAACACATGAACATGGCAATATCAAAGCTGCTTACATTTACCAAACAACACATGAACATGGCAATATCAAAGCTGCCAACATTTACCAAACAACACAAAAAACATGGCAATATCAAAGCTGCTTACATTTACCAAACAACACAGGAATGCGGCAATATCAAAACTTCTAACATTTACCAAACAACACATGAACATGGCAATATCAAAGCTGCTAACATTTACCAAACAACACATGAACATGGCAATATCAAAACTTCTAACATTTACCAAACAACACAGGAATGCGGCAATATCAAAGCTGCTTACATTTACCAAACAACACATGAACATGGCAATATCAAAACTTCTAACATTTACCAAACAACACATGAACATGGCAATATCAAAGCTGATTACATTTACCAAACAACACAGGAATGCGGCAATATCAAAGCTGCTAACATTTACCAAACAACACATGAACATGGCAATATCAAAGCTGCTTACATTTATCAAACAACACATGAACATGGCAATATAAAAGCTGCTAACATTTACCAAACAACACATGAACATGGCAATATCAAAGCTGCTTACATTTACCAAACAACACATGAACATGGCAATATCAAAGCTGCTTACATTTACCAAACAACACATGAACATGGCAATATCAAAGCTGCCAACATTTACCAAACAACACAAAAAACATGGCAATATCAAAGCTGCTTACATTTACCAAACAACACAGGAACGCGGCAATATCAAAACTGCTAACATTTACCGAACAACACATGAACATGGCAATATCAAAGCTGCTTACATTTACCAAACGACACAGGAACGCAGCAATATCAAAACTGCTAACATTTACCAAACAACACATGAGCGAGGCAATATCAAAGCTGCTTACATTTACCAAACAACACATGAACATTGCAATATCAAAGCTGCTTACATTTACCAAACAAGAGCCCCATGGGGCATATTTCGCTCACCTGAGAATAACTGACAAAATGGAGATAATTATTTATGTCCAGGAAGGGGTAATTTTTTACCCAAGGGGCATAATTTGAACAATCTTTTTAGAGGACCTGTAGATGATGCTATGTGCCAAATATCTAAGATCAGGGTAGTAGGGTTTTAGACAAGAAGAATTTTGTAAGTTTCCATTGAAAAAAATCTATTCTTAGCTCCTGTGACCTACATAATTATGCAACAGACTGAAACCATTTGAACAAAATAGGTATAGGGCATCTAGAAGTGTCACCATGCTGATTATCAAAGCTCTGGCCATATTAGTTTCAGAGTAGAAGACGTTTGAAAATTTCACTATATAACTCTATGTAAAATTGTGACCCCTGGGGCGTGGCCAATTTTGACCCCAGGGGCATAATTTGAACAAACTTGATAGAGGACCTGTAGGAGATGCTATGTGCCAAATATCTAAGCTCTGGCCCTTGTAGTTTCAGACAAGAAGATTTTTTAAGTTTTTATTGAAAAAATCTATTTTTAGCTCCTGTGACCTAGATATGCAACGGACCAGAACCATTTGAACAATATTGGTATAGGGCATGTAGAAGTGTCCTCATGTCGAATATCAAAGCTCTGACCATATTAGTTTCAGAGAAGAAGATGTTTGAAAATTTCACTATATAACTCTATGTAAAAATGTGACCCCTGGGGCGTGGCCAATTTTGACCCCAGGGGCATAATTTGAACAAACTTGATAAAGGACCTGTAGGTGATGCTATGTGCAAAATATCTAAGCTCTGGCCCTTGCAGTTTTTGACAAGAAGATTTTTTAAGATTTCATTATTTTTTCACTTTGGTTACCATGGCAACCAGAGTTCTGCATTGTTTTTAATTCTTTAAACAAATTTGGAAGAGCTTGACCCAAAAAACATTTCTGTAAAGTTTGCTTGAATTCTGTTCAGTGGTAAAGGAGGAGATGTCATTTGAAGCAATTGTTAACGACGACAGACGACGCACGACGCCGGACACAGGGCCATCCTAATAGCTCACCTTGAGCCTTTGGCTCAGGTGAGCTAACAACACAGGAACACAGCAATATCAAAGATAACATTTACCAAACAACACATGAACATGGCAATATCAAAGCTGCTTACATTTACCAAACAACACATGAACATGGCAATATCAAAACTGCTAACATTTACCAAACAACACATGAGCGAGGCAATATCAAAGCTGCTTACATTTACCAAATAACACAGGAACACAACAATATCAACGCTTACATTTAACAAACAACAAATGAACAAGGCAATATCAAATCCTCTTATATTTACCAAACAACACAGGTTCACAGAAGTATCAAAGCCGTTAACATTTTCCAAACAACACATGAACACGGCAATATCAAAGCTGCTAACATTTACCAAACAACACATGAACATGGCAATATCAAAACTGCTAACATTTACCAAACAACACATGAGCGAGGCAATATCAAAGCTGCTTACATTTACCAAATAACACAGGAACACAACAATATCAACGCTTACATTTAACAAACAACAAATGAACAAGGCAATATCAAATCCTCTTATATTTACCAAACAACACAGGTTCACGGCAATATCAAAGCCGTTAACATTTTCCAAACAACACATGAACACGGCAATATCAAAGCTGCTAACATTTACCAAACAACACAGGAACACAGCAATATCAAAGCTGCTAACATTTACCAAACAACACATGAACACGGCAATATCAAAGCTGCTAACATTTACCAAACAACACAGGAACACAGCAATATCAAAGCTGCTTACATTTACCAAACAACACAGGAACACAGCAATATCAAAGCTACTTACATTAACCACATAACACAGGAATATGGCAATATCAAAGCCGCTAACATTTACCAAAAAACACAGGAATATG
This sequence comes from Gari tellinella, assembly GCA_922989275.2. Lineage (NCBI taxonomy): Eukaryota > Metazoa > Mollusca > Bivalvia > Cardiida > Psammobiidae > Gari > Gari tellinella. Next base: position 59,743,750 of record OV277860.1, on the reverse strand, counting down.
GCAATATCAAAGCTGCTAACATTTACCAAACAACACAGGAACACAGCAATATCAAAGCTGCTTACATTTACCAAACAACACAGGAATATGGCAATATCAAAGCTACTTACATTTACCACATAACACAGGAATATGGAAATATCAAAGCCGCTAACATTTACGAAACAAAACAGGAATATGGCAATTTCAAAGCTGCTTACATTTACCACATAACACATGAATATGGCAATATCAAATCGCTAACATTTATCAAACAACATAGGAATATGGCAAATAATGTATACCAAGTTTGAAGATGGTATCATGACCGTTTTCAAGAAAATGGCAAATGTCCCAGAAAAACGCAATGGGCGGACCGACGGAAGGACGGACAGACACCATGATTCCTATATAGCCCCCACGGTATAATAATAAGATGGCTCTGCCACATGCTTCATGCTTTTACAGTTACTTTCATCCCTATTGAGAACAATTGAAGGGGGTGGGGGAGAATCATACAAAGGACGTTATGTGTTTTAACCCATTACCCCATAGCCTTTTTCTAATATTGAAGATCAGTGGCCACTTTAAATTTTTATAGAAAACTGCAAATGTCTGTCATTGATAATTTTAATAATTATAATGTAAGACTCACTTGAAAGCTGCATCAGGGTTCATCCTGCAGAACCATTTTTCTGGCAGGTTCTCCTGGTAGCCAGTGGGCAGTCGACGCCAGCTCAAGCAGTTATCACACTGAGCCCAGACCCAATCTGGTAACTGGGACCTGAAATTATACAAACAGTAAATATTCATATCTGGACAGTCGACGCACTGCAAACAAAAGGAACAAGAGGGCCATGGCCCTTAATTCGCTCAACTGAGGTCATTGTGCCTTAGCTGACTAGGCAAGACAACATTTTAATATAGCTGTAAATGGAATTATCTTCCATATAAGAAACATGACAAAGGGGAATAACTAAAAAAATATTGTTGGCAGGGCTATGTCTCTTATCAATGACACTTCCTCTTATCAAGCTTTTTCAATATATGAAATCTAATGCACATTTTGCTTTACTTTTAACCTGCTTTAAGCTATCATCTACTAAGATATAGGTAGTATTTCTTATATCTTACATTTTTATGACTGTATAAAGTGAAATTATTTTCTCCAGTGACGGAATAAATTAAAGGTGTAAAAAGGCATGTGTATGGGGTAATGGGTTAATAAACATCAGAAGATTTGGAGTTATCTCCAGGACAAGAAAATATGACAAAGGGAAATAACTCAAAAAAATGACATTGACCTTTGTTGCACATGAACCAAGTTGTACATAGCTAAAGAGCTTTTTGAGTTTAGTACATATTACAAATATATAGTCTCTATCACGTACTGTTCGTAAGTTATGGACATTGTTAAATTACCCTATTTTATAATCTAAATTACCTCTAGATGACCTTGACCTTTGTTCAGACATTTGTACAAATTGTACTGAGCTCAAGAGTTTCTTGAGGTGAGTACATATACTAAATATAAAGTTTCTATCTTATGTAGTTCCAAAGTTATGGCCAAGATTAAAGTTGTGAACTACAGACAGACAGACGGACAAAAATCAAACAAACAGACACACAAAACAATATGCCCCCAACTTAGTTGTGCCGGGGCCAAACAATGTAGCAGACAACATCATCTGCTGCTGTGACCTGAGTTCAGAGCCATAGGTCAGTAATAGCTGCTAGTTCTCTGTGGCAAATTTCCCCATTGCTGAATTGTTGTCTGCTTCAAATCATTGTATGTGAAATATGTAAAACAAGAGCCCCATGGGGCATATTTCGCTCACCTGAGAAAATAGCTGAAAAAATGGCGATAATAATTTAGGTCCAGGACTGACCTAGATATGCAACAGACCAGAACAATTTGAACAAATTATGTAAAGTATATTTAAAAGTGTCACCATACCGAATATAAAAGCTCTGGCAATATTAGTGTCAGAGAAGAAGATGTTTGAAATTTTCTCTATATAACTCTATGTAAAACTGTGACCCCAGGGGCGTGGGCCAATTTTGACCCCAGGTGCATAATTTGAACAAACTTGATAGAGGACCTGTAGGCGAAGGTATGTGCCAAATATCTAAGCTCTGGCCCTTGTAGTTTCAGAAAAGAAGATTTTTTAAGTTTTCATTGAAAAAATCTATTTTTAGCTCCTGTGACCTAGATATGCAACGGACCAGAACCATTTGAACAATTTTGGTATAGGACATCTAGAAGTGTCACCATACCAAATATCAAAGCTCTGTTCATATTAGTTTCAGAGAAGAAGACGTTTGAAAATTTCACTATATAACTCTATGTAAAACTGTGACCCCCGGGGCGGGGCCAATTTCGACCCCAGGGGCATAATTTGAACAAATTAGATAGAGGACCTGTAGGCGATGGTATGTGCCAACTATCTAAGCTCTGGCCCTTGTAGTTTCAGACAAGAAGATTTTTTAAGTTTTCAATGAAAAAAATCTATTTTTAGCTCCTGTGACCTAGTTATGCAAACGACCAGAACCATTTGAACAATTTTTGTATAGGACATCTAGAAGTGTCACCATGCCAAATATCAATGCTCTGGCCACGTTAGTTTCAGAGAAGAAGACGTTTGAAAATTTCACTATATAACTATGTAAATCTGTGACCCCCGGGACCGGGCCAATTTTAACCCCAGGGGCATAATTTGAACAAACTTGATAGAGGACCTGTAGATGATGCTATGTGCCAAATATGTTAGCTCTGGCCCTTCCAGTTTTTGACAAGAAGATTTTTTAAGATTTCCTTATTTTTTCACTTTGGTTGCCATGGCAACCAGAGTTCTGCATTGTTTTTAATTCTTTGAACAAATTTAAAAGAGCTTGACCCAAGGAACATTTCTGTAAAGTTTGGTTGAATTCTGTCAAGCGGTATAGGAGGAGATGTCATTTGAAGCAATTGTTAACGACGACGCACATACGCACGACGCACATGGCACGACGACGGACACAGGGCCATCCCAATAGCTCACCTTGAGCCTTTGGCTCAGGTGAGCTAAAAAACGTAATTTATACTTTCTAAATTTAAGAAACTATGTAAATGAGTGGCAAATAGTTTGGATCCAGATTAGATGCTACATTATGTGACCTCTGATCTGGATCAAACTGTTTGCAAAAATTTATCATTTTGCACTTAGTATAAGGGTAGCCTGAGGAAGTACTATTGTGCATGTATAAAATGGATCATTAGATCTCTATCAAGTGGCACTGGAAATCGCTAGCGTGGGGTCAATTTTGATCCTAGGGCTTTGAATTTTAAAATTTTAAAAGTGATCTAATAGTAGATACTATACACCAAATATCTAAGCTGTGGAAATAGTGATTTTAACTTTTTCGCTTTTTTGCTTTGGCAAGCAGAGTTTGTCATTTTTCCACTTCATTTGAAAAGTTTAAGTAGGGAACCATCCAAGGAACATCCACACTGAATTGGATAAACTTCCATTCAGTAGTTTCAGAGGAGATGTCATTTGAAATAAATTTGAACAGATGGACAGAAGGACATTCTAACATTTCAGGTTTATTTGACTTTTCCATTGTTAAAAAGGTGTGAAAAGCGACATAAAGAAGTCACATAAACCCAAAAATAGCCACATAAACCCAATATTGACTAACCGAATGCACAGCTCTATTATTCCCGTCGGAGACGGGTCTGTTTTCTCTTTAGACCGCAACTCTATGAAACAATTTAACCAATCAGGAATGATCAGAAATCCTGGTCAATGACCACGTGCTTGAAATGCAGTACTCTTATCAGCCAATGTGCCAAAATGGCCTAGACTGGCATTCTGTTATTTTTTCACATCTATCTTGCGAGTTTAAACCTGGCAACACAATGAGATGCAGTCTAAATTATTGCTGTTACTATGTCATCATTTCTTAATTTAGCGTGGATAAGCTCTAAATTTAGCATGTGGGTAAAAGTCTGTTTACGAAAGATGTAAAGTCTGAGACAGGTTAAGTGAATACTGTATCCCACGAAAAAAAAACTTTAACCTGCGACGGAATATCTTTTTTAAAGATATTTCTTGTTTTCTTTTGTTCTATGTTATGTCACGTAGTCCCATATACCCGAAATGTAAGCAGGGACAGATGGGCGATCACAACAGCTCACCTTGAGCCTTCTGCTCAGGTAGGCTAATAAAACAGGTTGAAATTAAACAAAATACACATTCAAGTGCCTTTGCTTTACTTTCAGCCTGCTTTATGCTACCATCTGCTAGAATATAAAAATATTTCTTTATGATATATGTTCATGCCTATATCAATTAGAACTACTTTTTGCAGTGAAAGAATAAATTAAATGTGTATGTGCAGGTGGCTACTGTAAGTAAATATTTCATACTGAAATCCTCTAGACTTCTCATATATATTGCCTGTGTTGACAAGTATTACAGTTTGCAGAATGTTCAGTGAGTCAACCTTAAGGATTCCTTCAATAACTGCCTGTGTGGCTAAGCGTACGCCTATGTGGCTATATACACGCAATTGTGGCTTTTTGTATGTGCTTGTAAGACTAAAATCCAGTGTATATATAATTGACTTGATACCTGGTAATTCGGCATTTGTGTTGTTTTCTGTGCAATCTTTGCCTGTGTGGCTACTTACTTGACTTTTGCCTGTATGAAAACACATAAATTATACATGTGGGGTGCTTTTTGTTACTGTGCCTTGCTCAACATGTAAAAAGTGGACTATTTGAGCAATCATAGTGGCTCTGAAGAGTTTTGACAGTTTTAAAAATAATTAATTGCATGTATCCATTGTGTGTTGATATGTTTTGTGTTTCTTAAATGATATAAAGAGTTAAACTGTCAGCGGCAGCGTTATCTACCAAATGAAACTGGGAGCACAGTTCTTTATTTATGCCAAACTTTTTTCCAGACAACAGGGCAATAACATAGGGTTTATTGAAGAACTGAGGAAACTAGTATGTGAAATACGCATCTCATCTGGAGCTCTGCCTCAAGTGTAATATTTTCCAAACAATGTAGACGCAGATCTTGTTTTGTAGATTGTCATACTTTTAAATATAATGAAGACAATAATCAAATGAGTCAATGAAAGCATAATTATCAATATTCAAATTCCATATTGTAAGGATTCACTTCAATTCAATTTAACATACAGTCGAACTTCGATACCTTGAACTCGGTTAAATCGAACATACCCGTACTTCAAAGTTAAATCGTGGCTGAGCCACGTTTTAACTTTGAAATATTGGTATGTTTGACCTAACTGAGCATGAAACAATACAGTTCATGTGTCAAACTATCGGATAGTTTGAGTTAAGCGAGTTCAAGATATCGAAGTTCGACTGTATTTATAAACTATAGTCGAAATTCTCTACTTCTAACTCTTGTTTGTTTGAATATTCCTATATTTCAAAGCTAAAACGTTGCTGAGCCACATTTTAATTTTATAATAGAGGTATGTTTGACCTTCCAGTAATGCTGCATTTACACTCGACAGCCACGATAGCTACGATAGCCACGATTTAGAAAAAGCGCAGAGCTTCACGATTTCTTTTCTGTTTCTAGGCTATATCACGCTTTCTTATGCTCTCTGCTCCGGTTTGTTACGAACCCAACAAGATTCTTATGAAGACCTGCCACGATTTCACCCCATTCTCTCAAGCTCTCTTACAGTAACCACGATACACTCATGTTTTATCACGATCTGTTAAGATCTATCACGATAAAACATTTTGTTAAGCTCTCCTGGGATTTATGGCAACGATTTCACCAAGAGTGCTGCAATTTGAGTACGACTGGGGTATGAAAAGGAGGCATGGACCATCCACTCATTCATTGGATGCTGGTGTCAAACTCTGATGACATTGGGATGACGCATCTCAAAACCCTTGGTGGGAAGTTTCACCTTATCAGGAACACAAACAACAACCTCTCATTCTCTAATGAGACTCTAAAGAGGAACGAGCTACCGGTATGAATTCAAAATGGAAGAAGATGCTGAACTGGCAGTTGTTATCTATATCCCTTTACCACCATTATTCGAACACTACCAAAAATCGAACATCTAAATCATTTCACGTGATATCTATGGTTACAAACAGTTTTGCATAAGCGCGCGTGACATTTTGACAGCAACACCGGTAGAAACGTCATGAACACAAGATCGGCAAAAAAAAATCAGTAAACAGGTAAAATAGCATTTGTTGAACTTCTCTGACTATAAATATTGCATTTACACCTAATCCCAAATTTCCCAATGCATGGATATGCCATAGACCACATTTTTTGTGAACAAAAATGACCAGTTGTGTGTCGGCTGCATAACTTTAACATTTACCTCATTCCTAGTGGTCCGGACAAATTATATTTAGGGTTCAGACCACTAAATCTGATCAAATCTCAAACTAGGGGTCCTTATAACCTTTTTTTCACTTTTCATATTCTAAACTGTGTTTCATATAAGAAGTAGCTAGAAATAAATAGATAAAATAATATTTTGACAGGTTCGAGTTTACTAAATATTTAGAAAAATCTATTTAACAACTTTAAGAAATTTCTTCTTGATGATTGTGTGCACTTTAATGTGTGCAGCTCTGCTAGGGTACTTACAAGGAGAGACCCATTCTACTGCCCTACCTGTAGCCATTAACAATTGATAGTTTATGTCTAAACTACTGTAAATTATATGAAAAAGTTTACTTTTACTTTTTATGCGGTTTCAGACTCTTGTTTTATGTTTTTTCTGACATTATATGAACAAACACTTACCCTGGATTATATATAGTAAATATTTCGTGGTGCCAAACCTACTGTTCGAATTTAGGTTGGGTTCCCACTGAGAATGAAGTAAGTGGGCCACCATGCTTTGTTTACATTATTAGGGAACCGATTTGAGTTGCAACACCTTACCCATCGTATTTTAAGTTGAAAACGCCCAGTATATCCAGTATTCATGTAAAAAATAACTTTTATTCACACAACAATTTGAAATTGACTAGAATATGCTTAGGTGTTCGAATAATAATGGTACCTGGATACATGTACACATAAAGTAGCTCCAAGGAAGGAGAGTCAGCAGCAGAAATAAGGTCCAGAACAGGACAAGTTAGAAGAGAGCGGAGGTAGAAGGCCGAAGAGAAGATATATATCTAGGACCTGACTAGGTAGGCACTGATTACGTATAAACAAAAGGCACGAATTGGAAAAATATTAACTTAACTTAAAGTTTTATCCGACAATTTGTAATCAGCGAAACAAGATCAGGAAATGTATTTAACAATACAGTGCTCCCTCTCTAAAACGACAGCCAATTGGAGTGTGTGTGTTGTTCGGAGGGAGTCGTTGTAGGGAGGGAACATTAGGATTTTGCTACATTTGCAAACAGCTTGGATCCCGATCAAACACCATGTTACGTGGCGTCTGATCAGGATTCAAGCTGTGTGTCACTCGTCATTATATTTATTTTATCAAAATGTCCACTTATATGTAATTTTGTGAGAAAAAAGCAGACGACAATTTTAATCAGACAAAATTGCAGCAGTGAAAGCGATTGAAATACGGTAATTGTCTTGTTTATAGGAAACTTCTGTAAGTGCCGTTGTAAAGAGGGAGTCGCTATTGGGAGGGTCGTTGTAGGGAGGGAGCACTATATTAACTTAATAATACTTAAAGAATTGCCTTTCAATGTTAAAAAAATATCCCCTACGTTTTGGTTTGACAATTTGATGCGTTCTGTTAAGTTCTGTTAAGCTCTGTGGAGCTTTACTACACCCTACTAAGATTCCCACGTTCTCTCAAGATTTAAAACCAATCAAAAATTTGGCCACGATCCTTGCGCTCTCCGTGATTCCTCCAAGCTCCCTCACGATCACCAAGATACGACCCCTACACTCACCACGATTCTGTCAATCGTGGACATGGCAGCAATCGTGGCTGAGTGTAAACGCAGCATTAGCCTGATTGACTTATCGAAATTCAACTTATGAAATACTGGTGAGGGGATCAAACTCATGACACCTGGTACCACAAAAGGGTGTGCTACCACTGGACCAGGTCCGCAAGTAAGAAATCTTATAATAATGGTCAAACATAGAATTATAGAACTGCTATTCTCTAATATGTTTACCTTTATAGGCATATACATGTATCTCATAAAATCCCATAAATGTAGAAATACATAATGTATAAGAAAATAATAATTTTATGAAATTATAAATACAATGTATTAAAGAAAATCATGTCCAGATACATATCACAATTTTATTCTATGCCTTCCACCATAAAATCTTTGATTTTACCTCTTTAACCCATTACCTCTTAGCCTATTTCTAGCTTTGAAAACAGGTGACCACTTAAAGCAGGTTGAAAGTAAAGCAGAATGTGCCTTAAGGCACATTCTGCTTTACTTTCAGCCTGCTTTAAGCTACCATCTGCTAGGATATAGAAAATATTTATTCTGGTACATATTCTTGGCTGTATAAATTGGAACTATTTTCTTAAGTGGAGGAATAAATAGAGGTGTATAAAGGCGTTTTTAAGGGGTAATACCCATACGAGATGTTCAAGTTATAAATATTCTGAGCAATGTTGAGAAAGATTGGGTACAAATTATGGCAACACTAGTGTAACTACTTATTCTGTTGACAAACCAATGATGCACCGTGGATGCCTGGCCTTCTTGGATTACAAAATCTCACTCTTAGCTTTGCTCAGGTTAGCTAACAAGGGCCACAATGGCCCTGTATGGCTCACCTGGTACACCATGTATCACTTGACCTATAGTGACCTAGATTGGATCCGACATGAACCACATTCAACTGTGGCCTAGATTTCGACGAGGAAAAACATTTTGGCAAATTTCATCAAGATCAAATGAGAAATGTTACTTCTAGAGTGTTAACAATGCATTTCATGTTGTGACCTAGTTTTTGACCCGACATGACCCATATTAAAAGATGACCTAGATAATCAATGAGGCAAGCGTTTGACCAAGCTTAATCAAGATCAAAAGAGATGTTGAGCCTCTAGAGTGTTAACAAGGTTTTTCTTTGATTTGACCATGTGACCTAGTTTTTGACCGAACATTACCCACATTCGAACTTGACCAAGATTTTATGAAGATAAACATTGTCATGAGTTTCATGAAGATCAAATGAAATTTGTAGCCACTAGAGTGTTGAAGAGCCACTTGCGGACGGACGGACAGACGATGGACATCCAAAGATCATAAGAGCTCACCTTTGCACTTTGTGCCAGGTGAGCTAAAAAGGCATACATTTGTATTTATAGTAATATAATCATAGGTACTCACATGTTAAGTGCAGGATTCGCCTCTGGGTCTTCACTCTGTGTCTTTTCAAAGTAATAGTCATTTAACTTTATGGCAGTACTCTGCATGAATGCACTGCAAACAGAATTTAACTAGTGTTATACCATTTAACTTTGATCGCATAAATCAAGACACTCAGAAGAAAAGTTAGAAATGTCTATTTGATAGTGTAAATACAAGTTTAAATTTAATCTACTTTAGATTGACTATAACCTTATACAAATAACCCCTAATGGCTGGAATGGTGGCATTTGTGGTCATTTCTGTCATTTATGTGGGTGGAAACCTGAGTGCCCCGACAAAACTGTCAACATTCAATGATAGAAGCCACTGCAGAGCTCCAGATAAGGGGAGTTTTTCAAAAACTAAAATCTTCATTTCTGAATTAAACCCTATGGTGTCACTACTCATTAGAATCGTCTCGAAGAGACAATTCTAATGAGTAGTAACACCATAGGATTTGGTGCTAAAATGAGTGAGAAAATGTTTAATTTGTTAAAATAACTCCCTCTTATCTGGAGCCATGGATGGGTTAAGAACAACTTTAATTCAGATCAAGTTAGGACACCACATGAAATAAGTATTCAATGAAAAAATGTACCTACATGTTTCATCAATGATATATATGCTACCTGTATCTATCTGTCCTGTTAAAGTCCTGTTTGTTGTGTATGGGCTCCAGGAAGTTAGCTTCCACCACGCCAACCACACCAACCCCATGATCATTAGCCTGAAACAAAACAGAGAATGAAGCTCAAAATAGTATTCATTGTGTATGGGCAACAGGAAGTTAGGCTCCACCACGCCAACCCCATGACATTACCTGAAACATAACAGAGAAAGAAGCTCAAAAATAGTATTCATTGTGTATGGGTAACAGGAAGTTAGCCTCCACCACACCAACCCCATGACCATTAGCCTGAAACAAAACAGAGAAAGAAGTTCAAATAGTATTCATTGTGTATGGGCAACAGGAAGTTAGCCTCCACCACACCAACCCCATGACCATTAGCCTGAAACATAACAGGGAAAGAAGCTCAAAAATAGTATTCATTGTGTATGGACTCCAGGAAGTTAGCCTCCACCACGCCAACCCCATGACCATAAGCCTAACACATAACAGAGAAAGAAGTTCAAAAATAGTATTCATTGTGTATGGGCAACAGGAAGTTAGCCTCCACTACACCAACCCCATGACCATTAGCCTGAAACAAAACAGAGAAAGAAGTTCAAAAATAGTATTCATTGTGTATCGGCAACAGGAAGTTAGCCTCCACAACACCAACCCCATGACCATTAGCCTGAAACATAAAAGGGAAAGAAGCTCAAAATAGTATTCATTGTGTATCGGCAACAGGAAGTTAGCCTCCACCACGCCAACCCCATGACCATTAGCCTGAAACAAAACAGAGAAAGAAGTTCAAATAGTATTCATTGTGTATGGGCTCCAGGAAGTTAGCTTCCACCATACCAACCCCATGACCATTAGCCTGAAACAAAACAGAGAATGAAGCTCAATAATAGTATTCATTGTGTATGGGCAACAGGATGTTAGCCTCCACCACACCAACCCCATGACCATTAGCCTGAAACAAAACAGAGAATGAAGCTCAAAAATAGTATTCATTGTGTATTGGCAACAGGAGAGTTAGCCTCCACCACACCAACCCCGAGACCATTAGCCTGAAACAAAACAGAGAATGAAGCTCAAAATAGTATTCATTGTGTATGGGCAACAGGAAGTTAGCCTCCACAACACCAACCCCATGACCATAAGCCTGAAACATAACAGAGAAAGAAGTTCAAAAAAAGTATTCATTGTGTATGGGCTCCAGAAAGTTAGCCTCCACCACACCAACCCCATGACCATTAGCCTGAAACAAAACAGAGAAAGAAGCTCAAAATAGTATTCATTGTGTATCGGCAACAGGAAGTTAGCCTCCACCACACCAACCCCATGACCATTAGCCTGAAACATAACAGAGAAAGAAGTTCCAAATAGTTTTCATTGTGTATCGGCAACAGGAAGTTAGCCTCCACCACGCCAACCCCGAGACCATTAGCCTGAAACATAACAGAGAAAGAAGTTCAAAAATAGTATTCATTGTGTATGGGCAACAGGAAGTTAGCCTCCACCACGCCAACCCCGAGACCATTAGCCTGAAACATAACAGAGAAAGAAGTTCAAAATAGTATTCATTGTGTATGGGCTCCAGGAAGTTAGCCTCCACCACACCAACCCCGAGACCATTAGCCTGAAACATAACAGAGAAAGAAGCTCAAAATAGTACAGTAAAACTCTGATATAGTGAATTTCAGGGGACCACCAGATTTACTTCACTATAAGCATACTTCACTATATTGATATAGTGAAATAATTCGCTATAAATTTTCAACTCAAATATGGATTCATATACTCCTATATGTACAGTGCATAGATCTGCATGTACATGTATGTGTAGCTGAATCTGTATTTAAGTGAAATACATGTTATTCAACAGGAAATAATAACTATTAATTCATGTAAAGTAACTTTATATATTTAGGCTAATTCAGTTTATATTTTTATATATAAACGCAGTGAATAATTAAAGCATGCATAGTTGTAATAGTTTGAGCTACGATTTACATAGCACAGGCAAAGAGTTGTTTCAACACTTCATGTACACTGTATCTAGTCTAGAATCAGTCTCTATTTAGACGTGAAAAAGTATGTCATATTCTTTTGGGCCATTTTGCTTTCTTTGCATTTTCCTAGAAATACTTTCATTGTTTGAAGGAATTCGAAAAAAGCTTGGGTGTGTTTGTTTCACCTTCCAATGCCCGCTCTAATAACGCTATTGCTGCAGTGGAGTCACTGTACATGAACTAAGTGTTTGTGGCAACATTTCAAAGTCCGATGCTATATCCTTTTTAGCTTTTTCCCTTCCTCAACACATTTTATTATCTGATATTTTGTCTCTAAAGTGATTGCTTTTCGTTTGTTTTTTAACTTTCCATTGCGTATACGTACAGCCGAATAACACAGAGCACTAAACTTAAAATTTTCGGGGAAATAACAAAAGTAACAAAACTCAGATTTTATTTGTGCGTTTCTCTTTATTTAACAAACCACGAAGTAATTACTTCATGAACAAACTGAGCGATGTTAAGTTATCGTGTACTGAGAGAGTACAATGCCGGAGCTTAACGGTCAGCTAATTTTACCTACCCTTATTATCGATCGATTGGACACATAGTCACATACTACACAGCGGTTGTTTGAGAGGTGCGAAAATTAACACATGCTGCACTAATTATGCCTCCAGGTTCGTCTTCACTATAACGCAGGCATTTTATGCAATTTTAATCATTTCGGGACCTGAGATTTGATTCACTATAAACGAAACTGCACTATAACCAAATTCACTATAAACATCAAATTTTGTATAGGCTATAGAGGCTTTTTGCCGGGGAATCGATTTCGATTCACTATAACACGAAATTCACTGTATCAGAGTTCACTATAACTGGGTTTTACTGTATTCATTCAAACATCACTTAACCCATTACCCCATAAATAGGACTCAATAGGACTCTAGTTTTTTTGTTAAAGCATGTTGAAAGTAAAGCAGAATGCGCCCTTAAGCTATCATCTGCTAGAATATAGGAAAAAAATACGATACATATTTATGATTTATAAATTAAAACTGTTATCCCCTCTGCCAAGAGCTTAAAGGAAGGCAGGTAGGTGGTTTTGATCCCATATGCTGCTTGGCAATGAATGAGATTATCCAAAGTCATCTTCTTGAAATAATCATCATCTCATCATCCTTCATCCTTCATCATCACTATATGACCTATTTTGTGTAGCAGTGCTGTAAACCCCAACTCATCTATCCATTCAATGGAGGAATAAATCAAATGTGTTAGTATGCATATCTATGGCATGATGGGACAGGGCTGCCATAAGTTGACATAAAAAATCCTAAGATTTCCAAATTTGCATTTTTCAAGTGCGATTTTACGAATCGTACCTTTACCCCATAGCCTTTGTTCTTGTTTTGTTGACATGCGACTACTTAAAGCAGGCTGTAAGTAAAGCAGGATGCGCCTTAGGGCGCATTCTGCTTTAGTTTCAACCTGCTTTAAGCTACCATGTACTGGGAAAAAATCCGGAGAAATGGCAGCCCTGATGGGATAAGAATGGGTGTACAGCATTCCCTCTCTACAACGACACCAAATGGGTGACAAAAAGTGTGTGTGTTGTAAGGAGGGGGTCGTAATAGGGAGGGATATTTGCAAAAAGCTTAAATCCAGATCAGACGCCTGATCTGGATTCCAGCTGTTTGTCACTTGCCGTTAAGTTTTTTCTGTCAAAATGTCCATGATGTAACTTGAGAAAAACAGCAGACGACACTTTAAAGCAGAAGACATTATAGTCGCTAATAGGTTGGACATAAGTGTCCTGTCCAAGGAACTGCGACAAGGGTCATTGTAAAGAGGGAGTCGTTGTTGGGAGGGCTGTTGTAGGGAGGGAACACTGTATAACACAGCATTTACTGGGAAATGTTTTAGCACTTACAGTATAACCTCTCTATAACAGCCACTATTTTTTGTTGATTATTGGGTGTTTAAGGCAGGTGACTGCTTAAAGTAAGGTGACAGTGAAACAGAAAGCTCCTTTAGGAGCTTTCTGTTTCACTGTTACCTTGCTTTAAGCTATCACCTGTCTTTTATACTATGAATTATCCTTCGTTTTAGTGACCGTTATAGAGAGGTTTTACTGTACCTTGCTTTGACAGCTTATTTTCTTATCTTGTTTCGATGGTCTTTTTCCGTACCCTTACCTTGTTTTGAAAGCATAATTTCTTACCTGTTTTTGACAGCCTATTTTCTCATAGGCTCGTACCAGTCTGTTATTGTGGTACATCATCAGGCCATAGCTCTCTGGTTCCTTGTTGTCTGTGAAGCCAAAGGTCAGTCTGATAGGTCGAGGCTGGGTACCGGTTAAAGAAAACTTTGAGCAAAGTCTCTAGTGAAAACTTTTCTTCAAAAGTATGCACATAAAAGAGCATTTTACTTTTCAAGTGTGGCTATAGGAATGTTTTAATCACTGAAGCTGTTACAGGCAGGTGACTGTTTAACCAATTGCATGCTGGGTAATATTTGGCGGCCATTTTAAAATGTCGTCTGCAGCCGGTATAACTCAAATATTTACAAAAGATTTTAGCAGTTTCTGATAGAATATTGACTTAGCTGCAAACAGTTTTGATCTCAGATCAGACCCCACAATATCAATGAGGAAAACATTTTGACCAAGTGTCATGAAGATCGGATGAGATTTGTAGCTTCTAGAGTGTTAACAAGGTTTTCCTATGATTTGACCTAGTGACCTAGTTTATGACCCGACATGACTCATATTCGAAATTGACCTAGATATTAACTAGGCAAACATTCTGACTAAGTAACATAATAATCCAATGAGATTTGTAGCCTCTAGAGTGTTCACAAGGTTTTTCGATGATTTGACCTAGTGACCTAGTTATTGACCGGACATAACCCATATTTGTAATTGACCTAGATATTAATTAGGCAAACATTTTGATCAAGTTTCATTAAGATCCAATGAGATTTGTAGCCTCTAGAGTGTTCACAAGGTTTTTCTATAATTTGACCTAGTGACCTAGTTTTTGACCCGACATGACCCACATTCGAACTTGAGCTATATTTCATCAAGACAAACATTGTCATCGAGTTTCATGAAGATCGGATGAAATTTGTAGCCGCTAGAGTGTTCACAACCAATTGTGGACGGACGGACGGACGTTCTCACAGTTGGACATTTGTTGGGTATATTTTTTGTTTAAAAGTACCCAACAGTACACTAAAATACCCAACAATAACAATAGGGCAATCACGGAATGAATGGAATCTATTGTTCTCCCTACCCAACAAAGGACCTTTCGTGCGCTCGGACAAACAGACGACGGACGACGGACATCCAGCGATCCTAAAAGCTCACCTTGGCACTTCGTGCCAGGTGAGCTAAAAAGGTATGGACCTTACGGTTTCAGAGAAGAAGATTTTTTTTAAGGTTTTACTACATAAGTCTTTGTATAAAGTTATAAGCCCCGGGGCGGGCCATTTTTGATCCGGGGGTCATGATTTGAACAATCTTGGTAGAAGACCATAAGACAAAGCTTGATGCCAAATATAAAAGGTCTGGGTCTTAGGGTTTCAGAGAAGAAGAGTTTTAAAAGTTTATTCCTATATAAGTCTATGTAAAACTGATAAGCCCCGGGGCGGGCCATTTTTGACCGTGGGGTCATGATTAGAACAATCTTGGTAGAGGACCATAAGGCAAAGCTAGATGCCGAATATAAAAGGTCTGGGTCTTACGGTTTCAGAAAAGAAGATTTTTAAGGTTTTCCTATATAAGTCTATGTAAAACTGATAAGCCAAGGGGCGGGGCCGTTTTTGACCCTGGGGTCATGATTTGAAAAACGTTAGTAGAGGTCCATAAGGCAAAGCTACATGCCAAATATAAACGGTCTAGGCCATACAGTTTTAGAGAAGAAGAGTTTTAAAGGTTTTCCTATTACAAGAGCCCCATGGGGCATATTTCGCTCACCTGAGAATAGCTGAAAAAATGGAGATAATGATTTATGTCCAGGACTGACATAGATATGCAACAGACCGGAACCATTTGAACAAAATATGTAAAGGATATTTAAAAGTGTCACGATACCGAATATAAAAGCTCTGGCCATATAAGTGTCAGAGAAGAAGACGTTTGAAATTTTCTCATATAACTCTATGTAAAACTGTGACTCCCAGGGCCGGGCCAATTTTGACCCCAGGGGCATAATTTGAACAAACTTGATAGAGGACCTGTAGGCGATGCTATGTGCCAAATATCTAAGCTCTGGCCCTTGTAGTTTCAGACATGAAGATTTTTTAAGTTTTCATTGAAAAAAATCTATTTTTAGCTCCTGTGACCTAGTTATGCATTCAACCAGAACCATTTGGATAATTTTGGAATAGGACATCTAGAAGTGTCACCATGCCAAATAACAAAGCTCTGGCCATATTAGTTTCAGAGAAGAAGACGTTTGAAAATTTCACTATATAACTCTATGTAAAACTGTGACCCCCGGGGCGGGGCCAATATTTACCCCAGGGGCATAATTTGAACAAAATTGATAGAGGACCTGAAGATGATTCTAAGCACCAAATATCTAAGCTCTGGCCCTTGCAGATTTTGACAAGAAGATTTTTTAAGATTTCCTTATTTTTTCACTTTGGTTGCCATGGCAACCAGAGTTCTGCATTGTTTTCAATTCTTTGAAGAAATTTGAAAGAGCTTGACCCAAGGAACATTTCTGTAAAGTTTGGTTGAATTCTGTCAAGCGGTATAGGAGGAGTTGTCATTTGAAGCAATTGTTAACGACGACGCACATCGCACAAAGCACGACGCCGGACACAGGGCCATCCCAATAGCTCACTTTGAGCCCTGGGGCGGGACCATTTTTGACCGGGGGGTCATTATTTGAACAATATTGCTAAAGGGTCACAACATGATGCTACATGTGAACTTTGGTTGTCCTAGGACTTATAGTTATTGACAAGAAGATGTTTAAAGTTTTGACTTTAGTTGTCAATATTACGTAAATACGGAAAATGACCACGCCCTCTGGCGGCCATGTTTTTTGACGGATCAAAATTCTTTGAACAATTTTGAAAGTATATAAATTGAGAAACATTTTGGTGAAAACCAAATTGAAATCGGACCAGTCGTTTTTGAGGAGAAGATTTTTTTAGATATTGTGCATGGTTGCCATGGCAACAAGACCGATTGCCCCACCCACTTTTTTAAAACAAATTTTGAAGCTCACAACTACAGTTTGTATCTGACCAAGTTTGGTTAAAATTGGGCCATTGATTTCAGAAAAGAAGTTATTTGAAACAAATTGTGAACAGACGACACCGACACGGACACCGACGTACGACGGACTGCAACCGATCACAATAGCTCACCTTGAGCACTTTGTGCTCAGGTGAGCTAAAAACAGGTCAAAATCAAGGAAGGGTGATATTGGTGGATTGGGAATGGCAACAACTGAATTAGTATCCAAATGTCTGAGTAAGCCGTGTTGAAGCTAGATGAAATGGTAAAATCTAGTAAACCTTGTTACGAACAGACTGACAAGATACAATGGAGAAACTATTATTCTTTCCCAATAAACGTGTTTACGCTAAAACTATTATTTCCGTTCCAAACAGTTTTGAGCCAGATCAGATGCCGGGTAACCCTGCGTCTGATCAGGCTCCAAACTGTTTGCCACCAAGATAAATATGAATTATCAGAATTGTCCAAAAGTTGTACTTTTCTACGTTTTAGTGCTTTGCGTTTGCATTTCTTTTGCGTTTAAACCGGAAAGAATAACAGATTCTCCACTGTTATCACTATATACCTCTGAATCTATAGATACCCAGGGCATACAAATCAGCAAAACCTTGAAAGTTTTCCCATTTGGAGCATTCCAGTTAAAGAAAGTAAAATATGAAGGTACCCACAGGAGCTTTCTATATAAACTTTATCCGACATCAGTAGTTACCTACCTAAAGTGTTGATGCTAGTTGCTATATGGAAAGGATGAAATCATTCTAATTGATACAGCAAAAAGATATTCATATAAAGGATACATGCCATGTTGGTTTGTATACGTCTATTTCCGTCTGAGACAAAGACTTGCTGATTAGTTTAGTTACAACTTTTTGGCCCCGCAATACAATCTTCATTCTCGGCTTTAGATATAGAATGCTGCAATACTCCTGAAATTATAAAACATTAAGAGTATGGCTCCAGATGTGGCCAAAAGCATTTTCTATGATTTGACCTACTTAATAAAGATTTTGTCAGTGTCATTCAACTCTGGAAGGTTCTTAACTTATAATTTAATAATACTGAACACAGAAAATGGCCACGCCCTTAGGGGGGCCATTTTTTTATGGATAATTATTTTTTTGAACATCTTTTTTTTTTTAAGTCTATCTATTGAGAAACATTACGGTGAAAACAAGATATGTACATCAGGTTGCCATGGCAATGAGACCATTGGGCCACTTTCTTTGAACAACTTTTGAAGCTCAAACCAGCAGTATGTATTTGAACAAGTTTGATTGCACTGGGCAGAGCTGTTGATAAGCTGCGTATTTGCATAATTACGCAAAAAAATTGACCAGAAGGGTAATTTTTATAATTTGTCAGCGTACTAAAAAGCAAATAATATTCATTCTAAGCAAATAGTTTAAAATTCAGTGCGTATTAAAAAGCAAACGTTCGTATGCCATTACTTAACTTTCATTCTTGTAAACAGACAGTATATGCATTACGTCATCGGTCAGTGCGCGTTATTGTTAGACTGGTATAAAATCTTATTATTGTCATCACTGGTGCAGCCTATCGCGCTGTATAAAATAACTAAGGCAGTCCATTTGCTCATTTTGGCTCTTCTTGTGATAGTTGTAAACCAGTCTTTTATAACCATTTTCCGTTTCCACTTTCGCTTTTCACGATGTGCCGCGAGGTCGAAGGAAGCTAGCAAGTGTTCAAACCAACACCTTACTTGGGTATACCGCTCCCTCTGTGGAAAATAGCGAGAAAGTTTGTCGTTATATAGTTGATGATCTATTGAAAGACGTTCTTTACCGTAGCGAATCACATGTTAAACAAATTTTAGACGATGTTTTAGACCGGGATTGTCCTCCCAAGTAAATGCAGTAAAACTAAAAAGAAGCATGACGGCGTGCGTGTAAATCAGAAAACGATATCTGGATGGAAAAACTCCTTTACAATCAACAAATATTATTATTTTTCCAACAATGTAAGAGTCCGCATGAACATTTAAGCATAAAAAGAGTTAAACTTTTCCTCATTAAACCTCTGTTAACACGGCTATTTGTTCCATCACACTGACTGCAACTTGAAAGTCAATGTCCAATTTTATGCCTAGGTGACAGGTAGTTGTTTAATCTTCATAGTTTCTGCAGGGGGCTTTAACAAGATTGAAAGTAAAGCAGAATGCTTCCAGAGAGCATTCTGCTTTTCTTTCAAACTGCCTTAAACAATGAAACAATCTATAAGGGAAAGATTTCAGAAATTTATCATGAGTTGCTTTTTTAAGCAATTAACCAAATATCAGTGGGGTAACAATTTTTTTTTATTTTTTTTATTGTTACTCAATAAAAAAAAAAAAAAGAGGCCCAGAGGGCCACATTTCGCTCACCTGAGACATTGACCCATAGAAGCTGACTGGGCAAGACAACATTTTGATATAGCTGATATAACTGATAAGCCCCGGGGCAGGGCCAAATTTGATCCAGAGGTCATAATTTGAACAATCTTGGTAGAGGACCATAGGACAAAGATACATGTCAAATATAAATGATCTGGGCCTTATGGTTTCAGAGAAGAAGATTTTTAAAGGTTTTTCTATGAAAAACTAATAAGCCTGAGGGCGGGGCCATTTTTGGCCTGGGGGGTCATAATTTGAACAATCTTTGTAAAGGACCACAAGGCAAAGCTATATGTCAAATATTTAAGATCTGCGCCTTATAGTTTCAGAGAAGAAGATTTTTAAAGATTTTCCTATATAAGTCTATGTAAAACTGATAAGCCCCGGGGCGGGCCAATTTTAACCCGGGGGTCATAATTTGAACAACTTTGGTAGAGGACTATAAGGCAAAGCTACATGTCAAATATAAATGATCTGGGCCTTACGGTTTCAGAGAAGAAGATTTTTTGAGGTTTTCCTATGAAAAACTGATAAACCCGAGGGCGGGGCCTATTTTAGCCCTGGGGTAATAATTTGAACAAGCTTGGTAGAGGACCACAAGGCAAAGCTATATGTCAAATATTAAAGATCTGGGCCTTACAGTTTCAGAGAAGAAGATTTTTAAAGGTTTTCCTATATAAGTCTATGTAAAACTGATAAGCCCCAGGGCGGGGCCATTTTTGACCCAGGGGTCATAATTTGAACAATCTTGGTAGAGGACCATGAGACAAAGCTACATGTCAAATATTAATGATCTGGGCCTTACAGTTTCAGAGAAGAAGATTTTTTAAGGTTTTCCTATATAATTCAATGTAAAACTGATAAGCCCAGGGGAGGGGCCATTTTTGGCCCGGGGTCATAATTTGAACATTCTTGGTAGAATACCATGAGGCAAAGCTACATGTCAAATATTAATGATCTGGGCCTTACGATTTCAGAGAAGAAGATTTTTAAAGGTTTTCCTAAGAAAAACTGATAAGCCCCAGGGCGGGGCCATTTTTCGCCGGGGGGTCATTATTTGAACAATCTTGGTAGAATACCATTAGGTCATGATATATACCAAATATCAAAGGTCTGGGCCTTTCTGTTTCAGAGAAGAAGATTTTTAAAGATTTTCTTATGCATTACAAGTTGTTCATACAGTCATGCTAGAAAATCTGGTCCTATAGCAAGGGGAATAACTCTAGCCAAAATCTTTGAACAACATTTCGTTCCCCCTTGTTACTGATGCTTCTGACAAAGTTTGACAGAAATCGGGTCAGTGGTTTCTGAGGAGATGTTGTTTGAAAATGTAGCAGACGACGGACGAAGAGCGGTCACAATAGCTCATCCTGAGCCTTTGGCTCAGGTGAGCTAAAAAAGCAATTACCTTAAAACAGGTGGGGTAAATACCCTATTCTAAGAAAAAGTTATCTACAGCTCTGCACTGGGGCTATTGGTTTCAGAGATGAAATCTTTTGAAAGTGTTGGCAAGACATACAGATGGTCAACGACCCTCCCAACAATGACTCCCTCCTTACAACAACACTTGCCGTTGTTTCCCAAACAAAACAAGTATGTCCAACCTTTTCACGTCTGCTATATCGTATGCTTTAATTTGTCGTCTGCTATTTTTCTCAAACTTACATAATGAACATTTTGACAGAAAAAAATTAATGTCAAGTGACAAACAGCTTGAATCCAGATCAGACGCCGTGTTATGCGGCGTCTGATCTGAATTTAAGCTGTTTGCAAATGTGAACCAATTCCCCTCCCATATAACGACTCCCTCCAAACAACACACACACTTTTTGTCTCCCATTGGTTGTTTTTGTAAAGACAAAGGCTGTATCACAAAAGCTCAGCTTGAGCACTTTACTTGTTGTTCTGGAGAGCTTAGTACAAGTCCATGGGTCTCCAAATTTTTGACTGATTAGTTTCTTGAATATTAAATGAGTGAGAGAAGGGGGGAAAAATCCCTGTGACAGCGGTTGAAAATCAATGTGTTGTCATGGCTACCTACCCTGAGTGATCTCCTATACTCCGGTGTTGATGTGTGAATTGGTCTGTTAATGTCGCTTAAATCTGCAACCTGAGTTTCAGGATTTCTGATGTCGAACTCCTCTGACTTGAAGTCGAGTTCATAAGTGCCTGACCTGTCTCTACAATAAATACAGTGAGTGTCAATCTGCAATATTATAACACACAGTAGGAGTTGTCTCCCTTTCTTGTCAATCTGCAATATTATAACACAGTAGGAGTTGTCTCCCTTTCTTGTCAAATCTGCAATATTATAACACAGTAGGAGTTGTCTCCCTTTCTTGTCAATCTGCAATAGTATAACACAGTAGGAGTTGGCTCCCTTTCTTGTCAAAATCTGCTATATTATAACACAGTAGGAGTTGGCTCCCTTTCTTGTCAATCTGCCAGGCGCGTAGCTACCTGTACGCAAAAAACGCAACTGCGTACACATTGTCCGCAAATATAGAAAAATTGAAAAGTCCAAAAATGCAATAAAAATCGTAGGGGGTAGGGGTAGAGATAAAAGGCTGGAAGACAAGCTGTCAGAAAGAAAAAAACGTTATCCTAGAATCAATAATTTGTTATTTTGAGTCAAATTTCTACAAGTGTCTTTGAATGGGGGAAACGCCCTCAGAACGCACCTGAGACCATCTAGGATTAAAAAATTTCCGGGGGAGCATGCCCCCGGACCCCTCTAGAGCAAGGGTTTTTTAAACCAATCAGACGGGGTAATAATAAGAGATGAATGGCCGGGAAACACATAACAATATATATAGACACAATTTATGTTATGGGGGGATCGAATTTTACATATATATTAAAGAATGCTGTTGCCATATGGTATTTTTCAGTTTAACCGGTTTTGATTGCTCGAAATGCCCTCAGAACCCACCAAAGCCGTCTAGGAATATTTTTCCCTGGAGGAACTACCGCATTCGTTCACCAAATGAAATAAATTTGCCCCTGACGTCGACGTGTGCCCCCTCAATAACTGTTTGCTTCATACAGGCCTGCTTTATCATGTTATCAAAACGGAACGTAAATGTAAATTGTTCTGTTGCAGATCTGAATGTTACTCATTGTTGGTTTGAAATTAACATCCATGATTTTGTCGTGACGTCAATGTCGTTTATTTTTTTATTCATTTTTTTTGCATAGATTTATGTACTTTATCACCTGTTTTTGAAGGCGGGAAATGCCCATCAGAACGCACCAGAGACCATCTAGAAATAAAAATTTCCCGGGGGAGTATGCCCCCGGACCCCCCTAGTATAGGACTGCGTACACTTCCTAATTAATCTAGCTACGCCCCTGTCTGCAATAGTATAACACAGTAGGAGTTGTCTCCCTTTCTTGTCAATCTGCAATAGTATAACACAGTAGGAGTTGTCTCCCTTTCTTGTCAATCTGGAATATTCGAAAATTGGTGACTACTTAAAGCAGGTTGAAAGTAAAGCAGAATGCACCTTAAGGCGCATTCTGCTTTACTTTCAGCATGCTTTTAAGCTTTATCTGCTAGGATATAGAGAATATTTCTTATGATACATATTCATGACTGTATAAATTGGAACTATTTTCTTCAGAAGAGGAATAAATTAAAGGTGTAAAAATGTGTATTATTATTTATTTAAATGGGATAATGGGTTATGACTGATTACCATTTAATCCATTACCCCACTTATTTGTCTTTTCAAGCGTCACTATCCTCTAATAGTTGCAGTTTAAGGGTTAACCCATTTTATGTGTGATACACTTTTAGGTGTACCTCTAGGCAAACAGTTTTGATCTCAGGGCCCCACATTGTGGGGCCTGAACTTAGATCAAAACTGTTTGCAGCTAAGTCAATATTCTATCAGAAACTGCTTAAATCTTTTGCAAATATTTGAGTTATACCCGCTGCAGACGACATTTTAAAATGGCCGCCAAATATTACCCAGCATACAATGGTTTAATACCTTTCCATTTGTCATATAAATAAGTAATTTTTTAGTCTGTTTCTTATTTTCTTCTTGGTTATTTGTATGTCTGTTTGTTACTTGTTTTTGTAAGTATATCTGTTGTACTTGTCTATGCTGTACTTGAAAATTAAATATTAAGTATCTAAATGTATATATTTTAGTTCAAGATATTTCTTTTTCCCATTCATTAAATACTCCCACTAATTCATATTCAGTTTCATCCATTCATTAAGGACAGTAGAACTAGAGTAAGTAGAACTAACAATCCCTTCAGATTTTTTTAACTTTAACCCTTTCCCCCATAGAACCGGCTTTTAGCGTATTTGATTTATTCCTCCGCTGAAGAAAATAGTTCCAGTTTATACCATGAACAATTACCATTACAAATATTTTATATAGCCTAGCAGATTTTAGCTTCAAGCAGGCTGAAAGTAAAGCAGAATGTGCCTTAAGGCACATTCTGCTTTACTTTCAACCTGCTTTAAGTGGTCACCTGTCTTCCAAACTAGAAACAGGCTATGAGGTAAAGGGTTAATATTCAAACCTTTTTTAGGGACAGTACAAAGGCAATATCGGCATGCATATTTGAAATGATTTTGTAACATACAATAAAACCTCCCTTTTGAAAGTCTATAAATTCAGAAAATATTTCTTTTGGTACATGTTTATGACTGTATTAACTGGAACTATTTTCTTTAGTGGAGGAATAAATTAAATGCGCTAAAACGTGCTTCTATGGAGTAAAGGATTAATCAATAAGCCCTCTTTTTAGGGGCCATAATAGAGAGGTTTTACTGTAAACTAGATCTTTTAGGAGCCCCCTGATCAGTGTCCACACTGTTTGTCTAAAATATGCGAGCACTGGTTCAGGACAAGGAAGAAGACATGACAAGATGTTACTACATGTATTAAGGAAAGGGTCAAACAGATGTTAATTGTCTATCAGGATGCTCCAACCTAATATTTTATTATTATCTTCTAATGAACCATACCATACACTCTTCTCAGATATCTAAAGACAAGGGGCTATCATATTACAAACTCTCTTTTCAAAATACATGTACATGTACCAGAAAGAAGAACAGGATTATTTAACTATGCCGGGTAATTTTTTCTTCTGCAAAATTTGTCGTCTGCACTGTTCTAAAAATGGCAATTTCTACAATTCTTTTCAAAACAGGGTCAGCGTTTCAGATAGTTTGGATCCTGATGAGACGCCGCGTTATCTGAATCCAAACTGTTTGCAAAGATAATCACTGTGGCACATACATCGGCTGCTAGCATGCAAAGAGTTCACCATTTATTGTCCACAAACATGAAAAGTAGACATCAGTAAACTGTGTAGACCCTAATGAGATGCAACAAGTTAATCCATTACCCCATAGCCCGTTTCTAGTTTTGGTGGTCACTTAAAGCAGGTTGAAAGTAAAGCAGAATGTGCCTCAGGCACATTCTGCTTTACTTTCAGCCTGCTTTAAGCCATCATCTGCTAGAATTCAGAAAATATTTCTTATGATAGAGATTCATCACTGTATAATTTTAAACTGTTTTCTCCACAGTAGAGGAATAAATTGAAAGGCGTAAAAAGGCGTCTTTATGAGGGAATGGGTTAATTCAGACATTGTAGACTCTGATTAACCAATTACCCCATAAATACCCCATTTTACGCTTTTAATTTATTCCCCTACTGAATAAAATAGTTCCAATTTATACTGCCACACATGAGAGTCATAAGAAATATTTTCTATATTCTAGCAGATAATAACTTAAAGCAGGCTGAGAGTAGAGCAGAATGCGCCTTACTTTCAACCTGCTTTAAGTGAACAACTATCTTGAAAACTATGAAACATGCTATGGGGTAATGGGTTAAACGGCTCCTTTAGGAACTGTCTGATCTGTGCCTACTCTGTTTTTCAAAAGTGTCAATATCATTATTCACTTATAGCAGGAGAACTATTATATAGAGTGTCAAGTCCTCAAAACAGTTTAACCATTACCCCCATCACCTGTTTCTAGTTCTGAAACAGGTGACCACTTAAAGTAGACTGAAAGTAAAGCAGAACGTGCACATTCTGGTTTACTTTCAGTCTGCTTTAAGCTACCATCCGTAGGAGCCTTCTGCTTTACTTACAGAACTGAAGACTGAGTAGAAGCGTGAAATACATTTTTATGTGTACCTCCTGAAACATTTTAACCCATTACTCCATAGCCTGTTTCTAGTATTGAAGATAGGTGACCACTTAAAGCAGGTTGGAAGTAAAGCAGAATGCGCCCTAAGATGCATTCTGCTTTTCTTTCAACCTCTTTAAGCTGCTTATGATCTGCTAAGAATAAAGAAAACTATATGTGGGTTATACTTTTTGCCATATTGTTGGCCTTTGTAGACACTAGGCTTAAATTGGTAAATGTATGAAGATTAGGGTGGAATGTTAGAAAGGCTTTAACACATAATAATTAAGTAGCCACAGGTTCATGAAACGAAATTATGACATTTTGCGTTTCATACATGTACATTGCTCTAGTCTCAGCCTGCATTGCATATGAATATGATGATTATGTATTAGTGTTTTCTTCTGACCTGTCAGAGTTATTTTTGGATTGGAACATTCTAAAAATTTAAAAGGGATGCATGATCATCGTACTCGTGGATTTCCGTATGGTCAGCCAGGGATACGGAAAGCTGTATTTATTGTGTGTAATGTACAGTAGAGAAGACATTATTATTTCCCGAATAAACGCAAACACTATGCACTAAACTGTAGAAAATTGATTTTATCTTTTTAATGTGGGTGGCAAACAGGTCTGATCTGGCTCCAACCTGTTTGCAATGGACATAATAGTTTTTAGCATAAACACGTTTATTGAGAATGAATAACATATCAGTAATATTAGCGCAGCTGTCTGGTGCTGCACGAGGATCAGGCTTATCTCAATATCTCTATATATATAGATCCGATGTTACCCTGTTATCTATTTACCATTATGAACTATTCTGTTCTAAAAACAAGACTGCGCGTTCAATAAACACTTATGCCCCCGGTGGCATCCTTGACAATATGTTCTTTTCTAAGTCCAAATTAGGTCAAGGTCAGGGTCAAACTGAGCTTGGGTATTATTGGTGAGTTGGTAATGGTCCAAGGCAATAACTGTATGAGTATTGAAGCATTGCAGTAAACAATGTTGATGCTAGACGAAATGGTAAAATCTAGTTAACCGAGAAATAGCCTATTTAAAATATTCTAAGTCCAAATTAGGTCAAGGTCAAGGTCAAAATCAAAGTTGGGTGATATTGGTGGATAGGGAATGGTCCAAGGCAACAACTGTATAAGTATCAAAGCCTTGTAGTCAGTTGTGTTGATGCTAGACGAAACGGTAAATTCTAGTTAACCAAGAAATAACCTATTTAAAATATTCTAAGTCCAAATTAGGTCAAGGTCAAGGTCAAAATCAAAGTTGGGTGAAATTGGTGGATAGGAAATGGTCCAAGGCAACAACTGTATAAGTATCAAAGCATTTGGGTAAGCGGTGTTGATGCTAGACGAAACGGTAAAATCTACTTAACCTTGTTACGGACGCACACACACACGGACGGAAGGACGGACGGACAGGACGATTACTATATGCTCCCGCATCTGTCGATGCCGGGGGCATAATAACTCTGACAGCTAGGTCGGAAATCGGTCAATAACTTCCAGTATATGTTTTATAACTATAGACAACAAAGTCATGTTTAACCCTTAACCTACTGTTTGCTTATATTGATCACAAACAGACTGTTGATCCTGATCAAACAGTTTCTGAAGGGGTTGTCTGATCATAACCTGCACAATTTTCTTATAAAATATGTCTAAAATGAGCCTGTACACTTTCATGGGAAATTTTTTAGCAAGCATAATAGTTCAGGAAATAGTAGTCTTCATAATGGACAGGTTTATAAATACAGTAAAACCTCTCTATTACTACAACTGAAATAAAGGCTAATTGATTGTATGAAAGACAGGTGACAGCTTAATATAAAGCAAGGCGACAGTAAAACAGAAAGCTCCATAGGGAGCTTTCTGTTTTACTGTTGCCTTGCTTAAAGCAGTCACCTGTTGTGAACACCTAATAATTACCACAATTTAGTGGTCGTAATGGAGAGGTTTTACTGTATTCAGCAGGAGACAGATCATGACAAGAATACACTAATTAACCCATTACCCCCAAAATATGCCTTTTTATGCCTTTAATTTATTCCTCCACTGGAGAAAATAGTTCCATTCTATACAGTCATAAATATACACCATAAGAAACACTTTCTATATGCTTGAACTTTGAAGCAGGCTGAGAGTGAAGCAGAATACGCCTATTGAGATCTGAAAATCAATTGATTTTCAATTATGACCAAAGAGGGGAGCAAAAGTACCCCGTGCATTTCATCCATACTTTTGCTCACAGAAACATATCTGCTCAACATTCAAGAGAACTTACTTTTTAAGATTATATATGATAATGCTGGTCCCCGTCTTCATGTCTTCAAGAAGCTTGAGTTCGGTTAACAGGTCTTCCTCCCTGTTGATGGCTGAGTATGTGAGAATGGTCTGTAAGTTTATGTTGGACTCCCGGGTGTTTGGTCTCGTCACTGACATTTTGTAAAGGAAGGGTACTCAAATCTTGTTGGCATCAGACAGCCTATGTACAGTCGAACTTCGATATCTCTAACTCGCTTAACTCAAACTATCCGATAGTTCGACACATGAACTGCATTATTTCATGCTCCGTTAAGTCGAACATACCCATATTTCAAAGTTAAAACTTGGCTAAGCCATGTTTTAACTTTGAAATACGGGTATGTTAGATTTAA
This sequence comes from Gari tellinella, assembly GCA_922989275.2. NCBI lineage: Eukaryota > Metazoa > Mollusca > Bivalvia > Cardiida > Psammobiidae > Gari > Gari tellinella. Next base: position 59,715,281 of record OV277860.1, on the reverse strand, counting down.
CCTGGTTCTAGATATCGAAGTTCGACTGTACTTGCGAACTAAGAGCTCCAGATAAGTAGAGTATTAAAAAAAGATGTGGGTTTTTTTCTGCATTTAACCCTATGGTGTTACTACTCATTAGAAATGTCTCTTCGAGACGATTCTAATAAGTACAATGAAGTCACACCATAGGATTTGGTGCTGAAATGAGTGAGAAAATGTTGGATTTGTTCAGTTTACTCCCTCTTATCTGAAGCCCTGAATCAACAGCTTATGAACACACCATTGATTTTGAGTTTTTATGCCCCTAACCATATAAGCTTGGTGCCCTATTCTGAAGAATGCAGCTGAAAACACATGAACTCAACTCTTTGCATGCTGGGTAAATTTTTCGTCTGCAACAATTTGTCATCTGCTATCCTTCTATAATTAGAAATTTCAAAATTTCTTTTCAGTCTTTACCTGATAGCCTATTTCTAGTACTGAAGATAGGTGACTACTTAAAGCAGGTTGAAAGTAATGCAGAATGCGCCATATGGCGCATTCTGCTTTACTTTCAGCCTGCTTTAAGCTATTACCTGCTAGAATAAGGAAAGTATTAAATATGACACATATTCATTGCGGTATATATTGGAACTATTTTCTTCAGCTGATGAATAAAATGCATGTGCTAAAAGTCGCTTCTATAAGGGAAATGGTTAAACTCAGTGTCAGTATAGCAAACAGTTTGGATCCTGATGAGACGCAGCGTTACGCGGCGTCTCATCTGGATCCAAACTGTTTGCAAAGGCAATCACTGTGGCAGATGTATCAGCCGCTAGCATGCAAAGAGTTATTATTCTATTCATCACAAACTGACACAAAAATCCAATCATTCTTATACTGACACATTTTCCTCGGCTGTTAGCAGGGCTCCAGATAAGAGGGAGTAAACTGCAGAAATCTAACATTTTCTCTCTTATTTTAGCATCAAATCCTATGGTGTCACTACTCATTAGAATCGTCTCTTCGAGACGATTCTAATGAGTAGTGACACCATAGTGGTTTAAAGCAGAAATAAAGATTTTACTTTTTGAAATACCCCCCTTATCTGGAGCCCTGGCTGTTAGGGAAAATAATTGTCATAAGTGTGATTAGGTTTTATTCATTCATAGAAACAAGAGGGCCAGAATGGCCCTTGATCGCTCACCTGACCATGGTAACACGAGGATGGGTCACGTGATTTCAGAAAAGAAGATTTGTAAAAGGTGACCCCCAGGGCGGGGCCAATTTTGGCCCAGGGGCAAATTTTGAACAACTAAGATAGAGGACCTGTAAACGATGATATGTGCAAAATATCTAAACTCGGTGTACTATGGTTTCAGACAAGAAGATTTTTGAAGTTTTCATTGAAAAAATCTATTTTTTAGCTCCGGTGACCCAGATATGCAACAGACCAGAACCAATTCATCCATATATATGAAGGACCTCTAGAAGTTACATCATGCCAAATATCAAAGCTCTGGTCATATTGGTTTCTGAGTAAAAGATGTTTGAACATTTTCCTATGTAACTCTACGTAAAACGGTGACCTCCGGGGCGGGCCACTTTTGACCCCAGGGACAAAATTTTAACAACTTTGATAGAGGGCCTGTAGACGATGCTATGTACAAAATATCTAAGCTCAGTGTACTATGGTTTCAGAAAAGAAGATTTTTGAAGTTTTCATTGAAAAAATCTATTTTTAGCTCCGGTGACCCAGATATGCAACAGACCAGAACCAATTCAACAATATGTGTGAAGGACTTCTAGAAGCTGTACCATGCTAAATATCAAAGCTCTGGTCATATTGGTTCCAGAGAAAAAGATGTTTGAACATTTCACAATATAACTCTATGTAAAACTGTGATCCCCGGGGCGGGGCCAATTTTGACCCCAGGGACAAAATTTGAACAATTTGATTGAGGATCTGTAGACGATGCTATGTGCAAAATATCTAAGCTCAGTGTACTATGGTTTCAGACGAGAAGATTTTTTAAGTTCTCATGGAAAAAAATCTATTTTTAGCTCCGGTGACCCAGATATGCAACGGACCGGAACCAATTCAACAATATAAGTCAAATACCTCTAGAAGTAATACCATGCTAAATATCAAAGCTCTGGACATATTGGTTTTAGAGAAAAAGATGTTTGAACATTTCACTATATAACTCTATGTAAAACGTTAACCCCCGGGGCGGGGCCAATTTTGACCCCAGGGGCAAAATTTGAACAACTTTGATAGAGGATCTATAGGTAATGACATGTGCCAAATATCTAAGCTCTGGCTCTTGTGGTTTGTGACAGGAGATTTTTTAAGATTTCCTTATTTTTTCACTTTGGTTGCCATAGAAACCAGAGTTCTGCATGGTTTCAAATTCTTTGAACAACTTTGAAAGAGCTTAACCCAAGGAACATTCCTGTGAAGTTTGGTTGCAATCAGGCAAGTGGTTTTGGAGAAGAAGATGTTTGAAGAAATTGTTGACGCACAACGCACGACGCACGACGACGGACATTGACTGACCACAAAAGCTCACCTTGAGCACTTTGTGCTCAGGTGAGCTAAAAAAAAACACATATCAAACTAAAATAAACAAGACTGCGCGTTAAATAAACGCTTATGCCCCCGGTGGCATCCTTGACAATATATTCTAAATCTTTTCTAAGTCCAAATTAGGTCAAGGTCAAACTGAGCTTGGTGAGTTGCTTATGGTCTTAGGCAACAACTGTATAAGTATCAAAGAATTGTAGTTAACAGTGTTGATGCTAGATGAAACGGTAAAATCTAGTTAACCGAGAAAGAGCCCATTTAAAATATTCTAAGTCCAAAATAGGTCAAGGTCATAGTTAAAATCAAAGTCTGGTGATGTAAGTGGATAGGGAATGGTCAAAGGCAACAACTGTATAAGTTATTAAGTATCAAAGCATTGTAGTCGGCTGTGTTGATGCTAGACGAAACGGTAAAATCTAGTTAACCAGGAAATAGCCTGTTTAAAGTATTCTAAGTCAAAACTAGGTCAAGGTCAAGGTCAAAATCAAAGTTTGGTGATATTGGTGGGTAGGGAATGGTCCAAGGCATCAACTGTATAAGTATCCAAGCATTTGGGTAAGGGGTGTTGATGCTAGACGAAACGGTAAAATCTACTTAACCTTGTTACGGACGGACTGACGTCCGGACAGGACGATTACTATATGCCTCCGCATCTATCAATGCCGGGGGCATAAAAAAGAATCATCAATGTGTTGTGAAAAAAGTTCTCTGATAACATATTTAAATCTTAAATCAATAGTAAGTTTCAAATTGATCATCGACCAAAAATGATCATTTGACATTTAGTTTCGTTTTCAGAAATAAGTCATTTTTGTAACACAACATCATTATGATGTAACGTTAAAATTTGAAAAACAAGAGGGCCAGAGGCCCACATTTCGCTCACCTGAGGACATTGTACCATAGAAGCTGACTGTGCAAGACAACATTTTGATATAGCTATGATCCAGGTGTTATTATTGGAACAATCTCGGAAGAGGACCACAATGCGAAGCTACGTATCAGTTTCAGAGAAGAAGACTTTTAAAGGTTTTCCTATAGAAGTCTATGTAAAACTGATAAGCCCCGGGGCAGGGCCAAATTTGACCACCGGGTCATAATTTGAACAGTGATGGTAGAGGACCATATGGCAAAGTTACATTTCAAATATTAATGATCTACACCTTACAGTTTCAGAGAAGAAGATTTTTAAAGGATTTTCTATGAAAAACTGATAAGCCCGAGGGCGGGGGCCATTATAAGTCTGGGTGTCATAATTTGAACAATCTTGGTAGAGGACCATAAGGCAAAGCTACATGTCGAACATTAATGATCTGCGCCTTAGGGTTTCAGAGAAGAAGATTTTTAAAGGTTTTCCTATGAAAAACTGATAAGCCTGAGGGTGGGGCCATTTTTAGTTCGGGGGTCATAATTTGAACAATCTTGATAGAGGACCATAAGGCAAAGTTATATGTCAAATATTAAAGATCTTGGCCTTACAGTTTCAGAGAAGAAGATTTTTAAAGGTTTTCCTATATAAGTCTATGTAAAACTGATAAGCCCTGGGGCGGGCAATCTTGGCAGAGGACCAAAAGGCAAAGCTACATGTCAAATATTAATGATCTGCGCCTTATGGTTTCAGAGTTAATAATTTGAACAATCTTGGTAGAAGACCATTAGGTTATGATACATACCAAATATCAAAGGTTTGGGCCTTTCAGTTTCTGAGAAGAAGATTTTTACAGATTTTCTTATGCATTAAAAGATGTCTATACGGTCATGTTCGGAAATCTGGTTCCATAGCAAGGGGAATAACTCTAGCCAAAAACTTTGAACATGATTTCTTTCCCACTTGTCACTGATGCTTCTGACAAAGTTTGGTTGAAATTGGGTCAGAGGCTTCAGAGGAGATGTTGTTTGAAAATATGGACGTACTATGTACGCCGGACGTCAGACGGAATGGGATCACAATAGCTCATCCTGAGCCTTTGGTTCAGGTGAGCTAAAAACCCAAACAGATTCGTTCTGAGTCACTGTTAACCCTTTACCCAATAGTCTGTTTCTGCTTTATTTTCAGCCTGCTTTAAGCTTCTAACTGCTAAGATATAGAAACTATTTTTTTGGTACATGTCTATGACTCAGACTTTATAAATTGGAACTATTTTCTTCAGTGGATGAATAAATTAAATGTGCTGAAAGGCGCTTCTATGGTGAAAAGGGTTAATACTAGAGCTCTATGTAGCCTGATTTGTGGGGCTGATTGGGAGGCCTTTTTTTCGAACACTTGCAAATGTTTCAATCATTTGTGGTGATCCAAGTTTGTAAAACTAAATTCTCTTAACTGTTTTACATACAGTCGAACTTAGATATCTCGAACTCGTTTAACTCGAACTATCCGATAGTTTGACATATGAACTGCATTTTTTCATTCTCAGTTAAGTCCACAATACCCATATTTCAAAGTTAAAACGTGGCCTAGCCACGTTTTAACTTTGAAATACAGGTATGTTCAACAAAATCGACTTGGAGATATCGAAGTTCAACTGTATTATATGCACAGTGCATAACACAATTTTATTTCACTGTATATTTTGCATGTTTATGTGATAAAAAAGGATACTGCATGGTAAGTGCCATGTAACTATGGGAACCAGTACCGCATCTGCTTCGGTAGCCCTGAGGTAGGTCTGTGACAGGAAACCAACACTGGTGGAAGTCAAACAACGTGTAAACACCAGCGCGTCCTCACCAAGTCGCATGGAGCCAGACTTGAATCCGTTACCATAGTAACCAATGGGTTTAACCGAACCAATTTGCACTTTTTCACAATAGCCAAAACTGAAAAGGAAACAATATCCATAAACCCTTTGCTTCCATAGCAATACCTTATCTCATCTCAGTATTTTACAAGTACAGTGCTCCCTCTCTACAACAACATCCAGTGTTGTTCGGAGGGAGTCGTTATAGGGAGGGAAATTGACTTACATTTGCAAACAGCTTGAATCCAGATCAGACGCCGCGTAACGTGGCGTCTGATCTGAATTCAAGCTGTTTGTCACTCCTCATTAAGTTTTAACTGTCAAAATGTCCATTATGTAACTTTGAGAAAGTTAGCAGACGACAATTTTACGCAGACGACATTGCATTCGTGAACAGGTTGGACACAATTGTCCTGTTTACGGAACAGCGGCAATGGTCGTTGTAAGGAGGGAGTCGTTGTTGGGAGGGTCGTTGTAGAGAGGGAGCGCTGTATCTCATCTCAATATCTTACAGTTACCTCAATATTTTACAAGTTTCTCGACTCAAAATCTTACAGTTACCTTAATATTGATCAGGAATCTCACCTCAACATTTTAGTTACCTCAATATTTCACAAGGATCTCATCTCAACATTTTAAAGTTACCTCATTATTTTAGATATATAACACTTCAATACTTTACAGTTATCTCAAAGTTTTTCTAGTATCACACCTCAATATTTTACAGTTACCTCATTATTTTACAAGCATCTCATCTCAATATTTTATAGTTACCTCAACATTTCACAAGTATCTCACCTTAACATTTTATAGTTACCTCAATATTTTACAAGTATCTCACCTCAATATTTTACATTAACCTCAATATTTTACAAAATACAAGAGTCTCAACTCAACATTTTACAGTCACCTCAACATTTTACAAGTATCCAAACATTTTCTATTAACCTCAGTTCTTTTAGTATCTAACCTCAATATTTTACAGTTACCTCAACATTTCACAAGTATCTCACCACAACATTATACACTTACCTCAATTCTCTCACAAGTATCTCACCTCAATATTTTACAGTTACTTCAATATTGTTCAGGAATCTCACCTCAACATTTTACAGACATCTGACGGACATTTAAAGGTCTCTCACCTTAACATTTACAGATTTCACATGAATATTTAACTTGTCTCTCACCTGGACATTTGGGGGCCTCCGTGGCCTAGTGGTATAGTCACTGTGACTTACATCACTAAGCTTCTCACCGCTGTGAGTTCGAATCCCAGTAGGGTCGTTCGGATTTTTCATGTGCGGAAGCCTTCCAGCTGGCTTGCGGAAGGTCGATGGTTCTACCCAGTTGTCGATTTGTGCCTGTTACAGTGCATAAAGGACTTCTGGGGTCTTCCTCCACCTGTGATTAGCTGGACGTTGCTATATGACTGAAATACTGTTGAAAACGACGTAAATTAAAAAACAAACAAAACAAAAAACTCACGTGGACATTTAACAGGTATCTCACCTCAACATTTTATAGAGTTTGTCCTCATTCATCCCGTTGCCATTGTCCACAAACGACAGGCATTCAAAGCCACCAACTTCTCGCTGATCAATCTGTAGTTCACCAGCACGGACATCTGGGTCATATGCATTGTCATATGCATTGTCTGAAAACAGCAAAAAGGAACAAGAGGTACTGAACTCTTTTCAACACTAAGTTTCCCTTGTGGGTTATTAGGTTCCCTTGTGGGTCTTTTTAGTTATCCAAAACAATAGCCAGTGTACTTGGAATTCTGTTTAGTTTAAAAATACTGCTTTGAATTAGCAAACAGTGTAAACCCTGAGTGGAAGGCCCAGCTGATATTGCTCTCTTGTTGTAATGGAGGAACCTTTGAGATTCACACATAATCAAAAACAACCTAAGCCCTTTGAACCCCAGTCCCGCATATAGGCGTCCTTTTCAAAAAGTGTACCTGTGAATAGTACACTTGTCTTATGCAAACAGTGAAGACCCAGATCAGAGGGCTCCTAAACATTGACAAAAACAACCCTTAAAAGTCAGAAATAAACTAGACAATAATAAAAACAGGAATTGTCCATTTAAAGTTTCAGGGAGGAAAGAGTTAATTTAAATCCAATCAATTTTTTAACTCTTTGCATGCTGGGCTTCAGATAAGGGGGAGTAAACTGAACAAATCCAACATTTTCTCACTTGTTTCAGTACCATATCCTATGGTGTCACTACTCATTAGAGATGATTCTAATGAATAGTGACACCATAGGGTTTAATTTAGAAATAAAGATTTTATTTTTTGAAATACTCCCCTTATCTAGAGCTCTAGTATAGGCTTAATTAGGAGCTCTGTAGAATACTTCATGTTCTAGTAAAGCTGAGTACATTGAGGGCAGATAACTCTGAACGCAATGGTCTGCTTTTACCCAAATTTCATCGTAAGAACTTGTATATACAGTGTTCCCTCCCTACAACGATTCCCTCCTAACAAAGACCCTTGCTGCTGTTCCCCAACACAAGACAATTATATCTAAAGTATGGAACGCCTCGACTGTCTTATGTTAAGAACAGACATTATATTTGGTTCATCGTGTTTATGTTTGGTCATACGAAGAAGATGTTCAGTAAAATAAAATACATTTCTTATTCGCTTATTGTTTCATTATATTCGGTGGTGTGGATATCGCATGCGCTCATCTGCCTATCATGTCCTGTTAAGAAACATTATGTTGGGTTAGAGTACTACTGTGTTGTGTCAGATTGCCATGATGTTCTGTTGACTTCAAATTATGTTCGGTTCATCGGTTATTGCTATGGGTCATCATAGTATCATGTTCGATTTAAAAAATAACTATCAAATTGTATTCAGTTTGCGGGTGATTATGTCTTGTCTAGGTTTCATTCTGTTCCATATATACAGCATCGTAGCTGGTTAGTAGTGCGTTATGTTAAGTTAACATTCTGTGTTATTGTGTTCAGCTGTCATGCAGTCATGTGCATTTAACATCCTATTCTGTTCACGTGTGGTTATTATTGGTTATCTTAAGTTATATTCTGTTTGAGGCTCTGTCACGTGAGTTTCGGGGTGGAGTACCTTGGGAGGACCTATACGCTGATGATCTGGTTATCATTGCAGACTCTCTGGACTAGTGTGTTAGCAGGTTACAGGTTTGGAAGGAAGGTATGGAGAGGAAAGGATTGAGAGTTAATGTGTGGAAGACCAAGATCATGATTTGTGGTGCAGGCCTGGACCTCCTGCAGAGCTCAGGCCTGGACCTCCTGCAGAGCTCGGGCAAGTTTCCCTGTGCCATATGCCGCACCGGTGTAGGCAGCAATAGCATCTACTGCAACGGCTGCAAACACTGGGTGCACAAGAAATGCAGTGGACTCAAGCGTCTGACGGAGGACCCAGAATACAGGTGCGCTAGATGCCAAGGAACTGCACGGCCCATAGATGGTAGACCACAAACTGATGTTCAGGTCGGAACTGAGAAACTGGAAGTGGTGGCACTCTTCTGCTACCTAGGGGACATGCTCTCTGCATCCAGTGGCTGTGACCTCGCAACTACAATGCGTGTGAAAACAGCATGGAAGAAATTCAAGGAGCTGCTACCAGTCCTTTCATCCCGCCACCTCTCCTACAAGACCCGCGGTCAAGTGTACAACTCCTGCGTGCGGAATGCAATGCTCCATGCAAGTGAGACCTGGCCCTTAACAAGTCCAAATCTCCAGCGTTTAAAGCGCAATGACAGAGCCATGATCAAACAGATCTGCAATATAAATCCGGAGGATGTGGCTTCTGTTACGTCAGATCAGCTGCTGGTGAAACTTGGCCTTTATGACTTGACTATAATCCTGAGGGAGAAAAGGCTTCGCTGGTTTTGACATGTAAATCGCTCTAGCGGTGCAATCAAGGAGGTCTGGGACATGCAGATTGAGGGAAGACGTGGGCCAGGACAGCCCAAAATGACATGGAAGACATTGGCACAGAGAGACAGACGAGAGTGGAAGCTCTCAGAAGTCGACCCTTGTGATAGGGATGTGTGGAGATCTAATGCGAGATCTGCTATGCGTGCAGGCAGCCAGCTACCTGGAAGGGAGCCCACTGATGTGGATGACGCTCCTGCACCTGCACGTTAATCTAAACACCGATGATGAATGAATGATGAATGATATATTCTGTGTTCATGATATGACGTCTTGTTGGTAAAATGTGGTATTTGCTGATACCGGGTAAAGCTATTGTCTTCTGTCGTTTTGAAATTATATATGGTGAATTTAAAATGCTTGTAGGTCTAAATCTTATTGTGTATAGTTCAAGTCTCATTCTGTTGTGTCATGCTGCTGTGTTGTTTGGTTCGCTCAGTATTATGTTCATTAGCATTATCACTGGTTAGGAACTTGGTTACAGTGGGGCGAGGGTCCTTGTGACAGGTGGTATCGGAGTCCTGACTATACATGTTTCAGAGTCTCGTCGTGAAACAAAACTTGGCACGCTGAAGTGAACGCAAAAGAGGTAATTAAAGGTCAAATTGACATAAACACTGTAGATCGTTATTGTCACCATACAGTCTGATGTTTTTCTAAGCGTCGTGCATGCTTAATTCGTTCCATTTATGGAATTTACGCTTGAAATAATTAATAAAACGACGAGGTAATCAAGGTTTTTGTTCACAACGATCAATTCTTATAAATGACTGCATAATCTCGCCTGCAATCATTGTTTCTTGCAAGATTAATACTTAAATTGCATCTTTGCAAGAGAATCACATTAAAAATATCGTATATCAATGAAATTTTCTGGATTCCAAGTGGTTAATAAGGTTACAGAGTCTAACAGAGAGTGTTACAGGTTCTCTTACAACAGGTTATTTAACGTTACAGGTTCTTATAGACATTTTTGTTTTGTTTGAGAGAGAATGGATCTAAAGTACATGTATTGCAAGAGGTCCTTTATCTTTTACAATGCTTTAAGCTGTCACCTGTCTTTTATACAATCAAGTAGCCTTCGTTTTTGCGGTTGTAAATGAGATTTACTGTAATTATTACGTATTACTGCGTTCGGTTAGTGCCTACTTGATATTTTACCATATGTAAAGAACCATAGTCGTATTTAAAAATTTCCGAAATAGTTAACACGATGCAAAAATAATAAAAAGTACTCAATTTCAAAGATTCTGTTGCTGTATTTATTTCCCAAAATGAAAACCAGACTCTTAAGGTACTTCGCATATGCGCGTAGTTTCCATACGATTGTTATGAAAATTGTCATGAAGAATGATAATAGCCTAAGAAACAATGTGTGTAAATATAGGCAAAAGTTATCGTGTAGTTTGTCTTTAAGGTCTTTTTTCTGACAAAAACCTAGAATTTTGATGATTTTATTTTTCTTAAAAATGAATAAAGCTAATGACTATAATTCTCGCCCAATAAGTAGTCCACAACATTCATTACAAGAAAAGCTAAAAACATTTTGAATAAAGGTGTTCAGAAAGATGTTATCAGCTATTTAAATTTTGCAAAATGCTAAAAAATTTAATTACAAAAAACTGACTCATTCAATGTATATTTGTTTTCATTTTATTCAAATATATGGTTGATGAACTAGTCAGTCTGAAAAAATTAGAAAATTTTACAGTCAGGATTTGTTGTAATAACATATTTTCTTATTAAAATGTGGGATATTTGTTGTTTAGATACAGTTACCTACCTTAGAATTAAAACTTTGTCATTAAAATGCATTATTATTTATTCATGGACTTGCATACAAGGTTTATTATATTGTTTGAACATAATTATAATGGGCAATATCGATCTTGAAAAGGTTAGCGTATTGATAAGCTTCAAGGTGTGGCTTTATAGTTTGATCAAATCGTTTACATGTATACCGATTTAATTGACTTGTAAGTCATTAAACTAAAACGTACAGGTAAGTGGACATATACTTGGACCGTAAACATCACTAGTACTAATCAACGAAGACTAAACATAACATGTCTCTTGATTACTGCGTTATGGATTGACAAGTCAATAAATCGGACAATAAAAAAAAATATTTGGATCGGATGGGTCTCGAACCTATGACCTTTGGATTGCTAGTCAACCACTATAGTCAACCACTATACTAACTGCGCTATGAAGGATTATACTAATTTATATCAACATTTCCTTTATATAAATTTTCTAGTATAAACACGTACGAAAACAGTCTGTGTCGTCCAGACGCATATCCGCTCGCCCGCAAGACCGACTTCCGGTAGCGAAAGGCCTTAAAAATTAAATATATACTTGCAAATATCTCTAAAGCGATCAATGAAATAATCTAACGTGTAGAACAGCTCCAAGGCAAAACATAACCGGTACAAGTAATAAAAAAGAACCTGCAAAATTATCGTATTGTTATCTCAGTCCATTACATGACTTGTCAACCAAAGCATAGTACTTAATGCAAAAACTGAAAACCACCTTTTATTTAGACATTATGGTGTGCAAGGTAATTCTTCCTAATAGGCAAGTCTCATATCTTGTGGTCTCGATTTGCACTATTTGTGCTCTTTTAGAATGCAAATTTTCACAATAAGTTTAATTAACAACTTTCTAACTATTTCTCAGACAAATAAATCAAATGTGCAAAACGATCCGTCATATATCAAATATAAGTTTAACCCGTTCACTGCTTCACTCTGACCGTATAAACACAGATAAACAGGTTAGATTCGAATGAGAAGCTGAATAACTATGTGTCTGAATCAGATCAAAGCTGTTTGCCTATCTTAGAGATCCTTTTTCGAGTTTGATCTTGGTTAGACATCGAGAAAGTTGGCGCAGCACCAGGCTCTTAACCGTTTGCAAATACGACTGTTAGTCTATTAAATGTTTAAAACAGAATGCGTAATAGATCTTCCACCGAGAATAGGGTCGAACCGCACTCGAACCCGTGCATATTATCAACTTTGCAGACTTTAAGTAATTCAAATATCAAGCGTGAGTAAATTTGCTTTTTCTGGTGTCGTCTAAACGATGGCCTACATGCAAATGAGTTCCACAAACAAAGACCAGATTCTTTGGTCCATGTTTGTCTTCGAGATGTTCAATGAGCGAGGCTTTGGTATTGAGTTCTGCTTCGCAAGTGTCACATTCAAAGGCACTCTTTTGCCAAGAATGATAAACATGCCGATGTCTTTCCAGAGTTTTCCGATTATTAAACAGTCCGCTGTATAATGAATAAAGCAGTTTGATTTTGTTAGGATACGCCATTACGTGTTAATTAAAGTCATAGACTGAACTGAAAGATTTATTGCACAAAGCGCAATTTACCTTTCTTTTCGATGAATACTACCCTTCTGAAAAATGTTCAGCAATTTTAGAATACCCATAAACGTTAAATAGAAAAGTTCTAGGGCTTCGGAAATACTTTACACATTCTACTAAAGGAGTTCAAGAACTTCTGCAATTCTAGAACAATGGTTCTGAAAACATCAAATTCCTAGAATGATTGCAGCATATTCATGAGCGTTTAATGGCCACTTCTACTATTTTTTCATGAATATTCAAGAAATCATTTTCGAATAGTTCTAGAATAATTCAATACCTTCCCACAGGAGTATTTTTGTGGCGCTAAAGAATGCCTGAACTTGTGGTCATGTACTGATATTCTTTACAAAGAATGTACTGATATTCAAAGAAACTGCTTTTTTTATCTGCTTTTACGACATTTGCACGGGAGTCCGGCTGCTGGAAGTGCCGCATATATTGTTATAGCCGTTTACTTCAATACCAGACTTATATCGCGTAAACTGGGGTCTTCTAACGAAATCTCGCCCATTTCCAGATTCGTGAATACTCTGTAACACTGTGAAGAAGAACCTGTAACACTTATCAAACAGTCGTCAGGTACCTGTAACCTCTACATCACATTCATAAGTAACACCAAACTTATGATAACATTAAAAATCGGACAAATTTCTTTAAAAACTGCTTCAATATTAGAAAAACACGAACAAATAGATTATCTTATTGTGTTAAATGCTGCAATTTCTTACGTAAATTTAACTTATAACAAAAATAAGTGCATATCCATGTAGGCAGTGGAGACCACTTGCTTTTATTTCCTCTATTTACCTGAATTCTAACGCAGGCGACGTCAAGTATCGTCTTAAAAAGAAGCCAAAAGCTCTTACCACGTTTTAATGAAGAATCCTTGTTATGAGGCTGTGTAAACTCGCTGAACAATTATGTGGTTACATGTACACGCGAGAAAGAGTCATGACTCTGAAACATTTTTCGCAACGACCCCTATACCACCTGTCGTGAGGACCCGTGCCCCACTGTAACCAAGTTCCTAACCAGTGATTATGTTCATTCGTAACCCTCAAATGTTATCGTAGCCGATTTGTAGTCCTATCAGGGTCGTTTCGGCCCTCAGTCGTTTCGGCCCTAGGGTCGTTTTGGCCGTGAGTCGTTTCGGACTTGGTCGTTTCGGCCTTTTTTAGGGGATGGGTCATCTCGGCCCATTATTTTTTGTTTTATGTGATTTAATCAAATTTCAGGAAAATAAATGTTGTCCTAAAACGTTTTTGAACATTATCTGTGAGATGTATTCCCTAAACAATGATGATTTGCACTGCTTTAGGGTGATACTAAGTAGATATTATAGAATAAATATAGAACAAGTAGACCCTGTCACGTCAGCCACTGGTGTAAAGTTTCATGGGTGAAGGAGTTAAACTATTATAAAATATATACAACTATTGCTTAGGTTACATGTTTTATCCCTAATAAACGCATTCAACCCTAGCGAAGAGTGTAATCGTCATTTACCAACAGTGTACTTATGAAGAGTAAGCTTGTCCTTTGTAAACAGTGTAGAACATGACCAGAGGGCTCCTGCATTAATAAGCCCTCTGATCAGGGTCTATACTGCTTGTCATTTTGCAGTTTAATGTGGTAAAATCAACCCAAAATAGTCAAAATCGACTAGACTTAAAGTTTCAGGGGTGATAAGCCGATGAACCGAACATAATTTGAATTCAACAGATCATCATGGCAATCTGACACAACACAAAGCTAATCTAACCAAACATGCTTTTTATAAACAGGACATCATTGTCAGATAAGTATATGCAATATCCACACAACCGAACATGATGAAAGAATAACCGAACATGATGCTATGATGACCCATCATAATAGCGGATGAACCGAACATAATTTAAAGTCAACAGAACATCATGGCAAATCTGACACAACACAATGCTAATCTAACCGAACATGATTTTTATAAACAGGACATAATTGTCAGATAAGTGCATGCAATATCCAAACCACCAAATATAATGAAAGAATAACCGAACATGAAGCTATGATAACCCATCATAATTGCGGATGAACCGAACATAATTTAAAGTCAACAGAACATCATGGCAATCTGACACAACACAATGCTAATCTAACCGAACATGATTTTTATAAACAGGACATAATTGTCAGATAAGTGCATGCAATATCCAAACCACCAAATATAATGAAAGAATAACCGAACATGAAGCTATGATAACCCATCATAATAGCGGATGAACCGAACATAATTTAAAGTCAACAGAACATCATGGCAATCTGACACAACACAATACAAATCTGACCGAACATGATTGTTATTAACAGGACATGATAGTCAATATGCATACCACCGAACATAATGTAAGAATAACCGAACATGATGCTATGATGACCAATCATAATAGCCAATTAACCGAACATAATTAAAAGTCAACAGAACACCATGACAAACTGACACAACACAATACTAATCTGACCCAACATGAGGTTTATTAACAGGACATGATAGCCAGATAAGTGTATGCAATATCCACACCACCGAACATAGTAAAAGAATAACCAAATAATAACTGTATTTGACTAAACATCTTCTGCATATGACCAAACATAAACACGATGAACCAAATATAATGTCTTTTCTTAACATAAGACAGTTGAGGCGTTCCATACTAAAGCTTTCACGACTGAAATATTGTTTGCTTAAAATTGTTGTCTGCTGTTTTTCTCAAATTTACATATTGGACATTTTTATAGAAAAAGACATAATGACAAGTGACAAACAGCTTGAATCCAGATCAGACGCTGCGTGACGTGGCGTCTGATCTGGATACAAGCTGTTTGCAAATATAAGTATATTTCCCTCCCTACAATGACTCCCTCTGAACAACTCACACATTTTTTGTCTCCCATTGGGTGTGGTTGTAGAGAGGGAGCACTGTACACGTACTGTGTGCATTAAGAATTAAAATGAATTCAAAGCTGTAGTTGCTAGAGTATAAACACTGTTAAATATGGCATTTTCAGTCATGAAGGGCATATCACTCTGAACTACATGTAATAGTACTTAGCCCAATTTCAAACATTATCAAACTCATTCAAGAAATTATAGCAGGGGATAACTATAGTCAATGCTTTGATAAATTATTGAGAAATTTAAATTCACAAAATTTTAAGTCAAAAGTCAAGCTAAAATGTCTCTTGTTGAGTGTAATAGCCCAATAAGCCCATAATACCCCATAGCGACTGTTTCTAGTATTGAAGATAACAAGTGACCAATTAAAGCAGGTTTAAAGTAAAGCAGAATGTGCCTTAAGGCACTGTCTGCTTTACTTTCAGCCAGCTTTAAGCTACCATCTGCTAGGATATAGAAAATATTAGTAATGGTGCATATTCATGATTTGTTTAAATCGGAATTATTTCCTTCAGTGGAGGAATAAAGTGAAGGCATAAAAAGACATATAAATTAGGTAATGGGTTATGGGTAAAACGGAAATTTTGTTGTTTCCTTTGACTGTCTGAAATATCTAAACATTGACAGTTGACACATACACATGAACTGTTGACACGCTTACAATACATGTATGTAAACATTTAGTCTAAATAATCAGCTCCAGTATCATGTTACACCAGCAGGGCTGCCATTTCTCCGGATTTTTCCGAAATCTTCAGATTTTTATCGTAGCAGATTGTAGCTTAACCCTTTGAAACCTAGTCCCGCCTATAGGCGTCCTTTTCAAAAAGTGTACATGTGAATAGTACACTTGTCCTATGCAAACAGTGAAGACCCAGATCAGGGGGCTCCGAAAGGAGCCCTCTGATCAGGATCTTCACTGTTTGTCATAATGTCAAACATTGACAAAAACAACCCTTAAAAGTCAGAAATGGACTAGACTAAGATGGAAACTGGAATTGTCCATTTAAAGTTTCAGGGAGGAAAGAGTTAAAGCAGGCCGAGAGTTAGGCAGAATGCACCTTATGGCGCATTCTGCTTTACTTTCAACCTGCTTTAAGTAATCACGCTTGAAAAATAGAAAATTGGGAAAATTTAGGATTTATAATTCAAGATCAACTTATGGCAGTCCTGGACCAGTGAATGTTATATACAGGGCCACACATGCTTGCTGAATTGCAAACACATCTGCTTATATCTCAGTTGTACTACATAATTTGGGCTGAGAGAATCATTAACCATTAATTTTGAAAATAGGTTACCACTTATAGCAGGTTGAAAGTAAAGCAGAATGCGCCTTAACAAATTACCCCATAGCCTGTTTCTAGTTTTGAAAATAGGTTACCACTTAAAACAGGTTGAAAGTAAAGCAAAATGCGCCTTAAAGACATCCCTAGATGACCTTTAGATCATAACACCTTGCCAGACAATTTCCTTTGAAATACATGGATCTTATGGACATGTCGCTAGCAAAGTACGTACCATTGAATCTTCTCGTGTGAGACTCTACCTTTATATAAAATTTGATAGTTTGGTAAGAAATAACCATTGCAAATCACTAGAGCATGAGTATAATCTGGACCTCACCAGGTAAACTGAGATTGTGATGCACATGCTTTGCCAGTTACATTGACACCTCCAGAACAATGGGGTGGTGGTCCCTCAATGGACTGAGGAAAAGTCTTTAAGGCGCATTCAGCTTTACTTTCAGCCTGCTTTAAGCTAGCATCTGCTAGAATATAGAAAATATTTCTTATCATACATATTTATAACAATATAAATTAGAACTATTTTCTTCAGTGTAGAAATAAATTAAAGGTGTAAAAAAGGCATATTTATGGGGTAATGGGGTAATGGGTTAATGGGTTAATTCATTATTATCATCTTCAAAATTAACTCTTCTATACCTTTCTGGTCGCATATTTTAATAACTCTTATCATGCTTAGTGTGACTAAGTGCCTAACATTCGCAAACAGTTTGGATCCTGACCAGATATGCACGTTAACCCACTTCTGGACTTGATCCAAACTGTCTGTCACTCATATTCAAATTTTCTTCAGTTTAAAAAAGTATAAATCTTATTTTGATATTTTTTGCAGACAATATATTTGAAAGCAGATGACAATCCAGCATATTTTCCTTTTCTTATTATCTTATAGAGTAGCCCGTTTAAGGTTTATAGTTAAAAGGTGAGAGATAAACTCAACTAGGCTACATTCATATATATATAGCAAATCTAATATATAAATAATAAATAAAACTAGTTGTAATAGAAATTCATAATTTCTCACATAACTACCCCTGTTTTCTATAGCGAACAACGATCACGAATATCCTTGTCTCCAACATGTGTGAGATAAATTTTGATGACGTCACTACTAATAAAGGCGTTTTGACGTCAACGGTATTCCAAAAATGCCTATTAATTGCTTTAAAAAATAGCTTTAAATCATTGGTTATGTGAGAAAAAGAATCTGTCACTCGTCAATGTTTAAGACAAGTTGATCTTCAACTCGTCTAGAATAGATAAGTTATTAAGCTTGCCAAGGCTTGCTTAATAACATTTCAATTCTAGACTCGTTTTAGATCAGCTTGTCTTAAACATCGACTCATGACAGATCCTATATATTATATTTGTCAGGAGAAAGGTTACTTTCTGTCTGCTTTAAGCAGTTGAAACAGGAGCATTTATCTATGGTTCATTTATCAGGTCAAGCCAGAAGCCTATAACCCATTACCACATAAATGCACCTTTTTACGCCTTAAACTTATTCCTCCAGTGAAGAAAATAGTTCCACATTACTAAGTCATGAAAATGTACCATCAGAAATATTTTCTATATCCTACAAGATGGAAGCTTAAAGCATGTTGAAAGTAAAGCAGAATGTGCCTTAAGGCGCATTCTTCTTTACTTTCAATCTACTTTAAGTGGTCACCTGTCTTCAAAACTAGAAAACGAGCTATAGGGAAATGAGTTTAGAGTACAAAATGGGTCAATTCATGACCAGGTAAAATTCAGTGACATCTGCCCCATGTTCAAGATCATCGAGCGGAAACCTAGCGCTCGCTGTCTACTCGCTATCGTTCAACAAGCACAGCTTGCGCCCCCCAGAGTGCACTGTAACACAACAAGCAACTTTAACGTACTGATACCTTCCACTCGCCTTATAGCGCTCGCCAAGGAAGTTTGTTCAAGAGCGAGCGCGTCCGCTCCGGGTAAGCGGAAGGTTGGCTGAACAGGCCTCAGGTGTCCATGCACCTGATTAAGCCTATACTAGAGCTCCAGATAAGGGGAGAATTTCAAAAACTTAAATCTTTATTTCTGCATTAAACCCTATGGTGTCACTACTCATTAGATTCGCCTCGAAGAGACGATTCTAATGAGTAGTAACACCATAGGATTTGGTGCTCAAATGAGTAAGAAAATGTTTTATTAGTTCAGTTTACTCCCTCTTATCTGGAGCCCTGCTGAAAAGTATACATTGATAACATTGATGTTACCATGACCACTGTATGCTTGGCCATCAATGCAACACTCTTTATCAGTCCATAACTGACATAACCTTCAATATTGACCATGGTCACAAAGGTCGTAGTCAAGATCACTATAGATCCATCTGAACACCTGTTGGTTCGACTAAAGTTGGACTATAGACCGACCACACTTTTATCCATTGTTAGAGGTGTCCAAAATTAAGGCTGTTGGAAAAATATTACCTTTAAACTTTTCTTAATTTTGTTTGTAAAACAAAGGTATTTTATTTTCAATCTTACAAATATACCACTGAAGTGGTATCTGTCTTTATTTCTGCATTAAACCCTATGGTGTAACTACTCATTAGAATTGTCTTTTCTAGATAGTTCTAATTAGTAGTAATACCATAGGATTCGGTGCTAAAATAAGTGAGAAAACATTGGATTTGTTTACTCCCTCTTATTTGGAGCCCTGCCATTAACACTGAATACTGACTTAACAATTGGTTCAGACATACAAACAGACAAGGGTTACAACACCAACGATTAATATAAATACCTTGACACGTAACCAACAAAGTGTAAATATAAATAACCTGACACGTAACCAACAAAGTGTAAATATAAATACCCCGACATGTAACCAACAAAGTGTAAATATAAATACCCAGACATGTAACCAACAAAGTGTTAATATAAATACCGAGACATGTAACCAACAAAGTGTAAATATAAATACCCAGACATGTAACCAACAAAGTGTTAATATAAATACCGAGACATGTAAACAACAAAGTGTAAATATAAATACCCAGACATGTAACCAACAAAGTGTAAATATAAATACCCAGACATGTAACCAACAAAGTGTAAATATAAATACCCCGACATGTAACCAACAAAGTGTACGGTAAATATAAATACCCAGCCATGTAACCAACAGTGTAAATATAAAGGTTTACGGACGTTTCGCTACACGGCGTTTCGCTACCCGGGACGTTTCGCTACCCCCGACGTTTCGCTACAGTCGTTTCACCACCTAAAGGTAAGTCGTTTCGCTACCCAATTTTTTAAAATGATATTAACTTATTTTTTTTTTGGTTGAATAAGATATGGCGATATACTCTTGAGCTAAAATATGTATTACAAACTTATTTTTGAATGAATAACTGAAAAAATGATCGATTTATTGACAAAAATCGTGTCAGTTACACTAAAAATAGATGCTGCTATATTTGATGTATAAATATACATGTAATACTTTGCTTATTGCTACTTTAGCCTCATAATTAAACAAAAACATTGGATCCAGACGAGACGCGTTGTTAAGCGGCCTCTCGTCAGGATCTTAAATGGCCATAATGCATTAGAAATTAAATATAGTTATTAGAAAAAATACTTTTTACGGCGAAATATGTGAAAGTTTGACGTGAGAAAAAAACATAAACTGATAAATATTCTAGTAATCCACTTTATTGTTTCATAAAACTTCTATAGACAAAACAAAACAATGTGACACACATAAGCACATATGATGCACTTAATCTTTTCAATTAACCCATTTCTCCGCGGCGCATATACACATGGTAGCCGCTTTAGAAGATAGTTAAGAAGATATGACTATTGCGTGTATAAATAGCGATATGAATGTCGACTATCCAAACAGTTGGGATCCTGATCACTTGATCAGACACCGATTGTACAGTAAAACCTCTCTATTACGGGCACTAAACGAAGGCTAATTGATTTTATAAAATAAAGGTGACAGCTTTAAGCAATGTGACAGTAAAACAGAAAAGCTCCTATAGGAGCTTTCTATTTTACTGTCACCTTGCTTAGAGCAGTCACCTGTCATAAACACCTGTTTATTAACTTAATTATACTTTACTTTAAAGACAATGTATATACCTGCTTGACGCAAGGCAAAATTAATGCAAAAGCTCTACGTTACACGTGTCAAGCATTAAGCGATATATATTTAATCGCAACGTGCCTTTATATGGCACAGCACAAGAGTTTGATCAGGATGCTTAAAGGAGTGTCAAACAGTTTGAAACCTGGTCAGATGCCGAGTTACACAATGATGACACCTTTTATGCAAGGGGGTTAATTTATTCCTTAAAGTCAATTTCATTCTAAAGTTAGGAAATCATTAGGAATGCAATCAGTTCGATTGCTGGTGCTGTTTTAATCAATCGTTGACTCGGCACGTGTCGGTATACAGTGAAGCCTTTGTTTGACGGTCACTCAATGATATTGTATGGTGCTCTTATTTTTGATACAATGTATATCTGCTTAATGCAGAGCAGAGTATTGCAAACACTCTACTGTGAGTTTTCTACGTTACATCTGTCAAGCGTTAAGCAGTACATTTCTCATGTCAATTTATAATGCGAGTGCTTTAAATAGTCACTTATTTTAATAGAGATTTTTCTGTTTCGGCACGTGCCGTGCCTGCATATGGCACTGCAGAAGAGAATGATCAGGATGTAAACAATTCGCAAAAAAAGCGTTCTACCCGATACAAGGCAGCGAGGGGGTTAATTAATAAATAAATGGGTGTCAACAGTTTCAGTAACCTGATCACATGCCGAGTTACACAATGATGACACACACATTTTATTCAATGGGGGGGATAATTTATGGGACCGGTAATTTATCCCTTAAAGTAAAATTTCATGTAAGTTCTAAAGTTATAGAAAGAATTAGGGTTCATGATTAGGAATCATTAATTTTCATTGCGTGTGTATTAAATAAACATACACAATTTTAACTCTGAAATATAACTCTTATTCTCCTTTTATTCAAGTATATTTTGGTAAATTATCATCAAATTATAATTTTTATTAACTTTTCTTTATTTATTATTTTAATTGTTTCTCCGTGTTTTAATTACTACAGATTCATTAATTTTCCAGCGCGAGCGTTAAATAAAAGTACACAGTATTAACTCTGAAATTTAACTCTTTTTCTCATTTTATTCATGTTTATTATGGTAAAGTATCATCAAATAATTAAAGATTTCTTTATTTATGGTTTAAATTGATTATCCGAGTTTTAATTTCTACAGATTCATTAATTTTCCCTAATTTTGAATATTGGGTAGCGAAACGTACAGGTAGCGAAACATCCGGGGTAGCGAAACGACTGAAGGTTGGGTAGCGAAACGACTGTAGCGAAACGTCCGGGGTAGCGAAACATCTGGTAACCAATATAAATACCCTGACAGGTAACAAACGAAGTGTAAATATAAATACAGAAGGTCTAACATACCAATAAGTTCTGCAATTGCTGAGAAAGGCCAAGTGTGACTTGTACTGTTGCCATGGAGAAAGGCTGGGGACACCTACAACACAACAACAACAACGATATAATCAATTTGTAAGTAAGCATTCATTGCTGAGAAAGGCCAAGTGTGACTTGTACTGTTGCCATGGAGAAAGGCTGGGCACACCTGCAACACAACAACAACAACGATATAACAATTTGTAAGTAAGCATTCATTGCTGAGAAAGGCCAAGTGTGACTTGTACTGTTGCCATGGAGAAAAGCTGGGGACACCTGCAACACAACAACAACAACGATATAATCAATTTGTAAGTAAGCATTCATTGCTGAGAAAGGCCAAGTGTGGCTTGTACAGTACTGAACCTTATTAAATTAACAATTTTTGCGATTCGCTTGCAATTCCATGGCAATTCTCTTGCGATTCAAAATACTAACTTTTCCCTCAGGTAAGTTTTCTTGAATGGTTTATCTCACAAATGTTCGCAAATATGTCTACGTTAATTTTTTCGATTCCATTTTTGTCAAAACCGCTTCGGAAAATTCGCGTAAAAGTATTCAAACATAGGATTTGTTTTTTTGAAGTGCCCGATTCGATGGCAATTCGATGGCAATTCGCTTGGGATTATCAATTTAATTTAATAAGGTTCAGTACTGTACTGTTGCCATGGAGAAAAGCTGGGGACACCTGCAACACAACAACAACAACGATATAATCAATTTGTAAGTAAGCATTCATTGCTGAGAAAGGCCAAGTGTGGCTTGTACTCACGGTTACAATGGAGAAAAGCTGGGGACACCTGCAACACAACAACAACAACGATATAATCAATTTGTAAGTAAGCATTCATTGCTGAGAAAGGCCAAGTGTGGCTTGTACTGTTACCATGGAGAAAAGCTGGGGACACCTGCAACACAACAACAACAACGATATAATCAATTTGTAAGTAAGCATTCATTGCTGAGAAAGGCCAAGTGTGGCTTGTACTGTTGCCATGGAGAAAGGCTGGGGACACCTGCAACACAACAACAACAACGATATAATCAATTTGTAAGTAAGCATTCATTGCTGAGAAAGGCCAAGTGTGGCTTGTACTGTTGCCATGGAGAAAAGCTGGGGACACCTGCAACACAACAACAACAACAATATAATCAATTTGTAAGTAAGCATTCATTGCTGAGAAAGGCCAAGTGTGGCTTGTACTGTTGCCATGGAGAAAAGCTGGGGACACCTGCAACACAACAACAACAATGATATAATCAATGTGTAAGTAAGCATTCATTGCTGAGAAAGGCCAAGTGTGGCTTGTACTGTTACCATGGAGAAAGGCTGGGCACACCTGCAACACAACAACAACAACGATATAATCAATTTGTAAGTAAGCATTCATTGCTGAGAAAGGCCAAGTGTGGCTTGTACTGTTGCCATGGAGAAAAGCTGGGGACACCTGCAACACAACAACAACAACAATACAGTCAAACCCTAGGTAGGTGAGCAGCCATTGTTAAGATTGTTTCATCAAAGACACAAAGGAGAAGAATTTATGTCAGTTTTTAACCAAAACTTGTTGTCTAATTCTAACATTCATATGTGAAACTGTAATACTATGTAATGTCAGCTCTGTCTGTATTTATTTTGACATAAAATACTGTTTAACCCATTACCCCTTAAAAACACCTTTTTACGCCTCTTACTTATTCCTCCACTGAAGAAAAAAGTTCCAGTTTATACAGCAAAGAATATGCACCAAAAGAAATATTTTCCATGATCCTTAGGAAGATGATAGCTTAAAGCAGGCTGAAAGTAAAGCAGAATGTGCCTTAAGGCACATTCTGCTTTACTTTCAACCTGCTTTAAGTGGTCACCTGTTTTCGAAGCAAGAAATAGGCTAAGAGGTAATGGGTTAACTAAACTAAGACACAAGTGAGATTTTCTGATGAATTACCTATTTACACTAACCTCTGAAGGGTGTGTCCCTAAAATAATTAAAACTAGAATTTCCCCCTTTCATAAGTCTGCCCAAATTTATGTTTCAAACGAGCAATTTCTAGTATGTGTGCATTTTCCATGTGTTGAAACTAAGTGAAATCAGCTGTAACGTTCCAGATAAAGGGAGTATTTCAAAAATTCAAATCTTTATTTCTGCTTTAAACCCTATGGTGTCACTACTCATTAGAATCGTCTCTAAGATAGTAAAATAAGCGATTTGTTTACATAACAAATCTTTCGGTCTGTTTCCGAGAAGGTTGTGTACAGGTACCGTCCGTGATCAATACGGTTGGGGATAGTGTGTGTGACGTCATCAGTTTGTGTAACATTTTATGAGGAGTCTTTGACTTAAAGCGCAATAATTCCTGCTGCATTATGCTAAAGAGCTATAAAAATAGTTTTCTCGAGTGAGAACGGAGATCTTCAGAAGAATTTGTTGTTGTTTGAAATGTCAACAAACACAATTTAAACACGACATTTTCCAACAAATTTCACGGGTTTGTAGGTGATACTGCCTAAAGAATCGCCATGCATTCCTTCTTTTCATATGTTCCAATTACAAAGGTAATTGCCATATATTTCATGTTAGAAAAATGTGTGATTTTGGTAATTTTAGAGCAGTATTATGCCTGTAACTCTTTCCTCCCTGAAACATTAAATAAACAATTCCAGTTTCCATTTTAGTCTAGTCCATTTCTGACTTTTAAGGGTTGTTTTTGTCAATGTTTGGCATTATGACAAACAGTGAAGACCCTGATCAGAGGGCTCCTTTTGGAGCCCTCTGATCTGGGTCTTCACTGTTTGCACAGGACAAGTGTTCTATTCACATGTACACTGTTTGAAAAGGACGCCTTTAAGCGGGACTTCTAAGGGTTTAAAGGGTTAAGGTGATTCATACCCAAACTACAGCACCCTGTCACATGATTTTTCAGTAATCAAGGTCAAAGGTCTGGTTTAGGTCAAAGTGATCTGAAAATTGAATGTAGAGAAAACGTACATACTCTTTCCCAATAAATGAATTTACGCTTAAAAACTATTATTTCCATTGCAAACAGTTTGGAGCCAGATCAGACACCGGGTTACCCGGCGTCTGATCAGGCTCCAAACTGTTTGCCCCTCAGATTAAAACTAGTAGTCAGAATTGTCAAAAAGTTGTCAATTTCTATATTTTATTGCAATGTGTTGGCATTTCATTTGCGCTTACACGGAAGAATAACGTTTTTCCATTTCACTTCAGACCAGGTAGCCAGCTCTCAATTGATGGCCTCCAAACGTAACAATTTAAACCAAAACGACCTGTTTGCACGATATTGATGGCCAACGACATGAACGGCCTAAGAGTTAGTGTGCCTATGCGAACAGGATTTCCAATATGGCATCCAAATGAGTTCACAAGCAACAGCGAACAGTCCCGAGTTAATTTCTCTTCAATAAACCAACCTTTTCCGATACTTAAGTTGATGTATAAAACAAAGCAGCTTACATCTTAGAAGCAGCTAAATTTTATTTTTATATCCGGTAAAATTGATGCATTTCAGTTGATTAGTACACTTTTGCGTGTGTTATTCCGATTTGTAAATAGTTTGTTTGTACCCTTAGTATATAAACATGGGGGCGCAATGAATTATTATTGGAGAGTATTGGAGAACGTCAGATGTCGTACTATAAGGGTTAAATTGTTTGCATCGGTCAACGTTGTCGTTCTCCGATACAGTACTTGAACGCGCTACAGAGGTAGAGTTCGCACAGGGCAGTTTTGTCCATAGATGAGTGTCACAGGGGGAGAAAAAGATGCAGCCTGACCGGGGCTCGAACCCGGGACCTTCGGACTACCGTTCCGACGCTCTACCGACTGAGCTAACCGGCTGACTACAAATTAATCTCCCCAACTGTGTTAGGTTCGGTACCGTGACATACTTCCCCACGAAATTGAAATTCGTCCTCGAATTAGCCTACATGAAAGTAGTTCAATTGTGAGTTAGTTTATAGTTATATATGCAGGCGCTGTTAAGCTAACCATACAATAACCGTCACGGTCCCACGTTGGGCGCCAAATGTCACAGGGGGAGAAAAAGATGCAGCCTGACTGGGGCTCGAACCCGGGACCTTCGGACTACCGTTCCGACGCTCTACCGACTGAGCTAACCGGCTGACTACAAATTAATCTCCCCAACTGTGTTAGGTTCGGTACCGTGACATGAGGAAATAATTGGCTGTAATCAAAAGGACATGGAGTTTTGTACAATCCAGTACGATATATATTGCCTTAGTGCATCTAAATCATGTCTTATTATCACTTTCATAGCCACTGGGAATGCACCATTTGCCATTATTGTACTGTTGGAGTAATCTGTATCTTACTTATAATCTATGGTCTTACCATAATTAATTGACCCATTACCCCAGAGCTTGCTTCTAGTATTGAAGATGGATGACCACTTAAAGCAAGTTGAAAGTAAAGCAGAATGCACCTTTTCAGGCACATTCTGCTTTACTTTCAGCCTGCTTTAAGCTACCATCTGCTAGAATATAGAAATATTTCAAATGGTGCATATTATTCATGACTGCATAAAGTGCAACTATAGTTTCATTAGAGGAATTGATTAAAGGCATAAAAATGTGTATTTATGGAGTAATGGGTGAATTATGTGATATACCATTAGGAATACATTGTTTGAACATATCATAGAAACCTCTAACTATAGCCAGGGTATGTCAGGACCGGTGTAATGAGATCATAACTTAACCACCTGTGGAAATAATTAAATGCAGAGATGAATGGTGGTAACAACCACTTATTTTCCATAATTATCAGGGCTCCAGATAAGAGGTACATGTAGTTATTTCAACAAATCCAACATTTTCTCACTCTTTTTAGCTACAAATCCTATAGTGTTACTACTCATTAGAATCGTCTCGAAGAGACGATTCTAATGAGTAGTGACACCATAGGGTTTAATTCAGAAATAAAGATTTTAGTTTTTGAAAAACTACCCTTATCTGGTGCCCTGATTATGTTTATCAAAGATCAGATTTAGTCTAACAGTTGAAGCCAGGCCAGGGCCTTTTTTCCAATAATTGGAAAGGGACCTTTAAGCCTTTCATTTTCGGAAATTCAAGCATGAATCACTGCCGAATTGAGACTTTCATACTTCTAAATCTAACTTTTCCTACAGTACATTAAACTACAGTGCTCCCTCTCTACAACGACACCCAATGGGAGACGGAGATTGTGTGTGTTGTTTGGAGGGAGTTGTTATAGGGAGGGAAAATTAAGAATGACTTACATTTGCAAACAGCTTGGATCCAGATCAGACGCCAGATCAGACGCCGCATAGCGTGGTGTCTGTACTGGTTTTCATCTGTTTGTCACTCGTCATTATGTTTCTTCTGTCAAAATGTCAACTAATATGAAACTTTGAGAGAAAAACAGCAGACAACAATTTTCAGCAGCCTCGATCAAGGCCCCGGAAATAGTCTCGCACCTAATTCGTAGTAGCTCACAAAGAGCTGACTAATAAGTAGACAGGGTGTGAAACAGTGTAGACCCAGATCAGAGGGCTCCTATAAGAGCCCTCTAGTCAGGGTCTGGCAGACCCTGCACTATTTGCTAATTTGGAGCAGTATTTATTAAACTACCCAGAGTTCCAAGTAGACTGGTTCATGTTTTCATAACGTTTGCCTATTGACAACTATAGGAGCCTCTGATCAGGATCTGCACTGTTTTCTAATTTGGAGCAGTATTTATTAAACTACCCAGAGTTCCAAGTAGACTGGTTCATGTTTTCATAACTTTTGCCTATTGACAACTATAGGAGCCTCTGATCAGGGTCTGCATTGTTAACTTAGAGCAGTATTTATTAAACTACCCAGAGTTCCAAGTAGACTGGTTCATGTTTTCATAACTTTTGCCTATTGACAACTATAGGAGCCTCTGATCAGGGTCTGCACTGTTTTCTAATTTGGAGCAGTATTTATTAAACTACCCAGAGTTCCAAGTAGACTGGTTCATGTTTTCATAACTTTTGCCTATTGACAACTATAGGAGCCTCTGATCAGGGTCTGCACTGTTTTCTAATTAAGAGCAGTAGTTATTAAACTTCCCAATATCCCAAGAAGACTGCTTCATGTTTTAGCAACTAAAAAGATCCACAAGGAAACCTAATAACCCACAAGAGTTACTTAGTCCTGAAAGAGTTAAGACAATTGAGGACTGTTGCAAACAACTTAACCCTTTGAACCCTAGTCCCGCATATAGGCGTCCTTTTCAAACAATATACATGTGAAAAGTGCACTTATCCTATGCAAACAGTGAATACCCAGATCAGAGGGCTCCTTATGGAGCCCTCTGATCTGGGTCTTCACTGTTTGTCAGAATGAAAAACATTGACAAAAACAACCCTTAAAAGTCAGAAATGGACTATAATCAAATGGAAACAGGGGTTGTCCATTTTAAGTTTCAGGGAGGAAAGAGTTAACCCATTACCCCATAAATATGCCTTTATATATGTAACGCCTTTAATTTATTCTTCAACGAAAGGAAATACTGTAGACTGGGTGTAGCTCCATTTTATACAGTTAGGAATATGTACCATAAGCAACATTTTCTGTATATTAGCAGATGGTAGCTTAAAGCAGGCTGAAAGTAAAGCAGAATATGCCTTAAGGTGCATTCTGCTTTACTTTCAACCTGCTTTAAGTTGTCGCCTGTCTTCAAAACTAGAAACAAGCTATAGATATGGGGTAATGAGTCGATGGAACCAGATTAGACCCTACAATTGTGGGCTATCCGCTTACAATTCCTCAGGCAATACAAGTTCAACGTCCCAAGACCGCAACGTACCAGACGGAACGTCCCAATTATATGGATGGAACGTCCCACTATATAAAAATTATATGAAAACAGTATTATTTTACTGTTCCTTAATAAAGAAATGGTTTAATAATTTTCCCGAACCTAATCTGAAGGTTTTATGAAGAATATTGTCAAAAAATTAACACCCGATCGAAGGAAAAAAAGAATGCCTGTATAAACTCGTATCACGATGGGATGGAATGTTTGGCTTTTATACCAATGTCTCATTACAGACTAGAAGCCATCGCAGGCTTTAATAAGGGTTGAATCTGTGTGTAAATCGGATGTACACATGTCATACGAATACAGTGAGGAACCTGATCAGGGGTTATTCAATCCTAAATAGTCATTAATGGACAAAACTTAGCTGGAAACTGGAATTGTCCATTCAGGGATGAATAGGTTAAGGAAAATTATCGGCGATTGTAAACCAAGAAAAGCCAACTTTTTTCACAGGGGTGTCGATACAGTTACTTAAACAATATATATATATATGCCTTTAAATACGATATTAGTACATCAAATCTATTTTAGTTGGTGTTTACGAAGGTTAGGTAGGATCGGCATTTTTCATATCGTCGCCGATTTTTGGACAATAAAAGTATCTTTTTGAGCGGGAATTCATATATGACTTATAAACTGGTACACAGATACCTTTAAATACGCTATTACAACATAAAACCCTTTCCTGTGGTGTTCTCTGCATTTCGAGTCGCTCGTCGATGAAAACAAAGAAAATAAATTCTGCTAAATATGACGCCTGCTTAAATCAATATATCCTCTATATGTGACTTTATTAATATCCAATTTACAAACAATTTGGAATATATGATGAGAATTGAGTTGGTCTCTAATCTGGATGAAACTGTTTGAAAAGGTTATCAGGAGATTAGCTTTAGCTGCCGTCACGGCCGTCGGAGTGTACTATTTGCAATTTTTTCTACGATCGGGTGTTCATTTTTGTAATAACAGATATCCTAAATCAATCAGATTATATATCGTGAATAATCTCAAAAACAATAAATTATACAAAAATAGTATGATAAAACTGATTTTCTATAATTTTTATAAAGTGGGACGACATTATTTGTTAATGACGAGTATACTCGTCGTTAGGGCTGAATGTATAAACCTACGAAAACGCCCCGAGTTCCCCATTTAAAATAGGGGTTATGCATTAATTCTATTTTTGGACTTTTTTCGACACTCCGGCCATGGCGTACAAATACACATTGAAATACCGAATACAACGTTTAAAATAGGTTTAAGATATAGTCTTGAAACTTATTATATCAATTTAAATGTATAGTATGAACTCATGGTCGAACATTGGCGACCATATAAAAGTGCCGAGTATCCCTGACATACGAAAACAAAAGCCGAAATTCATTTAATATGTACATAATATTAGCTCGTTCCCTTGTGAATATTCTTTCCAGACTCCACCCACTATGAATAATTAACTAAATTTCTACTCTGTTATAATTAACAATCGTTTTTGCTAAACAGTTGTGACAACTCTGATCTATGATAACTCTATAGACAGGTATAGTACATAGGCATTCGGCCCGTTGGCTATGACACTACCCCTAGCTGCTATAACCCCCTCCACCACCACCAAACGTGGATAAACTACCCTAAAATATATCCATACATTCAATAATCATCATAAAAGAACATTTCCTGAAGTTTCGTGAAATTTAAAAAAAAAAATTTTTTTTGCTAATTTATAAGTAAAATAGTAAAGGCTGCCATGAAAAAGCGCCTTGCAGAAGCAACCCTCAAGTTCTCAACCCTGTCATTTTGTCAAATCTTGGACGATCTGGACAGATGATGGCTCATTGTTTACAGCAAACAGTTTTCTTTGACGATAATTGGTAAAACATTCAAAGCAAGCGGCGAACACGCGCATGGGGACTCGAAGGGTGGGGAGACCCCTTATTCGGAAACTATCTGTCACGCAACATTTTCCCAAACAAACGACTGGTTGCCCAGTCAAACTATTATCATTCTAGCGAACCCGAGAACCAGCTTCAAAGCAGGAAATGACGCAAAAGTCAAGCGCCCCAATTGGTCGTATTCGAATCAGGACAACCATAGCGTTAGTTGGACGTGTTGTCAACAGGTTCTATTCGAATCACCACTTGATGTTTTCCGTTGACAAAATGTTGTCAAACCATCAAATCGTTGACCACAATTTCGATTCGAGTCGGGTCAAAAACGTTGTCATCAGTAAATCTTCGAGCATTTGCTCCGCCTAGGTTTCGTTGACAACAAATTGAATGATTCGAATACGACCAATGATATCATATCCGTTTGTCAACCGAAACTAAACGAAAGTTATCTAGAAATTTATTTCGTAACAGAAATGCTCATTTACCGATAATTCAAAAGGTATTTATTATATATTTCAATTTCTATTAATTACCCGTACCATGGTGTAATGCATGGTCGCAAATGCACTTGTTAATCGCTGAATCAGTGAATGACTGACGAACAAGTCCAAAAATTTAGGGTAACAGAAGGATTCCGATATAAGGTGCCTATCGAATTTTTTATTTCTTCACTTGTGCTCGTGTCTTGCATGGGCTGTGAGCTAACTTTCTTGAACAGAACTGTTAAATGTAAATAATAAGCCATCATTTGTCAAAATCGGCCCAAAAATGACAAAATGACAAGGTTGGGAAGTTGATGGCCCTGAATACACATCTACCTTTTCATTGTATACATACATGATACGAATTTTTTTTTTTTTTTTTGAAACTTCTTGAAACTTCTTGAAACATTTGTTAAGGATGTTTGTTGAACATATGGATGTATTTTGACTCATTTTGAAAGATTTATGGGGGGGGGTCATAGCTTACGCGCCGAAAACCTGTGGTATAGTAGGCCCTGAACAATGTCTGCTCTGTTTGCAGAGGCGTTAAAAGGCTCAGTCGGGAAAGGGTTAAGAGACCTACAAATTGGTGTTAAAACAAAAATCCCATTCAAAATGATTCTTTTATTGGATTAAATGCGGCTACACTTAAAACTGAATTGTCACTTTTATATTGACACCGATTTTAACAGTCCACAAAGGCATCTTTTTGAAACTTGACTGAAATTAGTCGCAGGTTGGAAAACACATGTAATTTCAAAGAAATCGTAATATCTGATATTACAGTAAAACTTACACATACAGTGAAGAAGACGTTATTCTTTCACGTTTAAACGCAAACGAAATACAATTGCAATAAAATGTAGGAAATGACAACTAGTGGTCAATTCTGAATATTTATTTTAATCTGAGTGGCAAACATTAAGGAGTCTGATCAGACGCCGGGTTACTCTCCAAAATGTTTGCAATGTCAATAATAAGTTTTAGCAAAAATGCGTTTATTTGGAAAGAATAATGTGTTCTCCACTATAATTACCTAACAAATCAATAGTCCAGTCCACGGAATTATAAACTTCTGTATATTTCCTTGTCCAGTCAATATTATCTGTAACCAAACTATTCAAAGTCTGATTCGACTCATACACACAAACACGTAAGGGACGGGTGATTGACAGGACAAGGTCTTTTGAAGTTAATCGACACAGCTTCTTACCGTTTGCCCTAGATTGCCAGCCAATGAAAGGGCTCCATTTCAGCGAGAAATGAAAAAATATATCGCATATTCGTTCAATTTTGTACTTGGGTATGGCAGAGAAATAAACAAGTCATGAACACGTCAAGGACACCGCGTGCTAAGGAGGAGCATAGCGCATCATTACGTCATACAGCAACCGCCCAGATGCGAATTACAGTATAACGTATGTACTGCGGCCTTTCAATGACGAGGCCCGAATAAATCAAATATTTCTGTAGACAGGAGACTATAGTTAGTGCATAATGAAATTAATATGAAACGCATTCATCATGTCCTGCATTTACTCATTGAACCCTAGGTGACGAGTACACTCGTCATTTATAATGTACCCGTTACACTTGTCAACAGCAAACATTGTAGAAAGGGTTAAGCAGCCGTAATCTGTGGGTATTGTCTTCTTTTGTGTAATCGTTTTACAAATATTCGACTGTAAAACGCCTCGAAAGAAAAGTGTTTACATGTATTTTCAATATTGTACTAAAATACGGTTGCTTTTTATCAATGCATAAGGCAAGCAATACAGAGGCTCCTATAAGCGTTTAATTCTTGCGTTAAACAGCCACCCGTCTTCAACCCCCTCGGTGCCATGGGCATTTTTGTCATTAATGCATTAAACAACACAGTCCAGATGAATGTCATTTAAAAACCAAGAATGCTATTGACTTAGGATGTTTTAACCCTATAATCTGTGGGACTTTTTTTCTAAACTGACTTTAAAACAATTATTGCTTGGCTCCATTAGTGGGTTAAAGGACTCGAATCTTGGTTGATCAGGTGCTGCTTAATGCTTGCTATTTTTAGCAAATAAATTGATCAAGCATTTTCATGTCACGCCAGTACACAGCAGCTCGTTCACATTTGGGTGACTCGCTAGCTTTTGTTTCTAAATGGAAATGCCTATGTACAGCGAGCCCTACACGCGTACAGGGTTCCCGGTCGATTTTCTAGTTTTTCGTGTGACGTCATATGTAAAAGTGAACTCGCCGGCTTCCGAAAATACATCTAGCACCGCCCTCCGAAATAAAGCCCTTTCATTGGCTAACAAACTAGGTCGAGCGGTAATTTGGGTTGAGCGATGACTTACTATAGGTAAAGTAGGTTGAACGGTAACTGCCATACACTAGCCTACGTGCCATATTTGAGGCAAACGGTAAATCAGTTATAGTCCATTTGTTTGAAAATTATACAACATAACCTGTTCGCTCCCTACGGTCGCTCCAGGTTATATTGCATAATTTTCAAAAAATGAACTATAACTAATACTTACAGGTTAACCGCTTTCTGATGACATGTTTCATCTGTTTTTGCAGACTTTATTTTCGGCAGTCGGCTCTATTCATAGTCTTTGATGTTGCCGTGCAGAGGGCGATTTTTTTTTGTTTTTAAAAAGGGACCATCTGCTGAGAAGAATCACCAGTCAAATTATCAGAACACACTGTTTAAATGTTATTTAAAAAAAATTGTAATAGTTATGCACCCATGCAAACCTGGCCTATTAAACTACCGCTGTACCCAGACCATTTAGCCTTATCTATTTTGTTAAGCAAACAGTGTAGACACTGCTCAGATGAATCCTTCACGAGTTCTTTGATCAGAATCTGCACTATTTGATGCCCCCGGTATCTATAAATGCGGATGCGTATAGCGTTGTCCTGTCCGTGTGTCCGTCCATTAAGTAGACTTTACCGTTTCCTCCAGCATCAATACCACTTACTCAAATCCCTAGATACTTATACAGTTGTTGTCTTTAAGTTGGTTTACGGGTAAAATATTTAACCCTCATCATGTTAAGTGCGACTTGTCTAATAATTGCAAACAGGTTGTATCCAGATCTGGATCCAAACTATTTGTCACTCATTTCAACTTTTCTTCTTTTTCAAATGCATGAAAACTAATGTTCAGCTTATCAGACAATATGTTTAAAAAGACGACAATTCAGCATGAACACGTTAAAAACTCTTTGATCAAATCTTCAAAGTTAGCCGACTTCGCTTCCCCGCTCAACATATTCAACTCACAAGTAGAGTTTGTTGTATTCTAAAAGTGATTGACAGCGGATTTTACTTATAATTATCCAATTGAAATACATGGTGTACACCTTTTGGGAGCATGAAACTTTCCTTTTAGGGCCCAGATGTGAAATTAACAAATGGATAATGTTTCTAAATCTTCGAGTTACGATGTTCGTGTGTATGTAATGAGTTTACACGCAGTGATCTGTGAATGATTTTCTGGAATTTTACAAAAAATGCTGAAGATAAAAAATAAACTTGGCGAAAACAAAACACTTTTCATGGGAGTATAATTATAAGGAAAATCCGTTAATTTCATTCAAGTGTCATGTATAAACCAATAATTTGCTGTCTTATTATGATCTATTATGATATCAATATCTTTTTTTTTTATAATGGCAATTTCGAATTGGAATTGAACGTTTGCTAAATAAATGAAACAAGTTGGAAGTTTTTCTGTGTGAATCAATCAGACATTTAAAAACGTTAAGAAAGTTAAGAAAGTCGCAAACATTTGAACAATTTATCAAATCGTGCCGATGTTCACACCCTCGCGAAAAATATTATGCTATGCGATTATCAGCGCGTGCGGAATACACAGTGGCATATTAGACTTGACACGTGTATATGTGTTACGCCTCTCGTCTGCAACTTTTCCCTTTCATGTATGCCGACATTTCAAAGAGTGTAATCGTAGACATGAAACATATACACAGTGAAAAAGGTAGCTACTTGGGTGTGGCATTAGTGAAAGGAAACTTATCTTCTACGAAATACGAAGATTAATGCGATGCTATAAGTGGATAAAACAACCCCGACTAACGGATGATAATACTCGCATAGGAACATCGTATGTACATAGTATGTAAGCAAAAAATATTTCATTTAATCCCAGTTACTCATTTAAATCACTATTTAACTTTTGCATCAATTAATAATTGTCAAATACGGGTGATATGTATAATTTTTTTAAAATGGCACGTTGGGTCCACAAATGGTACGTTGATGTCGTGGGGCGTTGGTGCGATGGGGCGTTGAGACCAGACACCCTCATAGGCTGCTGGACAGCCGTGTATAAAAGCTTGGAAGTATAATTATGATATTTGTAACTATTTTATGTAATTTTTAAATGTGACAGTCTATAATAATAAAATAATAAACTGTATAACTGTAATGTTAGGCCAGATCCCAAACAAATTGTTTGGCACAATCTGACAATATTTCTACACATATAGATCTATTGCCCAAAAGATTTGTTTTTAGAGACAGTTATAATAATAATAAATTCAAAATTTAAGGGAAAACATGTATGTATTTATAACAGATTCTTTATCAAACTATTGTAGGTCCGTAAGGTCCCAGCTTTGGGTAAATTTTTAATTTTTAAGCTGTATCCTGTTTGACCTTTGAAAGTGGAGTACAATTTATACATTCCTGGTAAATGGCAGACATCACATTTTCAAAAAATGGCTCTTGAAAGTATGGCAATAACAATAATTGTACATCTACAAGAGCTTATACATGTATACAAATTATTTATATACAAGTATAATCAAAATCCATTAAAAACTGTAGATCTAGTCACTTTTAATTTGATAAATTTTTAAAGAGACTGAAAACAAAATGGCATATCTATTTTCAAAAAGAAAAGAAAAAAACCTCAAATATAAGCCAATGTGTAACTGTGCATCTACCATCTGGCATTAAAAAATATGATCAGTCTAAAACATCCTAAAGAAAAATCACTAAATCTTAAGGATGTCGGCCTGTCTTTTTGAGCATAATATGAAATTTCCGAAAAATTTTAAGAACTCATTTTCCGAAAAATGTTAAGAACTCATTTTTGGTGAATGCATACAGTCATAAAATACTATTTTCCCGGGGAAAAATTGGATTTTCGTTCCGGAATGGACTTTTTAAGTTTTCTGTCCTATTCGTAGTTTACAGCATACACCGTTTTCATAGGTAGCTAGGTTGCATTTTGTTACATCCAGTTTCATTTCAATTTCTCAGAATATAGGCATGAAATTTTCATGGTAGAACAGTTTTAGTATAAATTATGGATAATTCAATAGATCAAATGATATTTTTTTGAAAAAAAAATGTTTTTGTAAAAATACACCAAAAAGTGAAAAAAATGAGAAAAAATGGATATTTTAATAAAATGATCTATATCTTTTTTAAAAGATCCGGGACCCTGTGTTTTTATTTGCTATTTCACTAAAACTTTATGTTTGCAAGGCTAAAAACAACAAATAAAAAATTTGGTAATTAGTTTTCCCACAATTTGTAGGGCAATTTTCACTGTGCCTTATTCAGCCATTATAAAAAAGTGGGTAGGTTAATTTTACTCCTTTCCAGTGAAATCAAACATTTTTACTTTGGATCTTGACAAAACATTATTTTCAGGGTTTATTCTTACTAATGGTAATATAAATTAGGATACTTTTTGTACAAATAGTTAGTTTAAATAAAGATTGAAAAACCGTAGTACAAAAAAGTATGAGTTTTTGTGAAGCTTCAATTTATGGGGGTTAGCCTTGAAAAATCTCAAATTGTGAAAAAGAAAGGTCCGGTACCCCCACTTTTTTCACCAGTTTTGTCATAGAAACTTATTTTACTGTCTGTATGCAAAGTTTGAAGAATTTGGTAATTACTTTCCAAAGGTGCACCTACCCCCTTAATCTCTTTTTTTTATACATCATATTCCATAGCTTTTTCAATTCCACCTAGATTTAATAGACAGACTTTTAAAAATTAATTTCATAAATTGTTTGTGCATGCATGTGCAGGCATAAACAGGAAAGGATGACATGTTCTCCCTCGCTGTACACTAAAGTAGGTTAAATCGACAGACGTTAATTGAATGGCCCAATTAGCTACTTAAGTCAGTAAGATGTCTGACTAAATTTTTATTTTCGATCCCCGCATGCCTTGCCCAGTGTTGGAATTCCAGATCATCCCACCAGAGCTAACATAAAAAAATTCTTTGAAATGCATTTTTCAAACAAAATTTATGCTCTTAAACTAGAGTGTTCTTAAGATCTAATAATAGATGTTTATCCCCCTATCCCATTACAACATCGCCTGTATTATGATCCTTTTTTTCATTATTTAATATTACCCAATATTAAATAAGAATTATGAAAAATATCTGGATCATATATCATGATAATAAAAATCTACTTTTAATACCTATTAATTTGGTATCAAAAGATTGGTATTGAAATGTAGATTTTAAATATATTAACTTTGTAGCTGTATTTTGAACTTAATACAGAATCTTGTTTAATTTAATAATTTTCCATAGTTTTCTGTGGTGGCTTAAGGTGTGAAGATTGTTATAAAACCCAAGCTAATTAAATCCTTTGGTCAGTCGCTAGAATTATAGCACTATTGTGTAACTTGCTTTGAGAGAAGCCAATTCTGCATTTAGGCCTGATAAACAATCAAGCAGTTAAACCCAAGCTAACTAAATCCTCTGGCCAGTCACTTGAATTACTTGACTGTTGCTTTGAGAGATGCAAGTTTTGCATCAAGGTTTGATAACCAATCACCTTAAGCCACATTACAGAAGCCCCCACAAAGGGAACCTAAGTTTGACACCTGTGAGCTAAGCTTCTCAAGTCGACAACCGCTTGTTTTACATTTTCATCAAGGAGCCTTTAAAATACTATGCTGGCAATGTCAGGGCATCATTATTGTCCTGGACATCGTAGAAATTAAAGCTTTTGTTGAAGAAAGCTTGTCGTCTGTTTTACAGGTAAGAAGTTTGCTCATTTTATTTTGTATATTTTGATGTTTGTTGAAACTTAGGGAAATGCTTTAACTCATTCACTCTGAAACATAAATTCCTGTTTCCAATCTACTTTGACTAGTTAGGACTGTTTTGTATAATATATTCCAAAGTGACAAACAGTGCAGACCCTGATCAGATGGCAACTGTAGGAGGCCACTGATCTGTCTCTACACTGTTTGCCTAGGACAAGTGTACTCTTTACATGAACACTGTTGTAATGACAAGAAAAGGATATTAAAAGGCATTTTGTAAATGCTTTGACTTAAAAGGATATAAACTACCTTACTGTATTTGTTATTGTCATGCTTATGTTGTTTGAATATGTCTTATGCTGGGATAGTTTGAACAGTTGAATGTATGTCTGCTAGATTAAATGTGCATGCTTAGCACAGCATTATCTAAATTGACTGTTGCCATTGGCTTATGCTGGCATATGTATTTTAGTATGGAAAACCAGTACAGAAATACATAAACAGTTAATATACACTTCTACTGTTAAATTAGAAAATAGTTTGTTTCCTGTTCAAACTGATCTCAGCATGCTTTATGTATATCTTTTGTGGTCTGACCGATGAATGGTTCAGACTTAACTCATTGACACCTGAAACTTAAAATGGACAATTCAACTTTGCAATTAAGATTTAGTAAAGGTCTTCTTTTACTAATTATGTTTGTTTTACAATATTTTGCAAATTGGTAAACACTGTAGACCCTGATCAAAGAGACTCCCCTTTGGAGTCATCTGATCTGGATCCACACTGGTTGCATAAGGACAAGTGTACTCTTCACGGATACACTGGTTATCAAGTATGTGTATGCAGGGTTCAATGGGTTAATTAAACATTAAACAGTCTGGGCATAATACGATTATAAGTATTTTAAATTAAGTAGTCTTAGATAGGTTTTGTATCTTCACACAAAGCGGCATGTGCCTCTCACCCGCCAAGCGATATTCCCCAAATATGATGTGAAGATGCAATGCCTATTACTCTACTTCAGAATTATTTGCCTGTATAATATGTTGTATGACTGTTGATCATTACTGTCCTGGACATCGTAGAAATTAAAGCTTTTGTTGAAGAAAGCTTGTCGTCTGTTTTACAGATAAAAAGACCCTGATATAAATCAACACACCCCCCACAGGCCTCCGATATATAGAAGAGCCCGATTCTGATAGTTACGCAACGTTTTCGTGGTAGAGACGCGTCGAGACGCTTCATTAAACCTGTTTCTAGTTTTGAAAATTGGTGACTAAATAAAGCAGGTTGCAAGTAAAGCAGAATGTTAAGGCGCATTCTGCTTTACTTCCAACCTGCTTTAAGCTACAGTCTGGTCCACAGGTACTTGACACATACTTTATTATCTATGAACCCCCCCCCCCCCCCCCCCCCCCCCCCCCCCTCGGGAAATTATTAATTTATCAATATCTACTTTTTATTTCATCAAATTCCGTCAAATAACGCCACAGTACGTGAATTATAACGAAAATAAGCATCAAAAAGTTTTATGTCGTTTTCATGGTTCATAGCAACGAATGTACATGTAGGGGTGATCTGTTATTTGTCCACAATAAACGGCCTATGCCACTGGAACTTTCACCAAATATTATAAATCATCTTTAAATGAAATATTATCAGTTTTATATAATTTACATAGATTGCAAAATTAAAAGAAACTTTACCTGTTTAATTTTGACCAATGAGATCGCTCCGTTCATTCGATTCATTCCGGTATTCAAAATGGCATTGAAAATGAAATGAGTCTTTCACTTGTCAATTTCGTGCCAAATTACATGTATATTTCATATAGCTGAGAGTGAAGAGGGTCATGTTCCGACACAAACGCATTTTGCTCTAATGAAATTAGGTGAAAGTTCCAGCCGTAAAGGCCGTTAAATGTGCAAACCGACTAGATTACCCCTTATTTTGGGCAATAAATTCTGTACCAAGAGAACGACATAAAACTTTTTGATGCTTATTTTCGTTATAATTCACGTACTGTGGCGTTATTTGACGGAATTTGATGAAATAAAAAGTAGATATTGATAAATTAATAATTTCCCGAGGGTACCACAAGAGAATATCGGCGATCGAGTCTATTTTAGCATCAGCTTAAGTCGATAGTAAAGACTAGGTGTTGAATTGCGCTGTTTACCTTGTATCTATAATAGAAGTATAGTAAAAAATTTTTTTTTTTTTTTTTTTTTTAAGGGGGGAGGGGGTTCATAGATAATAAAGTATGTGTCAAGTACCTGTGGTCTGGTCCTAGCAGACTGCTAGGATATGCAAAAAAAATTCAAGCAGTAGATCTAAATAAATGACTGTAGAAATTGAAACTATTTTATTAAGTGGGGGGATAAATTAAAGCAGGGATATTTTATTATAGTAAAATATCCCTGACTAATAAAATATCCCTGATTAAAGGCGCAAAAAGGTGTATTTATGGGATAATTGGTAAAATACATCTACAATTTTTTTTCTATGCTAAATTTGGTTGTCAGTCTCTTTAAATCATCTTATTTGCAAAATAGTAAGTTTTTGGTCACGTCATGACATAAAAATTTAAAATGATGTAATAACATGACGTCATTTGCATTTTTACTCAGCTAGTTTATGATGCGTTGACCATTATCTGTATAAATCTACTTGACACACCCCCACAAATGTCCTTAAACATCATTTAAATATCATAAAATAGAACCCCCCCCCCCCCCCCCCCCCCTTAACATTATCATAATGTTCATGGTATAAACATTTTGTTGGTTTATCATGAAAATGAATGCACCTTTCACTTACAAGTGAACACTACAGTAGTAGATCTAGATCTAGATTTATAGACCGCCGCAAACAAGAACGCTCAGCAAAACAGAAGGGTTTCTCACACTTGCACCTAAAAAATCTGTTAATCTGTTAAATATTTCTACAATAAATAAATATGCCCAGCGTAAACAACTTTAACTTACCCTAGATGATTTTATTCCGCCTGTAAGAGAGAGCGCCATTGTGCTGCTCACTCGTGTAACTACACTCTAAATCTAGTTTCAGTTTCAGTTTACACCCTAATTTCCGGTGCGAATTACTACGAACTTCAGAATATCCGCGTCACCATTGCCCGAACTTCACAGAAACCAAGATCTACTTTCTTTCTTAATTTCTCAATAGAATTTTTGAGTATTTTAAGACAAGTGCCATAAGTGAAATGCGTATCGAATACACAACACCAGGAACGTTTATAGATAGGGACTGGCCACTTCTTAACTAATCGGGTATTTTATCGATTTATCTCTGTCTTCCCTTTCGCCGCGGTAGATAAGCGGGTGTAGCCGTTTTGGGTAGGTAAGCCTCTTGCCGCTACATTTTTAGATAACAGATAAGCTCATTTCAGCATGCGTGCAGCTCCGAACGGCGTGTCGGAATAAAGCAATGTTTTCAGTATGCTCGATAGTTTTTAAGATTGCTTTTTTTTAAAAGGGAAATGGACAGCTGGTGATAAATATCTTTTAAATGAAAGATATTGAAAAAAAATCGCCTTCTGCCTTTGAAATGTTGAAAAATAATAAAAAATGAAGTAGTTAGAGCCGTTTAAACTTTGTGATATATGACTGTGCAAGCGACCATGGGGGCCGCCATTTTGTTTACCTGTGTGACGTAACTAAGGCCTTCCGCGACCTTCCGGTTATAGCGAGTCTAACCGGGAATGCCGTAGAGTGTGCGGAATTTACATCGATAACATTAATAAACTGAAATACTGAGAAAAATTGGGCATGTGGAGGAAGGTAAAAACACTTTAGAGCTTCAGTGTTACGATTTCGATCCTAAATTATCAGAGAATGTAATATTAGAAGACAGAGACTACGACGGGTCGGGCGAAGAGAAAGCGCATTCGCCGGACGAATTTGCGACTGCAATACTTGTGTATAAATGCCTACAAAGGAGGTTAATACTTGCTGAAGAACAAATGAAATGACGATTGGGTGTCTTGGTGACAATGAGTGCATAGCAGAACCATCAAAATTTCGAGCTATTAGTGCTTAACCCTTTCCCTTATGCGCGCGTGTCAGAGCGTGTTTCATTATTACCTTATGAGCCCGTAAAAGCGCGACTTTATCTATTCCCTGATAAGCGCGGGTTTCCGCGGGTTATCAATTACCTGATGAGAGCGGGTTAGAGCGAGTCCTCTATTTAACGGCTAAAATCTCATTCTTCTACTGGAATTTTACTGTCCGGGTGTCTACACATTTAAAGTGTGTTCAAATATCTTCCGAAATCCCAAATCTAATTATAGGGTTGCTACACAAATAATTTCATAAAACGAGGCTTAGGTCATTAGGTGTGACCTATTGTTTGATCGGTGATCTCCGTAAGACGTGCATATGATACTGCACACAATACTCGTCATTTTTCGGAAAGTACGATCTATGTCAACTTATGAAATATGCAGAAAGTTTCTCACTGTTCCTGAGGTCAACATCTAAATATAGTTAACCAATTGAATCGCGGAATTCCATAGAGCACGCTCCACATGCATGCTATCTACAACAAGAAATATCTTTAAAAAAGATATTCCGTCGCAGGTTAAAGTTTTTTGTGGGATACAGTATTCACTCAAGTGTATACACTGATTCTGGCTAACATATTTCGTAAACAGACTTTCCCAAAAGCTAAATTTAGAGCTTATCCACGCTAAATTTAGAAATGATGACATAGTAACGCAGCAATAATTTAGACTGCATCTCATTGTTTTGCCAGGTTTACACTCGCAAGATAGATGTGAAAAAATAACAGAACGCCAGTCTAGGCCATTTTGGCACATTGGCCGATAAGAGTACTGCATTTCAAGCACGTGGTCATTGACCAGGATTTCTGATCATTCCTGACTGGTTAAATTGTTTCATACAGTAGCGGTCAAATTGGGTCAATAGACAAAACAGACCCGTCTGCGACGGGAAAAATATCACAGGGGGATGCCGCTTGACCGTTGCGTGACACACCGGAAGCGGGGTAATAAAGTTTCGGCTCGGGGATAAATATAATCCTAGGCGGTGGACGGAAATATCAATCAACTAATTAACCAATCAAGCAAATCACATCTGCAGGTCTGTGACAAATTTTTACTGTCCCATCTCACAACTCGGATTCTCATCTTGATCCAAACTGTAAAAATGAAACGAAAAACTGAGCTGTGAATCATTTTTGATCCTGATTAGAACCAAGCTACTCGGCGTCTCATCTACATGAAATGTGTGTAAAAATAAAAATAAAGTAAAAATTGAATAATGCAAAGGTGTCAAACAGTTTGGATCCTGATGCAGAGCCGATCTACACGGTGTCTGATCAAGATTCAAACTGATTGCGTAGGAATTCACCTGAGAATAAAATTCTAATAGATATCA
Organism: Gari tellinella; assembly: GCA_922989275.2. Lineage (NCBI taxonomy): Eukaryota > Metazoa > Mollusca > Bivalvia > Cardiida > Psammobiidae > Gari > Gari tellinella. The sequence goes on along the minus strand of OV277860.1, from coordinate 59,671,264 downwards.
AACAGTTACGACGCAGAGTCACTCAAAATTGTGATCGGGATCCAAACTGTCTGAATTTATATCAAAGGAATATTTCTTCATAAAATGCAAATCTGTTTAGATCTTGATCAGATGGCGAGCTACTCGGCGTCTCATCTTCATCTAAATCGCTTTTGTAAAACTATAATAAAAATAATTGAATGTGTTCTAATATGTCAAACAGTTTGGATCTTGATGCAGTGCCGATCTACACGGCGTCTGATCAAAATTCAAACTGATTGCGTAGGAATTTACGTGAAAAAAATTTCTAATAGATATCAAACAGTTACGACGCCGAGTCACTCAACATTGTGATCGGGATCCAAACTGTCTGAATTTACCGGGTTTTGTTTTTCAAAGGAATATTTCTTCATAAAATGTAAATCTGTTTAGATCTTGATCAGATTGCGAGCTACTCGGCGTCTCATCTTCATCCAAATCGCTTTTGTAAAACTATAATGTAAAATAATTGAATGTTCTCTAACAGTTTGGATCCTGATGCAGTACCGATCTACATGGCGTCTGATCAAAATTCAAACTGATTGCGTAGGAATTTACGTGAAAAAAAAATTCGAATAGATATCAAACAGTTGTGACGCCGAGTCACTCAACATTGTGATCGGGATCCAAACTGTCTGAATTTATACCAAAGGAATATTTAATTCATAAAATGCAAATCAGACTCCGAGTTACTAAGTATCTGAGCTATATCATTGCTTTTAGATCCAGATCAGACTCCGAGTTACTGAGAATCTTAGCTGTTAATGCTTAGATCAATATCGGACTCCGAGTTACTCGGCGTATTATCTGGATTATAATTGTTTTGAAATGCTATTCTATGGTATTCTGTTGTAGACAGCAGGTAAATCGTTACTCCATGCGGTATATATACTTACCATAGTAACATAAATCTTAAGTAAAAATATATTGGAAATATATTGACTTGTATCGTTTTCACCCAATTGCATGCAACTTATTCAAACTTAAAATTGTATGAAAATTACACAGTTAGAAAGGACATTTAATTGTCTACAAACTTTACATTTACACTGTTATAATTTGGTGAAGCAAAAAAGCAGTTATAAGGGCTTGAAAATAACAGGTACCATACATCTAAGTGTCAGTAATAAAAAGGATTGGAAATATATTGACTTGTATCGTTTTAACCCAGTGACATTCTACTTATTCATAGTTCAAATTGTATAAGAATAATACCGTTAGAAAGAAAATTTAATTGTCTACAACATTTACATTTACACTATTATGCTATTGTGAAGCAGAAAGGCAGTTAATAGGGCTTAACAATGACAGGTGTCAAAGTCACACTAATTTTCCAATATTTCCAATTAGGTGTATTGGTGAGAGTGTGTACTCTTATCAGACTGATACTGCTATAGATGGCCGTATAAGGCTTATCTATACATCCCTGGCATATACGGATATGGCCTAATTGCTATCAGGTAAAGGGTTAATCCAGCCATACTTGAGGTAGCGTATATCAGGCAAATATCATAGGACACCGGAATCGGGCACGGATACTCTTGATAATATTTGCATACTGGTTGTGAATAAAGGCATCGAAGCCCTGTGACTTTCGAAAAAAGTTTCTCCGATATATTTAGTCTTATCTGTTAATATTTCCGTAAATATAAATCATAAACATCTTATGAGCCCGTAAAAGCGCGACTTTATCTATTCCCTGATAAGCGCGGCTTTCCGCGGGTTATCAATTACCTGATGAGAGCGGGTTAGAGCGAGTCCTCTATTTAGCGGCTAAAATCTCATTCTTCTACTGAAATTTTACTGTCCGGGTGTCTACACATTAAAAGTGTGTTCAAATATCTTCCGAAATCCCAAATCTAATTATAGGGTTGCTACACAATGAATTGCATAAAAAGAGGCTTAGGTCATTAGGTTTGACCTATTGTTGATCGGTGATCTCCGTAAGACGTGCAGATGATACTGCACGTACTAATCGTCACTTTTCGGAAAGTATGATCTATGTCAACTTATGAAATATGCAGATCAGTTATCACACGATAACTGTTCCTGAGGTCAACATCTAAATATAGTTAACCAATGGAATCGCGGAATTCCATAGAGCACGCTCCACATGCATGCTATCTACAAAAATATCACAGGGGGATGCCGCTTGACCGTTGCGTCACACACCGGATGCGGGGGTAATAAAGTTTCGGCTCGGGAATAAAAGCTTCGGCTCATCAAAAGTAAGCATAATCCTAGGCGGTAGACAGAAATATCAAACAACTAATTAACCAATCAAACAAATCACATCTGCAGGTCTGTGACAATTCTTTACTGTCCCATCTCGCAACTCGGATTCTCATCTAGATCCAAACTGTAAAAATGAAATGATAAAACTCAGCTGTGAATCATTTTGGATCCTGATGAGAACCAAGCTACTCGGCGTCTCATCTACATCAAACGTGTGTAAAACTGGAAAGAAAGTAAAAATTGAATAATGCAAAGGTGTCAAACAGTTTGGATCCTGATGCAGTGCCGATCTACACGGTGTCTGATCAAAATTCAAACTGATTGCGTAGGAATTCACGTGAGAAAAAAACACTAATATATATCAAACAGTTACGACGCCGAGACACTCAACATTGTGATCGGGATCCAAACTGTCTGAATTTATACCAAAGGAATATTTCTTCATAAAATGTAAATCTGTTTAGATCTTGATCAGATAGCGAGCTACTCGGCGTCTCATCTTCATCCAAATCGCTTTTGTAAAACTATAATAAAAAATAATTGAATGTATTCCAAAAGTTTAAACAGTTTGGATCCTGATGCAGTGCCGATCTACACGGCGTCTGATCAAAATCCAAACTGATTGCGTAGGAATTCATGTGAAAATAAATTCTAATAGATATCAAACAGTTACGACGCCGAGGCACTCAACATTATGATCGGGATCCAAACAGTCTGAATTTACCGGTATATAAAAGGAATATTTCTTTATAAAATGTAAACTTGTTTAGATCTTGATCAGATGGCGAGCTACTCGGCGTCTCATCTTCATCCAAATCGCTTTTTTAAAACTATAATGCAAAATAATTGAATGTTCTCTAAGATGTTAAACAGTTTGGATCCTGATGCAGTGCCGATCTACACGGCGTCTAATCAAAATTCAAACTGATTGCGTAGGAATTCACGTGCAAAATGTTTTCTAATAGTTATCAAACAGTTGCGACGCCGAGTCATTCAACATTGTGATCGGGATCCAAACTGTCTGAATTTATATCAAAGGAATATTTAATTCATAAAATGCAAATTAGACTCCGAGTTACTGAGTACCTGAGCTATATCATTGCTTTTATTCAGATTAGACTCCGAGATACTGAGAATCTGAGCTGTATCAATGCTTAGATCCAGATCGGACTCCGAGTTACTCGGCTTTTAATCTGGATCTTAGTTGTTTTGAAATACTATTCTATTGTATTCTTTTGTAGACAGCAGGTAAATCGTTACTCCATGCGGCATATATACTTACCATAGTAACATAAGTCTAAGTAAAAATATATTGGAAATTTATTGACTTGTATCGTTTTCACCCAATTGCATGCTACTTTTTCAAACTACCATAAAACTCGAATTTAAATCTTAAATTAAAATTCATTTAGGCCTATCTAAAAGTTGTTTGAATTTTTTTCTACAGAAATGACGAGTGTAAAACTACACCCAGAAATAAGAACGATAAAACTAGATCCAATCAAAATCGGATTTGGACTCAAGTAAGATCGCTCTATCAGATCGGGATCTAGAGAATCGCGATGATTAAATTAAGAAAGAAAAAACCGATCTAGATCTACCCGTACAATATGTAGATCTAGTAATGAGACTTTTTTCATTAAGAATTTCTGTAGCGTTGAATTCCTAAACCGAGACGAACCAGCTAGAAAATGCTGATTTGTAAACGAGTTGGTAGATCTAAGCCAGTTCAACATTTAGGTCTAGATCAGCACAATATCGCACTGATTATCAGATATTTTTTTTACTGTAGATCTAGATCTATTATTATAATCATCAATCAAGGTATTATGGATGTCGCCATACTCTACTGTTAGCCATTTCGCAGCATTGTTTTCCCAGATTCTACAGCTGGGAATTGGAACGGACATTTCTCTAAGCCGATTAACGATAGCTTCTGATCGTTTCTGGATCTACACGACCTTTCAAGTTCATCATAATCAATATGAATATACCATCTATCTATTATCTTTTTTTTTAACTGTATGCGACCTTGAATTAAGCTTGCCGTTACCCTTACTGACGAAGTGTGAAATGTCCGTCCAAGTTACACTGGTTGAGTGAAAGAGCCAATCAGCGTTTAGGCCTTTGTGTCGTCACAAAATGGATAAAAATCGAGGGTTCCGAATGATAACTTTGCCAATATGGCGGCGCCCGTTCCAATTAGCGATAGCTTACCTGTATGCAGTAAATCGATCTTTTTCGTACCTTATCGATGAGTAATAATTGCAGGACCTTCATGAATGTTGCTTTTAGGATAAAATCTAGGATCTAAGACCATATTGTCATCAGCTGTCCGTTTTCCTTTAATATAGTTTTCATAACTCGTGCCTTTCATAACCAGTATCTGAGTATTACAATAGTCGGCTAAATTAGGAGGTTATATATGGTGAAAAAAACGTGTTTTTCGCATACTCACGGTAATGATTATTGATGATGATAGGGTTATCCCTATTTATTTGAAATTGAGGATTTTTTATTGTTTTCATTTGTTAAGTTATGTAAAGGAGAAAGTTTAGAGGTCGGTCCGACCTGCAGATCCAATTAAAGGACTTTCAAAATCGGTTATAATAGAAAAAAGTTTTGTTTTTTGTATTCACGAAAAATATTTTGATTACATAATTTTTAATAGGTTTTCTCTCGTTGTTTGTTTGGTTAATAACCTGCATACAGTAGTTTGTTTGTGGGAATTCGTTTGATGTGATTATTTGTTCAGACAATGTTTGGTTAGATATCAGTGAAATTAGTAAGTTATTAAGTAATTAGCGTTTCTCATCAAGTAGATCTAATTATTACCTGTCGGTGAATTTGTTTGTAACATCATCTTTAATCTGATTAGGATCCATTGTAAAGTAATAACATGTGTGGAAAATATGATGATCTAGCCTTCTTCGAATTTTGTACGAATTTTGTACGGCAGGTGATGCCTTAAAGCAGATTGAAAGTATAGCAACCTGGTTTACTCCTAGCTACTTATCTTCTGCTTACATCAATTAAGAAAAAAGTTCCTATGTTGCTGACTGTATGAAATTGAAACGTTTCCTTTAATGGACGAATAAGGGGTGGAGGAATTAAAGTATTGAAGAAAAACTGACATTAAGAAAACAATAATGAAGAAAACACACACAACCCTAGCGATGTATATACTCTTAATAAAAGATACAATCTATATAACATTAAAAAAAATGATACTCGACATTACCACGTCCCGTGAAGAGTACACTTTTCCTATGCATACAGTGAAAACTTACAGGTTGTTTTTTATACAATTTTTGAACATGGTCTATATGTTTTTTGTCAAATTGCTTTATTTCGTATCTCAGTTTACATATATGTAAATACATGAGACAGTTATACTATAGGTAAACACTCGGCCAATTAATAAATTTGTAGCTTAAAATTTAAAAGAGGAGTTAGTCGGACAAGTTTGTACTGTATGTGGGAAAGATGAACAAACCATCGAACGAACGGACGGACGGACGGGCAGACAGGGATAAAAAGTAATAATCCCTTCCCTTAACCCCCGGCTGATCGTCTAGAGGACATAAAAAACAACACTCTAGATCTATATCATGTCTATATTCTGTGTACTTTAATTTGTACTTCGAACGACTAATTGCATCCAGATCATCATCAGGGTCATGTTGGTATACTTTATCAAGAACTACAAAATGATCATCTGCACTGAGAGGGTCTTCAATAAAGGAATTGTCAGTAGTTGTGTCACTTAAAGGCAGACTTGTCTCATCAAGGATGTTTCTAAAGAATGTGTCACTTTCGTAGGTTTCTGAAAGAAAAAAAAAATTGTATTACAAACACGAACAAAAAGATACAGCTAGACCTTTTAACAATTTCTTCTGTTAATACTTAAGGTCACTTTTGCTTGACTTTTATTTTATCTTGTTTTTAACAATTGAATGCAATCATTTCCCCAAATGCATGCATTTTTGGCTATCGAAAAAAGTAGATAGAGGTGCATGCACTAAGGTGCACTGTAGAGGCGAGTTTAAAACTTTTATGAGTACACATTTAAGCTGTCATAATCGACTATAATTTAACGGTGTGCATTAGGAAAAGAAAATATTTAAATCCAAAAAGTAAATTTTAGAAAAAGTACAGCCAATTAAGCCTGCACATAGTTAAAAGGGAGAAGAAAAAAAGAAAGTTGACCAACTACAACACCCCACAAGAGAGACCAATCCGGCTTACGTGACGCTAGATCTCGCAGGCAAGCTCCTGATCACAAGAGAAATATGAAAATTGTTGAAAGTTTTATTTCCATACAGATTTTTTATATTATATATTAGACTACATATTAAATGCAAACAAAAAGTATAGATCAACACCAACAAAAAAAAGGTATGTAAGAAAGGATACAATTTATTTAAATTATTATTTAAACATCTGTAGATAGATCTAGTTTCCCTAATTTTATTACTAATTTATGAAAAATTAAATATTTCAAAACAAAACATGGTGCAGATAAACCCTCTTAATTTAATTTAAACCACTTTTCATGTATAATAAAAACGTACTTGATCAGCCGGACCGGGTAATGCCGCCATTTTGATAACACTGAATGAGCATAAATATGGGCAACTTTCAAGGACTACAACTTCATTTAAACACAGTACACGGTGAATGCAAATGGTTCATGCCACCCTTTGTTCCATTATAGAACAATACACTATGTGATCATTTCAATCGCGCTTGCAGTTTGGTCACTACAACCTGAATAAAAACACCTAAATCTACAAAATCGAACAAAAACGAACGATTTTTTGCAAATTTGACCAACTTCGCAGGGACAAAAAGATACTTTAACATACAAAAGAATTATAAATATATACCTCATGCCACCCTTTAATGTTTTATCTGTAAATGCTGCGTGAAATTAACTCTCAAATTAGCTCGTGTTAGCAGTCTATATTGTTATGAAAGACAACACAAAGAGATTTGCCGCCATTTTGTCCCCCCGCATCATTCCAATGTTGCGGACATCATACACATTTCTATTATCTTCTTAAAGTTTTGATCTACCAATTAGTTAACAGAAACATAAAACATGAAAAAACACCTTACCAAATCGTTTCCACACTTAATTATCATGTGTCAACATGATTTTCATTATTGGTTTCTTCTTTACTCTGGAGCCATTACTGCGCGACTTTTAGCGAGAAGCCGGACAAGATGGCGGACAAGATATACGTTCCTGACAACACGAACTTGAGCGTGAGGTGGAACTTTGGACATGGGTCAGCTTATTTTAAAGCGACTCGCAACCAGATGGTGTATTTGCAAAAATACAAGAAAATATTATATTAGCATTATCGTGCATCTGGCATTAGAAAAATATGATCACTCTAAAAACATCCTCAAGAAAAGTCTTCAAATCTTAATTTTTTCAGATATTTTCCATCGTTTTATCCTATATTTATTCTATAGCATCGAAAGACGCAACAGAAATAGATCACGGGTCAGATATAAACCCGGGCCGCATTATGTACTATACAGCGCTACACAGTAAAGTACGTTAAATCAATCCCAGAGATATAAATAGTCCGACTAGTCGAGCGGTCTATGGGTCCGTCTTATTTTGCTTACTGCCCCCGCATGCCGGGTCCCGGGTTCGAATCCCACCAGAGCCCAATAATATAATATAGTAATTTGTAAATATATGTCAAACGCTTATATAAACGGGTAAGAATTAGTGTAGGATAAGAAATTCTGTTTAAAAAATGCATTTCAATAAAAAATATATTTAATGCTAAATCTAGTTGCGAGCCTCTTTAATGTCTTATGCTTATTTAATGTATCGGCAAAATATATAACCCTTTCAAACTGTTTTCTACCACAACCACAGGGATCCGACACGATTTTTCTTTTTAGGGAAACAATCGTCAGAAGATATTAGATATAGAGAAAGTTGGGTAGGCCTATCTAACAGTTTAGATTGTGATAAGAAGCAGTGTTACACAGCGTATGACAAGGGTCCAAACTGCAAATACCATTTTTAAATTGCTGTAGATCTAGATATATTGCATTTTAAAGGTGTCATTAATATCTTTTCAGCGGAGCTGCAGGGTATCTATTTAGACCAACATTTCCAACCAATAATATTTGATCAGAAATTTAGGTTTAAGAGTACCTGTTGAATACAAAAATGTCTGATTGGATAGTAGCCAAGCTGGTCTATGCACTATATTAGAGTTTTACCAGATATTTATTGTGAGTGTAAAATTAAGAGACACATACTGAACATTGCATACTGTTTACTACTGAAGTCTGTGCTGATGGCATCATGCTTCTATTTTAAGATATGACATCTGATGTCTTTTTATAGATATACAGTGGTAGCTAGGTGTTTACTACCAGTTTATTTGAATTGTTAACTTCATGTAGACCTATTTGTACAAATTTTATTAGATCTACCATACATTGATAGCAATTATTTATAATAAATGGTCTAAAGTGAGTTGTGTTGTTTCATCATTTATTTACAAGAGTGAGATGGTAGAAATTGTACAGTAGACTGCTGTTATATACTACAGTATCTGACTCTGTATGAGCATGCACACGAAAAAAATCAGGCCAAGCCCTGTCGGGACTATTTCCTCTTAGTCAAACTGCTCTCCACAAGCGCTGCATGAAGCAGGACGCCAAATGACGTCATTGACGACGACGTTAAGTACTACAAAACAGCGTCGCGTTTTGGCGGAAAATATATATGGCGGAGGGACTACAACTTATAGTTTTTATTATCACTGGCTATTTGCTGTTTGCAAACGTTTATGATCGAAAAATAAGAGTTAAACGAGTTTGACTTACGCAAAAATTTTGCGTAAGTTGTTTAGTAAATTTTGCGTAAGTTGTTTAGTAAAACGGGCCCCAGGTTTTTTTTCCATACCTCCATGAATACAATAAATATTCGAATTATTCCTTAAATATATAGATCTAGTTTGTTTCAAGAAACTCCATGAATGAAGTTCGATATATAGAACAAAAGTTTAAATTGGGGATCTCCTACCAGTAGCTAGGATATGGGTTAAATAATTGTTTTGCATTTCTGTACATTATAGTTTTTAGTCAGAGTTAAGCTATATTTCAAATAAAAGTTACTGTTTCCACTGTATACTTGCATTTTTTGCCTTTCAATCCAAGATTTTACCATTCTTTGGGAAAAAAATAGATCTACTTCTTGGTCTAACGACTTCTTACATCACCTCCTTCAATGCTTTACCAGGGAGCCTAATCACTGTAATCAGGAGCCCGTTTTACTAAACTACTTACGCAAAATTTTTGAGTAAGTCAAAATTTTAAATTTTAATTTATATTTTTTATTATCACTTGCTACAAACAGCAAATAGCCAGCTCAGAGGAGTTTGCAAACGTTTATGATCGAAAAATAAGATTAAAACGATTTTGACTTACGCAGAATTTTTGCGTAAGTAGTTTAGTAAAACGGGCCCCAGATGAGTAGCGCGCCTTTTGATCAAATTCTAACTGTTTTAAACTCTCATTTGAATTCCTCTTAGATCTGCGTCAAAACACATAAAATTAACTTCGAGAAATAAAGGCAACTGACAACTTTTTCTTGTCCGGTCCAATACATCATAAGTTTGGGGACAGACTGGCCTGGACAAAGAGTAACAGTTTAGAATGTATATCATAACAGAGGGTGTAGGAGTCTACAGTAAGTGGTAATTCCTAGAAAATGAGCGTCTTTAACTATTTCGCTGCCAAATTTATAGTGATATCGGTACCTCTTCCATCGTTGTCGTCTGCTTCAATTTTGTTGTTTGCAAGATCGTTCCAAAGCAAGATTCAATGTAGTATGACTTAAAACATATCGATACGAGTGTAAAACTGTTTGGATCCTGATCAGACGCCGCGTTAAGCGGTGTCTGATCAGGATCCAAACTGTTTGCAAAGTCGCCGCTTGGTGACATTTTGGGCACATTATTGTGTGATAAAAGCAATTACATGTAGACTACTGTGATCCCTCCCAACAACGACACCCGAACAACGATTTCCTCCTTTCTCTTCCTTTGGGTGTTGTTGTAGAGAGGGAGCACTGTAGTTCAAATTTCATGATATTTACAACAATAACAGGGTGTCCCCAATTTGTAGGAGTATACGCTAAGTGGTCATTCCTAGACAATGAGCGTCTTTAACTATTTCGTTGCCAAATTTATCGTGATATTTTTACCTCTTCCATCGTTGTCGTCTGCTTCAATTTTGTTGTTTGCAAGATCGTTTCAAAGTAAGATTCAATGTAGTATGACTTAAAACATATCGATACGAGTGTCAAACTGTTTGGATCCTGATCAGACGCCGCGTTAAGCGGTGTCTGATCAGGATCCAAACTGTTTGCAAAGTCGCCGTTTGGCGCCGTTGGCAGTGAACGGATTTAGAAGAAGAAGAAGAAGAAGAACGTTTATTTGACTTAAACTATACAGTTTCTCGTCATAACACATAAATATTTACAATATAACATATAATACACAGGTTATTGCTAAAAGCATGATAAATAATTATTTTTTCCGTCACTTTTGTCTAAGTCTTGGGATTGATCCCTGAAATTAGATATTAGATCTACTTTCCAATTACATGTAAATAAAATCATTTTTGACCATCGAATTTGTTTAAATCATTCACCCCTGAAACTTTTAATGGACAATTCAAATTTCAAAATACGTCAGTCTATTCCGTTTCTAACTATTTGGGGATGATTTTAACAATATATTTCAAAATGACAAACAGTGTAGACCCTGATCAGAGGGCTCCTTAAGGTCAGGATCTACTCTGTTTGCATAGGACAAGTGTACTCTTCACAGATACAGTGTTTGTAAAAGACGACTATACTCGTCGCTAGGGTTGGATGTATTAACTGTATATAACAAGATTGTACACAATGAAGGCTCAGATCAGAGGGCTCCTGAAGGAACCCTCTGATATTGATCTACACTGTTGGCATAGTACAAGTGCACTCTTTACATTGACACTGGTTGTAATAGCTGCTACGTTTCCCCTCCACCTCTCAAATTCATATACAGTGGAGAATCTGTTATTCTTTCCCGTTTAAACGCAAACGTACGCAAACGCAAAACACTAAAACGTAGAAAAGAACAACTTTTGGACAATTCTGATATTTCATGTTTATCTTGGTGGCAAACAGTTTGGAGCCTGATCAGACGCCGGGTTACCCGGCGTCTGATCTGGCTCGAAACTGTTTGTATTGTAAATAATAGTTTTAGCGTAAACGCGTTTATTGGGAAAGAATAACAGATTCTCCACTGTACATGTACAGAAAACCATGCGCATTGTTCATTACGTATTCGTGTGATTTTATTTATGTAAAAATAGTCAATAAACAACACGTAATTTCAATTTCACCTTTATTAAAAATCTTCATCTGGTTTTTTGGGTTTTTTTTGTGTGATTTTATTTGAAATATAAAGGGTAGAGCATGCAATGTTTGTCGCTCTACAATATAGTGCTAGAAAACAAATAAATAGTCCAAAACATAATTGGAATCTGGATTGTCCATTTGAAGTTTCAGGGTTCAACGAGTTATCTCATTTTCCCATAGCCTGTTTCTAATATTGAAGATAGTATTCCGCTTAACCCTTTACCCCATAGCCTGTTTCTAGTTTACTACCACCTACTTTTTAAGCTATCATCAGGATATAGAAAATAGTTCCTATAGTACATATTTATAACTATATAAAGTGGAACTATTATTTTTAGTAGGGGGTGAATTAAAGGTGCCAAAAGGGCGTACTTATTGGGTAACGGGTTGAAACAAGGTTTGTTGTATTAAATATTATTTCAATAGAGGGGAGACAACAACACCCATACGGATCATGAATACACTACTTGATGTTGGATTAATGTCCCCTGACTATACATATATTCTGAACGTGAGCGACATCGAGTGTCTAATCTGATTCCAAACCGTTTGAAAATACAAATATTGTCGCAATTGGCATTCTAACCGTTATTCCTCATGATCTTCAGGGTCCAAATTGCTTGACACTCATAAAGAGATGGCTGCGTGCTTTTTCACAGATCTAATAGACTGAAGCCGTAAAAATCAGATTTTACTCATTTACGCCCATTGGATTATTCCATGTTCATATATTGGATTAGTCTATCTTTTGCCTGGTCTAAATTTTCATTTTCGTTTTGTTTATATTGAGATTCCTATCACCAAATAGTGTAGACTCTGATCAGACGCCGCATTATGCGGCGTCTCATCAGAGTCTACATTGTTTGCATATGTCCCATATATGGGATCGTGGGCACGAATGGTTTAATAATACATGTATACCAAAATTATAAAACGTTTGAGTCTGAGATCGTTCTCAAGCATATTGATTGGTCAGATTTGAGCAAAGCATTATAATCTTGGACCCATCAGAGTCTATACTGTTTGCAAATGACAAGTGTAATTTTCACGTGTAAAATGTTTGTCAATGACGAATATACTCGTCGCTAGGGCTGAGTTAAAATAAAATGGAAACTGTAATTATGCCTTTGTCCCACCGAGCATCCTCGTTTATACAGGTAAAGTAGATATAGACGGCGCCCTACAACAACATCTAATGGGAGACACAGATTATGTGCGTTGTTCGGGGGAGTTGTTGTAGGGAGGGAAAATGGCTTACATTTGCAAGCAGCTTGAATATAGATCAGACGCCGCATCATGCGGCATCTGATCTGGATTCAAGCTGTGTGTCACTCGTCATTATGTTTTTTCTGTCAAAATGTCCAATTAGGGCCTATGTAAATTTGAAGAAAAACAAAACCAAACCCATGGCAGCAGATGACAATCTAAGCAGACGATATTGCAGCCGAGAAAAGGTTGGACATAATTGTCTTGTTTGGGGACCAGCGATAATCGTTGTTTTGAGGAGGGAATCGTTGTTCAGATGGCCGTTGTTGGGAGGGAGCACTGTATAGGCGGCACTTGTCATGGAACACAAGTCACTACGGCCAGAGGAAGACTTTATAAACCCAGATCCGATGTATCAGTGCCTTAACAACTGGGCATCCAAAAGAACCAGAGAACACTGTCTATAATAAGAGTAGGGCATCGCGCCCGGGCTTTCTGTATCCGCTTCCCTCTCTCTGGGGCGTCAAATTAGTCCATATATGGCAGATACAGACGTTAACAAACTAAACCAAACACAAGTCACTGAGTATAATTTTAAGTAAGACTTTTCCCCTTGGAAGCATGTGTCCCGTTATAATAGTGTTGAGTATTTACAATGTTGATGCTTTGTCTCGAATTCTAACACGACTCAAAACCTACGGCATATAGACAAAGAATACTGAGAAACGTATATTACGTCGCGATAATGAACTGCACGCGCGGCGTTTCCATCCGCTGTTCCGTTTGCCCCATACGCGTAATATGTATAAAGTAATTTTACAATTAAAGTCGCGTTAGAATAAAAATTTGTTAAGACTTAGTCTTAATTCTAACACGTCTCGAAACCTATGTAATAGAGACAAAGAATAGCGAGAAACATATATAACGCCGCGATTATGAAATACACGCGCAGCGTTTCCATCCGCTGTTCCATTTGACCCATACGCGTAATACATAAATAGAATTTTTATAATAAAAGTCACGTTAGAATTAAAATAACAAATTCGTAGGTGATCATTTACCGTGCATTAGATCACAGTTAGTCGTTAAGATGTGGGTAATTAGATCACTCGGCCTAAAGGCCTCGTGATCTAATGACTGCACATCTCAACTCCTAACTGTGATCTAATGCACGGTAATGAACACCTACGAATTTGTTATTTCTTAAATCTTAATACAGTAAAACCTCTCTATTACGATCAATTAATTGTGTTAATTATCTGGGGTTCCAGGCTCGTGACTGCTTAGAGCAATGTGAATGTAAAACAAAACTCCCTTTTAAGCTCTTTCTGTTTTACGTCAACCTTGCTTTTTAAGCTGTCGCCTGTCTTTAATACAATCAATTAACCTTCTTTTTAGTGGTCGTTATACAGTCTTCTTCTTGTAATGTTTTATAGAGAGGTTTTAACTGTAAATTTATATCTTCTGCTCCGAAGTTGTTGTCCGCTCACAGTCTACCGCAGTGTATTATTCTTTTGAAAGTCCAGTTTGGATCCTGCAACCAATTAACTGTCTTTTTATAGGTTGTAATAGAGAGGTTTTACTGTATAAAGTCTTCTGCTTCGAAATTGTCGTTTGGCCAAATTCTAAAACAGAATCTTTTAATTCGCAGTGTAATTATTCTAGTGAAAGTCCAGTTTGGACCCTGGTCGTAGTTTGTGCCTGGTCAGGGCCCAATCTGTTCGACCGATTATCTGCTTCACATTTTTCGTCTGCAAAATCTGTGAATATTTTCATCACCAGCGAAATTTTATCATGAGGGACAAACAGTTAGGATCCTGATCAGACGCCGCGTTACGCGGCGTCTGATCTGGATCCAAACTGTTTGCAAATTGTAGTTGAGTCGCCACTAGCAGACGAATTGTTGGTACTGAGAGAGTTATCGCAGCCGACAATCAGAAAAGGACAGTCGTCTAATTATTGTCACCGAGTCCTTTGTTTGTTTGCCTACTGAGCATCGCTTTAGTCTTGCAAATTATCGGAACTGAGATTTACTCTTAGCCAATCAATGGCATTTGAATAAGTTATTCTAACCAATCGCTGAGCTGGATTTGGGAAGCGGGCAAAGGGTATATCCTAGATTTTGGCTGGCAGTCAGTTGACAAACATCGACCTGTCGTTAGAGCCTGCGTGACAAAGTTGACATAGCTGATTGCTACGGATACATAGTGTTAGTTCACAGGGGTCGGTTAGAAATTCCCTGCAAAGCACCATTGGCCGTAACAAGGCGTTTAGCGATTGTCGGAAGAGGCCCGTGGGTATTAGGGGACAGCAGAGCTTACACCATCAGATAGGCCCGATAACAGCAAGGTTTGTCATTTTGATATACATCTCCTTAACCTTTAGCATGCTAGAAAAAAAAGGCAATTGTCGTCTGCAAAAAAATGTCGTCTGCCAAAAAAATTCGTCTGCAAAAATTATCTAAAGGTGATTTGAGTGTTTTTCTTATTGACCAGAGCATCTAACATTTTGGATCCAGATGAGACGCCGAGTTACTCACAAACTGTTTCGCTCACAGCGTGCCAAGAAATCATTTCGTCCTTTGTAAGGTTCAATGTTACAGTATATTACGACCATTTAAAGACAGGTAGGAACTTAAAAGCAATATGAAAGTAATACAGAAAGCTCATACTTGTTTTACTTTTCATTTTGCTTTAAGCAGTCATCTGTCTTAAACTCAAAATGATTAAAATAATTAGGTGGTCGTAATAGAGAGGTTTTACTGTACACAAACTGTCACTTAATTCATTGACTACATGGAACTTTCAGTGTTTAATTGAATTTTTCAATAATATGGTTGTAAAGATACAATATATTGCAAAATGTCAAATAGTGCAGACCTAGAATATAAGGCTCCTGTATGAGCCCTCTGGCCTGAGTCTCCATTGTTTGATATAAGGCCAAGTATATTCTTCACAAGCGCACTGTTTGTATAGGACGTCTATATGCACAACAAGGTTTCAGTGAGTTAGAGACTTTTCCTCAGTCCTTTGATGGACTACCCCCCCTTAATTGTCTGGATAGGTGTGAATTTTAACTGCAAAGCCTGCAGCACATGCTATACCAATCTCAATTTACCTGGTGAGGCCCAGATTATACTCATGCTCTAGTGATTTTCAATGGTTATTTCTAACCAAACTATCAAATATAAAGGTTGGGTCTCACACGAGAAGCTTCAATGGTTCTTTGCTACTTCATGTCCATAAGATCCATGCTTTTTGCAAGGAAATTGTCTGGCAAGGCGTTATGATCGAAAGGTCATCAGGAGATGTCTTTAATTTGCACCTTTAAAGACATCTCCTGACGACATTTCGATCATAACGCCTTGCCAGACAATGTCCTATTTAAGGTTAACCCTTTCCCCAATAGAAGCGCCTTTAAGCGCATTCAGTTTTTTCTTCCGCTGAAGAAAATAGTTCCAATTTATACAGTTATGAATATGTATCGTACAGAACATTTTTTTATTCTAGCAGATCTATGGTAGCTTAAAGCAGGCTGAAAGTAAAGCAGAATGCGCCTTAAGGCACATTCTGCTTTACTTTCAACCTGCTTTAAGTGGTGACCTATCTTCAAAACTAGAAACAAGCTATGGGATAAAGTGGCAATTGTCATGTTGGGGCATTCTGTATTTTATTTTCCTAGAATGTATTTATTTTCCTAGAACTATTGGTGTTGTCCTTAACAGCTTTGGGAGTGAATTATCTGTGTACATAATACAAACAGCTTTGAGCCATCAGGAAATGGAGGTGAAATGGTAGTCTTGCAGAAGGGTGACAGTTTAATGCAAGACCAAATTATACATTTGACAGCCATTACCAATATTACTCTTTACTTCAATATATAACATTTCAGTAGGAGTGAGTGCAGACTCTTATAAGAAGATCTGGGGGTACACTAGCTGTCTTTAAACCCATTCCCCCATAGCCTGTTTCTAGTTTAAAAGAAAGATGATTACTTAAAGCAGGTTGAAAGTAAAGCAGAATGCGCCTTAAGGCGCATTCTGCTTTACTTTCAGCCTGCTTTAAGCTATTATCTGCTATGATAAAGATAGTATTTCTTTTAAAACATATCCATGACTGTGTGAAAGGGAACTACTTTCTGGAGAGGAGGAATAAATTAAGGGTGTATAAAGGCATATTTATAGGTTAATGGGTTAAACAGTGTCAATATGCTCTACTAGCGTGAGAAAGGTTGATATGATTGTATTACTCTAATCTCTTGACATTGCATGTAATAATGGTCTCTGAAGTACTTAACCCTTTCCCCCATAGAAGCGCCTTTTAGCGCATTCAGTTTATTCTTGCCCTGAAGAAAATAGTTCCAATTTATACAATCATAAATATGTATAATACAAAATAGTTTTTATACTCTAGCAGATGATAGCTTAAAGCAGGCTGAAAGTAAAGCAGAATGCGCTTTAAGCGCATTCTGCTTTACTTTCAACCTGCTTTAAGTGGTCACCTATATTCAATACTAGAGATATGCTATGTGGGAAAGGGTTAACTTAAATATTTATAAACTTAAATAGCACTTATCTCCAAGTCATCACAAATAGAAAGTACAATGCAGGGATCCAGATAAGGGGAGTATTTCAAAACTTTAAATCTTTATTTCTGCATTAAAACTTATGGTGTCACTACTCATTAGAATCAATTCATCTCGAAGAGACGATTCTAATGAGCAGTAACACCATAGGATTTGGTGCTAAAATGAGTGACAGTATAACCTGCCATATGAAAATATGTTTTTTGTTTAGAGCAGGTGGCTGCTTAAAGCAAGATCTATTAAAGTAAAGCAGAAAGCTCTGACATTTTCTGCTTTACTTTAATCTTGCCTTTAGCTTCAATCTGTCTTTAACACTGTCAATAAGTCTTTAACTTTTTCAACACTAAGTTAAACTTATGTGGGTTATTAAGTTCCCTTGTGGATAAGTTAACAAAACATGAACCAGTCTACTTGGAATTTTTGGTAGTTAAATGAATACTGCTCTAAATTAGCAGATATTGCAGGCCCTGATCAGAGGGCTCCTATGGGAACCCCCTGAACTGGGTCTACACTGGTTGCAAATGTAATTCATATTTTAAACAGGTCCATGGAGTTTTGGTAGTATACAGCGCTCCCTCTCTACAATGACCCTCGCAGGAGACAACATATGTGCGTTGTTCGGAGGAAGTCATTATAGGAGTCAGGGAAATTGGCTGACAATTGCAAATAGCTTGAATCCAGATCAGATGCCGCATAATGCGGCGTATTATGCGGCATCTGATGTGGATTCAAACTGTTTGGCACTCATCATTGAGTTTTTTTCTGGCAAAATGTCCATTATGTTACTTTGAGAAAAACAGCAGACGACACCTTTAAGCAGACGATATTGCAGCCATGAAAAGATAGGACATAATTGTATTGTATTGGGAACGGTGGAAAGGGTTGTTGTAAGGAGGGAGTCGTTGTTGGGCGGGCCGTTGTAGGGAGGGAGCACTGTAGCAGCTTGGACTTTATTGTATCTGACACATGCAGGGCTGCCATAAGATGACATGAAAAATCCTAAGATTTCCAAATTTGCATTTTTCAAGTGCGAATTTACGAATCGTACCTTTACCCAATAGCCTGTTTCTAGTTTTGTTGACAAGTGACTACTTAAAGCAGGCTGAAAGTAAAGCAGAATACGCCTTACGGCACATTCTGCTTTACTTTCAGCCTGCTTTAAGCTACCATGTTGTAGAAAAAAAATCCGAAGATTTAGGAAAAATCAGGAGAAATGGCAGCCCTGGATATGTTGGATTATCAACCACTATGATGGCCTGGGTGGCCTTAGACACTTGAAACAGTTACTGGTATATGGTACTGTAAATATTTGTGCCAGATAATTTGGATTTATGATGTTACAAGTTATACAACTACACCAAATGTTATGGTCATATTTTATGACTGGTTCGGGCATTCATCAGGCATACATGTACAGTAAAACCCCTCTATCATGACCACAAACATTGAGTAGAAACATCATAGGATTTGGTGCTGAAATGAGCGAGAAAATGTTGGAATTGTTCAGTTTTATACTCCCTCTTATCTGGACTACATGCAGGAACCTGGTGCCCGTTTTACTAAACAACTTACGCAAAATGTTTGCGTAAGTCAAAATCGTTTAACTCTTATTTTTCGATAATAAAAGTTTGCAAACAGCAAATAGCCAGATCAGAGGACGCGCTAAAAGTGCGTCCTTTGATCTGGCTATTTGCTGTTTGTAGCAAGTGATAATTAAAAATATAAATTAAAATTTAAAATTTTGACTTACGGAAATAATTTGCGTAAGTTGTTTAGTAAAACGGGCCCCTGTTTCATAAACTTCTTACGACAAATGTTGTCGTAAGTCAAAACTTTAAAATACATTTAATCTGTGATTTCTCTATCTAATCCTGTCTTGTGACATCCTTTTGGAATCGTCTTTTCAGGACTAGATGGAGAAATAAATAATAATTGATACTTTTATAATCTGACTTACGACAACATTTGTCGTAAGAAGTTTTATGAAACGGGGCCCCTGGAGCCTTGGGATCTACACAAATATTGCAAATTCATAAACTCCTATAGATCCATCATAGAAAGTGTTGAAATATTAACACTCTCCCCAATAGTGCATTCAATTTATTCCTCCGCTGAAGAAAATAGTTACAATTTATACAACTCTTGGATACATTTATCATAAGAATTTTCTTGCAGATGGTAGCTTCAATCAGACTGAAAGTAAAGCAAGATGCCCCATTCTGCTTTACTTTCAACATGCTTTAAAAAGTAGTCTCTTGATTATAAAACTAGAAAATGTTATATAGGTTGATGGGTTAAGTAAACACAGTAAAACCTCTCTATTACGGCCACTAAAAAGAAGCCTAATTGGTTGTATAAAAGACAGGTGACGGCTTCAAGCAAGGTAACAGTAAAACAGAAAGCTCCTAAAGGAGCTTTCTGTTTTACTGTCAGCTTGCTTTAAGCGGTACCTGTCATAAACACTCAATAACTAACACATTTAACCCTTTCCCCCATAGAAGCGCCTTTTAGCGCATTCAGTTTATTCTTGCCCTGAAGAAAATAGTTCCAATTTATACATTCATAAATAATTATGTATTATAAGGTATATTTTCTTTTTTCTAGCAGGTGGTAGCTTAAAGCAGGCTGAAAGTAAAGCAGAATGTGCCTTAAGGCACATTCTGCTTTACTTTCAACCTGCTTTAAGTAGTCACCTAATTTCAAAATTAGAAACAGGCTATGGGGTAAAGGGTTAAGTGGCTGTAATAGAGAGGTTTTACTGCACTGCATGGTTTATGTATTATATAAGTATATTGATCTGTATGGTGAGTTTGTTTACTGTCACATGTCACATGACATGAGTGTCACCCAAAGTTTACAGGCTTGGCCATTAATTGATGATATTAACTCCTTACATAATTTAACCCATTTCTCCAAATACATCTTTTTAGTCCCCTCCCAGAAAGTCTTGAACATAAAAGGCATTTCTAGTGTCTTTTCAGGTGATAGCTTAAAGCAAGTTGGAAGTAAAGCAGAATTCTCCTCAAGGAGCATTCTGCTTTACTTTCAACCAAGTTTTAAGTTGCCACCTGTTTTCAAAACTATATTAGAAAAACGGGCTATAGGTACGTACAAGTTCAAATATATATACCTAGGTAATTTAAATTTCTATTGCAAACAGTATCCAGTTGAGACCCTCTGAGTAACCCAGGTGTTTCAACTGAATGCAAACTGTTTCACACTCTGTTTTTAACCCTTTTAGCGTGTTCAATTTATTCCTCCGCTGAAGAAAATAGTTCCAGTTTATACCCTCATGAACAATTATCATTACAATTTTTTTACATAGCCTAGCAGATTTAAGCTTAAAGCAGGCACATTCTGCTTTACTTTCAACCTGCTTTAAGTGGTCACCTGCCTTCAAAACTATAAACAGGCTATGGGGTAAAGGGCTATTGTTACAATTCTTCCCACTCAGTTTCCCTCTGCTAAACACCAGTGTGACCAACCTCTTAGGATTACCCTTATACTGTCACAAGTGTTACAAAACTCTGATGTTAGGTTGAAATGAGAAGAATTGCTAGATTTGTCTGTTTTCGCTGCCACCACCAAGTTTTACTAAACTTGGAAAAATACCAGTTTATTATGTATGATAAATGATAATGAATGCAGAAGTTCTTCTACAACACTTTTTATTCACATTCACTCAATTGCTATGCTAATCAATAGGATATACTGGAGTTCTATCACTTATGTCCGAATCTTAATCCACTCTTCTCAATCTCTCCCTTACAGCAAAAATCTCTGAGTTATATAGCAATGTACCTTGATTATGGCAACCGTCCAGTTTCTCGGTACATTTGATCAGTACCTAGAATCTTGGACAGGTACCTTAACTTTGGCTTGCTTCCATAGGTATCCCCTATCAGTACCTAGAATCTCTGGCCATGTACCGAGGTTTTGGCTCACATCCAGAGTCAAGGTACTACTTGACCAGATACACCAAGCAGTAGCCCACTCCAGTAATCCTCTTACCCTTGCATCTGCAAGATTGCAGTCTGCTTAATAAAGCACAAATACAAATTTGCAACACTATTTTGTAAAATATTTCCTAAACGATTCTGATATTTGAGTGGAGAACAGATGACAATTATTGTGTATGACACTATTACGAAGCATGATTCAAAGAGCTAAACATGAGTTAAACTGAAGGCACATTCTGCTTAACTTTCAGCCTGCTTTAAGCTACCATCTGCTAGGGTATAGAAAATATTTCTTATGATGCATATTTATCATTGTATAAATTTGAACAATTTTCTTCAATAGAAAAATAAATCAGAGGTGTAAAAAAACGTATTTATGGGGTAATGGGTTACACAAAGAGAGGCTACCAATATGAGAGGAAAGGTTCCTCCAAATTAGCCATAAACTGTTCTTGATGAGATGTCTCCAAACTCTACAAACATTATGGACACAAACTTATTCTACAGGAGAACAACGATCGGATGGCGTTGTTTACAAAACAGTGCGAATGTAAACAAAGAAAATTAGTTAAATTACCGATAAGTACAAGTTTGACAACCATACTAGCATATGCTGTATTGGCGTAGTGGTTATGCTGTTAGACTTTCACGCAGAAGTCTCGAGTTCGAATCCCACATTCGGTGATTTTTCTTAAATTTCAATTTTACCACATTCTGTTTCACTTCCCACAGAGTTTCATTCTCACGGATTCGTTAGTTATATTACTGAGTCTGTTTTTCATTATACATGTAGTTGCATTTTTACATCGGGCAGTAATAGGTTCAAAACACATCTTTGTAATCAGTAAAAAGACAACATGATGTAGCTCTTTATTGTCTGTGTTATCACTTGACTTACTCACTCGATCCATTCTTATTTTAAACTACGTATATCAGCGCATATCAGTGTAATATACAAAAAAGGAAAAAAATAGGAAAAGTCGTGTTCTCTAGGTTCGAACTCACGACCCTCAAAAGTAACTAGTAATAAGTACTACTAGGCAGCACGCTTATCCACTACACCATACAGTCACACAAGCCACTTGCTTTGATTTACCAATACAACATGTCGCAGTTGTATTTCTCGTTATTTTTCTTTGTTTACATACACAATTTTTGATCCGCGATAGCGCAGCGCAGCGTAGCGTTTTCGCGGATTCATGTATACCAAATTCGCAAAGTAACACATTTCTTACTGCAAAACTGACTACAACCAAATCTAACAAGAAAATAGTGCTTGCTTTTAGAAGTGATCTATGCTTTGATAGCACTATACATGTGGGTTGAAGTAAGTTGTATCTCTTCTAATTAATTTAATATGAGATTTTTCAATGTTTTCCGGAAGGTCAGAATATGTCTTTTGCTTTATTTTTAAGAAAATGTTGAATAGTATTCATTCGCGAAAATCGCTGATGTCCGTTTTACGAAGCATACTCGGTCCTGTCCGTATAGCCAATAGTTTCGACCGACGAGTATAACGGGGAAAGCCGAGCAGCTGTTCGTATTACATTGCGAAAATCGCCGATGTCCGTTTTACGAAGCATACTCGGTCCTGTCCGTATAGCCAATAGTTTCGATCGACAAGCATACGGGGAAAGCCGATCAGTTATAACGGGAAACGTCTAATCTGGTTTCCGGTACTGTAGGATTATGTGCGTGTTAACCGGGAACCAGAACGAGATATTTTACGTGGGTAAATAAAACATGCCATTTTGCTGAAGTGAAAATTAACCTTAGCAGAAAGAAAAACACGAAGAGGAGATAAGCAAATTGTTATTTGCTCAGAGAGATTGTCGACGGAATTACTTCAAAGTAAGTACGTAGATATTGGTCGTGTTCGAATCATTGAGTTTGTTGACATCGAAAAGTGGGCGGAGCAAATGCGCGAAGATTTACTGATGACAATGATTTTGGCCCGACTCAAATAGAAATTGTGGTCAACGAAAACTTTTTCTTCTGACATATCAGAGTTATTTAAAAGGGATGATCACCGTACTCGTTGATTTCCGTACAGTTAGCCAGGGATACGGAAAGCTGTATTTAATTTACGCACAAAAAGCCTCGTGTAAAAGCCTTTAAGGATTCTACGACGTATTGATACAGATATAGTCAAACAACTAGGTCTGACGTGTCAAAGGTCAGCCGAGTCCATTTTTTAGGGATAACAGCATTCCGCATGTTCTCGGACCATTTTTTAAACAGTCGAGTTTAGTATATTAGCTACAAATGAAGGCGGAATTGTTGTCAGCTGTTTAGCGCAGTAGGCAAAGTGTAGGTACCCAGAGTACATTGTGATAATAGTATTTTTGTTCAGCGTGGGTTCGAATCCCGCGTCAACCTCAAACTTTATTTTAATCTAGAATGAATAGTAAAGCATTATCTTATTTCATATTGTATTATACTGACTATTTATGCACATGTTCTTCAATGTTGAAGAAGGGTTGCATTAGTTTGAGTTCGAGTCCTATATTAGCCATAATTTCAAAAACAAAGGGATGATAAAATACAAATATCAATACAAGTTTTAGTTGTTTTATTGAGGGGGCTTTCTGCATTACTTAAATGCAATGTAATTACAGAATCCTTAATATTGTTTTAGCCAAAAAAATAGTTTAGGTTGATGCAAGACTCGAACCCGCGCTTGATAAAATGTTTCTCGGTCATGCTTCCTTTCAGCCCTACGTCTTATGCACTACGCTATGTATCCGATAACCAATTCGTTTATTGTTTGTACAAATAACTAAAACTTTTCATTTAAATTGCCACGAGGATATCCGAAATGCTGATCTCCCTTATAAATGGACTCGGCGACCCCGTGACACGTCTAACCTAGTTGTTTGACTATACAATAATTTATTGTGCGTAATGTACAGTAGTCTTTATAGTAGAGAAGAATAAACGCAAACACAATCACTGACAATGCACTAAACTGTAGATGTTTTATTTTATCTTTTTAATCTGGTTCAGGTTGGCAAACAGATTGGAGCCTAATCAGACGTCAGGTTACCCGGCGTCTGTTCTGGCTCCAACCTGTTTGCAATGGACATAATAGTTTTTAGCATTTTATAGGATTCTACGACATTCTATATTCAGATTCAGATTCATAAACACGTTTATTGAGAATGAATAACATATCAGTAAAATTAGCGCAGCTGTCTCTTGCTGCACGAGGATCATGCTGAATATCTCAAGTTTGAAAGTGTGCAACTATATAGATCCGATGTTACCTTGCTTACCTTTTTACCATTATTAACTATATTGTTCTAAAAATAACTTTGACAAGTCAGAAACATCGAACAATACTTCCGGACAAAAGGAAATGAATAAAACACCCTTTAAAAACAGTCGTAATGCCCCCAATTTTGATAAAGGCAGCGGCTAGACGTCCGGAACCTGACAGCTAGCCAACCGTCACAGGACGGGCTAGACGTCTGGAATAAATTTCTTTCAGGAAATATACTGCTTTATATGTGGGTTAGTGCCTGGGTATATTTAAAACAAGTTGAAACAAAACTAAATGCATTTAATTTTCCATAAAACAACAGAGAGCAATAACAAATCACATTTATATAAAGGAATTAAATTACCTTCACTTAAGACCAACGTTCGCATCCGCCAGTTTAATTGGTAATAGACTGTTGCCCTGACTTTGTCGTTATTAGATTAGCACGCAGGACATTTTTGTTGATTTTATTGTAATTTATGCATGTAAATATCATACTGAATGTTAAAATTAGAGATTGAAGTTAAATATGCCGAAAGTATTTCAAATTGATGGACTACGTATGATATCAATACGTTGATTATCGCCAAATCTAATTATCACAGCCGGTATCTCCATGTCCATGTGGCTAGCAGCAAACTGTGAATGTATCGGAAATAACATTAACAAAGCCATGCAAAAAAAATCCATTGTTATTAACAGTTAAGCATCGGCATAAAGTGGCATTTAGAGTAAAAGTTTGAGTAATACATGTATTTATGAAGGTCATTATATTTCGAAAAAAGGAAGACCTTTCCATTACCATAGTTCGCTGTGAAATTCTAAGTTGGAGATATTTCTCTGACATTAAGGAAAACAATTAAAAAAGGGAAACATTCTGTCGTGGACGTCATGTACATTTTTTCGAACGTGTCAGTTTAGCGAAAGGTACAGGTCTTCAATCATCAATTAAAAATGCCTGCGAGAGTGCGGTTTTCCTACTAAGGTGGGGACAAAATACGGCAACAACGACAATGGCGGATGCGATCGTAGCTCATAGTGACGGTAAATTAATTCCTTAAAGTGTGACTTGTTTCTGTTCTCGCTGATTTTCTGAAGTTCAAAATTGTATTTAAGGTTGTTTGCCATATATATCCAGGCACTAACTCACGTAAATTATGCAGTATATCAGGGGTGTAAAAATCTTTCAAAAGCTACTCGCCCTGTAGGACTAGTTGCTATTGAAATCCACTCGCCCTCTGCAAGTTTTGCTCGTCCGTGAATTTTCATATATAATTCATATGTACTAAAACTTTCACAATTTTCTTATTCGTTTATTTAAATTCGAAAATATCAACATATAGAAACGCACTGTTTAACTGTTTCAATTCTTGTGGGTCTTGTCATCGTTTCGACATCCCTGTTAATGCCGCTATTTTACTACGAAAACGACTGAAGATAGTTTTGTTAGGTTGTTTACATTTTGACAAGTAGCGGGAACTAACGGTGCTTCCGGTTTTTTCGGCATGTAAAATTTTGACTCGTTCAAGTTAGGTACGAAATCGTCGAAGCTTTATATTAAGAAATGTTTGCAGTTTGACAGATGATTGAATAATAAAACACGTTATAACACTGTTATTCATACTTTAATTTTATAAATATTTGAACCACCCCTCGATACTTTCAACACAAATAAACCTTTTTGGGCCGAAACTTTCGTACTTTGAAGGCCGAATAATATAAAGAAGAAACAAGCAGGTGCCTGTGAATAGGAACGCCTCCAAACTCGTTGTCGATAATAGTGAAATGCAAAACATTGTAGAAAATGTGTCGTTGATGTTGACACACGCAGAGAACTTCAGCCGTTTTAATTTGCACTCTAATTACACTGCCCAAAAGATCCACTCGCCCTTAAGGTCGAGTATATATTTGAAAGCACTCGCCCGACTTCAAAACCTACTCGCATTGGCGAGCGGGCAAGTGGAATTTGACACCCCTGTATATGCTCTGACGAAAATCTATTCCGGACGTCTAGCTTACCCTCACAGGGCAGGCTAGCCCTCCGGAACCGGACGGCTATAGCCACTTCCTTTTATAAACGCATATAATGCCATGCGGTCTGGATCCATTCGATTAATTGAGGTCTTCATGTTTGTTTTATCTAGAGACACAAATCACATGGTATAAACATGATCACGTGACTAAATCATCGCTCGATTTTAGGGTTTGTTAACATTTTGTCAACGGAAAACATCAAGTTAGTGGTGATTCGAATAGAACTTGTTGACAACTATTCCAACTAACGCGAGTGTTTACACCCCAGAGGCCACACATTTTCTCCAATCTTTCTCAAACTTGCTCAGATTGTATATTACCATAAGAATTTAGATAAGTTTAATTATGGTTGTAATCAGATCAATAGGTCAAGAGTTATCTACCTTTAAATTGCTGAAAATGATATATTTAACACTGTGTTTTCACTCCAGAGGCCACAATATCTACTCAAGCTTTCTTAAACTTGCTCAGATTGTATATGAACATACAAGTTCAAATAAAGGTGATTATGGTCGAAATCAGACAAATAGGTCAAGAGTTATCTACCTTTGAATTGCTGAAAATGCCGTATCTAACAGCATTTACACTGTTTCAACTACAGTTTTGAACAGATTTTGATTATTCTTGCACACAATGTATATAGCTATAGGTTCTCAAAGGAGTGCAATTATTGTTTAAAACTTATTGTGACAATATTTATCTGCCCTTGATATACTTTGAAATGCTAAAAAAGGCTTCATTTCAGTATTGTTTAGTGTCTAGTTATCAGCCCTTGATGTACTCTACTATACTAGAATTATGAGGTTGTATTCCAAAATGGTTTACATGCTATACTGCAAATTTGAATAGATCTAGATGAAAACGGGTGAAACAGAAAGGTAAAGCTATCAGGCTTCAGTACAAAAGGTGAGCGATATCAGGGCCTTCAGGCCCTCTTGTTCTATATTTAGAATCAATGTATTATAAATGGAATCTGTCTCAACCTTACTCACCATAATAAAATATCTGTCTTGTCCAACCATAATTGATTGTTTATCAAGGTGGCTTGCCTAAGGACTGCCTTTGGAGACCTCTGATCTGGAGCAACACTGTTTGCATAGTCATGTGTACCTTCAGAGGTGCACAGTTTGTAAACGACGAGTAAACAAATACTCATTACTAGTCCTGATTGGATGTAAATGGGTGTCTATCCATTTTTCCTAATTTGTTGATATTGCTTTGGTTAGCTCTGATTAGCTGTAACTTTTGTTTCATAACCCCATGAAAAAAATAATTCAGGCCGCGCCTTGTCAGGACTACTTTCTCTTAGTCCAACAGTTACTGCTCTCCAAGAGCGCTGCATGAAGCAGGACGCCGAATGATGTCATTGACTTTACTGCAAAACAATGTCGCGTTTTGGCGGAAAATATATATGGCGAAGGAACTACAACCTACGTTTTAAAGTGTTAAATAATGAACACTCGTGTCAGATTCTCTATTTAACCCTCTTAAATTCAGTAGTGATATTAAATTATGAGGAATAATTGGGAACATTTATTGTATTCATGGAGGTATGAAAAAAAACCTGGACACACTTTTGTATGAAACCGCTTCGCTTTCAATATATTTAAAAGAAGAATTTTTAGAAAACTCAGAACTATACACAGCAAAAATAGAAACTTTACATTGGATTCTAATGTGTATATTTCTGTCTACAAACACAATTTTTCAGAAGCTTAAGTTAGTGTTATTCGAAACTTTGGATCAATGTCTGCAATTTCTCAACAATGGTGATGAAAAAAAATCCAAAAGCAACGTCGTTATTTGACGTCAAAATGCAAAGGGGTCGATTTTAAAATTATCAGAGATGTGAACGTGTACGCAAGATGTGTTTTATTCATTTTACTGTTTCATTTTAAGTGATCGACTTTTTTTGCATAAAGACAGTTTAGTCATAAGTTAAGATCTGCCCTGTATACGGTCTACTGGTACGGATAGGACGTAAGAGTGTGGTCGTCTCTATGTGACGTCAACGATCTCCGAGTCCGACGATCCCAGACATAACCCGTAGCTCTCAGTCTGTAACGAGTAGTTAGGATATGAATTGTCTATCTTATGCGTCCAAAATGACGCGCAACATCAGTTACTGACGCAACCAAAGTAAGCATGCCAAATGGCCTGATATCTGTGATTTTTAGCTCACCTGAGCTAGCTCAGGGTGAGCTTTTGCAATCCTTGAATGTCCGTCGTCCGTCGTGCGGCGTCAACAATTTCAGTGTTTACACTCTAGTGACCACAATATTAATCCAATCTTTCTCAAACTTTCTCAGATGGTATATTGCCATAAGAGTTCAAATGAGTTCGATTATGGTTAAAATCGGACAAATAGGTCATGAGTTATCTACCTTTGAATTGCTGAAAATGCCATATTTTACAGTGTTTACACTCTAGAGGCCACAATATTTATCCAATCTTTCTAAAACTTGCCCAGATTATATATGACCATAAGAGTTCGGATGAGTTTGATTTTGGTTGAAATCTGACCAAAAGATAAAGAGTTATCTACCTTTGAACTGCTGAAAATCCCATATTTAACAGTGTTTACATTCTAGAGTTCACAATTTTTATCCAACCTATCTCAAACTTGCTCAGATTGTATATTACCATAAGAGTTCAGATGAGTTTGATTATGGTTGAAATCAGACTAATAGGTGGAGAGTTATCTACCTTTGAATTGCTGAAAATGCCATATTTAAGGTGGTTCGACAGCGGGCGGGCCGCATTTCGAGTTCCGGAAATGCTGATGACTTTCACCTGATCTTTGCGGCACATGCTTATAGTAGAAAATGTAGATAAAGAAAAGTTTGAACTGCTTCAGTGTCTTCTCTGTTAGCGCAGTTGATACGGTGATTGACTTGCAATCCAAATGTTCTAGGTTCGATTCCCACTCGCTTCAAAACTTTTTTTTTAACAAATTCTCCGATTTTAGTGACTAGTCAATCCATAACGCAGTGATCAATGGACAGGCTATGTTAAGCCACGTAATAATGAATAATATCAGATGCAAGTATAGTCATGTGACAGCTAAATTTGTGAGGATTATAGCCTATATGACAGATGGCAGCTTAACAAAGGACAAAGGTAATGCTAAAAGATAGATCCTAAAGGAGCTTTTATGCATTACTTTTGTTATGCATTAAACAGTCACTTGCCTTTAAAGATCTACAGGCTAACGTATTCAATGGTCCCTTATTAAAGGTTTTACTTAAGGTATTATTTAGAGCTGACGGCATTTTAAAGTTGAACTCAAGGGAGGTTACTCGTTTTGTGTTAACATTTTGTCAGAATTTCAGGAAAGCATGTATAAAATGCAAATTCCACTGTAGATTTTCATTAGATTTGTGTGACTAGTAGAATTAAGTTATATCTATCTAAAAAGAGTAAAATTAGTGTATGTTAAACAGCTAGATTTTTTGTAATTTGAGATTTTCAGAATTTGACTTTTTTAAAATATTGATATTTCCAGAAAATATGTTATGAAATACTTTTGTTTGCCCACTATCTTATAGTCTATGTACAGTTTACTTGAATGTACAGAAATTATTGAGTTATATCATTTTATAAAGAAATTATTCCTGTTTATTAAAAAAGGAGCTTTTCTCGACAAAAGGTCCTCTCAGAAAAAAACGGCACTGTAACTTTTTTTTATATTAACGATTTTTCACTCTCCATATGGTATATTTCAATTTAATCAAGGTTTCAAAGAATTCTGACACAGAATAAGCTGACCCCCAGAACCACCTTAAGGGTGTTTACACTCTAGAGGCCACAAATTTTATCCAATCTTTCTCAAACTTACTCAGATTGTATATTACCATAAGACTTCGGATGAGTTCAATTATGGTTGTAATCGGATCAATAGGTTGAGAGTTATCTACCTTTGAATTGCTGAAAATGATATACTTAACAGTGTTTACGCTCTAGAGGTCACAATATTTATCCAAGCTCTCTCAAACTTGCTCAGATTGTATATGACCATAAGAGTGCGAAAAAGGGTGATTATGGTTGAAATTGGACAAATAGATCAAGAGTTATCTACCTTTGAATTGCTGAAAATGCCATATTTTACAGCGTTTACACTATTACAACTACAGTTTTCAATGGATTTTGATTATACTTGTACACAAAGTATATAGCTATACGTTCTTGAAGGAGTGCAACTATTGTTGAAATCTAATCATTGTGGCAATAGTTACCTGCCCTTGATGTACTTTGAAATGCTAGAAAAAGGCTTCATTTCAGTATTGTTTAGGCTCTAGTTATCTGCCTTTGATGTACTCTCTTATACTAGAGTAGGTCGACAAATTTGACTGGATTTAGAATAAAACGGGTGAAATTCAAAGGTAAAGCTATCAGGCTTCATTAGTCGGGGAATCATTACAAATGGTGAGCGATATCAGGGCCTTCAGGCCCTCTTGTCATAAAACTGTGGCATCTCATTTTTGAAACGCAGGTGTTTACAAGTTTGTTTTTTCGGTGTTTGGCTAAAGTCTGTGTGTGCCGTGCTGCATTAAATAAACTTTCAAAAAACCTGACTAGGTCAACTCGCCGTCAGTGTTAAATACTGGAAGTGGAAAGCGTGCTACGTTGTGCACAGTACAAATTAGCGAGAGTGTGGCTCTTTATGGTCTTTATCGATAACTCAATTGTGAAATGTGCGTATATTTTATGACACGTATAGTACCTCATTTAAACATCGCTTAAACCTGCTCTAAAGTATGTAAAGTTTCTATTTTTGTTAAGTTAAGTAAATTAAATGAAAACAAGATTTGTTTGCAAAACGCTATGCCCCCTTATGTGACAGGTCTCTTAAAAACCGTGACCTTTGTCTGACATTACCCAACTTGTACTCAAGCTCAAAAGCCTTCTCAGTTAAGTACACATGCAGGTACATGTAATCAACAAATTACAGAATAAAAATAATAGATCTATCTTAAAATATTCTCATCATTCATGAAAGAATTAAATGCAATTCAACTGCCTTTTAAAGATGGAATTTGACACTGGCTACATTTCAAATTCTTTACCCCTGTGAATCAAGCAGTAGATCCATCTTGGTGCAAAATGTACCTTAAATTGAATTCTGCTTAATCATTTGATGTATACCCCTCTGTAACCAGGACTAAACAATACTTATTGATGGAACAAAAATAGCTGACAACTTACAGCACAGTGAAACAATTAAAAGCAGAAAACATATTTAAATGCTCTCTGCTTTACTTTCATCTTTCTTTAAGTGACCACCTGCCTTATACAATAAATGATTACTGTAGCCTCAGTTGTGGCTACAGAGTGGTTTACTGAATTGCAAAACCTCATCCTTGGCAACTCTCAAGACCTTCACTCTTTGATTTATATTGGTTGTTTATTGTGAAAACTTACACATATTTTTTAACTACATGTATTTCAACAGGGGAAATGGTAACATGGTATGGATGGATCCCATGGATGAGTCAGATTGTATGGCACCACAGCACTAAATGGGTCATTTAGCAGTAAGCACCGATGGATGATGAGGGATGAAGAGATGAAGATGATTTCAGGACAGCTGATTTCATCTAATCTCATTGATTGTGATGAAGGGCATGGTAACATCACACTAACATGGTACCAGACCTTTCAAGGGGAATTCAACAGCCATACAATAAGGTAAATTATTGCTTCTTTCTTTAAAAAACTACATAAATTTAGAAAAAGTTAAAACTTATACACCAGTCAGCTGAGGTTAGCCTTTGTTAGCTGCTAGCTCAGGGTGATTTGCAATCCTTGAATGTCCGGCGTCCATCATCCATCGTGTGTCGTCCGTCATCCGTCGTCAACTATTTTAGTGTTTACACTCGAGAGGCCACAATATTTATCCAATCTTTCTCAAACTTGCTCAGATGGTATATTGCCATAAGAGTTCGGATGAGTTTGGTTATGGTTGGAATCGGACTAATAGATCATGAGTTATCTACCTTTGAACTGCTGAAAATGCCATATTTAACAGTGTTTACACTCTAGAGGCCACAGTTTTTATCAAATCTATCGTAAACTTGCCCAGATTGTATATGACCATAAGAGTTCGGATGAGTTCGATTTTTGTTGAAATCGGACAAATAGACCAAGAGTTAACGACCTTTGAATTGCTGAAAATGCAATATTTAACAGTGTTTACACTCTAGAGGCCACAGTATTTATCCAATCTTTCTAAAACTTGCCCATATTGTATATGACCATAAGAGTCCAGATGAGTGCGATTTTGGTTGAAATCCGATGAATAGATCAAGAGTTATCTACCTTTGAATTGCTGAAAATGCCATATTTAACAGTGTTTACATTCTAGAGTTCAAAAATTTTATCCAATCTATCTCAAATTTTCTCAGATTGTAGATGACTATAAGAGTTCAGATGAGTTTGATTATGGTTGAAATCAGACGTATAGGACGAGAGTTATCTACCTTTGAATTGCTGAAAATGCCATATTTAACGATGTTTACACTCTTGATGCCACAAATTTTATCCAATCTTTCTCAAACGTACTCAGATTGTATATTACCATAAGACTTCAGATGAGTTCAATTATTGTTGTAATCGGATCAATAGGTCAATAGTTATCTACCTTTGAATTGCTGAAAATGATATATTTGTGTTTATGCTCTAGATGCCACAATATTTATCCAAGCTCTCTCAAACTTGCCCAGATTGTATATGACCATAGAAGTTCGAAAAAGGGTGATTATGGTTGGAATCAGACAAATAGATTAAGAGATATGTACCTTTGAATTGCTGACAATGCCATATTTTACAGCGTTTAAACTCTTGCAACTAGAGTTTTCAATGGATTTTGATTATACTTGTACACAAAGGATGTAGCTATACGTTCTCGAAGGAGTGCAATTATTGTTGAAATGTAATCATTGTGGCAATAGTTACCTGCCCTTGATATACTTTGAAATGCTAGAAAAAGGCTTCATTTCAGTATTGTTTAGGCTCTAGTTATATGCCTTTGATGTACTCTACTATACTACAGTAGGTCGACAAACTTGATTGGATTTAGAATAAAACGGGTGAAATTCAAAGGTAAAGCTATCAGGCTTCATTACAAATGGTGAGCGATATCAGGGCCTTCAGGCCCTCTTGTTGAAATTGCAACATGGTGAAAAAACATGCTACTCATCTGGAACAGTTTTGATACAGATAAGGCACCACTTATGCGGGGCCTGATCTCGATCTACTCTGTTTGACACTCAGATTCTTATTCTGTTAGGTAAAATAGATTTTTAATTTATCATACAATACTGAGCATGTAGCTATTTTGTGTAGACTATGTGTAATAGATAATACATGTTAAGGGCTGTATCTTCAAGTACTTGAACCAGATACAAACTACCTTGGCAAACAGTGTAGACCCACATGCAAAATATGAAGTATCTATCAAATGTAGTTGCAAAGTCGTGGCCTGTGTCAAGTTCATCCTATTTGACCTTTAGTTGACATCTACATGGCCTTGACATTTGTCTGTTTAACCAAAGTTGTACTGTTCTCAAGAGATTCTTAAGTGCACATGCCAAAATGAAGTCTCTATCACATGTAGTCACAAAGTTAAGGACTTATGGCCAATGTTACATTTTGCGTATTTGGCCTTTAAAAGCTGAGTCTCCTTAAAATGCAAAATAGTTTCGTATGTTATGTTATAATTTAGAGAGCCTACAAAGTACAGTATAT
Organism: Gari tellinella; assembly: GCA_922989275.2. Taxonomy (NCBI): domain Eukaryota; kingdom Metazoa; phylum Mollusca; class Bivalvia; order Cardiida; family Psammobiidae; genus Gari; species Gari tellinella. The sequence goes on along the minus strand of OV277860.1, from coordinate 59,636,769 downwards.
AGTAAATAATTGAAAGAAAACATTTAAAAGACAAGTTAAAGGCAATGACTATGTGTTTGGGTCTTTAGATTGAAAAATAATAAGACAGTAATGTGTACAGTCCTGACACTAACAGTATAATTATTTTCATTTCAGTCCATGAACTCCGATATATAATTACGAGTCAGGGCTCCACATAAGTTGGAGTAATGAGACCAAATGCAGCTTTTCTTCACGTCAGCACCAACGCCTATGGTGTTACCATTCATTAGAATTGTCTCGAAAACAGGATTCTAATAAGTAGTCACACCACTGGGTTTAATGTAGACATAAAGAATTTTACTTTTCAGTTATCTGAAACCCTGTATGAGTAGAACTACGTCAACATTAATTTATAATCATTCTATTTTAGAACTTTAACTCCATTGATTGAATACATATACCAGACATGCTGAAAAATTCATGGGAAAGTACAAATAAGCCACAACCATGCCTTATTGATCACATGTTTCCATAACGCCAAATAAAACTTAACATTGCCTCCAAAATTCAGCTTACGCTTTATAAAGAATAGTTGAAGAATCTTCAACATAATCTCCTGCTTTTGCACAAGTAACTTTGCTAAAGCAGGAACTTGTGAGAGACCACTAGTGTCATTTTGTGGAATAAAATCTGCTATTTGGTCAATATGTTAAGTGGTACAAAAATTATAAAAGAAAAAAACAACACAAAAGTCCTGAGATGTTTCAGGCCTGTAGAAAGCCTTATGCATATGATAACAATCAATTATGTTTGTACTATCTATTGCAGAATCATCATAGCCTGTGTGGTGTTTCATAACCAGTGCAATTTTTGGAATGTTTCCCTGCCTGAAGTGGTAAACAATGTAGGACAAGCAGTAAACATGACATCCAGCAGTTTCCTATCCAAGATGGACTTTCATAAACAGAGTCAGAGACTATGATGCAAATTAAAACTGACTTTTTTCAAGGGCGAACAACATAATTATGTGCTGAATTTGAGTAATAAATATATGAACTGATTAGAGCGATGGATATGTTCAATTGGATGGAAATTCCATGTCAGCACCAAATCCTATGGTGTGGTTAAACTTATCTTTAGAATTGTCTCTTTGAACCAATTCTAATGAACAGTCGCACCATATGGTTTAATGCAGACATAAAGATTTAAGTTCTTGAAGTACTTCCCTTATGCGGAGCCCTGAATCCATGTTATTTATTTGAAAGAAAATTATGCTGTGATTTTTAACTAATGATTTTAATATAGTTTCTCAAAAAGCTGTTAAATTGAAACGTAAGGTTTACAACTTTATAGTGTTCACTGTTGTTGGTATTTTTAACTGCTTTGTATTATCAGAACTGATGAAATAGGAAAAAAAGCAAATTAAATATAAATTACATATTTTTCCTGTTGTGTTTATAGATAATTCATAATATCTTGATACAGTATAAGTGCAAGTAAATAAAATCAGAATTGAAAGCCCGAGATAACCTTAATTTTAACAAGATCATGTTTTATACGCCCACCTCTAAAGGTGGTTGTATATTGGCGCGACCCTGTCTGTTCGTTTGTTCGTCCGTCAACATTTTGTTTGTCCGGAGATTTCTGGGTAAAATTTTGGAGGGATATTAATGAAACTTCACATAAATGTTATATGCATCAAGATCTAAAGCTGAGTCGAATTTTAGGTTCATTTGAGTTTTTGTTACAGAATTATCTGCCCTTGATGTACTCAAATATGCTATAAAAAGCTTGTCCGGAGGTTTCTGGGGAAACTATTGGAGGGATATTAATGAAACTTCACACATGTGTTATGTGCATCAATATCAAAAGCTGAGTCAAGTTTGAGGTTCATTCAACTTTTCTTTACAGAGTAATTTGTCCTTGATGTACTCAAATATGCTATAAAGAGCTTGTCCAGAGTTTTCTTGGAAAACTATTTCAAGGATATTAATGAAGAGAGATTTTATGCATCAAGATCTGAAGCTGAGTAAAGTTTGAGATTTATTTGATATTTTATTACAGAGTTGTCTGTCTATGGTGTACTCAAATATGTTATAAAAGGCTTATTTGACAGTGTTAACACACTTAGCAACTACAGTTTTGAATGGATTTTGATTATGTTTGCCCATAGTATAATTATAGAAGTATAAGTTCATGAAAGGGTTAATTATTATTGAAATCGGATCATTGTGCCAAGAGTTATCTGCCCTTGGTGTATTCAGATATGCTAGAAAATGCTCTATTTCAGTATTGTTTATGCTCTCAGAGCTCTAAGTGTGTACAAATTAAAATGAAATTTGATAAAACTATATATTTCTTTGCCAGTGGGAGTATAATGTACCGTTTGCGGTGCTCTCGTTCTTTTTGTATGCGACATTTCACTCTCTGATGCTTATTTTGAATCTCGATGCCAACAATAGTTTCATTTACAGTAAAGCACATCTATTACAACCACTACATGAGGTCCAATTGTTGGTTTACAGTACAACTTGTCAAGTGGCTGCATTATGCAAGATTATTTAGATAAAAGTAAAGCAGAAAGCTCCTTAGGTGCTTTCTGATTACTTTCGCATTGCTTTACCCCTTTCCTCCATAGCCAAAAGTGCAAATCTCCTATATCCAACAGTGAGTGAACTACATTATGTCAAAACACTGACTGCTTAAAGTAAGATGAAAGTAACTTTTTGCAGGGAGCTCCTGCCAGAGCTTTTTGCTGAACTTTTATCTTGCTTTGAACTACCTCATGTGCACCACTGACTACTCATTACAATAAATTAAATTACTTATACTGCAACATAATGCAAGTTTTGCCCACACAGCATAAATCTATTTAGATTTCATTTTTATGCCCCGCACGACTTAGTCGGGGGCAAATCGTTTTTGATCTGTCTGTTTGTCTGTACACAACTTTTACCTTGGTCGTAACTTTTGAACAACAGTGAATAGAGACTTTATATCTGGCGTGTGTACTGACCTCAAGAAGCTCTTGAGGTCAGTACAACTTGGGTCATGTCTGGCAAAGGTCAAGGTCATTTAGAGGTAAAATCGGGTGAAATGGGAGATAACCCATCCTATATTATTTCAAGTGAATAGGAAGGGAGATAACTCATCATAGCTGGCCATAACTCTTTGATCATGTGATCATTTCTTAATTTAGAAATAAGTCCTCAATATGCCATTTGACTATAAAATCAAATGAAGTTGAAAATTGATTTTCAGTTCTGATTTTTTTTCTACCATCAATATTTTTCGGCTCTAAATGACCATTGGTGTCGATGGGCCATAAAACACTAATCAATCGATCAAAATCAATATAACATATGATCTTGTTCAGTATCAAACGGCAAGCTCATTCCAAACAAAACAGGCCACACTGAGACTTGTCATTCCTGAGTTATCACCCTTGTTATATTTACATAAATTTTGTAAAATTTAAATATCTTAAACTTCAAACCTTGCATTCTTGTTAAATATCAAATGATAACTAGTTGCAACAAGACAGGTTACTGTTTATTTGAAACTTCCAATACTTGTTAAGTATCAAATGGGCAACTAATTACAACAAGGCCGGCAAAGATAGTGTACTTGTTTATACTTACTGATTGCTTTAAGTGCACTTAATAGGTGTAAAATCTTCAATACGTTCAATTAAACTAGATCATTTCACTAATCGCGGATCTCTCAGTGCTTTCAGCACTTTGATTGTAAACAACGCCATCCGATCGTTGCACTACTGTAATTATGTGGTGTTTATTTTATGAAAATTGATACAAATTGACTTGCAAGTAATTAATGCACCTACTTCTAAATAAGCCTCATCACCATAGCAATACCAAACGTCATCATACTTCATTATGACGTCAAAATGACGTCATCTTGATCTCATCATGATGTCATTGTCACAGTTTGAACAATAGAGATTCTATTTTTAGTAAAACACCCATTTTAGTCTAGTGACTTGCTGCACCCAAAACAGTGTACTTCAGTGATTGATATTTGTGATAATTTTATATGTAACCCTGAAGAAGTCTATTGATTAGACGAAACGTTGGTTGAATAAAAGCCAGTTTACCACATCCTGCCTTGGTCATTGGTTCTACTCCTTTTTGTCTTCTTCAAGTTTCACTATAGTTCAATGTTACCAGATTGATGAGCTGAAGTGGAAATTAACTCTTTCTTCCCTGAAACTTTAAATGGACAATTCCAGTTTCCATTTTAGTCTAGTCCATTTTAGACTTTTAAGGGTTGTTTTAAGCTCGCCTGTACGAAGTACATGACGAGCTATTGCAATACCCCAGGTGTAGTCGTCGTGAACGGCGTAAACAATTTTAAGAAAATGTCTATAACTTCTATGTCCCTTGAGGTATTGCTTTCATACTTGATATGTGTGTGTATATGGACAAGACCTTTCCATGCACAGAAAAATTTGGACCCCTGTGACCTTGACCTTGAACTTAGGGCCCGCGTTTAGGTTTCGAAATCTGTGTTTAGGTTTCGAAAAATGCCTTTAACATCTATGTCCCTTCAGGTATTGCTTTCATACTTGGTATGTGTGTGTATATAGGCAAGACCTTTCCATGCACAGAAAAATTTGGACCCCTGTGACCTTGACCTTGAACTTAGGGCCCGCGTTTAGGTTTCGAAATCTGCGTTTAGGTTTCGAAAACTGCCTATAACTTCTATGTCTCTTGAGGTATTGCTTTCATAGTTGGTATGTGTGTGTATATGGACAAGACCTTTCCATGCACAGAAAAAATTGGACTCTTTTGACCTTGACCTTGAACTTAGAGCTCACGTTTAGGTTTCGAAATCTGTGTTTAGGTTTCGAAAAATGCCTATAACTTCTATGTCCCTTCAGGTATTGCTTTCATACTTGGTATGTGTGTGTATATGGACAAGACCTTTCCATGCACAGAAAAATATGGACCCCTGTGACCTTGACCTTGAACTTAGGGTTCACGTTTTGGTTTCGAAATCTGCGTTTAGGTTTCGAAAAATGCCTATAACTTCAATGTCCCTTCAGGTATTGCTTTCATACTTGGTATGTGTGTCTATATGGACAAGACCTTTCTGTGCACAGAAAAAATTTGGACATCTGTGACCTTGAACATAGGGCCCGTGTTTAGGTAACGAAATCTGTGTTTAGGTTTCAAAAAATGCCTATAACTTCTATGTCCCTTGAGGTATTGCTTTCATACTTGGTATGTGTGTGTGTATGGACAAGACCTTTCCATGCACAGAAAAATTTGGACCACTGTGACCTTGACCTTGAACTTAGGGTTCACGTTTAGGTTTCGAAATCTGTGTTTAGGTTTCGAAAAATGTCTATAACTTCTATGTCTCTTGAGGTATTGCTTTCATAGTTTGTATGTGGGTGTATATGGACAAGACCTGTCCATGCACAGAAAAATTTGGACCCCTTTGACCTTGACCTTGAACTTAGGGCCTGCTTTTAGGTTTCGAAATCTGTGTTTAGGTTTCGAAAAATGCCTATTACTTCTATGTCCCTTGAGCAACTCCAGTCAAGGTCAATTGCTAGTATGGATAAGATAGGACATGCTTAGGACTGCAAAATAGCAGCCATAGCAACAGATGACATCATGATGACGTCATGACATCAACTCGACGTTGTGACGTCATGATGTTGAAACCACATCAACTGATGACATCATAATGACTGTCATCATCAAAAGCTGTGTAAATAACACATGCTTAGAAACCATGATGCCAAACAAAGGTCACATGGTAGCAACCCTCAGGTATAAAAGTGAGATGCCACAATGGTACATCTCATTCATTCTGATGAGTCCAAACAAGGACGAAACTAGTCAATGATATGTGACACCAAAGTAACATTCCAGCCGGGTTTTTTCTTGTCAGTCTTCTATATTTTTGTATTGTCTATTGCTTTCATAGTTGGTATATGTGTGTATATGGACAAGACCTTTCCATGCACAGAAAAATTTGGACCCCTGTGACCTTGAACTTGGGGTTCGCGTTTAGGTTTCGAAATCTGCCTTAGGTTTTCGAAAAATGCCTATAACTTCAATATCCCTTCAGGTATTGCTTTCATAGTTGGTATGTGTGTGTATATGGACAAGACCTTTCCATGCACAGAAAAATTTGGACCCCCTGTGACCTTGAACTTGAACTTGGATCCAGGGTTTAAGGATTCAAAATCTATGTTTAGGTTTCGAAAAACATTTATATTTCCTATGTCCCTTGAGGTGTAACTTCATATATAATTTTCATGTGTATATCGGCAAGACCTTTCCATGCAGGCAAAAAGCTTGACCTCCGTGACCTTGAGTGTGCTTTTAAGTTTCTAAATGTGCCGATGGCGAATTTTGTTGTCTCTCTGACAACTCTTGTTGTCAATGTTAGGCATTATGACAAACAGTGAAGACCCTGATCAGAGGGCTCCTCAATATTTCAACAATTTCTTCTAAATTTTTATAAACCAAACCCTATAGTGTGACTACACATTTAAATCGTCTTGAAGAGGATTCTAATGAGTAGTAACACTATAGGGTTTTGAGTAGGCATGGGTTTTTCATGAATCTTAGCATTTGTTTATATTTAAGGTAAATGATTTGCTCAGAATTGTAAAAAAGAATCTTCAAAATGTCAAATCCAGAGCTTGGAAACAACCTATTTAATTGTATAAAGATTTTAGTTTGTGTAAAATACTCCCCTTATTCAAAGCCTGGTCCCATGCAGCGCTTATAAAGCGGTTGAGTCTGATTTCTTTCTCAAGCATTTGATTGGTCAGATTTGAGCCTAGGCTCAAATCTGACCAATCAGATGCTTGAGAATGATTTAACCCATTGCCCCTTAAAGACAGCTTTTTTACGCATTGATTAATTTGAATTTATTGCTCCACTGAGGAAAATAGTTCCACTTTATACAGTCATGAATAAGTATTATTAGAATTTTTTTCTATATCCTAAAGCAGGCTGAAAGTAAAGCAGAATGCGCCTTACTTTCAACCTGCTTTAAGTCATTAACTTTCTTTTAAACTAGAAACAGGCTATGGGGTAATGATTTAAATAAGCATGGACCCTTATCACACTTTCGCAAAGAGTTGAGCAAGACTTTTGGGGATATTTGAGTTGACACAAGTTTGACTGTAGAATCAGGCACTTGGCATTGTAATTGTCATTGAGGGAAATTACAGGCAATTAACATGCTAATTATCCTTGGCAACTGTCTTCTAATTATAGTTGCCCTGTTTAGTCATACTGTGCGCTCCTGCATACAGCTGGCAGCTTCATCAGGGCAGATCAGTAATAACGAGTCTCCCTACCCCATGACTTGGGTTCAATTTTTGGCGGAGCTGCATGGTTTCTTATTGGGCACACATTCTATATATGGCCTAACCAATGGTGAATGACCAGAAATGTAAGCTTACGGGCACCTGCTTAAAATCGAATTGTCTGATTGGGTAGAGGATAGGCTGGTCTACTAACTTTTACAAATTTGTAAAATAAGAGACAGACTGTTATAGCACCAGTAACGGCACCAGTAGTAAATACGACTTTCCGCTACTGCTAGTAACTTATAACCAAGAAATTTTACATGTCCCGGCTGTTAGCTAGTGATATGCATGACATAATGTTTCTATTTTAAGATATGAAATATTGATATCTAGCCAAACGGTGATAGCTTTATTAATGCCAAGAAACATATCTGATGAATATTGAGCTGAATCTCGGAGTAAATAAACCTACTCCGATCCTTAAAATTCAATCCTAGATTTGTTCTTAGGACTTGAAGTATAAGAAATGCTTATTCGTTCATTGTGTTTAACCGGAAACCACAATTTTGATTTTGGTGATTTCGTACCCTCGCCTTCTCGTACCCTATATTTTTGGTCTTTTTGGCCATTTCGTACCCTTTGTTTTCCACAGCCATCTACACAGCTTTATTTCATAACGCATTCCGCCGAATGCGTTATGTAAAGATATTTCTTGTTACCAATTACCCCATAGCCTGTTTCTACAACTGAAAATAGATGACCACTTAACCCATTACCTCATAGCCTGATTCTAGTTTTGAAAAAAGGTGACCACTTAAAGCAGGTTGAAAGTAAAGCAGAATGCGCCTTAAGGCACATTCTGCTTTACTTTCAGCCTGCTTTAAGCTATAATCTGCTGGATAATAGAAAATATTTCTTACTTTCATATTCATGACTGTATAAAGTGGAACTATTTTCTTCAATGGAGGAATAAATAAAAGGCGTATTTATGGGGGAAAGGGTTAAGACTGGGCAGGAACTGTCTACTTTACTTTAATCCTGCATTAAACACACTCCCCATAAATACACCTTTTTAAGCCTTTAACTTATTCATCCATTGAAAAAAATAGTTCATGAATATTTATCATGAGAAATATTTCTACAACCTAGCAGACAGTAACTTAAAGCAGACTGAAAGTAAAGCAGAATGCGCCTTAACCCAATACTCCATAAATAGTATTAAATACGGTAGGCCTTTTTACACTCTCAGCTGAAGAAAATACTTCTAATTTATACAGTCATAAGAAAAATATTCTATATCCTAGCAGGCTGTAATGTAAAGTAGGCTGAAAGTAAAGTAGAATGTGCCTTATAGTGCATTCTACATTAATATCAACCTGCTTTAAGTGGTCACCTGTCTTCAAAACTAGAAACAGGCTATGGGGTAATGGGTTAAATAGTTAAAAAAAAAAAGACTATAGATTTAGTTGGATACTGGCCATTTCTGTTCTGTTTAAACTCTTTCAACACTATAGTAACTCTTATTGGTTAATACATTTACTTCTAGTTACAAAAACGAGAACCAGTGTACTTGGAATTCTCGGTATTTAATAAATACTGCTCTAAATTATCAAACAGTGTAGACCCAGAACAGAGGGCTCCTATAGGAGCCCTCTGATCTGGGTCTACACTGTTTGCAAATGTAATGAGTATAATTTAAACAGGTCCATGGTGTTGAAAGAGCTAAGTGGTCACCTGTCTTCAAAACTAGAAACCTTCCAGGGGGTAATGGGTTAAACTGTCACTTGTTTACAGGTGCCTTCAATGAATGTTTATTGTATTTACAGGACTGTAATAATTGTTTTGTGACGCAGGAAACAAGTGTTGATCAAATACCAGACCTAATAAAAAGTGCTGATAGCCATGTGTTTATTGATATGATTATGTCCTTTTGATAGAAACTTGATCAGCACTGGTGATAGATATATAGCACTGTTGATGTTATGTTATACAACAATCCAAACTTTAACCATTTCCCAATAAATTTATTCTTTCACTGTAGAAAATAGTTCCCTTTTATGCAGTCATTAATATGTATCATAAGAAATATTTTCTATATCCTAGCAGGTAATAGCTTATAGCAGGCTAAAAGTAAAGCAAAATTTGCCATAAGGCTTATTCTGCTTTGCATTCAACCTGCTTTAAGTGATCATCTTTCTTTAAAATGAGAAACAGGTTATGGGGTAATGGATTAATCCTTTCTCTCATAGAAGCGTCTTTTAGCACACTCAATTCATTCCTCCAATGATAAAAATGGTTCCATTTTTTACAATCATGAACATGAACCATAAGAAATATTAATATCCTAGCAGGTGGTAGTGTAAAGCAGGCTGAAAGTAAAGCAGAATGTGCCTTTAGGCACATTCTGCTTTACTTTCAACCTGCTGTAAGTGATTACCTATCTTCAATACTAGAAACAGGCTATTGAGAAAAGGGTTAAACAATCTGTAAACCCTTTCCCCATGCAATTTACTTAGTGACTAATTGACTATGACAGGTTGTTGCTTAAAGCAGACTGAAAGTAAAGCAGAATGTTCCTTTAGGGGCTTTGTGCTTTACTGTTAGCCTGATTAAAGGATCATCATCCCTTCCTTTTGTATTTAGGCTGTTTTAATTTTTTAAAACGGGGGTAATGTAATCTGTTCTAAAACAGTTATATCCGGTGTTGATGCAAAATTATTCAAATTAAAGTGTCATGTATATTTGAATTGAAGCCCAAATTTATTATAGGTCTTTGGCTATTACAACCTTAACGAGAAAATATTGCAGATCACATCTTTTGATCTAGATAAGCTTGGATCAGCTCTATAACATTTGCCTCTGAGTATGGTAAGTAGGTACATTGTTACAGGGAGTAAACTGAACAAATTCAACTGAACATATTTTAACTATTTCAACACCAAATCCTATTGTGTCATCGAAGAGATGATTCTAATGAAAAGTGACATCATATGGTTTTAACACAAGTTCAACCATAGCGATGAGTATACTCCTCATTAACAAACCAAGTACCTGTGAAGAATACACATGTCCTATGCAAACAGTGTAGACCCTGATATGAGGGCTCCGGCAGGAGCCCTCAGATCAGGGTCTTCACTGTTTGTTATTTTACAAGGTGTTATAAAAAAAAAATTGTCTAAAATAGACCAGCCTTTATTGTAAATTGGAATGGTCCATTGGAAGTTTTAGGGGTGAATGAGTTAATGCAGGAATGAAGATTTTTGTTTTTGAAGTACTCCATTTATTAGGATCGAGCTGTCTCAAAGAGATGATTAGAATTTCTAACGAGAAGTGACACCATAGGGTTTAATGCAAAAATAAAGATTTTAGTTTTTGAAACTCCCTTTATCTGGAGCTTTGATATTTTGATTGCAGTGGCTGATCTAGATAAGCCTTGATCAGCTGTATAAACGTTTGCCAGTGGGTAGGGTAAGTGGGTACATTATTATTATGGTTCTTTGGCTATTCTGAAACAGTGCATAAAGGACTGCTGGGGTCTTCCTCCACCTATAATTAGCTGGACGTCGCGATATGACTGAAATACTGTTGAAAGCGACGTTAAATCAAAATCTTTGGCTATTACAACCATAAGAGAGAGAATATTGCAGATCACATACCGGTATTTTGATTGCAGTGGCAGATCTAGATAAGCTTGTATCAGCTGTACAAACATTGCCAGTGGGTAGCAGGGCTCCAGAGAAGGGGAGTATTTCAAAAAATAACATCTTTATTTCTGCATTTAACCCTATGGTGTCACTACTCATTAGAATCGTCTCGAAGAGACGATTCTAATGAGTAGTAACACCATAGGATTTGGTGCTGAATGAGTTAAAAAATGTTGAATTTATTCAGTTAACTCCCTCTTATCTGGAGCCTTGGGGTAGGGTAAGTGGGTACATTATTATGATGACCATACACATCTAACAGTACAAACGCTTACCTGAACAATCGGTTTTGCCCGTTGTTTTAGTTCCTGATGACATAGATACCCGGACAAATCCTTGCAACTGTCAATTTGTGCCCCAGGTTAATGAGATATTGATCTGTCCCACAGATTCCTTCTAATATACACTATGCATATAAATGGTGCAAAATTAACATATATTAACCCATTTTAACCTTTTACTCAATGCCTTTTTATGCCTAATTTATTCCTCCAATGAAGAAAATACATGTATATCCCATTTATACAGCAATGAATTATGTTCAATGACATCCTAACAGATGATAGCTTAAAGCAGGCTGAAAGTAAAGCAGAATGTGCCTTAAGGCCCATTCTGCTTTACTTTTAGCCTGCTTTAAGTACTCACCTGTCTTCAAAACTAGAAACAGACTATGGGGTAATGGGTTAACTCTGTTCTCCATATCCTGTTTTGAGTTTTAAAAGATAACCACTTAAAGCAGGTTGAAAGTAAAGCAGAAACAACTTTAGATAAAAGGGTTTATGTCAATGTTGCAATAAGCGCACATTTTAATTTAAGAATATGAGTATGTTCAACTAAAATGACTCGATTCAATATCTGTAGAAAGAACATTTTATTTCGAGTTATTGAGGAAACAAATATGGAATGTAATTGAATATCTTCCCAGGGCTGCCATAAGTTGACATAAAAATTCCTAAGATTTCCGAATTTGCATTTTTTAAGTGCGATTTTACGAATAGTACCTTTTCCCCATCGCCTGTTTCTAGTTTTGTTGACACGTGGCTTCTTAAAGCAGGCTGAAAGTAAAGCAGAATGCGCCTTAAGGCGCATTCTGCTTTACTTTCAGCCTGCTTTAAGCTACCATGTACAAGAAAAAAATCCGAAGATTTAGGAAAAATCCGGAGAAATGGCAGCCCTGTCATCCCCTATCTAAATTCATGGTAACTGAAGACAGTGCCAAGATTTGAGATCAAGAGCCCGCATTAGGCACCTTGGAAGTCAATATGAAACCAAAATGATATTGGTTGAGGGCCATCTTGGTTTTATTTGCCTATAACACTTTGCATGCTGGGTAATTTTTTCCGTCTGCAACAATTATTGTCGTCTGCTATTGTTCGAAAAATATAATTTTCAAAATTTCTTTAAAAAAAAGCATGGTCAGAGTGTCAAACAGTTTTGGTCCTGATGAGACGCCGCGCTACGCGGCGTCTCATTAGGAACTAAACTGTTTGCACGATTCACGCCCCTATCGTGTAAAGAGTTACAGGGAAACAATGTATCAGCGTGTAGCAGACAGTTTTATCAGAAGCTATGTTGATTAAGCCTGAATCAATAATGTCGGAAAACATCAGCGAAGTGATCAAATTATATAGCAGAGAACATCTTCAATCACATGAAGGTTGACTGGTAAACGCTCAGCATGTGGGGGAAATTAGTAGACAATGATGGAGCTATTCTTTACCATCTTTGCCTATAGCATGTTTTCAGCGTTGTTGTTTAACCCTTTCTCCCATAGAAGCGCCTTTTAACGCATTTAATTTATTCAGCCACTGAAGAAAATAGTTCCAAGTTATACAGTCATAAACATTCATGAAAAGAAATAGTTCTATAATCATAGAAGATGATGGCTGAAAGTAAAGCTGTATCTGCCCCTGTCTTTAAGACCGCCCTAGTTTTTCTACAAGGAAATATTCCAGCTTGCACACAGGGAGAGTTCATTGCAATATCCACGTATAAATGGGTTTAGCAACCACTAAAAATACATCAGCTTTAGTTAAGGAATAATTCGAATATTTATTGTATTCATGGAGGTATGAAAAAAAAACCTGGTCACACTGTATGAAACCGCGAAGCGGTTTCATACAAAAGTGTGACCAGGTTTTTTTTTCATACCTCCATGAATACAATAAATATTCCGAATTATTCCTTATAATTTAATATCAAGAAAGTAGTAGCCAATCACAGCTAACCAAATGTAAAGAAAACAAACTATTAAATTATATAGTTATGAATATGTATGACAAGAACTATTTTCTATATTTTAACAGAGGGTACCTTAAAGCAGGCTGAAAGAAAAGCAGAATGCGCCTTAAGGCACATTCTGCTTTACTTTCAACCTGCTTTAAGTGCTCACCTATCTACAATACTAGAAACAGGCTATGGAGTAATGGGTTAAGCAACCACTCAATAGATGGCCATTGGATTTCCCTTTTGTATGATACATTGGTATAGGAAATGAACTTTGATTGCTGCTGCTCTTGGGCCAAAGATTCAGTTTCCCATCTTATAATATAATCAATGCTCCAGATATGGGGGAGGAAATTAAATATTTCAAGTGTTCTCTTGTTGACAGAATTTTACTCAGAAGTGAACACTGGAAATGTTGGTGACATCTTACAGAATTAGTGTTGTTCAAATCATTGATAATAAGTGATGATAATTCAGGGCTCCAGATAAGAGAACAAATCGGAACATTTTCTCACTCATTGTAGCACCGATTCCTATGGTGTTACTACTCATTAGAATCATCTCTTCGAGACGATTCTTATGAATAGTGACACTATAGGGTTTAAAGCAGAAATAAAGATTAAAGTTTTCAAAATACTCCCCTTATCTGGAGCCCTGATAATTGTATGTTTACTGTTAATTAATGAACTTACTCATCGTTTCACTCTGGAAACTTCAAATGGACAGTTCCAGTTTATCATGAAGTCTAGTTCGTTTTCGACCATTTACGGTTGTACAATATATCGTGAAATTAACAATCTGATATGAGTCTACACTGTCTGCATAGGACAAGTGTCCTCTTCACGAATACACTGATTGTAAATGACAGACATGAGAATACTCAAGGATAATGGTTGGATTTGTTATTTAGGTCTTGGATTTAGAAGATTTTTCAATAACATACTTTGATAATGCATCAGACCAATGCATGCATTTGGATTATTTCATGATAGACTTCCAGTCTTTACAAACTAAGACTGTTTCACTGTGAACAAGTTTGGCCTGAAAGTGCACCATTTTGATAGAAAAGTAGGGGCACGAAGTAAGAGAGGTAACTCTGGCTCCCTTTTATCATAGTTTAAAAGGGAGGTAACTCTCACCCTTGCACAATGGAAAGACATGATGTTGGGAAAATGTTAATAAGAAATTTGATCATTACCTGTAGCAGCTTTCTGCTTTATTTTTATCCTGATTGAAGTTTGAGGAAGTCTGCCCAACCTGTATTTTAACCGCTTACCCAATAAATACATCTTTTTACTTATTCATGAATATCAATATGAATAATAAAATATAAATTTCTGTTTTCTAGAAGATGATAGCTTAAAGTGGGCTGAAAGTAAAGAAGAATGTGCCTTAAGGCCCATTCTGCTTTACTTTCAACCTGCTATAAGTGGTCACCTATCTTCAATACTAGGGCATGCTATGGGGGGATGGATTAACACACCTAAGTTTTCTTTTCTTTGTGATGAGTCAAATTTGATAAAATGATGGCCCTATAATAGTCTATATATACCCTCTGATGCTAAAGTTGTTCATTAACCCTAAATATCCTATAGCTTGTTTCTAGTTTTGAAAACTGCTGATCACTTAAAGTAGGTTGAAAGTAAAGTAGAAAGTGCCTGCTTTAAGCTACCGCCTGCTAGAATAAAATAATACATGTATATTTCTACTATTTTCTTCAGTGGAGGAATAAGTTAACCCATTACCCCATAGCCTGTTTCTAGTTTTGAAAATAGCTGTCTTCTTGAAGCAGGTTGAAAGTAAAGCAGAATGCGCCTTAAGGCGCATTCTGCTTTACTTTCAGCCTGCTTTAAGCTATTATCTACAAGAATAAAGAAAATTGTTCTCCTGGTAAATATTTGCAATTGTATAAAGTGGAATTAATTTCTTCAGTTGAGTAATAAATAAGAGGTGTATAAAGGCATATTTATGGGGTAATTGGTTAAATGCGCTTCTATGGGGTAATGGGTTAATGTCAATCATGGTAATGTGGGAAATTTAACTGTGCTAGATTATCACACTAATTGGCTATGAGTTGGCTGTGCTTAAAATGTCATATAACTGGACTATTATAACAAGTTGTGAGAGATGAAATGTATTAATAATTCATATCTCCTTCAGTGGTAATAAACCCACAAGTTTACCACTGTCAAACCAGTGATGAACTCTGAGAACACTAAACAGGACTAGCTGTTGTTAAAGTGTAAACCACTAACTTCCAGCCTTTTCTCCTTAACTCATTGAGCCCTAGTGACGCATATATGCATTCTTTACCAAATGTGTACCTGTGAAGAGTACACTTGTCCTATGCAAACAGTGTAGTCCCTGATCAGAAGAACAATCCTTAATAGTCTAAAATGGACCAGTCTTTATTGCAAACTGGAATTGTCCAATGGAAGTTTCCGGGGATAATGAGTTAATTCATACCATTACCCCATAAATATGCCTTTTTTACACCTTTAATTCATTCCTCCACTGAAGCAATTGTTCCATGGAACTCAAATTAATTGATAACAGTGTAGATTCAGATCAGAGCGGGATCCTCTGATCTGGGTCTACACTGTTTGCTAATTTAGAGAAGTATTTATTAAACTACCATGAACCCCCTACCAGCAGGGCGTTGCCCGGGGGCCTTGACAGCCCCCAGCTTCAAAATAAGTATTACGTCCCCACCCCCCCCCCCCCCCCCCCCCCCCCAAAACTAAGAATCCTGGATCCGCACATGTGCAGTATTACATTGGGACCCTCCCCCTGAGGTGCGTAACATTCATTGAAGCCTGGCCTCGCCCCTACAATGTTTCATTATGATTTCAGCAAAGAAGTTAAAGCTCAGGAGAGCTCATCTAAATGGTTGTAAAAACGTGTAAAATCGATTTCAGTTGAGGGCCTTGCCCCCCCCTGAATCCCCTACCAGGGCGTTGCCCTGGACCCAACGGGGGGCCCTGACAGCCCCCAGCTTCAAAACAAGTTTTATGTTCCGTGTCTGATCTAGGTCTAAACTATTTTTGAAAAGTGTCAAAATATACTAATAGCATGAGAAAGGTTTAACTCATTCACCCCTGAAACATTTAATGGACAATTCCAATTTACAAAATATGTCTAGTCCATTATTGACTATTTAGGGGTGATTTTTACAATATATTTCAAGATGACAAACAGTGTAGACCCTGATCAGAGGGCTCCATAAGGAGCCTTCTGATCAAGGTATACACTGTTTGCATTGGACAAATGTTATACTAACATGTACACTGTTTGTAAATGACAAATATACTAGTCGCTAGGGTTCAATGTGTTAACCCTTTTCTCAATAGCCTGTTTCTAGTATTGAAGATATGTGACAGCTGGTTGAAAGTAAAGCAGAATGCTTTACATTCAGCTTGCTTTAAACTACCATCTGTTAGAAAATAGAAAAATATTTCTTATGATACATATTCGTTACTGTAGCAGATAGAAGTTAGAACTATTCTCATCAGTGGAGGAATAAATTAAATGCATTAAAATGTGTATCCATGGGATAAAAGACTTTTCCTCAGTCCTTTGATGGACTACCCCACCCCCAACCATTGTGTGAATTTTAACTGTCAAAGCCTGCAGTACATGCTATCCCAATCTAGTGATTTTCAATGGTTATTTCTAACCAAACTATCAAATATAAAGGTTGGGTCTCACACGAGAAGCTTCAATGGTCCTTTGCTACTTCATGTCAATAAGATCCATGCTTTATGCAAGGAAATTGTCTGGCAAGGCGTTGTGATCGAAAGGTAGTCAGGAGATGTCTTTAACCCTTTGAACCCTAGTTTCGCATATAGGCGTCCTTTTCAAACAGTATACATGTGAATAGTGCACTTGTCCTATGCAAACAGTGAATACCCAGATCAGAGGGCTCCTTACGGAGCCCTCTGATCTGGGTATTCACTATTTGTTATAAGGCAAAACATTGACAAAATCAATCCTTAAAAGTCCGAAATGGACTAGACAAAAATGAAAACTGGAATTGTCCAGGGAGGAAAGAGTTAAAGGGTTAAAGTCAGAAATGCAACAGATCAGTGACTGTCTGATGCCAAAGAGGCAATGGAACACACACAAAGATTCTATTGTTCTTACTAGACAATGTTTGAACATGTAAATGCTGCCAGGTCCTTGTTTATGAGACACGGTGATATAAAAGACATTCTTGTTGAAAAGGCACTCCAAAAAACCCCACAAGAACAGCTTGAAATCAATAAGACAACACATAGTTAACGCATTTACAAAACATTAAATCTTTCCCCGCATAGGAAATACCTATTCTACTTAGAAATGCATTTCATTCTTTAACCCCATTGTCCCATAACCTGTTTCTAGTTTTGAAGACAGTTGATCGCTTAAAGCAGATTGAATGTAAAGCAGAATGTGCCTTAAGGCACATTCTGCTTTACTTTCAGTCTGCTTTAAGCTGCCTTCATTATTTAGAATAAAGAAGATATTTCATATTCATGCATATATGACTGTACAAAATAAATTGTTTTTCTCTAGAGAAGGAATAATTCAAAGGCATATATCTGGGGTAATTGGTAAAGTTCTACTGGATCCTTATAAGTTGCCTATATTCTGACCAGTAGCTGCTTGAGGCAGGATGAAAGTAAAGCAGAAATCTCCTAAAGTTTGAAAACACACAATTAATCAATTTGGGAAAGGATGAAAAAGGTTTATTGCAAAAAGATTTTTTGAACTGGTTGGAATGCATTTAAAACTCATAATACGGAACTACTAATATCAGTGGAACATACAGTATAATCTCTCTATTACGACCACTAAATTGTGTCAAATATTAGACAATGTGAAAGTGAAACAGAAAGCTCCCACATTGCTTTAAGCTGTCACATGTCTTTTATACAGACAGTTAGCCTTCTTTTTAGTGGTTGTAATAGAGAGGTTCTACTGTAGTTATACCCCCACAAACAGAGTTTGAGGGGGGTATACTGGAATCAGCCTGTCGGTCGGTCGGTCGGTTGGTTGGTTGGTTGGCCGTCGGTTGGCCGTCGGTCTATCTGCAAAATCTTGTACTTTCAACTCCTCCTTCAGTTTCAACCCGATTCATTTGATACTTGGCATAGATGTTACTCAGGTGTAGTAGATGTGCAAGACACAAATTTCAGGTCTCTGTGACCTTGACCTTGACCTTTGGCCTTGAAATTGGTCTTGAAATTGGTAGGCAAAATCTTGTACTTTCAACTCCTCTTTCAGTTTCAACCCGATTCATTTGATACTTGGCATAAATGTTACTTAGGTGTACTAGATGTGCAAGACACAAATTTCAGGTTTCTGTGACCTTGACCTTTGGCCTTAAATTTGGTCTTGAAATTGGCAGGCAAAATCTTGTACTTTCAACTCCTCCTTCAGTTTCAACCCGATTCATTTGATACTTTGCATAGATGTTACTCAGGTGTAGTAGATGTGCAAGACACAATTTTCAGGTCTCTGTGACCTTGACCTTGACCTTTGGCCTTGACATTGGTCTTGAAATTGGTAGGCAAAATCTTGTACTTTCAACTCCTCTTTCAGTTTCAACCTGATTCATTTGATACTTGGCATAAATGTTACTCAGGTGTACTAGATGTGTAAGACGCAAATTTCAGGTCTCTGTGACCTTGACCTTTGTCATTTAAATTGGTCTTGAAATTGGCAGGCAAAATCTTGTACTTTCAACTCCTCCTTCACTTTCAACCTGATTCACTTGATACTTTGCATAAATGTTACTCAGGAGTAGTAGATGTGCAAGACACACATTTCAAATCTCTGTGACCTTGACCTTTGGCCTTGAAATTGGTCTTGAAATTGGCAGGCAAAATCTTGTACGGCGAACTCCTTCACTTTCAACCTGATTTACTTGATACTTGCCATAAATTTTCCAAGTTTTTATGATGGTGGCAGCACCCTGCCATTGTCAAACCTCATTGAAAACGTCTGCAGAGTGTGACAGAGTGCTGCATAGTGGGGGTATTTATCACCTTTAGTGATAGCCATTCTAGTTTCAAATACATTAACCGTTTGCATGCTTTAATGGATGAAATTTTGTTGCACACAACTTAGCATTCAAAGTGTTTAGTACGACATCATCAAATACTTAGTTACAGTTGTTAACCCATTTGCTGTTTTGAAAACTGCTAAGAAAGGTTTACACTGTTTGTCATTTTGCAATACAGTAAAACCTCTCTTTTATGACCATTAACCCATTACCCCATAGCCTGTTTCTAGTATTGGAGACCGGTGACCACTTAAAGCCTTAACCCTTTACCTGATAGCATTGTTTCTAGTATTGAAGATATGTGACTACTTAAAGCAGGTTGAAAGTAAAGCAGAATGCGCCCTAAGGCGCATTCTGCTTTACTTTAAGCCTGCTTTAAGCTATTACCTGCTAGAATGAGGAAAGTATTAAATATGACACATATTCATTACGGTATAATTTGGAACTATTTTCTTCAGCAGATGAATAAAATGCATGTGCTAAAAGTCCCTTCTATAAGGGAAAGGGTTAAGGCACATTCTGCTTTACTTTCAGCCTGCTTTAAGCTATTATCTAACCAGGATAAAGAAAATATTTCTTATTGTCCATATTCACGACTATATATTTAAACTAATTTCTTTAGTGGTGGAATAAATTAAAGGCGAAATTAGGTGTATTTAGGGGGTAATGGGTCAACAGAGTTCCAGATATGAGGAGTAAATGTATTTTAAAACTAAAATCTTTGTTTCTGCATTAACCCATTACCCCATAGCCTGTTTCTAGTTTTGAAGACATGTGACTACTTAAAGCAGGTTGAAAGTAAAGCAGAATGTGCCTTAAGGCACATTCTGCTTTACTTTCAGCCTGCTTTAAGCTATCATGTGCTAGAATTTTTTTTTTTTTTTTTCTTATGGTTCATTTTCAAGACTGTATAAATTTGAACTATTTTCTTCAGTGGAGGAATAAATCGAGTGTGCTAAAAGGCGCTCCTATGAGGGAAAGGGTTAAACCCTATTGTGTCGCTTAACTCATTAGAATCCTCTCTTTGAGACAATTCTATTGAGTAGTTATATATAGGATTTGGTGCTGAAATGAGTGAGAAAATGTTTGATTTGTTCAGTTTTAAGACTTCCTCTTATCTGGAGCCCTGCATTAAAACAAAGGCTAATTGATTTATAAAAGACAGGTGACGGCTTAAATGGGTGACAGTAAAACAGAAAGTTCTTAAAGGAGCTTTCTGTTTTATTGTCACCTTGCTTGAAGCAGTCACCTGTCAAATATTAACACCTAATAAGAGAGGTTTTACTGCATATTGCCAAAATGAACTTTGAATAGTCCAATATTTAGGGATCAGTGTGGTAACCCATTACCCCATAAATACGCCTTTTTACGCCTTTAATTTATTCCTCCACTGAAGAAAATAGTTCTAATTTGTACAGTCATGGATATGTATCATAAGAAATATTTTCTATATTCTAGCAGATTGTAGCTTAATGCAGGTTGAAAGTAAAGCAGAATGTGCCTTAAGGCACATTCTGCCTTACTTTCAACCTGTTTTAAGTGGTCACCTGTCTTTGAAACTATAAAAAGGCTATGGGTAATGTGTTAAGCAGTACGGGACATGTCTTTACAGATTCTGCTTCATCCTTGACTGCCAGTTGAATATAAGTATCCCTGTATTGCAATTGCACACTTTTTGCTCTCTCTTGCTTAAAAAAACTGACAAAGAATTTCTCATTCTGAGAAAAACCTTTTTTCCAGCCCCAAAGATCCCTTTTTTGCCTCTGCTGCATTCAGTCACTTCAAATAGATCTGTAGGGCCGAAAAGTGTTTGACAATTTGTTCGCTCTGGGTATGTGATTAGGGTGTTCCATGTCAGCAGCGCAATTAACATTTCACATGATCCCTGAAAACGCTGTACAGTCGAACTTCAATATCTTGTACTCGTTTAACTCAAACTATCCGATAGGTAGACATATGAACTACATTATTTCATGCTCGTGTAAGTCGATCATACCCATATTTCAAAGTTAAAACGTGGCTCAGCCACGTTTTAACTTTGAAATACATGTATGTTCCACAAATCAGACTTCGAGATATATCGAAGATCTACTTTATTCCTTCACATAATCGAGCGGAAAAAGCAGATTCTTTTCTCACTGTTTGGATCTTGATAAGATGCTTCTGACCACAATCACTGGTCTTGTTCCAAGGTGTTTTAGGCTGATTTAACTGTTGTTGAATATAAATGGGTCTTTATAATAGTGTAGCTGTTAAGCAGCCTGTATTTTTAGGTGGAAAATATTTTTAGTTTTTGAAAGGGCGTCAAGCTTCACACTGGTTGTCTGATCAACAGCAGATAAATGTGAAAACCAGCTGAACTCAACAGTGTGCAGGAATAATGATTACACCATGTGCAATCTCTCTTGCACAATTCTAGCTATTCATGTTAACCCATTATCCCAAAGCCTGTTTCTAGTATTGAAGATAGGTGTCTACTTAAAGCAGGTTGAAAGTAAAGCAGAATGCGCCTTTACTGCTTTACTTTCAGCCTGCTTTAAGCTATCCTCTGCTAGAATAGGGAAAATATTTCATATAGTACATATTCATGACTGAATAAATTGGAACTATTTTCTTAAGTGGAAGAATAAATTAAAGGCGTAAAAAGGTGTATTTATGGGGTAATGGGTTAAGCCTTCACTTGTTGAACAAGTACCAATTTTTGTCTAGAATACAGGGCTTTATTCAAAAATTGGGAAGGGGCCTAAGCCTTTCATTTTGGCAAATTCAAACGCAATTTTTGGCCAAACTTAAAAAACTAAATGAAAGTCTACATAAATACAAAAAATAGAAAGTTGCTTTAATTTAATACTTGAAAACAAAGTTATTTAACATTTAAACAGGACTGGTTATTCTAATGTAGTTTTATCCATAGAATATGTGCTTTTTTGTGAGAATCATAATTATAATGCATTGTATTTTGGGGATTTTTTTTCACAAAAATTGGAAAAAAGAGGCTTTTTGCAATTGGTTGGGAAGTCACCTGTTATCGGCCCCTATTATAAAAGGAAAATAAACCCTGGAATATAGTTTGATTTAATTGCCTTAAAGTTTAAACTTTACTTCTTTTACATTGACTATGAAACAAGTAACACTTACTTATATAAATCAATTCTCAATGGCTCAAATCAGGGCTCCAGATAAGGGGAGTATTTCAAAAACTAAAATTTTAATTTCTGCATTAAACCCTATGGTGTCACTACTCATTAGAATTATTTCTTCGAGACAATTCTAATGAGTAGTAACACCATAGGATCTGGTTAAAATAAGCAAGAAAATGTCAGATTTGTTCAGTTTACTCCCTTTTATCTTGAGCCCTATCAAATGATGGCCTATTTGGTCATTCAACGGGAGGAAGTAAGAGAGACCGGAGAAAACCCATGCATCAGGTCTGGCAAATAATGATCCTTCTCGCATACTGCCTCGACCTTGGATCAAACCAGATACCGCAGAGGGGAGAAGCAGGTGCGCTACTCACTTCACTATATCCAACACCCACATACCCAACACCCACTAGTATTAGAATTGTCCTTTTAAGATAATATTTTGATGAGTAGTCACATCATAGGCTTTGATGCCGACATAAAGATTTTAGATTTTGAAATACTCTCTTTATCTGGGAACTTGCATACCTTAACCCATTACCCTTTTGCCTGTTTCTAGTTTTGAAAATAGGTGACCACTTAAAGCAGGTTATAAATTGTAACAATTTTTTTCAGTAGAGGAATAAATTAAAGGGTTAAAAAGGCGTAATGGGTAGATCTTCAATGATAGGTGACCCTTTAATGCAGGGTAACAGTCATGCAAAAGGCATTTACCTGTCAAACATATTACTTATTTAAGTGAACGGTAAACACAGGTGGTTGGTTATCATGGTAGTTGCTTAACCCTTTGAACCCTAGTCCCGCATATTGGCGTTGTTTTCAAACAGTGTACATGTGAAAAGTACACTTGTCCTGTGCAAACAGTGAAGACCCAGATCAGAGGGCTCCGAAAGGAGCCCTCTGATCAGGGTCTTCACTGTTTGTCACAATGCCAAACATTGACAAAACAACCCTTAAAAGTCAGAAATGGACTACACTAAAATGGAAACTGGAATTGTCCATTTAAAGTTTCAGGGAGGAAAGAGTTAAACAGGTTTTACTGTATAAATATTGAAGAAAAATTGGAGGAGTCCCTCAAATAGGATAAATTTTAAAACTCTTTAAACCCTAGTCACATATATACATGTATGTGTCATTTGTAAACAGTGTACCTTTGAGGAGTACACTTGTCATATGCAAACAGTGTAGACTCTGAACAGAGGGCTCCTTAAGGAGCCCTCTGATCAGGTCTACACTGTTTGTCATTTTGGATAAATTGTAAAAAAAAAAAAAATCAACCCTAAAAACTAAAAAAATGGACAAGACTAAATTGAAAACTTGGGTTTTTTTATGATTTTTTTTATTTGAGGATTCAGGGAGGAAAGGTTTAAGTTGGTGAGATAAAAAACCCGCTGATAAGCAACCTGGTATTGTGTGTTCACAGAAACTCTGGTGTAATCTGACCACATGCCACAGCCTACTTTAGAGTTCACTAAGCTTAACATCTGGTTCTACACTGGTTGCCCATGTCATCAGCCATCTGGTGAGAAGAGCTTTAACCCATTACCCCAGTAAACATGCCTTTGTATGTCTTTAATTTATTCCTCCACTGAGAAAATAGTTCCCCTTTATACAGTTATGAATTATGTATATGTCGTAGGCCATATTGGAATCTAGGCAGATCCGGATCTGCCTAGGCCATATTGGAATTCTGATATGGCCTAGCCATATTGGAATTCTAATATGGCCTAGGCAGATCCAGAATCTGCTTAGGCCATATTAGAATCATAGTAGGATTCTAATATGGCTAGGCAGATCTGGAATCTGCCTAGGCCATATTAGAATCATAGTTAATCTACCTTAATTAAAAAATTAGTTTGGATTTTGATGGAGATAAAAGTAGTGTATTGATAAGTAACTATTCAACTTCACTTTTGATTGTACTTCACACCTCTCTAGCTGTTCCAGATAATGGACAATTAAGCACCTCGCTTGGTTTGATAAGAAGATAAAAGGAATGTTTTGATACCATTCCTTTAAACCTTAGCAGAAACAACAACAGTTTACCATTTACTTTTGACTGTATTCCACAACTGCATTCATGTATGTCAAACTAAATTTTGAAAGCAATCTAAATTTTAAAAATACCGAAAACAATCAGTAAATAGACTTATCAATAATTAAGAACAAGATACATGTAATACTAGAATTGTTAAAAAGTGCCCATGTTATTACTTAAAGAACAAAGAATTATTAAAAAATATGTATGGTATAAATTCAACAACTAGATTATTGAACACTAGAATTGTTTAACAATACCTATGTTATTTAACTTAAATAACAAAGAATTGTTCAAAAATACATATGAAGTACTGAAACAACTAGATTCTAATATGGCCTAGGCAGATTCCGGATCTGCCTAGCCATATTGGAATTCTAATATGGCCTAGGCAGATCCGGAATCTGCCTAGACCATATTAGAATTCAAATATGGCTATAGGCCATATCAGAATTCAAATATGGCCTAGATTCCAATATGGCCTACGACATATACATGTACCAGTTGAGTGTCAAAAAAATGTTTTCTATATTCTAGCAGAGAGTACAATTTAAAGCAGACTGAAAGTAAAGCAGACTGTGCCTTAAAGCCCTCTGATTTACTTTCAATCTGATTTAAGATGTTATCTGTCTTCAAAACTAGAAACAGGCTATGAGGTAATGGGTTAAGGTTTATTAGAAGATAATTTGACAACGCTTTAGCTTTTAACCAGCTTTGATTCTTCATTTTGAAAACTGACCTTTTAAAGTAGGTTGAAAGTAAAGCAGAATGTGCATTGAGACACATTTTGCTTTACATTTTAACCTGCTTTAAGTGGTCACCTGCTTTAAGTGGTCACCTATCTTCAATTCTAGAAACAGACTGGGTAAAGGGTTAAAATTTTCACTGCATATAGCAGCTAAAGCAGTAAGATTAAAATTGTGAAGATGCAAGATTAGATTCTGGAATTAATTACTTTGAGGCAAGTTAAAACACCTATCACTTGGTAATGGCTTAACGAGCCATGACATGAAATCTCCCTGGAAAATGTTCAGGCCTGATAAAACTTTGTATGCGCCAATCACGTCTGTCAGTTCTCTTATTTATCGTGGTCAGAATATCACTAACTGTTTTATCTTAATTCTTTCATGCTAGCAGTGAAACCATGATAACCTTTTCAAAAAGTTTGGAACCTGTTGAGACGCCACAGATGTGGCGTCTCATCAGGATACAAACTGTTTGATACTGAAAAGATTGTTTTTAATTTCTATTTTTAGAACAGTAGCAGACAACAATTGTTGCAGACGAAAAGAAAATTACCGAGCATGCAAAGAGTTAACAGTGAATAGCTGCATGATGTACGAGCCACATGCATTTCTTAACTCATTCACAAATCACGGTAGGAATGCAGAACAAATTCCTTACATTGCTATGCATTTTTTGTACACTTTTGGGCTATATTAACAGTCCATCTTGTATCAACTCTTTGCATGTTTGGTTGCGACAATTTTTAGTGGTTTGCTACTGTTCGTAAACCCCAGAGACCTTTTCTGCCTTGTCATGGCTCTGGGGCTTAATTGTCATAGGGAATGGTTTCTGTTTAATAGACCGAGATTATCCCCCCTGCCAAGAACTAAAAGGATGGCAGGTCGGTGGGTTTGATCCCATGCACTCACGCAGCTTTACAACGAATGAGATTAGCCGAAATCATCTTCCTGAAATCATTATCATCATCATCATAATTATCATCCTTCATCGTTCATTGGCGCAATATGACCTATTTTGTGTCGCAGTGACGTAAAACCCAACTCATCTATCTGTTCTTAAAAAAAAAAAATTCTGCTTATAGCCCTTGTCTGTTAATCCGTGTGTTTGTCCCTCCTCATATACATGTACAGAACATACTTTGTCCATCTAACACCTCCTACCGTTTAACCCATTCCCCCATAAATACACCTTTGATTTATTCCTCCACTGAAGAAAATATTCTAATTTATAGAGTCATGATTATGTTTCATAAGAAATAATTTCTATATTTTAGAAGATGGTAGCTTAAACAGGTTGAAAGTAAAGTATTTTGCTTTCAACCTGCTTTAAGTGGTAACCTATCTTCAATACTTGAAACAGGCTATGGGGTAATGGGTTAAGACAGGCGAAATACTAGAATGCTCAAGGAGCTCAATTCTGTGTTGACTTGTCATTCAAAGAGCAGCCACCCTTAATTAACTCTTTCAACACCATGGACCTGTTTAAAATATACTCATTACATTTGCAAACAGTGTAGACCCAGATCAGAGGGCTCCTATAGGAGCCCTCTGATCAGGGTCCATACTGTTTGCTAACTTAGACCACTATCTATTAAACTACCTAGAATTCCAAGTAGACTGGTTCACATTTTGGTAATTAAAGAGATAGTTACTTATAGTGTTGACAGAGTTAACACCCTTGCTGCCATACCAGTAGTTATTTTTCAAACAGTTTTTATCATATTCTGATGCTTCATAACTCATTTCTTATGTCAAAATACCTAAAATATAGATTTGAGAAACAAAAGTAGACTACAATCTTTAAATTTGATGATGTCATGACAGTGAGGTGGTTAAACAGTATTGTGTATAAATGTTTTTCCAGAATTAAACAGATAACCAAAATAGATCTTTCTTATTTATCGACTTATCAGTCTCTTGACAGAAGAATTGAGCATCTGTATACCATAACAAAACGAGCAGTATCTATCCAAGAAGTAGGTCAGTAGGTTTTTTCACACGCCAGCAGGTAACACAGAGCTCCAGATAAAGAGAGTTTTAAAAACTGAAATCTTTATTTCTCTATAAAACTCTATGGTGTCATTACTCATTAGAATCGTCTCGAAGAGACGATTCTAATGAGTAGTAACACCATAGGATTTGGTGCTGAAATCAGTGAGAACATGTTTGATTTGTTCATTTAAAAACCTCTTATCTGGAGCCCTGGTAACAGAGAAGTCTACCACTGCTCACTCAGACGTTAGACAAATATCTAGACTTTGGAAATCAGATGTCTGGGGTTATCGGAAATGGCCCAATGCCATAGACAACAGAAAAAACCTTCAGCCATTGCTCTAGATAAGTTGGAGTACACGAAACGTATTCAAGATTTTCTCACTCATTTCAGCACCAAATCCTATGGTGTTACTACTCATAAGAATCGTCTCTTCGAGACGATTCTAATGAGTAGTGACACCATAGGGTTTAATGCAGAAATAAAGATTTTAGTTTTTGATATATAATCTTCTTATCAGCCATGGTAAACATGTGTATACTTAGCACCTAGCGACCTGCTTTAAGTATCTAGTAGACGTTGTTTTAACCCATTACCCCATATCCTATTTCTAGTTTTGAAAATAGGTGACCACTTAAAGCAGGTTGAAAGTAAAGCAGAGTGCGCCTTTAGGCACATTCTGCTTTACTTTCAGGCTCGGCTTGCTCAAAGCTAACATCTAAAATATCAACACTATTTTTTTTTATTTTACATATTCATGACTGTATAAATTGGAACTATTTTCTTCAGTGGAAGAATAAATGAAAGGCGTAACAAAGCGTATATATGGGGTAATGGGTTAAGTGTTGAAAGCGTTAATGTTTTATTTACAGATGTCTGCTAGAGCAGATAGGCACTTCCCTGAAAGCTCAAGATAAACACTCACCATTGCCAGATTCAACAGAGACTGTGTTTTTGTACTGGTTATGTATACAGACACAAAAAACAATCAAAACCCTGTGTTAACTCTTTGAACCCTAGTCACGCATATATGCGTCATTTGCGAACAGCGTACCTGTGAGGAATATACTTGTCCTATGCAAACAGTGTTGACCCAGATCAGAGGGCTCCTTAAGGAGCCCTCTGATCAGGGTCTACACTGTTTGTCATTTTCACATGTATTGTAAAATCAACCCTAAAAAGTCAAAAATGGACTAGACTTAATTGAAAACTAGAATTGTCCATTTAATGTTTCAGGGAGGAAAGGGTTAACCCCTCCACCATAGTCCCATTGGTGCAAAATCATCTACAGCAGGGCTCCAGATAAGAGGGAGTAAATTGAACTAATTCAATGTTTCCTCACTTATTTCAGCATCAAATCCTATAGTGTTACTACTCTTTAGAATCGTCTCTTTGAGACGATTCTAATGAGTAGTGACACCATAGGGTTTAATGCAGAAATAAAGATATTAGCTTTTGAAATACTCTTATCTGGAGCCCTATCTACAGTCAACCTGTATTACCAGTTACTAAGTCCTTTCGCTGTAATATTAGTAGACATATGTTTGCTTAACCCTTTACTCCATAGATATACATTTTTACGCCTTTAATTTATTCCTACAAAGAAGAAAATAAGTCCAATATGTACAGTCATTAAAGAGGCTCGCAACCAGATTTGTAAATATATGTCAAATGCTTATATAAATGGGTAAGATTTAGTTTTGGATAATAAATTCTGTTAAAAAATGCATTTAAAAAAAAAAAGAAAGAAGATCCTCTGGTGGGATTTGAACCCGTAACCCTCCATGCGGAGACAAACATGAAAAAAAGGGAAGCACCTTTACCAACGCGGCTACTGGCGCTCTCTATCTATATGGTAGCGAATTAACGTACTTCACTGGTAGCGATTAATAACTACATATTCGGCTCAGGTTTATGTCTGAGCCCATGTAGAGAAGCAACAACAACTATACCGTTAGCTAACGCTATAGAAAAATGATCGAAAATATCTAAAAATAACCTAAGATTCGGTGCCGATTCTTGAGACTTTTTTTGGACTGATCATATTTTTTTAATCTCAGAAGCCAAATAATGCCACAAATTTGCTTTTATTTGAGTATTTTATTTTATTTTGACAAGTACACCATCCGGTTGCGAGTCCCTTTAACCCTTAGCCCGCCAAATAAATTGTCGTCTGCTATATTTCTCGTCTGCTTCAAGTTTCAAAGTGCTTCAAAGTTGCTCAAAATTGCTGAAAATGTTGTCCGAGTGTCAAACAGCTTGGATCCGGATGAGACGCCGAGTTACTCGGCGTCTCATCCGGATCCAAGCTGTTTGCATATGGAGCTATAGTCGTGAGTGGCAGGCTAAGGGTTAATATGTGATACAGACATAAATTTGTAAATTTCTGTATTCTAGCAGATGGTAGGTTAAAGCAGGCTGAAAGTAAAGCAGAATGTGTTTCCTTCTACCTGCTTTAGGAAGTCATCTGTCTTCAATATGGAGTAAAAGAGTTCAAGCTTCTTATGGAACATTCTGCTTTACTCTCATCCTATTTTAACCTTAAGCTACCATCTGCTAGGATCATGTAGAAAATATTTCTTATGACGGTATAAAGTGGCCCTATTTTCATCAGTGGAGAAATAAATTGTAGAATGTGTACTTACAGAGTAAATTGATAAATAAATTAATGGTTGCTGAATTTAAATTTGAAAAATAAAGCAGATGACATCATGGCATTGAAGGTGTTAAGTGCCAATTAGCCTTATGATAGCTATCCAGAGCTGCAGATAAGGGATGTATTTAAAAAACTAAAATCTTTATTTCTGTATTAAACCCTATGGTGTCACTACTCATTAGAATCGTCACGAGTTATTGGATAAATAAATAAATGGTTGCTGAATCTAAAATTTTAATTTGAAAAATAAGGCAGATGACATCATGTATGTAGTGAAGGGGTTAAGTGCCAACTAGCCTTATGATAGCTATCCAGAGCTGCAGATGATAATAAGGGATGCATTTAAAAACTAAACTCTTTATTTCTAGATTAAACCCTATGGTGTCACTACTCATTAGAATTGTCTCTAAGAGACGATTCTAATGAGTAGTAACACCACAGGATTTGGTGCTGAAATGAGAAAATGTTGAATTTGTTCAGTTTACTCCCTCTTATCTGGAGCTCTAACTTTGTGATTTCTATTTCCTAGCATATCATCTTCACAGATTGTTCACACAACAACGATTTGTCAGTAACATCAACATACCTCAGTGATAATTGCTTACCGATATAAACATTGGTACAAAAAACATCAAGCCAAGGTAAAAACAGATCTGCTTTCCGAAGACAGCTAATTGCCACTTTATGATATTCTAAACAGTTTTGATGCAGATTAGATGCTGAGTAACTTTTCCATCAGACCGAGATCCAAACTGTGTGCTACTGTGTGTACTTTTGTTTAATGCATCCTAATATAAGCCCTTATAAAGGGAGTACTTTAACCCTTTCCCACATAGCTTATCTCTAGTATTGATTATAGGTGTCCACTTAAAGCAGGTTGAAAGTAAAGCAGAATGCGCTTTAAGCGCATTCTGCTTTACTTTCAGCTTGCTTTAAGCTATCATCTGCTAGAATATAGAAAATATTTTGTATTATACATAGTTATGAATGTATAAATTGGAACTATTTTCTTTAGGGCAAGAATAAACTGAATGCACTAAAACGCGCTTCTATGGGGTAAAGGGTTAAATACTAAAATCGTCATGTCTGCACCAAATGCTCCGTTTTGACAACTTGTTAATATATCATCCCTCAGATGATTCTACGTCACAATATACCTCATAGCCTGATTCTAGTTTTGAAGACAGGCAACTACTTAAAACATTTTGAAAAAAAAGCAGAATGCACATTAAGGTGCATTATGCTAAATACTTTCAGCCAGTTGTAAGTTGCAATCTAGTAGGATCAAAGAAATATTTCTCATGGTGCATATTCATGACTGTATAAGTCAGAGCACCAGATAAGGGTAGTTTTTCAAAAATTAAAATCTTCATTTCTGAATTAAACCCTATGGTGTCACTACTCATTAGAATCGTCTCTTCGAGACGATTCTAATGAGTAGTAACACCATAGGATTTGGTGATGAACAAGTGAGAAAATGTTTGATTTGTTGAAATAACTACGTCTTATCTGGAGCCCTGATAAGTGCAACTATTTTCTTTGGTGGAGGAATAGAATAAAGGCGTAAAAAATGTGTATCTATGGAGTAATTATGACAGGGTTAGCAGAAGAGTTGATCTCTAACTCTTTGCATGCTGGGTAATTCTTTTCGTCTGCAAAAATTATAATTGTAGTCTGTTGATGTTCTTAAAATAGAATGTTCTAATTTTCTTTTCAAAGCATTTTTTGAGTGTCAAATAGTTTGGATCCTGATGAGATGCCGCGTGAAGCGGCGTCTCATCTAGATCCATACTGTTTGCAAAGGCAATCACTGTGGCAGATATATCCACCGCATGCATGGAAGCTCTGTGTAAAAGGGTAAGCGGGTGCTTTAGTCATTTCACTGAAAATAAAAAACCAACATAGCTTTGATTGTAGTTTAGGAGAAGATGGAAATTAGTTTTTGACTTGGAGAGTAGTTCTTTAAGTATATTCTATGCACATCTATCCCCCCGGGGTATATTCTCTGCGATATAATGACTTTTGTTGTTCATATAATGTGTTTAACTGTGTTATTGATGGCTTTATAATGGTTTCTAGTTTTTGTCTTGGACATGGTCTGTATTCTAAATAATAACAGCCACAGGCTTCAAGATAGGAGGAAGTATACTAAAATCAGTGCGCCAGATAATAGGGAGTATACTGAACAATTCCAATATTAAGATAAAATCCTATGATGTTACTACTCATTAGAATCGTCTTTTCGAGACGATTCTAATGAGAAGTGACACCATAGGACTTAATGCAGATTTGTAATAAGCGTTTGTCATTTAAAGTTGGTCTTTGGGGCAACTTTCTAAAGCTTAACCGATTTATGTTTCACTACTTTCAAAGTTGTTGGACTAAAGCTGTTGCACCTATCAAATATTTGAATAAGAAAAGATGAATATGTAATATTGTTGGAACAAGAGTTTGCAGTAAGTTAACCCTTTGCCTGCTGGTCGCGACTTTATTGATTTTTGCAAACAGTTTAGATCCAGATCAGACGCCGCGTAACGCGGCGTCTGATCTGGATCCAAACTGTTTGGCACTCTTCTTTAGGTTTCTTTACTTACGAAATGTATATATCTAAATTTAACAAACTTTGCAGACGACAATTTCGAAGCAGACGACATCACCGCAGGATAAGGGTTAAAGCAGATGCAAATGGGCTGTCACGTTACTAATTTACTCTTTCGCCCAACCACAGCTAGGGTGACAAAAGACTTTGACACAACAACTATAATAATTGTGTTTGAATACCTGTAGACTTTGGGAACAGAAACATAGTCTTCTACTCAATGAAAAAATTGTCATAAATTAATGAAGTTGGATTGAAAAAGTTATTTGAAGAACTTTTAGAAAATTTTACTTTAACTCTTTGGATGCTAAGTAATAAGGTTTGATGCAAAATAAAGATTTTATATTTTGAAATTTAATACTCCCCTTATCTGAATCTGTGAACCTAGATTGAAATCATTGACATTTTAATTTAAGCAGTTTGTGGAGCTGTCATTCTTCGTTTATTGTCCTTGAAAAAATTAAAGTCTTGCATTTTCAGCAGTGGTGGAATTAATCAAATATGTAAAGATGTGTATCTATGGAGTGAAGGGTTAACCCATTACCCAATAGTCTATATCTAGTTTTAAAGAAAGATGATCACGTAAAGCAGAATGTGCTTGCTTTACTTTCAGCGTGCTTTAAGCTATTATCTACTTGAATATAGAAAATATTTCTTATGATACATATTCATAACCATATAAAAGGGAACTATTTTCTTCAGTGGAGGAAATAAATTATTCTTGTAAAAAAGCGTATCTATGGAGTAAATGGTTAAGTCATGCCCTGGGTGATAAGTTTTTACAGTAATTTGACACAGTTCCATCTTCTTCTATAGGGATAAGATTATAGTCCAACTCTGGGTATTGATTTGTAAGCTGGGGAAAAAACAAGAATTACTCTTTGCATGCTGGGTAAATTTTTCGTCTGCAACAATTGTCATCTGCTACTGTTCTGAAAATGGATTTTTTCCAAATTTCTTTTCAAATTGTGATCAGAGTGTCAAACAATTTGGATCCTGATGAGACGCCGTGTTTCACGGCGTCTCATCTGGATCCAAACTGTTTGCACAGATAATCACGATTCAGCCACTAGCATGTGAAGAGGTTACGTTCAACCTTATCCATTAGAGTGCTACTCACTGAATGTTCAATCTTATCCATTAGAGAGTCTGACTAGAATTAACCCATCACCCCATAAATACTCCTTTTTACGCCTTTAATTAATTCATCCACTGAAGAAAATAGTTTCAATTTATACTGTCACAAATAAATAAAAATCATAGGAAATATTTTCTATATTCTAGCAGATAATAGCTTAAAGCAGGCTGAATGTAAAGCCTAAAGGCGCATTCTGCTTTACTTTCAACCTGCTTTAAGTGGTCCCAGATCTTCAAAACTAGAGACAGGCTATGGGGTAATGGGTTAAGTCTTACAGTTCATTGACTGGGTATGCAAGTCCTTTGCTAACGGTGTAGACCCTGATCAGAGGGCTCCTGTATGTTTTTCATGAAATTGGTCCAAAGGGCAACTTATATTCGAAACCTATTTCACAGCAAGAAACAAACACTAGAACATCATTCTACGGAAGTCATATTCAGGGCTCCAGATAAGAGGGAGTAAACTGCACAAACCCAACATTTTCTTACTTATTTAAGCATCAAATCCTATGTTGTTACTACTCATTAGAATTGTCTCTTTGAGACAATTCAAATGAGTAGTGACACCATAGGGTTTTAAGCAGAAATAAAGATTTTAGTTTTTGAAATACTCCCCTTTTTCTGTAGCTCTGCGTATTGATTCAAGACGCAAACTCTCCTAGTTATATAACATTACATTCCATATCTATTTCATTTTTTATGTGAAAATTGAATTTCACGTTGTATAATTTATTCCCCAGAGTGTTAACAATCTCTCGCTAGCGGCAATCTAGAAATTTGAAAAGAAAAAGTGAGAAATGTATAGACTAATGTAATTTGAGAAAAAGACAAGAAGATTAGTGATTTAGTGATTAATGGTGGCCGTTATAATAGCCTTCTCTTTAACTCATTACTCTATAGATATGCCTTTTACGCCTTTAATTTATTCCTCCACTGAAGAATATACATGTAGTTCCACTTGATACAGTCAAGAATTATGTTTCATACAAAATGTTTTCTATATCCTAGCAGATGGTAGCTTAAATTTAAGCTGCATTACTTTCAATCTGCTTTATATTATAGTATTGAATATGAACCATAAAAAAGTTTCGATTTATATATACAGTTATGAATAAAATTATGTATCATAAGAAGTGATTTCTATATCCTAGTAGATGGAAACTTAAAGCAGGCTGAAAGTAAAGCAGAATGTGCCTTTAGGCACATTCTGCTTTACTTTCAGCCTGCTTTAAGAGGTCACCTGTCTTCAAAACTAGAAACAGGCTATGAGTTACCTTTTCACAGATAAAATATCGGCTGCTAATTTTGTCATCTGCAAATTTATGAGATGGCCTCTTATTAAGTAGGTTGAAAGCCTTCAATCTTCCCTTTCAGCCTGCTTGAAGCTACAATCTACTAGAATATAGAACATATATCCAACAGTATATATTCATCACTGTAGAAGATTGAACTATTTTCTTCAGTGGAGGAATAAATTAACGACATAAAAGGGTGTACTTATGGGGTAATGGGTTAAGAATTTAAGAAGGTTTACAGTAAATTTCAAACTCTTTATAAACTTGCAGTGAAATGGTGATTAACTCTGAAAGCAGTTCGAATCCCGATTTAATTTTAATATTTGAAATTGACAATAGAATAGGAACAAAAACATTTTTCTCAAATTAAAATGAAATTGTTTTAGATAATTTAATTAAGATATGAGACACTTTTATAATGTATACAGGGCTCCAGATAAGAGGGAGTACACTTCAACAATTCCAGCATTTTCTCACTTATTTCAGCAGCAAACCCTATGGTGTTAAACTCATTAGAATCGTCTCGAAGAGACGATTCTAATGAGTAGTGACACCATAGGGTTTTATGCAGAAATAGAAAATTAAATTTTTGAAATACCCCCCTTATCTGGAGGCGAGCCCTGTTTATATTGTAAATTTATAATTGTCATGAGCAGACAACATTTTCTCTCACAGTACAAAGAGTTGACAGTGCTAAGCTTTTAATTCACCAGTTTAACCCTTAGCCTGCCAGTCACGACTATAGCTCCATATGCAAACAGCTTGGATCCGGATGAGACGCCGAGTAACTCGGCGTCTCATCCGGATCCAAGCTGTTTGACACTCGGACAACATTTTCAGCAATTTTGAGCAACTTTGAAGCACTTTGAAACTTGAAGCAGACGAGAAATATAGCAGACGACAATTTATTTGGCGTGCTAAGGGTTAATCTTCTTACTTTCAGGAAGATGGATGACTTGCATTAACCCTTCTTAGTTTGGAATACCAAACTTTCTTGATAATCGTAAACAGTGTTGATCCTGATCAGAAGCCGAATGATTCAACATCCCATCAGGATCCAAACTGTTTGTTTCTCTGATTGTACATTACCGCAGTTAATATAGAAAAGACAGAAACTGAATTTCAGAAAGAAAACAACTGTTTCTAGATGACAATACTTATAGTGCGCTCAAAGGGTTCGATACATTTGATATAAAATCTGTATAAAATCTGCTTCTAAACCCTAATCAGGGCTCCAGATAAGAGGGAGTAAACTGAACAAATCCAACAGTTTCTCACTCATATTAGAACCAAATCCTATGGTGTTACTACTCATTAGAATTGTCTCGAAGAGACGATTATAATGAGTAGTGACACTGTAGGGTTTAATGCAGAAATAAAGATTTTAGTTTTTGAAATACTCCCCTTATCTGGAGCCCTGCTAATACTATACTTTACTTTCAGAATGAACTCTTCAATTCCCTTAATAATGACTACCTGTAAGTGTTTGTTCCAAAATATTAAAGATTGTGGCAAACAGTGTAGATCCAGAGCAGAGAGCTCCTTCAGGAACCCTCTGCTCTGGATCTACACTGTTTGCAAAAAATGTATGTACCTTTGTCCCGCACAACAAGGGTTAAGTCAATTCTGAAACTCTCAGAACGTAATTGAATGCTGGTAGCTTTAAAAACTTAGGCTTTCAAAGAAGAACCTTAGTATCTTGACTTTGTATTATGCTAACAGCGGAAAAGGGATTACCTTTGCAAAAATTTTGGTTCCAGATAAGGTGCCCAATTACCTTGGTGTCGCATCAGGATCCAAACTTAAAAGGTCTAGTATCATACACGTATTCCATGCACTTAAAGACATTACTTGACCAAGCTTGGGTGGTAACACCTACCCCGTATAGGTAAATTTTGCGCGCTGAACCGTGACTAAGCTTTTCTATTTATAGAAGTTGCAACCATATCATGTTATGGGTAAGTTAGGGTTCAAACCTTAACTTGATATCTAAAATAAGATTTTGATACCTATATTTGTCATCGTGGTCGAGAGAGTAGAGTACTTAATGCTGCACGTGGATAGCGTTTTACTGAGTAAGGTCATGGGTTCGATACCCAGTGGATGCTGGTTTTTTTTATTTATGGTTTTGGTTTGAAAAGGTATTTTATACTACATATGACGATAACCACAAGGACATAAAGTAATTTATCAGTATTTAAATAATACATATTTATACATGTATATTATTCAATTTTTTATTACATTTCTAAAGATGGTACGACAGACAAAAACACCGCGTCAATAGTCTAAAATTCCATGGCAATGAAGCTTGTAGAAAACTTCTACGTGCCTGTAAGAAGGAGAAGCAGAAATGATTTAGAATCCAATAAAACTGAAACGGGAAGTATACTCGTCATTTAGAAAGAGTGTACTTCACTTGTCTCCTGAAAACAGTGAATACCAGATCAGAGGGCTCCTTAAGGAGCACTCTGATCAGGGTAGCACTGTCTGTCATTTTTCAATTGTCATACATTAACTTGACCTAAATGGAAACAGAAATTGCCCGTTAAAATTTCAGTGATAAATGAAAACAAATTACATACATTTAAAACTTTCAATACTTCAAAAAGTTAAACGTTTTAGGTCGTCCATGACATATTTAGCATTTATGTTAAACAATTCAAATAAGCTATTGTTTGAAAAATAATGCAATAAAACATAAAAATTTAAATTTAAAAGAAATAATTTCTATTGGGAATCGAACCCACAGCCTTTTTATCCTATTGCAAGTACCCTTACACTCTACCTATTACTCTAACTCGATTATTGATTTAATTTGACTACACAAGGCACAATATCCTTAGTATACCATGAAAGGTAGGTAACTCCTGAACGAATTTATGCTTTTTGATGCGCTTTACCTCTTTGGGTGGACTCGACCTAAAGGTCACGGCTCACGGGTCGAAATCGGACTATAGATAGTTTGAGTCAAAGCATGGAGAGCATGGACTTACGGTGGTAGTGTCTAGGCAAAGAATCAGTCAGGCATCTCATGTGAGGCCCGCACCATATATTTGATAGTTTGGTTAGTAAAACCCATTGAAAAACCCCTTGAGATCTAGTATGTAAGGGCCTCTTTTCAAAATTCAGATTGCTGAGCCGTTGCCTGCACAATGTTATCATGCTCTACCTGTATCTTCACACCTAGTGAGAACAAAATGTCTTTAAAGATTGAAAGTTTCCGTTTACTTATTGTATTACCGTATTACCTCTTTCCCAGCTTTAGCATGTTTGTCTGACATTTCCTAACAGAACCTGATCAGATATGAATGTCTTAAAATCTGGTCAGAATAGAAATAACTATTTAGTCACATTGTTCATTTGTAAATTTTATGAGATTGAAAAAATCCAAGATTCATTTGAGTATTTTTAGCTCACCTGAGCCAAAGGCTCAAGGTGAGCTATTGTGACCGCTCACCGTCCGTAGTACGTCTGTCCGTCTGTCCGTCTGTCCGTCTGTCCGTCTGTCCGTCTGTCCGTCTGTCCGTCTGTCCGTCTGTCCGTTCACTTTTACTTCAAACGACATCTCCTCTGAAACCCGCCGATTGTAGGGAGAGTTCAAACTGCTTATGATGTTCCTTGGATGCTTCTCTACAGAAGTTGTTCAAAAAAAAGGAAAAAAAAGCACAAACTCTGCTTGAAAAAGCAAAAAAGCAAAAATCTTTAAAAAATCTTCTTGCCCAAAACTACTAGGCCCTAAGCTTTGATATTTGTACAGTAGAATCTCCTGGTGGATCTATCTATAGTTTGTTAAAATGAAATCCCTAGGGTCACATTTGACACCACCCTGCACAGTTTAAGTGCTGCTGTAGGCAGGTTTTACAGTATTTTTGATTTAGGCAGAACTGTATTTACCTGAGTTACCCTTAATATACTATGGGCAAATAGCCAATATTTGCAAACATTTTGGATCCAGATCAGATGCAACATAATCATAATGCTACATCTAATCTGGATCCAACCTATTTGCCACTCATTTACCAACTTAACAGTTTCTAAATTGTTTTTTTGTACACTTTTCACATACAGTAGGTTTTAAGCAGACATCATTTCAGTCTGGTAAGGGTAAGCCCAAGCGTTCTAGCCACTGAGGTCAAATATTATGCAACTCTGAACTGGTAGTGGGTATCACAGAACTGGTCATGATCAGCTGAACATGTTGTCTGCTAAAGTTTAGATATGGTTCAGTCTGATTCATACTTAGAGAAACAGGATCTGGAAGTGATCCACTGACAGTTATGTAATTATGTCTTATGCCATATTTATACATATGT
The DNA here is from genome assembly GCA_922989275.2 of Gari tellinella. Lineage (NCBI taxonomy): Eukaryota > Metazoa > Mollusca > Bivalvia > Cardiida > Psammobiidae > Gari > Gari tellinella. The sequence goes on along the minus strand of OV277860.1, from coordinate 59,597,609 downwards.
TTAATATTGGTTTTGTCAGAGTTATCTGTATGTCTTTTCAATAATTCCACTTTAAACAGTCATGAAAATGTAAGATGCAAAAGTAAAGCAAAGTGTGCATTAACCCTTAGCCCGCCAAATAAATTGTCGTCTGCTATATTTCTCGTCTGCTTCAAGTTTCAAAGTGCTTCAAAGTTGCTCAAAATTGCTGAAAATGTTGTCCGAGTGTCAAACAGCTTGGATCCGGATGAGACGCCGAGTTACTCGGCGTCTAATCCGGATCCAAGCTGTTTGCATATAAAGCTATAGTCGTGAGTGGCAGGCTAAGGGTTAAGACACATTCTGCTTTACTTTCAACCTGCTTTAGGTGGCCACCTATTTTCAAAATTAGAAACATGCTATGGGGTAATGGGTAAAATGAAATTGCCAATTTGGAAAGAGCCTGATGAGAGGAAGTGCCATTTGCAAAGGCCATAACTCTGACATCATTGTTTTTTGAGTTATTTCCCTTTGTGATATTTTCTTGTCAAGAAGACAACTTCAGTTCTACTGATGCTATTGTAATGAAATTTTATGTATGGAAAGAAACTGATGAGAGAAAATGCCATGCACAAGGGCAGCAATATTTAGTTTTTCCCCTTTGTCATATTTTATTGTCAGGAAAATAATTCCAGTTCTGTTGACGCTAGTGAAATAATTATCATTTATTGGAAATGGAAATAGCTTGATAAGAGGATGTGTCATGGATAAGGGTCATAAGCTTGGCAACAAAATTCACTTTTGTCATGTTTTCTTGTCTGGAAGATAACTCCATTTATAGTTATATTAAAATGTTGTCTTGCCCAGTCAACTTAGGTACAAACTTCAATGTCCTCAGGTGAGCGAATTAAGGGCCATGGCCCTCTTGTTTTTAGTGTTTTATTCAAAGACCAATTTGGAATCATTTCATATAAACAGTTTATGGAAGCCTCCTGCGAGTATTACAGTGCTCCCTCCCAACAACGACTCCCTCCTTACAACGACCCGATTCCCTAATCAGAACAATTATGTCCAACCAATTCACGGCTGCAATGTCGGCTGCTTTAAATTGTTTTTCTCAAAGTTAAATAATTGACATTTTGAGAAAAAAACTTAATGACAAGTGACAAACAGCCTGAATCCAGATCAGACGCCGCATTACGCGGCGTCTGATCTGGATTCAAGCTGTTTGCAAATGTAAGCCAATTTCCTTCCCTACAACGACTCTCTCAGAACAACACACAATTTTTTGTCTTCCATTGGGTGTCATTGTAGAGAGGGAGCACTGTATCTGACAATGTTGACACAGAGAAGGGAATTTAAACCTTTGAATATTTTTTTAAAAAAAATCAATTTTAAATCTAATAAAATATATTTCCCAGAAAGAAGTGTAGACTCGTCTCTGACAGATTCTATAAGAAATCAGTGCAGACCAAGATCAGACAGTTCCTTTAGGAGCTGTCTGATCTTGGTCTGCATGGTTCTCTATAAGCATACAAATGAAGAAAGAATCAATGTCAGAAGTAATGAAGTAGTTGATGGTGGAAATCAATTTCAGAAGAAAAAGGAATTATCAATTTCAGAAGAAAAGAAATAGTCAATTTCAGAACAAAATAGTAAATATCAGAAGCAATGACATAGTTAATTTCAGAGGTATCGGTAGTAAAAAAGTTAATTCGAGAAGGATTTGAAGAAATTGTCAATTTTAAAAGGAAAGAAATTGGCAATTTCAGAAGAAAAGAAAACGGTAATTTCAGAATTACTATTTAGATGTAAAGAACTCATCAATTTCAGAGGTTAAAGGCTAACAGCATTTTTGAGCTACCAATAGTTACTTAACGTTCACAAGGCTAAAAAGCCATTTCCATTTTTGTGTGTGTCTTCGGTTCTAGGATTGTTTGTAGAATTGCTGTATTGCCTAATGTACTAATTCAGGGCTCCAGATATCACGGAGTTTTTCCGAACAAATCCAACATTTTCTCACTCATTTCGAAGAGACGATTCTAATGAGTAGTAACACCATATGGTTTAATGCAGAAACAAAGATTTTAGTATTTGAAATACACCCCTTATCTGGAGCTCTGTAATTATAAGGTTTCTAAGAGAATGGCGAAACTCCAGAAATGGAATCTTATTTCCCTGTAGGTCTTCACCGTTCCAGATATGCAAGTTTGAATCAATAACTTTAGTATGCTGGGAACCAACTTAGCCCCATTACCCCATAAATATGACTTTTTATGAATTTATTCCATCATTGAAGAAAATAGTTCCCTTTTATACAGTTATGAATATGCATAATAAGAAATATTTTCTATATCCTAGGCTTGATAATAGCTTAAATAACGCAGGCTGAAAGTAAATCAGAATTAAAGCAGGCTGGAAAGTAAAGCAGAATGCGCCTTAAGGCGCATTCTGCTTTACTTTCAACCTGCTTTAAGTGGACACCTATATTCAATACTAGAAACATGCTATGTGGGAAAGGGTTAACCCATTACTCCATATACATTTATGCCTTTTACACCATCAATGTATCCCTTCACTGAAGCAACTTATAATTTCCACCTTATACAGTCATGTATAAATTATGTATCGTTAGAAATATTTCCTATGTCCTTAAGGTGCATTCTTTTCTTTCAATCTGCTTTAAGTTACCATCTGGTAGGATATAGAAATATTTCTTTTGCCACATATTTGTGATTGTATAAAGTGTAACTATTTTCTTCAGTAGAGGAATAAATGAAAGGTGTATTTATGGAGGTGTATTTACTACTGTTTTATCTACAATATCGAAAGTCCTTTTCTTACTTCAATCATTTCCGGAAAGTAAGCCACACGAGGCATTTCCTGCGTCTTGACAGATTGCTGATCAACCCATGCTAAAAATAAAACACAGAATTCTCTCTCTTTCAAAAAACATTTACAGTTTCTAGCCTGCTTTTAGCAATTGTCATCCATCTAAATTCTAATACACTGAAAATAAATTCTGGAGAAAAGGATCAACACATTCAACCCTAGTGATACTCGTCATTAATAAACAGTGTACCTGTGAAAAGTACACTTGTCCTATGCAAACAGTGTATGCCCTGATCAGAGGGCTCCTATAGGAGCCCTCTGATCAGGGTCTACACTGCTTGCTATTTTGCAATATATTGTAAAAATGAAACCCTGAATAGTCCAAATTGGACTAGACTTATAATTGGAAATAGGAATTGTCCATTTAAGATTTCAGGGGTGAATAGGTGGAATTTTACTGAATTATTCTTAGAAATTCTTATTTCCTGTGGAAAGCTCAGTGCCTATCATCATTCATCATCTACTATGACAGGCTTATGTATCATGCTGCGTTCCTGCAAGAACGTAAGGTTTCTAAAGCCCTGAGTGTTTACATAGGCCATTGCATGATACTCAAAAAAATTAACTCTTTGCATGCTATAGCGGCGGATATAAATTATCTTCCACAGTGGTTACATTTGCAAACAGTTTGGATCCAGATGAGACGCCGCGTCTCGTCTCATCAGGATCCAAACTGTTTGCCATTCTGACCCTGAATTTAAAAGAAATTTTGAAAGTTCTAATTTTAGAACAGTTGCAGACGGAAAAAAATTACCCAGCATGCAAAGAGTTAATACAGGCTCTGTATTATGCACAATTATAGCCTAGACTCTCTATTGTACTAAAACAAATACTATTCTGCATCTTAACCAGAGCTCCAGATAAGAAGGAGTTAGTTGAACAAATCCAATATTTTTTCACTCATATCTGTACGAAACCCTATGTTGTGACTACTCATTAGATTCATCTCTAAGAGATGACTCTGATGCGTAGAAACACCATAGGGTTTAACTCAGAATTTATAAAGATTTTAGGTTTTTTTAAAAAATCCCCCCCCCCCCCAAGCTTGTTTTCAGAATGGAAGAAATGGTTGGTTAAAGCAGGTTGAAAGTAAAGCAAGATGCTCCTTAAATAGGATCCTACTGTACTTTAAGTTTGCTTTAAGCTACCATCTGCCATCTAGGACATAGGATATAGGAATATTCTCATAATGCATATGTTTATAATTGTATAAAATGGAATCATTTTCTTCAGTGGAGGAATAAATTAAAGGCGTGAAAAAGGTGTAGTAATGGAATAATGGGTTAACACATACTGATGAGTACAGACTTGATGGTCATTGTACTATAACAGGTATCTGCTCTAACTGCGCATATTATACTGAACTTGATAATACAGGCAATTCCAAAATTGTACGGAGCATGCAGAGTGAAGAAGCATGATTATGATTTTAGAAAGATAGTTGGTTGTTTAACCCATTACCCCATAAATACCCCTTTTTACACCTTTCACATATTCCTCCACTGGAGAAAATAGTTCCACTTTATACAGTAATGAATATGTAACATAAGAAATATTTTCTAAATTCTAGCAAATGGTGGCTTAAAGCAGGATGAAAGTAAAGCAGAATGTGCCTTACTTTCCACCTGCTTTAAGTGGTCACCTATCTTCAATTCTAGAAACAGGCTATGGGGTAATGGGTTAAACCCTTACTCTTGTCTTTTCATACTACGGCGCTCCCTCTTTACAACAACACCCAATTAAGGGAAGACAAAAATTGTGTGCATTGTTTGGAGGGAGTCGTTTTAGCGAGGGAAATGTGCAAACAGCTTGAATCTAGCGGCGTCTGATCTGGATTCAAGCTGTTTGTCACTTGTCATAAAGTTTTTTTCTGTCAAAATGTCCATTATGTAACTTTGAGAAAAACAGCAGACAACAATTTTAAGATGACATTACAGTTGGAATAGGTTGGACATAATTGTCCTTATAGGGAACGGCAAAAAGGGTCGTTGTAAGGAGGGAGTCATTGTTTGGAGGGGCGTTGTAGGGAGAGAACACTGTACATGTAAATTTTTATCAGGCAATTTTACAGCAAGGAAAGGGTTAACTCTTTTCCACTCCAGTATACGGTGCCACAGATAAGAGCGAGTAAACTGAACAAATCCAACATTTTCTCACTTATTTCAGCACCAAATCCCATGGTGTCACAACTCATTAGAATCGTCTCGAAGAGACGATTCTAATGAGTAGTGACACCATAGGGTTAAATGCAGAAACAAAGATTTTAGATTTTTTTTTATATATACTCCCCTTATCTGGAGCCCAAAGTGTAATGTTTGTTTTGAAATTATCATAGGTTTGTAAAGTTTGACCATTTCAAATTTAATGCTTAAATAAATTAAACATTTTGAATTTGAACAAACCTCAAGATCAGGGTAAAATGTTTTAGATCCAGGCTACATGACTGTAGAGTTATTTAGTGTCTGATCTGGATCCCAACTGTTTACAAATACAGATCAATTAGTGATCAGCAGAAAAGCAGGGCTCCAGATAAGGGGAGTATTGAAAAAACTAAAATCTTTATTTCTGTTTTAAACCCTATGGTGTCACTACTTATTAGAATCGTCTCGAAGAGACGATTCTAATGAGTAGTAACACCATAGGATTTGGTGCTAAAATGAGTGAGAAAATGTTGGAATTGTTCAGTTTACTCCTTCTTATCTCAGGAGCCCTGGAAAAGGGTGATAATATATCTTGTTAACTGAAGCATTGTGTGATAAATTAATGAGTACATTCAGGCTCTGTATGATATATACTGATAACAAGGGGGCTGTTATTGATTGCATTCTTGCTATATATATAATGTTACAAATGTATTAAAGACTAAACAGGGAAATGAGTTGTCCATGGCCATACATTATCCCTTTAATAATACACACCCTTATTACCCTTTACACCATAGCCTGTTTCTAGTTTTGAAGATAGATTACCATTTAAAGCAATTTGAAAGTAAAGAAGAATGCACCTTACCATCTGCAAGAATATAGCAAATATACCTTCATCAGATATAAATTCGTGACTGTATAGGTTAGAACTTTATATTCTTCCATGGATGAATAAATAAAAGGTGTCTTTAATGGGTAATAGCCGGGTTAAGCCTTCAATTTATTCCTCTACTTTAGAAAAGAGTTCCACTTTGTACATTCATGAATATACACCATAAATAGTTTCCATATTCTAATAGATGGTAGTTTAAAACAGGTTGAAAGTAAAGCAGAATGAATATTTACCCTTTACATCATAGCCTGTTTCTAGTTTTGAAGATAGGTGACCACTTGAAGCAGGTTGAAAGTAAAGCAGAATGTGCATTAAGGCACATTCTGCTTTACTGAAAGTAAGACTGTTCGGATTTTCGAGGCATTTCGGTATATATGTGATAAATAGGATATCAAATTTGTGTGTTTTCAGTCATGAGTTTATTAAACTCGTTGGATAAAATGATATGTTGCTCGCCAAGGCTTACAACATTTTCTATTATCCAACTCGTTCAATAAATTCACAACTGAAAACACACTCATTCAATATCCTCTATATAATTGAAGAACATACAAGTAACTTGTACCAGTATAGTGACACTCTATAGTGAAAGGGTTGATGATATTTGAAATCCAACATTTTTTTACTCCTTTCTGTACCAAATCCTATGTTGTCACCACTCATTAGAGTCGTCTCTTCGAGACGATTCTAATGAGTAGTGACACAATAGGGTTTAATGCAAAAATAAAGATTTTAGTTTTTGAAATACTCGTCTTGTCTGCAGCTCTGTCAATATTAAGATTTTTACAAACAGTTTGGATACAGATCTGGATCAAAACTGTTTGTCATTTGGTTCCTGTTTCTTCAAAAGATAAAAGAGGCTCGATCAATTTCAAAACTTTTAGCAGACATCGTTTTCAGCAGACGTCATTATCAGCAGACGACAGTTGCTCAGTGTTGAATGGGCGAGCTGCAGTACGATATATATCTACTCTCTGCTGTTGAGTGTGGCGAGAGAGAGAGAGAGTGTCTCTATCATTGATGACTATCAGCTAGTACTGCATGGTTGGATTTTAACTCGTGTTGAGAATTATTTGTTTTCTGGGATTGTTAAAACTTTTATCAGGTATGGAAATTCAATAGAATCTTTACTAAACAGCCACTGTTAACCCATTAACCCATAAAGACGCCTTATGACGCTTCTAACTGTTTCCCTACTGACGAAAATAGTTCCAATTTATACTGTCACAAATAAGAATCACAAGAAATATTTTCTAAATTCTAGAATATAATAGCTTAAAGCAGGCTGAAAGAAAAACAGAATGTGCCAAGGTGCATACTGCTTTACTTTCAACCTGCTTTAAGTGATCACCTGTCTTCAAAACTATAAACTGGCTATGGGGTTATGGGTTAAATCTTTGCATGCTAGTGGCGAAAATGAAAATACCCCTGCTAATAATTTGGATCCAGATGAGATGGTGAAAAGTCATCAAGATCAAAGCCGTTTGACACTCTGGCCCTAAAAGAAATTTAATTTAAATTATGAGTGTAGCAGATAACAATTTAAGATTAAGACATGTGCATTAATGTAGGACAAAAATAAACCTGTGTCCTGTATTAACCGGTCACCCAATACCCTGTTAGTTTTTTAGACAGAGACCAATAATTATTTAAGCAGGTTGAAAGTAACGTAGAATGTGCATTACCCTATTTAAGCCTAGTGTCCACTTAAAGTAGACATTTGCAAACAGTGTAGACCCTGGCGAGACATTTTTGGTCGGATTGAAAATGCGGTCTATAGATTGGCAAATGCCGTCCGTCCGTCCGTCTGTCTGTCCGTCCGTCCTCACTTTGGTTGACCTTTTTGTTAGTGTCAGTTTTAGCCAAAGCTTAAGTCCTACAGCAACCAAATTTGGCATGTACAGTTATAGTGAGGTCATCATCACATGCTGTAGGTAACAAGGTCACTGTGACCTAGATTTCACGGTCCAATGACTTAGAGAATTCTTGGTTAACCTTTTCGTTTGCGTCTAAATGGTTTACCTTTTTGTTAGTGTCAGTTTTAGTCAAAGTTTAAGTCCTACAGCAACCAAATTTGGCACGTACAGTTGTAGTGAGGTCATCTTCACATGCCATGGGTAACTAGGTCACTGTGACCTAGATTTCAAGGTCCTATGACTTAGAGAATTCTTGGTTAACCTTTTCGTTTGCGTCTTGGTTTACCTTTTTGTTAGTGTCAGTTTTAGTCAAATTTAAGTCCTACAGCAACCAAATTTGGCATGTACAGTTGTAGTGAGGTCATCAGTCACTATGAGTAACTATATTATATATATATATATATATATATATATACAAAGCAAAAGTGCAGACAATCCGGCCATACCGACCTTGGCGGTTTCTCGTTTTAAGTGGAGGGATTAATTAAAGGTCTAAAAAGGGGTATCTATGTATCAGGTATTCAGATAAAATACATTTTACTGCTGAATACAATAGCTTTCAGCTTTACTTGTAACTCCCACTTCTTCTACACGTCTTACAATTAAACCTTGCTACTTTTATTGGCAACTTCAAATATTTGAAGGTGGTACTTTGAATTCTGCATTATGCAGCGTTAAAAGACTTTTAATTAATCTTTTAACCCTTTGAACCCTAGTCCCGCATATAGGCGTCCTTTTCAAACTGTACATGTGAATAGTACACTTGTCCTGTGCAAACAGTGAAGACCCAGATCAGAGGGCTCCGAAAGGAGCCCTCTGATCAGGGTCTTCACTGTTTGTCATAATGCCAAACATTGACAAAAACAACCCTTAAAAGTCAGAAATGGACTAGACTTAAATGGAAACTGGAATTGTCCATTTAAAGTTTCAGGGAGGAAAAAGTTAATGGACTCTGACTGTACAGGTGAGCAGGCTATTTTACCCATTCCCCCATTAAGCCTGTTTCCAGTTATGAAGATAGGCACCTACAGGCAACTACTTAACCCTTTACCCCATAGCCTGTTTCTAGTTTTGAAGATAAGCGACCACTTAAAGCAGGTTGAAAGTAATGCTTTACTTTCAGCCTGCTTTACGCTATATATATATGTATACCATCTACTAGGATATAGAAAACATTTCTTCTGGTATGTGTTCATGCATGACAATATAAATTTGAACTATTTTCTGCTAAAGGCGCTTCTATGGGAGAAAGGGTTAAAGCAGGTTGAAAGTAAAGCAGAATGCACCATAATGAGCATTCTGCTTTACTTTCAGCCTGCTTTAAGCTATCATTTACTAGAATATATAGATTATTTCTTATAATAAATATTTATAAGTGTATAAATTGGAACTATTTGAGTGGAGGAATAAATTAAAGACGTAAAAATGTGTATCTGTGGTGTAATGGGTTAATTGGAGACAGAAGAGATGCTGAGTTACTCAGACTCATCTGGATCCAAATTATTTACTACAGTAATAATAAATTTCTCAGGCATAGCGAGCAGCAGGTTTAAAGGCGTATTTCTGAGTCAGTCGTCTTTATAATGTCACTTTCCCCAGTGATACTTCATGCCCTGGGTAGTATTGATGTACATGTAGATACTCATGCTTGATTAACATTGTAATACTTCCTCAAGGCAAAATGAATTCACCCATAACATTTCAACCACCTTTAATTTATTCCTCCACTGAAAAAATTTGAACAGTTTAGACTGTGTGCTGTAAGAAATATTGTCTATATCCTAGTAGATGGTAGCATAAGGCAAGCTTTAAGTAAAGCAGAATGTGTCTTAACCCATTACCCCATAGCCTGTTTCTAGCTAGGTTTGAAGATAGTTCACGATTTAAAGCAGGTTGAAAGTAAAGCAGAATGTGCCTGCTTTAAGCTAGTATCTGCTAGAAAACAGAAACTATTTCTTATGACTCTGATTTGTGACAGTGTAAATTGTAACTATTTTCTTCAGCCGAGGAATAAATTAAAGGCGTTAAAAGGCATATTTATGGGGTAATGGGTTAAGTTGCATTCTGCTTTACTTTCAACCTGCTTTAAGTGGTTACCTATCATCAATCTTAGAAACAGTCTATGGGGTCATTGGTTAACTTAAGTGTCATAACATTGAATCTTATTGAAAATTTAAAGAGAAAATATTGAAATTTTAACCCAGCTTCTGATGAATATTGAGATACATGTATATACATTTTACCCACTATGAGCATCTATAATATGAACTACTATATTGACTTATAATTTGAGGAAATACTTCCCCAGGAAAGAGTGTAGACTCATGGCAGACAGATCTTGTTAGGACACAGTGCAAACCCTAATCAGGAGCTGTCAAATCTGGGTCTACACTGTTTACAAAAAAAGTCTTTAAGCTAGTAGCAGAAAAAGGTTTAAATGTTTTTATCTGCATAAACAGCTTAGTTTAGCAAAATTTCCTGGCAATTTTTTAGCTCACCTGAGCACAAAGTGCTCAAGGTGAGCTTTTGTGGTCAGTCAATGTCCGGCGTCCGTCGTCGTGCGTTGTGCGTCAACAATTTCTTCAAACATCTTCTACTCCAAAACCACTTGCCTGATTGCAACCAAACTTCACAGGAATGTTCCTTGGGTCAAGCTCTTTCAAAGTTGTTCAAAGAATTTGAAACCATGCAGAACTCTGGTTGCTATGGCAACCAAAGTGAAAAAATAAGGAAATCTTAAAAAATCTTCTTGTCACAAACCACAAGAGCCAGAGCTTAGATATTTGGTACATGTCATAACCTATAGGTCCTCTATCAAAGTTGTTCAAATTTTGCCCCTGGGGTCAACGTTTTACATAGAGTTATATAGTGAAATGTTCAAACATCTTTTTCTCTGAAACCAATATGTCCAGAGCTTTGATATTTAGCATGGTATTACTTCTAGAGGTATTTGACTTATATTGTTGAATTGGTTCCGGTCCGTTGCATATCTGGGTCACCGGAGCTAAAAATAGATTTTTTCCCCATGATAACGTAAAAAATCTTCTTGTCTGAAACCATAGTACACTGAGCTTAGATATTTTGCACATAGCATCGTCTACAGATCCTCTATCAAAGTTGTTCAAATTTTGTCCCTGGGGTCAAAATTGGCCCCGCCCCGGGGATCACAGTTTTACATAGAGTTATATAGTGAAATGTTCAAACATCTTTTTCTCTGGAACCAATATGACCAGAGCTTTGATATTTGGCATGGTATAACTTCTAGAAGTCCTTCACACATATTGTTGAATTGGTTATGGTCTGTTGCATATCTGGGTCACAGGAGCTAAAAATAGATTTTTTCAATGAAAACTTCAAAAATCTTCTTTTCTGAAACCATAGTACACTGAGTTTAGATATTTTGTACATAGCATTGTCTACAGGCCCTCTATCAAAGCTGTTAAAATTTTGTCCCTGGGGTCAAAATTGGCCCGCCCAGGAGGTCACCGTTTTACATAGAGTTACATAGGAAAATGTTCAAACATCTTTTACTCAGAAACCAATATTGCCAGAGCTTTGATATTTGGCATGATGTAACTTTTAGAGGTCCTTCACATATATGGATGAATCGGTTTTGGTCTGTTGCATATCTGGGTCACCGGAGGTAAAAATAGATTTTTTCATTGAAAACTTCAAAAATCTTCTTGTCTGAAACCATAGTACACTGAGTTTAGATATTTTGCACATATCATCATTTACAGGTCCTCTATCTTAGTTGTTCAAATTGGCCCCGCCCTGGGGGTCACCTTTTACAAATCTTCTTTTCTGAAATCACGTGACCCATCCTAGTGTCACCATGGTCAGGTGAGCGATCAAGGGCCATTCTGGCCCTCTTGTTTTATGTTATTTACCTATAAGTTTGCACAATTTCCTGGAAAAACAGTTAAATTTTCTTTACTTTCAGCCAGCTTTAGGATATTATTATTATTATAGAATACAGAAAATATTTCTGATTATGCATATTCTTGACTGTATAAATTGGAACTATTTTCTTCAGTGGAGGAATAAATTAAATGTGCTAAAAGGTGCTTCTATGGGGGAAAGGGTTAAATGGAGATCTCAACTGAGTCATCTTGCTGAATAGTGTTTTCTTTCAAAATTACTGTCATCTAATTGTTTTAACTCTTTTCAAATGAACTATCCAGTTTTTGACAAACAGTGCAGACCCTGATCAGATGCCCTCTGATCTGGATCTACATTGTTTGTATAGGAGAAGTGTACTCTTCACTAGTGAACTATTTAAGAAATAGCGCGATTCATGGAATTTGCCAATTATTTTCGGTTGTTTATTTCGCTTGAAAAATCAGTTAATTTCTTATATTTACATTTTATTTGCTGTAATTTCTAATATTAAATGAACATTTTATTAGTATGCAATGTAATATGTTCCATATAAGAGGTTAACACGAATAATGTGAACCCTGAAAGGAACAGCCATAAAGACATTACTGAAGCAACGCAACAAAATGATTTGCGGAGAGCAGATCCATAAGCCCCGCCTCCTCTGCGAAAGGTTACTAGTCCCGCCCCTAGAGAAATTGCGTTTATACGAATTAAACGTCATTTTGTTCAATAGAATTGAATGGGGCGAATGTAAATATACACATATTCCAAACGTTCTGGATATGCAAATTAAGTTGCATGAAGCATAATAGTGCGCTCACATTTGCTCTACGGCGGCCGTACGGCGGCTGCAGAGACGTGAAATTGAGAGAATCTTACGGCGTATCCCAATGTTTTACAGGCCGTAGAGGTCGCCATAGAATTATAACGCGGAGTTATAACATTTTTTTCATTTCTACAGCGGCCGTAGAAACACACACTGTCCTTTTGTTCATATATGTAAAACATGTATATTATCTAAAAATGGATTTAGACATTCTTAAATGCTGTCCAAATGTGTCCTTTGAGTTCATGGTGTTGTTGGACTGATATTAGTTGTGTGAACATGTAGCAAAACCAAGTTGTGTAGCAGGAGCAACATTTTGGTTGCAAGGTATCTGATGGGACTTCCAAGGCGGCCGTACGGTCACCGTACGGCTGCCACACGGCGGCCGTACAGTTGCCACAGATTTTTTAACCCCATCAAAATAAAATCTCGCCGCGCGGCAGCCGCAGCAAATGTGAGCACAACACATGGCGGCCGTAGGAATTCTGTGGCGGCCGGGGAATTGCTACTCGCCGTAGTAATGATTAGCCGTGCGGCCGCCGTACGGCAGCCGTAGCAAATGTGAGCGAGGAATAAGGGAACATTATTACTGATAGCCTAAGTAGTCATTCAATTTAGCAGAGAGACCAATCAAATTAGCTCAAAATGAATGTACATCTTGATCCGCACTTTGATCTAGATCAAACTAAATTATATTGGTGTCTAGAAAGGATTCAAAATGATTGACTCTTGTATAGATATTTAATTAGCAGAAAAATGTAATGAAATGACTTTAAAAATGTTTGCAGACGACAGTTATTAAGGCAATGACAATTTCACAGGCTATAATGGTAGTGAGATAATGAAAATGTCATGCATGCATGTTCCTCAATTGACCTTCAGCTGGGAAGTCTTTGCATGCTGGGTAATCATTTTTGTCTGCAGCATTTGTCGTCTGCTATTGTTTTAAAACTATAATTTTCTAAATTTCTTTGCAAAACATGGCCAGAATGTCAAACAATTTGGATCCTGATGAGACACCGCGTTACGCGGCGTCTCATCTGGATCCAAACTGTTTGCAAAGGCAATCACTGTGGCGGATATATCCGCCGCTAGCATGCAAAGAGATAAATTCTGGGTAAATGTCGTCTGCTGAAAATGTTGTCTGCTTTAGCTTAAACTAACAATTATTTTTCAGTCTTTCTGTTTTATTAAATTTGATCTGAGTGACAAATAGTTTGGATCCTGATCAGGCCCCACGTTTAGTAGGGCCTGATCAGACTGTTTGCAGCGGTCTTCGATAATGGTTTTCATTGTTGAAAGGGAAGTACTCTTTGCATGCTAGCGGCGGATATGACTGCCATAGTGGTTACCAGCTTTGCAAACAGTTTGGATCCAGATGAGGCGACGTGTAACATACCGTCTCATCAGGATCAAAACTGTTTGACACTCTGACCATTTTGAAAAGAAGTTCTGAAAATTTATTTCTAAAACAGTAGCAGACGACAATTGTTGCAGACGGAAAAATTACCCAGCATGCAAAGAGTTAATCTCCCCAGGAAAACTGCATGCACCCATTGCCATTGCCTATAACATAAACATTTTGAGGGCTGGGTTTTCCATGAGGAATTTTCACTGATGTTTTCACAGCCAGCCCATGGACAGTAACACTTCTGTTGAACAGCCGCTCAAAATAAGGTGAATTGTTTGTCTTCAAGGCAAATTGACGCTTAATGCAGGATGAAAGTAAAATAGATCTTGGACAGGATTTTTCTGCTTTATTTAATTATTACGTCCTGCAATTAAGCAACCACCTGTCTTTAGGTAGCCATGGTATTATGCTTCCTTACAGAGTGGTTGCTTAACATTAGGTCGTTAGTAGTTGTTTACATTTAAATTCAATTTCTCCAGACTAGAAGTGCATCAGGACTTCTGGATGTGTTTTCTAAAATGATTCTCAGTCAAACCTGTATTAACTGACCGCTCAAAAACCAACATATTTCTAGTATTCAAGACAGGTGGCAGCTTAATGCAGAATAAATTTAATGCAGAAGGTTTCTACAGTCCCCTTCTGCATTACCTTTCCCTGCATTTAGAGGTCACCTCTTTAACTATCACCCTGCTGCTTCAGCCAGTAGTCCATTTTCAAATAAATTGCAAAAATTTACCATTTGCTCAATCACTTTCAAAATGTCAGTAATTTACAATTTCATTGTTAACTACACCAAATTAAGTACATGTACCTGCAATTTTTGTTTGCTACCGGTATCTGGTCTGGGTCTTCACTGTTTGCAAGTGTACTCTTTACAGTTAAATTGTTTGTAAATGATTAGTACACTCATTCCTAGGGTTGAATGTGTTAAAAAGCTGTAACCCATTACCCCATAAATACACCTTTTTACGCTTTTAATTTATTTCTCCTCTGAGGAAAATATTCCAATTTATACAGTCATGACTATGTATCATTAGAAATATTTTCTTTATTCTATCAGATGGTAGCTTAACGCAGGATGAAAGTAAAGCAGAATGCGCCTTCACGTTCAACCTGCTTTAAGTGGTCACCTATTTCCAGAACTAGAATAAGGCTATGGGTTAGTTGGTTATAAACAGGCTATGAGTGAAAGTTGAAAATCACTGAAGATCAGTGGCAAAGGGTTAACCCATTACTCCATAGGTACTCATTTTATTCCCCCACAGAGCAAAACTAGTTTCAATGTACATAATCAGGAATATCTATCATGAGAAATATTGTCTATATTCTAGCAGATGGAAGCTAAAAGCAGGCTAAAAGCAAAACAGAATATGCTTTAAGGCGCATTCTCCCTTACTTTCAGCCTACTTTAAGTGGTCAAACTAGAAATATGCTATATTGTAGTAAAAGGTTTGAAAACTATAAGGGAAAGGGTTTGAATATTGATGACAATCGCTGAAGAAGTTCAGACCAGGCCCAAAGGGTTAAAGGTGTGTAACACTAGATTAGGGTCTTAATTGTTTTGTACCGAAATATTTTATGAGTAGATAATCGTACCAATCACTACTTGCTTGGCATAAATTTTGTAAACAGTGTTGATTCAGATCTGAGGCTGTTTTCATGATCTGATTAGAATCATATCTCTTTGTCACACCTATGTGCATCCTTCAGTTGTGAAAGACACAAATGCTAAATTTAAAATATTGTTGCAAGTAATAGTTATGAAGTAGTAGATATTATAGCAGGATAAGTCTTAGGGTTAACACTTTGCACGCTAGCGCAATAACCGTGATATCCTTTGCAAACTGTTTGGATCCAGATGAGACACCGCATAATGCGGCGTCTCATCTGGATCAAAACTGTTTGCCACTCTGAACCGGTTTTGGAAATAAAATTTAGAAACTTGATTTTAGAACAGCAGCAGACGACAATTGTTGCAAATGACAATAATAAATTCTAAGCATCCAAAGCGTGAAACAATAGGAAACTACCCTTGACCTTTGGAATAGGGAAAACTAATACTGAACTGGTTATAACCGTTGTGTTCTGACTAACATGCATTATCCCTCTGGACACTGAACGTGCCTATCTGCTGAAAATGTTATCAGCTGTAACAGACCTCTATTTCAAAAACCAAAATCCTTATTTCTTCATTAAACCCTATGTTGTCACTACTCATTAGAATCGTCTCTTCGAGACGATTCTAATGAGTAGTGACGCCATAGGATTTGGTACTGATAGAGTGAAAAAACGGATTTGTTCAGTTTTTCCCTCGGATCTGTAGCCCTGACTGAAGTTTGGTTGATCTTCTTGATGTTTCTGGAATAGCACCCTAGTGAGTAACAGTTTAAATCCTGATCAGGCCCCCTCCCACCATTTTGTTGGCTGATCTGGATCGAAAATGTCTTTATTGCTGGCCGTCAGTGATTTAAGAGTTAAAAGACTCATACATGTACAATGTGCTACATTGAATCATAATCTCTGGTGAAAGTTAAACGGATGTCTAATGCTGCAAAACTATTGTCTGCTTGATTTCTGACTGACTAGTTCACCTATTACCATCAATACAAACCAAGAAACAAACAAAAAATAACAAAATAAAAGTAAAGCAGAAAGCTCCTGTAGGAGATTTAATTCTGCTTTACTTTCATCTTTCTTTAAACTGCAATCTGTATTCAGCAACTCCAATGTATTATTGTTTGTTGTACTCATAGAGGACCTGGTACAAATTTGGTCATGTCTGAAAAAGGTCAAGGTCATTTATACTGGCCTGCGTTAGGCTGAAATTGACATTGGCCATTAAGCTTTTCAACTACATGTGATAGAGATTCCATATTATGCATGTATACTCAAAGAATCTCATATTATGCATGTGTACTCAAAGAAGCTTTTGATCTGAGCATATATTGGGTCATGTCAGATAATTAAAGGTCAAGGTTATTTAGAGGTCATTTAAAAATAAAATACATTGAACTTCAACTCAAGTACATCTTGTCACAGCTCAGTACATAATTCGCCATGTGTATTCAACTCAAGTAGACCTTGAGCTCAGTACATATTTGGCCATGTGCACCAAAGGTCAAAGTCATTTAGAGGTCAAATATGCAAAATTTAACATAGGTCATAATTTTGTAACTACATGTATTATACACTTCATATTATGCAGGGCTGCCATTTCTCCGGATTTTTCCTAAATCTCCGGATTTTTTCCCAAGTTATGGTAGCTTAAAGCAGGCTGAAAGTAAAGCAGAATGCGCCGTAAGGCGCATTCTGCTTTACTTACAGCCTGTTTTAAGTAGTCACATGTCAACAAAACAAGAAAAGGACTATGGGGTAAAGGTATACGATTCGTAAAATCGCAATTGAAAAATGTAAATTTGGAAATCTTAGGATTTTTCATGTCAACTTATGGCAGCCCTGATTATGCTTGTGTTCTCTTTTTCTCATATACAGTCATGTCAAACAAAGGTCAAGGCCATTTAGAGTTTATGGTCACATCAGGGGGCATACAATGTAGTGGTTCATAAACACATCTTCAGGGCTCCAGATAAGAGGTAGTTTTTTCAACAAATCCAACATTTTTTCACTCTTTTTAGCACAAAATCCTATGGTGTTACTACTCATTAGAATCGTCTCGAAGAGACGATTCTAATGAGTAGTGACACCATAGGGTTTAATTCAGAAATAAAGATTTTAGTATTTGAAAAACTACCCTTATCTGGTGCTCTGCATCTTGTTGTCTTAGTCTATTATGGAAGAAAGGGATGGGGCATTGTATAGGTATCATTGTTTATCAGACTAATTCATTGTAAGAGTCTCAATGATTTCTGATACATTCTTAATACATTCAAGCAGTTAATGCACATTGGTTAATCCCAGTGAGGTCTCTCATGTGGTGAGCTGCCTCTTGAAGCACTCAGCTTTATTGTTAACATGAAAAGCATTCCCTGCTTATATAGACATTGTATTGCATTGTTTTCTAAATAATCATCACTAATATATAACATAATGACACAAAGTATTGGGACAGACAGGCCTGAGCAAACAGGATCAGGGTCTTCACTCTTTGCCATTTGGATAAATGACTGAGTGGTTAAAGCAATTCTATATCAAATTTTATGATAATTACAGCCATTCTACAGGCTTATGGTACAGTAAAACCTCTCTATTACGACCACTAAATTATGTTATTATTTAGATGTTTGAGACAGGTGACTGCTTAACCCATTACCCCATAGCCTGATTTTAGTTTTGAAAATAGACGACTATTTAAAGCTGGTTGAAAGTAAAGCAGAATGAGCCTTAAGGCCCATTCTGCTCTACTTTCAGCCTGCTTTAAGCTACCACCTGCTTAAAATGCAGAAAATAATTTATCATACATATTCATAACTGTATAAATTGGAACTATTTTCTTCAGTGAATGAGTAAATTACAGGCGTAAAAAGGCATATTTATGGGGTAAAGGGTTAAGCAAGGTGACAGTAAAACAGAAACCTCCTGCAGGAGCTTTCTGTTTTATCATTACCTTGCTTTAAGCTGTCACCTGCCCTTTTTACAATCAGTTAGGCTTCATTTTAAGTGGTCATATTAGAGAGGTTTTACTGTGCCACTATTGAGTGATGGCCCTGATTAGGGTATTCCAGAGATTGAGTCAATATCGGCCTCCTTATCTTAGACATGGTTCTGGAATATTATCCAGCAATAGTGACTGTATAATGACTTAAGCACCCTTGGGAGCTGCATTTCTCGCATAGATTGTTTTCATTATTGAAGACAGGTGGTTGTTTAAAGCAAGCTGAAAGTAAAACAGAAGTGCCTTTACTTTCAGCCTGCTTTAAGCAGGAACAAATTTCTAAAGTCCTTAACCTATTACCCCATAAACACGCCTTTTTACGCCTTTATTTCAATCCTCTACTGAAGAAAATAGTTCCAATTTATACTGTCACAAATAAAAAATCCTGAGAAATATTTTCTATATTCTATAATAACTTAAAGCAGGCTGAAAGTAAAGCAGAATGTGCCTTAAGGTGCATTCTGCTTTACTTTCAGCCTGCTTTAAGCTATTATCTGCTTGAATATAGAAAATATTTATTTGTGATGGTATAAATTGGAATTATATAATTATATTTTCTTTAGTAGAGGAATTAATTAAAGGTGTAAAAAGGTGTGTTTATGGGGTAATGGGATAACACATGTCATGGGTGACTGTTGTCCGTACTGGTTATAATTATGAAGATTTATTAATTATTATTGAGAACTTTCTTCTGTTACCTTGACCATTTTAAAATACTACCAGCTGTTAAGCTATGAAAAAAAATATTCTTATGGTGCCTGATCATAACTGTATAAAGTGGAACTATTTCCTTCAGTGGAGGAATAAAGTAAAGGCATAAGAAGGCATATTTATTAACCCCTGTCTTATAAGCCCTGAAAACAAGCTATGGAGGAAAATAGCCAAAAATGGGTAAAACTAAAGTAGAACTCTCCTGTAGATTTAACTCATTGCCCCATTAATATGCCTTTTTACGCCTCTAATTTATTCCTCCACTGAAGAAAATAGTTACAATTTATACAGTCATGAATATATGTACCATATGAAATATTTTCTTTATTCTAGCAGAGGATTATAAGCTTAAAGCAGGCTGAAAGTAAAACAGAATGTGCCTTAAGGCACATTCTGCTTTACTTTCAGTCTGCTTTAAGTGGTCACCTATCTCCAATATTAGAAACATCTATGGGATAATGGGTTAAGCTGCCACCTGTCCTAGGGCTGTTTTATTGAGGAAAGGGTTAATCATTTGATTATAATCCAAACAAAGAATGCCAATCATTGTATTTTCTCTCTTTATTTTGTGCAAGGGGGATAATTGGTGAATAATTGGTTGCTATTGAGATAATTGGCTCACTTGTCAGGAAGTGTAAGCATGGCCATATGTCAAGCACCCGTCTCAATAGGTTGGGAGATGTTATCTGGTACTCCAGGCCATATCTGGTCAAGTTACTGTTAGTGATAAAGCTACATGTTGTAGTGTTGGTGGTTGAGGAGACGAGAGAGGAGTGAAGGAGTTTAATACACAGAAGCAAAGGAGTATAATTATACAAACAGTGGGAGTTTTATATTATATACAAACAGTGGAGAGAGTAAAAATACCGTGGTAGGTTCAGTTATAGGTTTCAAATGCTGTTTTTTTTTATCTGATTTGTCAAGTTAGTCATTACCGGTACTCCATAGATTATATATACTTATTTTTACACATTTAATTTATTACTCTACTGAAGAAAATTTATACAGTCATGGATATGTATCATAAGAAATATTTTCTATATTCTAGCAGATGGTAGCTTAAAGCAGGTTGAAAGTAAAGCAGAATGCGCCTTAAGGCGCATTCTGCTTTACTTTCAACCTGCTTTAAGTCATTAACTATGTTAAAAAGCAGAAACATGTTATGGAGTAATGGGTTAATATACAGCAAGTGGAGAGAGAAGCGAAGGAATAATATAGTATAATTATACAAACAGTGGGAGTATTAGAGTAAAAGTACTGTGGTAGGTTGGGCTATATATTTATAAGTTAAAAAACCCGTCTTATACGCGAGAAAATACGGTAAATTCACCCTTCACCCCATGGAAGCGTCTATTAGCGCATTTAATTTATTCCTCAATTGAAGAAAATAGTTACTTTTTATACAGTCATAATAAATATGTTTGATAAAAAATATTTTCTATATTTAGCAGATGTAAGCCTAAAGCAGGCTGAAAGTTAAGCAGAATGTGCCTTCTGCTAATACTTAAGTGGTCACCTATTTTCACGACTAGAAACAAACTATGGGGTAATGGGTTAAGTAATAATTTGCATGTTCAGAGTGCATAGATTAAGAGACGTGAATATATTTGCAAACAGTGTATATCCAGATAGGAGCCCTCTGATCAGGATCTACACTGTTTGCTTATTTAGACCAGTATTGCCCATAATTCCAAGTAGACTGGTTCATGTTTACAAAGATCCACAGACCACAGGGGAACCTAATAACACAAAAGAGTTACTTAGTGCTGAAACGGTTAAAGGTTGACAATCAGATTTTTAACGTCACAAGAGAAAGTTTTTACTGTTACACAGGGCTCCAGATAAGAGTGAGTAAACCAAACAAATCCAACATTTTTATACGCCCAACACTGAAGGTGGTCCAATATTGGTGTGGCCTTGTCCGTCCATCTGTACATTGGTACATTCGTCCGTTCGTCAACATTTTGTCTGGAGTTTTTCCGGAAAACTGTCTGAAGGATATTAATGAAACTTCACACAAATGTTATTTGCATTAAGATCTGAAGCTGAATTAAGTTTGAGGTTCATTTGATATTTGGTTACAGAGTTATCTGCCCTCAGCTTTACTATAACTTAAAAGCTGCCAGTGTGCGTATTATGTACCGTTTGCGGTGCTCTTGTTTTACTAATTTCAGCACCAAATTCTATGGTGTTACTACTCTTGGAGACGATTCTAATGAGTAGTGACACTGTAGGATTTGGTGCAGAAATACAGATTTTAGTTTTTGAAATACACCCTTTATCTGGAGGTTGAGTTCACTATTGACAGGTTAATTTATTTGACACTTGTGTTACAAGACAAACACACCGTAGATGTTCACTTGGCCGGTGACAATGGTCAATTGTCAAGACAAGTGGACACAAGGAATTTTCCTGCCCTGAAGGCATCAAGTTACAAACAAGTTGACTGATCTGGGTCGAAGCTTCTTGACATGATGGTTGAGGGTTCAAGGTTGACAAATAATTGTTATTGTTATTCGTACTCACTAAATGTGAATTAGGGGCATTTGGACTCTCTTTAGAGTGGAAAGATAGGGCTAAAAGACATTTTGCCGTTTAAAGTTGGCTGAAACTAAAGCAATGCTCCTTTAAGAACGTTTCTTATTTTAGTCCGCTTTAAGCAGAAAACTATCAAGATGAAGAAATGTCTCCTTTAACTCTTCGAACCCTAGTCCCGCATATAGGCGTGGTTTTCAGTGTATATGTGAATAGAACACATGTCCTATGCAAACAGTGAAGACCCAGATCAGAGGGCTCCGAAAGGAGCCCTCTGATCAGGGTATTCACTGTTTGTCATAATGCCTAACATTGACAAAAACAACCCTTAAAAGTCTAAAATGGACTAGACTAAAATGGAAACTGGAATTGTCCATTTAAAGTTTCAGGGAGGAAAGAGTTAAATCATTTACAGTACTCCCTCTCTACAATGACAACCAATAGGAGACAAAAAGTGTGTGCGTTGTTCAGAGGAAGTTGTTATAAGGAGGAAAATTAACTTGCAATTGCAAACAGCTTGAATCCAGATCAGACACTTTCTCTCTCCTCATTATGTGTTTTTTCTGTCAAAATGTCCAGTGTGTGAAAACAGCAGACGACAGTTTTAACCCTTTACCCCATAGCCTGTTTCTAATACTGGAGATAGGTGACCACTTAAAGCAGGTTGAAGGTAAAGCAGAATGCGCCATAAGGCACATTCTGCTTTACTTTCAGCCTGCTTTAAGCTTCCAGCTGCTAGAATATAGAAAATATTTCTAATGTTCAATATTCACAACTGTTTAAATTGGAACTATTTTCTTCAGTGCAGGGATAAGTTAGAGGTGTCAAAAGGTGTTTTATGGGGTACTGGGTTAAGCGGACAATATAATAGAAGTAAAATATAATTGTCTTGTTTGGGGACATGTGGCAAGGGTCATTGTAAGAAGGGAGTTGTTGTTCCGTGCGAGGTTAACCCTTTCCCCCATAGAAGCGCCTTTTAGCGCATACAGTTTATTCTTGCCCTGAAGAAAATAGTTCCATAGTTCCAATTTATACATTCATAAATATGTATAATACAAAATATTTTCTATATTCTAGCAGATGATAGCTTAAAGCAGGCTGAAAGTAAAGCAGAATGCGCTTAAAGCGCATTCTGCTTTACTTTCAACCTGCTTTAAGAGGACACCTATATTCAGTACTAGAGATATGCTATGTGGGAAAGGGTTAAAGAGAGGGAGCACTATATCTATAAAGGAAAAGATAACTTGCTTGTAGGGGGGAATTAGGGCCAGTTAGGGATCCAAGGTCTGTAGAAACACAATCTGGAGGTTAAACGTTTAGGTTGATATTTGGAGAACTGAGCGAAACGTTGTACGAGAAAAACGATCATATGTCAAAACTTTAAATGCATCTAATTTCTTATTTCTCCATCTAATCCTGTCTTGTTACATCTTTTTTGAAGCGTCTTTATAAGATAATTCCAAAAAGATGTCAAAAGACAGGATTAGATAGAGAAATAAATAATAATTTAGAATTTTAGAATCTAGGTTACCACAATATTTGTCGTGCGATGTTTCATAAGACATCCCAAAACACTGGACACACTCACTGGAGATGGAATGTTTAGGTTATTGCAGGGCTCCAGATAAGTGGAAGCTAATTGAACGAATTCAATATTTTCTCACTCATTTCAGCACTAATCCTATGGTGTAACTACTCATTAGAATCGTCTCTTTGAGACGATTTTAATGAGTAGTAACACCATAGGGTTTACTGCAGAAATAAAGATTTAAGGCTTTGAAAAACTACTCTTATCTGGAGCCCTGGGTTATTGGTTTATAAAACAGGGATCCTGATATTTAGAATGACTAAACCATTAGGTTTCTCTTTTATTCCTCCACTAAACCCTATGTTGTAACTATTCCGTGATACTATAACTTTTGAGGGAAGCAGAAGCATTTTAGCATTGGAAGTTCTCTGCTGTGCAAATAATGTTGTTTCTAGAATCAAGAGAGCTAGTAAGACTATGCCTATATGCAGGGTCCCAGAACTGAACAAATCCAACATTACAACAATGGATTAAATTACTATAAAATCCAACATTTTCTTTCTCATTTCAGCACCGAATCCTATGGTGTTACTACTCATTAGAATTGTCTCGAAGAGACGATTCTAATGAGTAGTGACACCATAGGGTTTAATGCAGCAATAAAGACTTCAGCTTATGAAATACTCCCCTTATCTGGAGCTCTGATGCCTATGTTGTGACTATTCATAACAACCATATTTTATTCAGTGAATGTTCTAACACATGGGTACATCATAGGTTTAGATGGAGGTATATGGAGTCATAGTACTTAACCCATTGTATGCTGGGTAATATTTGGCGGCCATTTTAAAATGTCGTCTGCAGCGATAACTCAAATATTTGCAAAAGATTTAATCAGTTTCTGATAGAATATTGAATTAGCTGCAAACAGTTTTGTGGGGTCTGATCTGAGATCAAAACTGTTTGGCTAGCCGCTAGAGGTAAACCTAAAAGTGTATCCCGCATAAAATGGGTAAATGCATGCTTAAATCAAACTTACTCATGTTTAACTTGGACTTTCTTGTTTTCTGTAGATCTGCAAATCTTGTTTTATATTGTTTCAGAATCATGCGGTATACTATGATCCTGGTGGTACTTTGTGCCATCGCTATGGTAACACTAGCTTCCAGAGCCAACAAGAAACGACAGATGAAAAAGTTCATGAAGGGAGAAAAAAGGAAGCAAGGTAAAGTATTTGTACACATATTAAACTTTTAAGCTCACCTGGCATGAAGTGCCATGGTGAGCTTTTAGGATCGCTGAATGTCCGTCGTCCGTCCGTTCACAATTGTTCGTTAACACCCTAGCACTTACAAATTTCGTCCGATCTTCATGAAACGTCATGACAATGTTTGTCTTAATGAAATCTAGGTCAAGTTCGAATGTGGGTAATGTCTGATCAAAAACTAGGTCACTAGGTCAAATCATAGAAAAACCTTGTTAACACTCTAGAGGCTACAAATCTCAATGGATTATCATGAAACCTGGTCAGAATGTTTGCCTCATTGATATCTAGGTCAAGTTCGAATGTGGGTCATGTCCGGTAAAAACTAGGTCACTAGGTCAAATCATTGAAAAACCTTGTTAACACTCTAGAGGCTACAAATCTCAATGTATCTTTATGAAACTTGATCAAAATGATTGTCTTGATGATATCTAGGTCAAGTTCCAATGTGGGTCATGTCAGGTCAAAAACTGTCACTAGGAAAAATCATAGAAAAACCTTGTTAACTCTCTAGAGGCTACAAATCTTATTGGATTTTAATGCAACTAAGTTAGAATGTTTGCCCAATTGATATCTAGGTCAAGTTCGAATATAGGTCATGTTGGGTAAAAAACTAGGTCACTCGCCAAATCAAAGAAAAACGGTGTTAAACCCTCTAGAGGTACAAATCTCGTCAGATCTGAATGAAATATTTTCAGAATGTTTGCCTACATCAAATCTAGGTCAAAATCAAATGTGGATTGTGTCTGGTCAAAAACTAGGTCACTAGGTCAAATTGTAGACAAATCTTGTTAACACTCTAAAAGGTGATTTTTTGGATCATGTCCAGTCATAATCTAGTTCACTATAGGTTAATTTTACATGGTGAACCAGGTGAGCGATTTAGGGCCATGATGGCCCTTGTTGTATCTTGGGTTATTTTTAGCTGACCTGTACAAAGTAGAAGACAACCTTATACTATTACCCCGCAGAGTAGTGGTTGCTGCCATCATCATCATCAGCGTTGTTGTGACTGCATAAACAATTTTAAGAAAATACTTTTTATTGTCCCTTGAGGTATTGCTTAATATTTGGTATGCATGTATATAATAATGGACATCACCTTTCCATGCACTCAAAAAGTTTGACCCTAGTGACCATGATCTTGAACTCGGGTCTGCATTTAGGTTTCAAAATCTGTATTTAGGTTTCGAAAAATGCTTATAACTCCTATGTCCCATGAGGTATTGCTTTCAATTTGATATTTTAATATTATGTGTATGGACAAGACCTTGCTATTCGCGCATAAAGTTTGACCGCTGAGACCTTGACCTTGAACTTAAGGACCACGTTTAGGTTTCGAAACCTCCATTTATAGGTTAAAATACTAAACTCCTATGACCCTTGAAGAATTTTTTTCATAGTTGGAATACTTGTCAAGTTGTGTGTATGGACAAGTTCTTTCCATGCACACAAAAGTTTGACCCCTGTGACGCTTTAAAGAGCCCTCTGATCAAGGTCTTCACTGTTTGCAAAGAACAAGTGTACTCTTCACAGGTGTGCTGTTTTAAAGGAAGCATATAGGCATGACTAGGGTGCAAAGGAGTAAAATAGAGATATCTTTTACAACCTCTTCTTTCAGCCAAATTTGAGATATGTCAAGGTCACACTGAAAGGGGTTGGTTTCATCACAGAGGCATCCAGGGTCCAAGGTTATAAAGCTTTTCAGTTGAGTCTAAAGTCGTTCTCAAGCATTTGATTGGTCAAATTTGAGCATAGGCTCAAATCTGACCAATCAAATGCTTGATAACACTCAGACTCAGCTCAAACGCTTTATAACCTTGATCTTGCCTAGCTTTAGATAGGTCAAGGTCACATTTAATGGTTAGGAGTAATTCACAGACAAGTCTTATTTTCTTGTATCAGCTGAGTGGGAGAAAGTTTCAATGTCACACTTTAAAGCCAGGTATACTTTACAGTCATGCCTCTTTTACACTGACTTCTTTTAGCTTAGACAGATCAGGGTCCAAGTTTATAAAGAGTTTGAGTTGAGTCTGAGTCTATTCTCAAGCCTAGGCTCAAATCTTACTAATCAAATGCTTGAGAATGACTTCAGACTCAACTCAAGAGCTTTATAAATCTTGGAGCCTTGGTTAGTTTACAAACACATCTCATTTTCACTTTCAGTCAGTCCAGTGTGAGATAGATCAGGGTTATTTCAGCAGGGCTGCCATTTCTCTGGATTTTTCCTAAATCTTCGGATTTTTATCTAGAACATGGTAGTTTAAAGCAGGCTGAAAGTAAAGCAGAATGCGCCATAAGGCGCATTCTGCTTTACTTCTAGTCTGCTTTAAGTAGCCACGTGTCAACAAAACTACAAACAGGCTACGGGGTAAAGGTACGATTCGTAAATTTTGCACTTGAAAAGTACAAATTTGGAAATCTTAGGATTTTTCATGTCAACTTATGGCAGCCCTGTTTCAGACACATGTCATTTGTCTCTTGCTTGTTTCAGATCAATGTGAGGTGATCACGTGGAGTGATTGTACCAATGGTAAGATAACACAGACAGTTGCCTCCAACACCAGTAACCCTGAGTGTCCTGATGGCCTTGTAGACTCTGAGAGTGCTACCATGGACTGTGTCACCAATACAACTAAAGTACTGCGTGAGTAACCTTTCCTTCTCTTAATTTGTCAATACAACTAAAGTACTCTGTGAGTTATCTTTCCTTCACTTCATTTTCAAAACAACAAAAGTACTGCGTGAGTTATCTTTCCTTCACATCATTTTCAATACAACAAAAGTACTGAGTGAGTTATCTTTCCTTCACTTCATTTTAATACAACTAAAGTACTGCGTGAGTTACCTTTCCTTCACTTAATTTTTCAATACAACAAAAGCACTGCGTGAGTTATCTTTCCTTCACTTCATTTTCAATACAACTTAAGTACTCCATGAGTTATCTTTCCTTCACTTTATTTTCAATAAAATTATTTTCAATACAACTAAAGATCTTTGTGAGTTACCTTTCCTTCACTTTATTTTGGATACAATTATTTTCCAATTTTACTGCAGACAAACGCAACATCAGTACTTTCAGTACTTTGATTCTTCTGAATTATTATCATTGATGCAGAATCAAGTCTTCAATTGGTCCAAATATTTATTTCATCAGAAAATCATAGCAGATATAAACTGTTTATTGTAAAGCTTGTATTGTTCACCCCTGAAACTTTTAATTTACAATTAAAGTTTCCAATTAACGCTAGTCAATTTAACCCATTACCCCATAGCATTTTTGTAGTTTTGAAGAGAGGTGGCTACTAAAAGCAGGTTGAAAGTAAAGCAGAATATGCCTTAAGGCACATTCTGCTTTACTTTCAGCCTTCTTTCTACTATCATCTGATAGAATATAGAAAATATTTCTTTTGCCACATATTGCTGACTGTATAAATTATATAAGTCATAAAAAGGCATATTTATGGGGTAATGGGTTAAGAATATTAAGGATTAGAATATAGCAGAATTAAAGTTTCTGTAAGAGCTGCTTGCTGTAAACAGTAACCACATGGGCCTTTCCTTTATTGAGTGCTCACTTTATACAAGATTAACTCTTTCCTCCCTGAAACTTTAAATCGACAATTCCAGTTACCATTTTAGTCTAGTCCATTTCTGACTTTTAAGTTTTGTTTTTGTCAATGTTTGGCATTATTACAAACAGTGAAGACCCTGATCAGAGGGCTCCTTTCGGAGCCCTCTGATCTGGGCCTTCACTGTTTGCACAGGTCACTTTTACTATTCACATGTACATTGTTTGAAAATGACGCCTATATGTGGGACTAGGGTTCAAAGGGTTAACTTAATGGTACCAGAGCTCCACAGAAGAAAATCATAGTAAAGCCTCTCTATTGCGACCGCTAAAAATCGACTAAATGAAAGTATTAAAGACAGGTGACCGCTTAAAACAAAATGAAAGTAATCCTCACTTGCATCTTGCTTTAAGCAGCAACATGCATTAAACATAAAAAAGTTAAGCTAAAACAGTGGTTGTCATAGAGAGGTTTAACAGTATTTCAGAAATGAACTATCTTTTTTCTCAACCAAACTCTATGATGTGACTACTCATTAGAATTGTCTTGAAAAGACGTTTCTAATGAGTAGTCACATGATAGGGTTTGATGGAGAAATAAAGATTTTATTATTTGAAATATTCACCTTTTCTGGAGCTCTGGCTCCAAGGTTATAAAGCTTTTGAGTTGAGTCTGAAGTCATTCCCAAACATTTGATTGGTCAGATTTGAGTAGGCTCAAATCTGACCAATCAACTGCTTAAAAATGATCTCAGGCTCAATTTAACCCTTTTCCCCATAGCATATTTCTAGTATTGAAGATAGGTGACCACTTAAAGCTGGTTGAAAGTAAAGCAGAATGCGCCTTTAGGCGCATTCTGCTTTATTTTCAGCCTGCTTTAAGCTTCCATGTACAAGAATATAGAAAATATTCTCTATATTATAATATTCATGACTGATTAAATTGGAACTATTTTCTTCAGCGAAGGAATAAATCATATCTGTTAAAAGGCACTTCTATGGGGAGGGTTAAACTCTTTATAACATTTGACGCTGGTGTACATTTGTTTTTCAACGACTGCAGGTCGAGGTTGCAAGATGACATCTATGTATAACTTCACGAGCTGTCAGAACAACGGCCAGAATTTCACCGTCGTGAAGACATTTGACTGTCGGGACAAGGTCGAAATGACAAAGCCCTGCACAATCAACTTCAGTGCCAAAACCAAGAAAATGGGCAAAATGAACAAGAAAAAGGCAGGCAAAATGGCCTTGAAATTGAAAAAGATACAAAAGAAGGCTTTCAGGAAGGATTTTAAGGATGCTAAGACAAAAGGTAGGAGAAATGGACCTTTCCTTCATATTACAGCGCTCCCTCCCAACAACAATTCCCTCCTTACAATGACATTTACCGCAGTTCCCTAAACAAGACAATTATGTCTAACACTTTTCTGCTGCAATATCGTCTGCTTATAGTTGTCGTCTGCTGTTTTTTCTAAAGTTTCATAACGGACATTTTGACAGAAAAAACTTAATGATGAGTGACAAACAGCTTGAACCTTGATCAGACGCTGCGTTACAAGGCGTCTGATCTCGATTCAAGCTGTTTGCAAATGTTGTCAATTTCCCTCCATACAACGAATCCCTCCTAACAACCCAAAAAATCTTTATCTCCCATTGGATGTCGTTGTAGAGAGGGAGAGCTGTACTGTGTAATTTCCCAAAACCAGACTCCTGTAAATTATTCTTTTTTCTTACTAGCTAAACGATTAAGGACGTGGCATACAGAGCCATCTGTCTGTCTTGCTGTGTGTTTGTCCATCTGTCTGTCTTTCTGTCTGTGTGTATGTGTGTGTCTGTCTGTCTGTCTCTGTGTCTAGTATATCTCTCTGTCATTTCCATTGCTATCCAGATAAGAGATACAAAATAGCTGACTTAACCCTTAGCCCGCCAAATAAATTGTCGTCTGCTATATTTCTCATCTGCTTCAAGTTTCAAAGTGCTTCAAAGTTGCTCAAAATTGCTGAAAATGTTGTCCGAGTGTCAAACAGCTTGAATCCGGATGAGACGTCGAGTTACTCGTCGTCTCATCTGGATCCAAGCTGTTTGCATATGAAGCAAGTCGTGAGTGGCAGGCTAAGGGTATTTGTTTGCTACCAAACCTGATGTATGGTATCATAGTGAGGATTCTAATGCCACAGCATAGCATTTAGTGGAGTCACAAAGCAGGAACAAAACCTTAAAACGTTTATTACGTACTTTTATCTGGGAACGTCTATTTACATATTTGGCATGGTTAACTTTCACAATAGAGGCAAATTTTTGTCTGTATTTTGACACTTTGTCAAATAAACAATAATATCATTTTGTTTTTCATACCAATGACAGTTTAATCTGTAACACATTTTAACCCATTACCCCATAACCTGTTTCTAGTTTTGAAGATATGTGACCACTTCGCATTCTGCTTTACTTTCAGCCTGCTTTAAGCTATTATCTGCTTGAATATAGAAAATATTTCTTATGACTTTTATTTGTGACAGTATAAATTGGAACTATTTTCTTCCGTGGAGGAATTAATTAAAGGTGTAAAAAGGCGTATTTATGGGGGAAAGGGTTAATGGAACTTGACCATCAGGGGCATGATTAGATGCCAGCCATATTTTAATATAAAGATATTACAGAAACTTCCTTTGAAACTCAGGGCTCCAGATAAGAGGGAGTAAACTGAACAAATCCAACATTTTCTCACTTATCCTATGATGGTGTTACTACTCATTAGAATCGTCTCTTTGAGTGACACCATAGGATTTAAAGCAGAAATAAAAATTTTAATTTTTGAAATACTCCCCCCCCCCCCCTTATCTGGAGCTCTGGAAACTTTCTACTTCACTTTTGTCAAGTTTGTTTTCATCACCTATCTTTAACTCTATCAACACCATTGACGTGTTTAACCCTTCCCCCCAAAAGAAGCGCCTTTTAGTGCCTTTGATTTATTCCTCCACTTGAGAAATTATAGTTCCAATTTACACATTTAGGAATATATATTATAAGAAATATTTTCTGTATGCTAGTAGATGTTAGCTTAAAGCAGGATTAAAGTAAAGCAGAATGTAACTTAAGTGGTCACCAATCTTCAAAATTAGAATCAAGCTATGAAGTAAAGGGTTAAGATATACTCATTACATTTGACAAACAGTGTAGACCCAGATCTATTTCTAGTATTGAAGACAGGTGACCACTTAATGCAGGTTGAAAGGAATGCAGAATGCGCCTTAAGGCACATTCTGCTTTACTTTCAGCCTGCTTTAAACTACCATCTGCTAGCATATAGAAAATATTTCTTGTGGTATATAATCTTGGCTGTATAAGTTGGAAATATTTTCTTTTGAGTGAGTGGAGGAATAAATTAAAGGCGTAAAAAGATGCATTAATGGGGTAACAGGTTAATTTACAAGTGTGTGTTAAGTCAATCTACTGTTATAATGACCAGAGCAACAGATAAGGGTAGTTTTTCAAAACTTAAAATCTTTATTTCTGAATTAAACCCTATGGTGTCACTACTCATTAGAATCGTCTCTTCGAGACGATTCTAATGAGTAGTAACACCATAGGATTTGGTGCTGAAATGAGTGATAAAACGCTTGAATTGTTGAAATAACTACTTCTTATCTGGAGCCCTGAATGACGTAATGACAGTTGTTTGTTATTTCGATGTTTTCAGGCTGTGAGTATACAATGTCTTCCTGTATCGCCAACGAGCAGAAATATGTCCTGAAGACTGATAACAATGGCCAGGATTGTAAAACAGAACTCGTCAGGCCTTGCTTTGAGGGCAAAATGAAGAAACCTGGTAGAAAGTCCAAGAAAGGGAAGAAAAGTAAGTCCTTTCTTTTTCTTACCGGAGAGAGAATAAGTCCCTCTGAATGCAATATATGTGGATTTTAGATAAGATGGGGGGAAATGAACAAATCCAATACTTTCTCACTCATTTTACCACAAAATGCAATGGTGTTACATCTCATTAGAATCGTCTTGAAGAGACAATTCTAATGAGTAGTGTCACCATAGGGTTTAATTGAGAAATAAAGATTTTAGTTTTTGAAACATTCCCCTTATTTGGAACCCTGTAACTTTAGAACTACCTGTGATACAGACTTAATGTTTGGTATGTGTACTCGCACAGATCTTGAGCTCTGTAAAATTTGGGTTAAGTGCAACAAAGGTCAAGGTCATTTAGAGGTCATTAAGAGGTAAAATAGGGTGAGTTTAATATTGACTATAATTGCAGATGAGTGTTGGCACCGGCATGCAGTGCTATCGTTATTTATTTATTTGAAAACAACAACATTTGACCACAGCTTGTAAAATTGATGTTTATAAACCAATTACAGTATAGCAATATGTATCTTATATTTAGTTATTTACTCATACTCCAACAGCCTATATTCAGTATGAAACCTATTACCCCAGTCTGTTTATAGTTTTGGAGACAGGTTATCACTTTACCCATTACCCAATAAATACACCTTTTTACACCTTTTATTTGTTCCTCCACTGAAGAAAATACCTCCAACTTATACAGCCAAGATTATATACCACAAGAAATATTTTCTAACTCACTTCAAAAGGACTACTTTTCTTTGTGTAGAAATAAGTAGATGGGTTAAAAGGCAACTTAGATCTTGTCAAATTCCCAAAAATTCTGTTACTCCATAGCCTATTTCTAGTTTTGAAGACATGTGCCCACATAAAGCTGGGTGAAAGTAAAGCAGAATGTGCCTGAAGGCGCACTCTGCTTTAATATTACCCTGCTTAAAGCTACCATCTACTAATTAAGATACCAAAAATATTTATTAATTGACAGTGATATAAGGTGTATTTATGGAGTAATGCGTTTAAGATATCACAACAGAATGACTGAACATTTGGACAATCAGTTTTTACTTTGGACCACAAGTTTCAAAGAAAAGAGAAAAGGACGACCAAAATAAAAGTCTAATTTCCCCTGTTCTACAATCAACAGTTCCATATAGTAAAGTCTAAGTGAAGCAATCTGGGACAACTGACCTTTACCAATCATGCATGACTATTATCCATGATTCTTCCATTTTGCAGTTTCCATTTGTGTTGAACAGTATTTCAGGACCCCTTAACTGTGTATCTTCTTTATTCCTTTCTAGTATTGAAGAAAGGTGATCATTTAAAGCAGCTTGAAAGTAAAGCAGAAAGCGCTCGTTTAACACTTTACTCCATAGCCTGTTTCTAGTATTGAAGATAGGTGACCACTTAACCCTTTCCTTATAGAAGCCCATTTTAGCGCATATAATTTGTTCCTCCACTAAAGAAAATAGTTCCAATTTAATCAGTCAGGAATATGTATTATGAGAAATATCTTCAATATTCCAGCAGATGGAAGATTAAAGCAGGCTGAAAGTAAAGCAGAATGCGCCTTAAGGCACATTCTACTTTACTTTCAACTTGCTTTAAGTGACCGTCTTTCTTTAAAACTAGAAACAGGCTATGGGGTAATGGGTTAAAGCAGGTTGAAAGTAAAGCAGAATGTGCCTTAAGGCGCATTCTGCTTTACTTTCAGCCTGCTTTAAGCTACATTCTTCTAGGTTATAGAAAATATTTCTTATGGTTTAAATTCATGACTATAAAGTGAAACTAATTTCTTAAGTAGGGGAATAAATTGAAGGTGTAAAAAGGCATATTTATGGTGTAAAGGGTTAACCTATTGAATGCCATTTTCCCCATAGATTTATTGCTTCACTAAAAAAGCAGATGTTCTTTATAATGTCATGAATATGCACTGTAAAATTGTAGCCTAAAGCAGGCTGAAAGTAAAGCAGAATACTCTTGACCCATTCTCCCATAAATACGCCTTATCTTTTTCTTCTACCAAAGAAAGCAGTTTCTAATTTTATACAGACATGAATAATTATGTACCATGAGAAAAAGTTTCTATATCCTAGCATATGGTAGCTTAAAGCAGGCTGAAAGTAAAACAGAATGCACCTTAAGGCGCATTCTACTTTACTTTCATTCTGCTTTAAGCGGTCATCTATTGTTACTAGAAACAAGCTATGGGGTAATGGGTTAAGTGCTGGTGTGGTAACATGTCTAACATGTAAAACTGATATATGATTTCCAAGTTGGAGTTTGAAAAAACAGAAATAAACATAACAGTAAGATGAGTCTGTTTATTATTTAAACCATTATACCATAGTCTGTTTCTTAGAAGTTTTAAAGATAGGTTTCTAAGGAGATTGAAAGTAAAGCGAAGTGTTCCAAAAGCAATGTGCGGGAGATTGAAAGTAAAGCGGAGTGTTCCAAAAGCAATGTGCGGGAGATTGAAAGTAAAGCGGAGTGTTCCGAAAGGAATGTGGGTATACAAAGATAACTCTTTAGGGCTCCAGATAAGTAAACGGAACAAATCCAACATTTTCTCACTTATTTCAACACAAAATCCTATGGTGTTACTACTCATTAGAATCGTCTCGAAGAGATGATTCTAATGAGTAGTGACACCATAGGATTTAAAGCAGAAATAAAGATTTAAGTTTTTGAAATACTCACCTTATCTGGAGCCCTGGCTCTTTGCATACTAGTGGTGGAACTCATTGCCTTTTCAAATAGTTAGTGAATCCAGATG
The DNA here is from genome assembly GCA_922989275.2 of Gari tellinella. Taxonomy (NCBI): domain Eukaryota; kingdom Metazoa; phylum Mollusca; class Bivalvia; order Cardiida; family Psammobiidae; genus Gari; species Gari tellinella. The sequence goes on along the minus strand of OV277860.1, from coordinate 59,562,830 downwards.
ATTGATGCAGACTACAATATTACATTGCATTCAAAGAGGTTAAAACCCATTAAGCCATACTGACTCATATTGACTCATTGCGCAATACCCTCATACTGACTCATTTTGACACACTTTAATCCACTAGCTTGTATTGAGATAAGCATTGATAATTGTTTATCGCTTACGAGTAAATGGGTTTTAAAAGTGTTTCCCAAACAGCTTGCAATTTCTTACTACTCTCAATTCAAATCAATTAACATAATACTATGCTGATTGGACACTTTATTGATCGACCCATAGTTGCATGGATACTTTCATTGAATGTTTGTTATATGAGTTCATTATAGTAAAGACCAGATGTTGCAAGCACTCTATGAAAGATTTTGTTTGATGCAGCTGCTTAATCCTGCTTCTATTAGTGTATATTGATTCTTTTTGAAAACAGTGTAGATCCAGATCAGACAGCTCCTGAAGGAGCTGTCTGATCAGGATCTGCAATGTTTTCTTATAGCATCCTAAAGGGCTTCTGGAGTCTTCCTCCACCTGTAATTAGTTGGACGTCTTGATGTGACTGAAATACTGTTAAAAGGGACGTAAATTCATAACAATCCAAACCAATCTTATAGGATCTGGCTTTGCTTGAGTCTGCACTCTTTTCAGGGCGAATGTTTTACTTTTTTGATAATCCATTGTAATAAAGTGCTCCCTCTCTATAACGACACCCAATGAGAAACACAGATTGTGTGTGTTGTTTGGAGGGTGTCGTTATAAAGAGGGAAAATCAATACTTAGCTTACATTTGCAAACAGTTTGAATCCAGATCAGACGCCGCCTAACGCGGCGTCTGATCTGTATTTAAGCTGTTTGTCACTCATCATTATATTTATTCTATCAAAATCTCCAGTTATATGTAACTTTGAGAAAAAACAACAGCTGACAATTTTAAGCAGACCATATTGCAGCATTAAAAGCGTTAAGACATAATTGTCTCGTTTAGGGAATTGCTGTTGTAAGGAGGGAGTTGTTGTCGGGAGGGCCGCTTTTGGGAGGGAACATAGTAGTTTAGATTGTTCATATTGGAAGGAGTTTTATGTATGAATATTTAGCATAAAAAAGTTATTAATCCTTTCCTGTAAAGAACATCTATTGACACCTTCCTCAAGAGATATGCCTTTTCAAGTCCGAGGTTTGTTTTACTTTCAACATTCTTTTTACTCATTACCTTATAGCCTGTTTCTAGTACTGAAAATAAGTGACCATTTAAAGCAGGTTGAAAGTAAAGCAGAATGCGCCTTAAGGCGCATTCTGCTTTACTTTCAGCCAGCTTTAAGCTAATATCTACTTAGAAATAGAAAATATTTTTTATCATACATATTCATAACTGTATAAATTGGAGGAATAAATTATAGGCGTAAAAAGGCGTATTAATGGGGGAATGGGTTAAATAACATTTCTCAGACACATAAAACAAGATTGAGTTGACATACATCATAGCATAACTTTTATTCGGCTTAAAGTTACACAAAGTACATATTTCAGTATATAGCCATTATATTATATCTTTAGAGGAGTATAAATAAGCACATGAGTAGGCAGCCTTATATTGAAGATGGGGGTCCTTGTGTCAAGGTCAAGATCAGCCTAGCCTGTTTAGGTGTTGTATCTGATCTAAGACAGCTTTGTATCAGGGCTCCAGATAAGGGGAGTATTTCAAAATATAAAATCGTTATTTCTGCTTTAAACCCTATGGTGTCACTACTCATTAGAATCGTCTCAAAGAGACGATTCTAAGGAGTTATAACACCATAGAATTTAGTGCTGTATAAGTAAGAAAATGTTTGATTTGTTCCAATAACTCCTCCTTATCTGGAGCCCCGTTGTATATTTGTATCTGATAGTTGTCGTGTTTTGTCTTAAGACAGCTTGCAACTTAGACAATATGGCAAAATCAGCCTTATGGGCTCTCAATTCCAAGTAAATGTTGCCCAATTTTTGTCCAGTCTAGCTGCATATAAGGACTGAATGTATTTGATACCCATCAAAAGTTTAGCAATATAAGTAGGATTATGGCCTATGTTCACTAGAAGTTTGCAAAATTAGCTTTGTCTACTTTAACTCTAGCATATACATGTCTTATCATAAAAATAGTTAAGAAAGTATAATTATGTTTGTTTAGCTTATAACTTAACTCTTTACCCCATAGCCTATTTCTAGTATTGAAGATAGGGGACCACTTAAAGCAGGTTGAAAGTAAAGCAGAATGTGCCTTAAGGCACATTCTGCTTTACTTTCAGCCTGCTTTAAGCTAACATCTGCTAAAGTATAGAAAATATTTCTTAAGATGTATATTCATGACTGTAAAAAGTGGAGCTATTTTCTTCAGTGCAGCAATAAATTAAAGGCTTAAAAAGGCGTATTTATGGGGTAGTTGGTTAAACAGATATTTGCCAATCCTAACTGACCTTGGTTAACATGGGCAGATTATCTAGGTCAAGTTAGAACCGCCCAAGTAATGCCAGAGTTATGGCACTTCACTGAAATTTCGAGATGGGCATATATTCAGTCAATTTGTCTATTATCTCAGACAACATGAGTGGTTTATTATTAATAGTTATATTTATATGTGGTATCTGAATTCCTCAGAAAACAGTTGAAGGAGTTTTGTTTTTCTTGTTCATTTGAAATTTTGAGGGGTTAACGAAGTAAAGAGTTCCACTTTAAACAGGCATGAACATTTCTATATGCTAGCACATGATAGCATAAAGCAGACTACAGATACAGTCAAATGCTCCGAACATTCTGATATATTTTTAGCTTGCTTTAAGCAATCATCATCAATACTGGAAATAAGCTATGGAGGGAAAAGTTTAAGGGTTAGCCCATTACCTAATAGCCTGTTTCTAGGTTTGAAGACATGTTACCACTTAAAGCAGGTTGAAAGTAAAACCTCAAGGTGCATTCTCCTTTACTTTCAGCCTGCTTTAAGTGATCATCTTCTAGAATTTCGAAAATATTTCTTCTGATTCATATTCATAACTGTATAAATGAAATTATTTTCCTCCATGGAGGAATACATTCAAGACGTAAAAGATGTATCTATGGGGTTTAACTGTGTAAATGAGTATAAAGGTGTCTGTCTGTTCTATCGTTGTAGATAAGAACATGCGGCGCAAACAGAGGGGAGGTAAACGTCAACGTGCGTAAACTGTCTTGGGAATGATGTTGTAGCTGCAAATCTAGGTGCCTGCACATGCCACCGACCTTTATCCCCCGCTGATGTTAATCTACCGCTTGACAAATGCTTGGTGGAGTGAAGAGCAGCATGCATCTGACCTTGACCTTTGACCTCCCCACCTGCCTACGTGTGGATGTACCTAGTGTAGAACTTTTGAGTGCTTATAACCAAACTTCAGTTTGTTTTCACAGTGACTCGTGGCTACTTTTCAGGACTCCAGATTAGAGGGAGTTAACTTAACAAATCAAAAAATGTCTCGCTCATTTCTCACAAAATCCTATGGTGTTACTACTCATTTGAATTGTCTCGAAGAGACGATTCTAATGAGTGGTTGCACCATGGGTTTAACTCTTTCCTCCCTGAAACTTTAAATGGAAAATTCCAGTTTCCATTTTAGTCTAGTCCATTTCTGACTTTTAAGGGTTGTTTTTGTCAATGTTTAGCATTATGACAAACAGTTAAGACCCTGATCAGAGGGCTCCTTTCGGAGCCCTCTGATCTGGGTCTTCACTGTTTGCACAGAACAAGTGTACTATTCACATTTACACTGTTTGAAAAGGACGCCTATATGCGGGACTAGGGCTCAAAGGGTTAATGCAAAGATAAAGGATTTTAGTTCTCGAAATACTTCCCTAATCTGGAGCCGTGACTTTCGTTCATTCCTTGCGTGTGTTTGTCACTAGTGTAACAGCATGACATATTTTTATGCTTCTATTTTTTACTAACCATCTTATCATGAACGTTTTTTATCGTGAGTGTTATAACATTTTTAACCTGTAGGTGAAATGACATTGTTTTAATTAACGCTTTCAACACTGGAATGTTTTTAACCTGAAAACATGGTTGACTAAAATTCACAAATTGGGTCATTTTTAGATACACAAAAACAGGATCAGAGTTGTCAACAGTTTTTATCCAGATCTCCGGCCCGTTTTACTAAACTACTTACGCACAAATTTTGCGTAAGTTTTTGCGAAAGTCAAAATCGTTTAACTCTTTTTTTTCGATCATAAACGTTTGCAAACAGCGAATAGCCAGATCAGAGGACGCGCTAAATGCGCGTCCTCTGATCTGGCTATTTGCTGTTTGTAGCAAGTGATAATAAAAAATATAAATTAAAATTTAAAATTTTGACTTACGCAAATAATTTGCGTAAGTTGTTAGTGAAACGGGGCCCAGGCCCCACCTTATGGTGGAGCCAGGGTTCTGTCTCAAGAAACGTACAACAAAAATGGTTGTAAGTCAAAACTTGAAAATAAATCTGTCTGATTTCTCCATGTAATTCTGTCCTGTGACATCTCTTATGAATTGTCTTTTCAAGACGATTCCAAAGAGATGTCACAAGACAGGATTACATGGAGAAATAAATAATAATTGAGAATTTTTAGAATCGGACTTGAGACAATATTTGTCGTAAAACGTTTCGAAACGTTTTATGACAGATATTGTCGTAAGTCAGATTATAAAATTTAGATGGAGAAATAAATAATAATTGAGAATTTTAGAATCTGACTTATGACAATATTTCTTTTACAAAGTTTCATAAGAAGGGGCCGTTTATAATGATCAGAACTGTTTGCTAATGCCTCTAGTGTTGAAAGGGTTAATTTCTGTAACAGGGCATGTACATAGCAAATTTTGAAGCCTTGACAAAAATAAAATGTGACTTATACTCATATACAGTAGAACCTCTCTATTACGACCACTAAATTGTGTCAAATAGTAGTCGCGACTGCTTAAAGCAATGTGAAAGTGAAACAGAAAGCTCCTACAGGAGCTTTCTGTTTCACTTTCACATTGCTTTAAGCTGTCACCTATCTTTTAAACAGACAATTGGCCTTATTTCTAGTGGTCGTAATAGAGAGGTTTAACTGTACTTGTTAAAATATTTTAATTGCCTTTTGTGCATAACGATTAAGAAAGTCATAATTATGGGACCAATAAATAATGAAGTGTGTTATATTTTGAAGTGTCGTTGACCATTTCATCACCATGGTAGTGCAGCCAACCTTATTTTAACCCTTTACCCCATAAATAAGTCTTTTTATGCATGAATTTACTCATTCACAAAGCAAAGTAGTCCCCAGCTAGGAATTAGACCTGGATTATGAAATATGTAAGAACTTTTTCAAATGCAGACTTAAAGCAGACTGAAAGTAAAGCAAAATGCTCCTTATGATATGTACTATTATATTTAAGATAAATACTATATTTCTTATGGTGCATATTCATGACTGTATAAAGTGGAACTATTTTTTTAGTGCTGGAATAAGTTAAAGGCATAAAAAGGTATTTTCATGGAGTAATGGGTTAAGGAAGTTCAAGTTTTAGAGACTTGAATGTAGTCATTGATCACATTGTTATCTATCACCTGACAATAAAATGTCAAGAGTTATTGAGTAACTTAGCAGCCCATACTGAACCAAGAACATTGAGTCATTTAATAAACAGTCAAAACTCAATACTTCAAACTTGCTTAAATTGATCGTACCAGTAATTCATAAGTTGAATTTCCATAATTCAATCTCGTATAAGTAGAACATACTACGGTGGCACTAAGGTGACATCATGTGTAAAAAAAAAAAAAATCACGATGTCACCTTAGTGCCACCATAACATACCCATATTTCATAAGCTTTCATTTAACCCATTTTATGTGGGATACACTTTTAGGTGTACCTCTAGGCAAACAGTTTTGATCTCAGATCAGGCCCCACATTGTGGGGCCTGATCTGAGATCAAAACTGTTTGCAGCTAGTTCAATATTCTATCAGAAACTGCTAAAATCTTTTGCAAACAATTGAGTTAAACCCGCTGCAGACGACATTTTAAAATGGCCGCCAAATATTACCCAGCAATGAGCATGCAATGGGTTAGCAAAAAACTGTACATGTATAAGCAACTGCATATTGGCATTGTATTGAATAGTTTTTTAGCCTATATATATAGAATGGTTGCTTAATACAGATTTTACTGATTTTTTTCGAAAAAATTATTGTCAACCAATTTGGGTCTATATCTGAATACAATTAATTTTGCGTATGATCTGGATCTGGATCCAATCCTGTCTTGTTGGGTTTAGTCGGAGAAGGGTTATTGTGACTGACATAGTTATTGTTGTAATTTCAAAATATTACAAGCTGGTATTAGCTGATAAACAAACATGCCACATTGTAAAGGTCTATGATATTCATGCAGAGCTCCAGATAAGTGGGAGTAAACTGAACAAATCTAACATTCTCACACTCATGTCATCATCTAAGCCTTTGGTGTTACTACTCATTAAAATGAGATGATTCTAATGATTTGATTTGATTTGATTTGTTTTGATTTTACGTTGCTTTCAACAGTATTTCTGTCATATCGCGACGTCCAGCTAATTACAGGTGGAGGAAGACCCCAGAAGCCCTTTATGCATGTTTCAGGCACAAATCGGCAACTGGGTAGAACCACCGACCTTCCGCAAGCCAGCTGGAAGGCTTCCCCACATGAAAAATCCGAACGACCCTACTGGGATTCGAACTCACAGCGGTGAGGAGCTTAGTGATGTAAGTCACAGTGACTATACCACTAGGCCACGGAGGCCCCCTTGATTCTAATGAGTATAGTCAAAGTGACACCATAGGGTTTAATGCAGAAATACAGATTTTAGTTTTTGAAATACTCCCCTTATCTAGAGCCCTGTTCATGTATGTAAATAGTTTGTGTGCTTTGTAACCATTTTTAAAACAAATATTGTACATGTATTTTCATTTTAAGCGTTTAACAAAAATAAAAATTAACACTTGAAAAATCGTGCAGCTACAGATTTTAAATCAATTTTACTTTTTAAAAATGATTATTCCAAACTAGTTCTGATTATTAATTACATGTAGACTGAACTTGTAAATTTTGAATAGGATATTAAATTAAAAAAATATTTTTAAAAGATCTGATGGAACATCTAGGATGTTTTGGAGAAAAAAAAAGTATTGTATTATTTTCTTTAATTACTGGTACCCAAAAGTTTGCCAAATCCAAAACTATATATTATGCTATCCAAACGAAGTGAGAGGCATGTAGATTAATTAAGTTCTTTTTATATGGGTTTTCAAAAATGTGAAAACTGATTTCAGTAAAACCTGTGTTCAATTATCAACACAATTATGGTGATATGACAGTATTAGAGAAAGATGACCGCTTTATGCTCCTATAGGAGCTTTCTTCATTATTGTTGCCCAGCATAAAGCTGCCACCTGTTTCCGTGGAGAAGATGTGAGGCACAAACACATTGCTTTGAAATATAAAAAATGACAACTTTTTGACAATTCTACCTATTAATATATTAATTTTAATCTGAGTGGCAAACAGTTTGGAGCCTGATCAGACGCTGCATTACTGGGCGTCTAATTTGACTCTAGACTGTTTGCAACAAAAATAATTGTTTTAGAGTAAAAATGCTTATTTGGAAAGAATAGTCTTCTCCACTGTAGATGGTGTAGTTATATATCTAGCCAATGAGCAAAGGTTATATATCTAGCCAATGAGCAAAGGTTATATATCTAGCCAATGAGCAAAGGTTATATATCTAGCCAATGAGCAAAGGTTATATATCTAGCAAATGAGCCCAATGAGCAAAGGTTATATATCTAGCCAATGAGCAAAGGTTGTTTTTTTGTATTATCAAATCCAGGATAATTATACTATATAATGTTTAAGAAATATGTGACAGTTTGCCAAATTACACAAATTAGATTTGAACTGGTTTTTATATATATATATATAATCTCTCAATAATCCAAATAAACATTGAAACAAAAAAAATGTTTTTCCTGTTTAACAATCCTGTGTTTATTTTGCTGTCATGGAAATGTCTACAGTTGAACTTGTATTATTTAACCCTTTACCCCATAACCTGTTTCTAGTTTTGAAGACAGATGACCGCTTAAGTCTTTCCTCCCTGAAACTTTAAATAAACAATTTCAGTTTCCAATTTAGTCTAGTCCATTTCTGGCTTTTAAGGGTTGTTTTTGTCAATGTTTGGCATTATGACAAACAGTAAAGACCCTGATCAGAAGGCTCCTTTCGGAGCCCTCTGATCTGGGTCTTCACTGTTTGCATAGGACAAGTGTACTATTCACATGTACACTGTTTGAAAGGACGCCTATATGCGGGACTAGGGTTCAAAGGGTTAAAGCAGGTTGAACGCATGGCAGAATGCACCTTAAGGCATTCTGCTATACTTTCAGCTTGCGATAAGCTTCCATCTGCTATAATATAAAATTTATTTTTTAAGCTACATATTCATGACTGATTAAATAGGAACTATTTTCTTCAGTGGAGGATTAAATTAAAAGTGTAGCAAGGCGTATTAATTGGTAATGGGATAAGCAACAATTTAATAGCACTTTCTATTAAAGATGACTCTAAAATTTCCTCTCTTGGTTATATGGAAAAATCAAGTTGCATGCTTTGAGAAAAAAATGGATTTAAAGCCTTGAAACATATTGACTTATCAGCAAGTTCATATTAAGTGAAATAACATTCTGAAGATTTGAAATTCCACACATCAAACATTTAATGAATACAGAAATATCTCTGTAGATCTATTACTACCACTTTAACCCTTTCCCTCATAGAAACGCCTTTTAGCGCATTTGATTTATTCCTCCACAAAAGAAAATAGTTCCAATTTATACAGTCATAAAAATGTTCCAACAGAAATATTTTCTATATACTGAGAGATGGTAGCTTAAAGCAGGCTGAAAGTAAAGCAGAATGCGCCTTAAGGCGCATTCTGCTTTACTTTAAACCTGCTTTAAGGGGTCACATTTTTTCAAAACTAAAAAAGGCTATTGGGTAAAGGGTTAAAGAATATTAATTGATTGTATGACAAGTGACAATTGTATGACAAGTGACAGCTTCAAGCAAGGTGGAAATAAAATAGAAAGCCCCTAAAGGAGCTTTCTGTTTTAATGACACCTTGCTTTAAGCAATCATCTGCCTTAAACCACTGATAACCAACACAATATGATGGTCTTAATAGAGAGGTGTTACTGTGAATATTGAAGAAGCATGGATATCCTAACCCATTACCCCATAAATATGCCTTTTTATGCCTAAAATTTATTCCTCTACTGAAGAAAATAGTTCCATTTTATACTGTTACAAATAGGAATCATAAGAAATATTTTCTATATTCTAGCAGATAATAGCTTACAGCATGTTGAAAGTTGAAGGCGCATTCTGCTTTACTTTCAATATGCTTTTGAAGGCGCATTCTGCTTGACTTTCAATATACTTTAAGTGGTCAACTATCTTCAAAACTATGAACATGTTATGGGGTTATGGGTTAACTCTTTCCTCCCTGAAACTTTAAATGGACAATTCTAGTTTCCATTTTAGTCTAGTCCATTTCTGACTTTTAAGGGTTGTTTTTGTTAATGTTTGGCATTATGACAAACAGTGAAGACCCTGATCAGAGGGCTCCTTTCGGAGCCCTCTGATCTGGGTATTCACTGTTTGCACAGGCCAAGTGTACTAGTCACATGTACACTGTTTGAAAATGACGCCTATATGCGGGACTAGGGTTCAAAGGGTTAAGGGATGGTGGATGCTCAATGTAGTTGAATAATTACAGCTGCTGTTTTTCATCTTTCTTAATAAACAGCCATGCATTTTCCATTTAGCACAAGCCTGACCATATATGGCTTCTTCATGAAAAATAAAATAGCTGACTTGTAACTTTTTCCCTGCCAGAAGACCTAATCTTCTCAGCTTTAACCCTTAGCCTGCCACTCACGACTATAGCTCCATATGCAAACAGCTTGGATCCTGATGAGACGCCGAGTAACTCGGCGTCTCATCTGGATCCAAGCTGTTTGACACTCGGACAACATTTTCAGCAATTTTGAGCAACTTTGAAGCACTTTGAAACTTGAAGCAGACGGGAAATATAGCAGACGACAATTTATTTGGCGGGCTAAGGGTTAATCTTGTTAATGTTATAAAGGGGAAACCTTATCCCAAGATATTAACTCCTAGCATGCTTGCAGTGAAACCATGATTATCTTTGCAAACAGTTTGGTTCCTGATGAGACACCGCGTAACGCGACGTCTCATCCGGAACCAAACTGTTTGACACTCTGACCCTTTTTTGAAAAGAAATTTAGAAAAGTTTATTTTTTTAGAATAAAAGCATATGACAATTGTTGCAGACGACAAAAATTACCCAGCATGCAAAGAGTTAAAATCTAATGAAGCTATTGCTAAGATCATGTTATTGGTTGCATTGATTATGGGTGAGATGTAAATTGCCTGATTAAATAAACTTAAGCTGTCACCTGTCATTTACACACTCAACTAGCCTTCTTTTTATTGTCCATAATAGAGAGGTTTTACTGTATTGTCATCTGCAACAATTGTTGTACGTTACTTTTCTAAAACCAGATCTTTGTATTGATTGGGTTAAAATGTCAGACAGTTTCAAGCTACTCTGCTTCTCACCCGTGTCATGAGTTTAGTAAAGAAATTGAAGGCCGTCGTTCGCCATTAATTTGCGAGTTGGCTACCTGGTCTGAAATACAGTGGAGAAAGTGTTTTCTTGATAAAGGATAGAATTGATCCAAAAATCTTGTATTGAATCTTTCTTCATCAGTTTTGTCCTGAATTACTTAACCCAGAACCCCATAGCCTGTTTATATTTTTGAAGATGCAGGTTAAAAGTAAAGCAGAATGTGTCTTAAGACTCATTCTGCATTACTTTCAGCCTGCTTTAAGCTATTATCTGGTAAGAAATAGCAAATATTTCGTATAATACATATTCATGACTGAATAAAGTGGAACTCTTTTATTCGGTGGAGGCATAAATTAAAGATGTAACTAAAAAATGTGTTTATGGGGTAATGGGTTAAACCGTTATTTAACACCTCCTGCTGAATATTCATATATAAAACTCTGTGCCACTAAATTACTATGAACATATTTTTATCTTAACTATATCAACCCATTACCCCATAGCCTGTTTCTAGTTTTGAAGATGACCACTTAAAGCAGTTTGAAAGTAAAGCAGAATGTGCCTCTTCAGCCTGCTTAAGCTATTATCTGCTAGAATATAGAAAATATTTCTTATGATTTTTGTTTGTGACAGTATAATGATTTTTGTTTGTGACAGTATAAAGTGGAACTATTTTCTTCAGTAGAGGAATTTATTAAAGGTGTAAAAAGGTGTATTTATGGGGAAATGGGTCAAGTGTAACTGTACAATGGCATGTAAAGTAAGTACATTTTTTTGTCAGGAAAGACTGACTGTATAAAGTGGAACTATTTTGTTTATTTGATGATGTAAAAAGGCATTATATCTCTGTAGAAATGAGATATAACTGTCAAAAAGTATTCTTTAAGTATGACTCCCTAATGGCTGCAAGCTTGTCCTTCATCTAGATCTACAACATATTTACCAGGGCTCAAGATAAAGGGGAGTAAACTGAAAAAAACAACATTTTCTCACTTATTTCAAAACCAAATCTTATGGTGTTACTACTCATTAAAATCGTCTCTTCAAGACGATTCTAATGAGTAGTGATACCTTAGGGTTTAAAGCAGAAATAAAGATTTTAATTTTTGAAATACTCCCCTTATCTGGAGCCCTGATTTACTTGAATAACATTGTACTTCTCTCTCTCTTGGCTCCAGCTTTTAGCATTTTGACAGAAGCTGAGAGCCAAACCAAAGGATTACAGATTATTTTCTGGTGATGTTAACTCTTTGCATGCTAGCAGCGGGTATGTTCCACACTCCATAGTGATTATCTTTGCAAACAGTTTGGACCCAGATGAGACGCATCACAATGCGGTGTCTCATCAGGATCCAAACTGTTTGACACCTTGACCATGTTTTAAAAAGAAAAATTAAAAATTCTATTTTCAGAAGAGAAGCAGACGACAATTGTTGCAGACGAAAATAATTACCCAGCATGCAAAGAGTTAAGCTTAGAGACTGTGGCGAATTACAACACTAAGACACTGTATACTATTGACCCAATAGAGCCGAGCTTTGATATCTCGAACTCTGTTAAATTGAACATATCGCATATTTCAAAGTTAATCTTATCGACGTTTTAACTTTGAAATATGGGTATGTTGTACTTAACCGTGCATGACATAACGCAGTTCATGTGTCGAACTATCGGATAGCTGAGTTAAGCGAGTTCGAGATATCGAAGTTCTCCTTTATTACATAGACTATCCTGTATTCCAGCAATTGACACATTATGTCTTTTACACTGCAGGGCTCCAGATAAGAAGGAGTAAACTGCACAAATCCAACATTTTCTCAATTATATTAGCTCAAATCCTATGGTGTTACTACTCATTAGAATCGTCTCTTCGAGACTATTCTAATGAGTAGTGACACCGTAGGGTTTAAAGAAGAAATAAAGATTTTATTTTTTGAAATACTCCCCTTATCTGTAGCTCTCTTACAATCCCTGAACATCAACTAATACTCCTTGATGATGTTAGAAACAAAACTTGCATCTTGTTTTATCCCTTGCCCTTCATAGAGACACCTTTTCAATTCTGTAGCACTTCATCGGAATGCTTAAATTACCCTGGCCTGCTAACATTGTTTATATCTTTCTCCAGGACTAAGTCGGCAGTGTGAATAATAACAAGTCCAATCAGTTTTTACGAAACTTTATCGACCGGTATATCTTGACAGGAAGGTGCCTAAAACTGGCAGGCCTACCATAATTCAAAAAAAAAAATCCTAAGATTTTCCCAAATTTTGATTTTTAAGCGCGATTTTTAAAATCGCGCCTTTGAAGGCGCGATTCCCAAAAGCGCGCTTTTTAATCGAAAATCTTTATTTGTGCGCTTTTGTATTTAAAAGTTAAAAACCATCTTTTCAAATATAAATCACACCATTGCAAACATTATCTATATATTACAAACATACACACAAAGAATAACAGTATAAACTTTAAATTGCAATTAACACTGTAAAAAAAACTATAATAAAAGAAAAATAAGGAAACATCATAAATACTGCTAGTGGCAACTCAACTGTATTCTCCATGGTTGCAAATATTTACTCTTTTTAGCAGTAGGTACTATAGACCCCGGTCAGACAACTGTATTCTGTGATAAGGATTAGAAAAGTAATAGTATCAATGTCTTACATCTGATTTTGCACATTTCAGGCCACTATGACCAGTAAGTTAATAATATTCATATAAATATACTCATGGCTAGACACCTTTAGCAGGGCGTCACGTCCTGCCTTTATTCCATGACACCCTGCCTTAATTTTAAAAAAAAATTGAAAAATTCAAAGCCGATTTCATTTGGCTGCATTTTTTCTCTTGGGTATAGCAATTTTGCTCCCGTGTATAGCTTCTTTACGATATCGGCAATCTCGCTGTTTGCCTGCAATACCTCATCACTTTATCGCTATGTAATTCGTGAACCTGTCGTGTCATAAAATGAAGTGTGTACACCACACTATGCAACATGTAGAACCAGACGTGTCATAAATAATGTGCATGCCGTATCTACTTCTCAGCCCTCAGTCGAATCAGAACCACAGGTGGTAATTATATGTTTGATTGGTTGTGGACAAGCTGCTAATCCAGTCAATGACCCGATAAGAACCAATAAAAATAGCATTCGGAATACTTTTATTGCTTTTCTCGTATTTAAACGTCCGAGAAGGTGCTGTCTGCCGCACTGAATCGGGGATTAGGATTTTTTTCTGGAAGATTTTTGAAAAAATCCGGAGATTTCGGAAAAAATCCGGAGATCCGGAGAAATGACGAAAAATCCGGAGATTTAGGAAAAATCCGGAGGAATGGTAGGCCTGAACTGGGTGAAAGTAAAGCAGAAATCTTCATCAGTCTGCTTTAAGGAACAAAATGTCTTTGAAACTGGAAACGTCATGAAGGAAAGGGGAGATATATTGTTCTTTTGCTGTCTCTCCGTCAGTCTGTCACATTTTGGTTTCAATACAATAAAACCTGGCTCCGAGGTTATAAAGCTTTTGACCTGAGTCTAAACTTGTTCCCAAGCATTTGATTGGTCAGATTTGAGCCTAGACTCAACTAAAACGCTTTATAACCTCAGAGCCTGTTCTTATGGGACGAGCATCATCATTTTTGCTGAACTGGTTGCTTATTAGGAGGGATTGCATTCCAGTAAGGAAGGTCAAAGGTCACATGATCTGTTATTTAAAAAAAGATTTTTGATTTCGCTTTGGTTTCCAGACAATAACTTTTGTTCTAATGGCCAGATCGCATCCATTTATGGTGAACAAGTTGCTTATGAGGAGGGGCTGATTGGGATTGCATTACTGGGGCCAGTTTTACTAAACAACTTACGCAAAATTTTAAATTTTGCGTAAGTCAAAATCGTTTAACTCTTATTTTTGGATCATAAACGTTTGCAAACAGCAAATAGCCAGATCAGAGGATGCGCTTTTAGCGCGTCCTCTGATCGCTATTTGCTGTTTGTAGCAAGTGATAATAAAAAATAATCATTAAAATTCAAAATTTTGACTTACGCAAAATTGTAAGTAGTTTAGTAAAACGGGCCCCAGGTCTGTATGTCCAAGGTCACATAATCTGTTACTGAAAAAAGATTTTGGCATCACTTTGGTTTCTCGACAATAAACCCAGGGGAGATGTGCTTTTCCCAAAAACAAGTTATAGTTTGAATTGGCCTTGTCAAAGATTTAGCTAAATGAGTTCAATGGATTCTGTCCATACATACCAAGTTTATTGTCAAGGTCATTTATTGGTCACTATCAATGATTCTCTTACAAGTTATGACCTACAGGTCAAGGTAATTTCCATCAAAGTTTCAGTGAAGTTTTCAATAATTCTGGTATATTTTTGTCACTTTATATGAACTAGGATTGAGGTGAATACCAACTTTGGCGTGGAGGTTGTGGTGTATGTTGTTCAATATTTGGCCTGAACTGGGATTGAGGTGCATACCAACTTTGGCGTGGAGGTTGTGGTGTATGTTGTTCAATATTGGGCCTGAACTAGGATTGAGGTGAATACCAACTTTGGTGTGGAGGTTGTGGTGTATGTTGTTCAATATTTGTCCTGAACTAGGATTGAGGTGCATACCAACTTTGGTGTGGATGTTGTGGTTTATGTTGTTCAATATTTGGCCTGAACTAGGATTGAGGTGCATACCAACTTTGGTGTGGAGGTTGTGGTGTATGTTGTTCAATATTGGGCCTGAACTAGGATTGAGGTGCATACCTACTTTGGTGTGGAGGTTGTGGTGTATGTTGTTCAATATTTGGCCTGAACTAGGATTGAGGTGCATACCAACTTTGGTGTGGAGGTTGTGGTGTATGTTGTTCAATATTGGGCCTGAACTAGGATTGAGGTGCATACCAACTTTGGCGTGGAGGTTGTGGTGTATGTTGTTCAATATTGGGCCTGAACTAGGATTGAGGTGCATACCAACTTTGGCGTGGAGGTTGTGGTGTATGTTGTTCAATATTGGGCCTAAACTAGGATTGAGGTGTATACCAACTTTGGTATGGAGGTTGTGGTGTATGTTGTTCAATATTTGACCTGAACTAGGATTGAGGTGCATACCTACTTTAGTGTGGAGGTTGTGGTGTATGTTGTTCAATATTTGACCTGAACTAGGATTGAGGTGCATACCAACTTTGGTATGGAGGTTGTGGTGTATGTTGTTCAATATTTGGCCTAAACTAGGATTGAGGTGCATACCAACTTTGGCGTGGAGGTTGTGGTGTATGTTGTTTAATATTTGGCCTGAACTAGGATTGAGGTGCATACCAACTTTGGCGTGGAGGTTGTGGTGTATGTTGTTCAATATTGGGCCTAAACTAGGATTGAGGTGTATACCAACTTTGGTATGGAGGTTGTGGTGTATGTTGTTCAATATTTGACCTGAACTAGGATTGAGGTGCATACCTACTTTAGTGTGGAGGTTGTGGTGTATGTTGTTCAATATTTGACCTGAACTATGATTGAGGTGCATACCAACTTTGGTATGGAGGTTGTGGTGTATGTTGTTCAATATTTGGCCTGAACTAGGATTTAGGTGCATACCTACTTTGGTATGGAGGTTGTGGTGTTGGCGTTTGATGTTCTATATTTGACCTGAACTAGGATTGAGGTGCATACCTACTTTGGTGTGTAGGTTGTGGTTTATGTTGTTTATTTCTTGCATCATACTCCTGTTGTGTGAAACTGGCTAGGGATGGCTTGGTACTTGAACTAATGAGTCATAAGCGTAATGGATATATTTGCAGACATTCTGTTAATGCATTTCATGCTAGTAAAATGTCAAACTCAATGTACAGAAACAATCATGTTACAGAATAGTCCTTCCTGCTTATAACTGTTAACTCTTTCCTCCCTAAAACTTTAAATGGACAATTCCATTTTCCATTTTAGTTTAGCCCATTTCTGACTTTTAAGGATTGTTTTTGTCAATGTTTGGCATTATGACAAACAGTGAAGACCCTGATCAGAGGGCTCCTTTCGGAGCCCTCTGATCTGGGTCTTCACTGTTTGCATAGGACAAGTGTACTGTTCACATGTACACGGTTTGAAAAGGACGCCTATATGCGGGACTAGGGTTCAAAGGGTTAAGCTGTTTAACTCTTTACCTCATAAGTGCACCTTTTTGTACCTTTGATTTATTTCTCCACTGAAGGAAATAGTTCCAATTTATACGTACATAAATATTAACCATCAGAAGTGTTTTGTATATTCTAGCAGATTGTAGATTAAAGAAGGCTGAAAGTAAAGCAGAATGTGCCTTGAGGTGCATTTTGCCTTACTTTCAACCAGCTTTAAGTTGTCAGCTACATGTATCTTCAAAACTATAAACAGTTTATAGTGTAATGGGTTAACTTATTCTTCTGTAACTTCGAATAGACAATATGAAAAAAAAGAAGACCTTTTGGGAACACCTCTTTATAATTAAGTACAATACTTGATTCTGTTGTATTATCACATGGTTTAACCCATTACCCCATAAATACATCTTTTTACGCCTTTTATTTATTCCTCCACTGAATAAAAAAGTTCCAATTTATACAGTCATTGATATGTATTATAAGAAATATTTCCTTTATCCTAGCAGATGGTAGCTTAAATCAGGCTAAAAGTAAAGCAGAATGCGCCTTAAGGCATATTCTGCTTTACTTTCAACCTGCTTTAAGTGGTCACCTGTCTTCAAAACTAGAAACAGGCTATGGGGTAATGGGTTAAGTGAGCTCGTAGTATCGAGTTTTGACTGTATTTAGAAGTCTAAGAGAGAATGGATGTGAATGCGATGACATTTATTCACTGTACTGAAGATTAATATTCTAATGACAGTTTTGGCAGGGAGAGCTGTCTGACATTTCAAGTTTGGTAGGAATGGCTTCCTAATGATAATTTACAGCTTTCCAGCTGAATATAACGTATTTGGTTCATATGGTTGTCATGGCAATATTTCATATAAATTATGTTTTATAAACAATAAAGTGTATGTTTTGGGCCTAAGAAGCTTCAAGCTTATGCAATAGTGTTGTATCCGGCCTCTACAACTACGTGAACTACAACTACGTGAACTTAACGGCAAACTTAATATATAAGCATAGACATTAATTAATACAGGTTTCTATTTAATGCAGGGCAAAAGTAATGCAGAACGCACCTATGAGAGCTTTCTGCATTACTTTAGCTCTTCATTAAGTTGTCATCATTATCGAAGAGAGCATATTTATATTATTTTAAAGGGGACATAGGTTTTTCTGTAAAATGCATTTTATATCTAAGCTAGCTTCCTGCATAGATTGTTTTATTTAACACCTAATGCATGAAAATGACTTCAAGAATCATGGTGCTTATTTGATAGAATGGTAATTTTCTCTATGACCTTAGAACCGTTTCCAATGGTCATGATTGAATCTATGGATGGGATAGCCTATTTAGTGAGCTAAAACTCCTGTGTTACTTTCAACCTGTTCTATGCTTTCATATCAGATTTCTGCTTTACTTTCAAGCTGCTTTAAGAATTCATTTCACCTTTCAGGGTGAGGGAAAAGCTCTTTTATAAAGACTCTCAGAGTAGAAGCATGAAAAGGACATTATGAGAAATAGGAGGTAAAGGCATAAGAAATATTATTTGATGGACTATCCTCCCCCCATTGTCCTTGATAGGTGAGAAAAAGCATGCAGCTTATGCTACAAGCGGGTATACCAATCTCAGTTTACCTGGTGAGTCCCAGATTATACTCATGCTCTAGTGCTTTTAAATGGTTATTTCTAACCAAACTATCAATTATAAAGGTTGGGTCTCACATAAGACACTTCAATGGTTCAATATGAACAAGACCCATGCTTTTTGCAAGGAAATTGTCTGGCAAGGCGTTATGACCAAAAGTCTTTAAAGATGTGGTTTTACACAATGTGACATTTCAACTGGATCTATCAGTCTTTGTAGCTCTCTCTTCTCCCCTTCTCTCTCTCTTTCTCTCATTTTCTCTCCTGTATTTCTCTGTCTTGTGTTTCATTTTCTCTCAATCATTTTCTCTTTCTCTCTCTCTCTTATTACTTTTGTTCCTTCTCAAGAAAGAAAGTTTTAAATTAAGTATTAGTATATTATTGACACTTTTTGAAAACAGTTTTGAAGGAACTGTCTGATCTGGGCCTGCACTGTTTTCTCATAGGACATGCAGGAAATGAGTTAAAAAGCCACTGTTTACAGATTTTTACCATAATTGTTTACAGATTTTACCATATTTGTTTACAGATTATTCCTTATTTACTCACATATTTTATCATATTTGTTTACCCTACAGTCTTGGCTCTTCCAGAAATCTAATTAACTCTTTGCATGCTAGTGGCAGAATCTCGATTTTCTATGCAAACAGTTTGGATCCTGATGAGACGCCGCATTAAGCGGCGTCTCATCAGGATCCAAACTGTTTGACACTCTGACCCTGTTTTTAAAAAGAAATTTAAAAATTAAAAAAAGTAGCAGACGACGATAGTCACAAATGTAAAAAGTTACCCAGCATGCACAGGAATAAAGCAGTGCAGCCTCACTGTGTATATTATTTCTTCAATGACATTCTCGTAGAAGCCAAAGTATTCACCACTAACAAACACAAGCTGAATGCTAAATTGTTTCGCTGATAAACGAGGGGATATTTAGTCATGTTTAGTGGAAATGCCAAAACAACCAGGCACCAATTGGCTAGAGACTAATGATTATTGCTTATTTTGTTGGGCAGTTTTTTTTTCTTGGGTATTGATTTGGAAAAACGTCAATGTCAACGGAGGAAGAAGTATAAACTGTATGAACTCGATATACATGACTGTTGGGTTCCAGATGAGGGGAGTATTTTAACCCATTCCCCCATTAATACGCCTTTTAACGCCTATAATGTACTCCTCCACTGA
The DNA here is from genome assembly GCA_922989275.2 of Gari tellinella. NCBI lineage: Eukaryota > Metazoa > Mollusca > Bivalvia > Cardiida > Psammobiidae > Gari > Gari tellinella. The sequence continues at coordinate 59,543,187 of OV277860.1, read as the reverse complement.
AGAAAATAATTCCCTTTTGTACAGTCATAAATATGTATCATAAGAAATAGTTTCCATATCTTAGCAGATGATAGCTTAAAGCAGGCTGAAAGTAAAGCAGAATGCGCCTTATTGTACATTCTGCTTCACTTTCAACCTGCTTTAACCCTTTGAACCCTAGTCTCGCATATATGCGTCCTTTTCTAACAGTGTACATGTGAATAGTTCACTTGTCCTATGCAAACAGTGAAGACCCAGATCAGAGGGCTCCGAAAGGAGCCCTCTGATCAAGGTCTTCACTGCTTGTCATAATGCAAAACATTGAGAAAAACAACCCTTAAAAGTCAGAAATGGACTAGACTAAAAATGAAACTGGAATTGTCCATTTAAAGTATTAGGGAGGAAAGAGTTAAGTGACCACCTATCTTCAAACCTAGAAACAGGCTATGGGGTAATGGGTTAAAATACTAAAATCTTTACTTCTGCTTTAAACCTTTTGTTGTCACTACTTGTAAGCATTGTCTCAAAGAGACAATTCAAAGTGTAGTAGTACCATAGGGTTTGGTTGCTGAAATTCGTGAGAAAATGATGGATTTGGTCAGTTTGTAACTCCCCCCCTAGTATCTGGAGTTGTTAACTTTGCATGCTGGGTAACTTTTTCGTCTGCAACATTTGTCGTCTGCAACTGTTCTAATAAAAGAATTCTCAAAATTTCTTTTCAAAACATAGTCAGAATGCCGACTCTCATCATAGGGATCCAAACTGTTTGCAAAGGTAATCACTGTGGCAGATATAACCGCCGCTAGCATTCAAAGAGTTAAACCAGTGATGTCCTGTGTCCTATACTCTTAACCCTTTCTCCCATAGAAGCGACTTTTAGCGTATTCAATTTAGTCCTCCGCTGAAGAAAATAGTTCCGGTTTATACCCTCATGAACAATTACCATTACAAATATTTTATATAGTCTAGCGCAGGTATTAGCTTAAAGCTGGTTGAAAGTAAAGCAGAATGTGCCTTACTTTCAACCTGCTTTAAGTGGTCACCTGTCTTCAAGACTAGAAACAAGCTATGGGGTAAAGGGTTAAAACAGGGTCCCATTTGTTCAAAAGTTGCAAGTCCCATACTTTTTCTGGCCTTTATTTACCTATAACTCCACAGTTAAGGCACATTCTGCTTTCCTTTATACTTGCTTTAAGTGGTCACTTTTTTCATAACTAGAAAATATCTAGGCAATAGGGTATTGGGCTAAGTTTTAATCTGAGTTGAATGACTTTTTCTTTTCTGGTCAAAAGTCACTGCGATGTGGGACTTAAATACATTAGTAATTAGATAATGTTTTTATAGTGCAATGCTATATAGAGAACTGAATTGCCAAACTTTGGGGAACATTTCAATTTAACCCTTATCATGCTGAATTGTCGTCTGCTTAATATATATCGTCAAAAAGTAAATCAAAATTGTTTTTTAAACTTTTTGAAGTGACAAAAGGTTGAAGATGAGTGGCAAACAGCTTGGATCCAGATCAGATGCTGCATAATGCGGTGTCTGATCTGGATCTAAATAGTTCACAATTGTAAGCCAAGTCAAGTATATATAGCAGTAATATTTACTAACAATGCTTAATTTCCTTCCATCTGCTGTTAAATGACCAGCCTCTGAAAAGGTTTGTCCCCAAAATGTTTAAAAAATTACAAATAGTGTAGATCCTGATTATGGAGGGCTTATTTTCTAGCCTTCTTGTCTTGGTCTACACTGTTTGCAACGAAGGAAAATACCAATTTCCGAAAAGAATGTAAGGGTTAAGATTTTCTCTTGAACACTTTTTTATTCAATAAATAGCAGAGCTAAACCAGTTTCTTAGGACTTCCTGTTAACTCGATCTTTGCATGCTGGGTAATACTTTTCGTCTGCAACAAATTGTCATCTGCTGCTGTTCTAAAAACAGAATTTTCTAAAATTTCTTTACAAAACAGTGCTGGAGTGTCAAACAGTTTGGATCCTGATGAGACGCTGTGTCACAGCGTCTCATCATGATCCAAACTGTTTGCTAAGGTAACCATGGTTTCACTGCTAGCTTGCAACGAGTTAATGATGCTTGTAAATGTCAGGCAGGATTACAGAAATCGGCCAAAAACGGATTGCCTTTCGAGGAAATGAAGAAAATGTTGCGTAATCTGAAATTTTATCTTTGCCTAGAAATTTCATCAATGTAGCTGCAAACCAAGGCATTAAATCAATTTAGGAGGCCTTGGTTTGAATCAATTTGTGTTCCTGAAGAAAGTTCTACAGATTTACACTTCATCATGGTGAAGCCTTCACATTTCTCTGTAGATATGCATTTTCAAGTTTCTTTTTTGTCCTCATAAAGTTTGAATATTGTCCCCATAAAAGTTTCTTTTTCATAGCCTTACCTCAATTCTCCATACAACTGCATTTTCAAGCTTCTATTTGTCCTCATAAAGAACAACAGATAAAGCTTCCTATGCTTTACAAACTCCTCATATCCCATGATTCCATAAATACGCCATTTTACACCTCTAAGTTATTCCTGCACTGAATAAAATAGTTCTAATTTATTTAGCCATGAATATGCATCATAAAACATTATTTCTATATCCTAGCAGATTGTAGCTTAAAGCAGGCTGAAAATAAAGTAGAATGCGCCTTAAGGTGCATTCTGCTTTTCTTTCATCCTGCTTTAAGTGGTCATGCAACTATCATCAAAACAAGAAACAGGCTATGTGGTAATGGGATATCCTAAAAAATTGTGTTACTACTTGTCTTCTATGATTATCAAAAAAGTCTACCTTTTGCAGGGCTGCCATTTCTCCGAAATTTTATGAAATCTTCTGATTTTTATCTTAGCAGATGGTTGCTTAAAGCAGGATCAAACCTAAAGCAGAATGTGCCTAAAGTCACATTCTGCTTTACTTTCAACCTGCTTTAAGGGATTGCCATGGAAAAATTGAAAATTTGGAAATCTAACGATTTTTCATGATCAACTTATGGCAGCCCTGCTTTTTGACACAATTTCTGTGTGATAAAAGCAATTTGTTCAAACTGAATGGCAAACAGTATAGACCCTGATCAGACTGATCCTGATGGACCTGTCTGTCTAAAAAAAGTCTACTTTATTGTATTTGAATCGTATGTAGCAAAGTCAGAGTAGAAATAACGATGGGAAATGACTGGGAAAGACGGATTTTGTGATTTTTAGCTTGTCTCTTTCGAAGAAACAGTGAGTTACTGTCATCATTCGGGTGTCTGTGTTGTCGTTGTTGGTTTGCTGTTGTTTGAAAACTAAATGTTGACCGTAACTTTGGAACTACATGCGATACAGACTTATAACGTATGCACATCAAGAAGCTCTTGAGTTCAGTACAACTAGGGTCATGTCAAGCCTGTTTCTAGTTTTGAAGATAAATATGTGACCACTTAAAGCAGGTTAAATGTGCCATAGTAACCCCATAGACTGTTTCTAGTTTTGAAGATATGTGCCCACTTAAAACAGGTTGACTCTCAGTCTGTTTTAAGCTATTTTCTGCTAGAATATAGAAACTATTTCTTATGATTTTTATTTGTGACAGTATAAATTGGAACTGTTTTCTTCAGTAGAGGAATTAATTAAAGATGTAAAAAGGCGTAGTTATGGGGCTAAGGGTTAAGGCACTGGTCATCTTATTTTCTACTGCGGTAATAAAGAGAAGTCACAAGGTATCAAGCTTGGCCAGGGCTCTAGATAAGATGGAGTTAACTTTACAAAACAAACATTTTCTCACTCATTTCAGTACATAACACTTTGAGATTATTCTAATGATTTTGACACCATAAGGTTTAATGCAGAAATAAAGAGTAAAGTTTTTGAAATTCTCCCCTTATCTGGAGCTCTATTGGCAATTTGGAGAGACTTCACATGGAACTATCGTTCGAACCTTGAGTTCAACAAAATTGTGGGCGCATTAAGTCGGCAAAGCAACAACGTTTATTGAACAAATGAAAACTTTTAATGGTCTGTCAAATGAAGTCGCTTTAGTCGAACCAACCGGTGTTCAGTTGGATCTCTTTAAGTTACTATAGACGACTACTGGTATAGACCAGATTATAGTTTCACGCGAAGTCGCTCTTGTATTAAAGTGGCTGTGTTCAAGTACAGTCACGTTTTGTTGGTTAAGAGTGTGACTGAGTCAGTAATAAGTTTGGAGTTGTGAAATGTCTCGGTGTCACGAAGCAGCTTAACTCTTAGTATGCTAGCCGAGAAACCATTGCAAACAGAGTTGATCCTGATGAGACGCCGCATAAGCGGCGTCTCAACAGGCTCCAAACTGTTTGAAACTCATACCCTAGTTTGAAAAGAAAATTTGAAAAATCTATTTTTAGAACAATAACAGATGCCAATTGTTGCAGATGAAAAAATTACCCAGCATGCAAAGAGTTAGTGTGCTCGAAAACCCTCTGGGGACAAGTATCTTACAAAAGTACTTTTTAAACCTTTGCATTCTAGCGGAGGATAATAATGTTCTACAAGGATTACCTTTGCAAACAGTTTGGATCCAGATGAGACACCAGGAAATGCGGCGTCTCATCAGGGTCTACACTGATTGACAGTCTGGCCCTGTTTTGAAAACAAATTTGGAAAGGTCTGTTTTTACAACAGTAGCAAATGACAAATATTGCAGTCGACAAAAATATCCAGCATGCAAAGAGTTAGTGTGCTTGAAAACCCTCGAGGGACAAGTATCTAACAAAAGTATGTTTAACTCTTTCCTCCCTGAAACTTTAAATGGACAATTCCATTTTCCATTTCAGTCTAGTCCATTTCTGACTTTTAAGGGTTGTTTTTGTCAATGTTTGGCATTGTGACAAACAGTGAAGACCCTGATCAGAGGGCTCCTTTCGGAGCCCTCTGATCAGGGTCTTCACTGTTTGCACAGGACAAGTGTACTACTCACATGTACACTGTTTGAAAAGGACGCCTATATGCAGGACTAGGGTTCAAAGGGTTAAACCCGTTAATCAATAGCTTGTTTCTAGTTTTGAAGATCAGTGATCACTTAAAGCAGGTTGAAAGTAAAGCAGAATGCACCATAAGATGCAGTCTGCTTTACTTTCAGCCTGCTTTTACCCATTACCCCATAGCCTGTTTCTAGTTTTGAAGATATTTGACCGCTTAATTAAAGCAGGTTGAAAGAATATCAGAATGTGCCATTAGGTCCTCTTTAGTGCAAATACTTGGGTTACTTAACCCTTTACCCCATAGCCTGTTTCTAGTTTTGAAGATAGATGACCTCTTAAAGCAGGTTGAAAGTCAAGCAAATGTGCCTTATGAATTTAATGACACATATTGATCACTGTATAAATTGGAAAAAATTTCTTCAGTGGAGGAATACATTATTGGCGTAAAAAGGGGGTATATATGGGGTAATGGGTTAAATTGTCCTCTAGATGTAACATTATGGGGTGTAACAAAAATATCTAAAATCTGTTTTATTCTCTTTTATTTTGCACAATTTCAATATATTTTATTCCAAAAAAGAAGCAATTTAGCTTGATAGGAAAGTGTGCTTCTTTTTTGATAAAAAACAATTGCATGCTTATAGATAGGACTCTCTCTTGTAAAGGATTTTAAACTGTATCAGGTAACCAAGGCAACACGATGAAACTTAGGTACAGGTATTCCTTTTCCATTATGCCAGGGCTGCCATAAGTTGCTCGTAACTAACCTAAGATTTGTAAATTTTCAAGCGCAATTTATCATAATGATGCAAACAGTTTGTATCCCGATCAGACGCCATGTAGCGCGACATCTGATCTGGATCTAAACTGTTTGACATCCATGTTCCTAAGTAAAAAGGCATAAAATTCCAAACTTTGAATGTAAGAGCAGAAATCTGAAGACTTCGGTAAAAATCCGTAGGTCCGGAGAAATTAAGAAAAATCGAAACTTATGCATTTGGGGAAGACGTTTTCAAAATTTGGATTTACAAATTTTCATTTTAGCTCACCTGAGCATAGCTCAGGGTGAGCTTTTGTAATACATGAATGTCTGGCGTCAATCATCAACAATTTTATAGTTTATACAGTAGAACCCCTCTATTACGACCACTAAGTTGTGTCAAATATTAGTCGTTTAAGGCAGGTGACTGCTTAAAGCAATGTGGAAGTGAAACAGGAAGCTCCTACAGGAGCTTTCTGTTTCACTTTCACATTGCTTTAAGCTGTCACCTGTCTTTTATACAGACAATTCTTCTTCTTTTTAGTGGTCGTAATAGAGGGGTTCTACTGTAATTATATACCTTAGAAGTCACAGTTTGCATCTAATCTTTCTCAAACTTGCTCAGATTGTATAATATCATGACCATTAAGTCTCTAATGAGTTTGATTATGAATTGAATCGAATAGAAGTTTTAGGTCATGAGTTATCTTTGCCCTTGATGTATTGAAAATGCCATTTCTAACAGTGTTTTCACTCTAAATGCCACAAAAAACTGTGATGACATCAAACTTTTCGATTAAAGATATTTCCGTAGTCCATTGATGGAGTCCCCCCATTGTTCTCGATAGGTGTGAAAAAGCATGCCGCATAAGCTGCCAGTAGGTATACCAATCTCACTTTACCTGGCGAGGCCCAGATAAACTCATGCTCTAGAGGCTTTTCAATGGTTATTTCTAATTAAACTATCAAATATAAAGGTTGGGTCTCACATAAGACGCTTCAATGGTTCTTTGCTATGGGTATGCCCACAAGACCAATGCTTTTTGCACAGAAATTGTCTGGCAAGGTGTTATGCCCGAAAGGTCCTCAGGAGATGTCTTTAAGCACCAACTAATAAATTTTAATTCTACATTAATTCCCTAGTGTGTGTGTTGACCTCATTGCAGTACTTTAATCTTACTTTCACTCCATTGTCATGGCGATAAGACATCTATTTCCGGGAGAATCTTTGTAGAAAAAATCCGTGTGAAAGGTTCACTGCTCGGTATCCACGTGCATCTACCATAAGTATTAAACAACCCTCATATCAGGGCTACCAGCATTAATTTTATTTTATGTTTCGTTTGGAAATTTGTTGTAATTTCCAAGATATATCTGAGGAAAAGAATTAATTGGTTTAATCAACCCTTTCTTCCAAAGAAACCCATTAACCCATTAACCCATAAATACATCTTTTTACGCCTTTTATTTATTCCTCCATAGAAGAATTTTTTTTAAAATTTATACAGTCAAGAATATATGTCACACAAAATATTTTCTATAATGTAGCTTATTGTAGCATACAGCAGACTGAAAATAAAGCAGAATGCACCCTTAGGCCCATTTTGCTTTACTTTCAACCTGCTTTAAGTAGTCACCTATTTTCGATACTAAAAGCATGCTATGGGGTTATGGGTTAGGACATTGTTACCTCTTATCATAAAGGCATTGAGAAGCCCTAATCCATTACCCCATAAATACGCATTTTTACACCTGATTTATTGGTCCATTGAAGAGAATAGTTTAAATTTATACACCACTAAATATGTGTCATAAGAAATATTTTTTATATTCTGCCAGATGGAAGCTTAAAGCAGGCTGAAAGTAAAGCAGAATGTGCCTTTAGGTGCATTCTGCTTTACTTTCAACCTGCTTTAAGTGGAAACCTGTCTTCAATACTGGAAACTGCCTATGGGATAATGGGTTAATGATACTCCATCATTGAATAGATTAACCCATTACTCCATAAATACGCCACACGTAGGAAAATAGTCTGCACTATCTTGCCATATGGTAGCTTAAAGGAGGTTAACAAATAGTTCCTATAACTAATCAGATGGAAACTTAAAGCAGGATGAAAGTAAAACAGATTGCTCATTTCAACCTGTTCTAAGTAGTCACCCGTCTTAATTTAACCCTTTCCCCCATAGAAGCGCTTTTTAGCACATGTGATTTATTCCTCCGCTGAAGAGATTAGTTCAAATTCAATCAGTCATGAATATATTATTATATATTATAGGGAATATTTTCTATGTTCTAGCACATGGTAGCTTAAAGCAGGCTGAAAGTAAAGCAGAATGTGCCTTAAGGCGCATTCTGCTTTACTTTCAACCTGCTTTAAGTGGTAACCTATCTTCAATACTTGAAATAGGCTATCAGGTAAAGGGTTAAAACAAGTTGAAAAGAAACATTGAGACATTATCTGCTTTACAGTAAATACTTGCATGGGTAGCTCTTAGCTATTTGCATGCTGGGTAATTTTTGTCGTCTGCAACCATTGTTGTCTGCTACTGTTCTAAAATTAGAATTTTCAAAATTTCTTTAAAATTCAGTGTCAGGATGGCAAACAGTTTGGATCCTGATGAGATGCTGCGTTACGCGGCGTCTCATCTGGATCCAAGCTGTTTGCAAAGGTAATCACTGTGGCAGATATATCCGCCGATAGCATGCAAACAAACCATTGGGCACTGACTCTAGAGAAATCCCTGCAATAACCATTGCAAATTGTTTGGATCCAGATTACATCAGGGCTCTAGATAAGGGTATTTTAAAAACTAAAATAATTATTTCTGCATTAAACCCTCTGGTGTCACTACTCATTAGAATCGCCTCAAAGAGACGATTCTAATGAGTAGTAACACCATAGGATTTGGTATTGAAATGAGTGAGAAATATTGGATTTGTTCAGTTTAGCCCCTCTTGTTTGGATCCAGATTACATACCTAGTACAGTGTTCACTCGCTATAGCTGCCTTCCCTACAACAATTCCCTCCTTACAACACTTTCCGCAGTTATACCAAAATTGTTCAAATGGTTCTGGTCAGTTGCATAACTAGGTCACAGGAGCTAAAAATAGATTTTTTCGATGAAAACTTAAAAAATCTTCTTGTCTGAAACTACAAGGGCCAGAGCTTAGATATTTGGCACATAGCATCATCTATAGGTCCTCTATCAAGTTTGTTCAAATTATGCCCCTGGGGTCAAAATTGGCCTCGCCCCGGGGGTCACAGTTTTACATAGAGTTATATAGTTAAATTTTCAAATGTCTTTTTCTCTGAAACTAATATGGCCAGAGCTTTGATATAAGGCATGGTGACATTTCTAGATGTCCTATACAAAAATTGTTCAAATGGTTCTGGTCGGTTGCATATCTAGGTCACAGAAGCTAAAAATAGATTTTTTAAATTAAAACTTTAAAAATCTTCTTGTCTGAAACTACAAGGGCCAGAGCTTAAATATTTGGCACATAGCATTGCCTACAGGTCCTGTATCAAGTTTGTTCAAATTGTGCTCCTGGGGTCAAAATTGGCCCCGCCCCGGGGGTCACAGTTTTACATGGAGTTATATAGTGAAAATTTCAAACGTCTTCTTCTCGGACACTAATATGGCCAGAGCTTTGAAATTTGGTATGGTGTCACTTCTGAATATCATTTACCTATTTTGTTCAAATGGTTCCGGTCTGTTGCATATCTAGGTCACAGGAGCTAAAAATAGATTTTTTCTATAAAAATTAAAAAATCTTCTCGTCAAAAACTACAAGGACCAGAGCTTACATATTTGGCACATAGCATCACCTACAGGTCCATTATCAAGTTTGTTCAAATTATGCCCCTGGGGTCAAAATTGGCCCCGCCCCTGGGGTCACCATTTTACAATGAGTTATATAGTGAAATTTTCAAACGTCTTCTCCTGTGAAACTAATATGGCCAGAGCTTTAATATTTGGCATGGTGACATTTCTAGATGTCCTTTACCTATTTTGCTCAAATGGTTCTGGTCGGTTGCATATCTAGGTCACAGAAGCTTAAAATAGATTTTTTTCAATGAAAACTTAAAAAAATCTTCTTGTCTAAAACCCTAGTACCCTTATCTAAGATATTTGGCACATAGCATCATCTACAGGTCCTCTATCAAGATTGTTCAAATAATGCCCATCGGGTAAAAAATTACCCTTTCCTGGACATAAATCTTTTTCTTCATTTTGTCAGTTATTCTCAGGTGAGCGAAATATGCCCCATGGGGCTCTTGTACATATAAGTGGACATTTTGACAGAAGAAATACAATGATACAAACAGCTTGAATCCAGATCAAACGCAGCATTTTATGCAGCGTCTGATCTGGATTCAAACTGTTAGCAAATGTGAGCCAAGTGATAATTTTTCTACCCTATAACAACTCCTTCCAAACAACACACACAATCTTTGTCTTTCACTGGGTGTTGTCGGACAGCATCTGGTAAAAAAAATGTTCTACTCTGCCAAACTAGACTGCATCTCATCAGAATCCAAACTGTTAGCAAAGATGAACACCATTCCATCGCTGGCATGCAAAAAGTTAACCCATTTTTTGCGTGATACAATTTTAGGTGTACCTCTAGGCAAACAGTTTTGATCTGAGATCAGGCCCCACATTGTGGGGCCTGATCTGAGATCAAAACTATTTGCAGCTAGTTCAGTATTCTATCATAAACTGCTAAAATCTTTTGTTAATGTTTGAGTTATACCCACTGCAGACGACATTTTAAAATGGCCACCAAATATTACCAAGCATACAATGGGTTAAAAAGAATACCCGATGATAGTCACTGATACGAAAAATAAAAATATGCTGGTACATAAAAAAACAAAACTGCAGAAACAAGGAATTATTCAATGCAATACTTGGGAATTTTTTTTATTTTTTTTGAATAGATAGACGTTTAGCTAGCTAATGGTATTTGATGATAAGAACATATATGTGATATATGTGATAAAAACAAGAGGAAAAAATGGGGAGTGTTTTAACTCAAGCCTTAGGGAGGTATGTTTAATGTCTTTAAATTTTGATAATTCCTTGATAATGTACTGTTTAGTACATTTATTCATGTCTGGATATTCTCTAGGGAACTCAGGGCCTATTAACGCATTTCCTCTGTATTTATTTTCATTGTTTAACCCTTTACTGCATAGATACGCCTTATTATGCATTCAATTTATTACTCCACCTAGTAAATCAGTTACGCTTTATACAGTAATGTATATTTTCTATATACCAATAGATGATAGCTTAAAGCTGGCTTTATGGCGATTCTGCTTTACTTTCAACCTGCTTTAAGAGGCAACCTAACATCTACACTTAGAAACAGAATACGGGGCAAGGAGTTAAAGGAATGTGTTCTATTATGACCTCTCAAGTCTGAGGGAAACACATTGTTAACCCATTACCCCATAAAAACACCTTTTAATGCCTCTTATTTATTCCTCCACTGAAGAAAATAGTTGAAATTCCTATCAGCAAACAGTGTAGACTCTGATCAGACGCTGCATAATGCGGCGTCTGATCAGAGTCTGCACTGTTTGCCTATGTCCCATATATGGGATCGTGGGAACAAATGGGTTAAGTCAGAAAGCATGTCTTCAATGGATAGGTTATAAGAATGAGAATTTTTCTGTATAATGGTTCAGAGCACCAGATAAGAGTAGTTTTTCAAAAACTAAAATCTTTATTTCTGAATAAAACCCTATGGTGTCACTACTCATTAGAATCGTCTCTTCGAGACGATTCTAATGAGTAGTAACACCATAGGATTTGGTGCTAAAAAGAGTGAGAAAATGTTGGATTTGTTGAAATAACTACCTCTTATCTGGAGCCCTGAATTGGTTATAAGATTGAGAATTTTTCTGTATAATGGTTATTGATCAGTGATTTTCACAGCAGTATTTTGTTTCATGGATGTTTTTATAAAATAATTAGCTAATGGAAAACCAAAAAGGTTAGTCTTATTAGTTTACTGTTAAGGGATAACCAAGTTGGATATTGACCCTTATAATGCTGAAGCGTAGAAATTGACTATTCTTCATTAAACCCATTACCCCCCCCAAATACACCTTTTTACGCCTTTGATTTATTCCTTCACTGTAGAAAATGGTTCCAAATTCAACAGTTATGTATATGTATAATAAGAAATATTTGTTATATATTAGCAGATGGAAGCTTAAAGCAGGTGGAAAGTAAAGCAGAATGTGCCTTAAGGCACATTCTGCTTTACTTTCAACCTGCTTTAAGTAGTCATCTATTTTCAAAACTTGAATCAGGCTATGGAGTAATGGGTTAACTCATTACTCCATAACTATGCCTTGTTACACCTTTAATTTATTCCTGCACTACAAAAATATTTCCACTTTATACTGTCATGATTCACTAAAGTATCAATTTTCACCAGGAGAAATATGTTCTGTATCCTAGCAGATCGTTGCTTAAAGCAAGCTGAAAGTAAAGCAGAAGTTATATTCTCCTTTACTTTCAACCTGCTTTAATCGGTCATTTGTCTTCAAAACTTAAAACACTCAAGCTATGGGGTAACAGGTTAACACATGAACTGTTCAAAGTTTAGGGTTGTTTCTAGACAGTAGTTAGCATAGAAAACAAACAGTGTAGACCTTGATCAGAGGACTTTATATTTTACAATCCCAAGGTCCATCAAACCAAACTGAACTCCTTGATTTGCTCTAGAGTTCAGTATTTCTGGAACCAAGGTATAGACCGATTTTATTGACTTGGCAGGGTGGAGTTTCGATGCGGACCATTGCATTTCAACTTTGGCGGCAGCTGCACGCTCTTTTATTATCGGAATTTACCGTTTTCGTCTGCCGTTCTTTACCTGTATTGCTGGACATTTTGACAGAAGGAATATAATGAAGAATGACAAACAGCTTGAATCCAGATCAGACCCCGCATAACACGGCATCTGATCTGGATTCAAGCTGTTTGCAAATGTAAACAAAGTCTCAACTTTCTCTCCCTTTAACATCTTCCTCCAAACAACACACACACTCTTTGTCTCCCATTGTGTGTTGTTGTAGAGAGAGAGCACTGTACATACCAATTGCACATGGATATTGGTGCACGCATTAATTGTGTTTCTTCAAGTTGAAAGTATCGGACAATTACGATATATCGCGAAACTATACCTATCAACCCTAAAATCAAAAGTAAATTTGTTTATCTTTGCCAAAGGTTAGCTCTGTCCTGCCAGTTGAATAAAAATGGCCTATACATGTATTGTATCCTGTTTGTAGTATTGTATCTCTCAAGGGACACCATTATATTATCTCTAGAAAAGCTACAGAATAGCACATTCATGTGTTATTCCCATATCCCTTACCAATGCAGGAAATTAGTAATTCTATCATTTGCAAACAGTGTAGACCCTGATCAGAAGGCTCCTGTAGGAGCCTTCTGATCAGGGTCTGCACTGTTTGTCATACTTGTAACTACATGTATTTTAAAAACAAATCACTATTACAAATTATTATAAACTAATGGTATGTCAGTAACTGATTTGAGTATTTTTGAAAATTCATCGTTATAAGGGTTTGTAATGTTTATATTACGTGACAAGGACTCGGTAGATATCTACATATAATGAAGAAGGCATATAACAGCCATGCTAGCTCAACCAGCTTCCCTATAAGGAGTTCAATAAATAAGGCAATAACCTATAACCATGGTAACTTGTTTTTGAAGAGTATAACCAGCTTAGTAACAGCCTTGCCATTTTCAATATTGAGAGTCTAGCACCTTTAGCCATTGTAGTTTCCTTATTTGGGAGTCTAGTACTTATAGCCATGGCAGTGTCCTTATAGGGAGTCTACCACTTATAGCTATGGCAACATCCTTATATGGAGTCTACCACTTATAGCCATGGCAGTTTCCTTAAAGGGAGTCTACCACTTTCAGCCATGTCAGCATCCTTATGGAGTCTAGTACTTGTAGCCATGTCAGTGTCCTTATGGGGAGTCTACCACTTATAGCCATGACAGTGTCTTTATAAGGAGTCTACCACTTTCAGCCATGTCAGCATCCTTATGGAGTCTTGTACTTAAAGCCATGTCAGTGTCCTTATGGAGTGTTGTACTTATTACCATGGCAATGTCCTTATATGGACTCTAGTACTTATAGCCATGGCAGCATCCTGATGGGGTATTTTACTTATTACCATTGCAGTGTCCTTGTATAGAGTTTACCACTAAGTCTTATAGCCATAGCAGTTTTCTTACAGGGAGTCTACCACTTTCAGCCTTGGCCTCTCTTATCTATTAACCCCGTGAACCCTAGTCCCGCATATTGGCATCATTTGCAAACAAGAAACATGTGAACAGTACACTTGTCCTATGCAAACAGTGAAAACCCAGATCAGAGGACTCCTAAAGGAGCCCTCTGATCAGGGTCTTTACTGTTTGTCATAATGCCAAACATTGACAAAAACAACCCTTAAAAGTCAGAAATGTACTAGACTTAAATGGAAACTGGAATTGTCCACTTAAAGTTACAGGGAGGAAAGAGTTAAGCCATGGCAGTTTTCACCTTTATTCCATGGCATGTACTTATCCATTCCCCCATAGCCTTCAATTTAAATCACCTACATCCAACTGATATTGCATATACATCATGTGTATAGTACTTCTATGGCTGAATGAGGTGGCTGCTTAAAGCAAGATAAAAAGTAAAACAGAATGCTCCTGTTGATTAACTTTTATCTTACTTTTAGCTACTACAGCGCCCCCTCTGTACAACCACACCAAATGGGAGACAAAGATTGTGTGCGTTGTTCGGAGGGAGTTAAATTGTTATAGGGAGGGAAATTGGCTTATATTTGCAAACAGCTTGAATCCAGATCAGACTCCACGTAATGCGGTGTCTGATCTGGATTCAAGCTGTTTGTCACTCATCATTAAGTTTTTTTCTGTCAAAATGTCCATTATGTAATTTTGAGAAAAACAACAGACGACAAATTTAAGCAGATGGTAACGCAGGTTGGTATATTTGTTTGGGGAACAGTGGCAAGGGTTGTTGTAAGGAGGGAGTCGGTGATGGGAGGGCAATTGTAGGGAGGGAACGCTGTACCTGCATTTGCAGAACATTTAAGATTAGATTACAGAATCACATCAGCTGATAAAAAAGAACGTTAAAAACCACAAATATTTCTAAATTTCAGTCTGGTAATACAAACAATGATATGAATCTTGGGATATTGCAAAAACTCGGCCATTTATTCCAAATTGCAAGGTCGTCTCCATCAAAACATGAACCAGACATTTCCAATGTTTGTGTTTTACAGTAAATCTTCTCTATTACAACCACTGAAATGTAGGCTTATTGATGGCAAGTTAGACAGGTGACAGCTTAAAGCAACATTTAGGAGTTTTCTGCTTTACTTTCATCTTGCTTTAACCCATGACCCCATAGCCTGTTTCTAGTTTTGAAAATAGGTGACTGACCGCTTAAAGCAGATTGAAAGTAAAGCAGAATGCGCCTTAAGGCGCATTCTGCTTTACTTTCAGCTTGCTTTAAGCTCACATCTTCTAAAATATAAAAATTATTTTCATCATACATATTTATGACTGTATAACGCGAAACTATTTTCTTGAGTAGAGGAATAAATTAATGGCGTTAAAAGGCGTATTTATGGGGTAATAGGTTAAGCAGCTACCTACCTTAAACATTGACAATTTGAGCTCATGTAGAGGTTGTAACAGAGGGGGTTTATTGTAATTCATACTGGTTTATGTCTTACCTTAAAAAAAAAGTCATTCTCCAATAACTGGCTTAACCTCTCCATTGCCATGACGTCATCTACTTTAGAAAATTGTTTTCTGATTTTATTTCTCAAATTAAAATGCAAAGTGAATTGACCTTTAAAAGTCCATGTATTATCTTAATGAATGTAAAACAGTTTGAGAAGAGGAGCAAATGAAAATTTGTGAATACAACATTTTCACTTAGCCTTCATTGAGTGCACAGAAGATGAGGCAAAGTTTGATACAAATTGATTTGATTGGCTATGAAGTGATATCTACATTGATTTGATTGGCTATAAATTGATTGGCTATGAAGTGATATCTACAGTGATTTGATTGGCTATGAAGTGATATCTACTGTGATTTGATTGGCTATGGAGTGATATCTACTGTGATTTGATTGACTATGAAGTGATATCTACTGTGATTCGATTGGCTATGAAGTGATATCTACTGTGATTTGATTGGCTATGAAGTGATATCTACTGGGATTTGATTGGCTATGAAGTGTTATCTATATGTAACTGATTTGATTAGCTATGAAGTGATATCTACTGTGATTTGATTGGCTATGAAGTGATATCTACTGTGATTTGATTAGCTATGAAGTGATATCTACTGTGATTTGATTGGCTATAAAGTGATATATACTGTGATTTGATTGGCTATGAAGTGATATCTACTGACAGTATTGGAGATTATGTAGTTTCTTATTACATGATGACTTACAGAACAGATTTGAAACAATGTTCCATTTGCAACTCAGATTGAATAATTACATAATCACAGACCCAAAGAGCATTGTAACAATATGTGTAGTATTGATGTTTATTTCTTAGTATGCTAGCCTTGAAACTGTGATTACCTTTGCAAACAGTTTGGATCCAGATGAGACGCTGCGTAACGCGGCGTCTCATCAGGATCCAAACTGTTTGACACTCTGACACTGTTTTGAAAATAAATTTTGTAAATTCTAATTTTAGAACAGTAGCAGATGACAATTGTTGCAGATGAAAAAATTACCCAGCATGCAAAGGGTTTACAGACAGTGAACACATTTGTCAGGTCTGCAATGTTTCATGTCTGATTTCAGGCAATTCTGAAATAATTAATGTCTTTCCAGAGCTGCCATTTCTCCGGAATTTTCCTAAATCTTCGGATTTTTTCTAGTACATGGTAGCTTAAAGCAGGCTGAAAGTAAAGCAGAATGCGCCTTTAAGGCGCATTCTGCTTTACTTCCAGCCTGCTTTAAGCAGACACGCATCACAAAAACTAGAAACAGGCTATGGGGTAAAGATATGATTCGTAAAATCACACTTGAAAAATGCAAATTTGGAAATCTTAGGATTTTTCATGTCAACTTATGGCAGCCCTGTCTTTCTGTATACAGTAACAGTTAAACTATACACCACCAACTTTCCAAAATGCATCATTCCATTTTGAAAATAATGAACAGGTTTGACTTAATTGTCTTGTTTGGGGAACAGCATCAAGCAATAATTGTTGTAAGGAGGGAATTGTTGTTCAGAGGGCTGTTGTGGGGAATGAGCACTGTATATTTATTGAAGTTAGAAAAATAAGCGCTTGTGCAGTACTCCAATTTGCTTTAACTCTTTCATCACTAAGTAACTCTTGTGGGTTATTAAGTTCCCTTATGGATCATTTTATTTACCTAAACATGAACCTGTGAGTCTACTTGAAATTCTGGGTAGTTTTAGCTCAGGGTGAGCTTTTGCAATACTTGAATGTCCGTCGTGTGTCGTTCGTCGTTCGTCGTCAACAATTTAAATGTTTACACTCTACAGGCCACAGTATTTATCCAATCTTTCTCAAACTTGCTCAGATTGTATATTACCATAAGAGTTCGGATGAGTTCGATTATGGGTGTAATCCAATCAATAGGTCAAGAGTTATCTACCTATGAACTGCTGAAAATGCAATATTTAACAGTGTTTACACTCTAGAGGCCACAACATTTATCCAATCTATCTCAAACTTGCCCAGGTTGTATATTACCATCAGAGTTTGGATGAGTTTGATTTTGGTTTAAATCAGATCAATAGATCAAGAATTATCTACCTTTGAATTGCTGAAAATACCATATTTAAGGGTATTTACACTCTTGAGGTCACAATTTTTATCCAATCTATCTCAAACTTGCTCAGATTGTATATGACCATAAGAGTTCAGATGAATTCAATTATGGTTGAATACCGCCTAATAGGTTGAGAGTTATCTATCTTTGAATTGCTGAAAATGTCATATTTAAGGGTGTTTACACTCTAGAGGCCACAATTTTTATCCAATCTATCTCAAACTTGCTCAGATTGTATATGACCATAAGAGTTAGAATAAGCGTGATTATGGTTGAAATCGGATCAATAGGTCAAGAGTTGTCTGCCCTTGAATTGCTGAAAATGCCATATCTAACAGCGTTTACACTCTTGCAACTACAGTTTTCAAAGGATTTTTATTTTACTGGCACATAAAGTATATACCTATAAGTTCTCAAAGGAGTGCATTTATTGTTGAAATGTAATCATTGTGGCAATAGTTATCTGCCCTTGATATACTTTGAAATGCTAGAAAAGGCTTCATTTTAGTATTGTTTAGACTCTAGTTATCTGCCCTTGATGTACTCTACTATACTAGAATTATGAGGTTGTATTCCAAATGTATACATGCTTTACTACAAATTTGAATGGATTTAGATTAAAACGGGTGAAACAGAAAGGCAAAGCTATCAAGCTTCAGTACAACAGGTGAGCGATATCAGGGCCTTCAGGCCCTCTTGTAATAAATGCTGCTCTAAATTAGTCATCTGATCTGGGTCTACAATGTATGCAGATGTAATATACATGTTATATATTTTAAACAGGTTCATAGTTTTGAAAGAGTAAAGTGTTGAAAATACAAATTTTATCCAAAACAAGTAGTATAAATTAGCCCTTACATAAGGTTGATGCTTCAATCTTGTTTGGTGCTTTGGTGAAAAAGAATTAGAGCGTACCATACTTTCACATTAAAGGTTACTTTCGAAATATTGAAATGTACCAACATGCTGTGTTTTTATCAATTGTTAAGTTTGTAAGAAATTGAAATCTGTAGGGATTATGTATGGAGGTTGTTTAATCATTTTTAATATGATCAGTGAACATTTATATCTGGTCAGTGAAAATTCTTGGAATTTTATTTTGGCTCTATGCTGGTAAACCTGTTCTTCATTGACCTCACTAAATATTTGCATGCTGGGTAATATTTTCGTCTGCAACAAGAGCTGGCTGATACTGTTCTGAAAATATAGTTTCCTTAATTTCTTTTCAAAAGAGGGCCAGAGTGGCAACAGTTTGAATCCTGATGAGACGCTGCATTATGCAGCGTCTCATCAGGATTCAAGCTGTTAACATAGAAAGGTGATGAGTACTGATCACTTTATTTTATCCCTTTCCCCCATAGAAGCGCCTTTTAGCATATTTAATTTGTGCCTCCACTGAAGAAAATAGTTCCAATTTATACAGTTTTGAAAATGTACCACAAGAAATATTTTTCGAAATCCTAGCAGACGATAGCTTAAAGCAGGCTGAAAGTAAACCAGAATGCGCCCTAAGGCGCATTCTACTTTACTTTCAACCTGCTTTAAGTGGTCACCTGTCTTCAAAAATAAAAACATGCTATGGGGTAAAGGGTTAAAGTCTTTTTTATTGCTTAGGCAATCTCAATCAGAAAATATTTCTGTTGTCAGTTGCCACGGGATACTCAGTGGTTAGAGTGTTCTTCTTGTAAGCCAAGTTTGGCATCAGTCACAAATTTTTCAAGTAAATATGTCAGAAAAAATGTCTGCTTGTGATTTCCTGAGAAAAAAAAAGATGATTATAATAATATGAATTACCCGGCTGATGAGCTGTCTATATAAGGTTATCATGAGTTGATGACACCATTCCTATGAAAAGAGTTGAAAAGAACATGATTTTTGCTTTCTCAGCCCTTTTTGAGCAGCCCGTTGCCTAAAACACTAAAACAGTCTATAAAAGAAAGCATGTAAAATTCTGGTACTGTTGTTAACTCTTTGCATGCTGGGTAATCTTTTCGTCTGCAACAATTGTAGTCTGCTGCTGTTCCAAAAATAAGAATTTTCAAAATTTCTTTTCAAAACAGGGTCAGGATGTCAAACAGTTTGGATCCTGATGAGACGCCGCATAATGCGGCGTCTTATCTGGATCCAAACTGTTTGCAAAAGGTTATCACTGTTTCGTTATCACTGTTTAGCCTGCGAAGAGTAAATTTTGATGTTTTTTCCTTTTTCAGCGTGTAAATACAAGAACGAACCATGGAGTCATTGTGATCCAATTACCAACGTGAAAACAAAACGTAGGGTCTTAAAACGAGGTGATCCGTTATCATGTAATGAAACGATGATTGTGGAAAAACCATGTAAGCGTTCGCCAAGACCATTACGACAATCAAGTAGGTCACTGTAGTGCAGATTTTAACCCATTACTCCATGGAAACGCGATTTTACGCATTTAATTTATTCCTCCGCTGAGTTCCACTGACTTTAAATTTATACAGTCATAAACATGTATCAACAGAAATATCGATATACTGTCTACATTCTAGCAGATTTTAGCTTAAAGCAGGCTGAAAATAAAGCACATTCTCCTTTATTTTCAACTTGCCTTAAGTGGCCACCTGTCTTCAAAAAATTAGAAACAGGCTATTGAGTAGAGGGTTAATGAAAACAAGAGCAATTTGACTTTTTCTTTTTTTTTCACGTTTAAAGTTTCCAATTTTATAAAATAATTGAAATCGGATTTTATAACTAATCCCTTCACTGCCTAGAACCCCGAATAAAAGGGTTATTTGCAAACAGTTGGATCCTGATCAGCTAGAAGCTGTGTCATGCTGCATCTGATCAGGATCAAAATTGTTTTTGACGCTCAGTTTTATATTTATTAAGTCAAAAATATCTAAAGTTTTACTTTCGATATTAAAAGCAGACGACAACTGTGCCAAGCTAATGACATCATCATGGCAGTAAAAGGGGTTAAAAGTTACAAAAACCCTGGGAAATCCAGGCTTAACCCTTTGAACCCTAGTCCCGCATATAGGCGTCTTTTCAAACAGTGTACATGTGAATAGTACTCTTGTCCTGTGCAAACCGTGAAGGCCCAGATCAGAGGGCTCCGAAAGGAGCCCTCTGATCAGAGTCTTCACTGTTTGTCAGTAATGCCAAAATTGACAAAAACAACTCTTAAAAGCCAGAAATGGACTAGACTAAAATGGAAACTGGAATTGACCATTTAAAGTTTCAGGGAGGAAAGAGTTAAGTCATACAGAGTTGATAAATTCTTAAATTGGAAAATATTTGCAAGCAGTTTGGATCCAGATTAGTTGTTGGATCAATGTAACTGTCTCAACTCTTTCAACACTAAGTAACTCTCGTGGGTTACAGTATGTGGTTCCCATGCGAATTCTTTTAAGTATCAAAACATGAACTTGTTCTACGTGGAACTCTGGGTAGTTTTAATAAATACTGCTCTTAATTAGCACACAGTGTAGACCCTGATCATAGGGCTCCTACAGGAGCCCTCTGTTCTGTGTCTACACAGTTTGCAAATGTAATGAGTATATTTTAACAGGTCCATGGGGTTGAAAGAGTTAAATTCAATGTTTAATAATAACAATCAGATGACAGCTCTGTAACATGATATTACAGCATTAGTTGCAGGATTAACCCTTAGCCCGCCAAATAAATTGTCGTCTGCTATATTTCTCGTCTGCTTCAAGTTTCAAAGTGCTTCAAAGTTGCTCAAAATTGCTGTAAATGTTGTCCGAGTGTCAAACAGCTTGGATCAGGATGAGACGCCGAGTTACTCGGCGTCTCATCCGGATCCAAGCTGTTTGCATATGGAGCTATAGTCGTGCGTGGCAGGCTAAGGGTTAATGCATGCATTAGCGCAAGTGGATAAAGAGTTTTATCCAACACTTTAACACTTTCCGGGGCATGCAGCCCTCTGACATTAGCAAGTGTTAAACTAAATATTTCCAAAACATTATTGTTAATATCTCAGGGCTGCCATAAGTTGACATGAAAAATCCTAAGATTTCCAAATTTGTATTTTTCAAGAGCGATTTTACTAATCGTACCTATACCAAATAGCCTGTTTCTAGCTTTGTTGACATGTTACAACTTAAAGCAGGCTGGAAGTAAAAGGCGCATACTGCTTTACTTTCTGCCTGCTTAAAGCTACCATGTATCAGAAAAAAATCCGAAGATTTAGGAAAAATCCGGAGAAATGGCAGCCCTGATGTCTCTTCCAACTCTATATTGTGATTACTCATTAGAATATTTGTGATAATCATGCAGAGCTCCAGATAAGAGGAGTATTTCAAGAACTAAAATCTTTATTTCTGCATAAAACCATATGGTTTCACTACTCAATAGAATTGTCTCTTTGAGACAATTCGAATGAGTAGTAATACCATAGGATTCGGTGCTGAAATGACAAGAACATGTTGATTTTGTTAAGTTTACTCCCTCTTATCTGGAGCCCTAGACAATTCAATTGATAGGGTGGAGAAAACATAATTTTTCCCCTTTAAACAAAACGCAAGCGCATTGCACTTAAACATAGAAAAGGACAACTTTTTGACAATTTTGAGTATTCATTTTGATTTGATCTGGTACCTGACTGTTTGCAATAGAAATAATTACTTCAGCATAAACATTTCTATTCAATGGGAAAGAATAACTGAGCTGTCTCATGATTTGGGTTGACAATGTTTTCACAAAGTATCAATAAACATTGATGGGGGTCTACACTGTTTTCAAAAAGCTGTGAATGTATCCTTATAGCATGAGAATGGTTTAACCCATTACCCCATAGCCTGTTTCTAGTTTTGAAGACAGGAGAGCACTTAAAGCAGGTTAAAAATAAAGCAGGATGTGCCTTAACCCATTACCCCATAGACCTATTCTTGTTTTGAAAATAGGCGACCACTTAAAGCAGGTTGAAAGTAAAGCAGAATGTGCCTTAGGGCACATTCTGCTTTACTTTCAGCCTGCTTTAAGCAAAAACATGCTTGAATATAGAAAATGATTCTTATGGTACATTTTCATATTTTTGTAAATTGGAACTATTTTCCTCAATGGATGAATAAACTAGAGGCGTGAAAAGGTGTTTTATGGGTTAACCCATAACCCTATATATACGCCTTTATGCGCCTCTAAATTATCCTTCCACTGAATAATATTGTTCCAATTTATACAGTTGTGAATATTTAACATTAGAAATAATTTCTATATTTTAGCAGCTGGTCGCTTAAAGCAGATTGAAAGTAAAGCAGAATGCACCTTAATGCGCATTCTGCTTTACTTTCAAACTGCTTTAAGTGGTCAGTTGTCCTCAAAACTAGAAACATGCTATAGGGTACATTATAAGGCACATTCTGCTTTACTTTCAGCCTGCTTTAAGCTACCATGTCCTAGTAAAAAAATCCGGCAGCCCTGATTAGGGGAAATTAACGTCATCAGCTGAAAATGCTAGTATCTTACAATGTCATATAGTAAATATGAGATTTATCCTGTTGACAGCCAAACCTGTATTAATCCTTTACTCAATACATTTATAGATAGATTTTTTTTTACGCATTCAATTTAATCCTTCACTGAGGAAAATAGTTCCGATTGATACAGCCATAAATATGTATAATAAGAAATATTTTCTTAATCCTAGCAGATGGTACTTAAAAGCAGACTGAAAGTAAAGCAGAATGTACCTTAACGCACACTCTGCTTTACTTTCAACCTGCTTTAAGTATCCACCTGTTTTCTAAACTAAAAACAGGCTATATTAATTGGGATTAAGGATTAACACATTCAGCCCTTGCAACAAGTATACTTGTCTTTATAAACTGTGTACCTGTGAAGATTACACTTGTCCCATGCAAACAGTGTAGACTCTGATCAGAGCCCTCCTCTGATCAGGGTCTACACTGTTTGTCATTTCGAAATATATTGTTAAAATCATCCCTAAATATTAGAAAATGGTCTAGACATTTTGAAATTGGAATTGTCATATTCATTTTAGTCTACGAGTTTATTAAAAATGATAAATAATGAGCATGAATGTGAGATTCTATTTATCACATAACAATTTTAAGCACCTATTAAATTGATTGAAGCCGTATTTTGTAGACCCTCCGCTATATAGTTTTCTGCCAGAACGTTACATTGTTTACATTAACGTCGTCTCAAATAACGTCATTTGGCGTCCTGCTACATGCAGCGCTTGTGGACGAACAGGTTGGGCGGGAGCCCAAAAAATGATATTCCACTATTGGATTACGATATTTTCATTATGGCTGTATGTCACTCCCAGACCGCAAGTTGTGTGATAAATGCAGAATACTAATAGGGGGACATTTTTTCTTCAGAATGTAAGTACAAGAAGACTAAGTGGAGTGACTGTGATCCCGTGTCAAATGAGAAAGTCATGATCAAAACATTGAAACGAGGAAAAATAGACCAGTGTGCCCCAACCCAGGTGGATAAAAAAGTCTGCAAAAGAAAATTTAAAAACTCCAAAAGTAAGTACCTGTTCACAATTTGCATGCTGGTTGTTGATTTTTTTGTTCTGCAACAATTGTTGTCTAGTACCGGTATTGTTCTTAAAACAGAATGTTCGAAATTTCTTTTCAAAACAGGGTCACAGTGACAAAAACTTTGGATCCTGATGCATTAGGCAGCATCTCATCTGGATCTAAACCATTTGCACAGATAATTAGGAATCTGCCCCCAGGGTGCAAATTTTAGAGTTAAATGCTCATTTATATTCTGCATTATTTTTAGCTCACCTGAGCCAAAGGCTCAAGGTGAGCTATTGGGATGGCCCTGTGTCTGGCGTCCGGCGTCGTCCGGCGTCCGTCGTTAGTCGTGCGTCGTCCGTCGTCATTAACAATTGCTTCAAATGACATCTCCTCCTATACCGCCTGACAGAATTCAACCAAACTTTACAGAAATGTTCCTTGGATCAAGCTCTTTCAAATTTGTTCAAAGAATTAAAAACAATGCAGAACTCTGGTTGCCATGGCAACCAAAGTGAAAAAATAAGGAAATCTTAAAAAATCTTCTTGTCAAAAACTGGAAGGGCCAGAGCTTACATATTTGGCACATAGCATCATCTACTGGTCCTCTATCAAGTTTGTTCAAATTATGCCCCTGGGGTCAAAATTGGCCCCGCCCCGGGGGTCACAGATTTACAAAGAGTTATATAGTGAAATTTTCAAACGTCTTCTTCTCTGAAACTAATGTGGCCAGAGCATTGATATTTGGCATGGTGACACTTCTCGATGTCCTATACCAAAATTGTTCAAATGGTTCTGGTCGGTTGCATAACTAGGTCACAGGAGCTAAATATAGATTTTTTTCATTGAAAACTTAAAAAATCTTCTTGTCTGAAACTACAAAGGCCAGAGCTTAGATATTTGGCACATAGAATCGCCTACAGGTCCTCTATCTAGTTTGTTCAAATTATGCCCCTGGGGTCGAAATTGGCCCCGCCCCGGGGGTCACAGTTTTACATAGAGTTATATAGTGAAATTTTCAAATGTCTTATTCTCTGAAACTAATATGGCCAGAGCTTTGATATTTGGCATGGTGACACTTCTCGATGTCCTATACCAAAATTGTTCAAATGGTTCTGGTCGGTTACATAACTAGGTCACAGGAGCTAAAAATAGATTTTTTTCAATTATAACTTAAAAAAATCTTCTTTTCTGAAACTACAAGGGCCAGAGCTTAGATATTTGGCACATATCATCGCCTACAGGTCCTCTATCAAGTTTGTTCAAATTATGCACCTGGGGTTAAAATTAGCCCGCCCCTGGGGTCACAGTTTTACATAGAGTTATATATAGAAAATTTCAAACGTCTTCTTCTCTGACACTAATATGGCCAGAGCTTTTATATTCGGTATGGTGACACTTTTAATTTTCTTTACATAATTTGTTCAAATTGGTCCGGTCTGTTGCATATCTAGGTCAGTCCTTGACCTAATTTATTATCTCCTTTTTTTCAGCTATTTTCTCAGGTGAGCGAAATATGCCCCATGGGGCTCCTGTTTTTTATCCTTCTCTCGCTCAACCTGTCTTAAAAACCAATGAGGTAAAGATGAATATTGTCTGATAGTCATCAATTATCAGGGCTCCAGATAAAAGGGAGTAACCTGCGCAAATCCAATATTTTCTCACTCATTTTAACCCATTACCCCATAGTATATTTCAAAGTTTTGAAAACAAGTGATCATTTAAAGCAGGTTGAAAGTAAAGCAGAATGGGCCTTAAGGCGCATTCTGCTTTACTTTCAGCCTGCTTGTAGATATATCTGCTATAATATAGAAAATATTTATGATACATATTCATGACTGTTTAAGTTGGAATTCTTTTCTTCAGGGAATAAATAAATAAAAGGCATAAAAAGGCGTATTTATGGGGGAATGGGTTAACACCAAAACCTATGGTGTTACAACTCTTCGAGACGATTCTAATGAGTAGTGACACCATAGGGTTTAAAACAGAAAGATTTTAATTTTTGAAATACTCCCCTTATCTGGAGCCCTGATTATTATTATTATTATTATTATTTTTATTATTGTTATCAAAATATGTTCAAACCAAACCATGATTTCTTATTTTATCAGAGACCCAGTGTGCCTATAAGGGTGTGACCAAATGGAGTCAGTGTAATGCACAGACCAATATCAGAATGAGACGGGAGGTCCTGAAGAGAGGCAAAGTCAAGTTCTGTCAGCCAACCAGAGTTGCCACCAAACCATGCAAGAAGAAGAGGAGAAAAACAAAAAAGGGTGGGTAACTCTTACAGTGACTCTAGCAGATATCTGCCACAGTGATTACGATACTTACCGTCGGTAGTAGTCCAGTGGTAACACGTTAGACTACTGTACCAGGGGTGTGAGTTCGATCCCCCGCCGGACCAGCAGTCTGATTAGGGGATTTTTCCCGAATCCCGGATGAAGTACAGGAATATTTGTGAGCAAGACATGTACCGGGAATTGAACCGGTACTGCGACTGCATTTGATTGCGCCATATGTTAGCATTGCTCAATATTGTAGGCAAGATCATGGCTCAATGTAGATCAGGGGAGTGAATGTACCTTTGGCTGAGCGGTCATTCGGACTGAAAGTAGACTATAACTTGGAACTTTACTTTTTACCTTTTACCGCATAACGCGGCGTCTCATCAGGATCCAAACTGTTTGACACTCTGACCCTGTTTTGAAAAAGAAATTTAGAGAAATCTATTTTTAGAACAATTGCAGACGACAAGTGTTGCATACAAAAACAAATACCCAGAGTTAATAGAATGTTTTTCTAACCTTTACCTATTCCTCATAGATAAGCCATTCCATGTCTCAACACTATATGATATAGAGCCATAAAAAATGTCCTGGCATGTTGACAGATGGATGCTTAACCCATTACCCAATAGCCTCTTTCTAGTTTTTAAGACACACATCCATTTAAAGCAAGCTGAAAGTAAAGCAGAATGTGCCTTAAGGCACATTCTGCTTTATTTTCAGCCTGCTTTAAGCTACCATCTGCTAGGATAAAGGAAGAATTTCTTATAATGTATATTCATGACATAATAATAATGATAATAAAAATAATGATAACAATAACGACTTTATTTACTGAGGCTACACATTAATCCAGGCCCAATCTTCCATGTGGGCCTATATTGGAACTATTTTCTTCAGTGGAGGAATAAATTAAAAGCATAAAAATGTGGTTCTTTTGAGTAAAGGGTTAAGCTGTCTTACCGTAACCCTTTCCCTCATGGAAGCGCCTTTTAGCACATTTAAATAATTCCTCCCCTGAAGAAAATAGTTCCATTTTATACAGTCATGATAACATACCATAAGAATTTTTTTTTAAATCCTAGCAGATAATAGCTTAAAGCAGGCTGAAAGTAAAGCAGAATGCACCTTAAGGTGCATTCTGCTTTACTTTCAACCTGCTTTAATATGTCACCTATTTTCAAAACTAGAAACAAGCTATGGGGTAAAGGGTTAATAAACCCTGAAACCAAAATTTGAGGGAATTTCAAAAGTAGGATGCTTTACATAATCTCCATGAATAAAGAGGGGAAATACTTAAATAAACACATATATCTAATTTTCATGTCTGTTGCCTTGGTAACAAGTATTGTAAGTCAGATCAGACTGACAGAATGAAATTTGGGCTGTTGATTTGTGGCGTTTTTATTGACAAAAAAAGCTATTCAATTTACAGAAAACAGAGGGTACATACTTAACCCATTGCTAACTGAACTTAGTTGTCTTGTTTGGAAATAAAAATCACATAAACTTTTACGCTCTAACGGCAGAATCGTGATTACTGATGCAAATGATTCTAAGGAGATGACAAGTAACCAATCAGCATCCAGACTGTTTGACATACTGACCTAATTTGGAAAATATTTTTTTTCAAAAAATATTTTTTTTTAATATCTTAACCCTTAGCCCGCCAAATAAATTGTCGTCTGCTATATTTCTCGTCTGCTTCAAGTTTCAAAGTGCTTCAAAGTTGC
This sequence comes from Gari tellinella, assembly GCA_922989275.2. NCBI lineage: Eukaryota > Metazoa > Mollusca > Bivalvia > Cardiida > Psammobiidae > Gari > Gari tellinella. Next base: position 59,515,067 of record OV277860.1, on the reverse strand, counting down.
TCAAAATTGCTGAAAATGTTGTCCGAGTGTCAAACAGCTTGGATCCGGATGAGACGCCGAGTTACTCGGCGTCTCATCCAGATCCAAGCTGTTTGCATATGGAGCTATAGTTGTGAGTGGCAGGCTAAGGGTTAATAGTAGTAGACTACAATTATTGTTGCACATGAAACAACTATGGTACTTAGCAATCAAAAATCCTTCACCCGTAGCCTGTCTTTCTAGTTATGAAGACAGCTAGGTGACCTCTTAAAGCAGTTTAAAAGTAAAACAGAATGTGCCTTAAATCACATTCTGCTTTATATTCATCCTGCTTTAAGTTATCATCTGCTAGGATAAGTATAAAGATATTCCTTTTGTTGTCTCGAAGATATGATATCTTCTACATGTCTGACATTGACTTTTATACATACATCGATATACAGTGCTCCCTCTCTACAACGACATCCAATGGGAGACAAAGAGTGTGTGCGTTGTTCGGAGGGAGTCCTTATAGACAGGAAAACAGGTTTTCATTTGCAAACAGCTTGATTCCAGATCAGACGCAGCGTAATGCGGCATCTGATCTGGATTCTAGCTGTTTGTCACTTGTCATTATATTTATTCTATTAAAGTCTCCACTTACATGTACATTTGAGAAAAACAACAGACGACATTGCAGCCATGAAAAGGTTGGATATAAATGTCTTGTTTCGGGAACAGTGACAAGGATTGTTGTAAGGAGGGAGTTGTTGTTGGGAGGGCCATTGTAGGGAGGGAACACTGTATATATGACAAGCAAGAGAAAGGTTTGGCTATAAGTGAAGCTATTCTTCAGAAAGGTTTAATAAAATCGCCCCGTAAAATATATACTTTTTTCACTGAGACGTCTGTGGCATTCAAAATGCCAAGATGAACATAAATTCTGAAATCAATTTTGGCACCCTTATCTTTGTCTTGAGATAATTCCTAATCCTTTCTCTCCTGGGAACCAGTGTTTGTAAACTTTTCAAACAGTGTAGATCTTGATTAGAGGGCTCCTCTGAATTTTTTTTTTATAAACAGCACTAAATATTCCTATAAAATGGTTTGGGTTTTTTTAACAGTGAAATAGCCCATTCAGTTTAGAAAAGAAAAAAAAACTACACTTTTTCCTGCCGCAATTTTCTTCAAATTTTTAAATTGAGTTTAAATGTCTTTAGAAATGGTGTCATATCAAAATTGGACCAGCGGAACCACCTAAACACAAGGATCAACTGATTTGGATGCCAAGTCATTTTGACATCTTATCAGTGATCTGCATCCAAACTGTGTGGAAATATGGTTGATTTTAGCAAGATAGGGGTTACCTTGGGTCGCCCGGGAAAGGGGTTTGATGGTAAAGAAGAGCTGTATAACTATGTCTAATTGAAGAACTATCAAACTTATGTTAACCCTTTACCTTACAAATCTGCCTTTTTACCCCTTTGAATTATTCCTTCACTGAAAAAAATAGTTTCACTTTACAGAGAAGTGAATACAGTTTAAGCATATTTTTTTCAAAAATTTCAACATGGAATTGGGGTTGTGCCACAAGTTAAAAAAATATTAGTATGGCTCTTCCTCATAATACAGACAATGATAAATGGCTACAGGTATTATTAACCCATTTGTGCCCACGATCCCATATATGGGACATAGGCAAACAGTGTAGACTCTGATCAGATGCAGCATTATGAAACTTCTAATCAGAGTCTACACTGTTTGCTGATAGGAATTTCAATATAAAACAAAATGAAAATGAAAATTTTGACCAGGCATCCCTTTGATAAAAATGGACTAATCTAATATATAAACATGGAAGAATCCACTGGATATAATAAATGGGTGAACCAATTTATGCATCCTCTCATTGTTGCAAACAGAAAAGATCCAGACCCAAGGGCTCCTGATATAGACCTTAGATTTTAATCCTCACTATATGCTTTCGCCTTGATCCAGATCCAGAGTAGTAAATAATATTATGCACTATTAAACACATTTCCTATATCTTAGCAGATGGTAACTTAAAGCAGGGGAAAGAAAATCAGATAGCTTATGGTGGCCAGGTTATCACTTAACCCATTACCCCATAGCCCTGTTCTAGCATTGGCGATAGGTGACCACTTAAAGCAGGTTGAAAGTAAAGCAGAATGTGCTTTTAGGCAGATTCTGCTTTACTTTCAATTTGCTTTAAGCTACCATCTGCTAGGATATAGGAACTAATTATTATGGAACATATGCATAACTGTATAAAGTGGAACTATTGTTTTCAGTGGGGGATAAAATCATAGGTATAAAAAGGCGTATTTATGGGGTAATGGATTAAAGCAGGTTGAAAGTAAAGCAGAATGTTCCTTTAGGGGCATTCTGCTTTACTTTAATCCTGATTTAAGCTTCATATGTAAGAATATAGGAAACAATAATTATGGTGCAAATTCATAAAAAGTGGAAACTATTTTCTTCAGTGGTGGAATGAATTTAAGGCGTAAAAAGGCATATTGATGAAAAATTTGGTAAATTATTAGGACACACATTTTCAGAGGTTATAATATATATATTATATACATTGCTATCTTACAGCTTGCCAATATGACAAGAGCCAATGGGGTACATGTGATGCTGCCACCAATACTGTGACCAGAACACTGACCCTCAAGTCCGGAGACCCAAGCACGTGTAACGCCACCAAGACCATTACAAAGAAGTGTAAAAACAAACATCTACGACCACATTGTAAGAACTCATGCTGCTGTTGGGGAAAAATTCCACCCTTTTTAACTCATTCACCCCTGAAACTTTAACCCATTACTCCATAGCCTGTTTCTTGTTTTGAAGACATTGGACCACTTAAAGCAGGTTGAAAGTAAAGCAGAATGTGCCTTAGGGCACATTCTGCTTTACTTTCAGCCTGCTTTAAGCTACCATCTACTATAATATAGAAAATATATTTCTTATGATACATATTCATGACTATATAAAGTTGAACTATTTTCTTCAGTTAGGGAATGAATAAGAGGCGTTAAAAGTCGTATCTATGGGGTTATGGGTTAAATAGACAATTAAATCTAGTTAATGTTTTAGGTATTAGGATAGATTTTAACAATATTTTACAAAATGACAAACAGTGTATATACCCTTGACAAGTTTATGATTTGCTAATGACGAGTATACTCGTCGATAGGGTTCAATGTGTTAACTCTTTAACCATTAAGTTACTCATGTGGGTTATAAAGTTCCCTTGTGGATCTTTTAAAATACCAAAACATGAACCAGTCTACTTGGGCTTCTGGGTAGCTTAACTCTTTCCTCCCTGAAACTTTAAATGGACAATTCCAGTGTCCATTTTAGTCTAGTCCATTTCTGACTTTTAAGGGTTGTTTTTCTCAATATTTGGTATTATGGCAAACAGTGAAGACCCTGATCAGAGGGCTCCTTTCGGAGCCCTCTGAAATGGGTCTTCACTGTTTGGATAGGACAAGTGTACTACTATCCACATGTGCACTGTTTGAAAAGGACGCCTATATGCGGGACTAGGGTACAAAGAGTTAATAAAAACTGCTCTAAATTAGCAAACATTGCAGGCCCTGATCAGAGGGCTCGTATTGGAGCCCTCTGATTAGGGTCTACACTATATGCAAATAGTATATAACAGTATAATATAGTAATGTATAGTATATAAACAGGTCCATGGTGTCAAAAAAGTTTTAAAACGACATGCGGATTGACAAAATAACCTGTTCTTCTTAGCAATGTCTATTCATGGATGTACATAACTATAATAAATAATCAATAGACATTGGAAACTTTTTTCTACACCCTGACAAAAGCTTTCTGATTTACTTTCAGCCTGCTTTAACCCTTTCCTCCATAGAAGGGCCTTTTAGCACATTCAGTTTATTCCTCCGCTGAAGAAAATAGTCCCAATTTATACAGTCATGAATATGTTTCATAATGAATATTGTCTTAATTCTAGCAGGTGGTAGCTTAAAGCAAGCTGAAAGTAAAGCAGAATGTGCCTTAAGGCACATTCTGCTTTACTTTTAACCTGCTTTAAGTAGTCACCTATTTTCAAAACTAGAAACAGGCTATTGGGTAAAGGGTTAAACAGCAACCTGTCTCATTTTTTTTTAAACAGGCTTATAATTGGGTAAAGGATTAGAATGTATTGGAATATAAAATGTGATGCAGTATAATGTATAGAAAATGACAAATAAATTGTTTAACTCTTTACTCCTTAAATATGGTTTTATGCACATTAAATTTAATGCTCCACTGAAGAAAATAGTTTCAATTTATACAGTTATGAATATGCACCATAAGAAGTGTTTTCTATATCCTAGCAGATTGTAGCTTAATGCTTTCCTCCCTGAAACTTAAAATGGAAAATCCCAGTTTCCATTTGAGTCTAGTGCATTTCTGACTTTTAAGGGTTGTTTTTGTCAATGTTTTGCATTATAACAAACAGTGAAGACCAAGATCAGAGGGCTCCGTAAGGGGCCCTCTGATCTGGGTATTCACTGTTTGCATAGGACAAGTGCACTTATCACATGTATACTGTTTGAAAAGGACGCCTATATGCGGGACTAGGGTTCAAAGGGTTAAACCAGGCTGAAAGTAAAGCAGATTGCATCTTCATGTACATTCTGCTAAATACTTTCAACCTGCTTTAAGTAGACACCTGTCTTCAAAACTAGAATTAGGTTATAGACTATAGAGTTAAGCAGTACTTTGCCTTAAGTTTATCACTTTGGGTAAAATCATCTAATCTGCACTGTACAATAAAGGGTTAATTGTAGTAGGAACGGCAACAGCTCAGTAGAAACACCCTGATTGTAGTAGAAGCGTAACAGAGGCTCCTTGATCGCCACCTCACGGCGATGTTTTGACCCTGCTAAAAATTCCGTAGCACGGCCTTCGACTCGAAGCGCAACAGAAGCGTACTATTTATGAACGTAGCAGTAACCTAGCCACAGCTCGGTTGACCAGAGCTCCAGATAATTTTGTAACCTAATGCTGATTGACCCCCTATTTTTTTTTCTAATGCTGAAATCTGAAATTACAATGCTTGTTTTCACCCTCACTCCAAAATACATACAGGGGTAGGAGTTTGCTGTTTGGGTTAATATTAGACCATAATTATTTTCCGCCTTCCAATTCTCAATCTTCGATCTTTTTTACTTACGATTACTTGAAACCACAAAATTGTTCTTTCCAAAGCTGAACAGTTTCATAAGAAAATCTATCCCCTGCGTGTTTCTTCGAAGATATTTCCATCTTGCTAACACTGTCAGTAATTATTTCGACCAATTTCACACGCATGACTGATTCAGCTGTTGTTTTCTCATCGTGTTTAAAGAATTTTAATACCCCTGTGGTGTCTGTATCGCTTGATTTTCGTTTACACCTCCCGGGTTTGCTTCTGTTCGCCATTTTTCCACAAATCGCGGAACGCTTGCAATGCATCTAGACGATTAGCATGGTACCCTTATTCCTAGAACATTCTCGGATAAAACTAAAAACAGAAACGGGAACCAGTCGAGGGGTATGCTTGATTTGCGTGAATAAATTTCGAAATAACGGGAATACAGTTCTAAGATTCTAACCGAGTAAAACGCACTCATATGAATTGTAATGCTGAACGGACATTTGAAATGCGTTTTTTCACCCTTGGATTTCATTTCCAATGCGTTTTCAGTGAAATTTAATGCTGAAAAACGCAAAAACGCACTTTATCTGGAGCTCTGGGCGTAGTTGCATTGTACTAAAAGCATTGAGATATTTTCCCATGATTCCGCTACGTTTCTCGTATGCTCTGGGCCCTCACACTACGTACGCTCTGTACGCTCTAGCGACTGTCAAAGGGTTTTCACTGTGATTCAACCATTTATGAATCACAAACCATGGCGCTTCTCCTAAGCTTTCAATGCACTGTTGATGCTTTGACTGCGTTTCCTCTTCACTTCTGCTACCCTCTTGACAACTGAGCTATGACCATGGCGATTTACGCTTCGTGCTTGCCAATCAGTGTATAAATATGCATCATTTCTACTTTATCTTCATTATTTATTTGCACTTAAAACTCTCCACATCGATAGTTCAAAATACCACCCCGTCAGAAACGAAAGACAAATCAAGGCCTGCACATACTATTGTCTCGCAGCATAAACCTCACATAGTGCAATCCCAATGTTCTACTTCACAAGCTACTGTTTGTCATAAAGTCAATTTTGATCCATTTCCTTCGAAGGATGATGGTCAGCTGCTGCAAAAGCAGTGAAATAGCATATTTGATATAGAAAAGTTCCAAAAGCGCAACAGACGCGTAGCCCCTGCACTTAGGTTGAAGCAAGGTCGCAGTAGCAGCGTAGTAAACGTAGATGAAGCGTAGTCAGAAATTCTTTATTGTAGAGTAAGCGTAGTAGAAGCATCTTGGAGAAACTTAAAGCACCCTAGAAGCGCAGCAACAGCGTGGCGGGATCGTGATGAGCGCAGGGAGGACGTAGTTAAAGCATACTAAAAGCGTACTGGAAACGCCCAAGTCCCAAAATTATGCACATGGCGGCGCTTCTACAGCAATTTGGATGATTTGGGAGAATCGCCATGAGCGCAGTGGAATCCACTTCCAGTGGGATGGGGGTATAAGAATTCTTGTTGGATTTGTTTGTGTAAATTGTTTGTGTAAATTGTTTGTGTTAATTGTTTGTGTTAATTGTTTGTGTTAATTGTTTCAGTTTTTACTGTATGTGTATACAGAAGAACTACTTGGGGAACATGTGACCCAGCAACTAATATGTGTTAATTGTTTGTGTTGATTGTTTCAGTATGTGTATACAGAAGAACTACTTGGGGAACATGTGACCCAGCGACTAATATGTGTTAATTGCTTGTGTTAATTGTTTGTGTTAATTGTTTCAGTATGTGTATACAGAAGAACTACTTGGGGAACATGTGACCCAGCGACTAATATGTGTTAATTGTTTGTGTTAATTGTTTCAGTATGTGTATACAGAAGAACTACTTGGGGAACATGTGACCCAGCGACTAATATGTGTTAATTGTTTGTGTTGATTGTTTCAGTATGTGTATACAGAAGAACTACTTGGGGAACATGTGACCCAGCGACTAATATGTGTTAATTGCTTGTGTTAATTGTTTGTGTTAATTGTTTCAGTATGTGTATACAGAAGAACTACTTGGGGAACATGTGACCCAGCGACTAACATGTGTTAATTGCTTGTGTTAATTTTTGTGTTAATTTTTTGTGTAAATTGTTTGTTTTAATTGTTTGTGTTAATTGTTTCAGTATGTGTATACAGAAGAACTACTTGGGGAACATGTGACCCAGCGACTAATATGGTCAGTATGGAGAAGACGCTGAAGCGGGGAGATCCGAGTAAGTGTGAGTCCACGAAGACAGTACAGAGGAAGTGTAAGAAGAAAAAGAATGTTGATGGTAAGAGAACAATGAGTTTTAACCCATTACCCCATAAATACACCTTTTTACGCTTTAAATTTTCTCCTTTACTGAAGAAAATAGTTCCAAATTAAATATTCTTGAAAAAACACCATAAGAAATAGTTTCTATATCATAGCAAATGGTAGCTTAAAGCAGGCTGAATGTAAAGCAGAATTTGCCTTAAGGCACATTCTGCTTTACTTTCAACTTGCTTTAAGTGGTCGCCTATATTCCATGGCAAATGATAGCTTAAAGCAGACTGAAAGGAAAGCAAAATGCGCTTTAACACACATTCTGTTTCAATTTCTAACTGCTTTAAGTGGTCACTTATTTTCAAAACTAGAATCTGGCTATGGAGTAATGGGTTAACTGTACATTTCCCTCTGTTGTAGCTTGTAAGTACGCCAAGGTCCAGTGGGGTGCATGTGACCAAGTCAGTAATACCATGACCAGCGTCCAGCCTCTGATTAGTGGACCATCCTCCTGTCCATCAACACAGATATATTCACGCAAATGTAAAAAACGTAAGTTAACTCAGATTTTTTCCCTTTGAAATTCAAAAAAATTGAGCATTGGCAAATGTGTATTTTAACCTTTTCACCCATAACTTGATTTCAGTGTTTAGGACAGGTGACTGCTTAACCCACTACCCCATAAATACATCTTTTTACGCCTCTAGTTTATTCATCCACTGAGAAAAATAATTCAAATTTATACAATCATGAAATATGTACTACCGGTATACAAAATATTTTCTATATTCTAGCAGACTTTTGCTTAAAGCAGGCTGAAAGTAAAGTAAAGTGTGCCCTAAGGCATATTCTGCTTTACTTTCAACCTACTTTAAGTAGTAACTTATTTTCAAAACTTGAAACGGGCTATGGGGAAATGGGTTAAAGCAGGTTGAAAGTAAAGCAGGATTCTCCCATACAGAGATGTTTGCTACACTAGTGTAGCCTGCTTTTACCAGCCACCTATACTGATAAAGAAATGCATCAGTGGTTGATTCATTTAATTGCTATTGTTGTTATATATTTTAGTATGTAAATTTATTCCTTGTCAGAGACCTTCCTACCCTGTTGTGGTTCTGGGGCTTAACCCATTGCATGCTAGGTAATATTTGGCGACAATTTTAAAATGTCGTCTGCAGCGGGTATAACTCAAATATTTGCAAAAGATTTTAGCAGTTCCTGATAGAGTATTGACTTAGCTGCAAAATGTTTTGATCTCAGATCAGGCCCCACAATGTGGGGACTGATCTGAGATCAAAACTGTTTGCCTAGAGGTACACCTAAAAGTGTATCAACGCATGAAATGGGTTAATTGTCATATGGAATGTTTCTGTTTATTTGACCGAGATTATACCCTCTGCCAAGGAAGGCATGTCAGTGATTTTGATCCTATGCACTGCTACACAACAAATGAGATTAGTGGAAATCATCCTCCTGAAATCAGTATCATCTGATCTCATCATCCCTCATCATTCATTAGCGCTATATGACCTATTTTGTGTTGCAGTGCCGTAAAACCCAACTCATCCATCATCCATACCCCTGCTGTGGGATTATTTATAATAGCCTCTAAGTTCTATAAGTTCTAAGTTCAGCCCTGGTTTGAGATTATAAGCTATTGTTGGTTTGAGATTATAAGCTATTGTTGTTATATATTTTAGCCTGTGAATTTAGCCCTGGTTTGAGATTATAAGATATTGTTGTAATATTTCAGAGTGTAAGTTCAGACCTGGTTTGAGATTATAAGCTCTTGTTGTTATATATTGTTAGCCTGTGAATTTAACCCTGGTTAGAGATTATAAGCTCTTGTTGTTATATTTTAGCGTGTAAGTTTAGCCCTGGTTAGAGATTATAAGCTCTTGTTGTTATATTTTAGCATGTAAGTTCAGCCCTGGTTTGAGATTATAAGCTGTTGTTGTTATAATTTAGCTTGTAAGTTCAGCCCTGGTTTGAGATTATAACCTCTTGTTGTTATATTTTAGCGTGTAAGTTCAGCCCTGGTTTGAGATTATTAGCTGTTGTTGTTATATTTTAGCGTGTAAGTTCAGCCCTGGTTTGAGATTATAAGCTGTTGTTGTTATAATTTAGCTTGTAAGTTCAGCCCTGGTTTGAGATTATAAGCTCTTGTTGTTATATTTTAGCGTGTAAGTTCAGCCCTGGTTTGAGATTATTAGCTGTTGTTGTTATATTTTAGCGTGTAAGTTCAGCCCTGGTGTTTGGAGTGAGTGTGACTTGGAGAAATTACAGATGAAGAGAGAAGACACTCTTAGTAAAGGCAATTCGGATGTCTGTCCTCCAAAACGAACACTTACTAAAAAGTGTGGCAAGAAAATTGAAAGTAAGCACCGTCTATGTCTAATTCAGTAGGTCACTGTGTAAGCATGGCTTCACTGTGTTATATTAAGTTTTAGGTTTAATGCACTCTACCAATTACATGTCTTTATAATCAATTTCAAAACTTTTAAATTTCACTCACAATGTATATTGAAAGCTTTACCTTTGGGAGCTTTTTTTTTACTCATTAGAATCAAATGTTGTTTATGTTATAGAATGCCAGTATGACCGAGGCAATTGGTCAGAGTGTGATAGCTCGGAAAGTCCACAGCGCACACGGGTGCAGAAATTAATATCTGGAGGTGTGAATTGTGAACCGGAGAAAATAACCTCCAAGACCTGCGTGAAGAATAGTGGAAAAGGTTTGTACACAATATCTTAATGACCCATTGAACCCATTACCCCATAAATACGCCTTTTTACGCCTTTAATTTATTCCTCAACTGAAGATTATAGTTCCACTTTATACAGTAAGTATCATGTATGATAAAAGTATTTTCTATAATTTTGCAGGTGTTAGCTTAAAGCAGGCTGAAAGAAAAGCAGAATGCGCCTTAAGGCACATTCTGCTTTACTTTCAACCTGCTTTAAGTGGTCACCTATCCTCAATACTAGGTAAAGGCTATAGGGTAATGGTTTGACAAGAAAGAAAATTAAAATATACAGTAAAACCTCTCTATTACGACTACTAAATTATGTTAATTATTATGGTGTTTACGGTATGTGACCGCTTAAAGCAAGGTGACAGTGAAAAGGAGCTTTCTGCTTCACTGTCACCTTACTTTAAGCTGTCACCTCTCTATTATACAATCAATTAGCCTTCGTTTTAGTGGTCGTAATAGCGAGGTTTTACTGTATAGCACAAATTATACATCAAGATAATGTTAAAATGAGGCTTACTTGGAAGTACAGATTAAACGAGCAATGGTACTTTTAGAAATAAGATGAACGAGTCCTCAGGATGCACATTCTGTAAAACAATGAGTCCTTGAGACAAACATTGAGTCCTTGAGGTGAAAAATTAACCCAATATCCCATAACTTATTTCTAGTTTTGAAGACAGGTGACCACTTTAAGCAGGTTGAAAGTAAAGCACAATGTGCCTTACGGCACGTTCTGCTTTACCTTCAACCTGCTTTAAGGTACTATCTGCTAGGATATAGAAAGTATTTCTGATGTTGCATATGTTTGGCTATATTTACACTAGTGGAGGAATACATTAAAGGCATAGAAATTTGTAATTATGGAGTAATAGGTTGATAAAGGCCAGAAAAGCCATGGGTCCATGGGACTCTCAACTTTTTAAATAATGAGTCCCTGGCAAATTTAATGAGTATAGGACTCAGGATGCACAGGTAAAATAATCCCTGAACGAGTTTGAAATATTGAGGTTAAACTGTATTTCATAACATGCTGTACATGTATTACAGAACGATGTTTCTTCGGTCCATGGTCTGAGTTTGACGAGTGTAAGAACGGTGTTCAGAAGAAACGTCGACAGGTGTTACAAGGTGGACTGGACTGTGAGAGAAAAAGTGTGAAGATGAAGTCCTGCTAAAGTCTGTGATCCAAGTATGCTTGACTGTATGAGTCAGTGACAGTCCAGGGCTCCAGATAAGAGGTAGTTATTTTAACAAATCAAACATTTTCTCACCCATTTCAGCACCAATCGTATGGTGTTACTACTCATTAGAATCGTCTCAAAGAGACGATTCTAATGAGTAGTGACACCATAGGGTTTAATTCAGAAATAAAGATTTTAGTTTTTGAAAAACTACCCTTATCTGGTGCTATGAACTGTCACATCAGAAGAAAAAGTGTGAAGATGAAGTCTTTCTGAAGTCTGATCCAAGTATGCTTGACTGTATGAGTCACATCAGAAGATAAAGGACCAGTCAGACATCGGGAATAGTGAAGACCCCCTGGACCAGTCAGACATCGGGAATAGTGAAGACCCCCTCACCATTAGTATCAGATCAGTGTCTGCAATAGAGGACATTTTGCTGACATAAGCAAATACAAAATACTCTGATAAAGGTCTACACATTTCATAGAGATATGGACACTTTGATCAGGGTCTAAATTCAGAAGTAAGTACTTAACTCTTTCAAGACTAAGTAAATCTTGTTGGTTATTAGGTTCCATTGTGGATATTTTTAGTTATCAAAACATGAACCAGTCTACTTGGAATTCTGGGTAGTTTAATGAATACTGCTCTGAATTAGCAAACAGTGTAGACCCTGATCAGGGTTAAGTGCATTTTAAACAAGTACACAGTGTTGAAAGAGCTAATCAGAGCCTGATCAGTAGTGCAGAAACGATTATCCGGTTAACCGTAGCATACAGAATTAGCCATGCTTGCTGATAAGGGTCGGGTCCTTATTTTTGTAAACGTGTACATGGAGCTCAATACACAAAATGATGCCGTTAACTAAGTGTTTAACCCTTTGAACCCTAGTCCCGCATATAGGCGTCCTTTTCAAACAGTGTACATGTGAATAGTACACTTGTCCTAGGCAAACAGTGAAGACCCAGATCAGAGGGCTCCGAAAGGGATCAGGGTCTTCACTGTTTGTCATAATGCCAAACATTGACAAAAACAACCCTTAAAAGTCAGAAATGGACTATACCAAAATGGAAATAGGAATTGTTCATTTAATGTTTTAGGGATGGAAAGAGTTAAAGAACCCTTATTTCACCTGTCTTTACAATAAATGCTGATGCAACAGTTTTAATTTACAACAAACTTGTCTTCGAAATAATGTTTCCTTCCCTACTTTGACATTTGAAGTTGACACGCTTACTAACCTTATGACCTCGACATATTCAGTTTGCTTTGGATTTCTACCCTAGTACATGTATCTGCGTGTAGGAATTTCCAAGAATATCCCCTTGTCAATTTCAAATATATTCACCCAATCAAAAACAATAAAATAATAAAACTCGGGTTAGCTAATCTACACTTCAATGGGACTATCTCATACTTTACCCAGGGTTAAAATAAGGCAAGCATGGGGACAATTAATTATCTATAGCACAATGCAGGATTAGTCTTAATATTTGGCCCGCACTATTATTCTGTGTGTTTGAGGTTTTTTTTTGGTTTTTTACAAATGCAACCTCATTTTTGAGAAGACCTCGAACAGCCGCTCTTTCAAACGATTTATTGATCAACATATTCATGCAGTATACATGTAAGTGCATTTTATAAGATCAGTACTTCTTTTCTCTTTGCAATTTATTATGGACCTACCTCAGTATGCATTGCAAAATAATTAGAAAAAAGTATAACATTCTTAAACAATTCTTTGGCACCAAGACTTTATTATTGTATTATCGTTTACACATGCAAACGGTCTTCAAATTTGTAAATGTTTATAGGTAAAACAGTTGAATGTTACCGTGTACACGTGCAACGTCCGACCCTTACTGACTAATGATGTGTCAGTCGGTATGTATTCAAGTAAAGATTTCTGGTAACCTTTCCAGTACTACTGATCAGTGTCTACACTACAGCATTGGTAGAATGTAAAATTTAGTTAACCCCTTCACTGCCTTACCCCGAGCACAATAGTCTTTTGCAAACAGTTTGAATCCTGATCAGACGCCGCATGACGCGGCGTCTGATCAGGATCCAAACTGTTTGTCACTCATTTCAATATTTCTTTAGTCAAAATAACAAAAATTAAAATTTAAGAAATAAAAGCAGACGACAATTGTTTAAAATTGATGACATCACGGCAGTGAAGGGGTTAACAGTGAGAGGTTCAAGTCACAAATGCCTTTTCCCTTTGATGTAACTCATATGTGTTATAAGTTTGATAATAGTGATAATAGTGTGTAATATGTTTTTATGTGTTAACCCTTAGCCTGCCACTCACGACTATAGCTCCATATGCAAACAGCTTGAATCTGGATGAGACGCCGAGTAACTCGGCGTCTCATCCGGATCCAAGCTGTTTGACACTCGGACAACATTTTCAGCAATTTTGAGCAACTTTGAAGCACTTTGAAACTTGAAGCAGACGAGAAATATAGCAGACGACAATTTATTTGGCGGGCTAAGGGTTAACTATACAGAAGAATGATCTCAGAAAAGGTACTAACATTATGTATACAAGGCTCCAGATAAGGCAAGTACAGTGCTCCCTCTCTACAACGACACCCAATGGGAGACACAGAGTGTATGACTTTTTGTGTTATTCGGAAGGAGTCATTATAGGGAGGGAACATTGGTACTTGGCTTACGTTTGCAAACAGCTTGAATCCAGATCAGATGCTGCGTAACGCAGCGTCTGATCTCGATTCAAGCTGTTTGTCACTCATAATTATATTTATTCTATAAAAATATCCACTTATATGTAACTTCAACTTCAAGCTGTTTGTCACTCATTATTATATTCTATCAAAATATCCACTTATATGTAACTTTGAGAAAAACAGCAGACAACAATTTTAAGCAGCAGTAAAAGTGTTAGAAATTATTGTCCTGTTTAGAGAACTGTGGCAAGGGTCGTTGTAAGGAGGGAGTTGTTGTTGGGAGGGCCGTTGTAGGGAGGGAACAGTGTATTTCAAAAACTAAAATCTTTATATTTCAAAACTGCTCTATTCTTACATGATTTTCTTTGACAGAGGCCCATAGAGGTTGAAATACATGTATCAGAATAGAGAAATTTTATAATTTACTAAATTCTTTATGTCTTCACCAAACCCTATGATGTGACTACTCATCAGAACCGTCTCTTCGAGACGATTCTAATGAGTAGTCACACCATAGGTATTAGTGCAGATATGAAAGAGAAAATGTTAACTCGATTCAACTTTCTCTTATCTGGAGCCCTGTGATATGTATTTATTATAACCAACCTTTTGAATGACGGTAATGAGTATTAATATCCTTTACAAACAGTTTGGATCCCGATCAGGCCGACAAATGATCAGAATTCAAACTGAATGACATTTTGATTGTTATTTTGTAAACAGCTAGGCTTGTCATTTGTTCAAGCCTTTAACCCATTACCCCATAGCCGGCATTATATAGTTTTAAAGGCATGTGATACTTGAAGCAGGTGCATTCTGCTTCACTTTCCGGCTGCTTTAACCCTTTGAACCCTAGTCCCACATATTGGCGTTCTTTGCAAACAGTGTACATTAGAATAGTACACCTGTCCTATGCAAACAGTGACGACCCAGATCAGAGGGCTCCTAGGAGCCCTCTGATCAGGGTCTTCACTGTTTGTCATAATGCCAAACATTGACAAAAACAACCATTAAAAGGCAGAAATGGACTAGACTTAAATAGAAACTGGAATTATCCACTTAAAGTTTCAGGGAGGAAAGAGTTAAGCTACCATCTGCTAGGATATAGAACACAGGCCCGTAGAAACAGGGGGTTTGGGGTGCAGTAACACCCCCCCGCCCCCCAATAATTTTGCCAATATGAGTAGCAACATTTTTACAGAGATATATGTTTGCGTTTGAGGTATTGAGTATGTTTTAAATGTTTCTTGTCTTACTGCATACCGTAAAACAGGTATTTTTCGCGTCATGAATATTTCGCGTAATGCGATTTTGTATTAATTCGAGACATCATGCAATATTTCTAGCAGGTGGTAGCCTAAAGCAGGCTGAAAGTAAAGCAGAATGTGCCTTCAGGCACATTCTGCTTTACTTTCAACCTGCTTTAAGAAGTCACCTATTTTCAAAACTTAAAGAGACATACGCGAATTAAGGCTTAAATTATATTCTTGCGAATAAAACCGGTTTTACAGTAACTGCTTGCAGCATTGCTACACTAACTCTCTAACTCATTCACCCCTGAGAGATCAAATGGAAAAGTCCATTTTCCAATAAAGTCTAGTTCAATTTTGACTATATAGGTTTCATTAAAGCAATATTCTGCGATAAACAGTGCAGACCCTGATCACAGGTGCTTCTGTTGTAGGAGCTCTCTGATCTTTGTCTACACTGTTTGTATAAGACAAGCATAACCTTCACAGTAGGTTAACGATGAGTTAACTCATTGCTAGGGTTGTATGTGACGGCCCTATGCCCACCCATGGGCGAAGAGGACTAAGTAGTTAAGTAAGGGTTGTATGTGTTAGTTCAAGCTTAGACTGTCTCCTACGAGAGTATTAATTCTTTGCGTGCTGGCTAATATTTTCATCTGCAACAATTGTCGTCTGCTACTGTTTTAAAAATAGAATTTACAAACAGAGTGCCTTTAAAGAGTACACTTGTTGTATTCAAATAGTGTAGACCCAGATCAGAGCCTTCTGATTAGGATTTGCACTGTTTGTCATTTTGCAATAGATGGCAAAAATAACCCTAAATAGTCAAAATGGACTAGACTTATTCGGAAATTAGAATTTTCTAGTAAAAGTTTCCGGGGGTAAATGAGTAAACCCATTACCATTAGCCTGTTTCTTATCTTGAAGGTAAGTGACCACTTAAAACAGGTTGGAAGTAAAAAGCAGAATGCACCTTAAGGCAATGTGTGCTTTACTTTCAGTCTGCTTTAACCCTTTCCCCAATAGAAGCGCCTTTTAGCGGATATGATTTATTCATCCGCTGAAGAAAATAGTTCCGATTTAATCAGTACTGAATATGTATTATAGGGAATATTTTCTATATTATAGCACATGATAGCTTAAAGCAGGCTGAAAGTAAAGCAGAATGCGCCATAAGGGAGCATTCTGCTTTACTTTCAACCTGCTTTAAGTAGTCACCTATCTTAGGTACTAGAAATAGGATATCAGGTAAAGGGTTAAGGTACTGTACCATCTTCTAGGCTATAGAAAATATTTTTATGTATTCATACTTGTATAAATTGGAACTCTTTTTTTTCAGTGAAGGAATAAATTCAATGTGTAAAAAGGCTAATCTATGGGGGATAATGGGTTAGTTAGTGAAATATGGCTTGGCAAGAAAGGTTGTTGTGACATAGAAGATTCCTGCATTACTTTTGGTCTGCAATTAGCAGTCATGTTATGGTTAGAAGTTCTCAATACATTGCTTTTATTGCATGACTGCAGCTTTAACCCATTACCCAATAGCCCGTTTCTAGTTTTGAAGATATGTGGCCACTTAAAGCATGTTGAAAGTAAAGCAGAATGTGCCTTGAGGCACATTCTGCTTTACTTTCAGCCTGTTTTAAGTTTTCATCTACTAGAATATTGACAATATTTCTTATGATACTTATTCGTAACTATATAAATTTGAACTATTTTCTTCAATGAAGGAATACATAAGAGGCGTAGAAAGGCGTATTTTTGGGGTAAAGGGTTAAAACATCTAAAGAAAATAGTTATTCTTTATACAGTCATGAATATGCACCATAAAAAATATTTTCTATTTCTTAGCAGATGGTAGCTTAAAGCAAGCTGAAGTAAATCAGAATGCGTCTTCTACTTCTACTTCTACAGGCCTATTCTGATTTACTTTCAGCCTGCTTTAAGTAGTCACCTGTCTTTAAAACTAGAAACAGCCTATGTGATAGAAGGTTAGAATTTGGAGAGGGTGCTTATTATAGTTTGATTGTAATACTATGATATTCATTGTACATTTCCATTGCGAGAGTGATGCCTTTTGTTTTGACTTGTTTTGTACCATTGTACAGTAAACTCTCCTTCAGGAGGCGTCTGATAAAGGTCTGCATTGTTTTCTTATAGGACCTGTCTGACATGAGTTTGCATTTCCACTGGGAATTTTTGTTATATTTCATGTCTATGCTGTTTTGAAAAAAAAATCAATATATAGAGTGCTTATTATTTATCATTTTTGGTCCGTCTGTCCGTCCGTCCTCACTTTGGTTGACCTTTTTGTTAGCGTCAGTTTTAGCCAAAGCTTAAGTCCTACAGCAACCAAATTTGGCATGTACAGTTATAGTGAGGTCATCATCACATGCCATGGGTAACTAGGTCACTGTGACCTAGATTTCACGGTCCAATGACTTAGAGAATATTTGGTTAACCTCTTCGTTTGCGTCTTGGTTTACCTTTTTGTTAGTGTCAGTTTTAGTCAAAGTTTAAGTCCTACAGCAACCAAATGTGGCATGTACAGTTGTAGTGAGGTCATCATCACATGCCATGGGTAACTAGCTCACTGTGACCTAGATTTCAAGGTCGAATGACTTAGCGAATTCTTGGTTAACCTTTTCGTTTGCGTCTTGGTTTACCTTTTTGTTAGTGTCAGTTTTAGTCAAATTTAAGTCCTACAGCAACCAAATTTGGCATGTACAGTTGTAGTGAGGTCATCATCACATGCCATGAGTAACTATATTATATATATATATACAAAGCAAAAGTGCAGACAATCCGGCCATACCGACGTTGGCGGTTTCTCGTTAATAAACGAGTTGACAAAAATAATATGACGTGAGCCTTGACGAGTTTATTAAAAATGATAAATAATGAGAACGAATATGAGATTCTATTTATCAAATAACAATTTTAAGCACATATAAAACTTATTGAAGCCGTATTTTGTAGACCCTCTGCTATATAGATCTTCCGCCAAAACGTGACGTTGTTTACTTAACGTTGCAAATGACGTCATTTGGTGTCTTGCTACTTGCAGGGCTTGTAGACAAACAGGCTTGACCGGAGCCCAAAAAACGCTATTCCACTAGTGGATTACGATATTTACATAATGGCTTTATGCAACTCCCAGACCGCAAGTTATGTGATAAAAACAAATACTAGTATCAGGAGAAAATGATGTATAAGAACTCTTTCACTACCAGTGGCAACAAACTGTCTGAAGAATTTGAATTTGAAGTTGATGTCATGGTTTACAGTGTCTTCAAAAATTGTCAATATAGTTCATTTACAATAACCATTAAGTTCAAACCTAGCGATAAATATGTGTGGCATAACCAAACAGTGTACTTGTGAAGAATACACTTGTCTTATGCAATTGTAGAGACCCTGATCATAGAGCTCCTGCAGGAGCTCTCTGATCAGGGTCTGCACTATTTGCCCTTTCACAATATATTGCAGAAAACAACAACAATAAGGCATAAATGGACTAGACTTATTTGGAAATTGGAATTGTCCATTAAAAGTTTCAGGGGTGAGTGATTTTAAAGCAGGAGAAGAGTTAACCCATTTCTCCATAGAAACACCACCTACCCCTCCATACAAGTGTCACATATGAACATTAACCCATTGTATGCTGGGTAATATTTGGCGGCCATTTTAAAATGTCGTCTGTAGCTGGTAAAACTCAAATAGTTGCAAAAGATTTTAGAAGTTCCTGATAGAGTATTGACTAAGCTGCAAACAGTTGTGATCTCAGATCAAGCCCCACAATGTGGGGCCTGATCTGAGATCAAAACTGTTTGCCTAGAGGTACACCTAAAAGTGTATCCCGCATGAAATGGGTTAACTGATGATGTTAGTTACAGGTGGCAGCTTAATCCATTACCCCATAGCCTGTTTCTAATTTTGAATAAAGATGACCACTTAAAGCAGGTTGAAAGTAAAACTGAATGTGCCTTAAGGCACATTTTCCTTTACTTTCAGCCTGCTTTAAGCTATTTTCTTCTAAGATAAAGTAAATATTTCTAATTAAATATATTCATTACTGTATAAAATTGAACTTTTTTCTTCAGTGAAGTAATAAATCAAAGGGGTAAAAAGGTGTATTAATGGGGGAATGGGTTAAAACAAGATGAAAGCAAGATCAATGTAATGCCTACAACTCTTTCTTGTTCTAAGCAGTCATCTGCCTTAACCCTTTCCTCCCTGAAACTTTAATTGGACAATTCAAATTTCCATTTAAGTCTAGTCCATTTCTGACTTTTAAGGGTTGTTTATGTCAATGTTTGGCATTATGCCAATCAGTGAAGACCCTCTGAAAGGAGCCCTCTGATCTGGGTCTTCACTGTTTGCATAGGACAAATGTACTATTCACATATACACTGTTTGCAAAGGATGCCTATAAGCGGGACTAGGGTTCAAAGGGTTAAATGCAGTTGGTTATAGGAGACCTCAAAGAAAGAGATAAGCAGGATGAAAGAAAAGCAGAGAACATCAAAAGAAACATTCCTGCTTGATTTTCAATTTGCTTTAAAAGTAAAAACTACAGGTCTTCATTTAGGTGGTTGTTAAAGTAGCTTTAATCAGACTTTTGACTTGCTTATTGACCCTTCTCCTGCTGAGTATTCATATGAACATCTATCATCTGATCTATTCCATATAGGATCTGTCATGAGTCGATGTTTAAGACAGGCTGATCTCAAACGAGTCTAGAATTGAAATGTTGCGAGCCTTGGTGAGCTTAATAACTTTTCTTTTCTAGATGAGTTTGAGATCGACTTGTCTTAAACATTGACAAGTGACAGATTCTTTTTCTCACATAACCAACAATTAAAGTTATTTTTCTAAGCAATATGCATTTTTTGGAACCCCGGTGACGTCAAAATGCCGCTATTAATAGTGACATTATAGTGATGTCATCAAATTGATCTCACACATGTTGGAGATAAGGATATTCGTCATCGTTTTTCGCTAAAGAAAACATGTGAGAAAGTGTCTTCCCTATGACAGAGTGCAAACTCATGTCCAACAGTTCCTATTAGGAAACAGTTTAGGCCCTGATCAGACATTTCTTTCAGGAGCTGTCTGATCTTAGTCTACACTGCTTTCAAAAAGTGGCGGGAGAGGGGTTTTAGATTTTAATAGTTCATGCTTTTGTCTGCAAGAAACATTGTCTCTATTTTTAGCTCGACTTTTTCGAAAAGTCGAGCTATTGTCGTCACCCTGTCGTCTGCGTCAGCGTCTGCGTCTGTTAAGTTTTTTGCTTAAGGTTTTTGTAAGAGTTGATTTCTCAATAACTATCAAAGGTATCCATTTGAAACTTGGAATAGTTGTTCAGTATCAAAAGGGCAACTCATTACAACAAGGCAGGTTACCATGGGATTTGTCATTTCAGAGCTATTGCCCTTGTTTTATTTACTTAAAAATTATAAATTAACATATTTAAATAACTATCAAAGGTATCCATTTGAAACTTGGAATACTTGTTCAGTATCAAAAGGGCAACTCATTACAACAAGGCATGTAACCCTGGGATTTGTCATTTCAGAGTTATTGCCCTTGTTATATTTACTTAAAAATTGTAAATAACTATAAAAGATTTTAACTTGAAACTTGGAATAGTTATTCAGTATCAAAAGGGCAACTAATTACAACAAGGCAGGTAACCCTGGGATTTGTCATTTCAGAGTTATTGCCCTTTTTTTTTTAAAAATTTACTTCAAAATTGTAAATTAATATATCTAAATAACTATGAAATATATTAATTTGAAACTTTGAATAGTTATTCAGTATCAAAAAGGCAACTCATTACAACAAGACAGGTAACCCTGAGGTTTGTGTATCCAGAGTTATTGCCCTTGTTTTTTTACTTAAAAGTTATAAATTAACATATCTAAATAACTTTGGAAGATATTAACTTGAAACTTTGAATACTTGTTAAGTATCAAAAGGACAACTCATTACAACAAGGTAGTTACTCTGTGATTTGTAATTCCAGAGAAATTGCCCTTGATTTATTTACGTAAAACTTGTAAATTAAAATATCTTATTGACTGTCAAAGGTATTAACTTGAAACTTTAAATACTTGTGTTATATCAAAAGGGCAACTCATTCAAACAAGAAAGGTGACCGGGGATGTGCCATTCCAGAGTTATTGCCCTTGTTTTTATTTACATAAAACTTGTAAATTGAAATTTCTTAATAATTACCATAGGTATTTACTTGAAACTTTAAATACTTGTTAAGTATCAGAGGACAACTCATAACAAGAAGGCAGGTAACCCTTGGTTTTGTAATTCCAGAGTAATTGCCCTTGTTTTGACTTTTTAGAATTTAATTAGATTTCTCAATAATTACCATAGGTATTAACTTGAAACTTTGAATACCTATTCAGTTTCAAAAGGGCATCACCTTTCAATAAAGCAGATTACCATGGGATTTGTCATTGCAGAGTTATTTCCCTTGTTTGACTAAGAATTTGTATATGAAATTATTCAGTAACTGTAGAAAGTTATTAATTTCAAACTTCCAATATATTTGAATACGTGTTTAGTTTCAAAAGGGCAACTCATTACAAGGCAGGTAAAGCAGGCAAAGATATTGTCCTTCTTTTGACTTATAGTTTTCTTTAAATGGAATGTAGACTGTCCAAGTATGTTTAAGTTGTTGTTGCTTACAAAATTCTATGATCAATAGGGCATTTAACACCCATACACATTCTTTAAGTTTGAAAAATGTAGCCGTCTCAAGTATATGAAAGTCGAGCGTCCAGCACCCGTTTGCGGTGCTCTCGTTTACATGTTTTATCATTAAATAAAATAGAAAAAAACAAACTTCATGGTGTTTTGTCTTTTTCTTCCTCCTTTGTGACCTTTATAGATGTTTTAACTGGATTAATCCATTATCTCATATTCATTTTCTAGTATTGAAGATAGGTGACCACTTAAAGCAGGCTGAAAGAAAAGCAGAATGCACCTTAAGGTGCATTCTGCTTTATTTTCAGCCTACTTTAAGCTACCATATGCTACAATATAGAAAGTATTTCTGATAATACATATTCAATCATGACTGTCTAAATTGGAACTATTTTCTGTAGTGGAACAATAAATTTAAGGTGTAGAAAGGCGTATTTATGGGGGAATGGGTTAATATACTATAGATCAGCTCAGTCAGCTGTACATTTATTATGTGCAATCTTCATGAGGTCCTTTAACCCATTACCCCATAGCCTGTTGCTAGTTTTGAAGATATGTGACCACTTAAAGCAAAGCAGAATTGGCCATAAGGCGCATTCTGCTTTACTTTCATCCTGCTTGAAGCTACCATCTGTTAGAATATAGAAAATATTTCTTGTGAATTTTATTTATGACAGTATGAATTAGAACTAGATCTATTTTCTTCAGTAGAGAAATAAATTTAAGGCATAAAAAGGTGTATTTATGGGGTAATGGTAATATTGTTGATGACATTTACTTAATACCATGCAAGTAACTAAATTGTGAAATAACTAAGGTCAAACTGTTTTTGTTATTTCTAATACATGTACTTCAAAAACTAGGTTTACTTTTTTTTTCTCAATAAATTTCAATTTTAACACATTACTCCATAAATACATGTATATGCTTTTTATCGCAATTAAATTTATTCAACCATTGAAGAAAACAATTCCATTTTATAAATACAATCATGAATACGCATCATTAATTATTTTTAAAATATTTCAGCAGATGGTAACTTAAAGAAGGCTGAAAGTAGAGCACATTCTGCTTTACCATCAAATTACTGTAAGTGGTCACCTGTCTTCAAAACTAGAAACAGTCTACATGTATTTAGTTAAGCGTTAACCTATTACCCAATAGCCTGTTTCAAGTTTTGAAAATAGGTGACTACTTAAAGCAGGTTGAAAGTAAAGCAGAATTCACTTTCTGCTTTACTTTCAGCTACTACCTGCTACAATAAAAGAAATTATTCCATATGGTTCTCAGTCATAACTGTATAAATTGGAGCTATTTTCTTCAGCCGAGGAATAAACTGAAGGTTCTAAAAGGCGCTTCTATTTGGTAAAGGGTTAAAGCAAAGAAATTTTTTTTGTAACAAGATGAACGCTTGAATAATTGAAGTGAAGGGACAATGAATTATCGTTTTTAACCCATTACCCCATAGGCTGTTTCTAATTTTGAAGAAAAGTGACCACTTAAAGCAGGTTGAAAGTAAAGCAGAATGTGCCTTAAGGCACATTCTGCTTTACTTTTAGCCAGCTTTAAGCTACCATCTGCTAGAATATAGAAACTATTTCTTATGATAAAAATTCATGACTGTATAAATTGGAACTATTTTTTTCAGTTGAGGAATAAATGAAAGGCGTAAAAAGGCGTATGTATGGGGTAATTGGTTAATGCTGAAGAGACTGAATAAAATACGAACAAGAATTTATTTTCAAAGCTGAATAATTTATTTCTGAATCATGAACAAGTACAATAAAATAAAATGAAAGAATACATTAACAAAGAGTATCACATTTTACAAGCTTATTACAAAAGTAAAAACCATGAAACACACCAAGTTTGAATTTCAACTAACAATCAATCTTATACTAACCCATTACTCCACAGATACTCATTTTAACACATTTGATTTATTCCTTCACAGAAGAAAATAGTTCAAACTTATGCAGTCATTGAATAAGTATCATATAAAAAATATTTTCTATATTCTAGTAGATGGTAGCTTAAAGGAGGCTGAAAGTAAAGCAGAATGCACCTTGAGGTGCATGCTGCTTTACTTTCAACCTGCTGTAAGTGGTCAACTATTTTCAATACTATAAACAAGCTATTTGGTAAAGGGTTAAGTTGCCACTCAATGGAATAATATGGATACCTGGCAAGACAAGTGACTGCATAATGCAGCATAAAGTAATGCAGAAAGTTGCTAAAGGAATTTCGGCACTATTTTCTTCCGGCATTAAGCAATCAAATGCAATAAATAACCCTTTACACCATAAATACACCATTAATTTATTCCTCCACTGAAGAAAATACATGTAGTTCCATTGATACAGTCAGAAATACACGATTTAATGGTTGTATTAGAGAGGTTTTACTGCATATGCCTTGGTCCAAGGTTATATAACTTTTCAGCTGAGTCTGAGTGTGTTCTCAAGCATTTGATTGGTCAGATTTGAACCTAGGCTCAAATCTGACCAATCAAATGCTTGACAACACTCAGACTCAGCTCAAACGCTTTATAACCTTGGACCCAGATCAGTTCTTTGGAGGAATGGGTTACTACATAGGGTTTACATGAAAGCGACATATACATGCAGCAAGAGCTGCCTGATGACACAGAACATGCCCACTATGACAAAGTAAACGATAAACAAGCAAAATGATAAATTTGGATTGAAAATGTCAAGATATGAATCTGCCTACCGTAGTAGACCCATAACTATCATCAGGAATCAAAATAATGATAAATTATTTAAAAAAACAACAACCTAGAATTTAAAGGGGCATAGCTCAAGGAAAAACAGATCAATATCAATATGACATTGTGTTATGATGAGAAAGCTATCGTTCTGGTAACAAATACATGGTCCAAGGTTATGAAGCGTTTGAGCTGAGTCTGAGTGTGTTCTCAAGCCTAGGCTCAAATCTGACCAATCAAATGCTTGAGAACGACTTTAGACTCAACTGAAAAGCTATATAACCTTGGACCCAGGCATGCCTGTACCATGTTTTATGCTAACATTCATACAAAACAGACATTCTTTGGGTCAGATACCACCATAACCCTTTATTTCATAGATAAGCATTGCAACACATTTAATTCATCCCTCCACTAAAGAAAATAGTTCCAGTTTATACAGTCATAAATATGTCTGATAAGAAATATTTTCTACATTCTTGCAGATGGTAGCTTAAGGCAGGCTGAAAGTAAAGCAGAATGGGCCTTAAAATCTTGATACTAGAAACAGGCTACGAGGTAAAGGGATAAGCTAGCATTCATACAAAACATACAGTGTTGAAACCTAGTTCCACATATAGGCGTCCTATTCAAACAGTATATATGTGAAAAGTGCACTTGCCCTATGCAAACAGTGAAGACCCAGATCAGAAGCTCCTTAAGGAGCCCTCTGATCTAGGTCTTTACTGTTTGTCATAATGCAAAAACAACCCTTGAAAGTCAGATATGGACTAGACTAAAATGGAAACTGGGATTGTCCATTTGAAGTTTCAGGGAGGGAAGAGTTAAGGTGAGATACCTACCTAACACATAATCCATGAAACTTCAAATGGACAATTCCAGATTCCAATTAGGTCAAGTCCATTTCATTATTTAACATTACATTTAACATTATTTTTATCAATTTATTGCAAAATGACAAATAGTGCATACCCTGATCAGGGTCTGCACTGTTTGCGTAGGACAAGTGTACTCTTCATTGGTAGGTACTCTAAAAGTAGAGGATGAAGATACTTGTTGGTAAGATTTCAGGGTGTTAATAAGGCGTCTTAAATGCATTTAAGTTACCACAAGTCTCAATGCTTCTTCAATAAATGATTTTTCAACCTTTTTCTTGCAACCTATAACTTTTTACACAAACATATAACCCTGACAATATATAACCCTTGTGTCCATTTTAATAGGGTACTCCCTCTCTACAACGGCCCACTGAAGGATTCCCTGCTTACAACAACGCTTGCCATTGTTCCAAAAACAAGACAATTATGTCCAAACTTTTAAGACTTCAATATTATCTGCTTAAAATTGTCATCCGCCGTTTTTCTCAAAGTCACATGATGGACATTTTGACAGAAAACACATAATGATGAGTGAAAAACGTCTTGAATCCAGATTAGACACCACGTAATGTGGCGTCTGATCTGGATTCAAGCTGTTTGCAAATGTAAGCCAATTTTCCTCCCTATAACAACTCACTCCTAACAACACACACACACTTTGTCTCCTATTGGATGTTTGTTGTAGAGAGGGAGGAGTGTATAACACACATATATCACACATTATCGGGACCATTATCACTATGGTCTTGTTCGACAAGCAATACTGAAGCAATAATGAAAATACCTGTTAATTTATTGTTACATACAGATGTGCACATCTTTTTTAACCCTTTACCCCATAGCTAGATTCTCTTATTTAGGAGTCAGGTGACAAAATATAGAAAAAGTTTCCTCCCTAAAACCTTAAATGGACAATTTTACTTTTCAATCTAGTCTAGTCCATTTTTGACTTTTAAGGGTTGATTTTCATAATATATGTTAATATGACAAACAGTGTAAGGAGCCCTCTGATCAGGGTCTTCACTGTTTGCATAGGACAAGTGTACTCCTCATAGGTACGCTGTTTACAAATGATGCATATATGCGTGTCTAGGGTTCAAAGAGTTAAAGTAGGTTGAAAGTAAGCAGAATGCAGCTTAAGGTACATTCTGCTTTACTTTCAGCCAGCTTTAATCATATCTAGGATATAGGATATAGAAATATTTCTCATGATACACAATTATTCATGATTGTATAAATTGGGACTATTTTCTTCAGGGGAGGAATAAATTAATGGAGTCAAAATGTGTATCTATGGAGTAATGGGTTAACCTTTTTTCCTCACAGAAATGTCTTTTATGCCTTACCTATAAAACAAACAAATGCTTTTCCGTGCTTCTACCTTTTTCTGATAAAATGAACATATCAGTCCTACATCTTGACATGTAGCTGCATAAAGCGGGTTGAAAGTACAGCAGAAATATTTATGTAGCAGCTTTCTGCTTTAGTTTGATCCTGCTTTAACCCATTACCCCATTGTCTGTTTCTAGTTTTGAAGATAGGTGACCACTTTAAGCAGGTTGAAAGTCAAGCAGAATGCGCCTTAAGGCGCATTCTGCTTTACTTTCAACCTGCTTTTAGCTTCAATTGGCTAGGATATAGAAAATGTTTCTTATAATACATATTCATGAGTATAAAAATTGGAGCTATTTTCTTCAGGAGAGGATAAATTAAAGGCGTAAAATGTCATATTTATGGGGTAATGGGTTAACCTCGTCACGCGCCCTCTGATCTGGATCAAAACTGTTTGCAAATATCAGTCAAGCCTTGATCAGCAGGACATCAGTTAACCTGTTACCCCATATATACGCCTTTTTACGCCTCTAGTTTATTCCTCCACATAAGAAAACACTTCCAAATTATACGATTATGAATATTTATCAGGAGAAATATTTTCTATTTTCAAGTAGATGATAGCTTAAAGCAGGCTGAGGGTAAAGCAGAATGTGCCTTACGGCACATTCTGCTTTACTTTCAACCTGCTTTAAATGGTCTACAATTATCAATATTAGAAATAGGCTATGGGGTAATGGGTTAATACAATTACCATAACTACTTAGATAAGTACTATTTTAAGTTTCTATGAGTCATGTCCTAGTGATTAAATCTCTCGTCATTTTCTAAACAGCAGCATCCGGGAGTAACACTTTCTACCAACAAAGCCTGCGTATTCCTTGACCTCCTCCTCATCGTTGTTTGATCCCTTGCTCAACATCTTGTATATGCTATAGGTCATCATCTGTCGCATAAACAGGATCAGTACACCGTCCAGCTCCACTTTGCCATTCTCATCCTCTGGTGAACAAAATAAAACATGTATGGCTCCAGATAAGGGGAGTATTTGAAAAACTAAAATCTTCCTTTCTGCATTAAACCATATGGTGTCACTACTCATTAGAATCACCTCTTCGAGACCATAGGATTTGGTACTCAAATAGATGAGAAAATGTTGGATTTGCTCAATTTACTCCCTCTTATCTGGAGCCCTGTGTAACAGTATACAACTCATTTACCCCTGAAACTTAAAATGGATAATTCCAGTTTAGAATAAAGTCCATTTTGACTATTTAATTATCAAAGCATTCCACTAAGTGGTGTTGCTGCTAGACAAAATGGTATAATCTTGTTAACCTTGTACACATGCACTAAAGCACACAAAGGATAAAACAGTCCCCTTTAGCTCTTACCATGCTAGCGACAGATATGACTTGCCATAGTGATTACCTCTGCAAACAGTTTGGATCCTGATGAATCGCTGCGTAACACGGCCTCTCATCAGGATCCAAACTGTTTGATACTCTGACCCTGTTTTGAAAATAAATTTTGAATATTCTATTTAAAGAAAAGTTAGCAGACGATAATTATTGTTGCAGATGACAAAATTACCCAGCATGCAAAGAGTTATTCATCCATTAAAGAAAACAGGTCCAATTTATGTAGTCATGAATAAGTGTCATAAGAAATATTTTCCTTATCAAAGCTGATCGTAGCTTAAAGCAGGCTGAAAGTAAAGCAGAATGTGCACATTCTGCTTTACTTTCAACCTGCTTTAAGTGGTCAACTGTTTTCAAAACTAGAGACAGGCTATGGGGTAATGGGTTATGGTTGTATAAGAAAAGTACACTGTACTACCTGCAGAGGCATCCGCAAATCTGCAGTAAGTTTTCTGGTCCAGCATCGGAGCACACTTCTCTACAGCGTGCCAGCCGTTTGTTTCTGGGCACAACAGATAAGAGGGATAGTATTGGCCCTGAAACAGTAAACAAGTTAGATTGATATCCATGCAATACTGAAGCTGATAGATGGAAAACACTGTTAAATATGACTTTTCAAAACTTTAAAGACAGGTAACTCTTGCTTAAAACTCTTGTCCATGGCTACTGGACAAGATCAGCTCATTTACTTTGATACACTGAGAAAAAGCTATGAGAAAAAAGATTCAGAGAAGCGATAATCTTATACAGACAGAAAAAGTGTGTTCCTGATACTGCATGGCTTATTGTCATTGCATGGTGATATAAGCCAATCACCATGGAGAACAACAAGCCAATCACCATTAAGAACAATAAGCCAATCACAATGGAGAATAATTAGCCAATCACAATGGTGAATCACTAGCCAATCACAATGGTGAATAGTAAGCCAATCACACAAAGCCTATGGTGTACCTTGTATATCATCTTGGGACAGGAGTGAATGTAGAAACCCATGTAGTAGTAGATCATGTCAGCAGAGTACCGATGTAGATCTCGTACAAATGCCACTTCCCTGCAGAATAAATATGGCAAAAGCTGTATACAGATCTCATATGTGAGATGGCCACATTAATAATTACAGGGCAATTGCCACTTCCCTGTATATAAATACATGGTTCATCCTAAATATTAATACATCATAGACTTGCTTGTAAATCTTCTAAATAGCTCCAGATAAAAGGAGTGCATAAGTAAACGCATTACTCCATAAATATGTCATTTTACACCTTTAACTTATTTCTCCATTGAAGAAAATAATTTCACTTTATATAGTCAAGAATATGCACCATGAGAAATATAAAGCATGCTGAAGGTAAAACAGAATGCATCTTAATGACCATTCTGCTTTCCTTTCAACCAGTTTTGAGTGGTCACATCTCCAAAATAATACAGAAGTTATGGGGTTAAGTTGTCAAGTAATGAATTGTATGTCTCTAGTAGCCTGTGTTTAGTACACAACCCAAGCAAAAAGGAAGATGATCCTAATCAATAGACTCTTGTCCATTACAGTAACAAATCTCAATCCAAGGCTCCAGATAAGAGAGGTATTTCACAAAAAATTCAAATCTTTATTTCTGCTTTAAACCCTATGGTGTCACTACTCATTAGAATGGTCTCGAAGAGACGGTTCTAATGAGTAGTAACACCATAGGATTTGATGCTTAAATAAGTGAGAAAATGTTAGAGCAGTTTACTCCCTCTTATCTGGAGCCCTGTCAACTTCTAAGTGTCCCTTGATCTCCCCATGAAACATTTTATTATTTTGTATATACCTGAGGGCTGAGTATGTTCCTAGACCCAGGAAGCTGTAGTCTGGATCATAGTACAGGTACTTGGAGGAGACCAGATTAGGCAGAATATCAATCACCCCTACACAGATGATCTTCCCATCTAATATATACTGCTGGTGGAATGACCCATAGCCTCCAGGTAAAGATCCTTTCTCTTCCTGCAAAAAATATTGAACATTTTACAGTGCTCCCTCTCTACAGCAAAACCAAATGGGAGACAAAGATTGTGTGTGTTGTTCAGAAGAAGTTAAAGGGAGTTAAAATTAATTCCCTTAGTGTGGTGAGCATGACCTCGCCTACATTTGTAAACAGTGTGAACCCAGATCAGACGCCTGTTAATACCGCATCTGATCTGGGTTCAAAATGTTTGTTACTTGTCTTTATGTTTTTTTCTGTCAAAATGTCAAAAACGTAACTTTGAGAAAAATCATCAAATGACAGTTTTAAACAGACAATATTGCAGTAGAGAAAGCATTAGACATAATTGTTTTTTTATGTTTGGGATATAGAGGATAATCAATTTTTTTGGATTGATATGAAAAATATATCACGAGAATGGGTTGTTATCTGGTTAAAAAACGAGTTTTTTAACCAGATAACAACCCATTCAAGTGATATATTTTTCATATCTATTCAAAGGAATTGATTATTCTATTTACATGTATTATATATATTTTAATGATTTTTTACAGAAAAAACACACAAAATTGATTACCGCGACGTCACTAAACTAATTTTGACGTGACGTCACAAAAAGTGATATCATCACTACATGTAGTGATGATATCAACAGTGACGATATGAAATTTATCTAACTGAGAAATCTCTATAAATCAGTGATAGGTATATAATAAATAAAGGTGAGCATTGTTCTAAGGAGGGAATCAATGTCAGGAGGGTCATTGTAGAGAGGGAGTACTGTACAGTCACTCATTCAACCCTAGAGACGAGTTTACTTGTCATTTACAAAATCTGTACCTGTAGAGAGTATACCTGTCCTATACAAACAGTGTAGACCCTGACCAGAGGGCACATACAGGAGCCCTCTGAACAAGGTCTGCTTTGTTTGACATTTTGCAATTTATTGCAGAAAAGAACGCTAAAAAGTCATAAATGGACTAGACTTAATTGGGAACTGGAATTGTCAATTATTTGCATTAATAGATTCTGGTGTGAATGAATTTAGCTACCACTTGCATTAGAGACAACTAGCACAACATTTATTGTATATTTATTGTAGCTTCACTGGGTTTGAGTTATTAGTATTCAAGTTAGACTGTACTTAGAAGCTGAGAAAATATACAGTCAAACTTCGATATCTCGACTCGGTTATGTCGAACATACCAGTAGTTCAAAGTTAAAACGTGGCTTAGCCACGTTTTAACTTTGAACTAGGGTATGTTCGACTTAATCAAACATAAAATAATGTAATTCATGTGTCGAAATATCAGTTAGTTCAAGTTAAGCGAGTTCGAGATATCGAAGTTCGACTGTACACTAAAATTATTTCGCATGCAGAGAGCTATAATTGCAAATATCTATCAGGAGACACTTTAACCAATTACCCCATAGCCTGTTTCCATTTTTGAAGACAGGTGACCACTTAAAGCAGGTTAAAAGTAAAGCAAAATATGCCTTAAGGTGCATTCTTATTTACTTTTAGACTGCTTTAGGCTACCATCTGCTGTGATGTAAGAAATATTTCTTATGGTACATATTAATGACTGTATGAATTGGAGCTATTTTCTTAAGCAGAAGAATAAATTAAATGTGCTAAAAGGCTCTCCTAAGGGGGTAATGGGATCAAGGAAATACCTCTAGTGGTGAATCAACCAAAAAACTTGTGTAGGTAGATTTGCTGCACTCCTCTTCGTCGTCTTTGTGAATGCTCATCTGATAACGCTTGTATACAGAGTAGGACTCATCTAAACTTGCTTTAAATTCACCAGATTTGGGTTTAGATCTTACCAATCTCACCTGCATGAAAGACAAGAGATGAGACACACAGCTACATGGAGTAAGAACTCATAGATACCTCTAATGGGGAGTCTATTAAAAAGCGTGTAAACTGTTTCATGGATGGCTTATCAGGTTGGTCGTGGTGAATGGACATCTGGTAGCGATGGTATACTTTGTGCGACTCCTCTAACGAGTTAGTGAACTCTTCACTTCTCGGATTTGAACGGACAAGACGAATCTGGAAAACAGGATCGGAGTTGTCCATTGACAGGTATTCCCCTATAAACTCTATTCCCCTATAAACTTGATTCCTCTATAAACTTGATTCCCCAATAAACTATTCCCCTATAACTCTATTCCCCTATAAACTTATTAAGAGGGCTTATTTTAAGGGTAGTTTAAGTCTTCTATAATGAATTCTTTCAAAAGAGGAATTGCCAAACAACAGTAACAGATTAGTTAATTTCATAGTTGTAGGTAACTATTAAAGTATGGTATTTTATAGTGACATTATTCAAACCATATTAAACTAAAATTAAAGGTGATTTATACCCCCACATTTGATACAGAGATGTGGTTATTGTGTGAAAAAACCCAACCCAAAGTTCCCAAAGTAAATAACAAATGAAACCACAAATTGTTTTAATTACAAAAAGGGAGACAATTCACAAATGAAGAGACGGAGACAAATCATAACCAACAATGAAGGTGACCAAGATACTACAGAATTACTTAATTTTGTGGTTGCCCAACGGTCTGGGACAAGTAAACATTGAGTTGAGGCCAGTGAATTTTCAGTCTATTTATCCTACAGGACAATAATAATCATCATCATCCAGTTTTGATTAACCAGGCCATTGATTAACCCTTCTTATAAGGCTGAGGCCTGGCTGTCCAGTCTGGAATCAATGTAAAGCAAATATTTTGATGAAAAGATAAAAAAAATAAAATATATATATGTATATACAGAATTAAATTGTACTCATACCCAAGACCTGAAGTCATACTACAGTGTTGTTGTGAAAATTAAAAACTTTACACTTTACTCCATAGATGCACCTTTAATCTATTCCTCCAATGAATTTTAAAAATAGTTCAATTTTATACAATAACGAAAGTGTAACATAAAAATATTTTCAACATTCTACGAGATGGTAGCTTATAGCAGGCTGTAAGTAAAGCAGAATGCCCTTTATTTTTTAAGGTGCATTCTGCTTTACTGTCCACCTGCTTTAAGCTACCATCTGCCAGGATACAGAAAAATATTTCTTATAGTGCATTTCCATGACCTGTGTTAAGTGGGACAATTTTCTAATTACAAGCGTTAAAAGACATACTTAACCCTTTACCCCATAGCCTGCTTCTAGTATTGAAGATAAGAGACTACTTAAAGCAGGTTGAAAGTAAAGCTGAATGTACCTTAAGACGCATTCTGCTTTACTTTCAGCCTGCTTTAAGCTGCCATGTGCTAGAATATAGAAAATATTCCCTATAATATCATATTCATGACTGACTACCAAAAGAACTATTTTCTTCAGCAGAGGAATAAATCATATGCCATTAAGAGCGCTTCTATGGGGGAAAGGGTTAATATGGGTGATGGGTTACAGCCGACCAAAAGGGAAATGTCTGCTTTACTGTCAGCCTGCTCTAACAGTCACCTGTCTTAGACACTGAAAACATGATAGAAAGAAAAGCAGAGCTCTAGATAAGGGGAGTATTTCAAAACTTAAAATCTTTATTTCTGCACCAAACCCTATGGTGTCACTACTCAATATATCGAGACAATTCTAATGAATAGTAACACCATAGGATTTGATGCTGAAACCAGTGAGAAAATGTTGAATTTGTTCAGTTGACACCCTCTTATATCTGAAGCCAAGGGGCCCTTTTTATAAAACTTGGTACACCAAATGTTGTTGTAAGTCAGATTATAAAAGTATCAATTATTATTTATTTCTCCATCTAATCCTGTATTGTGACATATCTTTGGAAGCCTCTTTTCATGAGGCTTCCAAAGAGATGTCACAAGACAGGATTAGATGGAGAATTCAGAAAGTAAATGTATTTTAAAGTTTAGACTTACGATCACTTTTGTCGTACAAAGATTTATGAAACGGGCCCCTGGAAAAGGGTGTGAGGGTATCAATACTGGCAAAAGCTCTCACCTCCAGTTTATGTACACAATTCTTTGCTTTGTTCGGCTCATCCAGAAGTTCCTCTAAAGTTTTACTGTCAGACTTTGCCTGCTCAGCTGGGGCAACCTGAAGATCAAACAATACAGTCAAACCTTGATAACATGATTGATGAACTGGCTTAACCCACTACCCCCATTAACCCATAGCCTGTTTCTAGTATTGAAGATATGTGACTGCTTAAAGCAGGTGGAAAGTAAAGCAGAATACGCCTTAACCCTTTGAACCCAGGGTCTTCACTGTTTGTCATAATGCCAAACATTGACAAAAACAACCCTTATAAGTCAGAAATGGACTAGACTTAAATGGAAACTGGAATTGTCCATATAAAGTTTCAGGGAGGAAAGAGTTAAGGCACATTCTGATTTACTTTCAGCCTGCTTTAAGCCACAATCTGCTAGGATATAAAAAATATTTCTTGTGGTAAATA
The DNA here is from genome assembly GCA_922989275.2 of Gari tellinella. NCBI lineage: Eukaryota > Metazoa > Mollusca > Bivalvia > Cardiida > Psammobiidae > Gari > Gari tellinella. The sequence goes on along the minus strand of OV277860.1, from coordinate 59,480,258 downwards.
ATCAATAAATCAAAACTGTATTAAGTTGAACTATTTTTTTTAGTGGAGGAATAAATTAAATGTGCTAAAAGGTGCTTCTATCAGTGAAAGTGTTAAATTAATACACCTTTTTACATCTCTAATTTATTCCTAGCTCCACTGAAGAAAATAGTTCCAAATTGTATAGTCATGAATATTTACCATAAGCAAAATTTGCTATATGAAATATCCAAGTAGATAATAACTTAAAGCAGGCTGAATTAAAGCAGAATGTGCCTTAAGGCACATTCTGCTTTACTTTCAACCTGCTTTTAGTGCTTTAAGTGGTCATCTGTGTTCTAAACTAGAAACAGTCTATGGGGTAATGGGTTAATTAGTTCTTCAGTTGAAATTCAATAAGTTAAGCTCACATTAGTCAAAGGTACAAAGTATCTGTAAAACCTGGCTTTATCACTCTAAACCATAATTAACAAAATAGATGGGTTTCTCGGAACACGTGTGTCACCTGCCAGCAAGCGTCAGTCTATGATTCTCTTTCCACGAAAGAAATTTCATTTCAAAATCTTCAGTAAAACAGAAGAAATCTGTGTGAAAAGAAAATTTTGAAAACAGGGAATAACAGGAGTTATGAGGCGTCACACAAAAAGCATGACAGACAGACAGACAGATGGACGGACGGGCAGACTGACGGACAGACACGGGAAAAGTGATCCCTAAGTGTCACCCTTACCTACAGCAGGTGACACAAAAAGTGGGTAAAATCAATATTTCTTTCAGTATTCTCCTGAATATCTCGAATGCCTAAATTACTGAGCTACTGTGAATGACAATCACTTAGTTTAAACATATTTTATTGCCATATAGTAATAAATGACTATAACTACACCGCCAAGGAGGCCCCTAAAAAACTGATAACAAACCTTTTGATCTTTAACAGCGCTGCCACCTTTTTCAGCTATTTTAGCCAGTTTCTTTTCTCGTCGTAGCTGCTTCGCTTTCTTGCAAGGCGGTCTACTGGAATCAGCACCCTGCCCTAAGAGCGAGAAATGGTGATATTTAGAATACAGTAACACGTGTGTGAGTCCTAGCCTAAAAGCCAGACATGGGGATACATACCTTGTAACTTTAATTTTATTAAGCATATTTAATTATTTTAGCTTAAATTAACCATTTATTAGCTTTATTAAAAGTTTATTTGATTAGATATTAAGGAATTAAAGTAGTTTGGGGAAGCTTGGAAAGGTCTTGGGTCTTTAGAAGGTCACTGCCACAGGGTTATACTGGAGAGATTCATTTTACTATTTGACCTCCCTTACTTTGAGCTATAAAAATTCATCTAATTCAATTTTTTGGTTAACTTTTTCAACATTTAGTAACTCTTGTGGGTTATTAAGATCCCTTGTGGATCATTTAAGTTACGGAAACATGAACCAGTCTACTTTGAATTCTGGGAAGTTAATACATACTACTCTAAATTAGCAAACAGTGTAGACCCTAGTCAGAGGGCTCCTTTAGGAGCCCTCTGATTTGGGTCTACACTGTTCGCATATGTACAGTAGTGAGTATTTTTTTAAACAGCTCCATAGTGTTGAATGAGTTAACATTACCTGGTTTAGGTGTATTCTTCCGTTTGTCTTGACTTTTTTTTGTCTCCTGAGAAGTAGAACTTTGACTTGTTTCTGGAACTATATTTTCACTGGACTGGTTTAAGGAACTGCTCTCTTGGTCATTGTTTACTACTGTGTTTGGGCCAGACTGGTTGTCACTTTTCATATCCTCAGACTGGTTGACACTTTTCATATCCTCAGACTTGTTGACACTTTTCATATCCTCAGACTGGTTGTCATTTTTCATATCCTCAGACTGGTTGTCACTTTTCATATCCTCAGACTGGTTCTCACTTTTCATATCCTCATCAGTTTCCTCTCTGTTACTGGAGGGCTTTATCCCGTGTATGAGGTATTTGTTGACCTTTTTGATGGCCTTTTTGTGTGATTTTCTCATTTTAAAGTTCTGGACTTCACATCTAATGGTGTACTGTGGACAACAGGTTCTATCCATGGTGGGCTTGTACACATACTTGCCACTTCTGTAAAACATACAGGTCAACTTTAATTAGTACCAACCCATTAACTCTTGAAACTTTAAGTGGACAATTCGAGTGTCCAATTAAGTCTAGTCCATTTTTTGACTATTAACCCATTGTATGCAGGGTAATATTTGGCGGCCATTTTAAAATGTCGTCTGCAGCAGGTATAACTAAAATATTTCCAAAAGATTTTAGCAGTTTCTGATAGAATATTGACTTAGCAGCAAACAGTTTTGATCTCAGATCAGGCCCCACAATGTGGGGCCTGATCTGATATCAAAACTGTTTGCCTAGAGATACACCTAAAAGTGTATCCCGCAAAAAATGCCGATTTATTATATGGGTTAGAGGTATTTTTTAAAAAAAAATACATTTTCAAATAAAATGACAAACAGTGCAGACTCTGATCAAATCTAGGTGTGCTTTGTTTGCAATGGTCAAGTACACTCGTCACATGTATATTGTTTATTAATGATATGAACATGTGTTACAAGGAATAAATGGGTAAAAGACCATTGAAAAGAAGATGCACTAGTAGTCTTTTAACCCATTACCCCATAAATACACCTCTTTATGTCTTTAATTTATTCCTACACTGTGGAAAATAGTTCTAATTTTCAAACTCATGAATATGCACTATAAGAAATAAATTCTTTATCCTAGAAGATGGTACCTTTAAAGCAGGCTGAAAGTAAAGCAAAATGTGCCTCAAGGCACATTCTGCTTTACTTTCAACCTGCTTTAAGTGGCCATCTGTCTTCAAAACTAGATACAGACTATTGGGTAATGGGTTGACCAATTACAGTGATTATGCCATAACCTGTTTCTAATTATAAACACAGGTGGGCACTTAAAGCTGGTTGAAAGTAAAGCAAAATGTGCCTTAAGCTACCATCTGCTAGGATATAGAAATAGTTATTAAATTATTACTGTATATTTTAGTGACTGTATAAAATTGTGTAGGAATACATTAGGTATATTAGGTGTATTAATGGGGAAATGTATTAAACAGCTTGCAGCTCAATGCAGGAAAAAAGCAATGCAGGATGAAAGCAATGCAGAAAGTTCCTTCAGTGTTAAAAACAGATGGCACCTCACTTCAGTAATAAATAATTCCAGAAACTGTATATAACATTTAAAGCAGGAGGCAGCCCAATGCACAATAAAAGTAATGCAGAAAGCTCCAGCCAAAAAGAACAGTAATGCACAAAACGTTTTTAAAAAACACCTAAGGGGATATCTGCTAACTTTCTGCTTGCTGTAAGCAGCCATCCATCAGGATAAATATCCTAGCAGATGGTAGCTTAAAGCAAAAAGTGGCTATGGCGCATTCTGCTTTACAATCAATCTCAAGCCTTTTTCTAGTGTATCTACGGGTCCTGTAAATGGACCAATTCCCAATGAGAAATTGTAAAAATAATTGCCATTTCTGGCACAAAAAAAAAATCCAAAATCTGAAGAAAAAAAAAAAATGATTGTACAGGTTGTTCTTGATAAGTCAAAATCACAAAAATATAAACAAATGGTGGAAAAACGAGATAACTGGTATTTTCTAAGTGAAAATCAATTCCAAAAATTGTTCCTAAATCATTTGACTTTTTGCGCCCAAAAAATCCAAATCCGATCAGACATTGCATTTTCCCCAAAATAGCCCGAAAAAGGCCTGATTCAACTTTAAGTGGTCACCTGTCTTCAAAACTAGAAACAGGCTATGGAATTGAGGGTTAAAGAAATGACCAATGTGGCTTTATTTGGGTGATTGTAACAATGTGACTGCAGTACTTGTTATTCCAAAGGAGCAGACCGTAACACATTACCCCATAACTACGCCTTTTTGCGCCTTTAATGAATTCCTCTACTGAAGAAAATAGTTCCAATTTATACTGTCACAAATATAAATCAAAAGAAATATTTTTTATATATTTTAGCAGATAACAGCTTATAAAGGAGGCTGCAAGGCACATTCTACTTTACTTTCAATATGCTTTAAGTGGTCACATATCTGCAAAACAAGAAATTAGCCCATTACCCCATAAATACACATGTTTACGCCTTTAATTTATTCTTCAACTGAAGAAAAGAGTTTCAATTATACAGTCATGAATGTATACCATAAGACATATTTTCAATATCCTTGCAGATTATAGCTTAAAGCAGGCTGAAAGTAAAGCAGAATGTGCCATAAGGCGCATTCTGCTTTACTTTCAGCCTGCTTTAAGTGTTCACCTTTCTTCAGAATTAGAAGTAGGCTATGGGATAATGGGTTAAGGGTTAATCATCAGTGTAGCTTTACTTGGGTAATTGTACCAATGTGAGTGCAGTATTATTGCTACAAAAGTGACTACAATAGTACCTTCTCCAACCCCTGTCCAGTAAGTCTTGGTAATCCTGGATTGTCAAGGCATGGGCCCACATCCCTGAAAAGAAAGACGGAACAGTATAGTGACCTGAAAATCTGCTAGGCTGCTAAAATCTGCTAGGCTATATAAAATATTTGTAATGGTAATTGTTCATGAGTGTATAAACTGAAACTATTTTCTTCAGCGGAGGAATAAATTAAATACGCTAAAAGTTGCTTCTATGGGGGAAAGGGCTAAAGTAGCTGCCACACATCATTTCTGACAGTGATCCATGCATAAGGCAAGGACAGTCATCACTAGATGGGGCAGAAAAAAAGTTTGCCAATAATGCCAATATAGTGACCGGACCAGGAATCGAACCGGGACCTTCCACTTGGTAGGTGGGCGTTCTAACCATTGAGTCAAAAGTCTGGATGTTAGGCATGAGGGCATATTGACTCTGCCTAATTTTACCACAAGTTACAACAGCAATCTAAGTCATTAATCCTTTATAGCAAAAAGTGCTCTATTATCATCCTCATCATCAGGTTTTATTTTGAGTTTAAGACTAAGTTAAATAAAAAATGTGTTACTTATCGAAATCATTTTACCAATTAACATTAAAATAGGGGATGTGATCAATTTTTGTATTTATAAATATATTTTTCTTCAAAAATTCACTATAATTCCAAAATTTATCTCCTTTTTTGGCTCTGTTGATGACAGCAGTCTATTAAAATAAGAAATCAATTTATGCTAAGACGTGAGTAGGTCCAATGTGCCTTATCAAACGTTTTTTGTGATGCAGCCAAAGTTATAGACCCTGCCTAAGTTGTAGGAATCTAGAACATATAAAGACATTACTCAAGTTCATTCAATGACTAGCTCACCAATATACCCGTGCACTCGTGATCATCACTCACACAAACATACTTCAGTATGAGTACAATAATATAAAGCTATGGGGTATAATAAGGGGAAACCCTAATCAGTAACCTGGTGACACTTACAAGGCATACAATTGTTGTGTTCTTAGATTACTTTTCTTTTAATTTTACCAAGTAGAAATGCATTTTCACCCCATTTTTGTTTACTGTGTAGGAGATACACGTAGCACAAATGAATAACCGATTCATTTGTGGAAAACTTAAAGGTTAGTAACTTGCTCACGGAATGATATTGACAGTGGCGTAAAAATAACCATTCATTTGTTATGTGGGTTCCATTGTTGACTGGTTAACAGATCTTTTTTTCTGAGGTATTGATGCTTAAAGCAGTGGGAAAGAGAATCAGAATGCTTCTACAGCAGCATTCTACCTAACCAGATACATGTACAAGTACATGCCTGTGACTTTACTTTCGCCTGTTTTATCACTGTAAAGAGGTTAAAGCAAGCTACCTGGACATCGTTCTAAGTCCATGCTAGCTGCAAAGGTCCAAATAGACTGTGTATTGGGCATCAATACAGTTATGATATCACAACTAACTTTACTAAGTCGATGCCAATCACAACAATCATATAATGATATTTCATCCTAAGCTGGCGGCTTTCGCTACTTATTGGTTTCTGGGAGGCATGTGTTTGCAGCCAACTGTCAATCAAGCCCGCACCACAGACACTTGTTATAACTAATGGGCATTGGTGTAAATAAAGTTTTTACAGAAGCTAATTAATTTCAAGTTAAAAGTTCAATTGTTTTGTTCCTGTACATATGTAATTGTTGATTTGATTTTCAGCTGTCATATTCTGTTCTTACGGCAGATCTACTTGCTAAAATATGTTCAAGGACTGACCAGGGTTGAGTTTGAATCTAGCCTGTCAACCAGATATTGAAACCTCCAGATAAGGAGAGTATTCCGAATCTCCGATACCGGATGTGGCGGGGTATAAAACCTGTGATTCATAAATGGACGATCGGAACGCCTTCGTTCTCCAATCGAATAAAAGGTTCCATGGACGATATAAGTATTTGTTGGTTATGAGAGATATTGCTCCGTTATAAATCTTTACGTTTTTTCTGTCCCGTTGTCAAAGGAATGTAAATTTCCGTTCTTTCACTATTGGTTCAAAATCAAGACTCGTGAAATATTGACGTTGTATATATAGATTCCAGATCTTTTCCGCCCTGTGTAGTTTTGGCCTCCGTCATTTCATCGCGTTTTTACATTTTTTTCACTTTATCATGTGATTATTTACATTTCAGAAAGGTTACCTTTCAGAAAATAAAGCACACAAAACGTTTTTTAACACGGACATCGACTTGAATACTTTTCATGTAGGCCTACACTGTAAACCCTGAACAGGCTCAAACAGAATATTGAGAATGAAATTCCTTTATAACGAGCGAAGCGAGCTTCTACAGCTACGTATACAATAAATTTCAAGTTAAAATTCACATTTTTAGACCTGTATGTTAGTAGACCTGTATGTTAGACCTGTATGTACATTGAATAGATTTTTCTTCGTAGGTTTTTTGTACTTCCGCCGGATCTACTTGCTACATTATTTTTCACAGACTGGTCGACCCTGCTCGCGTTTTACTTATGAACATGTTGAACAAAAAAAGTTTCGTTAAAAATTTTGCTTCCGGTTACCCATACGTTGACCCGGAAGTTATTGTCTATCACTTGCGACCTCTCAGCTATTTTTCACATACTGGTCGACCCTGCTCGCGTTTTATTTATGAACATGTTGAACAAAAAAAGTTTCGTTAAAATTTTTGCTTCCGGTTACCCTAGGTTGACCCGGATGTTATTGTCTAACACGCGCGACTATTCTGACTGACCTCTCAGCTCTGGACGAGTCTATTTGAGATTTTTTAAGTGCACATTTCCGGTTATCTCCAAAGAAAACATAATTAATTGCGAGAATCACACATCAAATTTAAATCAAAAAACCTCGCTCGTTAATACCATCCTACTGAAATTATCAACACAGTCAAAACTGTTTTATTGAGTTTCCCCCCTTTGTTTATCAGTTGTGATGTTTATGACGTCACTTCCTACGATTAGAAAAGTACAATGTCACACACATTCGACCGGTGTCCCGGATTCAACTAGGCCTAGATCTTTATTTCTGTGATATCAGATATGTTGTTTCTAAATCTTGTCAATATCGAAGTGCATGTGTATAATACACAGATGATTTCAACACTGTGCTCGATCATGCCAGGTGGGGTAGATTTACGTAGATAGTCTGGCAGTGTTGACAGTTTCAGCGGGTTTCGAAACACCTAGAAACCCAGGGCTATCCACTATTAAAACCCACCGTCCAATAGCCATGAAAAAAGTCATTTTCTGTAATAGTTTTCGTTATCTGAATGCCAGTCAGCTATATGGAAGTAATAATATTAGTGCCAACTATACACTTAATCCTCATTCATCAATTAATCCAAAGTCACCCAAATCCACCCAAGTTCAACAGTGTTTTTAAAACTCTAGAAGCCACAATATGTCTCCAATCTTTCTCAAACTTGGCCAGATTGTATATATGACCATAAGATTTTGTATGAGTTCGATTATGCTTGAAATCATATCAATAGATCTAGATCACATCAAGAGTTTTCTATCTTTGAATGCCATATTTATCAGTGTCTAGACTCTAGCGGCCACACTTTTTCTTCAAACTTGCTCAGATTGTATATGACTATAAGAGTTCAGATGAGTGTGATTATGCTTGAAACCAGACAAATGGGTTGAGAGTTATCTACCTTTGAATTGCTGAAAATGCCATATTTAAGGGTGTTTACATTCTAGAGGCCACAATTTTTACCCAATCTATTTTAAACTTGCTCAGATTGGATATGACCATAAGAGTTCATATGAGTTTGAATATGGTTGAAATCGGACCCATAGGTTGAGAGTAACCTACCTTTGAATTGCTGAAAATGCCATATTTAACGGTGTTTACACTCTAGAGGCCAGCATTTTTAAATAATCTATCTCAAACTTGCTCAGATTGTATATGACCATAAGAGTTTAGATTAGTTTAATTATGGTTGAAATCGGACCAATAGGTTGAGGATTATCTACCTTTGAATTGCTTAAAATGCCATATATTTAACAGTGTTTACACTCTAGAGGCCACAATTTTTATCCAGTCTTTTTCAAACTTGGCCAGATTGTATATGACTATAAGAGTTTAGATATGTGTGATTATGGTAGAAATAAGACCTATAGGTCGAGAGTTGTCTGCCCTTGAATTGCTGAAAATGACATTCACACTCTTGCAACTACAGTTTTCAATGGATTTTGATTATACTTGCACACAAAGTATATAGCTATAAGTTCTCAAAGGAGTGCAATTATTGTTGAAATCTAATCATTGTGGCAATAGTTATCTGCCCTTGATATACTCTGAAATGCTAAAAAGGCTTCATTTCAGTATGGTTTAGGCTCTAGTTATCTGCCCTTGATGTACTCTACTATACTAGAATTATGAGGTTGTTTTCCAAAAAGTTTTACATGGTAATCAGGTATACTACAAATTTGAATGGATTTAGATTAAAACGGATGAAACAGAAAGGTAAAGCTTTCAAGCTTCAGTACAACAGTTGAGCGATATCAGGGCCCTCAGGTTATTAAATCATTTAGTTTATTAACCCATTACCCAATAAATACGCCTTAATGGGTTATAGTCAAAGTGTACCATGGTTAAAGCGTACCAAGTCAAAACGTACCATTTTTGGTCGAAGCATACATAGGGAACATTTTCAATATGTTATTAGTCGATAATTTATTGTTTTTTGCACATTATATAACCTCGCGTAAATATCGTAATTTAGATCTAGTGTATTAAATATATGTCTTGATGTATAGTTTTTACCCAGACACAACAGTATCTTTGAAACTTTAGTAATTAGGAACAAATTTGCCATTATGATCATCAGTTCTCAAAGTTTCGAAATTATTAATATTAACATTAGTGCCAATAATTATGTTGATCCTGACCATGCGTCGCCGTACACATCTTCTAATAAGGATCCAAACTGATTGAAAATAAATTGTGCACCCATGCACCACAGTATCTTTGAAGATTCAGTTCTCAAAATTTCGAAATATTAACATTAGTGTCAACAATTGTGTACGGTGGATCCTGATCATTCGCCGCCGTACGCAGCTCCTGATCAGGATCCAAACTGCTTGAAAAATAAATTTCTCGCCCATGCAAAATATAGTCTCTCATTACGAGGCTTCTGATCAGGATCCAAACTGTTCAAAAAGTAAATAGTTCCATTTGATACAGTCCAAAATCTGTACCATAAAATTATATTCTATATCCTAGCAGATTCTGACTTAACGCAGGTTGGGAGTAAAGCAGAATGCGCCGTAAGGCGCATTCTGCTTTACTTTCAACTTGCTTTAAATAACCCTTCATTCTGTTTTCAAAACTAGAATTAGGCTATGGGGTAATGTGTCAATTTGTTAAAATGCTCCATTATTTGACAGCTTCGCTCGCTTGTAGGCTGTGCCTATTTCATATTAGCATGTCATAACTAAAAATAATTTTTCCTTTTCTGATTTATTCTGAAGTTGATGGTTCAACTTTCGTTTTGTGGTTATACTGTCATGTATATACGCCGGTATTTCTAAATCGAGAAAATCATTCGAATATTAAAGACAAACCGTGTGAGTAATTCGTGTCTGTTGAGCCGCAGTAACCACATCTGTAGCGCTCATGTTCAGCAAAATATTCTACAATAGTTTTCGCCTGCCCAGCCATTTCTCAACCGGAAGTAAACAAACAATAATAAAGAGTTGCAGTTATCGTTCCTGGGAAAGGTATAAACCCCTACCCTTAACGTCACACAGATCTCATACGAAAAATACCGCAGAGCTTAAGGTAGTTCGCAGGTCTGCTTATTTCGTGTCAAACTTCATTGAAACATTGATTAAATTGAAATATACACTATGGAGAGTGAACTATATATCCCCTGGGTGAAAATTGGAAAATAGAGCTGAAATGGTGAGCTCTGAAGTGTAGTTGGAGGGATTTTAGGACACTGAACACGACTTATGTGAACCATACAATTTAATTCAAATCTCCACTATATTGTACATAATACTATTGACCACTAAGGTTTATGGTGAATTCGCCTAGAGACGAACTCGCCTACAATTAGATATATAGTAACCCAAATTGTGAATCCCCTTAGAAAGCAAATATATAGTGATTGTATTTTGCACCTATTGTTAGGTACCGTTAACGTAACAAAACATGTTTTCAGGTAATGTTGACTAAGATTGGATAATGAGTGTAGCCCCTGATCATCACATGCATGTGTGAATTTTGTGTTTAATATAAGAAAACAATAAGGCAAGTTGATATTTCATTTTATTGACTTGTAATCGGTGTGAAAGCGAATTCACCAGCACCCAACCACTAAAAGGGCTAAAAGTAAAATCAAACCACTGAAGATCACAGAGAAGGGAGTTGAAAAGCTACTGAACAACATAAACATAAATGAATCCCGAGGATCTGACAACATCCCGAATATCATCCTCAAGAACTGTGCTAAACACCTCGCACCAGTTTTGCAACACACCTTCCAAACATCAATAGACACTGGGAAGCTACCTGCAGATTGGAAAAGTGCAAATGTTACTCTGGTCTTCAAGAAAGGCAATTCCCATCTTGCAGAGAACTACAGACCAGTGTCTCTTACCTGTGTAACATGCAAGCTCTTAGAGCACATAATCTGCAAACACCTACTTGACCACCTGGAAAGAAATCAAATACTGACATCTCTTAACCATGGATTTAGGTCTGGGTACTCTTGCGAAACGCAACTACTTACAGCTGTTCACGATCTACTTTTGAGTTATGATGAAGGTGACCAGGTAGACATCGTAATACTGGACTTCTCGAAAGCATTGGACACGGTCCCCCATGAAAACCTCCTCTACAAGATGCACCAGCACGGCATTAGTGGGAACATCAATGATTGGCTCAGGGACTTCCTCACCAATAGAAATATGAAGGTTGTTGTTGACGGGAAAGCCTCAGATCCAGCCGAGGTGGAGTCCGGTGTCCCACAAGGGACCGTTCTAGGACCCCTGTCTTTTCTGTGCCACATAAAGGACCTGCCAGATTGTGTTAAGTCAACAGTGCGGCTATTTGCGGATGATTGTTTGTTGTACTGCCGTATATAAACTAGACAGGACCATATACAGCTCCAGGCAGACCTCCAGAAGCTAGAGGAATGGGCAGCTACGTGGGGTATGCGGTTTAATGCTAAGAAATGCTACGTCATGAGCATCAACAACAAGACTAGCAGTTTCTACCAACTCAACAACCACATCTTGCAGAATGTTTACCAAAACCCCTACTTAGGCGTCACCTTTACAGACAACCTCCAGTTTGGCACTCACATCAGCAAAATATCCGGCAAAGCAAGCAGCACTCTTGGTTTTTTTGAGAAGGAACCTGAAACATTGCCCTGCCCAATGCAGAAAGACCGCATACTTCACACTAGTTCGATCTAAATCTATTATTTTTATTATTTTAGTTCGATCTATACTAGAGTACAGCTCCACTGTGTGGGATCCATATCTACAGAAAGATAAAGACACACTTGAATAGGTACAGCGAAGAGCGGCTCGATTTATAACGGGGGAATATACCTCTCCGGAGCAGGGCTGTGTAACAAAAATGCTCAAACAACTTGAAACCCTACCACTCCAAGACAGAAGAAAGATGGCTTGACTAACATTCTTCAAGGTGACTGAGGGGCTGGTGCCAGCTATGACGTTAGACACCTATCTAATCCCTATTCGTGACAGGCGACTTATTACGCCTAGACATTTAAAGACTGCATGAGTAAATACATTGTAAAAACCATGCTATAAACCACCAAAAGTGCTTCCAGACATTTCAGTGTAAAAGTGTGAATCTTAACAAGAGGGCCTGAAGTCCCTGATATCGCTCACTTGTTGTACTGAAGCCTGATAGCTTTACCTTCTGTTTCACCAATTTTAATCTAAATCCATTCAAATCTGTAGTATAGCATGTAAACAATTTTGGAATACAACCTCATAATTCTAGTATAGTAGAGTAAGAGTACATCAAGGGCAGATAACTAGAGCCTAAACAATTTACTGAAATGAAGCCTTTTCTAGCAAATCAAGGTATATCAAGGGCAGATAACTAATGTCATAATGATTAGATTTCAACAATAATTGCACTCTTTCGAGAACTTATAGCTATATACTTTGTGTGCAAGTATAATCAATATCAATTGATAACTGGACGCTGATAGATATGGCATTTTCAGCAATTCAAGGGCAGATAACTCTTGACCTATTAGTCCGATTTTAACCATAATCACACTTATTCGAACTCTTATGGTCATATACAATCTGAGCAAGTTTAAACAAGAGCCCCATGGGGCATATTCGCTCACCTGAGAATTATTGGAAAAATGGAGATATTGATTTATGTCCAGGACTGACCTAGATATGCAACAGACCGGAACAATTTGAATAAAATATGTAAAGTATATTTAAAAGTGTCACCATACAGAATATAAAAGCTCTGGCCTTATTAGAGTCAGAGAAGAAGATGTTTGAAATTTTCTTTATATAACTCTATGTAAAACAGTGACCCCTGGGGCGGGGCCAATTTTGACCCTAGGGGCATAATTTGAAGAAACTTAATAGAGGACCTGTAGGCGATGATATGTGCCATATATCTAAGCTCTGGCCCTTGTAGTTTTAGACAAGAAGCTTTTTTAAGTTTTCATTGTAAAAAATCTATTTTTAGCTCCTGTGACCTAGTTATGCAATGGACCAAAACCATTTGTACAATTTTGGTATAAGATATCTAGAAGTGTCACTATGCCAAATATCAAAGCTCTGGCCATATTAGTTTTAGAGAAGAAGACGTATGAAAATTTCACTATATAACTTTATGTAAAACCGTGAACCCCGGGGCGGGGCCAATTTTGACCCCAGGGGCATAATTTGAACAAACTTGATAGAGGACCTGTAAGCGATTCTATGTGCCAAATATCTAAGCTCTGGCCCTTGTAGTTTCAGACAAGAAGCTTTTTTAAGTTTTCATTGAAAAAATCTATTTTTAGCTCCTGTGACCTAGTTATGCAACCGACCACAACCATTTGAACAATTTTGGTAAAGGACATCTAGAAGTGTCACCATGCCAAATATCAAAGCTCTGGCCACATTGGTTTCAGAGAAGAAGACGTTTGAAACTTTCACTATATAACTCTATGTAAAACTGTGACCCCAGGGGCGGGGCCAATTTTGACCCCAGGGGCATAATTTGAACAAACTTGATAGAGGACCTGTAGATGATGCTATGTGCCAATATCTAAGCTCTGGCCCTTGCAGTTTTTGACAAGAAGATTTTTTAAGATTTCCTTATTTTTTCACTTTGGTTGCCATGGCAAACAGAGTTCTGCATTGTTTTTAATTCTTTGAACAAATTTGAAAGAGCTTGACCCAAGGAACATTTCTGTAAAGTTTGGTCGAATTCTGTCAAGCGGTATAGGAGGAGATGTCATTTGAAGCAATTGTTAACGACGACGCACAACGCACGACGCCGGACACAGGGCCATCCCAATAGCTCACCTTGAGCCTTTGGCTCAGGTGAGCTAAAAAGACTGGATAAAAATTGTGGCTTCTATAGAGTGTAAACACTGTTAAATATGGCATTTTCAGCAAGTCAAAGGTACCGGTAGATAACTCTCAAGCTATTTGTCTGATGTCAGCCATAATCAAACTCATCTGAACTCATATGGTCTTATACAATCTGGGCAAGTTTGAGAAAGATTGGGTAAAAATTGTGGCCTCTAGAGTGTAAACACTGTTAAATATGGCATTTTCAGCAATATAAAGGTAGATAACTCTTGACCTTTTAGCCTGATTTCAACCAAAATCAAACTCATCCGAAAGTCATATTCAATCTCAGCAAGTTTGAGATAGATTGGATAAAAATTGTAGCCTCTAGAGAGTAAACACTGTTAAATATGGCACTTCAGCAAAGGTAGTTAACTCTTGATCTATTGGTTTGATTTCAACCATAATTGAACTCATTCGAACTCTTATGGTAATTTACAATCTGAGCAAGTTTGAGAAAGATTGCATAAGTATTGTGGCCTCTAGAGTGTAAACACTAAAATTGTTGACGCCGGACATTCAATGATTGCAAAAGCTCACCCTGAGCTAGCTCAGGTGAGCTAAAAACTCATTCTTCCCAAGAACAGTTATTGAGTGGAACAATCTACCAGGGAAGTTGTGTGCGCAAATACAGTGCAGAGCTTTAAGACATCTTTGAAGTACGACTAGTGTACTTCCAACGCTCTCTCTTCCGCTGCGCATATGCCTAAAAAGCTCTGCAGTGTATATATCCATATTGGTAACAGTTTCGATTGTTGTTGATCCTCTTGAGGTTTTTCATTATCCCATAAGTACGCCATTTTACGCCTAAATTAATTTCTCTACTGAAGAAAATAGTTCCAATATATACAGTTATGAACATGTGCCATAAGAAATATTTTCTTTATCCAAGCAGATAATAGCTTAAAGCAGGTTGAAAGTAAAGCTGAATGCGCCTTAAGGCGCATTCTGCTTTACTTTCAACCTGTTTTAAGTGATCACCTGTCTTCAAGATTAGAAACAGGCTATGGGGGATTGGTTTGACTGTAGTGGTTTTGATTGTCCTTGGCCTCTGAAACCAATTTATCAGATCAGAGCGGGTAAACTTGGCCCCTGAAATCAATTTATCAGGGCTCCAGATAAAAAGTGGGTAAGTTAAACATTTCCCAATTGTTCTCCTTTATGTCACCTCTAAGCCCTGTTTTGAGACGATTTTAATGAGTGATCACAAAACAGGGTTTGGTGGAAAAATAAGAAAGAATTTGAAATACCCTTTTTATCTGAAGTCCGTGTCATAAAACTTTGTACGACAAATGTTGTTTAAGTCAGATTATAAAAAGTCTCAATTATTATTCGTTTCTCCATCTTATCCTGTCTTGTGACATCTCTTTGGAATCATCTTGAAAAAGAGATGTCACAAGACAGGATTATATAGAGAAATCAGATATTAAATGTATTTTAAAGTTTTGACTTAAAACCATTTTTGTTGTACAAAGTTTTATGAAACGGGCCCCTAATCTATAAATCTGTATCACTGGTGAAAGAGAAATAAAGCGATTCTACCTATTTATCATCTTTAATATATCCTATAGAATGCACAAGTAGTGTACAATGGTATTGCAATTCAGTTGGTTCATAAATCCCATACAAAAGCTCTCATATAATTACAGTAGGACCCCTCTATAACGACCGCTAAAACGAAGGCTAATTGATTGAATACAGACAGGTGACAGCTTAAAGCAAGGTGACAGTGACACAGAAAGCTCCTAAAGGAGCTTTCTGTGTCACTGTTACCTTTCTTTAAGCAGTCACCTTTCTTTAAGCAGTTACCTTTCTTTAAGCAGTCACCTGCCTTAAATACATAATAATTAGCAAAATTTACTGGTCATTATAGGGAGGTTCTACTGTATAATTACAAACAGTATAGACCAAGATGATTCATATTTCTAATGTGGATCCTTTCCTAGGTCAGCATTGGTTGCATCCACAGTGATAATACTACACTCTGTCTTGTCACAAAATGACGTATATATGTGTGACTAGGTTTCTAGGTGACTCGAGTTAACCCATTACCGCATAGACTACTTTTTGTTTTGAAGATAGGTGACCAATTAAAGCAGGTTGAAAGTAAAGCAGAATGCGCCTTGAGGCTTTAAGCTTCCAACTGCTAGTGTATAGCAAATATTTCTTATTAAACATATTCATAACTGTATAAATTGGATTTATTTTCTTCAGCGTAAAAAGGCATATTTATGGGGTAATGGGTTAAAGCATGGTGACAGTAAAGCAGACAGCTCCTTTAGTGCTTTCTGCTTTACTGTCACCATGCTTTAACTCTTTCCTCCCTGAAACTTTAAATGGACAAATCCAGTTTCCATTCTAGTCTAGTCCATTGTTGACTTTTAAGGGTTGTTTTCGGAGCCATCTGATTTGGGTCTTCATTGTTTGCACAGGGCAAGTGTTCTATTCACATGTACACTGTTTGAAAAGGATGTCTATATGCGGGACTAGGGTTCAAAGGGTTGAGCTGTCACCTGTCTATTACACCTTCAATGAGCTTTTGTTTTATTGGTCGTAATAGAGAGGTGTTTACTGTACATAAGTTCTCCTTCAATAAAGAGTTTGCACTGAAACAATGATTTGTATTGGTGTATATAAATGCTTTAAGCAAAGAGCACCTAACAGAAAAGAATACATAAACTCTCTTCCAACAAAGGATTTGCACTAAAACAATGATTTGTATTGCAATCAATTGGAAAAAGATCTGGGGCCCATATTACAAAACATCGTATGACAAAAACGGTCGCAAGTCAAAACTTTAAAATACATCTTATTTCTGAATCTAATCCTGTCTTGTGACATTTCTTTGGAATCGTCTTTTCAAACCATTTTGAGGAAATGTCAGAAGACACGATTAGATGGAGGAAAAAAAATTGTTAATTTATGAATCTGACTTTAAAAGACAATTTCTGTCATACGACGTACCAGTATCATAAAACGGGCCCCAGATGCCCGGTACTTAATATCTGATCGATCAGGCTCAAAACTTTATTTCAACTAACAGTTTTAACCCATTACCCCATAAATACAATTTTTTATGCCTTTATTTTATTCCTCCAATGAAGAAAATAGTTCACAAAATACAGTTATGGTTATGTAAGGCAATAAATATTTTCTTTATCCTAGCAGATGGTAGATTAAAGCAGGTTCAAAGTAAAGCAGAATGTGCCTTAAGGCACATTCTGCTTTACTTTGAACCTGCTTTAATTAGTCACCTGTCTCCAAAACTTGAAACATGCTATGGGGTATGGGTTAATAAATTGGCTACAAAAACCTCTCAGCTTAAACATTTTATAGCATTGTGCTTGGATTTTTGTAGGTTTATACAGGAAGGAATAATGTCTTCTCTCCAGTGAATATTCAGTAGGATTTGGGTTAATCTATTCAATCCTAGCGATGAGTAAACTCAACATAAACAAACAGTCTACCTGTGCCGAGTACACTTGTCTTATACAGTGTAGACCCTGATCATAGGGTCTGCACTAGGGCTGTAATGATACATTCAAATATTTAAATATACTCCAATATTAATTTGATGAATACATATCGTATTCGCATGTTCAAGAACAGAATATTCGCCAGTACAAAAAAGAAACAACTAACAGGGGACTAAAAGGGGTCAAAATTGCAGCTTAATTACCAAAAATCTTCAGTACAATGTTTGCCACTTGCTTATGTTGACTTTAACCACTCACACAGAAATTAAAGTAAAAAAAAATTGTGCTTCAAAATACTTAAATTTTAAAAGATAATTAAATGAAACAAGAGGTTTCATACAGTGTGACCAGGTTTTTTTCTTCATACCTCCATGAATACAATAAATATTCGAATTATTCCTAAAATAGTCAAAATTCGCCTAGACCTAACTGGAAATTGGAATTATCAAGGTTTCAGGGGTAAATGAATTAATTTAAGCCTAACACTCTGGACAATTTCAGGTCATTTGGATCTTTTTCAACCACTCAATATAAGATACATGCGTACAGGGCTTAACTCTTTCCTCCCTGAAACTTTAAATGGACAATTCCGGTTTCCATTTTAGTCTGGTCCATTTCTGACTTTTAAGGGTTGTTTTTGTCAATGTTTGGCATTGTGACAAACAGTGAAGACCCTGATCAGAGGGCTCCTTTTGGAGCCCTCTGATCAGGGTCTTCACTGTTTGCATAGGACAAGTGTACTATTCACATGTACACTGTTTGAAAAGCACGCCTATATGCGGGACTAGGGTTCAAAGAGTTAAGATAAGAGGAAGTAAAGAAAACAAATTAAACACTTTCTCACTCATTTCAGCACAAAATTCTATGGTGTCATTACTCATTAGAATTATGTCAAAGAGACAATTCTAATGAATAGTGACAACCTAGGATTTAATGCAGAAATGAAGATATTAATACTCCCCTTATCTGGAGGTATGTGCATATGGCATGTGATGGCTCTATGTAGGATAATAATAATGGATAAAAGCTCCACATTTTTCTAACATCTTCAAAGTAGTTTGCTCTCAGGCAATAATGTGTTATTTCCACAGACACTTTGTCTTATACTGTCTGCCATTTTCTACATGTACTGAATTACTTGGTGTTAAGCAGCAAATCCTTGAACGACCATTGGGTGCATTAACAACAGGTAACCCCTTAACATTGGCAACTAAAAATTCAAATGGACGATTCCATTTTCCAAGTAAGTCTAGTCCGTGTTTTACTATTTAGAGGTATTTTGTTTGGATTTTTCTGGTTTTGTTTTTGAAAAAATAATAAACAGTGCAGACCCTAATCAGATGACTCCTAATGGAGCACTCTGATCAGGGTCTACACTGTTTGAATACGGACAAGTGTACTCTTCAAGGGTACACTACAGTAATGGCTTGAAACGGCAAAACTGTGATCAGCGTCCAAAATTTTCAAAACTAAAACATTTATGTCTTTATCATACATTATGATGTGACTACTCATTAGACTTGTTGCTTTGCAAAAATTCTAATGAGAGGTCACATCATAGGATTTGGTGGAGTCTTAACCCATTAACCCATAAAGACGCTTTTTTACGCCTTTAATTCATTTCTCTACTAATTAAGAGTTCAAATTTATACATTTATGAATATGTATTATTAGAACTATTTTCTATATTTTAGCAGATGGTACTTTCAATCAGCTTTAAGTTGTCTCATATTTTCAAAACTAGAATCAGGCTATGAGAGAATGGGTTAATGGACAAGATACTCAAAAACTATTTTTAACATAATATTTGGTGGAGTCATACATTTGAAATATCTGGAAACATTTTTTAACTGGCTCTTATCTAGAGCCCTGTTATTTCTAACGTTTAACACAAGTCTGTCTGTCCTGTCGCAGTATGTCTACATTCACAACCAGATCACATTATCTGCCTCATCTTGCTCGGTCTGGGTGCTAGTTGTTCGCCTAACTCCATGTGTCTGGGTGGAGGTGCTGATCCTGTCGGGACTACTGTAGTTCAGCCATGGTACTCTACCCAACAGACATCGCCGAATGTTCCCAGTGCTATCAGTGTAGTCTGTAGATCGTTTGTTATCAGGATTGTCAGTCTTCTCAACTATCACTTTCACCCTGAAAACAAAACATGCAGACTTTAAAACTAGTATTAATTACCAGAGCTCTAGATAAGGAGAGTATTTCAAAAACTAAAATCTTTAATTCTGCATTAAACCCTATGGTGTCATTACTCATTAGAATCCTCTTGAAGAGACGATTCTAATGAGTAGTAACACCATAGGGTTTGGTGCCAAGTCAAGGGAGATATCTTGGTTTTAATTGCTGCTTAACTCTTTCAACGCTAAGTGACTCCCTCTTATCTGGCCACGAGCTGAAATACATTCATGTATATGTATCATCAGATATTTTTTCCATATTCTAGCAGATGATAGCTTAAATCCAGTTGAAAGTAAAGCAGAATGCGCCTTAAGGTGCATTCTGCTTTACTTTCAACCGGATTTAAGTGATCAGCTATCTTCCATACTAGAAACAAGCTATGGGTTAAAAACCTTTCTAAACTGGAAACCCCTCTAAACAGGACATTTATTTTGTCCCCACACATGTCCGGTTTAAAGGGGTTTCATTGTATAGGGTTAAAAGGAGTTTTACTGTTGACCTACCCTGGCCTACAAAGGTGAAGGTCGCCTCTGTTTGTTCCATAAACAATGCCCTGACCTGCACGAGGTAGCCACCTGGCAGAGTTCCCGCTCACATGAGATCGTACTCCCATATTGCATGAGTGCATGACATCCTTCACATGCTGAAATATATGGTCAGAGAAACTACAGTCGAACTTCCATATCTCGAACTCGCTTAACTCGAACTATCCCTTAGTTCGACACACAAACTGCATTATTTCACGGTCGGTTAAGTCGAACATACCCATATTTCAAAGTGAGAACGTGGCTAAGCCACGTTTTCACTTTGAAATACGGGTTATGTTTGATTTAACCGAGTTTGAGATATGGAAGTTCAACTGTATGTAAATATATAATAGAAAGAAACAATGTTTTCTAGGAGTAAGATATCCAAGCATATAGCCCCATAGCCTGTTTCTAGTTTTGAAGACATATGCCTTAGGGCACATCCTGCTTTACTTTCAGCCTGCTTTAAGCTATCATCTGCTAAGATATAGAAAATATTTCTTATGGTGCATATCCATGACTGTAATGAGTGGAACTATTTTCTTTCGTAGAGGAATAAATTAAGAGATGTAAAATGGTGTATTTATGGGGTAATAGGTTAATGCTTCTTTATTAACAGATTCAACCCTAGTGATGATCACACTCATTATTTAGAGGAGTACACTTGTCATATTCAAATAGTGTAGACCCTGATCAGAGGGCTCCTTAATGAGCCCTCTGATCAAGGTCTGCACATTTTTTATTTTGAAATATATATTCTTCGAGACGATTCTACGGGTAACTTCATAAGGCTTGGTGTTGAGATGTGTGGGAAAATGATGGATTTCTTCAGTTTACTCCCTCTTATCCCTTAAATAGGAGATCTACACACTATAGACAAACTTGTAATGCCTGTACAAACAGTTTGGATCCAGATGAGACACTTATTGACTAAGCATTGCTTCTGGATCCATACTATTGCCAATGTGAAAGTGTTTTTTTTACCTAGTGTTATAGATTAACTCTTTCAACACCATAAACCTGCTTAAAAAATACTAATTACATTTGCAAACAGTGTAGATCCAGATCATATAGGAGCCTTCTGATCTGGGTCTACACTGTTTGCTAATTTAGACAACTACTTATTCAACTAACGTGAATTCTAAGTAGACTGGTTTATGTTTAGGTAACTAACAAGATCCACAAGAGTCAAGTCTTTGCCTTAGGCTTTTCAGGCCACTTGCCCAAAACTGCCTTTTTCACTGTTACCGGTATATGCCAAATGTGATGCAAATTTCACTTGCCCTAATCAGAAACCACTTGTCCCGTTCTTCAGCCAAGTGAGTGAAGGGGAAGACTGAGAGTTACTAAGGTGTTGAAAGAGTTAAAGACTTTTCCTCAGTCCCCCCCCCCCCCCCCCCCCCCCCCCCCCCAATTGTCTCGATAAGTGTGAATTTAACTGTCAAAGCATGTAGCACATGCCAAACCAATCTCAATTTACCTGGTGAGGCCCAGATTATACTCATGCTCTAGTGATTTTCAATGGTTATTTCTAACCAAACTATCAAATATAAAGGTCGGGTCTCACATGAGAAGCTTCAATGGTTCTTTGCTAGCGACATGTCCATAAGACCCATGCTTTTTGCAAGGAAATTGTCTGGCAAGGCATTATGATCAAAAGGTCGTCAGGAGATGTCTTTTAGAGCCCAGTCAGTGTTCGTCAGGGGCCATTCTGTAGATACCACTTACCTTCATTGACTTCTCCCCAGCTCCCTCCTTCTCTAGTCTGTATATCTGGGCAACCAACTACAAATACAAAACAAAGTATTGATTTAACACATTACCTGATATCCTATTTATAGTATTGAAGATATATGAACATTTAAAGCAGGTTGAGAGTAAAGCAGAATGCGCAATGAGGCGCATCCTGCTTTACTTTCAGCCTGCTTTAAGCTTTTATGTGCTAGAATATAGGAAATATTGCCTATACTAT
This sequence comes from Gari tellinella, assembly GCA_922989275.2. Lineage (NCBI taxonomy): Eukaryota > Metazoa > Mollusca > Bivalvia > Cardiida > Psammobiidae > Gari > Gari tellinella. The sequence continues at coordinate 59,458,050 of OV277860.1, read as the reverse complement.
ATATTTATGTCTGATTAAATTAGAACAACATGTATTTTCTTCAGCAGAGGAATAAATCATATTTGATAAAAGGCGCCTCTGTGTGGGGTGGGGGGTGGGGAGTGGGGGGGGGGGGGAACACTTTACTCCATACATACCTATTGTAACTCATACTACATTTAATTCATACTTTCACTTTTTCCTTACGGTAATTTGAAAGCAGACAAAATTACATCAGGATACGGGTAAACCCATATTCCAACCAAAATGCCGTAAATGCCTTAACCCATTATAGTTATTTGGTGTTCCACTAAAGAAAATAGTTCCACTTAATACAGTCATGAATATGCAGCAAAAGAATCATTTTCTACAAACTTCGCAGATGGTAGCTTTAAGCAGGCTGAGATTAAGGCAGAATGCTCCTCAAGGATCATTGTGCTTTACTTTAAGCCTGCTTTAAGCAACCATCTCTCCTAAATACTTAAAACAAGCTGTGGTGACAAGGGTTATATATCTTAACCCATTACCCCATAACCTGTTTCTAGTATTGAAAATAAGTAATCACTTAAAGCAGGCACAGTCTGCTTTACTTTCAGCCTGCTTTAAGCTATAATCTGCTAGAAGATAGAAAAATTGTCTTACAGTGCTTATTCATGACTGTATATATTGAAACTATTTTCATCAGTAAGGGAATAAATTAAAGACATGAAAGGGTGTATTTATGGGGGAATGGGTTAACTAATTTCCTGCATTAAGCAGTCACCTGTGTTAAAGACAGCTATCTTATCTTGGTTTTAGTTACTGCTTAACTCTTTCAACACTAAGTATCTCTTTTGGGTTATCCCAAATCTTTGTGGATTTTTTTAGTTACCAAAACATTAACCAGTCTACTAGGACTTCTGGGTAGTCTAAAAATACTGCTCTATATTAGCAAACAGTGTAGACCCTGATCTGGGTCTACACTGTTTGTCAATGTTAAGAGAATATTTAAAATAGGTCCATGGTGTTGAAAGAGTAAAGACAAGTTTAACTAATTCATTTGACATTTATAAACAGCGGTGGGGGAACACAGACATTACCTGATCTGAGGTGAATACCCATGACAATCTCTTGGCAGCCAAGCCCACCAGAACGTGGTTGTTCTTTGGGGAAATGCTTATCGATATTGCATTTGGTCCTGTAAAAGATTAAACACAAAGTAGAAACTCTCATAAATCTAATCTATTTAGGGAACCAGTAAATGGAGAAAAATTACAAAAGTTTAACCTAATGGATGAAACAAAACTACTGACAGACAGACAGACAGACTGACACAAGGTCACCAAACTTGGATGTATCATGATCTACTCATTGAGACGCACCAGCATATGAAGTTTCTCGACTGTAGGTAGTCATTAGTTCAGAACGGACTTTAATGCAAAATGTTAACATTGACCCTAGAGGCCAAAGTCAAAGGTAACCAAACTGCACTGGATAGTGGTCTACTCAGGTGCATCAGCATATGAAGTTTCGTGACAGAAGGTGCAGTGGTTTGCTCAGAACAGACTTTAACGCAAAACCTTAACAATGACCCTACAGGTCAAGGTCAAAGTAACTTCAAGCAGTTGCTTTACCATATGAAAATCAAAGCTACCGAAAACGACAGCATCTTGAAGCACAATTCGTTTTCCAATTTTGATATTTGTTTTTGAACAATAAGAATTTGAAATTAATTCGGTTTTTACCTGAAATCAACTCCTTAAAACAATAAAACAAAGCTGTTCTGTTGCTCTGCCAAAAGATAATGCATCTAGATCTACTCATTGAGGTCAAGGTCAAAGGGTCACCAAACTGCGATGCATCATGGTGTACTCATTGAGGCAAATCAGGATATGAAGTTTCGTGACCGTAGGTGCAGTTGTTGCTTACAACAGATTTTAACCCAAATCCTTAATGTTGACCCTAGAGGTCAAGGTCACCAAACTGCAGTGCATAATGGTGTACTCATTAAGGCACATCAGCATATGAAGTTTTGTGACCGTAGGTGCAGTTTTTGCTTACAACAGATTTTAACGTAAAACCTCAGTTAACCCTAGAGGTCAAGGTCACCAAATTGCGATGCATCATGGGTGTACTTGTTGAAGTGCATCAGCATATGGAGTTTTGTGACTGTAGGTGCAGTTGTTTGCTCAGTTTATGTATTATCAAGTCCGGACGCGTGGAGGTGAGCCAAAAAGGCATATTTATAGGGTGATGGATTAAAAGGGCCTACAAACATTTCTATTCAAGTGAGAAGAAACACATGTCCTTACCAAAGCTTTTTGTGAAGAGACATTGTCCCCTACTCTCTGGCCTGAGGGAGTAGACAGTGAGGATGTTATCATCAGGAAATCCCTGGTGACTGGGAACAAACGTAGCCAGCAGAGAGCAGTCATGTGAGATATCACAGCTAGCACTGTTATGTAGCTTACAGTGAGGCACCAAGATGTTCTCACTACCTGAAAATAGACAGTCACAGTTCCAGGTAAGGCGAGCACTTATATATATATACAAATTCAACATCTCCTTCTCATTTAACACTTCACCCCATAGCCTTTTTCTAGTTTTGAAAATAGTTGACTTCTTGAAGCTGGTTGAAAGTAAAGCAGAATTTGCCTAGGCACATTCTGCTTTACTTTCAGCCTGCTTTAAGCTACCAGCTGCAAGAATAAAGAAAATATTCCTTATGATACATGTTCATGATTGTATAAATTGAAACTAGTTTCTTCCGCGAAGGAATAAATTGAATGCACTATATTTTGTCTATATTTCTACAGTTGAGTTTTCATTATTTCAGCCTGGCTTAATTCAAAACAGTTCAGACCCTGATCAGAGTTCTCTTCATACCTATACTGCTTGTGAAGAACAAGTACTCGTTGCTAGGGCTGAATGGGTTAAGCCACCTAAACAAGAGCCCTCCTTTGAGGTTCTACTGTAAAGACGAAGGGAATGGTTACTTACTGGTAGTTATATCAGGTATATCACAGTGGCTGAAGTCCCAGTACTGTATACGGTGGGTTTGGTTAATAATGTTGTTGGCTACAGCTGCCTCTCCCGTACCCATGAAAGCACCTGCAATTATATAGCAAAACACATTTTCGTTCCTAAAAATCCGAAATATAATCTAATTTTCAAATGAACTTATAGGAACTAACTTAGAACGCCTTAGAACGGTGTCAATATTTTAGTTGTTGTTGTTGGCGTACCTGTGCTTAACACTCACAGGACAGCTTGGTACAGTCATTATTGTCTGTCAAGCTGGAGGATTTAGTGAAATTGTATAATTTTACCAGTTCACTGAAGTATAACCTCTAAAACCAGACCTCTCTGAAACCTGAAACAGGGCTGTCATAATTTGGCATGAAATATCCTAAGATTTCCAAATTTGCATTTTTCAAGTGCGATTTAAAGAATCGTACCTTTACCCATTAGCCTTTTTCTTGTTTGGTTGACATGCAACTACTTAAAGCAGGCTGTTATTTCAGACTGTATTGCATTGTTTGGTCTGTTGATGGTTTCATCCTAATGATTTATAACCTAGGCCCCTGATGCCTACCTGCTATAGCTCTATTTATTGCAGACTGTATTGCATTGTTTGGCCTGTTGATGGTTTCATCCTAATGATTTATAACCTAGGCCCCTGATGCCTACCTGCTATAGCTCTATTTATTTCAGACTGTATTGCATTGTTTGGTCTGTTGATGGTTTCATCCTAATGATTTATAACCTAGGCCCCTGATGCCTACCTGCTATAGCTCTATTTATTGCAGACTGTATTGCATTGTTTGGCCTGTTGATGGTTTCATCCTAATGATTTATAACCTAGGACCCTAATGCCTACCTGCTATAGCTCTATTTATTGCAGACTGTATTACATTGTTTGGCCTGTTGATGGTTTCATCCTAATGATTTATAACCTAGGCCCCTGATGCCTACCTGCTATAGCTCTATTTATTGCAGACTGTATTGCATTGTTTGGCCTGTTGAGGCCCCTGATGCCTACCTGCTATAGCTCTATTTATTGCAGACTGTATTGCATTGTTTGGCCTGTTGATGGTTTCATCCTAATGATTTATAACCTAGGACCCTGATGCCTACCTGCTATAGCTCTATTTATTGCAGACTGTATTGCATTGTTTGGCCTGTTGATGGTTTAGCCTAATGATTTATAACCTAGGCCCCTGATGCCTACCTGCTATAGCTCTATTTATTGCAGACTGTATTGCATTGTTTGGCCTGTTGATGGTTTCATCCTAATGATTTATAACCTAGGACCCTAATGCCTACCTGCTATAGCTCTATTTATTGCAGGCTGTATTGCAGTGTTTGGTCTGTTGACAGTTTCATCCTAATGATTTATAACCTAGGCCCCTGATGCCTACCTGCTATAGCTCTATTTATTGCAGGCTGTATTGCAGTGTTTGGTCTGTTGACAGTTTCATCCTAATGATTTATAACCTAGGCCCCTGATGCCTACCTGCTATAGCTCTATTTATTGCAGACTGTATTGCATTGTTTGGCCTGTTGACGGTTTCATCCTAATGATTTATAACCTAGGACCCTGATGCCTACCTGCTATAGCTCTATTTATTGCAGACTGTATTGCATTGTTTGGCCTGTTGATGGTTTCATCCAGGATACTGCTAGAGTAGTGGGGGTGGAGGTAATGCCTGTGTAGAGACCGCCAACTGTGTGTGTCACTCTGGCTCAACTCCTGATCAGAACCAGCTGCTTCCTGGCTACTGAAAAGATATGACAACATTCATGAGATAACTATTCTTCATAATTATATACAATTGATACATGTTTTAACTCATGCCTCCAATATAATAAAGCCTTGATTACATGTTAACCCGTTGCCCCCATAGCCTTTTTCTAATTTTGAAGACAGGCGATCACTTAAAGCAGGTTGAAAGTAAAGCAGAATGTGCCGAGGGCACATACTGCTTTACTTTCAGCCTGCTTTAAGCTACTATTTGCTAGAATATAAACAATATTTCTTGTGGTTCATACTTATTACTGTTTAAAATAGATCTATATTCTTTAGTGGAGGATCAAATCAAAAGCGTAAAAAGGCATATTTATGGACTTTCTTTTGAAAAGCTGTAAAACCCATTAACTATCCCTAGTGGCTGAGTAGTGGGCAAGTCAGTTTGGTGTATTGTTCCGGCAGTGATATCAGTTATATCCAGTCGGTCTATTTACCCCCAGAAACAGGTACATGAATCACTGGTCTTAACCATTCCCCCTTAGGAGCACCTTTTAGCACATTAAATTTATTCCTCCACTGAAATAGTGAAGAAAATAATAATAAAGGGTTAAGGTGCATTCTGATTTACTTTCAACCAGCTTTAACTTGCCATCTGTCTTCAAAACTACAAACAAGCTATGGGGAAATGAGTTAAGGCTAATTCTGCTTTACTTTCAACCTGCTTTATCTTGTCACCTGTGGGTAATTGGTTAAAGAATGTATCACAATGCTACATAACCATCACTGTTTATAGCTTCCTTCTGTCTCCACCAAACCCTTTGTTGCCGAATTCAGAGCTCCAGATAAGATGGGTATTTCAACAAGGGCCACCATGGCCCTAAATCGCTCACCTGGAACACCATGTAAAACTTGACCTTTAGTGACCTAGATTATGACCTGACATGACCCACAATCAACCTCTAGAGTGTAAACAAGATTTTTTTTCCAATGATTTGACCTAGTGACCTAGTTTTTTACCTGACATGACTCATATTCGAATTTGACCTAGATATTAATTAGGCAAACATTCTGACCAAATTGCATTACAATCAAATGAGATTAGTTGCTTCTAGAGTGTTCACAAGGTTTTTCTATGATTTGACCTAGTGACCTAGTTTTTGACCGGACATGACCCACATTCAAACTTGACCTAGATTTCATCATGACAAACATTGTCAACAAGTTTCATGAAGATCAGATGCAATTTGTAGTCGCTAGATTGTTCACAAGGTTTTTCTTTAATTTGACCTCGTGACCTAGTTTTTGACCAGACATGACCCACATTCAAACTTGGCCTAGATTTTATTAAGACAAACATTGTCATGAAGTTTCATGAAGATCAGATGAAATTTGTAGCTACTAGAGTGTTCACAAGGTTTTTCTATAATTTGACCTAGTGACCTAGTTTTTGACCGGACATGACCCACATTCGAACTTGACCTAGATTTTAACAAGACAAACATTTTTATGAAGTTTCATAAAGATCGAATGAAATTTGTAGCCGCTAGAGTGTTCACAAGGTTTTTCTATAATTTGACCTAGTGACCTAGTTTTTGACCGGACATGACCCACATTCGAACTTGACCTAGATTTTATCAAGACAAACATGGTTATGAAGTTTCATAAAGATCAGATGAAATTTGTAGCCGCTAGAGTGTTCACAAGGTTTTTCTTTAATTTGACCTAGTGACCTAGTTTTTGACCGGACATGACCCACATTCGAACTTGACCTAGATTTTATCAAGACAAACATTGTTATGAAGTTTCATGAAGATCAGATGAAATTTGTAGCCGCAAGAGTGTTCACAACCAATTGTGAACGGACGGACAGACAGACAGACGGACGACAGACAGACAGACGGACGACGGACATCCAGCGATCCTAAAAGCTCACCTTGGCACTTCGTGCCAGGTGAGCTAAAAACTAAAATCTTTATTTCTGCTTTAAACCCTATGGTGTCACTACTCATTAGAATCGCCTCTTTGAGACAATTCTAATAAGCAGTAACACCATAGGATTTGATGCTAAATTAAGTGAGAAAATGTTGGATTTGTGCAGTTTACTCCCTCTTATCTGGAGCCCTGGAAATTCATTAGAAAAATATCCAAGACAATTCTAATGGGTGGTCAAGAGATAGCCCTCATGGAAACATCAATTAGAAAATATTTGTGAAGACATATCTTTAAAAGAAAATATTGCAAATGTTCCATTAACCTGCTGTTATTTAACTGGTGCCCTGCTTGAACACATCATCATTTTGTACCGGATAATCCAGCACCCTAATCACTATATAGTTTCATATGACTCCCTAGAATGACTAAACACGCTGGCAGTCAAAGACTGTCCAAATCGACCAGATGATATTAACATTACTGTTCTTTCTGTTAGCTCTGCTTACCTTGTCGGGTCGTGAATATTAGCGTTTTGTCTATTCCATCGATGGGACCTCAGGGAGCTTTCTAACAAGGTCAAAGGCTGAGTGAGAGCAGCAGCTGCAGCAGGTTGGACCACTAGAAATATATTGTAGAATTGTCTCATGCAAAAACTTTAGTTCATTACACACATAAGTTCTACACTTGATGATGCTGAATACATTTTGTAGCTTAATTTAAAGCAAGATAAAAATGAAGCAGAATGCTTCTGAGTCTTGCTTTTTGCTTTTCTTTAATTAAGCTTTTTAATCCATTACCCCATAAATACACATTTTTACGCCTCTTATTTATTCCTCCACTGAAGAAAATAGTTCCAAATTATACAATCATGAATATTTATCAGAAGAAATATTTTCTATTTTCTAGTAGATGGTAGCTTAAAGCAGGTTTAAAGTAAAACAGAATGCGTCTTAAGGCACATTCTGCTTTACTTTCAACCTGCTTTAAGTGGTCTACAATTTTCAATATTAGAAAGAGGCTATGGGGTAATGGATTTAGCTGCCACCTGCCAAAAATACATATGGATATACTTATACCGAGTATAGGTAAATTGCACTTTTAGGTGTGGAAAAAAAGATCCAGAAGTATGAACAAACTTTAATTGGACTTTCTGGGCATAAATGATTCAACCCTTTACTCTATACCTTGTTTAATCATTTTAAAGACATGTGACCACTTAAAGCAAGTTAAAGTATTTAACAGAATGCATCATAGAGTGTATTCTGAATTACGTTCAGCCTGCTTTAAGCTACCATCTGCTAGGATTAAAGAAATGTTTCTCATGTTGCGCATTCATTATTATATGAAATTGAATTATTTTCTTCAGTGAAGGAACGAATTACATGCGTTAAGATAGCGTGTCTATGGAGTAAAGGGCAGGGCTCCAGATATGAGCAGTATTTCAACCAGAGCCATCGCAAGATGGCACGCTCGACTATTCCAGGTTTTTTTCGTAAACTGAAACCAGAAGCTACCTGCCTTGGTTGGGTGAAACAGTGGTTGCAGAGTAGCAGAATTTTTAATTTCTAAGTATAAAATTTCTAATTTAATATATAAGGTAATTTCTAAGTCCATCAAGGGCCATAACTCACACTAAATGCAAACTAGAATTACCTGCCTTGATTGACTGCACTAGTGTCAAGGTTGTGGTGAAGTTATAATGCGATACAAGCAGCAGTTGCAGAGATATAAGCTTATTTGTAGGTTGCACAAAAAACCTTAACCAAAATATCTACGTTCATCAAGGGCCACAACTCACACTAAATGCAAACTTAAGTTACCTGCCTTGATTGACTGCACTAGTGGCAAGGTTGTGGTGAAGTTATAATCCCATACAAGCAGCAGTTGCAGAGATATAAGCTTATTTCTAGGTTGCACAAAAAACCTTAACCAAAATTTCAAAGTCCATCAAGGGCCATAACTCACACTAAATGCAATCTAGAGTTACCTGCCTTGATTGACTGCACTAGTGGCAAGGTTGTGGTGAAGTTATAACCCCATACAAGCAGCAGCTGCAGAGATATAAGCTTATTTCTAGGTTGCACAAAAAACCTTAACCAAAATTTCTAAGTCCATCAAGGGCCATAACTCACACAAAATCCAAACCAGAGTTACCAGCCATGATTTGCTGCAGTAGTGGGGAGGCTGTGGTGAAGTTATAATGCAATACAAGTATTGGTTGTAGAAATACAAGCTTATTTGTAGGTTGCACAAAAAAACGTAACCAGTGCAACGCCGACGGCGACTGTAATAGCCTTCCATATTCTTCGAATAGTCTAGCTAAAAACTAAAATCTTTATTAAAGCCTTTGGTGTCACTACACATTAGAATTCTCTTCAAGACGATTCTAATGAGTAGCAACACCATAGGATTTGGTGCTGAATAAGTGAGAAAATGTTGGATTTGTTCAGTTTACTACCTCCAGAGCCAAATTAAGAATTAATTATTTACTATTGTGTTGCATTTTTCATGCTACAATGGAGAATACACTATTCTTTAGCGTTTAAATGCAAACAAATGACACTAAAATGTAGAAACTTGCAACTTTTTTAATATCTCTACCATGCTTTTTGACATGAATGGCAAACAGATTGAAGCCTGATCAGACGCCGGGTTACCCGGCGTCTGATCTGGCTCCAAACTGTGTGCAATGGATATGATAGTTTTAGTGTTAAAGTGTTTATTGAGAAAGAATAACATCTTCCACTGTATATTACCTGCTGGGTTAACGCCCTGTTCTCTTTCCTCTACTTCCCGTGGCTGTGTAATCGTTATCTCTGGAGTTACAGGAGGCTCCTCTTCAGGTTCCAAACCAGTCGGAATTAGCGGCAGGCTTGAGGCAGTCTCATTTATCATGCTTCCAAAACTTTCGTATCGATGTCTATCCTGTCGCAGGGCTAACAGGCTCTCGTTAAAGCTATCTCTTAAAGCATTTATTCTGCGGTTAAGATCACTCATTTCTCGTTCAATCTGACTTGTCATGTTAAAGAAAGTATTCCGTAAACTAACATAGTCCTGGTTAGCAGGTTGTGCTGACGATGTTACGGTAGACGTAACTGACGGAGACGACATCACACTATTAGGGAGAATGGTAACCGAGGAGACAGGAGGTGCACTTGTAGGGAGTACAGTGACTGCGGAGGGTGGGGCTAGGCATGACTGACGACCCGAGGCTGGGCTCACACCAGTAGACATACAGGAATAAAGACTGGAAGGTGTGCTGTGTATATTTGGCCCTATGCTTGGCAGTGACACTTGTTGATGGTTATTTGCATCAGGTTGTACAATGTGGATAGAGTTATTGTTGTCATCTTGAGTCTCATGTCTGATTTCACTCCTGTTTACAATATTGGCATTGGGCATTTGACTGGCTGAATAGTTGTCATTCTGGTCTACAGTCAGCTCTACTTCCTGACCTTGGCTCTGTGAACTTGACCTTGAACTCTGACCTGCAGTGCTCTCAGTCAGATTCTCTACACTTGAAACTGCAGGATAGGAGCTTCTATCAGCACTGGATGTAGAGCAGCTAGAAGTTGATGACCCCATCCTTGATGCTTCGCTACGTATTGGCACAAAGTAAGCACCTGAATGTGTAAGATGGGAGCTAATCTCACTCTCTGTGTCGCTGGAAGTCTGACTGTCCCTCGTCGTTGTCTGAGTTTGTTGAGTTGTGCTCAACACAGTACTGGAATAGCTGGCCCTAGCAGGTACAAATGACACAGACTCAGAAGATCTCGTAGCTGGACTCTGATCTGACAAGCCTCTGTACGATCCGGTTCTAATTCCACGGCTTTCTAAGTATGGCCCCATTAGAGGCAGGTGACTAGCACTTGGTCTGCATGGCGAGTGGTAGGGGTGAGCCCTGGTAGATAGAGGTCTGTATCTACAGCCAGACTCACTACTGTACACTCTGTTACTACTGGCAGTACTAACTCGTGGATACATGCTCTGAAACAGACTGGAATGACTTCTAGCAGGATTACTCTGTCTAGAGTTTGGTTCTGGTACACTGGTGGACTGGGATGAAGGCCTCAACTGGTCCACAGGTCCAGGGTTATCACAGTTACTATTGGATACATTAGGTTCTGTACCTTGTCCATCAACTAATCGAGATGCCTGTACTAAGAATCTCCCAAACCCTCCATGCTGGCTCCCAGCACTCTCACTGTTTGTCCCTGTAGGATATATCACACTATTATACTCCTGTCTACTACTGACATTGGAGGACTGGGCACCAAGGTGTGGTCCTGAGATGACTGTGACTTGAGGAGCACCTGTCTCTCTCAAACTAACAACTCTCACAGGACCACCACTAGCTCCTGGCTGACTGTCCTGGTTGAGGGGGATTGAAGTCTGAAGTCTGTCACGTATACTTCTGAAAGTGTGAGAGCTGGACTGTGGCTTCTGGACACTAGTCGGTGTAGACTGTGACTGTGAGAGCTGGGACCGTGCAGTCTCACAACTACTTATTGCAGTATTTCTACTGCTCTCACTACTATTATCACAGGTAACAGAAGCACCACAATTATAAGCACTTATAAGTCTTACTAATGGAGATTCAGAACTAGTAGCACTGTCCAGCACAGACCTTGTCTCAACTCTATCAATTGCACTATTCTCTAATCCTGATCTTTGATAGTTTGAATCCTGAATTTCTCTCAACAGGCTATCTTCATGCAATGACAAGCTTTCATCAAGGCTGCTCCTTCTTGGGTCTGGCGGGGGACTGTACATTCCTCTTATCACCGAAGCCGTGTCCACACTGGTACCCTGCTGTGTGCCATCTTCCAATACTGGAACCCTGTCTGGTTCCCCAGAGGCCAAGCCAATAAGCCCACTCTGTGAGGGCATTCCTGGCAGCAGGGGATCTGAGCTCGGATTTATGAGAAATTCTGTATTCAGATTTTGTCTCCTTGCTGAGCTGCCTCTGACCATTTCTCTAAGATCTGGTAGCACTTGATTCTGGACTCGTCTGTTGTTGTGAGAGCGTGAACGTTCAGCCAACAGTTCCGAGTACGAGCCCATAAGAAGTTCATTCTGTCTGACCATAGATTGGACATTCTCCGGGTTAGTGTCGGAGGTCCCAGGAACCGTCAGGGGTGACCTTGCCCTTTCCCTAGCTGGCAGTGGATACCCACCACTATCGTATGGATCATTCCCTGAAAGACAGACAAAGAGTTCCAGTTGTACTGCAAGTTCTTCTACAGTGAACCTTGTTTGACCCAGCAGCATGTTTCTAATTTTAAAAATTAGTGACCAGACAGATGGTTGCTTCTAAAGCATGCTGAAAGTAAAGCTGAATGCTCCTGAAGGAGCATTCTGCTTTGCTTTCAGCCTGCTTTAAGCCATCATTTGCTAGGATATAGATAATTTTTCTTATGGTGCATATTCATGACTGTATAAAGTGGAATTATCTTATTCAGTGGAGTATAATTAAAAGGTAAAAAAATGCATATCTATGAAGAAATAGGTTTCATTCATTCCAATTTTTTCAAGTCAAGTTTTACTCGGGTTGATCTAATAATTTTTGCACACTGATAGAACCTGATAGAGCGTAAAAATGCAACTCTATGGAGTAACGTGTCCCACTTTTACCCACAGAAGCACCTTTTAGCGCATTCACTTTATTCCTAAACTGAAGAAAACTGTTACAATTTATTTTCATAAACATGCATCAAAACCAGAAACAAGATATGGAGTAATGAGTTAATCCATTACCCCAAGGCCGTTTCTAGTTTTAAAGAAAACTGATCACTTAAAGCAGGTTGAAAGTAAAGCAGAATGCGCCTTTAGGCGCATTCTGCTTTACTTTTAGTCTGCTTTAAGCTATTATCTGCTAGGATATGGAAAATATTTCTTCCGATAGATATTAATAACTGTATATAGGGAAACTATTTTCTTCTGTGGAGGGTTTATATAAAATGCGTTAAAAGTCGTATTTATGGGGTAATGAGTTAATGTACATGTACCTGTTCTGAGTTGAGACTGTGCTGGTCTCCAGTGTGGGTGGGGATTCAGCTGGTGGACCAGTCTGTCTCGCTGATACTCATGGAAACAGTTCACAATATTATTATACAGTGAGCCCAGTCTAGATGGACGACCTTGAGGTCTCTCCTCACTACAAAATGGAAAAAAAAGAAAATCTAGCATAACAATAGTCATTGGTTGAACCCATTACTTTAAATCCATTACCCCATAGCCTGTTTCTAGTATTGAAGATAGAAGACCACTTAAAGCAGGTTGGAAGTAAAGCAGAATGTGCCTAAAGGCACATTCTGCTTTACTTTCAGCCTGCTTTAAGGTACCAAATATTAGAAAATAAAAAACATTTATGATAAATATTCAAAATTGTATAAATTTTCAGAAACTATTTTATTCAGTGGAAGAATAAATTAGAGGTGTAAAAAAGTGTTTTTATGGGGGAAAGGGTATACATGTATACACATTTTTTTACATTTAATTTATTCATCCAGTGAAGAAAATAGTTCTCTTTATACAGTCATGAATATATTTTTTCCATACTCTAGCAGATGGTAACTTAAATTAGGCTGATAATAAAGCAGAATGCGCCTTAAGGCCCATTCTGCTTTACTTTTAACCTACTGTAAGTTGTCATCTGTCTTCAAACTAGAAACATGCTAGGTAAAACAACTGTCATTTGTTCTTATTTCTCAAATTTAGATTTCAGGCATTTTGACTGTAGAAAACATAAATTTGAGTGCCAAACAGTTTGGATCCTGATCAGACACTGTAACATGCCTGAGATGAAAATAGTTTTGTTCTGTTCTGTTCTGCAATAAGGTGTGTCTGATCATGACCCAAATTGTTTGCTGACAACAACTGTTCTCCGGGCAAAGTAGTGTATGGGTCACATTATAACATAGAATGGTTTATATTGTGCTAAAGCTACTCACTGAAATAAGTGTTGAGAACAGATTTTGCCAAGAAAGAGAGATAACTCTGTACAGATTTTGCCAAGAAAGAGAGGTAACTCTAACTTGCACGAAGTCACTTGACAGGTTATCAATCAATAGATATCGGGCAAATAATCATTGTGATAAAATATGGTGACAGTTGACCATAGGCTGTCAAAGGTAGACAATAGCTATACATCTTTTCAGGTTTTTAACTATCTTTCTATTGTATGATCAACAGAAACTGACAATGACTGTCATTGAGATATCCTAATTTCTAATTTTGATCATGTCTCTAAAATATTTATTAATGAGCCTTAGCCATTTTTTTTTACTCTTTCAACACCATGGACCTGTTTAAACTATACTCATAACATTTGCAAACAGTGTAGACACAGATCAGAGGGCTCCTATAGGAGCCCTCTGATCAGGGTCTACACTGTTTGCCAATTTAGAGCAGTATTTATGAAACTACCAAGAATTCCAAGTAGACTGGTTCACATTTTGGTAATTTAAAAGATCCGATTGGGAACTTAATAACCAACAAGAGTTACTAAAGTGTTGAAAGAGGAAATGAGCCTTTGCTTTTTGTAAAACTTATAAGATGACAATTACACACCTGAATCACTATTGACTGTAACAGATACAAATGTATATCCCGAATGAAAACCCATGTCAGATAACACTATACAGTTGCTTTTCGTTTGTCTTATGAGATGACAATTATATACCTGGTCGTAGCTGTAGTGGCCACACTCTCTCGGTGAATCTGTGTGTTGTTTGAAATCCCCGTGTACAAGTAATTACCAAGGTTGTCAAACTTTACCCATCTGAAATCATCAAACACAGTAGTCTAGTGTAGGGACTAGGGGTGTAACAATTAGCTGAAACCCGCATCGCAATATATTGCAATACGGCAAAATCGAATCGCAATATATTGCAATATACCGTGTAAGTATGGAACAAGCATCTGCCATCGTGTTTACTGTATTAATCTTGTTCAACCAGGCCCTTGATTCGCTGCTTGTTTCTTAATAAGAGCGTCTCGTTGAGCGAGATTAAACGGAAACGAAATAGTTACTGTTACACCGGCTAGGGATATGGATAAAACACCGGACTGCCTCTACGTGTTGTTTCGACAACAATTCCGCGAAACAAAAAGTAAGTTTTTCCATTCTTTTACCGTTTTTAATAAGGAAAAGAAAATCGGTTTTTCTGAATCTGAACCGCGGTGCAATATTATTCAGCTCACACCGCAATATATTGGTACACTGCCGAATCGTTACACCCCTAGTAAGGACTCAACTATACACAGTGTATAAGACATTATTCTTTCCCAATAGACAGACTTGGGTCAGGCTTGCACTAGATTATCAATTATTTCTATTGCAAACAGTTTGGAGCCAGATCAGATGCCAGGTAACCTGGCGTCTGATCAGGCTCCAAACTGTTTGCTACTCAGATTATAACAATTCAAGAAGTTGTAATTTCTACGTTTTATTGCATTATGTTTGAGTTCAAAACTTTAGATGGGAAAGAATGACGTCTTCTCCACTTCTTATTTCTCAAGGTGAGTTAAGGGTTAAGAAAGTCACTGTCTCAGACAAAAATTCAACAATAAGTCTGTGCAGCATGTTAACAAATGATTTCGTGATGTTCAAATCAGTATGAAACAAACAGCCATCCTTTCAACCTGTTCACAAATTGATTTTTAATTTTTTCTAAACTTCAACATTAAAAATTTGCTGGATCTTCCCTGACCATAGTAACCCTGCCTAACTCTCCACATGAGTAATACAAATAAAGACAATTTAGTTCTTAAAATGGAGATATATAGGATTTGTCATGAGTGGATGTTTAAATAAGACAAGCTGATCTCTAACGAGTCTAGAATTGAAATGTTAACTTATAAAGTGAGTCTTGGCGAGCTTAATAACTTTTCTATTATAGATGAGTTTCAGATCAATTTCAGATCAGCTTGTCTTAACATAGACAAGTGACAGATTCTTTTTCCCACATAATCTACGATATTAAGTTATTTTTCAAGCAATAGGCTTTTTTTTTAATCCCAATGACTTTAAAATGCTTTAATAAATAGTGAAGTTAGAGTGACATCATCAAATTGATTTCACACATCCTAAAACACTTCTTTGGAGAAATATATTAACAATCAAAATCACCTTATACGCTCAAACTCGTAAGCTGTGCTGCATTTTGCAAATGGCTCCGGCTTGCTCCAGTCCCAGAAGTACAGTGTGTTGCCGGCGGCGATGACCAGGACATGATCAATAGGGTGAAAGGTCAAGGACGCAATCACTGTTGTGTTCTCAGTTTGCCACACCTCACAGCCCTGACCCTAGATAGACATAACAATAGAATAAAGATTCTGGGGCCCATTTCATAAAATTTTGTACGACAAAAAAGGTTTAAAGTCAAATCGTTTATATACATTTAATTTCGGTTTTCTCTATGTAATCCTGTCTAGTGACATATCTTTGGAATCTTCTTATCAAGAGGATTTCCAAAGAGATGTCACAAGACCGGATAAGATGGAGAAATAAATAATAATTTAAAATTTTAGAAACTGACTTACGACAATATTTGTGGTATGATGTTTCGTAAGACTGGCCCCCGGGCTCCAGAATAAGTGAAGTATTTCAAAAACTAAAATCTTTATGTCTGGATTCAACCCTATTAACCCTATAATGTAACTACTTATTAGAATCATCTCTTGGACACGATAAGAGTTGATGCTGACGTGAAGGAGAAACTGTTGGATTAAGTCAGATTACTCCTTCTTATCTGGAGCCCTGAAGACATAACATTCTCTTCAACAGAATGATGGGGGACTTGATGCAGGGCTCCAGATAAGGGGAGTATTTAAAAAACTTAATTCTTTATTTCTGCGTTAAACCCTATGGTGTCACTACTCATAAGAATCGTCTCGAAGAGACGATTCTAATGAGTAGTAACACCATAGGATTTGGTGCTCAAATGAGTGATAAATGTTAGATTTGTTCAGTTTCTCCCTCTTATCTAGAGCCCTGTTGATGGGGAGTTCAGCCCACAAGTACTTGCAGCACCTGGCTTCAAATAGGAAGTAAACTGAACAAATCCAACAATTTCCAACTCATTTCAGCACCAAATCTGCTTTACTCTTAACCTTCTTCAAGTGGTTACCAATCTTTAATATTAGAAACAGGCTATGGGGTAATGGGTTAAGAAGTGACCAATTTCAAAGATCTCTTGTAAGTTAATAAATTGTGTTATACAATATTTTTGTTACACTTACATAAAGGTCCCAGATCCTGACTTGCCCATTCAGGCAGCCACTGGCTAGTATATGGGTGGAGGACGGATGATACGCCAGGCACCAGGGAGTCCGAAGGTGGCCGGTCAGAGTCTTCAAACATTTACCTGTGGCTATTTCCGTTACCCTAACAGAGTGGTCGCCATGAGTGGACGCTACTTTAGTGCTGAAAATAAAGAGAAAAACATTATTAAAGGTTGAAATAGTTTTGAAAATTCCCCTTCAATCTTACATAGGGTTGGGTGTTTTAGGTCCGTCACCAATTCTTTTTAAAACGAGTAGTCACAACATAGAGCTTGATCAATGGAGATCAATTGATTTATCTACAATGTATTTTAAATATCCTCTTTATTAAGAAACATATGTCAAACAAAATAATAATTCTGAACAACATTTTAACTCTGAAGTTGAAAAATGATACAGGGAGGCTCCAGAGCTCCAGATAAGGGGGGTATTTCATAAACTAAAATCTTTATTTCTGCTTTAAGCCCTATGGTGTCACTATTCATTAGAATCGTTGTGAAGAGACGATTCTAATGAATAGTAACAACATAGGATTTGATGCTAAAACAAGTGAAAAAATATTATTTCATAAACTAAAATCTTTATTTCTGCTTTAAGCCCTATGGTGTCACTATTTATTAGAATCGTCTTGAAGAATCGTCTTGAAGAGACGATTCTAATGAGTAGTAACACCATAGGATTTGATGCTTAAACAAGTGGAAAAATATTGGATTTGTGCAGTTTACTCCCTCTTATCTGGGGCCCGTTTCATAAAACTTTGTACGATAAAAACGGTCGTAAGTCAAAACTTTAAAATACATTTAATCTCTGATTTCACTATTTAATCATGTCTTGTGACATCTCTTTGGAATCGTCTTTTCAAGACGATTCCAAAGAGATGTCACAAGACAGGATTAGACAGAGAAATAAATAATGCTTGATACTTTTATAATAACTTTCGACAACATTTGTCGTACGAAGTTTTATGAAACGGGCCCCTGGGCTCTTAAAATCTTGTATGGTCAACGGCAGGAGTGCACCATGCTCTAGACTACCTGGCAGTGCAATTCACAGCACACATGCCACTCTAGCTACAGAACAATAGACGTAATGAGCTAGTATAGGGACAAGTGATATAAAAATTAAGGCCTTTCATTTCATTTCTGTCACTGGCTTTCTGCTGATAACTAACAGGTAATTCATCATCAGTGTCTAGCTTACTCTTTGAAGCATAAAATCTCTCTGTCCAACAGCCAATGGGTCTGCATGCTACTAGTTAAATGTTGAATGAAATTAAACAATTCTGCTGAATATTCATAACATTCTATCCACTGTTAACCCATTACCCCATAGCCTGTGACTAGTTTTGAAGATAAAGTGACCACTTAAAGCAGGTTGAAAGTAAAGCAGAATGTGCCTTAAGGCACATTCTGCTCTACTTCCAGCTACTCTTCTCTATTCTGCTCTACTTCCAGCCTGCTTTAAGCTACTACCTGCTAGAAACAAGACTGCGCATTCAATAAACGCTTATGCCCCCGGTGGCATCCTTGACAATATATTCTGAATCTTTTCTAAGTCCAAATTAGGTCAAGGTCAAACTGAGCTTGGGTAATATAAATTAACTGGTAATGGTCCAAGGCATGGGAGGATTAGTAGTGATCCAAGGTAACAACTGTAAAAGTATCAAAGCATTGTAGTAAGTTATATTGATGCTAGATGAAACGGTAAAATCTAGTTATTTTAACCAAGAAATAGCCCATTTAAAATGTTCTAAGTCCAAAGTAGGTCAAGGTGAAGGTCAAAATCAAGGTTTGATGATATTGGTGGATAGAGAATGGTCCAAGGCAACAACTGTTTAAGTATCCAAGCATTTGAGTAAGCGGTGTTGATGCTAGACGAAACAGTAAATTCTAGTTAACCAAGAAATAGCCCATTTTAAATGTTCTAAGTCCAAATTAGGTCAAGGTAAATGTCAAAATCAAGGTTGGATGATATTAGTGGATAGGGAACGGTCCAAGGCAACAACTGTATAAGTATCCAAGCATTTGAGTAAGCGGTGTTGATGCTTGACGAAACGGTAAAATCTACTTAACCTGTTACGGACGGACAGGACGATTACTATATGCCTCCGCATCTGTCAATGCCGGGGGCATAAAAAGATAAATATTTCTTATGAAACATATTCATATATGCATAAATTGGAGATATTTGCTTCAGTGGAAGAAAATATTAGAGGCGTTAAAAGGCGTATTTATGAGGTAATGGGTTAAAATCTACCATCTGAAATTTTATACCATGTATTTGCTGAAGCCATTACTCTATAAATACTCTTTTTTATGCCTTTAATCTAATTCCTCTACTGAAGAAAATAGTTCAAATTTATACTGTCACAAATGAAAATCATAAGAAATATTTTTCTATATTCTATCAGAGGATAGCTTAAAGCAGGCTGAAAGTAAAGCGGTCACTTGTCTTCAAAACTAGAAACGGGCTTATGGGGTAATGGGTTAAATGCTAAATGTTTTAAACCATTCTGCTGAATGTTCATAAAACTGCCCACTGTTACAGTGGAGAAGACGTTATTCCTTGCTCCTTGTACAAAACAATAAAATGTTGAATATGACTTTTTGACGGTTCTGACTATTCATGTTAATCTGAGTGGCAAAAAACAGACAGATCTTGTTAGAAACAGCTTAACTGTGAAGAACCTGATCATTATTTCACAGTGACTGGATTTAACCCTTTCCCCCATAGAAGCGCCTTTTTAAGCACAATTAATTTATTCCTCCACTGACGAAAATAGTTCCAATTTATACAGTCATACATGTACCATAAGAACAATTTTCTGTATCCTAGCAGACTGAAGCTTAAAGCAGTCTGAATGTCTCAGGGAGACAATTCTAATAAGTAGTGACACCATAGGGTTTAATGCAGAAATAAAGATTTTAGTTTTTGAAATACTCCCATTATCTGGAGCTCTGTTTAACCCTTTACCCCATAGCCTGTTTCTGGTATTGAAGATAGTTGACCACTTTAAGCAGGTTGAAAGTAAAGCAGAATGCGCCTTAAGGCGCATTCTGCTTTACTTTCAACCTGCTTTAAGCTACTATCTGCTAGAAATATAGAAAATATTTCTTATAATACATATTCATTACTGTATAAATTGGAACTTTTTTCTTCAATGGATGAATAAATTAAATGCGCTAAAAGGCGCTTCTATGGGGGAAAGGGTTAAATAGCTAATGTTGTATTTGTTTACTGAGCGACTCTATACAGATTGTCTGTTCAGCCATTATAGATGCTAACTACAGTCAATTTTGTATTACCCAACCATTATCAATAGAAAGTCCCATGAGCAGTTTTTAAACTAATGGCTTCTCATCATAGGACATACATGAAGCAAAATGCTTCTAAATCTTTGAGACAATTTTACCCAATTTTTATCCTGCATTAAGCAGTTAATTATCAATCTTTAAAGATAAAGTATCGTGCCCAACCTATATTGCTGAGAGGTCACTTAACGTAAGTCTAACTGTACCCCTCCTCACTGCACCCCACAATGCAGTGGCCCAGGGTCACTACAGAGGTCAGCTGCTGGTCATGTCCTTAGCTGACCAGCCCAAGCTTTAGCTGACCCCAGAGGTCAGGCCATTGAAGCCATTGATCTGCTCACAATCATGCTTGTTCCTAGTACAATAGTAAAATTAACCCTTTACTCCATTGCCTGTTTCTAGTTTGGAAAAATATAAGTGACCACTTAAAGCAGACTGAAAGTAACCCAGAATGTGCCTTAACCCATTACCCCATAAATACGCCTTTTTACGCCTATAATTTATTCCTCCTCTGAAGAAAACAGTTCCCTGTTATACAGTCATGAATATGTATCATAAGAAATATTTTCCACTTCCTAGCAGATAATAGCTTAAAGCACACTCTGCTTTAGTTTCAATCTGCTTTAAGTGATCATCTTCCTTTAAATTTAGAAACATGCTATGGGTTAATGGGTTAAGGCACATTCTGCTTTACTTTCCGCCTGCTTTAAGCTACTGCGAGTATCTGCTAGGAGTCATCATGTAGAAAATATTTCATGTGGTGCATAATTCTTTACTGTATAAAGTGGAGCTAATAGGGAAAAATAAATTAATGGCGTAAAAAGATGTATTTATGGGGTAATGGGTTAAACAACAGCTAGTGTGTCCATGTCACTTATGTGTCAGCTTTAATATACAAGTGATAAAGTTTGTATTGTGTCAAACACATTGCATGCCAACATTTCAAGTTATGATATACATGTATCTGGTCTAGAACTACACGTTTGTAAATACTATAGTTTCCTGTCAATTAAGAACTGACAACTAGTCAAGTTAAATCTGTGTTGAGTGATTGATCAGTCATTTAACCATTTCCTCCCTGAAACCCAAAATTGCCAATTCTAGTTTTCAATTCAGTCTACTGGTAGTCCATTGTTGACTTTTAGGGTTGATTTTTACAATATTTATCAAATGACAAACAGTGTAGACCCTGATCAGAGGGCTCCTTAAGGAGCCCTCTGATCAGGGTCTACACTGTTTTTATAGGACAAGTGTACTCCTTACAGGTATGCTGTTTGCAAATGATGCATATGTCACATTATGTGCGTGACTGGGGTTCAAAGAGTTAAAGCACAGTGCCAATTTACATTGGTTCTTTTTGAGATTGTCTTGTGTAGAACCTGATCAGGTGGCTACCTCACAGTTTGGCATTTTAATTTCAAGAGAATGTTTTATCATTGTTTAATTTAATTTCAATTTCTTTGCCACTCCATCATCCCCTCTCGGGCATTTTCATTCAGTAACACTAGTTCTATGCATTCTTCCACCACTCAGTCTAGATTTACAATCTAACCAGCTATACAAATGTACCACAACAAAAGCATTGGTGTGAAGCAATCAAGATCTCAAAATTAAATGACATAATATGGCTCCCTTTAACCCATTCCCCCCAAAATACCCCTTTTGATGCTTTTAATTTATTACTACAGTGAAGAAAATATGTCCCCTATTATACAGTTATGAATGTGTATCATAAGAAATATTTTTATTATTCTAGCAGATTATAGCTTAAAGCATGCTGAAAGTAAAGCAGAATGCACCATCAGGCACATTCTGCTTTACTTTCGGACTGCTTTAAGTGGTCACTTGTCTTCAAAACTAGAAACAGGATATGATTAACTTTTGTTCTGCAGCTAGCAACAATTTGTAGCAAAGATTGCACATTCCTCTTTGCATGAATGATTGCCTAACCCTTTACTAAATACGTATTTTTATGCATTTAATTTATTCCTCCAAAAGGACCATTGAAGTATATGTACGTGTAGTTCCAATCTATAGTCAGGAATAAGAAACAGTTTCTATATTCTAGCTGATATGACAGCTTTAAGCAGACTGAAAGTAAATCAGAATGTGCTTTACTTTCAGCCTGTTTGCAGTGGTGCATCAGCTATTTTCAATGCTAGAAACATGCCATGAAGTAAGGGGTTTATACAAGTTTAACCTATTACCCCATAAAAAAGCTTTTAACGCTTTTTAGGGGAAGGGTCGAATCTAATGTTGAGAGAACTTGTGACCCGACCCCATTTCCTTATGTATATGGAAATAAAATATGTTTAAACTAACGCTTTTAATTCAATTCTCTACATAAAAAAAAGTTCTAATTTATACTGTCACAAATAAGAATAAGTAATATTTTCTATATTCTAGCAGATAATAGCTTAAAGCAGGATGAAAGTGAAGCAAAATGCGCCTTAACCCATAGCCTGTTTCTAGTTTTGAGGATTGGTGACAACTTAAAGTAGGTTGAAAGTAAAAGCAGATTGTGCCTAAAGGCACATTCTGCTTTACTTTCAGCCTGCTTTAAGCTAACATGTGTTATGATATAAATATATTTTTTATGGTTTATACTTATGAAGGTATAAAATGGAACTACATGTATTTTCTTCAGAGGAGGAATAAATTAAAAGCCTAAAAATGCGCATTATGGGGTAATGGGATAAGGTGCATTCTGCTTTACTTTCAACCTGCTTTAAGCGGTTACATATCTTCAAAACTAGAAACCGGCTATGGGGTAATGGGTTAACTGTACTCTAATTTGAGGTACACAGCCTACCACAAAACTAGCCCCAGCCTCTTTTCAAATGTGCCTGAATGCTTGGCAAGTAATTAACCCTCTCATGAAAAAACTTTCTCCTGGGTCAAAAGGTGACCCCGCCTTTGTAATGGCCATTTTGTGACATTCCAAATTACAAGGCTTAAGTAATCGAGGAATTACGACAACACACAAGTTTGGTCCCGGTGTAAAACACCCAGCCCACTCTCCATGGGTCATGGCTGAGTCAACAATCTTGGTTTAACAGCTTTGGATGGGGTCAGCCCCTTTTTTAGGCCTGATAGATAACCTGTTGTAAGAGTGAGTATAAACAAATTATTTCCAAAATTTAAATCTTTATACCTCTACCATAACTTATGTTGCAATGATTCTAATGAGTACTCACAATACATGGTTTGGTGGCAAGATAAAAAGATAGGTTTTGGAAGTTTTGTTATTCACAGCTTGAATGTGAGATTTTCAAGAAAAGATATCATTATTAAAATTATATACTTCAGAAGTTCTATAAATTATATAATTACATGTACACCGTTCCCTCTCTATAACTGCCCTCCCAACAACAACTCCCTTCGAACAATGACTCTTGTCGCAGTTCCCTAAACGGGACAATTATATCTAACATTTTTACTGCTTCAATATTGTCTGCTTAAAGTTGTTGTCTGCTGTTTTTCTCAAAGTTAAATATATTATTGGACATATTGACAGAAAAAAAACTTAATGACGAGTGACAAACAGCTTGAATCAAGATCAGACGTCGCGCTACGCGGCGTCTGATCTGGATTCAAGCTGTTTGCAAATGTGAACCAATTTCCGTCTCTATAACTGCTCTCTCAGAACAATGCACATATTTTTTGTCTCCCATTGGGCGTTGTTGTAGAGAGGGAGCACTATCCTCGTATTATAAGAATTCCACAGAAGTAACTGTCTCATCATGACAAGTTTAATACTAACTGTCTGCTGAATTTTGCAAAATACAGTAAAACCTCATTGACTTATTCATCTCTGGTTACTGATCAGAATTAACCCATATATACGCCATTTTAAGCCTATAGTTAATTCCTACACTGAAGTAAAATGGTTCCAATTTATTCAGTCACAAATATGAACCATATGAAATATTTTCTTTATTCTAGCAGAGGATAGCTTAAAGCAGGCTGAAAGTAAAGCAGAATGCGCCTGAAGGCGCATTTTGCTTTACTTTCAATCTGCTGAAAGTAGTCACCTGAAAAACTAGAAACAGGATATTATGGGAAGGAAAATGGGTTAAAATGTTTTTAGGCATAGTTGTTTTTTTCTTTTTTCTTTTTTTAACTCAAGAATTATTTTTTGTCTGCCATAATTATTGTCATTGACTACTAGATACTAAAATTTCTTTTCAAAACAGTGTAAAAGCGTCACAATCACTTTGGTTTCTAATGAAAAGCCATTGTAACTTGGGTGTTTCATCTGGATCCAAGGTGTTAGCACAGGTATTCAAAGTTAAGCCATTAGCATGCAAATGTTTAAAAGATCGATATGCAAACTCAAAAGCTGGACAATTAGTTTGAATCTGATGAGATTACACCAGGACAAGGGGTCAACATCGTGGCCCCTGTTGGGGCTGTGAGTGACCCCAGTGACCAAGCAAAGGTGTTATATCCTTAGCGATACCCAAATGTAAACAGGCCATTGATTGTCAATAGTTTTGATCTCTTCAAGATGCACAGCAAAACCAAACTACAGAATCTCCACACTGTTTCACTACTAAAGCTTAGTTTCCGATGGGAAACAAACAGATATGCAGTCTTCTGGAGTGGGAAACAGCATTATCCAAAACAGACACTGATTATTTTAGAAATCAGTTGGGATGCACATTCTGTTAAACAATGAGTTCTTGAGACAAACATTGAGTTCTTTGAGTGAAAAATTAACGCAATACCCCATAACTTATTTCTAGTTTTGACGACAGGTTACCACTTAAAGCAGGTTGAAAGTAAAGCAGAATGTGCTTTAAGCTATTATTTGCTTATGAGCAATAGGTTAATAAAGGCCAGAATAGCTATGGGTCCATGGGACTCACAACTTTTTAGATAATGAGTCCCTGGGCTCATGTCCACTTACCATATGAGCAGGTTGACAGTAAAGCAGAATGCGCCTTAAGGCTCATTCTGCACTACTTACAATTCGGTTTAAGCTACAACCTGCTAGTATAAAATCCATTTAATTAGTTCTAAGTTAGCAAACAGTGTAATTGACTCTTAAAGCATGCATTTTAAACCCTTTCATTTTAATATGACCTAAGATTCTATACCAGTCTAAGTTCCTATCTAAAATGAACTATTAATTGTTTTAGCTAGTCCATCAATTGATTATCCCAGCAATGTCCACATTGTTAATCCTTTACTTCATAGGCTGTTTCTGGTTTTGAAGACAGGGGTCACTTAACCCATTACCCCATAAATACTCCTTTTTATGCCTTTAATTCATTCCTCCACAGAATAATAATTCCAATTATACAGTCAAAATTTATAACTGAAGATATATTTGCTATATTCTAGCAGGTGATACCGGTAGCCTAAAGCAGGCTGAAAGTAAAGCAGAATGTGCCTTAAGGCACATTCTGCTTAATTTCAACCTGTTTTAAATTATCACGTATCTTCAAAACTGGAAACCAAGCTGTGGAGTATGGGTTAAAGCAGGTTGCTTTACTTTCAGCCTGCTTTAAGCTATCTATTATCTGCTAGGATAAGTAGAGAACTATTTTTCTTTTGCGGAGGAATAAAACTAAAGGTGTATATAAGGTGCAGTAGGTTAAGATAAAGCATCCTCTATTGCATATAGACTACATGACTGTGTAAATATCAATTGAGGATCAAAATACACAAGTCTATTTCTGTCTACAGTACAACAGATTGTCAAGCATGTATGTTTGTCATAAATAAATCCTGGTAGTAAATGTTACATTGTTGATTGATTTATGTGGAGAGTATTTCAAGTTCTGATTAGGGAAGTATTTCAAGTTCTCATGGGAAACAGAGAAAAAGTTTTTTTTTTAAATAACTGGTTAAGAGACCATCAAAACAGAAACTATCAAAATCAACAGGCATTCTTTAACCCATTACTAGGGGAAGGGTCGAATCTAATGTTGTGAGAACTTGTGACCCGACCCCATTTCCTTATGTATATGGAAATAAAATATGTTTAAACTAACCCATTACCCCATAGACAGTTTCTAGTATTGAAGATAGGTGACTACTTAAAGCAGGTTGAAAGTAAAGCAGACTGTGCTTTATGGCACATTCTGCATTACTTTCAACCTGCTTTAAGCTACAGCTAGCCTTCTATGATAAAGAAAATATTTCTCATGGTGTATACTCATAACTATAAAATGGAACTATTTTCTTTAGGTGATGAACAAATTAGAGACGTTAAAAGGCGTATTTATGGAGTTATGGGTTAACACAGGTGACAGTATAATAACCATGAGTAGAGACATCCACTACACCTCTTACTTATTCCTCCACTGAAGAAAATAGCTCCAATTTACACAGTCATAACTATGTATCATAAGAAATATTTCCTATAATCTAGCAGATGAAACTTAAAGCAGACTGAAAGTAAAGCAGAACACGCCTTAAGGCGCATTCTGCATTACTTTCAACCTGCTCTAAGTGTGAACCTGTCTTCAAAACTAGAAACAGGCTATGGGGTAATGGGTTAAGAGACCATATAAAATTGACAGGCATTCTTTAAGACAGGTGACAGCATGCAGGATCACCAATCATGAGTATTGCTAATTTGTATGTCACAGAGACATCCACTACATCGAGTGATAATTTTACCTGTTCCTATACTCTTTAAATTTGCCAAGGACTCATTATTTCCAATGGACCCATGTTGCTTTTTCTGGCCTTTATGAACCTATCACTCATAAGCAAATAATAGGCTTAGCTTAAAGCAGGTTGAAAGTAAAGCATTATGTGCCTAAAGGCACATTCTGCTTTACTTTTAACCTGCTTTATTTAAGTGGTCACCTGTCTTCAAATCAAAAAATAAGTTATGGGATATTGGGTTAATTTTTCACCTCAGGGACTCAATCAATGTTTGTCTCAAGGACTCATTGTTTTACAGATAAATGTGCATCCTGAAGACTCAACTCATTCATCTGATTTCTTAAAGTATCACTGCTACATCCCATTGATAACTCGAGAGCCTTGGTCAGTTACGGTCTGTCCTCAGATACACCTCTCCTCCGCTGACCACCAACTGACCCATGTGATGACCTGGTCAACAGCCAAAATAACCCCCTCTACCACTCCAAGGCAAATAACTGCATCATATCAGCCCAATAAAACCCAATAGAAATACCTGGCAACTAGCCACAGGCTGCCATTTAACCCTTGGCATGCTGGGTAATTGTTACCTGTCTGCAACAATTGTCGTCTGCTAAAGTTCTAAAAATAGATTTTTTTTAAAATTTCTTATTAAAACATGGTTATTATTATAGTGTCAAACAGTTTGGATCCTGATGAGACGCCGCTTTAAGCGGCGTCTCATCAGGATCCAAACTGTTTGCACAGATAATCATGATTCTGCTGCAAGTGTGCAAAGAGTTTATAAACCTGTGCAGTTTGCACATAATAGCTGCAAAAATTTGCAGTTCCAATCCAGATAAGAAGTAAAATTATGCAGCATATGCTTGATATTCTGACCCTATTGTGATTTTTTGAAAGTTTTTGTTGCAGACAACAATATTACATAGTATTTTAAGAGCTAATAAGCTTGAACCCATTCCCCCGTAAATAGACCTTTTTACGCCTTTAATTTATTCTTCCACTGTAGATAATAGTTCCACTTTTAGTTGATACAGTCTTATATATGTATGATAAAAAAAATATTTTCTATATTTTAGCAAGTACTTTCAACCTGCTTTAAGTAGTCACCTATCTTCAATACTAGAAACTGGCTTGTCTTTAAGTAGTCACCTATCTTCAATACTAGAAACTGGCTTGTATGGGTTAAGGAGCCCTCTAATCAGAGTCTAGTCAGTCTACAATGTTAGCTCACTGTAAGCTGACCATCTTTAATTTTTCTAAAATAATTTCTAAAAACATTTCTTTAAACCAACATAAACTAGTCATTTTTCAAATGTTGACAAGTCCATTTAGAAACTTAACCACTGAAAGGATTAACACATTCAACCCTTATACACACATACTTATATTGGCATGAACAATTTCAATTATCAATTAAGTTTATTCCCTTTTTGACTATTTACAGAACTAAGAATTGATTTTAAACATACATTTACATTGCAAAACGACATACCGGTACACCGCAGACTCTGACCAGAGTGCTGCTACAGGAGCTCTCTAATTAGGGTCTACACTATTCACATATGGACAAGAGTACTCTTCACAGGTACACCCTTTATTAATGACAAGTATACTGTTTGCTATGATTCTAGTTTCTAAATAGGTGACCACTAAAAGCAGGTTGAAAGTAATGCAGAATGCGCCTTTTACTTTCAGCCTGCTTTGAGCTATCATTTGCTAAAATGTTGATCATACTGTTTATCATATACATATTTATGACTATAAATTTCAACTATTTTCTTCAATGGATGAACCATTTAAAGGCGTAAAAAGTGTATTTACAGTGATAATTTTACATGTGCATCCCGAGTCCTATACTCATTAAATTTGCCAGGGACTCATTATTTAAAAAGTTGCGAGTCCCATGGACCCATAGCTTTTCTGAACTTTATTAACCTATTACTCATAAGCAAATAGTAGCTTGAAGCAAATTGAAAGTAAAGCAGAATGTGCCTTAAGGCACATTCTGCTTTACTTTCAACCTGCTTTAAGTGGTCACCTGTCTTCGTAACTAGAAATAAGTTATGGGATATTGGTTTTAATTTTTCACCTCAAGGACTCAATGTTTGTCTCAAGGACTCATTGTTTTACAGAATGTGCATCCCGAGGACTCATTCAACAGATATATAAAATTATCACTGTATTTATGGGGTAATGGGTTAGCTGTATTTGTGTAGTACCGAGATCTTTCAGGTCTAAGGGTTACTCAACTCTTAGACTGTTGAAGGCCACTGAATCTAATACTGATCAGATAAACAGGAACTTGACCCCCTACCTATGTGGAGGAGTGACCTAAGTGTAAATAAGCCATGTAGAGCTCAAGATAAGGGGAGTATTTCAAAAATTAAAATCTTTATTATGGATTAAACCTATGGTGTCTCTTTGAGACAATTCTAATGAGTAGTAACACCATAGCATTTGGTGCTTTAATAAGTGAAATAATGTTGGATTGGTTCAGTTTACTCCCTCTTACATGTATCTGGAGCCCTGGCCATGTAAAAAAAAGTTTTACAAGCAGATTAGAGAGTACCACTAGAAAGTCCTATGTGATGAGTTCAGTAAAGAAATTGATGGCTGTTGATGGCCATCGATTGCGAGTTGGCAATACAGTGGAGAAAGCGTAATTCTTTCGTTCAAACACAATGCAATGAAATTTAGAAAATGACAACATTTTGACAATTCAGACTACCAGTTTTAATCTGAGTAGCAAACAGTTCGGAGCCTGATCAGACGCCGGGTTACCCGGCGTCTTATCTGGCTCCAAACTGTTTGCAATGAGAACAATAGTTTAAGCGTAACGGGGGTTGTTTTGAAAGTTCTCTACTGAACTCTGCACGCTGTACACGGGGCACAAACTGCAAACAATGGTAATTGAACACGCTACTGGTCAGGGTCACTATATTGAAGTCTTGACATTAACCCTCTACCACTGAATATTCATAGCTTAAACTCTTTCCTCCCTGAAACTTTAAATGGACAATCCCAGTTTCCAATTTAGTCCAGTCTATTTCTGACTTTAAAGTGTTGTTTTTGTCAATGTATTGTATTATGACAAACAGTGAAGACCCAGATCAGAGGGCTCCATAAGCCCTCTGATCTGGGTATTCACTGTTTGCATAGGACAGGTGCACTATTCAGATGTACACTGTTTGAAAAGGACGCCTATTGGCGGGACTAGGGTTCAAAGGGTTAAACTCTGCCCACTATGAACCTCCAATGATATCTGTAGTAATATATTGGCTAACAGAAAACCAGCAGTCTGCGCCGACTCTACACGGTTTCCAAAATGTGTCAATATACAATAGGCTAAAATGATTTTAACCATTTTGCAAACAACCATTAAAATTTCAACTCTTTAGCTGTCTATATTTATCAGATCGTTGAGTAACTGGCTTATGCTTAAAACATCTGCTAAATTTCTGCAGTAAACCCTATGGTCTTCGAGACTATTCAAATGAGTGGTTACACCATCAGATTTGGTGCTGAAAGAGTGACAAAAGGTTGGATTTGTTCGGTTTACTCCTTCTTATCTAGAGCCTACTCATATTTTATATAGATTTTAAATGACATTTCTAACACAACTAGTGCCCACCCCCATTATAAGCAAAGATGGACGCAACTGTGAATTCTCAATAAAACATGCACACGCTGTAATACATGTAGCTGAAATTAGTAAAATGTGATGTTACTGAAGATATATGGCTTTGAAAATGCATACGCCACAGTGCTCCCAAGAAAACAAATTTTTTTGGCTGACAGGCCCAGGGCAAGTAAGCCCAAAAAATTCACTTGCCCTGTCCAAAAGCTACTTGCCCATGTTTTTTTACTGCGCATATATACAGGGCTGCAGATATTTAGTGTTGATTTAACTGAACATTTACAAAGTTTTCTCTTTTATGTCTACAGTCTCTAAACCATAGCTTGTGACCACTAAGATAAGATAAGATAAGATAAATTTTATTTTAAGTCGGCAAGACATACAATAGACAACATAAGCCATAAAGGCTCAGTGTTCAATCTAGAGCGTGCCATTGTGTAATTGTCCCTCATTTTGGGTCGTTTGACGCACTTTTTACAAACCCCGGGGTCAACGTGACGCAATTTGACAAATTTGCGGTTCCTACGATAATTTCGGCAATCATATATATTCTGAAGATCACTCGAACACGTCGGAAATAAAAGCGTCGACTGGTACCAGAAATGGGATATTTGTACTTAGTAAGTGTTATCTAATTTACTGTAAACCGGCCCAAACAAATACCCGCTCTTTAGACTGTGAATAAAATTAGTATATCGAACACACTTTCTCGAAACATACATAACGTAAACCCGTCAGCCATTTTGCTAGCGTCATTAGATTCTAAACCGAAAGTTGTCTGCAATGATAGAAAGAAGCCGTTTTCGGACCTTTTCACGTCGATTTCGGCCAATTAAAAGCAAAACGAACACCTCTTATGATCGAATGAAAATGCCGAAAAGCCTGAAAACCCCGTTACTTAAGGTAAAGTTGAACGATAATTTCTCGCCTCTTGGTTGACCAACGAGCGATACAAAGCTTGGCATAATTTTGAAAAAAGTATGAAATATTCATCATTCATACGCACTGGGAAGTCTGACCCACTTTAAAACTGGTTGCATCAATTTTAGAACGTCATCATTTGGCTGTAAAGTGTAATAATGCCATATGACTATGAGCGAATGTGGAGCACACATGATTTGTAGCATGGAAGACGTTCGTGAGCAGATAAATATTTAACAAAAGGTTCAGTCCACATACAGTCAAAAGAACAATGCATTAGTTTATGAAATGAGGAGTGTGTCAAGTCTCTGCAAGTTTGTTTCCTTGCTAAGTCAAAGTAATCTATCTTATTTTGACAAGTTTTTTTTTATGACCCCCATATTTCTTGAATGACCCCCTACATTTAGAACCATGGGTCAAAATGTCCCCCAGTGCTGCCAAGCTGGATTGAACACCGAAGGCTTTTGAACCGACTATACAACATATGTATAGTTTTATCAAAGATATAGCAGCTAAAAATAGAACATTCGATGCAAACAATGGGTTGGAAAATATATATCACAGATAGAACTAATCTGCTGGTACAGTACCTTACCATTTGGATTGTATAAATAATTTTAGTTAGAATCATCTTTTTAAGAGGATTCTTATGAGTTGTCACAACATAGAGATTAGTGCAAAGGTGAAAAGCCCGTTTTCTCTTTGACTGGTCATACTTTTTATCCTTAGAAATGCTGTCAGATTCAATGTCTTCCAATTTCCTCTTAGTCAAGGGCTGATTTCTAGAAATCTTAACATGTCCTAATTTAGCTGATTTAATTTCACTATTACTAATGATATACAATCAGGTATTTCCATAGTTTATATTAAAAGACATTCAGATGTTTGGGAGTTAGATCGACCAATGATAAGAGTTGTCCATGTTCATGATTCATTTACAATGGATTTGTAATTGCAATTGGTCAACTGCATGTTTACGATTCATTAACGATGGCTTTTTTATTTTCAATGGTCAAAAAAGAAACAAAATAACAACAATGTTATCGACGAGAAGGTATCGTAATCAACCGTCGTTAAAACATAAAGAATGTGTTAAAGCTAAATCGCGCAACCGTTCATTACGTGTTGGAATGGTTTGGGATGGGTCTTTTTGTATCATTTAAATTGATACAGCCTCGGCAATGTTTGATTGGAAGTCATTTTCGTCCTTTCAAACCAATCACACGTTTCATCAAACAACAGCATTTTTCTTCAGTAGCCACCTGTTCGCAATTATCAGCTTCAGTCTAATTGATTCATATGTCGCGTAGCGTGAAGTTATCAATATTCATCTATTTTCATTTATTAGAAAATTATTTCTTTTGACATATATTCATAACTGTATAAATTAGAAATTTTTTTTTTTAGCGTAAACACGTTTATTGGGAAAGAATAACGTTTTCTTTACTCTACATCATCTTTCCCAAGGCTTCAGATAAGAGTGAGTAATATGAACAGTTCAAACTCTTTCTGCTTCATAAAATTTCACAAAATCCTTTGTTGTGACTACTCATTAAAATTGTCACAGCAAAGGGTTTGAAAAGACAGGGAAGTTGGTATCTAAATAATTAAATGCACGCCTTATCTCAAGTTCCGTATTCTTCCAATGCAGTGCAAACCAAAAATGTTAGTGTCATGTACTTACCCGTCAGGGCTAAATTCCATAACAAATGTGGATCTGCTTCGTCCAGGTATGGCACAGGCCTAAATGATAAAAGAATGATTTTAGTAATTAAAGGCATAATTTATAAACACTTGACTATTTAAAAGTCACAAGACACACTTTAGTGGATAATTATTATTTCCGCCATGATGTTTTAACTTTAACGGTTTTATATAAATAAAACTATAGTTATATACAAGAGGGCCATGGCCCTTAATTCGCTCACCTGAGGTCATTGTGCCTTAGCTTAATAGGCAAGACAACATTTTAATATAGCTGTAAATGGAATTATCTTCCAGACAAAAAAACATGACAAATTGGAATAACTTAAAAAAATATTGTTGGCAGAGTTATGGCCCTTATCCATGACACTTCTTCTTATCAAGCTACATGTATTTCCATATGATTATTTATTGCGCACTCTGCTTTACTTTCAACCTGCTTTAAGTTATCATCTACTAAGATATAGATACTATTTCATATATCTTACATGTTTATGACTATATAAAGTGGAATTATTTTCTTTAGAGGAGGAATAAATTAAAGGCGTAAAAAGGCATATGTATGGGGTAATGGGTTAACATCAGTAGAACTGGAGTTATCTCAAAGACAAGAAAATATGACACTGGGAAATATCTCAAAATTGACATTGACCTTTGTACGACATGACCCAAGTTATAAAGTTTCTAACTTTAACAAAGTTATGGCTAAGATTAAAGTTGTGGACTGACAGACAAACAAATGGACAAACAGACAAAAAAGCAGACAGACAAAAACAATATGCCCCCAACTGCAGGGCATAAATATATAGCAGACACCTCATCAGCTGACCAGCTGACCTGAGTTCAGTTATGTAACTCTGCCAGTAGGAAATTTGGCTAGGGTCTAACTCTTATTATGCTGAATTGCTGTCTGCTATACATATTTTGAATATTAAACATATGTATAAATATGGCAAAAGACATAATTACATAACTGTCAGTGGATCACTTCCAGACCCTGTTTCTCTAAGTATGAAGCAGACTAAACCATTTATAAACTTTAGCAGACAACATGTTCAGCTAAGACCATCAGTTCAGTGGCTGAGGTCAAATACTGGGTAGTATGGTAGAATTAGCAACTGCTCTGAAGGCTTACCCTTACCAGACTGAAATGATATCTGCTTAAAACCTACTGTATGCGAAAAGTGACAAAAAAAAGAATTTAGAACATGTTCAGTTGGTAAATGAGTACCAATAGTTTGGTTCCAAATTAGATGCAGCATTATGTTGCATCTGATCTGGATCCAAAATGTTTGCAAATATTGGCTATTTGCCCTTAGTATATTAAGAGTAACTCAGGTAAAATACAGTTCTGCTTTTGCTTCATCAAAAATACTGTAAAACCTGCCTAGAGCAGCACTTAAACTGCGCAGGGTGGCGTCAAGTGTGACCCTAGGGATTTCATTTTAACAAACTATAGAGGGATCGACCAGGAGATTCTACTGTAAAAATATCAAAGCTTAGGGCCTAGTAGTTTTTAGCAAGAAGATTTTTTAAATTTTTTTGCTTTTTTGCTTTTTCAAGCAGAGTTTTTGCTTTTTCTCTTTCATTTAGACAACTTCTGTAGAGAAGCATCCAAGGAACATCATGAGCAGTTTGAATCCGCCCTACAATCCCCGGGTTCAGAGGAGATGTCGTTTGAAGTAAAAGTGAACGGACAGACGGACAGACGGACTACGGACAATGAGCGGTCACAATAGCTCACCTTGAGCCTTCGGCTCAGGTGAGCTAAAAACCATAGACAGGGCTCCAGATAAGAGGGAGTAAACTGTGCAAATTCAACCTTTTCTCACTCATTTCAGCATGAAACACTATGGTGTTACTACTCATTAGAATCGTCTCTTCGAGACGATTCCAATGAGTAGTGACACCATAGGGTTTAAAGCAGAAATAAAGATTTTAATTTTTGAAATATCGCCCTTATCTGGAGCCCTGCATAGATACACCTAATTTAACCCTTTATCCAATAGCCTGTTCTTAGTTTTGTAGACATGTGTCCACACAAAGCAGGCTAAAAGCTATCATCTGCTAGGACATATGATAACTATAAAATATTTCTTTTGATACTTGTCTATTTAAAACTGTAAATTTATATGCTGAACTGGTGCCCATTTTACGAAAAGTCGTACAACAAATATTGTCGTAATGTACTATGGTGTCATTACTTATTAGAAAATCTCAATTATTATTTATTTCTCCATCTAATCCTTTCTTGTGACATCTCTTTGAAATGGTCTTGAATAGACGATTCCAAACAGATGCCACAAGACAGGATTAGATGAGAAATCAGATATTAAATGTATTCTAAAGTTTAGACATACAACCGTTTTTGTTGTACATTTCGTCAAACGGTCAACAGGGCTCCAGATAAGAGGGAGTATCTTTACTGAACAAATTCAATATTTTCTCATTCATTTCAGTACTAAATCATATGGTGTCATTACTCATTAGAATCGTCTTGAAGAAATGAATCTTGGTGAGTTCACTGAGTTGTAACACCATAGGGTTAAACGTAAAAATAAAGATTTTAATGCTTGAAATACTCCCCTTATCTTGAGCCCTGATGCAAAACGGCAAAACAAGCTTTAACCCATTACCCCTTAGCCTGTTTCTAGTTTTTAAAAATAGGTGACTACTTAAAGCAGGTTGAAAGTAAAGCAGAATGTGCCATAAGGCGCATTCTGCTTTACTTTCAGCCTGCTTTAAGCTACCATTTACTATAAAAAAAATTATTTCTTATCACACATATTCATGACTTTGTAAAGTGGAGCTATTTTCTTCAGTCTAGGAATGAATTAAAGGCTTAAAAAGGTGTACATTGTATTTATGGGGTAATGGGTTAAATAGTTTGAGAGAATGAAGTAGCTTGCTGTTAATCTTTACCTTATTGACAAAGTTAGTGGTGACTTTGCCCTCGACAAACTCTTCAATGGGTTTATTGCTGGTTCTCTTCCTACCAAGGCCACCATACTGCCTCTGTTGTAGGTAGGCTGTGATATTCATCTCTTATCTCTGAAATGGTAGAAATACAAGCTTATTACATAACTATCTTATATCTAATTTCAAATACAGTCGAACTTCGATATCTCGAACACAGTTAAATCAAACATACCCGTATTTCAAAGTTAAAACGTGGCTTAGCTACGTTTTAATTTTGAAATACGGATATGTTCGACCTAACAGAGAATGAAATAATACAGTTCATGTTTTGAACTATCAGAGAGTTAAGCGAGTTCGAGATATCGAAGTTCGACTGTTTATCATTTATGCCATCACCTTATAGCCTGTTTCTAGTATTAACAAAATGTGCTTTCAATAAACGCTTATGCCCCCAGTGGCAGCCTTGCCAATATATTCAGAATCTTTTGTAAGTCCAAATAAGGTCAAGGTCAAATTAAGGTTGGGTAACATGGGTGAATTTGTAATGCTCCAAGGCAGCAATTGTGTAAGTATCAAAAGCTTTATGGTCAATAGTGTTGAATGATGCTAGACAAACGGTAAAATATAGTTCAGGGGTTGCACTTACAGCCGCATCGGCGTATATTACGTCCAACATTTAGAAATATTATAGCCAATTCAAAATATTCTAAATCAAAATTAGGTCAAGGTCAAAATCAAGGTTAGGTAATTTCGGTGGATTGGAAGTGGTCCAATGCAACAACTGTATAAGTATTTTAAAAGCAGTGTAGTCAGTTGTGTTGACAATAGAAGAACCAGTAAAATCTAGTTAACTTAACCAGGAACCAATTTACACTATTCTAAGTCCAAATTAGGTCAAGGTCAAATCATGGTTGGGTGATATTGGTATATTGGGAATGGTCTAAGACAACAATTGTTTAAGTATCCAAGCATTTGAGTAAGCAGTGTTGACAAAACTTTAAAATCTAGTTAACCATGAAATGGCCCATTTACAATATTCTAAGTCCAAATAAGGTCAAGGTCAAAATCAAGGTTGGGTGATATTGGTGGATTGGGAATGGACCAAGGCAACAACTGTATAAATATCTAAGCATTTGAGTAAGCGGTATTGGTGCAGGACGAATGACTATAAAAAGGAACAATTTTCTTCAGTGAAGGAATAATTCAATGGAAGCCCGAAGGTTTGTTCAATGTCTGTTTCTGCCATCTTTGGGCTAATTGGACACCCAAAAGAGAGGGGAGTGGATACAGGAAAGCTAGGCAATGCCCTACTCTTAATTTTAATATCGCTAAGTTTTCTGGTTCTTTTGGATTCCCAATGTAAAGCTCTGATACACTGGACCTTCGTTTATAAAGTCTCTTCCCAAGGAATTCATGATCTCTGGTACCGCAGAATACATTTCATTCAATTGTGAAACTAGATTAGCTGAAGATCTTTCACAAATCGACCATAATAGTAATACTTTTTTATCGTTATTTAATATTATTACAGCGTTTTTTTCTCTCACCCAATTGGGAACGGGTCTGGTACCCCTCAGATTGGGAATTTTTCTTGTCGTGTAAACTTCAAATTGGGAAAAAAACGAGTCGTGAAATGATGACAAACAAGACTGCGCGTTCAATAAACGCTTATGCCCCCGGTGGCATCCTTGACAATATATTCTAAATCTTTTCTTAGTCCAAATTAGGCCAAGGTCAAACTGAGCTTGGTGAGTTGCTTATGGTCCAAGGCAACAACTGTATAAGGATAGAAGCATTGTAGTAAGTAATGTTGATGCTAGACGAAACGGTAAAATCTAGTTAACCAAGAAAAAGCCTATTCAAAATATTCTAAGTCCAAATTAGGTCAAGGTCAAACTCAAGGTTGGGTATTATTGGTGGCTAGGGAATGGTCCAAGGCAACAACTGTATAAGTATCTAAGCATTTGAATAAGCGGTGTTGATGCTAGACGAAACGGTAAAATCTACTTAACCTGGTTACGGACGGACAGGACGATTACTATATGCTCCCGCATCTGTCGATGCCGGGGGCATAAAAAGAAATTTGAAGTTTAGTTATATAATATATGTAGGCCTATATTGATCTAACTTATAAAGTAGCAAGTATACAGTTCATATCAACAGGCAATGCTAACACAAGTAACAGAAGTTCTCTTTTTTCACTGAAAATACTATTTTTACCATATTGCCAGGTCCTTTCTTTGAATTGGGAACGGGTCCTTTTGGGGGAACCGTCCAAAGAAGGAAAAAAATCGCTGCATTATATCAGATTTATATAGCGCTCTGTGCCTTCAAAAGCCATTGTCATGAAATCAAGTAAATGTACAAGTTTACAAAGTGAGAAAAGACAAATAACTTTACAATAAAGTAAACTAAAGACATTGGTCCTAGTAGACCACTTGTATTTATTTATTTATTTTTTATGATTTTACGTCGCGGTATTTCAGTCATATCGCAACGTCCAGCTAGATTTGTTAATATTAGTTCATAAAATTGATTTTAAAATGAGTCAAATATTTAAAAGATTAATGGCATTATAAAAAACAATATTTAAAAGTCATTGTTGTTCCAAACACCTTCACCCTAACAACTGGCATAGTCCTCACTGAGCCATGTTGATGTGAGAGTGTGCAGTCTTACTGGATCCACACTTTCCAGACTACACCTTGATATCCAGACTTGATATCTAAGTACTGCTGAAGCATTATCTTCAATACAATAAGATATCTTATATTTTTCTCACCCATGTTACATTTGGTGCCCAATGTAAATAATCAGTAGGATAATATTTGATTTGTTTAGATTTTGTGTCGCTTTCAACAGTATTTCAGTCATATCACGACGTCCAGCTAATTATAGGTGGATGAAGACCCCAGAAGTATTTTATGCACGGTTTCAGGCACAAATCGGCAACTGGGTAAAACCACCGACCTTCCGCTAGCCAGCTGGAAGGCTTTGCCACTTGAAAAATCCGAACGACCCTACTGGGATTCAAACTCACAGCGGTGAGGAGCTTAGTGATGTAAGTCACATTGACTATACCGCTAGGCCACGGAGGCCCCCAGATAATATTTTACTCATAAAGTGTACAAAGTAAAATAATAAGAAACACGTGGATCCTGGGTTCGAGTCCTGGTCTGGCTACATATTTTTCTCACCATGTTACATGTCAAATTGTCAATAAGTATGTACGATTTGATCAATACATTTTGTCAACATATTCTTATCTGGGGCTCTATTACAGGTGTCAATGAAACACTGAACTTTAACCCTTTACTCATATGTCACGGTACCGAACCTAACACCGTTGGGGAGATTAATTTGTAGTCAGCCGGTTAGCTCAGTCTGTAGAACGTCGGAACGGTAGTCCGAAGGTCCTGGGTTCGAGCCCCGGTCAGGCTGCATCTTTTTCTCCCCCTGTGACATTTGGCGCCCAACGTGGGGCCGTAACTGTTAATGTTTGGTTAGCTTAACAGCGCCTGCATATATAACATAGACTACCTCACAATTGAACTACTTTCATGTAGGGTAATTCGAGGACGAATTTCAATTTCGTGGGGAAGTATGTCACGGTACCGAACCTAACACAATTGGGGAGGTTAATTTGTAGTCAGCCGGTTAGCTTATCGGTAGAGCGTCGGAACGGTAGTCTGAAGGTCCCGGGTTCGAGCCACGGTCTGGCTGCATCTTTTTCTCCCCCTGTGACACATATATGCCTTTTGACACGTTTAGGCCTAATTAAATTAATCCATCATTTGATTCTTGAAGTTGAAGAAAATAGTTCCATTTCATAATATTTACATTCACCCTGTAAAGTCTTTATGTAATCCTATTAAAAATATGCAGTACATCTGCCGATGAACCTACACTTCCAAACTGGTTTTAGCCAGTTCGGATTTCCCCCGTGCTATTCGTGGACCTCTTCAAATAGACTACATCGGGCACTAAACACTCAGCTCCCATTGGTTGACGGTCATATGACACTAGCGGAGTGATAGTCATACAGACCCATAGGTTGTTGCCATGTGTGTAAATGGGTTAAGAAAACAACCGCGACCTGTATTTTTAGAATGTGCTTTTGCAATAGATATTCAAGTTGCACTGTTATTTGTTTGCCTTGTAAGTCTTTTCCATTCACAGAGAGAAAGTTTACTGGAAAAAATCCTGAATTTTTAATACAGTTACAGTACATGTAGTTGGGACTACTTTCTCACCATGTTTAGAAACTGGAATGGCTATTACATCGACATTACATCTATCAAACCTCTTTGACCGATATATGATAAATTCTTATACAGAAAAACAAATCTGGCAAATAAACACATTAAATTGACAAGACAATAAATATAAATATAAGGAATAAACAACATCTCTTTGCCGCTCATGACGGTATGACTACATTAGCTTCGGGGGGTAAATTAAACGTAAACGCCCAAAGGGCGTTTACGAAATTTACCCCCTGCAA
Organism: Gari tellinella; assembly: GCA_922989275.2. NCBI lineage: Eukaryota > Metazoa > Mollusca > Bivalvia > Cardiida > Psammobiidae > Gari > Gari tellinella. The sequence goes on along the minus strand of OV277860.1, from coordinate 59,417,500 downwards.
AGCTAATGTAGTCATACCGTCATGAACGTCAAAAATATGTTGTTTATTCCTATAATATATTGTAATGAATGGATTATGCACAGCATGACAAATATTTTCACTATCCTAGGAGAATGTAACTTGAAGTTGAAGCAGGCTGAACGTAATCAGAAATGATGGCTGCGTGAGCCTCGTAATTATACAAATTTTTACAACACATGGAATCGCAACCTGGTGCTATTTCGTCCGACGCAAACTAGACTTCTCGAGACTTGATAAGATCATGTCTGTCTGTAGTCAATATGATTAATCTATCTATCTATCTTCCAGTGAGTCAAACCCCTGTTGGGGACCTAGACTATAATGTCTGTATGGGAGCATTGTTCACGGATTTATACTTCCGTGAATTGATATATGTTCCCATACTCATTTAGATCCACTAAAATGTCAATAAATACACTTGAGTCGGTAAATTTCCCCCCAGAAATGGCGGACAGCCAGGCAAAAAGTGAAGATGTTGTAATGTGACAGACATGATCACATAAAATCCCACGTCTCGAGAGCTCAGACGCTCGCCTATTCAACTTTGTTGAATTGCGATTCCGTGTTGTACAAACTACAATTCCGTGTGTGAACCATGTAGATGTAGAATGTGCCACAACCGGCTGCATGGCAGAGCTTCTGCTTGCAGTGCAGGGGGTTGAGGGTTCAATCCCCGGCCGGGTCAAACCAGACTGAAAAACGGTAGTAATGGCTTCCCTCCTTGGGGCTCATGATTTTGGGTTAGAATTACGACTGGACTAGTTCGTCGGTGTCAGGATAAAGTGACCGGCTGGGTACAGTCCTGGTGCACCTCATAAGGGTAACGGGTCGTTTCGGCCCTGAGTCGTTTCGGCCCGGGTCGTTTCGGTCTGTTTTTAGGTGTGGGTCGTTTCGGCCCATTTGGTGGGTCGTTTCGGCCTCGGCCCATTTTGGTGAGTCGTTTCGGCCTATTATTTCAGTAATTTATATTTACATATGAAGCACAACTTCGTTCCCTCATCAACATACTGTAAAAACAGAGTAGACCCTGATCGTTCCCTCATCAACATACTGTAAAAACAGAGTATACACTGATTGTTCCTTCATCAACATACTGTATACATCCTGATCGTTCCTTCATCAACATACTGTAAAAACAGAGTATACACTGATTGTTCCTTCATCAACATACTGTATAGATCCTGATCGTTCCTTCATCAACACACTGTGAAACAGAGGAGACCCTGATCTGATAAATTTGACATACAATATGTAGATCTAGATTTTAATTTAATTAATTTTACAGAAATAGTAATAAAATTGAATTGATGTAATGTCTTTTAAAAGCACCCTTATCCTGAATCATCATCGATTTTGCATAAAGGCACGAACCGAGTATGTGTTAAGATAAATAAGTAGAGAATAGTTTAACTCATTCACCCATGACATTGTTAATGGACAATTCCCATATCCAATTAAGTCTAGGCGAGTTGTCTATTTTGTGTTTATTTTAACAATAAATTGCAAAATGACAAACAGTGCAGACCCTGATCAGAGGGTTCCTGAAGGAGCCCAGCTGCTCTGGCCAGGTTATTCACTGTTTGCATAGAACAAGCGTAATCTTCACAGGTGCACTGTTTGTAAATTACAATTATACTCGTCCATAGGGTTAAATGTGTTAACTAAGGCTGAAAGTAAAGCAAAAATGCACATTAAGGTGCGCTTCAGGATTATATTTAAAGACAGAAACAAAGTATGGGGTACTGGATTAAAGAACTAAATACATGTACATGTAGTATGAAGAAAAAAGTAAATCTTGTAGTAATAGAGCAAAATGAAAGAAAACACGTACATGTATATATGAAAATTGCAGAAACTAACTATGTCCTGTTTTGATCGTATTAAATAAATCCAGTATACTTACTATTAATATATTCTAATTAGCGTGCGTGTGGTACAAGATTGACTGTATATAGTGGCACTCGTAAGTAGCATGTACGTAACACGACGACTCTTATAAATCCACAATTTGTCAAATATTGTTTTTCATCATCAAAATAATGCTAATGCTGGTTGAATTCAAATCAGAAGTCGAAATTATTGGCTTATGGTGTGGAGGTAAACGTAATATATGAGTGATGTTTTAGAGGAGTTTAGAAGAGTTTGGTGGACATTTTTGTATACAGTCGAATACCGTTACCTCGATGTTCGATACGTCGATACTCCGCTTACGTCGATATTTTTCGCCGGTCCCGGCGAATTCCTTCTTTATCTTTATAGTAAATCCCTCATTTGCTCGATATTGTTTCCTCGATATTATCGGTTACGTCGATGTAATTTTTCAGAACCAGAGAAATTTTCTCACCCTTACGTCGATATCTGCTTCACCGTGACCGCATATCGCACATTCGGCAAACATTGGATGGATGTGCGAAAATGGCTCTCGGCCACCGTGACTGATTGTAGCACCAAATGTGTGAACATGTCCGAAATTGCACCAATCTGCACGAAAGATAATCCCATCTTAATTGCACTGGATCAATATTATTAATTAATTCCCGAATAACTTTGGTTACGAAGTTTGCGTAAATATTTTCGATGACGATTCTGTCAAACCTGGGTCAATTATGGCTGCGCTGTTTAAATCAGACTACAAAATTCTACGGCGAATAAGTGTAGTGAGAACAAACAAAAGTTACATTTCATTTCTGATTTATTTTTTATCTAAGTCAGTTCAAACACGCCGCTTCTGTTTGAAACGCCGAAATAATTCGCCGGCGTTTCGAAGTCGGACACACCCTTTTGGAAATTAAACATGTAAACAACTTACGCTTCCAGAGCGTCACCGGAAGTGTAAACAGTTCACTGTGTTGGTGTGATGAAATGTGTAAACCTAATTTTATGTTATAAAAATTGTGTTAGCACCCATGCGCTGGATGTTTATGCTGATGAAATCAGGTAGATCTACCAAATGTATTAAAATACGAAAATTGTTTACTCGCTCCCGCATATCATATCTAATAGACGCGTAGAGTCTCTACTTTTAAAAATACTGACCACCTTCATCAATTTGAAAATTATGAGTTGAAGATACTTGCCCACGCATTTATTTTCAATTACCAATCATATATCTGGCGAATAACACTAGGATCGAGTATAACGTTAACACTTCGATATGACGCTATAGATCTCAAATGAGAAACTACCATTAGCTCGAACTTCGGATACGTCGATATTTTTTCACGGTCCGTTCAACTTCGAGGTAACGGTATTCGACTGTATTTGAAATAAGTATATATTACTATATAACGTTTTATTTCCCCAGTTATTTAACAATACCAACAATAATGCTGAAAAATATTTCTGATAATCAAAAAAAGCTAAAATAGTATAGAGTAATTCAAGTAAGTGCCATATCTTAGTGGATAACAAACGCGTTAATCTGTAACAGCGGGGTGTTAAAGCAATTAATCACTTGCCACGTGTCACCACTAATCGCCGTGTGTCGGAAAAGTACGCTGTTTTGACACCTTCATTAATTGACTAACAATACAGATGTGTATCGAAAAGGTAGGCATCTGTAGCAGAACAGAACAGGCCAGCGTAAGTTTTAACAATAGTTAGTAAATATATTGATGTAGTTATTTGTTATGTCTTAATTGGATGCTGGGATTGAAATTAAGAAGTTTCAGGGGGAAATTGGTTCAGTTAACAGTACGCTAATAGTGACTTGAAAACGTGTTTTGTACAAACAGTGTAGACCCAGGTCAGAGGGCTTATAAACATGCTATCAAGGTCTGCGGTGTTTGGCATTTTGTGATAAACTTTATAGCTAAAAATGCAATAAAATCAACAACTGTGAAGGATTAAAAAAGATCTCGAAGCACTGCCTATTGTAACATTCTGCTAAAAAGTGTTTTGAAAGGAAATTACAAACAATATCGATAGCAGTGTCTGGCAGTTTGCACCCAGATCAGTAAAGAACGTACTGTATGCTCAGAATCCACACTGCAAAATTTAGGATTATCGCCTACAGCGTGTTAAGAAAAATCTAAGTAACAGTAAAATCTCTACATTACATTCACTCAATTCTATCTTATAGAAATAAATCCATTAATTAACCTTCATTAAAAGGTCGCAATAAAGAGGTTTTACTGTATTTGACTATCATTTGATCTGTATTTTATCTATAACATCTCCTCGATGATGCCAACTGGAAACACTGTGGTGAAAAACTTTACATCAATGACTGACGTGACAGGGCGAACTAATTCTATAATATCTACTTGTCTTTACCACTCTAAAACAGTGCAAATCATCATTTTTAGGGAACACATCGCACAGATAATGTTCAAAACAAGTTTCGGACAACAGGTTTTCCCTGAAATTTGATTAAATCACAGGTTTTCCCTGAAATTTGATTAAGTCACATAAAAAAATGAAATGGACCGAAACGACCCACCCCCTCAAAAAGGCCGAAACGACCCAGGCCGAAACGACTCAGGCCGAAACGACTCACGGCCGAAACGACCCTAGGGCCGAAACGACTCAGGGCCGAAACGACCCGGAATCCCTCATAAGTGCCCCTGCTTGTAATACCCAAATGGGGTGTATAGCATAGAAAATAAAACAAAACAAACTGCTTTACGTGATAATCCGACTTCATTATTTCACAACTAAAAACAGGCTATGGAAAGGGTTTAAGAAATTATGACAATTCTGAGAATTCAAAACAGGATTTCGTGAAGGCATATTCTCTCCTCTCTTTTATCTATACATTTTATGTTTACACGCACTTTCTTACGTGATCCGTTGACTTTTAACCAGCATGATCCTCTTCACATTTATTGCAGTCGATTGTGCTGTGAAAGTTTCCCTCCATATGCTAACCGTTAAGTATTCGGTAGAAACGCTCCGAGTTTAGTTGAAAATGAACACATTTCGTCAATCATAAACAAAACACATCTTGTAAACACATTGGGTCAAAGAATATTCTACATTCCTCTACAAAACTTCGGTGAACTGAATCAGAAATTTTATTGAACTTGTGACCCCAGCACCCGGATGTCATGAAACGGTGTCTGGGTAAAAACTTTTACACGACGAACAACTTCGGTTATTTCCGTAAAAATGATCATTTTCTTTACGGAAAAGGCCGAGTGATATACATGAAATGAAAGGGTTGTCGTTCGTCTTTCTATGCAAGTATATATCAGGCCTACCATAATTTCAAAAAAAGAATCCTAAGATTTTCCCAAATTTTGATTTTAAAGCGCGATTTTCAAAATCGCGCCTTTGCAGGCGCGATTCCCAAAAGCGCGCTTTTTAATCAAAAATCTTTATTTTTGCGCTTTTGTATTTAAAAGTTAAAAACCTTATTTTCAAATCTAAATCACACCATTGCAAACATTATCTATATATTACAAACATACACACAAAGATTAACAGTATAAACTTTATTGCAATAAACACTGTAAAATAAAAACTATAATAAAAGAAAAATAAGGAAATATCATAAATACTGCTAGGGGCAACTCAACTGTATTCTCCATAGTTGCAAATATTTACTCTTTTTAAATAGACAACTGTGTTCTGAGATAAGGAGTATCAATGTCTTACATCTGATTTTGCACATTATGACCAGTAAGTTAATAATATTCATATAAATATACTCATGGCTAGACACTTTTAGCAGGGCGTCACGTCCTGCCTTTATTCCATGACACCCTGCCGTAATTTAAAATATTTTTTTTGAAAAATTCAAAGCCGATTTCATTTGGCTGCATTTTTTCTCTTGGGTATAGCAATTTTGCTCCCGTGTATAGCTTCTTTACTATATCGGCAATCTCGCTGTTTGCCTGCAATACCATATTACTTTATCGCTATGTATGCGTGAACCTGTCGTGTCATAAAATGAAGTGTGTACACTACACTATGCAACATGTAGAACCAGACGTGTCATAAATAATGTGCATGCCGTATCTACTTCTCAGCCCTCAGTCGAATCAGAACCACAGGTGGTAATTACATGTTTGATTGGTTGTGGACAAGCTGCTAACCCAGTCAATGACCCGATAAGAACCAATAAAAATAGCATTCGGAATACTTTTATTGCTTTTCTCTTATTTAAAAGTCCGAGAATGTGCTGTCTGCCGCACTGAATCGGGGATTAGGATTTTTTCTGGTAGATTTTTGAAAAAATCCGGAGATTTCGGAAAAAATCCGGAGATCCGGAGAAATGACGAAAAATCCGGAGATTTAGGAAAAATCCGGAGGAATGGTAGGCCTGATATATATATAGGCTAAGATACATTATAGTATCTATGATCAGGGATATTAAATATTTATTATCCCTGCTATGATGCAAGACATCTAGATTCTAGGTTAGATATCTATACACTGTATAATTCCGTGCTCCAACGGCCCTCCCAACCACAGGTACTTGACACATGCATCTAGATCTATTAACACCCCCTCCCCCCTTTTAAAAAAAAATAAAAAAAAATATTTTTTTTTTACTAGATCTATACTTCTATTATAGATACAAGGTAAACAGCGCAATTCGACACCTAGTCTTTACTATCGACTTAAACTGATGCTAAAATAGACTCGATCGCCGATATTCTCTTGTGGTACCTTCGGGAAAGGATTAATTTATCAATATCTACTTTTTATTTCATCAAATTCCGTCAAATAACGCCACAGTACGTGAATTATAACGAAAATATGCATCAAAAAGTTTTATGTCGTCCCCACGGTACATACGGGCATACATGTATGTAGGGATGATCTGTTACGTGTTCACAGTTAACGACCTATGCCACTTGAACTCTCACCAAATATTATAAATCATCTTTAAATGAAATATATTCAGTTTTATATAATTTATTTAGAATGCAAAATTAAAAGAAGCTTTTACCTGTGTAATTTTGGCCAATGAAATCGCTCCGTTCATTCGATCCTTTTCGGTATTCAAAATGGCATTGAAAATGAAATGAGTCTTTCACTTGTCGATTTCGTGCCAAATTACATGTATATTTCATATAGCATAAGCTGATAGTGAAGAGGGTCATGTTCCGACATAAACGCATTTGCTCTAATGAAATTAGGTGAAAGGTCCAGCCGTAAAGGCCGTTAAATGTGCAAACCGACTAGATTACCCCTTAATTTGTCCAATAAATTCTGTACCGTGAGAACGACATAAAACTTTTTGATGCACATTTTCGTTATAATTCACGTACTGTGGCGTTATTTGACGGAATTTGATGAACTGAATATATTTCATTTAAAGATGATTTATAATATTTGGTGAGAGTTCAAGTGGCATAGGTCGTTAACTGTGAACACGTAACAGATCATCCCTACATACATGTATGCCCGTATGTACCGTGGGAACGACATAAAACTTTTTGATGCACATTTTCGTTATAATTCACGTACTGTGGCGTTATTTGACGGAATTTGATGAAATAAAAAGTAGATATTGATAAATTAATCCTTTCCCGAAGGTACCACAAGAGAATATCGGCGATCGAGTCTATTTTAGCATCAGTTTAAGTCGATAGTAAAGACTGGGTGTCGAATTGCGCTGTTTACCTTGTATCTATAATAGAAGTATGTATAGTAAAAAAAAAAGATGTATAAACAAGAGAATACATTCTACATTATTATAACAAAGTCACGTGAACACAGAGGACAACTCTTATTCAAAAGCAATTATAGGGAATCTCCCTCTAATATCAAATAGATCGACATCTCTTTAGAAATCTATTTTTAGTTATAACCTACTTTAAGTCGGCTAGCATATACCAATGGCCTAAATAAGCCGACGGCTTTTTCTATGTGATCTCGGGTTCACGCTCATATTCAATTTGATTGAAGTTTTGGGTTATTAACTTAAGCCTTATTAGATATAGTATTTACCAAGATTCACGTACATGTGCTTTCATTTATCAAGTACACTTGCATGCATTTAACATCTTTATTACGCAATTATAGATGGAGATTGTTTGAAACCGAAAGTATCTACGGGAGGTAACCCATATGCAATATTTCGTTGAGTAACGATGCTTGATTTATCGTACTTCGTTAAAGGGACTCGCAACCGGATGTTGTTCTTGTCAAAATAAAATAAAATACTCAAATAAAAGCAAATTTGTGGCATTATTTGGCTTTTGACATTAAAAAAATATGATCAGTCCAAAAAACGTCTCAAGAGTCGTCACCGAATCTTAGTTTTTTAGATATTTTCCATCGTTTTTCCATAGCGTTAGCCAACGGTATAGTTGTTGTTGTTGCTTCTCTACACGGGGTCAGACATAAACCCGAGCCGAATAATGTTCTATTAATAGCTATCATTGAAGTACGTTAAATCGCTACCATATATATAGAGAGCGTCCGTATCCGAGGGCGTAAAGGCGATGCCTCATTTTTCATTTTTGTCTCCGCATGGATGGTCACGGGTTCGAATCCCACCAGAGCCTCTTCTTTTTTTTTTTTTTTGGAAATGCATTTTTTAACAGAATTTATTATCCTAAACTAAATTTTACCCATTTATATAAGCATTTGACATATATTTACAAATTACTATTTTTAATGCTTGATCCGGTTGCGAGCCTCTTTAAAAGCCACTAATTGTCTCACGAATTGCGCGCCGTACATTTTCGCTACCCCCATTTTTTTTTATTACCGAACTAAAATATAATTTTTCGTTAATTAATGAATTATCGAAGTTTATATATACCATTAGTACTTAAAATCCAGCGTGATATACGAGCATTTAGAATGATTAAATTAAAAAGTTTAATGATCAGACAGTTGCAGTTGAAAATGAAATTAACAGTTGTCAATTTTGAAAGGTGCTGCTGGAATTTTAATCTTAGGCAATGACGTTTTATTTTGTGTGATACAGATCAGCTTCGGCGACTGCACACATATTTCGTCAAAATTACAATTATATCTGTCATTGTTAGTTTGGATCCAGATTAGTATATAAAAATCCCTTTTATTTATGTCCATTAGTTTGGATCCAAATTAACAAATAACCGCATTGTTCCGTAAATAAAAATCTCTTATAATGAGCTAGCATTGGTTTGGATCCAGATTAGTAAATACAAATCTCTGATAGGGACGCGTGGCGTCGGCGTAAACATTTCTTCAAAACTGTAATTATTTCTGTCGGTATGTTGGATCCAGATTATTAATTTAAATCACTTATAAGGTGATTTCATTGGTTTGGATCCAGATTAAGGAATAAAAATGTCTGATGTGAACGCATATAGAGACTGCAAATATTTCGTCAAAATTGAAATGATTTATCTCCGTTAGTTTCTACCCAGATTAATAAAATATCACATTTAAATATGATGATTCCATTGGTTTGGATCCAGATTAATAAATATAAATCTCTTAGTGGACGCGTTGCGTCTGTGCAAATATTTTGACAGAATTTGTTTTTATTTTTATTTTTGTTCGTTAGTATGAATCCAGATTAGTCATGTCATTTCTTTACGTTAGTTCGGATCCAGATCAGTAAAAAAAAATTCATTACGTTGGAGCACGGCGCCTGCATATTAGTAAATAAGAGGTGTGAAAAATAAAACTGGGTAGCGAAAAAGTCTAGGTAACGAAAAGACCAGTCGCGAAAGCAGCAAGGTAGCGAACATGCTAGGGTTGCGAAAATCCCAGGTAGCGAAACGTCCTGAAATCTATCTTAAGTTTTGTACGAGTTGCTCCCCTTGAAATGAAAGACTGGTTGAAGATTTTTTTTTCATTAATTTAGCCTTAATTCGCCATTTATATAAACAAGCTTTATTTGATTAGATATAGTAAGGAATTTAAATTTTGTGTTGTTTTAAGTGATTTGAAGTGGTTTGGAGAGAAAGAGACATGTATTTAGGGGCCTACTAACTATCCACGTCTCTGGATGGTCTGTGATAATAGTGGATCCTGATCCATGAGACGTCTGATGAGGATCGAAACTATTTGACGCTCTGATGACGTTATTTTCTGAAAAAGTATCGGCGACAGTAGTTCAGTGGTAACACATTGGACTACGGTACCAGGGGTCGTGGGTTCGATCCCCCGCCAGACCAGCGGTCTGACAAGTTTTTTTCTTCTGAATCCCCGATGATGTACAGGAATGTTCTTGAGCAAGACATGTACCGCGAATTGCTCCTCTCCACACAGGGGTTAAAATGGGTACCTGTGAAGGGTCTGAGTCGGAACTGCGACTGCATTTGACTGCGCCATAAGTTAGCAGTGCTCAATACTGTAGGCAAGATGGCTCACTGATCAGGGGAGTAAAATGTACAGTCGGCTGAGCGGTCATTCGGACTGAAAGTAGACTTTAACTTGGTATATTATTTATTTTTTAGTATGCAGACGGTATCACGGACTTAATCTGTATACAAGCTAGGCTACCATAACTTGCTCATAAAATCGTATAGATCTAGAGAAGTTTTCTAATTTATCAAGCGCGATTTAAGGCTGAATCGCACATTTAACCCTTTTGCTGCCTGACTCTGTAACATTAACATAAATTAATTATCGTTTAGCATGCTTTGTTTTATATAGGCCTAGGGCAAGAGTCTAAATGTATTTGTCATCAGACGCGAAAATGCATCAGACATCATGTTACGTTTGCAAATGTTAGCTAAAAAGCGGATTTCCGGACGTACTAAAGTACAGGTAGCCCCGGTGTAATGAAATATTGTGACTCCCGTAATAGAGTGACCCCCCGGTCGAAATATTATGACCTCCTTACGTGAAATAAAGTGACCGCTCATGAAATAAAGTGACCCCCGTAATAAAGTGACCCCCCTATACAAACGTGTGTCTGTTTAGTATCATTTTAAGAAATAATAACATGAACTAGTGTATCATCGTGCAAAAGAACTCGGGTAGGAGTTGAGATGCGTAAATATTAAATCACGAGGCCGTAGGCCGAGTGATTTAATCACTGCATCTTGACAGCAGTATCAGCGTTGTATTGTAGCGTTATCACCCGTCTTACTGTCGAATTATAACTGTCGTCGCGTTATCACCATCGTAGTTAAACGGTCGTACTGTCGTAGTATTACCGTCGTATTGTCACCTCTCGGTCCACATGCGCATAGAGGAACACCCTCCCTCCGTGTGAGCTTCAAACAGTTTTAATATTGAAACAACGCCGAGTTTATCGGCCTCAAATCTGGATCCTGACTATTTGTAAGCACCAGTATTGTCGCACTTGACAGAGTAGAGCTAGCATAAAAGGTGCCAACATTGTTATTTTTTTCAAGCATTTATAATAATAATACCCTTTCAATTCCTACAGGACATTTATCTTAAAAGCTTGAACCATTTCGTCTCCAATACATCGTCTGTCTAAAACGGGGTTGATCGGGTCTTTTTTTCTCTCCCGAAAAATCCCCTTAAAAGGCTATATAGTTCTAGATCTAGTATTAAGAGTAACTCCGAATAAAATCGATAAACCGCTTGCAGATCTAACGTCTTCTTTTGTTTTTGTTTTAAAACAAATTATGACGTTACAAAAATAAATGACGTCATATCATAATGACGTAATTTGGAAAACCAAACAAAGTGTCAATCAATTTCAGTCAATAAGAAACAATAATTATTTCAATCGTAATTGAAAAATGAATATAGATCTAGTAGAGAAATCTTTTTACAAAACAGTGATGTTCACATTCAGTTGTTGTATTGAATTTAATAAAGATTAAATATAAAATCATCTGTAGAATCTAAACACGTTTTGTTCAAACCTTGTAGATATAGATCTAGCCATTCATTCAGCCCTGTGCTTATATAGAGAGTCAGGTAATAAATCATTTGTTTGATAGTTACTTCGGGAACAGTCAAACCATTGTCCCTCGATCGGTAGCAGGGAAGACCTTGAGAACTGTTGCCCTCGGCCGTTGGCCTCGGGCAACAGTTCTCAAGGTCTTCCCTGCTACCTCGGGTCAATGATTTGACTGTTCCCTCAGTACATATGAAACAAATGTATACCGTATACTGAACAGACGACATACTACATAGCGACCGATCTAGCTGGACACCTTTTGCAAAAACGACTGTAGATGCTTATGGTGGTAAAATTTTAAATACGTTTCGGCAAAAAGGTCAAAACTAACCCTCTAAGTGCAATGTTCTACATAAGAGCATATTTTTTTTATCTAGATCCAAACTGTTTGCCTGTCTTAGAGTTATAGAACATGGCACTTACAGGGTTACCGTAATTGGTGGTCATTTTAGATATTTCGGGACCAGACAAGCAACTGGACGTCGATTCAAAAACTGTTCCGAACTAAAATGAACATTTATTTCTATTTGTAAGGTATAAACATCTCTTCATGTTAATGCATTGCGATTTCTTTAGGTTTCATCAACACTGAAAGAAGAACGTTATATAGAACTTTATTGACTGTGTCACGATAGCTTCATCTTTCAACGAAGCACTCGCCATGAATAAGCTTTCCTTCAACATAATTATATTTATAAATCGAACTTGCATATTCAATCATCTTCATGTGATACTATATAAAATAATAAAGAAGAATAGAAGGAAATAAATTGTGTCATAGTAATAGATCTGTCGGATCCAACTTGAGAACAATTGCTGGATGCATGTCTGTCATAGTAAGGGCTCGGTGCGACCCGGACACCACTCCACATCCCAAACCCTTCAGTAAAAATGGGTTCGGAAATATGATGCGGACGTCTTTAACCGCCATAGCCCTGAAACCATAGTTTAACTTGCCAACTTTAATTTCTGTCTGTGCAGAGTAGCAATTATTACAGTAAATCTAGTTCGCCCTTGAAAGTACAAAAAGCTTTGATCAGGACCTTGTTCAACATATTTCAGTGGGGGGGGGGGGGGCATTATATTACGACAAGGGATTCACATTTTCCTAATATTTCGAGGGGGTCATAATAATATGGGGGGTCACTTTATTTCATGTCATGCCTGAAATGAAGTGACCCCCTAGAGTCAAAATATTTCGGCAAAAGTCACACTATTACGGGGATCACACTATTTCATTACACCGGTGTAATGAAATATTGTGACCCCCGTAATAGAGTGACCCCCGGTCGAAATATTTCAGAAAAAAGTGACTTTTGGCCGAAATAGAGTGACCCCCTCTTGAAATATTTTGACTCTAGGGGGTCACTTCATTTCAGGTATGACATGAAATAAAGTGACCCCCCATAATATTATGACCCCCTTCGAAATATTAGGAAAATGTGAATCCCTTGTCGTAATATAATAGTTTACCCTTACATCACTGAAAACTCAAATGGACAATTCTAGTTTTCAATTAAGTCTAGTCCATTTTTGACGTTTTAGGGTTGATTTTTACAATCAGGCTCTTTATTACATGTCACCTTATAATAATCGAGCGTTTCCGCATGTGTCTTCCCAGTCAATATCAGCCACCTTGTATCAGCCACTTTGTATTTTTCTCCAACCTCGTTTTCCGATTTAGCGTGATGTCAATTACGTACATGTACAAGTTTCGCCCTATTCTTTGTGACATACACAAATTCTTGTTCTGCCTGTAGTAATTAATGTTTCTGGATATAATATGATTTAAACAACTACTAACTGTTATGACTGATCTGCTGCAAATAACAACAAGAGCCGTATACGGCCCTAAATCGCTCACCTGGAATGACTAATGTAAATGAAATATCTTTGAACGCTGAGAAATTATGTAAATGAGTATATGCCCAGAGCAACGTTTTGAACAAAAGAGATCATTTTTTAAAACATTTTAGTAAAATTAGCGAGAATGTTAGAATATCCGGTCTTTTTAAGCGGTTAGCTCGTATTCTTCGGCATTTGTTGCAGTGTAACCTAGCCTTTCATCTCCGTTTTTAAACGGCCGTTAACTTTTTCATTCATAAAACCTTAGTTTTCAATCGAGTCTATTTCATTTTTTACTATACGAGTTTGATTTTACAAGTAAGTGCAATTGACAAACGGTGCAGAGCCTGATTAGACGGCAACTTTAGGAGCCCTGTGATATGCGTCTACCCTGTTTGCACAGGACAAGTCTTTTCTCTACTGAAGTATTCTCGTCGCTGAAAACACATGTATAGTATCACATGAAGATGATTGAATATGCAAGTTAGATTTTTAAATATAATTATGTTGAAGGAAAGCTAATTCATGGCGAGTGCTTCGTTGAAAGATGAAGCTATCGTGACACAGTCAATAAAGTTCTATATAACGTTCTTCTTTCAGTGTTGATGACACTTAAAGAAATCGCAATGCATTAAAATGAAGAGCTTTTTATACCTTACAAATAGAAATAAATGTTCATTTTAGTTCGGAACAGTTTTTGAATCTTATTAGACGTCCAGTTGCTTGTTAGATCTGGTCCCAAAATATCTAAAATGACCACCAATTACGGTGCCATGTTCTACAACTCTAAGACAGGCAAACAGTTTGGATCTAGATAAGAAATATGCACTTATGTAGAACATTGCACTTAGAGGGTTAGTTTTGACCTTTTTGCCGAAACGTATTTAACATTTTAAGCATCTACAGTCCAGCTAGATCGGTCGCGATGTAGTCTGTCGTCTGTTCAGTATACGGTATACATTTGTTTCATAGGTACTGAGGGAACAGTCAAATCATTGACCCGAGGTAGCAGGGAAGACCTTGAGAACTGTTGCCCGAGGCCAACGGCCGAGGGCAACAGTTCTCAAGGTCTTCCCTGCTACCGATCGAGGGACAATGGTTTGACTGTTCCCGAAGTAACTATCAAACAAATGATTTATTACCTGACTCTCTATTTAAGCAAGGCTGAATGAATGGCTAGATCTATATCTACAAGGTTTGAACAAAACGTGTTTAGATTCTACAGATGATTTTATATTTAATCTTTATTAAATTCAATACAACAACTGAATGAGAACATCACTGTTTTGTAAAAAGATTTCTCTACTATATTCATTTTTCAATTACGATTGAAATTATGATTGTTTCTTATTGACTGAAATTGATTGACACTTTGAGCGTGTTCACCTGTAACCTGAGGAACTCGGGTCGACTCGAGGGTCTCAGGTGAACACGCTCTTTGTTTGGTTTTCCAAATTACGTCATTATGATATGACGTCATTTATTGTGTAACGTCATAATTTGTTTTAAAACAAAAGAAGACGTTAGATCTGCAAGCGGTTTATCGATTTTATTCGGAGTTACTCTTAATTCTAGATCTAGAACTATATAGCCTTTTAAGGGGATTTTTCGGGAGAGAAAAAAAGACCCTATCAACCCCGTTTTAGACATAGCAGACGATGTATTGGAAACGAAAGGGTTCAAGCTTTTAAGATAAATGTCCTGTAGGAATTGAAAGGGTTTTGCTTGAAAAAAAAACCCAACAATGTTGGCACCTTTTATGCTACTCTGTCAAGTGCGACAATACTGGTGCTTACAAATTAGATCTAGTCTGGATCCAGAATTAAGGCCGATAAACTCGGCGTTGTTTCAATATTAAAACTGTTTGAAGCTCACACGGAGGGAGGGTGTTCCTCTATGCGCATATGGACCGAGAGGTGAAAATACGACGGTAATAATACGACAGTACGACCGTTTAACTACGACGTGATAACGCGACAGTACGACATTTATAATTCGACAGTAAGACGGGTGATAACGCTACAATACAACGCTGATACTGCTGTAAAGATGCAGTAAACAAATCACTCGTCCTACGGCCTCGTGATTTAATATTTATTTACGCATCTCAACTCCTACCCGAGTTCTTTTGCACGATGATACACTAGTTCATGTTATTATTTCTTAAAATTATACTAAACAGACACACGTTTGTATAGGGGGTCACTTTATTACGGGGGGTCACTTTATTTCATGAGCAGTTACTTTATTTCACGTAAGGGGGTCATACTATTTCGACCGGGGGGGGGGGGTCGAAATATTTCGACCGGGGGGTCACTCTATTACGGGGGGGTCACAATATTTCATTACACCGGCAGTCATGTGTGTACAATCTATAATTCCGTGTAAAGAGGTTCCTATCACTTTTGAGAAGTTTTGCAAATTATAAGGTTTTGCGTTTTATGACACATTTACATCAAGAAATACCTTTGGGACAAATTCACATACAGATCCTATACTTACTTACTTACTGGCGTTCACCGTCTACACGGTCACGCCAGCTCCAGCGATGAAAGATGCTGTCCTCTTGAGGTCTTCCCTCCTTCCATAGAGTTTCGTCTCCACTGAAGTTGGTCTGGCCCACACACTTTT
This sequence comes from Gari tellinella, assembly GCA_922989275.2. Lineage (NCBI taxonomy): Eukaryota > Metazoa > Mollusca > Bivalvia > Cardiida > Psammobiidae > Gari > Gari tellinella. The sequence goes on along the minus strand of OV277860.1, from coordinate 59,401,221 downwards.
TCGTATTTGCTCCAGTTGTTGGCATCTCTGTAAGATGTGCTCTGTTGTCTGTTGTTCTTGACCACAGTTGCACAGGGGAGATGGGGATAGCTTAAACTTGTTGTACATATGGACATTGAGCCGATTATGCCCAGTGCGAAGCCTGAAGATGATTACCTGTACCCATCTGTCGAGAAGTCGGTAATAATCTTTTCTGGTTGCTGGCTTCATCAGTCTTGATTGCTGTTGATTTCTCCTGGTGCGAGACTGTATTCACTATTCAGTGGCTGGTTTCCTGTGGCTCCAGCCTTTGCCAAACTGTCAGCCTTTTCATTCCCTGGAACACCACAGTGAGATGGCACCCACTGCAGGCACACAACTCTGTCTTGGCTGATGTTGTGGAGTGCTCTGGACATGTCTGGTAACCTAGAGCTTGCAAAGGCTTGAAGAACTGACAGAGCATCGGTCAGGATAACCACATGGGAGCAGATCTCAGTCGTGTCCTCAATAGTTGATATGGCCTGTAATATGGCCTGTAATATGGCCTGTAATATGGCCTCCACTTCTTTTGTGCAGTGTCTTCCTGCTGGTATGCTTATTGATTCTATCCTTCCAGTGGTGTATGAGATGTAGGTACCAGCGCCCCCGTCTCTGATTGCTGCTGTTGAAGAGCCATCAGTGTCGGTCCGTCTAAAGACCCAAAACTCCACAAACCACTTTAAAGAACAAGTTTTCCAGTATTCTAGATCATGGTAGGCTTAATGCAGGTTGAAAGTAAATAAGAATGCGCCTTGATACCTGTCTTCTTAACCAGGAACATGGTATTGTATAATGGGTTAATATCTAGAAGAAACTGTGTATAGCTATTTAAAGTTTTGTACGAGTTGCTCCTGTAGCGTAGTCTGCGTTGTAACACAGGTTCATGGATCTTTTTTTACAACAAGGCAAACGTTTCTGTCTAACCTTTATTTCTTAAACTGTTCCCAGGCACGGTCTCTATATACATGTACCAGCATGTCTTACTTCACCCCAACATCTCCCCAATCCCTCTTCTAAACGTATCCCTACATCTTGCCAGCTCTAGCCTTTATATTACGTACAATTCATCCTTCTTATCCTATTAAGCCGTTCTCGCCACTCTCACAGAGCGCGCAGGCTCTTTATATACAGTCTATAGGAACTCGAATGAATAACTTCAGAGCTACGTAAGAACATCCAATATACGTCCCATCAACGTAACTAACATTAGTCTTACGGTCTCTGACTCCTTAATATGGCAATCTATCACGGCCCATAGCCAAATACATGTATATGATTAACGTAGGCGATTGACGTAACATCCGTTGTTATGTAATTTGCATAACGGAAGCGTGGGATGGCAGAACGTTGCCTTTTCAGGATAAGGGTGGTTACCAAAGTTTCAATTCAATTCAAAGTTTATTGTGATACTTAGGCCACCGGTCCATACACAAGATAGTTACAATTATATATACTACAATCATATACATGGTGTGAAGGAGTGGTGATATCATCTAGGTTAACAATGTAACAATAATCTACACATATCAGTCAGCAATAAATTCTCTAGGCCTTTGAAAGGAATAATACAAATACATTGCTAAATTCCGTATTGTTTGCTCATCTCTACATGACATAAGTTTGTTAAAGAAGAAGCAGTTTGAATTAATAGTGTAATACTCAGAAATATATTGTGATCTTATATCAGAATACAATCGACATTTACATACAAAGTGTAGTTCGTCTTCAACTAAACATTCACAATAAAAGCAGAAGCGGCATTCCCTAGGAATATTTAGATGTCTGCCATGCTCTATCATTAAACAATGAGATGAGCTTCGGAATGCTGCAAAACATTTTCGGAATTTTACAACATCAATTGCCGTTACATAAGGTTCTATTTCAATTGTTAACTTAAAATCAATATAATATGATAATTTGGCATTTTCAAAGCACTGCGTTCTCCACGTCTGCAGATAATGGTCTTTAAGCCGCTGTTCATATTTCTGTAAAACATAATAGGATTATCAATACGCTGGTGTTCCCAAACAATCCCAAAACCATTTTTGTACAGATTCAACCTAACTTCTGTAGCCCAGTTCTTATAACCGTTTTTATCAAAATGTACAAGCATTTCATAGCAAAGTTTTATATGCCTATTACTGCTACAAGATAAAAGCTTAATCCAGTACTTAATGCATCGCTTTGCCGAATATATATACATTGGGTACCTTCCCAAATCGCCTAATACAACATTGTTACAGGCGTTGCTATTAAGATTCAAAAACCGTTTACATGCATATAAATGAATACTTTCACAACAGCTTACATTACCAAGACCCCATAACTCAGCTCCATACAGCATAATTGAGCTTATTTTAGAGTCATATACTTTAAAAAATGTTTGATATGGTACAAATGACAGATGGCTAAATGAACTAAATATCTGGCTTAAAACTTTCTTTGTTTTAATAGCCATATTTTCAGCCATTTTAAACAGAGATAACCTGTTCGAAAAATATAACCCAACATATGTAAAACCGTTTACGGCTACTATGGCATCCCCTTTGTACGTCCAACGCTCTCTTCTAGCAACCCTTCCACCCTTTTTGAAAACCACACTTTTCGTTTTTGAAATGTTAACCGATAATTTGTATGTATCACAAAAACTACTTAGCATGTTTAATTGTCTTTGTTAACCAACGACTGTATCAGATTACAATGCAACATCGTCGGCAAACATCAATAATAAAATTTCTGTTAGGTCGGGGAATAGCTGGATACCACGTATATCACTTTGTGCTAATATGTCATGTAATTCATTAATAAATAATGTGAACAGTATTGGGCTAAGACCACATCCTTGCCTGAGCCCAATCGGGCATGAAAATATATCTGTTGTACCACAGTTAGTTCGCACATATGCTTTTACAGACTTATAAATCGATAAAATGGATGCATATAACTTTCCCTTGATTCCTTTCTTTTGTAAAACTTGATATAAAATTGATCTGTTAACTGAATCAAATGCCTTTTGGAAATCTATAAAGGCGACGTATATCGGCCTTTTTCTCCTACATAAATACTTATTAACAATAGAGTATAGTATAAAGTCTTACTAATCAGTGACGTAGTTTGACCTTTCGTAATCCCTCACACATTCCAGAAGGCGTGACGTAGATTGAGTTATAATTTAATTTTAAGAACGCATACTAAAATACACTCCGAACAGATAATGCTTCTCCAGCATTTTCTGCCTACTGCTATAAAGTAGCTATGCTACACTCCCCATCGAAATGAGAAACATCGTTGATTTAATTTTGATTGGATTTTTTTTCAGTACTTTAGCTTAAATTCGCCAATAATACACTTTATTTGATAAGATATCAAGGAATCAAAATAGGGTTCTTTCTTTTTCTTTTTTAAGTGGGGTAGGTATGTTTGGAGAGGTTTGGAGTGGCTGGGGGGACTTTAGACGGACCCAGTGGTATTTTGGTTTGTCCAATGTTGCAATGCAATAAGGTAGGTTTTGCCATGACCCGGATCATCTATTTTTTGTATTATACTCCTATTGTAGTGAAATGCGCGCCCGCGAAGCCTGTTTCGGGTATATGGGCTTGTTTTCGCTAATAGATAGTGTCGAGTATTACTTTTAAAACTGTTCTTTATAGCCGATACGTTTGATTATTTATATAGATCTGTGTTAGTTTTCTATTTAGTTCTTGGTTGATTACTTATTAATTCCGATCACAATTTAGCATATAAAGGTGAAAACGCATCGAGATTGCTTCGGTACAAAACACAACTGCACGGACATTTCACAGACACACACGTTCCGTATAGCTAATGGGTATATAAGAGCGTGCATTTCAGTAGATTAGTTAATTGGCTCGGGAGAGCGAATGGTTAAAGACATCTCCTGGCGACCTTTTGGTCATAACGCATTGCCAGACAATTTCCTTGCAAAAAAGCATGGGTCTTGTGCATATTGAAACGGCTTGTGTAAGACTCTACCTTTATATTTGATAGCTTGGTTAGAAATAACCATTGAAAATCACTAGAGCATGAGTATAATCCAGGTAAACTGCATGTGGTTTGACAGTTACATTGACACCTCCAGAACAATATGCTGGTGGTCTATCAATGGACTGAGGAAAAGTCTTTAACATCGTTCTTCAATTAGAAGCAGTCACAAGGCTTTTAGTACTAGCTTGTTGCTACAGAGCTGGCACTTTGCTCGAAAAGCTTCTGCCGAGGTTCTATCCCGGGTTCTCGGACATTGCTCTGCTTTGCTTCGAGAGAGGGTTTTAGAAACAGTGTGGAACTAAGTGAGCGGGTCGCAGTTCTAAGTTACAAGCTTGTGTATGAAACGGTGGTTTGAAGCTGTTTCAGACCGGTTCCAGAACGTGTTTGGAACCTGTATGTTAGGTAGTTTCAACAGAGGTTTGAAACTGTCGGCCTAAGCCTGGGTGCTTCGGTATGGCTTTGTGTTTTAAACACAGACCGGAGTAGTTCGGGCTAAGGTATATAAACTGTCTCATGCTTGGTGTGGGACAGTGTTTGGTTAGGTTATAATAGTGTAGACTGCAAGGGTTCAGACTAGTGTTTGAACAGGTTTTGGTCCAAGCAAGTTTAGGCTAGGTCCCGGTGTGAGACCGTGCATAGTGTTTAGTGTATATATAGTTTGGGTTGTGTTTTGTACTGAAGCAGTTGTTTTATATGTATATGTTAAATTGGTGATTAGGCTTGATTTTGTTGTTTGAAACCAATCATTGTGAATCATTTATAAGGAGTTTATTCCGCGCAATCATAAGTTGTTTTAGTTTAATATAATCACGAAGCAGGTAGCTTGAGGAAAATTATATAGAGACAGTGTTTTTCGGCCTGGGCTGCAGACGTTCAGCTCGAACACGTTACACTATACGCAGTATTTGAAAATGGTATTCGATACTCCGTCATCCAAAGATGTACTCTCACACAAAGTTTGGAACACGTTACTTTGAAACGTGTATTGTATATAGACAGCAACACTGACGCAGACGACAATAAAGCGGCGAAGGGGTAAAACGCTCCCAAATAATTTGATCATGAAAGGGTTGAAGGAACTATCCGCTGTACTTTCAGTTTTCCCCAAGCAGTTACGGTACCTGTCTTAAACACTGAAAATTATACATCAAATAGTGTTCGTGATATAGAGTTATACGCAGATACCCCCCGCAGAGCTATTCAAAAAGTGTCCTCTTACATCTGATACCGGACACTTTTTTCTGTTACCGGACAGTTTTACTTTCTGTTATTGTATACTTTTTACGGGCGTGATGCACGTGGTGAGCATGTTGTCACCTGTTTAACTCTTGCACTGTCCGGGAATTGACGAGGTAACCCTTGTACTGCTACAGTGGAGAAAACGTTATTCTTTCCCAACAAACGCGTTTACGATTAAACTATTGATTCCATTGCAAACAGTTTGGAGCCTGATCAGACGCCGGGTAATTCGGCGTCTGATCGGCTCCAAACGGTTTGTCACTCAAATTAAAACAAATAATGAGAAATATCAAAAATTGGTAATTGCCTACATTTGTATATTTTAGCGATTTGCGTTTGCGTTTCGCTTGCGTTTAAATGGGAAAGAATAACGTTTTCTCCACTGTAAGTACCGTTTGGCTAACATTGGCAAATAGTTTGGATCCGGAGAAGACACCGCGTAACGCAACATGTGATCTGGATCCAAATTGTTCGGCACTCATATTCAATTTTTATTCAATTTGAATAGCATAGGAAAGATTTTGTGTTTCTCCGCAGACGATATATTTGAAGCAGATGGCAATTCAGCATGATAAGGGATAACGAACATTTGCAAACAGTTTTGATCAATATCGACACACAGTAACTCTGCGTTTGAACAGGATCCAAACTAATAACACTTGTATCAATATTCATGCAGTCAAAGCCAGAAATTTTGCGTTGGAGAATAAATGCAGACGGCATTTTCAAAGCAGGCGACAATATTGCAGTGAAAGAGTAAAACACGCAATTGAATAGTGTGCCTGTTCGGGAGAAAAATCTTTGGCCCTTGTTTTGATTATAATGGGGTGGAAAATGAATTATATCGGGCTAAGATGAAGAGTTTAAAATATTTATTGAACTTATTAAGAAATGCTACCTAAACTGATAAATAGAGCGCTTACCTTACTAGCTGAGTACTAACGCGGAGCGAAGACAAACAAATACGTAGTTATTTAGGCATGACCCAGCACACAGGCTGCACGGTATGCCCGTGCAAGTTAGAAAAAAGATAAATGAAAAATATAGTTGGTTTACGTGTAATTCAATATTTTAGAAGTGGATATTTTAAATTACTATATTAAATTGACCACAATCATTATTGACTCGGTGTAAAATATTTATTAAAATCTTCGTATAAGTCAGATACCGATACTCGTTCGCTTTAAAAGAGTCCGCTAACAAGGGTAAGAGTATTGTTTCGCTCGGACGAACAACAAAGATGTCCTCGGCTTCGCCTCGGACATCTTGTTGTTCTTCCTCGCAAAACAATACTCTTACCCTTGTTAGCGGACTCTTTTAAAGCGAAACTCGAACGGTATCTATTACTTGTTACTGTATACAGTTTTCGTCACATTCCGATGCACTTCCGACCTTGAACAGGATCCAATTACATGTAGGAAAGAATAGCGTAAACATGTTGTGCAATACTCGTTTACGGAAAATGAGAACGATTGCCTAGAAGCCCGCTTAGCCTATTTATTATAAGTGCATAGTAGTTATTCAAAGTCACCTTTTGCATGTGATTGCGTATATATGTGTATACAATGGTGACCTAACAACATTCCACACTGTTTGTTCATTATGTTGCAGAATGTTTCTTAAAGTTGTGACGTCTGAACAGGATTCACACTATTAGCTAATGTCTACTTAGTGAACGACTGACATGGATGGGTTAAGGACATTGAGCCAAAAATAGAAGGTTCTTTATTGGATGATTGATAATTAAACGAACGAGCTATATTTCAATTAAGTGTCACATTAAGTCATTCTGGGACGGATAGCAGACTAAGTCGTGCGTGTTTTAGGAACAAACCTAAACGTTTAATGGCCGAGGCCGCGGAGACGAAAGGTAAGCAGTCACTGATAGTATGTGACGGTGCGGTGGGATGACGTTTACACTTTCACTCTCAATGACGTTATAAAGCGCATTTGCAAAAACTGTATTGATCCTGATCAGACACCGCGCAACGCGGCGTCTGATCAGGATCAAAACTGTTTGCCACTTGTTTTGAAATAACGTCAGTTATATTACCTTAAGTTTAACTTTGAAACGATATTGCAGACAGCAATACTGAAACAGCCGACAATATGGCAGTGAAGGGGTAAACCCCCACGATAATTTGATCATTTCCCTCCGTAAACGTGTTTGAGATAAAAAAAAAAAAAAAAAAGGGTACTTGTTAAACCTCTCTATTGCGGAAAAGAATAACGCATTCTATTTTTTGTGTAATGAGATTGATAAAATTTATAGTCAATACAGTCAGTCTTTTATAAATCTTCACATAGAATAGGAATTTCTACATTCTCTCTGGCATGTACTGGCCAACACTTACTGCGGGTAATTAAAACCACTAATAAAACAAGCTCTTTCGGACTGGCTTAACTCTTTCACTGCAAACGACGCCAACAGACGACTTTGCAAACAGTTTTGATCCATCTGATAAGGATTCAAACTGATTGACACACGTATCGACATTTCCCTAGTAAACCAGTCCTAAAGCTTACTTAAACAAATGCAGACGACACTACCAATGCAGATGCTATTTTGGTGGTAATAAGGTTAAATCAGACGATAAAACTTGGCAGCGAAATAGTTAATGCAAGACTGACTATGTGTATATGCATGCACACTCAAACCCACCATTAATCGTATTTCAGACATTATAGTCGCCAAAAGCAGAGGGTCGTAACTAATGTTAAAAGAACTTGTGGCTAAACCCTTTTACTATACATTTGTACTTTGTTTAACATGATATTCCACTTGTGCTATATGGTTGAACAAATATAATGACAATTAATATATTTAACGCGGCGCGGCGCCTGGCAATGATCTTCTCTGTTTGACACCTTCACTCATCAAAACATTGTATTTAGCAGTATTTTCTACTGTATTTGGCAGTGTAGACCAAACTCAGATACAGATTCAGGGATGACAACGGTGCTTGGTCTGTACAATGTTGCAATGCAATAAGGCAGTTTTGTCATGACACGGCTCATATGTATTTTGGTTTCTAAAACTTACACGAACAGAATCAAAGTACTGAGAAAACTGATGATGCTTTTCAAACTGAAAAAAAAAACACATCAGGAAATAAGTAGTTCACTTGAACATTCTGAAAACAATGTTTTATGTTAAATGTCTTTGTCAGAAGGAATTGAAAATGTTTATATATACAACTTGTAACATTGAAAAATACTATAAAACCTGAAAACAAGATTTGGCATAAACCAAAGTTTGTAAGTGATTTCATGAACCACGTACCTGTTGTTTGAGACATATTTGGAGATTATCGATACACACGTGGCCTTAAACAATTTCATTAAATATTCGCAAGGAAGTCTGTTCAACAGCCGTGGAATCGACATCACTCGGTGCAGCCGTATTTGAAAGAAGCATGGTCCTAAAGGTGTCCGTACATAAATTGATGTAGATTCAACTACTTTTGTGATCATAATATTTACCTCAAAATGTAATGTTTATTCACTAGAAATTTATCATTATCAAAAACGATTTAAACCATCAAAAATTGATTTTTGAAAGGATTCAATACATTAGGTTTAACCCATTTGTGCCCTCGATCCCATATATGGGACATAGGCAAACAGTGTAGAATCTGATCATTATGCGGCGTCTGATCAGGATCTACACTGTTTACTGATAGGAATTTCAATATAAACAAGATGAAAATGAAAATTTTGACCAGACATCCCTTTGATAAAAAAGGACTAATCCAATATATAAACAAGGAAGAATCCTTTGGGTATAAATGGGTTTAGTAGACACTGGGCGTGTTCGACTATCAGTTCCAATACTGTTTGGAACGATTCCAGGGAATTAGTAAATCAAGTAAAAACGGAATTGAACCCTTGCAAATATGGTAATCTGGTTTCCTGCTTAGTATAACTTTGCTGTCGAAGCGTTGGCAAAGTGTGCCGGGAACCATGATGATACATCACAATCTCCTTGAACAGAACAGTTCTGGTATTGAATTCCGGACCATTCGATTTCGATTCCGTCAATCCCGTCAATTGCGGACTGATAGTCGAACACGCCTACTATCATTGCAGTGACTGTTACAAAACAGGCAGGCGGCCGTGTATTAATACGTACATCGAGCTCAGTTTAACTCTAGCACTGCCAACGGCGCCAAAAGACAACGGCGCCAAAAGACAACCTTGCAAACAGTTTAGATCTTAACGAGGCGTCTGATCAGTAACTGTTTGACACTTGTATCGACATTGCTTCAGTTAAAACACCCCTAAAGCTGACGTTAAGGTATTGCAGACGACACTACCAGTGCAGACGATATTATGGTGGTAAGAGGGTTAAAGCAGCCGATAGAACTTGGCAGTAAAAGAGTAAAAACGTATACAGCGCTCCCTTTCTACAACGACATCCAATGGGAGACAACAATTGTGTGCGTTGTTCGGAGGGAGTCGGTATAGGGAGGAAAATTAGTTTACATTTTTTGCAAACAGTTTGAATCCAGATTAGACGCCGCGTCACGCGGCGTCTAATCTGGATTCAAGCTGTTTGTCACTCGTCATTAAGGTTTTTTTCTGTCAAAATGGCCAATATACATGTATAACTTTGAGAAAAACTGCAGACGACAACTTTAAGAAGACAATATTGTAGCAGTAAAAGCGTTAGACATAATTGTCCCGTTTAGGGAACTGCGACAAGGGTCGTTGTAAGGAGAGAGTCGTTGTAGGGAGGGCCGTTGTAGGGAGGGAGCACTGTGTATATAAGTTAATCCTGCTGAAATATCGCCAGCTTTGGCTATGTCGTCTGCAATTTACTAGTACACTGATAAATTGAAGAAACACAGAACGCGTGCCAAACATCTTCTTGTCAAACATGCTCCAGATCAGGCATTAGGACGCGTCTGTCTGATAATTTTTAAGCAATAAACACACCGATGAAAATCAAAAGTAAAGTTAATGTGTAATTAAAATAAAGTTTCCGCCGGAAAGAAAGATTATGTGGCAAGTGCTATAACTACATGTACTTATTATACACGCAATGGTTATTATTGTGTGATAAAACTTCCTGTAGATGGGCCTAACATGGAAGACGAGGAAGCAGTGTCGACATTGTACAGTAGACCACCTTCTACGCAACACGAATGCAGGTAAAGTATTTTAACCCATTTCCTTCCATGACGTCATCTGCTTTAAACAAATGTCGTCTGCTTTTATTTCTAGAATTAAATTTCATGTATTTTGACATAAGAAATATTGAAATGAGTTTCAAACAATTTGGCTCCTGATTAGACGTCGTGTCACGCATAGGCGTCTGACCAGGATCCAAACTGCTTACAAATAGCCATTGTACCAGGGCTGCCATAAGTTGACATGAAACATCCTAAGATTTCGAAATTTGCATTTTTCAATCGCGAATTTACGAATCGTACCTTTACCCCACAGCCTGTTTTCTAGTTGTGTTGATACGTGACTACTTAAAGCAGGCTGGAAGTAAAGCAGAATGCGCCTTATGGCGCATTCTGCTTTACTTTCAGCCTGCTTTAAACTACCGTGTTCTAGAAAAAAAATCCGAAGATTTAGGAAAAATCCGGAGAAATGGCAGCCCTGTTGTACTAGAGGTAAGACAGTGACGGGTTAATCCATTCGTTGCTTTACCCCGAGTAAATAGTTGCTTGCAAATTATTCTTATCCTGATCAGATGCTGAGCTTGACTCTCATTACGATATACTTAAGTCAATTTACCTTCAGTTCAGTAAGCGCGCTGTGCTGCAGTGGAGAAAACTTTATTCTTTCCCGTTTAAGCGCAAACGAAGCGCAAACGCATCGCAACAAAACGTTAAAAAGACAACTTTTCGACAATTCTGACTGTTCATGTTTATCTGAGTGGCAAACAGGCCCCATGCTGTTTGCGATGGAAATAATAGATTTAGCGTAAATGCGTTTATTTGGGAAAGAATAACGTTTTCTCCACTGTAACATGTTATTTCCGGCGCAAACAGTTGGGAGTCACACCAGATGTCAAATAAAACGAAGTCTTATCAGGTTCTGTGTTTCCCACTCAGATTTAAATAAATAGTAAATATTTTCTAAAGGCTCATTACCTACGATTAATTGCATTGTTTTTTGCGTTTAGTTTTGTTAAAATCGTTCTAAGGGAAAACACAATGACTCTTCCGCTTCATATCAAACCAAGAACCATACTGTTATTTTTACAGTACAGTTATATTCTTTATTATAGTCTTATCATGATTACAACATAGTAAAACACAAACAAATCTTACTAACAGTATTTTAAACCATGCCATTCTTTACAGAATTATAAGAGACTATCACTTCAATTTTTTACCTCTGTAAAAAATAAATGTAATTAAGTTATAGTTAGAACAATCAACATATTAAGTGAAATCTTAATGGTTAAGAAGGGACGGAACGAGCGTTAGCGACAAAATTCTTAATGATTAAGTGCCGTACTTAATGGGGTGCAAACTCAGTTTGATTGGTTAAAATGTAGGTTATATTCTAAGACTAGTTAAGAAAAAACCAATACAGTATTTTATATATATATACTACTTAAATGAAAGAAATATACGACCTCCACTAATATAACGTCCTAAACTTTGCTCAAAATGAAAAGTACAAAACTGTTAAGAAAAACAGATTTTTATAGTACAGCACTCCCTCTCAACAACGACAGCAGATAGGAGAAAACAAGTGTGTGCGTTGTTCGGAGGGAGTCGTTATAGGAAGGGAAATTGACTAACATTTGCAAACAGATTGACTCCAGATCAGACGCCGCGTAACGCGGCGTCTGATCTAGATTCAAGCTGATTGTCACTCGTCATTAAGTTGTTTTCTGTCAAAATGTCCATTATGTAACTTTGAGAAAAACAACAGACAACCATTTTAAGCAGATTGTATTTCAGCCATGAAAAGGTTGGACATAAATGTCTTATTTGGGGAACAGCGACAATGGTCGTTGTAAGGAGGGAATCGTTGTTGGGAGGGTCGTTGTAGAGAGGGAGCACTGTACATGTATACGAGTCTTAAAAGCTGACGATTATAAATCGGTAAGACACGCTTTTCTATAAATAAAAACAAGACATTCTGCAAACTTATTAAAAGAGGTTGTATAAAACCAATAAGAACACCAATGATTTTACCATCAATAAAACATGAAACACAGTGAATCTTTTGTTGGGTGACGTTACCATGCAATGAAACAGGCATTCTGATAACAGGGTTAGAGTAAATAATGTGTATTTGTTTTCAACGTATTGCAGCGCACACCTTGAACTATTTAATGCCTTTGATCACACTATTCCTTCAAATTTGTAATAATCCAATGATTGAACATTTAAGACGTACTGGAACACCATGTTCGTCCTGTAAGCAACTTTTGAGACTGCTCGGCTACAGTAGAGGTGAGTGATCGTTTTATGGAATACATGTTGTTATATTTACCGTTGTTTGTTATAAATTCATTTTTATAAATAACTGTTGCACAAAATGTACAGATGGCAAGATGTGGACATATTTATGTATACACATAATATATATTTATGTATACAAATACACCATTTGATGTTCATTCTCTTTAAGGTACGAACATACTTTATATTGGGTTGTTTATGATAGGAATAAAACCTTCAAAAATAGTATACCATGCCAATTAATAGGCATTTTGGAGTCTAAGGTCATAGTAGTGATGACGTTAGGTTTGTAATTTCGAAGCGGATGTTTAATGGAAGCAGAATTGAAAGACAGAATTATGAAACCGATTGGATTTGGAAGCTGCCAACGTACATACCATTTGGCTGTAACGTCAGCGGCAATAACAAACAATGTTGCCGTGACGTTAAATAAACATTACTCTCTTTGATTTTATGGCTGAATGCATGTAACAAAAATGTGACGTGTGTTTGGACGTGATTTTCTTTGAAAAAGGCCCTTATGGAGGTCGAAATATTAGAAAAGAGCAGTTAATATACTAGTACAAAATTTAAATGTAAAATCAAAATTTAATTTGAAAATCCTGATAGGTAAGCTAAGGTGCGATCGAGTTGCAAACAACTTCTGCTTCAAAAATAGGAGTACTTAATCAAAATCGACGAACCTTGGTAAGACTTACATAGGCAATTGCCATTAAAAAGGTATACAATTTTAAAAATCGTACGAATAGAACAATTTCTGTTATGCGGATAAGTTTAAATGAAGGCGATACTTTTGTCTTTGTTATGTTACGTTTGATGCATGCTGTATTTAGTGAATTCCGCTAACTAAACCCATTGGCACATAATCTATTTCTAGTATTGGAGACAGGTGACAACTTAAATCAGTTTAAAAGTAAGTCAGAATGCGCCCGAAAGAGCATCCTGCTTTACCTTTAGTCTACTTTAAGCTTCCATCTGCTAGAATATAGACATAATATTATCTTTTACGACACATGTTCATGACTGTATACAGAGGAACTATTTTCTTCAGTGGAAGAATGAATTAAAGGCGTAAAAAGGAGTATCTATGGGGTACGGATTAACCCTTAGCCCGCCAAATAAATTGTCGTCTGCTATATTTCTCGTCTGCTTCAAGTTTCAAAGTGCTTCAAAGTTGCTCAAAATTGCTGAAAATGTTGTCCGAGTGTCAAACAGCTTGGATCCGGATGAGACGCCGAGTTACTCGGCGTCTCATCCGGATCCAAGCTGTTTGCATATGGAGCTATAGTCGTGACTGGCAGGCTAAGGGTTAAAGTAGGTAGTATTCTACGATAGGCATAGAATAATGACATTTTCTTGTTATATGGCTGAGTACTACGGATGTATACATTTTGTGAGTGTATGTGTATTATATCCTTACTCTACTACTAATTGAAGAGTTTACATCTTTGCACTTGTAGAGGCGGACAGGTTTTTCGACAAAGGTTATGTCAACTGGATGAAGGCTTGTATGGTTCTTCAATATGCCAAAGAAGGCATAGAAATATCTACAGAGGATGTTGCAAAACAATTACACGCAACTATAGCAACAAATATTGGAAACAAGATTATTGACGAAAAATGTCCGGGATGCGAGGATGAGACTACAGGAAAACAAAAGAAACAAAAATGCAAGGAATGCAATGCATGGATTAAAGCAATTGGCAAATATGGGCGCACAAAGAAAACGCAACTGAATTGGTTGAATACAACCCTAAAATCCGTTAAACAAAAGCCTTGGGATCTGGCCAAGCTTTTTCAGGCAGATGGTTGCCAGTCTCACGAGGGTCCAGAACAATGTGATATAGCTGCTATTCTATCATTCATGTCAAACTGTAAATACTGCAAGGAATACCTGAATGAAGACGACGACAGTGACGGAGATAATGAAGACGAATTCGACCGTTTGGTTACTGTGGTAAATATACAGGCAAACCTTTCTATTACGATCACTAAATTGTGTATCAGGTGTTTAAGGCAGGTGACTGCTGAACTTATGACGGACGTAAAACAGAAAGCCCTTGCAGGAACTTTCTGCTTTACGCTCACCTTGCGTTAAGCTGTCACATGTCTTTTATGCAGTCAATAAGCCTTTTTTATTCATCCTAATAGATATGTTTCACTGTAATTGCTTTTGGTTTTGGGTTGCCTGTGCAAAAATATATTGCGGATACTGTTGTTGTCATCTTCGTAACGTACAGCTAAGCATACAGTCTTATTCGACCCAGTTTAAATTAATCTTAACGAAACTTAAACAATATGCAATAATATGTAGAAAATATGAAGTTCTTGAACGTGTTGCCGATTTATTAACTTCTGAGTAACAAACAATTTTAAGCTGCACAACTTTAGACACCAAATTACTATTGCTTCTGATGTGGCTCTTAACAGCTTGCTGGCCATCATATTGCAGAATAACGCGTATTTTGAGACAACATAATGACTTGTCCGCTCTTTAAAACATTATTAAGGTTTCGCATACTAACTAAACTCGGCAAACGTCGACACTTTTCGTGGCCCCTCGTGTATTTTTGTGTTTTGATAAATTGCACATCGTAATTTGTGTGTGAATGATGATGGTGTAAAAAGTAAAAGTTGCAGACTTGTACATGTACAGTGGAGAATCTGTTATTCTTTCCCAATAAACGCGTTTACGCTAAAACTATTATTTGCAGTGCAAACAGTTTGGAGCCAGATCAGACGCCGGGTAACCCGGCGTCTGATCAGGCTCCAAACTGTTTGCCACCAAGATAAACATGAATTATCAGAATTGTCCAAAAATTGTTCTTTTCTACGTTTTAGTGCTTTGCGTTTGCGTACGTTTGCGTTTAAACGGGAAAGAATAACAGATTCTCCACTGTACATGTATATATCAATGTTTGTAATTGTCGTTTGGCCATCGACCAATCTTATTTTGCCAAACTGTAAGGCATAGATCTTTGATATTCAATATGTTGCGTTGCATAGTAGACCTCCATCAAATGTGTTCAAATTTTGTCCCTTGACCTAAAAATGGCCCCGCCCCGAGGTCACAAATTTACATAGAGCAATAAAACATTACACGTAAGCAAATTTTACTTTTCACACCTTCGTCATACACACACAAAAGTATGATCTGCAACTTATCAAATCACAATTTTAAATACACCATCGTGTAGTCAATATATTTTTGCGCATTTGGTACCAAATGTAATTATTTTGGTCCCTCGAACCAAATGTACAATTTCTTTATCGTGTCAGTATGATATTATGTTCAAGAATCACTTAATCAAAAGCACGAAAATCACTCCATAGAAAAGCTGCTTGATGTATGACTAAATTCATAAAAAAACACCATCCGGCGAGTATCTGTGCTACAAAGTAACTGTGAAAACACGGATACTATTATGAAGGTCAGTGTAAAGACCCCAAACATCCCCAAACCACTTTTAAAAACAGTTTGTCCATATTCTAGCAGATGGTAGCTTAAAGCAGGCTGAAAGTAATGCAGAATGCTCATCAAGGCGCATTCTGCTTTACTTTCAACCTGCTTTAAGTGGATACCTATCTTCAAAACCAGAAACAGGCTATTGGAAAATAGGTTAATATCTAGAAGTAACCCTATATAGCTATCTTAAGTTTTGTACGAGTTGCTCCCTTTGAAATGAAAAAAAATTCGTAGATTTAATTCTAACTTAACATTTTTTCTTTAAAAATTAGCCTTAATTCGCTATTTATATGCTTTTTGTGAATTAAGGAATTTAAGTAGATTGGAGAGGTTTGGGGTGGTTTGTGCTGAGAGGTGGGTGTATTGTTTGTGTTGCGTTTCCTGCTTGAGTCTTTCGTATTTATTAGGTCTGTAGACGGACCATATTATGATGTTTTTTATGGTTTTGTAAAGATGACAGATCTATACTCAATTCCAAAAGAAACTATGCACTTTTAAATTTCAAATGTTTTAATATCTAGAAAGACTTATAGCTTAAATTTTCGCACTCTACATCTCATGCATATTTGACATCCATAGATAACAAAATATATTACTTGGTATGAAGAGATTTTTAGTTTATTGGGAAAGATGTTATTTTGCATGCTATACACATGCAGCTCAAGGAAAATGCACATGCCACCGAAAACGTGCATGAGTGAACATCGCATGCCTTATACAAAGTAAAAACAACCATTTAAAAATCACATTGGTACACAACGAAATTTCTGAGATTAAATAAAAAGAGGCAAATTAGAGTCTTTGCTATGCTTGTTCTATACTACAACGTCACTAACGTGACTAGGACGTTAGAATACAAAACAAACACAATTATTCGGTTGCCCAAACGTTTCCAACATACAAGTGGAATAGTAGATCGTCACAGACTGTTACATTGACGTTACTTCGACATCGTTTTTAAATAGTGTCTAGTATATAGTACTACAAGACAGTGCGGTATCGGCAGACGTACCATACTGTGTTGCCCCAGGCAAGCTCGGACACCCATCCGAGCTACGAGCTAGGGGAGCCCCTGAGGGACACTTCTTGACAGCACGTGTTGGGATGCTCGTTTGCAGCGAGCTTGACGTCATTTCCGTTTTGGGTGACAGTTGTTGACTCGTGTCTTTTCTCTGATAGGTCTTACAAAACTCTTAGTCACCATGTTGCTCGCAAGCGCAGTTTTAAGAGAAAAGATCTTATGGACCCTATAAATGCCCTAACTGAGGGTTAGGACAACTTTTCATTCCGACGTCGTTATAAGATTTCAGGTAAGGTCTACGTGATGTCTCATTGCCGCTTGCATTATGAGCAAAGATGGACACATACTGACACAAATCATCATCATATTCTAACTAAACATATATAAAATTCCCAACTGAACACAGTCTGATTCTCAGAGTTACTTTGCTATTTTTAAATGACCGCTTCTCAAAACCTGAAATAAGTGGCGTATTGTTCGTGAACTGATCTAAAGTTTAGTACCAAATACATAGGCCTTCAGTACAATAGTCAATGAATAATTACAGAAAGAAAGTGCACAGTTTCTTTTGGAATTGAGTACATGTATATATTATTTAATGATTTTTAATTGTAGGTAAGAACCAATCGGAACAATATTCACCACTCGAATTCCTTAAAAATAGTGGACGACATGATATTGAAGGACCACATAGAGGATGTACTTAAACTACTCAACCAGCCCAAGAAATTGAAAGAAGAAAGCAGATGTACAATAATGAGACAGAAAATAGAATGGGTAGATAACATCTGCATGTCTATGGGGCTTCTTTGATCTATCATATCTATTTTATTGTATTTCCATCTCTCTGACTGCATGTGTGTCCTGTTTCTATGCCTGTTTGCAGTGTGCTCTTTTCAAGACATTATTTAATATACCTATTAGTTTAACAAGGAATATGGCAACGAGAAACAGAAGCACAAGACACATCATTGTTCTTTTCCTGAATGTAATGATTACTGTTTAACCTTGTCAAGCAACTCATTTGCAATTAAGTAGCTTTCAAACAACAAACACATGTATAATGATAGGGGTCATGATAGGAAATTGAATAGAAAATTAACTACACATGTTTTCTTGACCAAAGTAAACCGCCGCCTTACAAACTGACAAGAGTACACAACGCATGCCCCGTATTTATTACTCACCGGTTCCACATTAAAGATGGTTACACAGTTTGTTTAATGGCTTAAGACATTATGTTAAGACAATACATTTGTACCAATATAATATGCCACCGACAATAAGTGGCTAACTGAACCAGCAAATTGATGTAGAAAATGTACACATACATGCATTTTGTATTTCTACACCGGGCTGACGGTTCAGTTGTGCATGTAATGTCGAGCATACGTGTACCTCGAGGTTTAAAACATGGCTTTGCGACATTTTAAACTTCGAGGTTCGCGTATGGGTTTGCCACGTTTGAAATTTCGAGGTACGCGTATGGCTTTGTCCTGTTTTAAACTTCGATGTACATGTATGTGTATATTCGACTTTAGTGAGTGCAAGTTACGAAAATTCAGTTATAGAAGTTCGTGTAAGTTAGACTAAAGAGAGATCAAGTTGTATAGTATGTGTGTTTTAGTAAAGAAGCATACGGAATATACACAAATATTTTATAAATTATGTACAACTGCCGGGACCTCAGAATGTACCAAAATTGTTATTGCAGGTTCGTGATAACAAGATCATTCCCAATGAAGAAGACGAACAACGTATAATGAACAGTTTTGTTTCGGATATGAATGGAAAAAGGAACTCCTATGAACGCCAACTGGAAAATGCTACAACGGCGGAAGAATACCTCGAGATTCAAGACAAAATAAAGAAAGTGCGTTTAATGGTTTAAATAGTATTTTTGAAGTTTACTACATAATCCAAAAACTTTAAAAAGAGTCAAATTTTGGCGTAGTATATATTAAGTCATAACACATACAGGTATTCCAGTACATACACGTATGACGTGTGCTATTAAATAGCATCTACATAATTATTTATAGTGTTGAAGTTTTCATAATTCAATGAACATTTATCAATATAGTTCATAAAAATGGAACGATGCTAATTGGAAGCTACATTTGAAATAAGAACAATCGTTTATATTTGTAGAACGAAGACACCAGCCGAAGACTCGGGTTTTTCGTAGACATGAATTTAATTGAGAATCCGGATTTGAGACAGACTTTAAAATCCATAGAAGATGAATGTAGCCGAATGTATTTGGAGGCAGAGCGACGACTGGTTGAAACAAATATGAAAGACAGATTCAAGAGAGACAAAGGAAACTATCTAAGAGAGGTAACTGTACTTTCCTACCTATGATTATTCAATTCTGTTACTCTATCATTTTATCTTTTGCTTCATAAGTTTTACTGCATATCACACCATTTGATTAGGATTTATTACTTTAGCTTTAGCAAGTTCAATACAAGTGTCGAACCATTTTGATTATTGCAGTTATTCGACGTCTAACTATGCAACACTGTTTGTTACAGGCCCGCTTAGCAATATTATCATTGATTACTTTGCGGGTCCTAGCAAATAGTATTATAATCTTAACTCTTTCACTTTCAATGTTGCCAAAATGCGCCTCTGCAAACAGTTTGGACCCTGATCAGGGCGCCGCGCCAAAGCGTAACGCGATGTCAGGTCAGGTCAGGATCTTATCTGTTTTACACAAGTTACTAAATTTCCCCAGTCATACTGGCTTATATCTAACTTTGAAACGATATTGCAGACAACAATCTTGCGATGAAAGGATAAACCCGTGTTGTCGTTTTTACAGTTAACACCAGGCAAACCACGCGTTATACAAAATGAGCGAGATCAGATTGAGCTAACGTGGGAAAAACCAGAAAGATTCGATGGTAATGGCTACTATCAGCTGAGATACAAAGAAAAATCCAAAACTGCATGGAACATGTTGACATTTGGAAATGAAAAAAAAGCACTGCTTAATGATATGAAAAGTGATGCAGTGTTAATATTTCAAGTTCGGCAAGTAACTGATGATGTGGTTGGACCATACAGCGAAGACAGTGATGAGGTATGGACACAGGCTACAGCAGGGAATGCATTGTTGGATAAAGCGAAGCTTTACAAAGACAGTCGTCCAGCAGTATACACAGTACCGATGACTGAGAAGAACACGGGCGGTTGCTTGCGGACATTTGGAATTGGTAAACACCCCATTAGCCCTACTTCAGTCTGTTATTTGAATAATGTTGCTAAAAGATTTATTTGCATATTTTATAAAGATTTAAAATGTATACATGTACATGATTATCTTCTAAATAAAATGATAGCTTTAAAACAGTTTCGCAATGCCTTAATAAACTTGCTATAATCTTGAACATTGTTCATCTGAATAAAATTATTACGCCCCATTTTTTTCACGATTTGATTGTGACCAATCGATTCTGTTGAAATTATTTAACACTTTTGAAATTTGGTCTAATCAAGTGAGTGTTTCAATTTGTTCTGAGTTAATTTGAGTAATGTTTATATCTCATCTGTTCACAACGAGTTACTCTGAATCGTGCATTTCCATTTGATAAGATTGCAATGGTATGGGAATAAGAAAAATGAGTGATCGTGTGTTCACATTAAGTAGCACATACGCGTCTAAAATGCATGTGATCAGTCATTTACAAACCGTAAAGGTGTATTTTAAATAATTGGTACATGAGCATCATCTGAATTATTGATAAATAGGATCTCCGACCACCTCAACGGGGGATTTGCACATCTGGCTATTTGGTGAAACAGAGTCAGTGAGAACTACAATGGTGGACAGCATGCTGAATTTCATTGTTGGAATAAACTGGGATGATGATTACAGATTAACTGTACGAAACACCGACTCCAAGAAAACAGATCAGGTATGACGGCGCCTACTTGTACCGTCAAAACTCATTACTTCAAACTCGCTTAAATCGACCATACCAGTAATTTCATATGTTTGATTTCAATAAAGTGATCTGACTTACGTCAGATATACCCGTATTTCAAAGTTAAAACGTGGCTAAGCCACGTTTTGATTTTAAACTATGGGTATGTTCGAACTAAAGCCAGTTCGAATTATCATAGATCTACTGGGACCTGTCTTATGAAACGTCGTACGACAATTGTTGTCGTAAGTCCGATTTTAACATTCTCAATTATTATTTATTTCTCCATTTAATCCTGTCTTGTGACATCTTTTTGGAATCGTCTTTTCAAGACGATTCCAAAAAGATGCCACAAGACAGAATTAGATGAAGAAATCAGTAATTATGCGTATTTTAAAGTTTTGACTTACGACCGCTTTTGTCGTACGACGTTTCGTAAGACAGGCCCATGTATGTCTTTTACTGCAGTATTATCATCTGCTCAATTGACTTTGTCAATTACTTTGTCAATTGTTGTTTATTTCAAATATCATATTTGTCATGTTCAATGCAACATTTTACATTTTATATTTTTAATGCTGGTTAGAAGCATTTCACATTATATATTTCATAATATGATTAATCCATCTCTCCATAGCTATTCGCTTTTATACATCTAATTTATTACTACACTGAATAAAATAGTTCTACTTTATTCAGTCATGAAACTGCACAGGAAGATTCTTTTTCTACCAGATAGCTTAAAGCAGAATGAGAGTAAAGCAGAATGCACAGTAAGACGCATTCGGCTTTACTTTCAATATGATCTGTAAACTTCACATATTTTAAGCATACTTATACATTGTATTTGTGTTTTAGAACCTTTCAAACGGAGAGGATTTCATCGCAAACTACATCATATATCCAGCTAAAGGAAGTAGGGTTAATCACGTGGTGTCCATCATGAACAGTCCTACTCTTGAACATGTAGAAAATATCTACACGGACAAATTATTTGGCCAGTTGTACGAGCTGTTATCGGGGAAGACTGTAGGTATGATATGTGTTGTTGTAAAGGCAAGCGAATCTCAGATGAATGCGGCACAGATTCTGGCTCTGGAAGCAGTTTTGTCGCTGTTTGGAAACGACTTGAAGTACAACATTTGCGTACTGGTACTCTGCAGTGACGAAGTGG
The DNA here is from genome assembly GCA_922989275.2 of Gari tellinella. Taxonomy (NCBI): domain Eukaryota; kingdom Metazoa; phylum Mollusca; class Bivalvia; order Cardiida; family Psammobiidae; genus Gari; species Gari tellinella. The sequence goes on along the minus strand of OV277860.1, from coordinate 59,378,930 downwards.
ACTCTACAGCGCTACAAACTAACATTAACTCGAATATAGCTCTTGAAAAGTGCTTCGTTTTCAGTAATGCTGGTTTAGCTGTTGACCATACTGACAAGGGGTTGCCTCGCAGAGATTTATGGAGAACAAATGGGGAAACTTACGTTGAGTTGTTTCAGTTTGTTGATAAGAAAGCCTGCCAAACCACAGACAACTCTTTAAAGGTTTTGAAAATCAGAAAATCTCTTAGAAGTAAAACTTTGACCGTTAAAACAAATGATACAGACTGCACTGAAAAAGAGGTCAAATTGAAATATGCTCTAGAAAAGTATCCTAATTACGTGGAAGACGATGATGATGGCGATGAAGATGCGATATGCGAGGTCTCTTATGCAGAAGACATAATTGCTTCAGAAAATATGAAGCATAGCAATCAGTACCAGACCTGTATAAACTGCAAAAGGGATACTGTGCATAGAATATATTGTCCATTTTGTTGCAATCCACGTTCGAGGGTGTCCTATAAACGTGAGAGAGAAAACATGAAAAAACATCACAAAGAATGTGAAAACCTTCAGAAAAACATTGACACTTTAAAACAGGATATTGATAAATCTAAGCAGGAGATAGAATGCACCAAGGAGGAACTTGTACATATTGCATTGCATCCGTAACAAGTACAACATACATAGACGGCAACTGAATTCTACAGCTATCCTGGCTACAGCTGAGAAAATTACAGGATGCCAGGGTCCAAGGTTATAAAACTTTTCAGTTGAGTCTAAAGTCATTCTCAAGCATGTGATTGGTCAGATTTGAGCCTATGCTCAAATCTGACCAATCAAATGCTTGAGAACACACTCAGACTCAGCTCAAACGCTTTATAACCTGGACCCAGCACATGGCTAAAAATACCATCATCAATTGAATAATGCCAGAAAAACATTAAACACTTATAATAAATAATGTATTGTTCAAACGAGTGCAAAATAGCAAAGACATGGACAAAGTAGAGTATGAGTAAATAATACCCATTGTTAGCTTACCTATATGTATTACATTCCAATGGCATTTTTATGTGATAATGTTTATTGGCCGAGTAAGCCGTAAACAGTGGTTATATATACGTATATCATATAAGTAACCGCAAGCAAACATGATTAAAAAAAAGTTACTGTCGATTAAAATACGGGGTACTGTATTTAAGGAACTACCGGTAGGTAAAGAATTGAAGACACTCAAAGTTGCAAGTAATGAAATACCCATAAAACGATTTTTTTACATCTTTATATGAAATTATACGTATATGAAAATTCATAATTCATTTGATTATCAAACGAGTCTTTTAGAAAACGATATAAACGATGCGTCGCCATGACTGGATATATTTTTAAATTTACAAATTAGGTTATTTACCTGAATGCTATGTTCTATTTTAAACATAACTGAATGACGTTGTTTTATGTGTATTTTCATCACTTGATTTCACTCAAATGAATAAACAACCATACCACGGAAAAACTGACGCATAGCGTTTTTACAATTTTACATAGTTCATTCAGTACATGTAGGTAGTTAACACTTAGAATGATCAATTTAAAGTTTTCAGATAGATATAATATTGATTTTGTCAACTGCAATTTTATAGATGAATGGTGATATGACGCATTGAAGACTTGTAATAATGTCGTAATTACACGTGGTATATGTCATTTGTATAGTTATATCCCTAGCAGTTCACAAAAGTTAACAACGGATGTTATTATAAATTGCTTTGAATAACAATGTTAATCTCCCGTAGACTACATGGTGTCCCAAAATTTCGGGGACCTAAAGTAAAGGCCCATAACGTTTTTACTAGGGATGTCACACGAATACCCGAATATCCGAATATTCGAATAGTTCACCGAATATTCGGATAGAAGATCACTTTTTACCTATGGATAGTTTTTGCTCATATTTCATCATGGTATAGAGTGCTAATAACCTTTAATGGAGAAACACAATTTAAGCAGATATATATTTCCTTTAGAGAAAAGCACTATGTGATTTTAGAAAGTTGAACATCAGATTTTCAAGAATTCCTAAACGGCTTCACTTGAAAATAAATAAACATTTTAAAGCTCATAATTTTAAGATTCTGATGAAAATATCAATTCTAATAGTAACACCTCGTTTATCTTATAGTTTAAAATACATATGTTAAGGAATAAAGTATAAACAGGGTGAAAAATCATCTCAAAATGACGTATTTTAGCACAAAAAATAGTCAGACCAAAATAAATCATGGGTACTCACATCAGGTCAAAGGTCAAAGTTCAAGGTCAATGGCCAAAAACAAATAGATGGAAAGAAAGGTATTGTCGTGTATTAACTTCATGTCAAATATGATACATCCATTCAGCTTAGATTTAAAGTTATTGTAAAAATAATGTTCTATGAGGGTCATTTTAAGGGACAAAATGTCAACAAAGCTATTACTTAATCATATTATATGGTTTTCAAACAGCTCCATAAAAAGTGATTTTTAGAACACACATACAAATTAGTGATATTTCTTAATTTGAAAACCTCTGAAGATCAATTTCTATCAATTGATTGAACCTTATGTCACTGTTTGAACTATTTAACTTGTACAAATCCACTTGGATCATTGAAAAAGGTTCACAATTTAGTTGAATAAGGCTAAATTCAACAGTTTATTTAAGGGGTGATACTTCATGATAAATTGAAATGGTCGTCTATTCCTTACTGATATTATAAATTTGTTTATTTGTGTATCTGTTCTGCTAACGGTGCTTAGTTTATTTCTAAATCCTGTTGAAAAATGACTTACTACTTTAGGTCCCCGAAATATTTGGACACCCTGTAAATTGTAACATTTTTACATCTATCTGAAAACTTCACTGTTACTCTATCATCTATGACATTGCTGTCTAAACTATGCGCCATTCTTTTGCTATGCGACCTTTTTTGAGTGTCACATAGGGGAAGTAACTCCAATGTCTCTTGATCTCTGTCACTATATGACATTGCTGTCTGAGCTATGCGACATTCTTTGCTATGTGAGATTCTTTGGAATGTCACATAGGGGCAAATAACTCTAATGTTTATTGATTTTCTTTCTGTATTCTAAAGAGCACTTTGCTTTTTTAGCATATTCACTCGTTAATTACACAATGGAGTCTATATTATGGGCATACGCGCGTAATTCTTGTGCCACATGGCGGCTTTAATACAGACCAATAATTCAGAAATCGATACTCAAAGAAATAACGCGTATCGGTTACCTCCTGTAGGTTCTTTGGTTTTAAACAACAATACATGTAAACGGTTAACACATGAAAAGGCACTGGAAAGAAAAGTATGCGAAACCTGGCAAATATGCATTACACCAAGCTCTATCTAATAAGGCTAAGGGGAAAACCTTGAACTTCGATCAAAGTGAATATTGGCGTTAACCCGAGAGAACATCGAATAAGCCGTCTGCTAATCTAGATCATCAGTAAATATGTAAAAGTAGGGACTATAGTTTCAAAAGAAACATTATAACATATGCTTTTTTTTTTTTTTTTTACCATTTTCTGACTATTTACACACAAACATTTATTTGTTAAGTTTGATTTAGTATTCATAGGCAGGTATTGATAGAGTGTGTGTTTCTATTGAATTTGAGCCTAAACAATTTAAGTAAAAATGCAAATATTTTAGAGAACACGCTATACACTTTGCATCATACTTTAAGTAAGCATCACACTTTAACTGCTTTCAACCTTACAACCCTCTGTAGATATTAACAGTGTAGACCATGTTCAGAGGGCTCCTGTAGGGACTCCACTGTTTTATATTTTCATTGTTTTTTCTCTTTTTTGTTGTCATACCAAAAATGCAACAGAAGACTGGTTCAAACTACTAGTACCTGTAGAAGAGTCCAAAAGGATTATAAGTACATACAAGAGAAATTTAAGATTGAAAGGGTTAATGTTTATTTGTGTCAATTACTGCTTTTAATTATTTCAGAAAGCCACAAAATACATGCCGACTCTTTGCCGAGAGTCTTTACATTATACATTTCAAGCGCTCACAAACAAAAAATAACATTACAAACTATGGTTTTCTTTTTACCATGGCACTAAGATATGTTTGAAAAGCCTATACAGACATTTTCATAAAGATCCTATAGAAAATTCATTTTAACGCGCATGCTTTTAACATACTGCACTATTAGTTCAAGTGCTATCTTGCAGTTTGATAAAGAGGCGTGTTAATATTACTATCCAAGGAAAATGTAGATCTACATGTCGTAAGTAACATGTGTATACGATTCATGAGAGGCTAAAGGATTGAAACATAATTATGTTGTGAATGCAATCATTTCTTGAGCGTTTCCGTTAAAGCAGTGTTTGGTTCGAGGCTGTACGTTGTTTAAATGATATTTGTAAGTAAAACAAGAAAGGGACTTTCTGCTAAACTGCAAGCTTGCCTTAACCCGTTCAACCCTACAGCCCTCTGTAGAGATCACTGATTACATATGCAAACAGTAAAGACCATGATCAGAGGGCTCCTATAGGAGCCCTCTGATCAGGGTATACACTGTTTGATAGTTCCATTGGTTTCTATTGTCATATCAAAACTGCAACAGTAGACTGGTTCAAAATTATTGTACTAGAAGAGTCCAAAAGGATTATAAATACCCATAAGAGATATTTAGGGTTGAAAGGGTTAACCCTTTCCCTGTCAATGGCATTAAAAGATGCGTTTTCAAACAGTTTGGGTCCTGATCAAACATGGCGTCGGACCAGAACTCGAACTGTTTGGCATACTGCCTTAATCTAACTTTGAAAATAATATATATTGTATTCACTAATATTGAAGCAGACAATATGACGGTGAAGGTGTAAAATCTCATGATGAATTTGTCCATTAAAGGGATAAGCAGGTAGTTATGAGGACTCCAACCTCGTTCCCGATTAAGCGTGACGTGATTTACGTAAATGTTCAAGTTTGTTATTCTTTGTGGCATACAATAATTCTTGTTCTTCTTCAAATAACTATTGTTTCTGGTTATAAAATGAAATCAAACAACTATTTAGTTGTTTTGGTGTGGATCCAAAGCATATAATAAACACTTCGCCGGTTGGCAGTGCGCTACAGGGTGTTGTTTTCAGCTCTCGACGTTTTGCCGGAAATAACCGATCAGACTCGCGCCAAGGCGCTCGTCAGATCGGCTTTTCCGCCCAAAACGTCTTGATCTGAATATATCATCCTGTATCAACTGTATCAGAACAAAGTATGCAAAGGCATGGCTATGAGGAAATAGTAAATATGTAAAAAGGCGTTATTTGGTGGCATTCTGCTTTACTATCAGTCTGCTCAAAACTATCATCTGCTAAAATATAGAAAAAAACGTTTCTTAGGATACATAATTATATATAACTGTTACAAATTGACGTACAATTGTACTTTGTCAATGGAGGAAATAATTAAATTCGTAAAACAGGCGTTTCTGTAGAGTAAAAACAAAACTTTAGGATAACACCAGGCAGCATTTTTCAGCAGTTAGTTATATAACAGAGTAACAATTTACACATTATCCCATGCATACGCATTTTTACGCTTTTCAATTTATTTCTCCACTGAAAAAACTGTTCAAATTTATACAGTTATGAACACCGCATGTATAACTCCGCTTGCAGTGCGGGAGGTTGCGGATTTAATCCCCGGCCGGGTCAAACCAAAGACTTAAAAATTGGTAGTAATGGCTTCCCTCCTTGGTGCTCAGGATTTCAGATTAGCATTACGACTGGTTCGTCGGTGTGAGGATAAAGTGACCGGCCGGGTACAGTCCCAATGGTGCACCTAAAAAGTGCCCCTTCTCATAATCATCAGTATTGATGGCGTAGAAGTAATAAATAGAAATAGAAATATATACCTAATAAAATAGTTTCTATATTCTAGTAGATGGTAGCTTAAAGCAGGCTGAAAGTAAGGCAGGTAAACTGTCTTGAAAACTAAAACTTAAAAAAGTGAAAAAATTGCTTTGTAACCTTTTATGCAGAAATTCTTTGAGGTAATTATGCATAATTTATTGTCAATACAGCGAGTTAACGTGTTTCAATAATAAATTAAGGATGCACGCTTTGTACGCTCCTTAGCTCAACCAGTTTCATTCGATTGCACCTAAGCTTGCTGATAAGATTTGCAATTGTAAAATGGTGACCATGTTCGGAAACATGTAAAACCGCAGAGGGTTTCTCAGGATCATAATCCCTTAATTGTTCAAATTGTGAGGAAAATGCCATAAACCTTATTTCAATCATCCAGGGTCAAGCTTAAAGGGACTCGCAACCGGATGGTGTACTTGTCAAAATAAAATAAAATACTCAAATGAAAGCAAATGTGTGGCATTATTGGGCTTCTGACATTAAAAAAATATGGTCAGTCCAAAATAAGTATCAAGAACCGTCATCGAATCTTAGTTTTTTAGATATTTTCCATCGTTTTTCTATAACGCCTTTCGACGGTATTGTTGTTGTTGTTGCTTCTCTACAGAAATTGAACACGGGCTCAGACATAAACCCGAGCCGAATAAAGTACTATCCATCGCTTCGCACTGAAGTACGTTAATTCGGTACCATAGAAATATAGAGCCCGTTGTCGAGTGGTCTGAGGGGTTTCCTTTCCGTGTTTGTCTCCGCAATGGAGGATCACGGGTTCGAATCCCACCAGAGCTTCTTTTTTTAAATACATCTTTTAAAAGAATTTCTTATCCTAAACTAAATCTTACCCATTGATATAAACATTTGACATATACAATGTATTTACAAATTACTATTTTAATGCTAAATCCGGTTGCGAGCCTCTTTAAAGTCACAATTGAATGCTTGAACGTTTGGTTTCGTGTCCTCTCAACATCTAGTTTACCCCTTTAAGGGCATGCTTTAAACTTCATTGAAATCTTTGCCTCAGTGACACTATGTGTAGAACATGTGCAGTTTCTTACCTGCTGGCTAACCCATGCCTGCCCCGGCAGCATCATGCGGGCCCCTTCATGGCTTGGTCACTGTTCTAGATCACTTTCAAATACAATTTGTTTCTGCAACTTCTAAACTACTTCAACTTTTCCAAATGCAATAAATTATGTTTTGTTCATGTTCATTGATATATGCCATTGTTGTATAATTAACCCCCTTCTGTTTATTACCCCGAGTAAAATTGGAACCTGGTGAGATGCGACTGCATGACACTGTGTGCTTAGCAAATTTACCTTAATTTAAGAGAAATTTGAGAAATAAAAGCAGGTGGTGATGATTCAAGCAGATTAATTCATGGCAGTGAAGAATGACGTCGTTGCTGTGAAGGATTGCGTCTTGATAGTGAAATATGACGCAATTGCAGTGAAGAATGACGTCATGGTAGTGAAGGATTGCGTCATGACAGTGAGCTATGGTGTAATTGCAGTGCAGAATGACGTCATGGCAATGAATGATGACGCCATGACAGTGAATAGGTTACCAATAGTTTTAACAACCAGGAAAAAATCCACTTCAATTGGATCATCTCAACTTTGGGTACTTATTACATGTATGTTGTTTACTACATTATCATGTGTCGTATATTTAAGCTTTCTAGAGTGTCAATTGTATAGTCTGATTTAGATCTTATGGCTCACCAAACATAACCCACTTTAGATGTAAACAAAACGTACCTGTAACGTTGGTCTCGATCAGTGATATAACGTTTTGGGTCCAGTACTCGACAAAAGAGTGGTCATGGCCGAGGGGTATAGGCAGAGAGGATTATGTATGAAAAGTACAGAGTTCAAATCTCACTGTCAGCAATTTGTTTTGCTTCATTTAGTTTTTTAAACTTTAAACTCAAATAAATAATCGGCACCATAAGACCATTTTATGTGTCGCGGAGTCGTAAAACCCAACTTAATCAATCTAATAAATAAAAAGAAAACACAACAAAAATATGAAAACATAGATACACTTATTCAATATATAAAACTTTTAAAACGAAATCAAGTAAAACATTTTTGCCTACAGTGGAATTCAAACCAAAAACCATAAAGTATTCAATATTCCATGCTGTTATAGCGGCTGGTGGTACCCCTCGGCTATGCGGCCACAATACCTGCAATTAAATATATTTGATCATATCCGTGTGCCTTTAGTGTTTTAATTGGAGTGTTTGTAAACACTGATAACAATAGGTGGGCCATAAGATCACATACTTTACATGTATAAACAAATGTTTATCTATGAACGTTGTATTTACATAATTATGTTCATGTTAACATCGCATTTTTAAATTAATAAATGAGGATAATGATTATATGTCTCAAACAGTTTTGTAATAATCCCGCTGAATTCGAGTCAGAGAGACCCTACTGTATAACTGGCTAAGCCACGTGTTCACTTTCAAATACGGGTATGTTCGAACGCGAGTTCGAAGTATCGAGTTTCTACTGTATATTCTAAAAGGTAACACTTACAGAACGTTGAAAGTGAAGCAGATGCGTCTCAAGGATTTATTCTATCAACTGCTATGATATAGAATATATCTAATATGATGTATATTTCTTCAGTGGAGGAATGACTTAGAGGGGCAAATGCGTATTTTTTTTATTAATGTGTAACGATAGCAACAATCCCCATATAAACGACATGCCGGTAGTTCCCGTGTGAGTTTCGGTACTCAGGGCCAGTTTCCTCAAACGTCGTACGACAATAACGGTCGTAAGTCAAAAATTTTAAATACATTTAATTTCTGATTTCTCCATCTAATCCTGTCTTGTGGCATCTCTTTGGAATCGTCTTTTCAAGACAATTTTAAAGAGATGTCACAAGACTGACTTAGATAGGGAAAACAAAAAATAATTGAGACTTTTATAATCTGACTCACGACAACATTTGTCCTACGAAGTTTTATGAAACGGGCTCCAGGAATATAACCATACTACGATAATTAAATCTCCAGAGACCTTCCTACCTTGTCGTGATACTGGGGCTTAATTTTCATAGGAATGTTTTCTGTTTATTAGACCGAGTTTATCCCCTCTGCCAAGAACTAAAAGGAAGACGGGTTGGTTGTTTTGATCCAGTGCTCTGCCTCGCAACGAATGGGATTAGCAAAATCATCTTTCTGAAGTCATCATTATCTCATCTCATCATCTCCAATCATTCATGAGTGCCATTTGACCTACTTTGTGCCGTAAAACTCCATTCAATACCAAACCGGACTCAACTGATATTTATAGACTTGCAAACAGTTTTGATTCCAATGTATTAAACTTTTTTTCTATCATTGTTTTTTTGGAAGAGCTGTTTATGATGAATGAAAAAATGAAAAATATATATATATGGTGGTGTCCTTTTTTTGAGCTATAGCGATTTGAAAAAGGTATGTCAAAGTTGGACTTAATTCAAATTTTACCCATTCAGAATACAAGCTCCAGTAATATCTATTTCCAAACAAAATAAACATGGTAATTTGGGTTTTCATTATTTACTTCATGTCCATGGTGGTATTTTCACACATAGAAACCAAATTTAGACAAAGCATGCACCAGGTTTGAACAATATGGATCTTCGAATGTCAAAAATATGCTTCTTATAGGGCATGATTTTATTAGATTTTTTTATTTTATGAAAAAAAAAAGTAAACAAGTTTTAAAATGAAAAAGTTCTAGTATTAAACTTTTTCTTATATTCTACCAGATGAAAGCCAATGCTAAGGCAGTTCAAAATATGAAAAGAAATTGAAAGGTCAGTGTTGAACATTTTGAGTAATTAAAGTAAAAAGAGTCGTCTCCCTTTACAAAATTACAAAAAAGTGCCATATCGATGATATTTAGAGCTTTATAAATTTCACATTTTGTGCCTGTTTTCTCTTAAATTAGTTTTCGTATGAAGAAATACTACCATAGACAGGAAATAAATAACACAAAACCAAATTATCATATTTGTTTTCATTTGAAATGGATTTTATTGAAGCGGGCTGTTTGAAAAGGACAAAATAAGAGAAAGTGGGTGGGGTAAATATTACATGGCCGTAGAGCCAAATGTTGTTCACCAAAATGTTCACTTTTTTTCATCTTAAATAGCTCTTCAATACAAAACCATCATAGAGTGTTTTCATATACTTTTGAATTTTTTCCAAATTCATGAGTTTGATACACCCTTAACCCTTTACCCCATAAATACGCCTTTTTACGCCTAAAATTTATTCCTCCACTGAAGAAAGTACTTCAAATTTGTATAGTCTCAAACATGCTTCATAAGAAACATTTTCTATATCCAAGCAGTTGATAACTTAAAGCAGGCTGAAAGTAAAGCAGAATGTGCCTTATGGCACATTCTGCTTTACTTTCAACCTAACATATCCTCAAAATTAAAAAAAGGCTATGGGGTATTGGGTTAACCCATTAACTCATAAGCGATTAACAATTATCAGTGCTCACCTCAATGCATGCTAGTTGATTAAAGTGAGTAAAAATGAGTTAGTATGAGGCTATTGCGCAATGAGTCAAAATGAGTCAGTATGGCTTAATGGGTTAAAGCGTCATTGAGAGTGAAAGGGTTAACGAATGGCTACACTTCCGGACATTTATGTTTAGTCTAAAATGCTTTTTGATATATTATTTATGTCAGCATAACTATTATTATGTTATGCAGTTATTGAGATTTATTGATTTTAAGGAATAGTATTGGTAAAGTTCGGTATTCGGGCCTTGTATATTCACAAGATGATTAATGTGCCTATAAAATGTAAATACCCAAGTTTATCAAACAGATAATTTTGAAATGATTGTAGGTATAGACTTAAATGTTGGTTTCTTAATTTAATGGAAGACACTGATAACTACAATCCTATGGGATTAATAAATGCACATATCACGCAGCACTTAAAGATCCCTAAGCAAGTTCAATTAGCAATATTATAATACATCGTACAAATTGGTGTATGACATTTGTTTTCAGAATATTTGACGACCAATGTCCTATTTGCGAGAACCTTCTACAAAGACTTCGTTGCAGTACAAGTAAGGCTTCGTTTGACTTCTTTTAAGCATTGTGCCACAACTGATATTGATCGTTAGGCGGTTTGAAAAAGCATGTGTCACTTTGTTGCAAAACACCGTTTTTAAAAAAGACATATTTTTTTCTAAGTCTTAGTGTTTCAGAGGTGATCAGGTTAACGAGACTGTTTGCCACTTAACCCTTTGAACCCTAGTCCCGCATTTTGGCGTCCTTTGCAAACAGTGAACATGTGAATAGTACACTTGTCCTATGCAAACAGTGAAGACCCAGATCAGAGGGCTCCTGAAGGAGCCCTCTGATCAGGGTCTTCACTGTTTGTCATAATGCCAAACATTGACAAAAACAACCCTTAAAAGTCAGAAATGGACTAGACAAAAATGGAAACTGGAATTCTCCAATTAAGGTTCCAGGGAGGAAAGAGTTAATACGCCACTGTATGGACTCCTGGTTGTTGCGCCTAACCACTTTGGTTACGAGATGGCATTTTAAGTACACAATACTAAGTTAATGAACGTGGTTCTTATCAAATTCAATTTTGCATTTAATACTTTTATACATAAATAAAATTGATATGGTACTGGTTGTGACAAGCAAGAATAATACTAATGTCTATACTTTGCTGGGGATAGTACATACAGTAATAAGACTGATTGACACCTGCTGAGATCACTCTGTCCGGGATTTTAAGGGTTTAACTATACCAATTTAACCCTTTCATGATTAATATTATTCGGGATATTTTTATCCCTTCACCGCTTTACTGTCGTCTGCTTCAGTATTGTTGTCTGCAAGACTCGTTTCCAAGTAAGAGTAAAGGTTGTATGTCTTAATAAATATCGCTAAGAGTGTCAAACAGTTTGGGTCCTGATCAGTCGCCGCGTAAAGGGGTGTCTGATCACTACCCAAACTGCTTGCAAACGCGCTTTAAGGCGTCATTGATAGTGAAAGGCTTTAGAGTTAAACTGTACCAATTAACTCAGTATTGAGTTTTTGCTTAAGTACATTACAGATTTTTCGACAACCGATACCTTAACTGGACGAGTGGATGCCTGATTCTGAGGTATGCGGCTGATGGAATGAAGGAGTTTGCAAATGACATTGTCAAAGACATGCACAAGGACATTTCTGACACTGTAACAGGCAAGCGAGGAAATAATGCGGTTTGTACATCATGCAGAATAATCGAAACGACTGGACACCCAGTTCTTGAATGTCCTAAACTGGTATGCGACACATGGGTAGAGAGTATTGTTACATACAATGCTGGGGTTAGTTTGAACTGGGGAAATCTCGATATTCAGGCTGTGAAGGAAAATCACTGGGAAATGGCAAAGCTGTTTCAACTGGATGATTGCGTTGGTGAACAAGGATATCAAGAGTCTAATATACCTAGCCTGTTTGCATTAATGACAAACTGTAACAGATTCGATGAATACTTTATCAACAAAGATCATCTGTTTGAGGTAAGTTAATATAACAGCTTTTAAATGTGACACTCAAACATTGTCGAAACTAATCAAACGACGAGTTACTCGGTGTCTGACCAGGCTTAAAACTGTTTATAATGGTCACATGAAATTGAAACACCAAGCTCGCCTATGAAACTACTCAACAGAATCCTGGCCTTTACTTCGTATAGACCATTGCTAAACGATAAGCTTGAAGCTCAAACAGAGACGTATTGTCATATTTTACCCTGCTGTTTTTAACACTGTCCACTTGTTTTTAGGCCCAGTATTGCGGTATAATAGAATGTTTCATGTCTGACAGAATGACATTAAAATTGCCAACTTTTGGAAAAAATACTGTTAACCTCGGCGAAAACTTTCGAAACATACTGTCAAACTCGAAAATTGACAATTGGACTGTCACCCTATCAGAAAGGTACTATTTATATACTGTAGCCCGTATCAGTAACGTTAGAAAAATAAAATACTGCTATTTACGTTATGTAACAAACTGTCACGTTCACATTTCTCATTTATCAGAAGGAACCAGACAGAACACACAACGTGACACAAGGCATAGTAAATACAAAAATTATAAGATGGAAACAGGAGTACCGCCCTTGGACAGTCAGTCGTCAAACGGCGCTCGGGGATACTACACTTGTTCATCTTTCCTTTACTTGTCAGAGGTTACATATCTGAATGTAGTACATGTACAAACTGATACGGATACCTGTCATGTTTCCTGTGTTTTTTGTATCTAACCGCTATTTATATTGATAGATATAATTATGTGTTTTAACGATTAATTTTAAATACAATTTATACATCAAGTACAATCCTTAAAATCGCAGGCCCGCTTACACATGAATAGTAATAAGCAGCATTTACAAGAAACTATAACGACTGAACTCTTCTGAACTCGTCTTGAACCTTACAGAAGTAGATGGATAGATTGTGGTAAATTAAAGTGTAATGCAGGACAACATATAAATGGTCATCTGCATTAAGCATAGGCTATTAAGCTTTATATGTTTAAAGCAAAAGGGGCAAATATCTCATAACAGTCGGATTAGATCTTCTGGTTTAAAGAGATAACACTGTTCTGAATACCTGTATTAATCTGTTTATATAAAAAAAACAAGCGATTATTACTTTTGTATATTTTATTCTTTCAAAAATAGATACAACGATTTCATTATCATCTTTTGTACTCTGAATCGTTCACATGTTGCGCGGAGAAATTGGATAAGAACTTCCAATGTGTTTTGGCGATATTGAGAGAAACAAAGAGGCTAAAGGACATGGCAACATGTAAAGATATGGTGGAACGAATCACACAGGTAAGTAAAATAGGGTACAGCTTGCTTCGATGTCCTATCTGAATCCAAACTATTTGACAATCTGGTCATATTTTCTAATATAAACAACGGACACATCTACCGTATTCTGAGAGAATTGCTGCGACAACGACAACCTTCGCAATCCATATCTATCCCGCCCCATAATCCGACAATCCTCTCTCTCTCTCCCACATCTCTAATCTCCCCTATCTCTCTATCTCTCTATCTCTCTCCCCCTCTTTTTCTCTTCCCTTCCTCCCTCCCTCCTTTTCTCCGCGATTAAATAGACTTTGCAAACAGTTTAGATTCAGACCAGACGACACGCAATACAGCGTCTGGTCAGCCTCCAGAATGTTTATAATCTTTTCGATATTTCTTCAGTATGTTGTCTTAAATCTAGCTTCTTACCAAAACTGCAGACTTTATTTAGTATTTCTTAAGGCAATAATTTGGCAGTGAAAGAGTTAAAAAGACTCACTGTCGCCACCTGTCTTTATATAAGAATAATTTAACACACGTTTGAAGCATCATTTACATATACAAAATCTATTACGACCACAAAACGAAGACTAATTCATTGGATAAAAGACAGGTGACAGCTTAAAGCAAGGTGATAGTAAAACAGAAAGCTCTTGTAGGAGCTTTCTGTTTTACTGTTACCTTGCTTTAAGCAGCCCCTATTGTAAACACCTTATTATTTACGCAATTTTGTGGTCGTAATAGAGGGGTTCTACTGTAGATCAATGTCAAATTTTAGATTCAATGTAACCAAGAAGTTCTAGGACAAATGGAAGAAAAGGATATATTAAATGCGCATGTTTCGGAATTAAAAGGACGGATCTTTGCACTGAAGGACAGGACTCTGAAAAAGGCTGCGGTGCTGGGGGACACTTCGGCAATGATTTCGGAGTATAACAATATCCTTGAGAAAGTAAGACAGGTGGGTGGAAATGCTAAACTTAGATTACTGTACTCGCCGTCAAGCTTCAATAATGTTGCTTGCAAAATAGTTTATTCTTGTTCTTTTTTACTTTCTTTTCAAATACATATCATACTGAGAAATAAATTACACAAGCCTAGTATAAGACCATATCTCGCAAAAACACCTTTTACTCTTTCAACACTAAGTAACACAATTGGGTTATTAGGCTCCCTCATGGATATTTTCAGTTACCTTAACATGAACCGGTCTACTTAGGGTTCTTAGTAGTTTAATAAATAATTAGCAAATATTATAGACTCTGATTAGAGGGGTCCTATAGGAGTCCTCTAATCTGGTATACACTTTCTGCTAATTTAATGAGTATATTTTAAACAGGTTAGAGTAAATACATCAAATAACGTAGAAAAGTAGAGAACAAATACATTAGTACCGTTTTGTGTATTTCCTATTAAATTTAGTTTCGTATTTGTAGATAGAAGACACTGGTCACAAGTTCAGATGCTTTATTGAGATGAACTTAATTCAGGAACAAGAACTCATGAGGGAACTCTACTCGATTATAAAAGTTTGTAGAGAAACTTGTTTTGAAGCTGAACAACAAAAGACACAATACGAGGTAAATACACACATATACACACCCATCGTCACTCGCTATCCATCAACCGTACATATCTATCTATATATCTTACCGCCCATCCATCCACCCATTCATCTTTCCATCCAACCATTTGTCTTTCCCTCCATCCCACCCACTCATGTAGAAGCAGTCTTAATTACATATGTCATACAATTTGCAGTAACCTGTCTCTAGTAATCACCACATTCATTATTTTGTAACTTAGTATTTCTAATATCGCCTAGAGACAAATATCTATTTGAAATAACGGCATAATGCCTATAAACGGTCTCTCAATTCGTTTGTTGCTACATGCAAGATTAAAATTATGCAGCACGTTCATATACGAGTTTTCTGTATTGTTTTTTTTTCTGTATTTACAGGGCTTCCATTTCTCCGGATTTTTCCTAAATCTCCGGATTTTCCCCAGTTCATGGTACCTTAAAGCAGGCTGAAGTAAAGCAGAATGCGCCCGAAGGCGCATTCTGCTTTACTTACAGCCTGCTTTAAGTGGTCGCATGTCAAAAAAACAAGAAAAAGGCTATGGGGTAAGGCACGATTATGTAAATCGCACTTGAAAAATGCAAATTTTGAAATCTTAGGATTTTTCATGTCAATTTATGGCAGCCCTGTATTTAGCAGCTATCTAAACTGTCTTAAGGATGTCGGCCTGTCTTTTTGAGCATTATGAAATTTCCGAAATATTTTACGAACTCATTTTCCGAAAAATGTTAAGAACTCATTTTTGGTGAATGCATTACAGTCATAAAATACTATTTTCCCGGGAAAAAAATGGATTTTCGTTCGGGACGGGACTTTTTAAGTTTTATGTCCTATTCGTAGTTTACAGCATACACCGTTTTCATAGGTAGGTTGCATTTTGTTACATCCAATTTCATTTCAATTTCTGAGAATATAAGCATGAAATTTTCATGGTAGTACAGTTTTAGTATAAATTATAGATAATTCAATAGATCAAATGATATTTTTTTGGTAAAAATACACCAAAAAGTGAAAAAATGAGAAAAAATGGATTTTTTTAATAAAATGATCTAGATCTATATCTTTTTTTATAGATCCGGGACCCTGTGTTTTTATTTGCTATTTCACTAAAACTTTATGTTTGCAAGGCTAAAATCAACAAATAAAAAATTTGGTATTTAGTTTGCTACAATTTGTAGGGCAAGTTTCACTGTGCCTTTTTCTCCCATTATAACAAAGTGGGTGGGGTAAACTTTACTCCTTTCCGGTGAAATCAAACATTTTTATTGTGGATCTTGAAAAAACTTTATTTTCAGGGTTTATTCTTACTATGGTAATATAAATTAGGATACATTTTGTACAAATAGATTGTTTAAATAAAGTTTTAAAATCCGTAGTACAAAAAAGTAGGAGTTTTGGTGAAGCTTCAATTTTAGGGGGTGGCCTTGAAAAATCTCAAATTGTGAAAAAGAATGGTCCGGTACCCCCACTTTTTTCAACATTTGTGTCATAGAAACTAATTTTACTGTCTGTGTGCAAAGTTTGAAGAATTTAATAATTACTTTCCAAAGGTGCACCTACCCCCTTAAGACATGTTTACGTTACTTCAATTAGTAGTCGCTTAATACCTGATTGACTAAAAATGTTACTTACTACTCTTTCTATAGAATACTCCAGGTAGGCCATATGTCGTATACATCGAGTTAGGGCGAGTGGAAATTGCCTGGGAACCACCGTATCGCCCTATTGAACACAGTAGCTATGAGGTTGTAATTTACGAAGTCTCTTCTGAAGACGGGAGCAAATCTGTGCAATGTAAAGAAAGTACTGTAGTCCTGGAAACCCTGAAAGGTGATACAGACTTTACCATCAACGTTCGGAGAGTGGTAAAGGATGACAGAGGACCATTAAGTATAGCGAGCAAGTTAATTAGGACAGTGGCACCAGCGGGGCGGAAGTATCTAAGCACTGGCAAACTTTTCAAACAAGGACAACCAACTGTGTATACATTGCCTATGATCGAAGACAAATCATTTAGAAACCAGGAGGCCAAACTGAAAAAATTCAAAATAGGTGAGCGTGTCTTGTTATATGCTTTATCCCGTTAACCAATTATCCCATAAATACGCATTTTTATGCCTTTATTTTATTCCTCAACTGAAAAAAATAGTTCCAATTTATACAGTTATGAATATTTATGATAAAAATAGTTTCTATATTTTAGTAGATGTTAGCTTAAAACAAGCTGAAAGTAAAGCAGAATGCGCCTAAAGGCGCATTCTGCTTTACTTTTAACATGCTTTAAGTGGTCACCTATTTTCAAAACTCGAAACAGGCCATGTGGTAATGGTTTAAACAAGTCTGCTTAAAACGGAGGCCTGCACAGCAATTCCGACTGCAGATTTCTATGATGCAAGATTTGAATCACATCCAAGAGAGTTTGAATTATTGTCAAAGGACGGTCAGCTTGCGCTTTGCTATAGACTAAATACTTGTTTTCACTTCTGCGTTTAACAAACAGGTTGTCAGGCTATCCTAATCCATGCCAATAGCAAAAATCATATTGCAGTGCACACTCCATGCAACAGCTCACCGGCAACGATTCCCGCCTTACAACTTGTCGCTGTACCTGAAACAGGAAATTGGTGCCAACATTCTCACTGCTGCAATATCGTCTGCTTAACCCTTTCCTCCCTGAAACATAAAATGGAAAATTCTAGTTTCTATTTTAGTCTAGTCCATTTCTGACTTTTAAGGGTTGTTTTTGTCAATGTTTTACATTATGACAAACAGTGAAGACCCTGATCAGAGGGCTCCTTTCGGAGCCCTCTGATCTGGGTCTTCACTGTTTGCACAAGACAAGTGTCCTATTCACATGTACACTGTTTGAAAAGGACGCATATATGCGGGACTAGGGTTCAAAGAGTTAAAATTAACGGGCAGTTTTTTTTCTCAAAATTACATATTAGTAGTAATTTTGACAGAAGGAATATAGTGACGAATGGCAAATAGCTTGAATTGTTTTCTTCATTTGACCTTTCTCCCAAATGGCGAACAAGTTTGTATTTTAGTCCAGGTAAATGTTACTCGCCGTCTATTGAAAAAATAACGATTTTCTACGCCTACCATCATCAATTCAAATATTGATAAATATAAAAGCTCTTTATCTGAAATAATTGCAGATACTAGTTTTCTTTTTCTATCTTATAAAGCTGTCATGCATGCTTAGGTTTATCATCACTTTAAGTCCTTGCTGTACAAGCGCGCCCTTAAATACACATTTGTTACAGGATCGCCAGAAAAACACTGTAATGAAAAGAGAATTCTATTTCTTGGAGAGACTGAATCAAGCCAAGGAACCGCTGTTGATTACATTCTAAATTTCGCTCTTGGAATAAATCTGGAAGATGATTATAGATTTACTGTGCACGACAGGGACACACTGAAAGATCAGGTTAGACTTAATATAATATTACTTTCATTGCTTTAATACCAGATGATGCTTCAAGTTCATTACCATTGTCAGGTCCATATTATGATCTCACAGTATATTTGCAGTCTGTTTGTATTCCCTTCGTTTTTCAATGTTTTGCAAATTTTAATGTGCTAAGAATAACCTGACTGCAAATAGAGCAGACAAAAAAGAACCACAGAAAATGTCAGTTATATACCGCAATAAAGTTGAGGTGCATTTTGCTATTTTAGTATAACAAGGCGGGGCATGAAACACTCGTATATTTATTTTTTACGAATGAAATATTGCATCTTATTTTATTCACTTACATTTACCTGAAGTTGTTGTATTTTTTATTTGCTATAATGTGTTTTGTTCCTTATTGCCTTGCAACAAATGCGTATGTACTGAATATGTACTCAATATGTACTCAATTTCAAAACGTTTAGTCCATAAACTGCCTTAGTCAAAGTACAACGATTATTTGCAAACAATGTGAATCCTAATTAAACGCTGCGGAACGTAGTGTTTGATCAGGACCCGAGCTGTTTGACACTTAACCCTTAGCCTGCCACTCACGACTATAGCTCCATATGCAAACAGCTTGGGTCCGGATGAGACGCCGAGTAACTCGGCGTCTCATCCGGATCCAAGCTGTTTGACACTCGGACAACATTTTCAGCAATTTTGAGCAACTTTGAAGCACTTTGAAACTTGAAGCAGACGAGAAATATAGCAGACGACAATTTATTTGGCGGGCTAAGGGTTAATACGATATTACTTTAGTCAATTTACTTCAACTTAAATTTACGAAATAATAACAGACGCCAATAGTTTAAAGTGGATGGCAGCATGGCAGTGGATGCTATAGAGCCAAAAGTAATCCGATGTCAGACCCGGGGTCCAGGGTTATAAAGCGTTTGAGCTGAGTCTGAGTGGGTTATCAAGTATTTGATTGGTCAGATTTGAGCCTAGGCTCAAATCTGACCAATCAAATGCTTGGGAACACACCCAGACTCAACTAAAACGCTTTATAACCTCGGAGCCAGAAGTCCATTTATTTTCAACTGCCTAGTAACTCGCCTTTCAAACATGATGATTAGTTTAGCTCATTTATGCCTGATTATTGCAATGAACTCTTCCTATGTGCTTGCTGGAAGATGACATTGTAGATATACAAAGGTGATCTAAGGACACTGCAATGTTTTTCAACATTTCTAAAGCAATATAAAACCGTGCAGACCTTCTTGAGACGTCGTCAGGGTCTACGCTGTTTGCTAAGGTCTCCTTTTATAGACACAAGGCTTAAATGGTTTAGTTGTCTATCAACATTCTCTTCTAAACATTTCATTTATTGAAGGATCATCGTGAGTATATCTCAGAGTATGTTATCTATCCAGACGAGGGCGGTAGGGTTACCTGCACTATATCACTAATCGACGCTCGAGATTTTGTAAATTGTTACGGAAAGGAGCGAGACGAAACGACTGTTCAAAGCCTTCAAACTTTGTTCAACACAGGCGTAGGAAGTGAACCCGGTTCTATCGATGCGATATGCGTGTTTGTCAATATTGACGATTTCCAGTCAACCGAATCTCAGAGAAAAGATGTTGAAAGGGACCTTGCACTGTTTGGAAAAGACCTCATTGACAACTTATGTCTGGTAGCAACATGCGCCGAGGACGATGAACAAATTGCTCGCACATTAGCCACAGAATTAAACATTCCTGCAGTTTTATTTGCGGACTTTGCTTCTCGACTAAGTAATGAAGCTCTGTGGGACAGAAACCTGAATTGGTTTAGAAAGTTTCTCAATGTCATAGGAGAATTGAAATCCCGAACATTTTCATTGTCTAAAGAAGTGTTGGGTCATAGACTTAAACTAAAGGAAAGGACCGCCACCTTACAATTACAAATAAATAAGAAGAATCTTAAGGAAGTCGAGTTGGAGCAAGAAGAAGAGAAGGCAAACATTTACATTGAGGTCGTAGAGAACCTAAAACAATATGAATCTCAAATGGTAGAGACTACATGCATCTACACTCATACAGGGACAGCCAGCGTTGCTGAAACATTCTGCATCAACTGTAATCACCGATGTCACGATAGATGCATTCATACTGACGATGAAGACACCATGCAATGCATTGTATTCGACTGTAGAGGGTATTGTAGAATATGTCCAGGAGAGTGTTCATGGAAACAGCATAAAACTGTCTTGGCAGAGGAGTACCAATTTGTTGAGGTTAAAGGTCATGTTCACAAAGTTGATGAAGAGAGGCAGCTGCAGTATGAACAAGCATTAAAACGCGTCCAAATTGCCAATAGAACATGTGAATCTCTGCGAAGCACTATCAGTGATATCACTAGCGATATTAATCGTCTAAAATCAGAAATAAACAGTATCAACTTTTTTCTTACAGACAAGGCGCTTCGATATCGTAATACATGGCATGATGACATTTGGAAAGCGACGTAAATGAGGAACTCTTGAACTGTCAAGACGGTAGAATTACCCCTTTCACTCTCAATGATGTCATAAAGCGCATTTGAAAACAGTTTTGATCCTGATCAGACGCCGCGTTACGCGGCGTCTGATCAGGATCAAAACTGTTTGTCACTTGTTTTGAGGTGACCTTTGGATAGTGACTTAAACAAAGTACACTTGAATTGTCAAGAGAGTGGAATTCAATCTCAGAATAAAAGTAGAATTCTCAACACTTTATTCAGCAGTATGATTAAACATTATCATGCAAGTCATGAATAAACTGTAATTTTGCAAAATGTATTGATTTGCCGTCTGCTCAAGACTGTTTAACCCTTTACCCAATAACCCGTATATAACATTAAATACAGGTGATCACTTAAAGCAGGTTGAAAGTAAAGCAGAATGTGCCTTAAGGCACATTCTGCTTTACTTTCAGCCTACTTTAAACAATCATTTGCTAGGCTGTATAAAAATATTTGTTATGTAATTGTTCATGAGGGTAAAGTGGAACTATTTTCTTCAGCGTAGGAATAAATTAGATATGCTAAAAGTCGCTTCTATGGGGTAAAGGGTTAACAAGTGCATCATTGCCAAGCCGCTTAAAGGATTTTGATTGATTTTGGTTTTACGGCACTGCGACACAATATTAGTCATATAGCGCCGATGTTTACGTTTTTTATTCTATGCATGAATCACATTTTTGGTGGAGTCGTACCACCCTGACAGTTCAGGCAGTGGGTGTATTCATTTCTCCCCAATACCAATAGGGGCTGTTCAAAAGGACCTTTACACTTTATTTGGAAACAACTGATAATTGCTGGACAAAATTACGGTATTGATACATATTTAATTACAGTGGGATCAGAGTCAAAACATATAAATCGGATTAGCAATCTACAGTTTTGAGTTTGATCAGACACCTTGTTACTCCACGTCTTATCTATCGCTAAACTGTTTGCAATGGAAATAGTTGTTATATCATAAACGCGTTTATTTGGGAAAGGATAAGGGGCTTCCCAGCAGTAGGACTATTTTCATTCCCCCCACACCACCGGTGGTGGGGGATATATAGGAATCACGTTGTTCGTCCGTCCGTCAGTCCGTATGTCGGTCGGTCCGTCCGTCGCATTTTCCCGGGACATTTACCCTTTTCTTGAAAACTGTTTATGATACCATCTTCAAACTTGGTATACATTATCAATGTTATTTGGGGACACTAATTGACAGGTTTCATAACTCTTGCACCAAATTTGACAGAAATTTAACTTGATTTTTTTGTCTCTTAATTGAGAATGTTTTCTTTGAACATGCCATTTTCTTGAAAACAATTCATGATATTGTCTTCAAACTTAATACACATAATAAGAGTTGTATTGTGAGACTTTTCATAAAGTTTGACAAATCTTGCACAAAATTTGAAAGAATTATGCCCCTTTATTACTTGAAAATGTGTTCCTTAATATGCATTTATTCTTCGGACATGTCATTTTTTTGAAAACTATTTATGAATTTGTCTTCAAACTCGGTACACATTATAAATGTGATGTTTGCAGACTCTACTTGAAGTTACATAACTCTTGCCAACAAATGACATAAGTATGCCACTTTTTAACCTGATTTTTTTTCTATTTTCTTGAAACATGCCATTTTCTTGAAACCTAGATCTATTGATGATCTTCAAACGTGGTACACATTATATGTATTGTATTGTGAGACTTTTCTTCAAGTATGACAACTCTTGCATAAAATTTGACAGAATTATGCCCCTTTTCAACTTGAAATTTCGTTCCTTAATATGCATGTATTATTCTTTTTACATGTCACTGTGGTCAGTTTGGAGTGGGGGTATTTATCACCTTTAGTGATAGCAGTTCCAGTTTATAAGGGGAAAGAGAAGTTGGTTATTACAGCGCCCCTTTCCAACGGCCCTCCCATCAACGACTCCCTCCTTACAACGACCATTTTCTCGGTTCCCTGAACAGGACACTTATGCCATACGCGTTTACTGCTGAAATATCGTTTGCTTAAAGCTGTCGTCTGCTGAGTTTTCTAAAGTTAACAAATGGACATTTTGACAGAACAAAATCTTTTTTTTTTTTTTTTTTTTTTTTTTTTAAATAATATTACAATCACATATGTATATACACTCATCTTCAGAGATAAATTTCACATACACAATATTTATATATATACTGTAATGTAATTTAAGAAAGTCACAACCTCATGTGTACAGTATGTATGTACATTCATATCAATATTTATATCAATATACATGTATATATATATATATTGTCGTTGAAACTTTGAATGCTGATCAATGTTTGTGTTTGATATATTCAAGAAATTGGTATTTTCCAAATTTTTAGCGCTGGTGGATATGCATAGAATTTTCATCTACACTGTCTTCAGCATTCAGAGAATCAACGACAATATATTCCATTTAACAAAAGAGTGAACATTTTTTTAATATTGCAATATTCAAGAGTTGTTATGAATTTTTGGAGAAAAAAAAGAGAAATAAGAAAAAAATGGAAGAGAAAAAGTATATAGATTTTTTATTCTTGTAGAAATATGCTATGTGACTATATGTAGTTTGTTAGAAAAAGCTTTACAATTGTCCATGAATTATCTGTTTTAGCTGTGTTTTGACTTATATCTAATGCCAATTTTAAGGAGTTTTTTATTTCGGTTATTGACGGTATAATTTCTTTGCATTTACACAGAAAAATATATCTTTTTATTTCTAAGAAAAAAATATCAAGTTTGTAGTCTTTTCTGTCGGAGCCTAGGATTACACTGAAACTATCTATCTTGAGTGAAGGTTCAAATTTCAAAAGTGTTTCTGTTATATGGTTTATCAGTGGTTTAATTTTACAGCAGTCCCAAAAAATATGGTTTATATTTTCTTCATGACTATGACAAAAACTACATAAATTAGAATCTTTAATATTCATTTTATACAGTAATGAGTTTGTTGGTAAAATTCTGTGAATAATTCTTGTTTGTAACCATTGAATATATGTATCTTTGGTACATTTAAAAACATAGCTATATATATTTTTCCATTTAATGTTATCATTTTCATAAAAAGTTATCCATTTTGATCTACTTGTAGGCACATCTTCGTTTTTACTTAGAATATTATAAATAAATTTGTTGACATCATTTTTTTGTTATAATGGGGTACATATAACAATTCATCGTTGGTAAGGGATAGTCAGATATAGAATCATTTATCAATGTAATGTTTAATTTACTCAAAAAAGATTTAACTGCCTTTTTTAGACCATAATACATGAGAAAGTTAATTTTTTTCCCAGTTATTCTTTCCAAAAAGGCAGTTTCTACAAACTGGCCATGTTTGTCAAGAATATCCCTTACCAATCGTATTCCTCTGTTATACAGTATTGGTATAAAAACAGGTTTTTTGTCGACAAGAAATTTGTCGTTATAGAACAATGGCATATCATATATCTGGCTAACATCACTATAACAAAACTTTTTAATATACAGCAAATATGATTTTAAAACATCAATCCAAAAATCGTTTTTTATCTTATCTATTAACAACTTACAGAACTCATTTCCACAGTTTATGATTTTTTTGTTGTCAATCCAACAATTTACTAGTTTATAACATTTACTGTCATTGTATATTATAAAATTTCTTAGCCATTTAATTTTTAAACTACATATATAACTTTCAATATCAATCATTTTTAAACCGCCTTCTGGGTAGTCTTTAATAAGTACATTTCGTTTTATCTTTGCTTTACCATCCCATATAAAATCATAAAATAAGCTGGTTAATTTTTTTACAAAAATGTTAGATGGCGTTGGTAAACTAATAAATAAATGCGTAAGAATAGGCAAAAGTAAAGATTTGACAACAGTTATTTTTCCAATAGGAGTAAGTTTTCTTCTTTTCTCCAGTAAGAAATATAGTTTGTAATAGATGTCATCTTTTCTTGGAAATTGATTTCATTTATTATATCAAGATTAACATCAAAAATTATTCCAAGTAATTTGAAACGGGTATCTCCCCATGATAATTTCCATTTTGTTTTAATGGATCTTGTGCTATATTTCAAGGATCCAATCCAGATTACCTTTGTTTTATCAAAATTGATTTTTAAACCAGAACAAAATCTTAATGACGAGTGACAAACAGCTTGAATCCAGATCAAACGCCGCGTTACGCGATGTCTGAACTGGATTCAAGCTGTTTGAAAATGTAGCCAATTTCCTTGCCTATAACGACTCCCTCCGAACAACGCACATATCATTTGTCTCCTATTGGGTGTCGTTCTAGAGAGGGAGCACTGTTTAACAATAGTGACAATTGAAGTAGGCAAAATCATTCAGCGTTTCCATTATGTTTGAATATTGAACTTGTGACCTTTGTTTGAATTTCTATTGCTTTACAGTGATCTGTATGCACTATGCAAACATTAACTCCTTTGGCATGCAATGTAACTGCAATGATTTTGCCTACTTAGATATTGCCCTATGCTTTTACATTTTGAAATTTTGATATCAGAGTCATTGGTCACAAAGCTTTTGAATGAAGTTTAAGATTTGTTCTCAAGCATTTAATTGGTCAGAATTGAGCAATATTTCGACAGAGGATGACCCTAAAAACATCGTTGGAAAATTTCATGACATTTGGAGTACGAAATAAAATATTAGTGACGCGGAACGCATAATGATCACAATAATGATCGAAGCACTTTGTGCCAGTTGAGCTAAAATAGTTGAACTGCATTAAAACTGACCATCATTAACGACAAATTGACGATTATTTACTATAAGAGATGCTACCAAAAGTGAACATGAATGAAACAGTTAAAAAAGAGAAAACTATCCTTGATAACAACCCTATCACTTTAAAAAAAAATGTCTTCGTATGTGACGCAGTTGTATGTGATCGCCCCATTAACGGTGGTATACGATAATTCAATCTCTAATTGTCTAATGTACCCGTTTAAAGTCAATACAATTAGGTGAAACATATCCGTACTTTAGTTAAAGCATAGCTTAGTCGAAAATAACCATTATGGGTGTACTATTCAAGGTCGAGTACGATATACAATGCTCCCTCTCTACAACAACACTCTATGGGAAACATAGAGTTTGCGTATTGTTTGGAATATACAGCGCTCCCTCTCTACAACGACATCCAATGGGAGACAACAATTGTGTGCGTTATTCGGAGGGAGTCGTTATAGGGAGGGAAATTAGCTGACATTGCAAACAGCTTGAATCCAGATCAGACGCCGCTTTACGCGGCGTCTGATCTGGATTTAAGCTGTTTGTCACTCGTCATTAAGTTTTTTTTCTGTCAAAATGTCCATTATGTAACTTTTAGAAAAATAGGAGACGAAAATGTTAAGCAAAGGATATTACAGTAGTAAAAGCGTTTGACAAAAATTGTCCCTTTTAGGGAACTGCGACAAGGGTCGTTGTAAGGAGGGAGTCGTTGTTGAGAGGGCCGTTGTAGAGAGGGAACACTGTATTGTTATAGGGAGGGAACATCATCCCCTTTACTGTATTACCCTTAGTACAATGGTTATTTGCAAACAGTTTGGAGACTGATCAGACGCCGCGTCAGGTGGCGTCTGATCAGGATCGAAACTGTTTCAAACTCAGTTCGTTCAATATTGCTTTAGTCGTTTGTTCTAAAAGTTAGATTTTATAAATAAAAGCTGGCGATGTTTTAAAGCAGATGCATTCATGGCAATGGAAGTATTAAACATTATTGTCTCGTTTGGACAATGGTGGCAAATATTGTTGTTAGGAGGGAATTTCATTTCAGTTATATAGAAAACTGTCTATCTAGTTTAGAGCAGGCCCGTGGGAAGCAAAAATACATTTGGGGGGGGGGGGGGGGCACACACTTTTTCCTTATATTGGCCACTCTACATTGGGGGCACCACCGATTTTTTGTCTTTTAACAATTTGTTTTTTGTTGCGCGCTAAAATTTGCGTAAAAACAACGTCTGAGAAGCGTTTTGGACGTTTATTTAGTACAAATAACAAACAATTCGCTTGGATACTATAATTGGTAAAATTATTGGGACACGGCTCCCTGTGCCCCCCCCCCCCCCCCCGTTTCCTACGGGCCTGTAGAGTAATATGGCCATGTGTTAGATCGTAAATATGACCATCTTACATGACAACTTGTCATTTCAAGTTCATTTCACCAAGTACCACTGTATAACCTTCCCTCAACCCTTTCACAGTTAATGACGCCAACAAGCACGTTTGACAAAAGTTTGGATCCTGATCAGACGCCGCGTATAGCGGCGTCTGATCAGGATCTAAACTGTTTGACACTCGTATCGATGTGTTTTAAGTCATACTACATTGAATCTGACTTTGAAACGATCTTCATTCTTTGAAACACTTCATTCTCAGTGTTGTTATACTTTCTGGTCCTTTGGAATCATTGATTTCAGCGCATTTACAGTTGAAAGTTGAATTCCGCTTAAGCCGGTGCTAGGGGGCGTGAGCACTGTTGCATATTTCAGTATTACTCATGAACAGACTCAATTAAACCGAGTCTGCAATTTTCAGTATTTGCTTTGTTTTCTGTGCTTTCAAAGGATCTTCCCTTATTCAGATTTTGCAAACAACAAAACTGAAGCCGACGACAATGAAACGGTGAAAGGGGTAACAATCTCACGATTAATTTGGCAGCGAAAGAGTTAAAGCTAATAATGATTTATCACAGTGTGATTATTTCTAAATGTATAAATGAAAACCTCCCCCACACAGAAGAACAAAACAATAAGGGTTGTCTTTCATTCCTGTTCAGTTTAACCCATTCACTACAATGACATCAACAGTTTTAAATACAGTAAAACCTCGCTATTACGACCACTAAAACGAAGGCTAATTGAGTGTATAATAGACAAGTGATAGCTTAAAGCAAGGTGACAGTGAAACAGAAAGCTCCTATAGGAGCTTTCTGTTTCACTGTCACCTTGCTTTAAGCGGTCACCTATCGTAAACACCCTAATATTTAACATAATTTAGTGGTCGTAATAGAGAGGTTTTACTGTAAGTGTGTTCTGCTTATATGTCTCAATTTTAGATTTTAGATATGTTGACCAAAGAAATATTTAAATGAGTGTCAAACAGTTTAAATTATGATCAGACGCCGTGTAACGCGGCGTATGATCAGGTTTCACACTGTTTGTAGATAATTATTCTACTCAGGGAAAGGCAGTGACTGTGTTCATTATTGGTCATTGTTTACTTATCCTTTCACTCTCAATGACGTCACAAAGCGTATTTACAAACATTTTTTTTTTATCCTTATCAGACGCAATGTAACGTCTGATCAGGAGCAAAACTGGTTGCAACTTGTTTTGAAAGTTACTAGTGCGTCACTTATACTGCCTTAAATCTAACTTTGAAATTATATTGCAAACAACGATATTGAAGCAGACGACAATATGGCGGGGAAGGGCTAATACCCTCACAATAAATGTCATCATGAAAGGCTTTAGTTGATGTATTACCACTATTTAAATGTCTTCTCTCTTTTGACTAAAACAGGATTCAGAAATTGCTTTGTTAGTTGTTGTCAACGGGAGATAAAGCAAATATTTTCCTGTTTACTCACATTAACCAATTTCCCCACGGAATCGCCTTTTATCGCATTCAGTTTATTCCTCTACTGAACAAAAAAGATTCCATTTAAGAGTCATGAACATGAACCCTAAGACATATTTTTAATGTCCTAGCAGATGGCAGCTTAAAGCGGACTGAATATAACGCAGAATGCTCCATAATGAGCATTCTGCTTTCCTTTAAACCTGTTTTAAGTGGTCATCTGTCTTAAAAACTAGAAACAGACTATGGCATATAGTGTTAACTACAAATTACAAACGCAAATGCAAATTACAAACGATTCAAATATTCTATTCAACCATAGGCCAACTGATTAAGTTCGTGTAGAAAATTATATGTAGATTCTTTAAAACTATCTTACCTTTTCTTCACTCTTTAAATGCTGGGTCACTGTTTCGTCTACAACAATTGTGGTCTGCTACTTTTCGTAAAATAGATTTTTCAAATTTTCTTTTCAAACCCAGATCACAATGTCAAACAGTTTTGATCCTGAAGAGACACAGCGGTATGCGTGTCTCTTAAGTATCCCAACTGTTTGCAAAGATTATCATGGTTTCACCGCTAATTGGTAAGAGTTAAAACTCCCGGTATACATGTATACTGCTAAAAGTTTGCTAAGCACAATAGGTACCAATGCATTGACCCTATCACTTCTTATCACATAGCTTCTAACAGTTTGTTCTATTTCTTCAAAATTTGGAGATGATTTGGTCAAAGGTTTTCCTCTACAGATCAAAAAATTAAACTTATTCAGGTCCTGTATAAATTTTCAAATTAATTGAATTCTGCATTTTAATGTTCTTAGAGGTGTTTCAACGGGTACAATTGTTTGTTACCGACGAATAACATATATAAAAAAAATTACAATGTAGAACTCGATGGATTTGTAATTTTTTGTGAGTTCTCAGAAATTTCTTATTTTGATAATGTCTTCGGGTTTCGCCTACAGGACCTGAACAAGTTTAAAAAATTAGAATCAGTAAAATAAACCTTTGGCCAAAATATCTCCAAATTTAGAAGAAGTCAAACAAAGATGTTGGAAGAAATGTGACGAGAAGTAATGGCGTCAATGAATTCATGCCCTTTGTGCTTAGCAAATTTTGAGAAGTATATTTATTAACAGGGGTCATATCTGACTCGAGACAAGAAATACTGTGAATACAATAAGTATTGGGATAAATATCTTAAAAAGTAATAATAAGACTTCATTGAAAATTGGAATTGTCCATTAAAAGTACAAATGGTAATACAAACAATTTCTAACTAACACATCTAAGGTATTCCATAAAGACGGACACATAATACAAATGATTAAGTATAGTGCAAATGTAATAGCAAAATGTTACTAAATATACAAAATGGCATCCGAAATACATGTGGACACATACAATGGAGAATACGTTATTCTTTTCCAATAAATACGTTTACGCTCAATATATTGTTTACATTTCAAACAGTTTGGAGCCAGACCAGATACCGGGTAACCCGGTGTCTGATCAGGCTCCAAACTGTTGGCTCTTCAGATTTAAATAATAATAAAAATTGTCAATTTAATACTAGGATTTGAAAATCTTTCAAAGAAGTGATCTGTATGTATATTGCATTATACAGAGAACTTTAACATTGAAGTTAGGAAACTGGATTTGTTCGATTATCTCTAACTCTTATTTTGTATATACATATAGCCTTTAAATGTCATTGAACAATTTCAATGAAGCTTTTCAACAGCCGCAAAATTGACCGCGGTGCCACACCCAGTAATGGCGCAATTCAAAGCAACATATCACTTTCCAGGTCTAGAAAATATTCGAACTAAAAAGAAATGGAAGGTAGAGTTTACTTATGTTATGATCATAGTAATAAATCAGAGTGTAATGATTATTCACTAAATGTTAATTATTTTGAATAGTTTAACTGTTTATCTTAAAGAGTTCTAAAAAATAATCGATGTTTTGTTTTCAGGAACTGATAGTATCCTATGATATTATTAAGTGTTACTTTCTATAGCGGATAAAGACTAAGTATAGTCCGATTTTGACCCGTGAGCTGTGACCTTTAGGACGAGTCCACCCGTATAGGTAAAACGCATAACAAACCATGAAATTGTTCAGGAGTTACCTACCTGTCATGGTATACTGAGGATATAATGTCTTTTGTATTGAAACTAAATCAATAATCGAGCTAGAGTAATAGGTAGCGGGTTAGGGTACTTGCTGTAGTGTAAAAGGTTGTGGGTTCGATTCCCAGTAGGATTTGCTTTTTTTTCTCAAAAATTATTATTATTATCGATTAGCGCATAAGTTTTCAAACAATTACTTATTTGAATTGTCCAACATATTATGCAAAATGTGTTAACGTTAAACGTTGTGAAGTTTAACATGTATGTAAAACGTTACCCTATGTGTCCAGTTTCTCACTTTTAGAAAACAATTGCATTAATTCATTTATCACTGAATGACAATTGGCAATTCAAATTTCCAATTAAGTCTAGTTAATGTATGACAATTGAAAAATGATAAACAGTGTTGCCCTGACCAAAGTGCTGCTTAAGGTGCCCTCTGATCTGGGTGTTCACTGTTTTCATGGTACAAGTGGAGTATACTCTTTCTAAATGACGATTATACTTGTCGTTAGGGTTCAATGTGTTAGGTACTTAGGGTTACCCCTTATAAGTTATGTGGGATTCGGATTAGATCCAATGGAAATTTATATCGCTTCTGCTTCTCCTTCATACAGGCTCGTAGACATTTTCTACAAGCTTCCGTGCTATGGAAATTTAGACTATTGACGCGGTGGTTTTGTCTGTCGTAGCATCTTTAGTTTGAACAATGTGGTTATACCTAAATGTAATAAGAAATTGAATAATATATATTATTGAAACACTGTACACTTACTAAAGGTTCCTTATGGTTATCGTCATGTGTAGTATGAAAATGCATTTCCAAACCAAAAATAAAAGAAAAAAAAAGGAATCACTGGGTATCGAACTCATTACCATACCCAGTAAAACACTACTCTACTACCTAGACCACGATGACATATAGGTCTCAAAATCTTATTTTACATATCAAGTTAAGGTTTGAACCCTAACTTACCCATAACATAGAATGGTTGCAACTTCTATAAATAGAAAAGCTCAGTCACGGTTCAGCGCACAAAATTTACCTATAAACGGTTTGATAACTCGACGCTGCTGACTATAGATACTTTCAAACACTGAAACCATAAAAACAGCACCGTTTAAAAAAAAGGATACTCTGGTTCTTTAGACAATAATTACATTTTTGGGCAACCCCTGGTAATAATGTTTAATATGTTTAATGTAGCCAAAGCCTGGTAGAGAAATACTTTCATTTTAAAACCAGAATTAATCATGAAAACGACTATTTTCATATAGTCTGAAATTGATTATACTCTGAGAAAGTTGGCATCGTATCAGAATGCCAACGGTGAGTAGCTCGTATTTATGCTATTTATCGAAGATTGTTTAAAAGTATATGCATAACGCAATGGAACTGTTTTAAATAAGTCATGCTTAGTTTGTGAACACAGAGACATTTAACGCCATAGCGGAAACAATTTAACCCCTTCACTGCCCTATGCCGAGCGTAATAGTTATTGCAAACGGTTTGCATCCTTATCAGACGGAATCAAAACTGTTTTAACACTTATTTAAACCTCATTATTTCTTCAGGCCAAAAAGATAACATTTAGATTTGAGAAATAAAAATAGAAGACAAATGTTTAAAATTATTCATGTCATGTCAGTGAATTGATTAAACTAAATGGCATGTGGTTTTTTTTTCTTCAAAAATGCCATCGTATTGAAAGGTGAACGTTCGCTTCTGGACATCGACGATAACACTTTGTAAACACTGATTAAGTACTACAGTGGAGAATCTGTTATTCTTTCCCGTTTAAACGCAAACGTACGCAAACGCAAAACACTAAAACGTAGAAAAGAACCACTTTTGGACAATTCTGATAATTCTTGTTTATCTTGGTGGCAAACAGTTTGGAGCCTGATCAGACGCCGGGTTACCCGGCGTCTGATCTGGCTCCAAACTGTTTGCACTGCAAATAATAGTTTTAGCGTAAACGCGTTTATTGGGAAAGAATAACAGAGTCTCCACTGTACCAATATATTTTTCAATTCCCTTGTTTTATGGTCACTGCTCTACAGATACAATGATAATATAACTGAGGTTATTTGATCGTTTAACTTTCTATTAGTTGTTAATAGATTTTATCGATTGGTCGATTCCATTAGTGTAAAAATTTACACTGGTATTTGAATCAGAAAAGTACTTTTTCATGAAACCTCGTCACATAAAGATGTTATTATTCAGAGTCGCCTGCTTTTTTGTACAAAATTGCATATAAACAATACGTAAACAGTTTATTTGAGGAATATTTATAAAAGTAAATAAGCAAATTCCATTGAAGTATTCAAAAAAAGAAAAGATGTTTATCTTCTGCCAGCACGTTGTTTTGATTATATGGATAACTTATTTTACGACGGAGCATAGCTTTGCATACAGTTATGACAACACGACGCTGTTAAAATATGCATTGCTCAACGGCTATGATTCAGATTTAATTCCAGTTAATAATCAGACAAAGTCTTTAAATCTGACACTTGGAATGACCATTTATAAGATATTAGACGTGGATATCGTGAGGGGAACAATGACGTTAACTCTTTCATTACAATGTAGCTGGTTCGACGAAAAGATGACCTGGACTCCTAGTGACTACGGCGGTGTAACATCAGTGATGATACAGGCATCACGTGTCTGGACCCCAACACTAATTATCTCAAATCCAGTGGAGTTTACACTGTTCGGTAAAAACTGGATGCACGTCATATACCAATCAAATGGATTTGCTTTTTGGGGCCCTGGTGGTGTTACTGATTTAACTTGTTGGATGGATCTGAAATACTGGCCATTTGACGAACAGACATGTGACATTTCGTTCATACCGTATGATTACTGGGCTGGACAAATTCGTTACTTTAGCTCTGATGTAATAATGTCATTTTACCAAGAAAACGGAGAATGGGAAGTAGTAAAAGCGGAATCTTCTTTACTTTCCGTATACGAAATGGCAGAAATCGCTGTTACGAAACTAACTCTCCGACGGCGACCTCTGTTCTACATTCTCACACTGGTATTACCGTTGTTTATTCTAGAACTTTTGTCTAACTTTGTTTACCTGTTACCGAGTGAATCTGGTGAAAGGGTCAGTTATACGATTACAACATTGCTGGCCCTTACAGTTTTTCTGACCATAGTGTCTGACAACGTTCCGAACACATCAAACCCAGTGCCCCATTTGTGTGTGTATATTTTTGCCGGGGTTGTGATGAACAGTTTAACATCTTTTATTGTTATCTTAAATGTAGCATTATACCATCGCCACCCTGACAAGAAAATCGGGTCATGGGACATAACTTTTGTCAACACTTTAGGATGCAAACCATACAAGGTAGACGAGGAAACATTCGTAGAAGAATTCAATCAGACGGGCAAACTTGACGGAAAAGTTGATCAACATTCTGAACATGTTAACCAGGAACCAGATTTGATTGAACGGGAGAAAAGGAATTTAGATATTACTTGGAAAGACGTGAGCAATGCTATTGATACTACAATGTTTGTGGTTATGACACTCGTTCATGTTTTGTTAATTATCGTTTGGACTTCACTTATGTTTATGGAATGAAATGATAGCAGCTATTGTTATACAGCACTCCCTCTCTACAACGACACCCAATAGGAGACACATATTGTGTGCGTTTTTCGGAGGGAGTCGTTATAGGGAGGGAAATTATTTTACATTTGCAAACAGCTTGAATCCAGATCAGACGCCGCGTAACGCGGCGTCTGATCTAAATTCAAGCTGTTTGTCATTTGTCATTATGTTATTTTTGGTCAAAATGTCATTTATGTAAGAAAACCAGCAGGCAACAATTTTGAATAGACAATGATGCATGAGTGCAACCATAAAATATACTTTTCTTAGGAACAGGGGCGAATGTCGTTTTAAGGAGGAGGTCTTTGTTGGGAGGGCCGTTGTAGAGAGGGAGCATGTACGTACATTGGGTTATAAAATTTCGACAGAAGGACCCGCATTCAACACCAGTACCAGTACAACCTTTCTATTACCACAGGGCTGCCATAAGTTGATAAAGAAAATCCTAAGATTTCAATAATTTCAATTTTTCAAGCGCGATTTTCCAAATTATACCTTTAACCCATAGTCTGTTTCTAGTATTTAATACACATGCTTCTTAAAACAGGTTGAAAGTAAAGCAGAATGCGCCTTAAGGCGCATTCTGCTTTACTTTCAGCCTTCTTTAAGCTTCCATCCGTTGGAATAAAATGACGAAGATTTCGGAAAAATCCGGAGAAGTGGCAGCCCTGTTACCACCAATCAATTATGTTAAATAGTCGGTGTTTAATTGATTAAGTTGGGTTTTACGGCACCGCGACATCAATGGTCATATGGCGCCGACGGTTTTTAAGACAGGTGACTGCTTAACGCAAACTGACAGTAAAACCAAAAGCTCTTATTTCTGTCTTACTGTCACTTTTCTTTCAGATGTCACCTGGGTGTTTTTCTTATAGATATAATATGCCCTTTTTAGTGGTGGTAATGGAGAGATTTTATTGTACATTGCCCCCTCTCTACAACGACACCTTAGCGGAGTCACATATTGTGTGTACTGTTCTTTGGGGCGGGGGTGGGGGCTTTAGATAGGGGAAATTAAGACCTGGCTTACATTTGCAAACAGCTTGAATCTAGACCAGACGCCGCGTTACGTGGCGCCTGATATGGATTCAAGCTGTTTGTCATTCAATGTTGTATTTCTTCTTTCAAAATGTCCAATGATAAGTTACTTTTAGAAAAAAGCGGACGGTATTGCAGCAGTGAAATTTTTAGACATAATCAGGGCTGCCATAAGTTGACATGAAAAATCCTAAGATTTCCAAATTTGCATTTTTCAAGTGCGATTTTACGAATCGTACCATTACCCCATAGCCTTTTTTTCTTGCTTTGTTGATATGAAACTACTTAAAGCAGGCTGTAAGTAAAGCAGAATGCGCCTTAGGGCGCGTTCTGCTTTACTTTCAGCCAGCTTTAAGCTACAATGTACTGGGAAAAAATCCGGAGATTTAGGAAAAATCCGGAGAAATGGCAGCCCTGCATAATGGTCTTGTTTGGGGAACACCGACGAGCATTGTTGTAAGGATGGAGTCGTTGTTTGGGGCCGTTGTAGGAAAGTACTTTAGAACCAATGTGCCTTTTTAGTGGTCGTAATAGAGAGGTAATATTGTATTTGAAATAGTATAAGCTCAAATAAAGATAGAGTTGAAATTGATCTTGGACATAAAAGTATACATGTCTAGTTCTACGAGCGTCAGTAGTAGTGTAATACGTGTAGACTCATCTGTACAATTTAAGGTTTCATAAAATAACCATTTTGGTGTTTTATACATTTTTTATATTTTCAAACATCTAAATTATTTTAGATTACAATGACCCTTTAACCACTAAGTGATTACGTTTATTGTTTGCAAATAATGTTAGACGTATATATATTAAAACACCAAAATGGTTATTTTAAAATATTTACATTGACCCTGTAAAGTCTTTATGTAATCCTATTAAAAAATATGCAGTCATCTGCCGATGAACCTACACTTTGAATCTGGATTTAGCCAGTTCGGATTTCGCCCGTGGACTTCTTCAAATAGACTACATCGGGCACTTAACACTAAGCTCCCATTGGTCGACGGTCATATGACACTAGCGGAGTGATACAGACCCATAGGTCGTTGCCATCGCGTTGCTATGTGTGTAAATGGGTTAAGAAAACAACCGCGACCTGTAATTTTAGAATGTGCTTTGGCAATAGATATTCAAGTTGCACTGTTATTTGTTTGCCTTGTAAGTCTTTTCCATTCACAGAGAGAAAGTTTACTGGAAAAAATCCTGAATTTTTAATACAGTTAGAGTACATGTAGTTGAGACTACTTTCTCACCATATTTAGAAACTGGAATGGCTATTACATCGACATTACATCTATCAAACCTCTTTGACCGGTATATGATAAATTCTTATACAGAAAAACAAATCTGGCCAATAAACACATTAAATTGACAAGACAGAAAATATAAATATAAATATAAGGAATAAACAACATCTCTTTGCCGCTCATGACGGTATGACTACATTAGCTTCGGGGAGTAAATTTAACGAAAACGCCCTTCTGGCGTTTACGCAATTTACCCCCTGCGAAGCTAATGTAGTCATACCGTCATGAACGTCAAAAATATGTTGTTTATTCCTATAATGAAACCTTTAATTTTACAGATGAGTCTACACGTATTACACTAATACAGACACTCGAAGAACTAGGCATGTATACTTTATATATGTATATGTATGTATACATTATTTTTTTGTTAAATCTTTCTTTGTGCTAGTTACTTGTTTCCAAATATCAATAACTAAAGAAAACAAGATAGATGATAACTTAAATGCAAGATTATGAATTTAAAATGTTTAAATTGAAAGTGTTCGACAAATATTGTGCGTATGCAAACTATTAGCCCAATGTGAATGTTTCAATTCATTCAGTCATGAGCAATGTTCTCTACACTTCAACTGATAACACCTTAAAGCAGGCTGAAAAGAAGGTAGAATTGCTTTAAGGCACATTCTGCTTTATTTTAACTAGATTTAAGTGGCGAACTGTCTTCAATACAACGAACATGAATATTTGTCTTGATACTACTATAATATTATTAAACTAGTTTATTATTTAATGTACAACTCAGAAATGTAGTAGCAGCATGTATAATGATGATGGTATATATCAAAGCTATAGTTTTCGGGGCTTTAGCCCTTTAACTCATAGCCTGTTTCTAGTTTTGAAGACAGATTGTCATTTAAAGGAGGTTGAAAATAAAGCAGAATGTGCCTTAAGGCACATTCTGCTTTACTTTCAGCCTGCTTTAAGCTAAAATCTGCTAGGCTATTTGAAATATTTGCAATGGTAATTGTTCATGAGGGTATAAAATGGAACTATTTTCTTCAGCGGAGGAATAAATAAAATGCGCTAAAAGCCACTAGTATTAAAAGATTTATTTATATCCAAGGCCACGGTTAAAAATCCAAAATATTCTTAATTTCAATTCTTCTTTTTTGGCATGGCCATCATTTTATTTACACTACACTGAGTTTGTTTTACATGCGTTTCCGTGGGGGTGATTATCTTGCGTGAAAGCAACTAGTATTTGAATGAAATGAAGCTTTTGGCTTATTTATCATTTTATTATTTAATACTGTTTGTTTTCATTACTTTTGATGAGCTGTGTTTAGCCGTATACTGGGTTCTGTCTGTTTATTGTTCATTCACGACTTTGTAAACATTAATTATAAATTTTTTCTTGACAACAGATATATATATGTAGTTAGCATCCTTAATGCATTTTTTCATTCAGTATATATTTTGTCGAATACGAATCTATTGTGCACACGTATATATCTGTCTGATTCGTTTTTTCCCGTCGCAGACGGGTCTGTTTTGTCTTTTGACCGCAACTCTATGAAACAATTTAACCAATCAGGAATGATTAGAAATCCTGGTCAATGACCACGTGCTTGAAATGCAGTACTCTTATCGGCCAATGGTCTAGACTGGCGTTCTGTTATTTTTTCACATCCATCTTGCGAGTTTAAACCTGGCAAAACAATGAGATGCAGTCTAAATTATTGCTGTGTTACTATGTCATCATTTCTAAATTTAGCGTGGATAAGCTCTAAATTTAGCATGTTTACGATGTTAAGTCAGAATCAGTGTATACACATCTGGTTAAGTGAATACTGTACCCCACAAAAAACCTTTAACCTGCGACGGAATATCTTTTTTAAAGATATTTCTTGTCATACATGATCACGAAGTGATTGTGCGAATTACAATGCATCTATAATTGGTACCCCATGGCTTTGAATGGGTAACTGGGGAAAGCGTACTTAATCACAATGGTTTTTCTCTGTGATCAAATAATTGTTCAATAGAAGGTAGGGCTAGTCCTTATAATTGTATATTTTGTTACAGCGGACACAAAGGGATATTATTTTCTGTAATGTAGCTTCGGGTACAATTTACAGTTTGCAATTTAGACATTAATTAACAGTACTCCTTACAGAAACGGGAAGTAATAACGAAAAACCCACCCTAAGCTCTTGTCTGTTTCAAATGTGTTGTCTGCAGAAATAACTACAGTAAAACCTCTCTATTACGACAACTAAATTGTGTTAATTATTAGGCATTAAGAACAGGTGACTGCTAAAGCAAGGTGACAGTAAAACAGAAAACTCCTGTAGGAGCTTTCTATTTTACTGTCACCTTGCTTTAAGCTGTAACCTGTATTTAATTCAAACAATAAGCCTTATTTTATGTGTCCGTAATAGAGAGGTTTTATTGTATGTCAATCTCTACATAGATATTTTTCAACACATTGGCCACTGAAATTTCAAATGGATCGTTCCAATTGCGTTTAGTCTTTTTGTGCCTTTTTGTTTTTACCATATGCTGCAAATTAACAAACAGTGCTGTCCTTTTTAGTGGACAGCTGTAGAAACCTTTGACCAGGGTATACACTGTTTGCAAAGACGAAACTATGGTTATTCGATCATGGTTTGTAATGGACGCATAGTTTCGTTACAAGGTCTAGCTCCGAGGTTATAAAGCGTTTGAGCTGAGTCTCAGTGTGTTCCCAAGCATTTGATTGGTCAGATTTGAGCCTAGGCTCAAATCTGACCAATCAAATGCTTGGGAACGAGTTTAGACTCAAGTCAAAAGCTTTATAACCTCGGGACCTGGCTGAGTTTCTTAGAGAAGCAAACATGCTAGTGCAAGGCTGAACAAATACTTCTATTGTTTTCGTACACTTTGATATTTAGTCCAGGAAGACAATTTACGACCCTTAGCACCTGTAGGAGGCCTCTGATTAGGATATACACTATATTTGCATAGTTTCATTCGATTGATATTAATAGTCCAGGGATACTTTTAAATATACTCTTGGCGTAGAGAGATATGAAAGTAATTGTTCTCGATAGGAAAGCCCGGGAGAGATACGAATTTAGAAGGTAACAAACCATCGTTCTGACGTATGCATTATACTGAAAACACTCATACACACACCACCAACAAATCAATAACAATATTAACTTATGTAAAGATTCATTTCATTTATATTGACCCCATCGCCATGACATTTACCTAGAAACATGTAGCTGAATGCTAAATAAATGTTTTATAATTGTTTCATCTTTGGCTTCTCTTAGAAGAGTTTTGTCTTCGTGTGAAACATCGAAACATATTCGTACAACAGCGTAATATCTCTTCGCGCGCTTCCCTTTGACATCACTAGGGGAACACACAGCAGCGGGATATACGATATTTATTTTACTTAATTACCACAGGGGCGGAACTCTGTCACACAGAAGTCGGAAACGGGACGACGCCCAGTCACGCCTGCATGTCGATTTAGGTAACGAACACGATACAATTGAGTTGGAAAACAAGTTATGGACGTGGAAGGAACCGCTAAGATAGTTTGCAGCACTTATTTATTCCACATTATTACTTGAAATAAGTATAGTTTTAATGAATGTCAGCATAAACGGTAACGGAGTTAAAAAGGGCACATTGTAGCTACAAATGCCAAACTGACTGCAACATTCCTTATTATCGTGCATTTTATACTTTGACCTTCAACAGTGAATTTGCTAAAATAGCGAAATGATATGTACTTAATCAAACTATGTATAAACACTATTAAGTTTGAGTTTGTTCATAATTTCGATCAGTCGCATTGCGTAAATAAGCAGTAGTTTCAAAAGTAAAATGTCACGCTTGCAGGACGACGCTGTAACAAACACCGGGACGACACTTTTCTCAATGTAATGGATACACGACGACGCTTCTTGCCTGTTTCAGGACAAATTCTTTGATGCACCTTTTGCTTTGGGCGATTTGAAAGAGGCATCGAGGTGTTCAAACGTCAAGTTAGGGTTTATCAAATCGAAAGCTCAAATTGTTTGTAGACAACAATTATAAAAAAAAAACAAGAGCCCAATGGGGCATAATTCGCTCACCTGAGAATAGCTGAAAAAATGGAGATATTGATTTGTGTCCAGGACTGACCTAGATATGCAACAGACCGGAGCAATTTGAACAAAATATGTAAAGTATATTTAAAAGTGTCACCATACAGAATATAAAAGCTCTGGTCATATAAGAGTCAGAGAAGAATACGTTTGAAATTTTCTCTATATAACTCTATGTAAAACTGTGACCCCCGGGGCGGGATCAATTTTGATCCCAGGGGCATAATTTGAAGAAACTTGATAGAGGACCTGTGGGCGATGATATGTGCCAAATATCTAAGCTCTGATCCTTGTAGTTTCAGACAAGAAGATTTTTAAAGTTTTCATTGAAAAAATCTATTTTTAGCTCCTGTGACCTAGTTATGCAACCGACTAGAACCATTTGAACAATTTTGGTATGACATCTAGAAGTGTCACCATGCCAAATATCAAAGCTTTGGCCACATTGGTTTCAGAGAAGAAGTCGTTTGAAAATTTCACAATATAACTCTATGTAAAACTGTGACCCCCGGGGCGGGGCCAATTTTGACCCCAGGGGCATAATTTGTACAAACTTGATAGAGGACCTGTAGATGATGCTATGTGCCAAATATCTAAGCTCTGTCCCTTGCAGTTTTTGACAAGAAGATTTTTTAAGATTTCCTTATTTTTTCACTTTGATTGCCATGCCAACCAGAGTTCTGCATTGTTTTTAATTCTTTGAACAAATTTGAAAGAGCTTGACCCAAGGAACATTTCTGTAAAGTTTGGTTGAATTTTGTCAAGGGGTATAGGAGGAATTGTCATTTGAAGCAATTGTTAACGACGACGGACACAGGGCCATCCCAATAGCTCACCTTGAGCCTTTGGCTCAGGTGAGCTAAAAAGGCCACTATGGCCCTATATTGTTCACCTGGTACACATTGTAAAACTTGACCTATAGTGACCTAGATTTTATTCGAATATTACCAACATTTTAGCGTGGCCTAGATTGCAATGAGACAAACATTTTGAGCAAGTTTCATCAAGATCAAACGAGAAATGTAGCTTCTAGAGTGTTAACAATGTATTTTCATAATATGACCTAGTGACCTAGTTTTTAACCCGACATAGCCTACATTTAAACAAGACCTAGAAACTAAAACGGCAAACGTTTTGACCAAGGTTTACTCAGATCTAATGTGATTTGTAGCTTCTAGGTTGTTTACAATTTTAAGCGTGATCTAGAAATCAACAAGGCAAACATTTAAATCGAATGAGATTTGTAGCCTCTAGAGTGTTAACAAGAGTTTTCTTTGATTTGACCTAGTGACCTAGTTTTTAATTGGAGGTAACCCACATTAAAATGTCACCTTGATATTGATATGACACACATTCTGACAAAGTTTCATGAAATTTATTTTAAGATTTGTAGCCTCTAGAGTGTTGACAAGGTTTTTCTATGATTTAACATAGCGACCTAGTTTTTTAACCAACATGACCCAAACTCAAACTTGATCTAGAAATTATTACTGAAAACATTTTGAATAAGTTTCATGAAGATCTAATGAGATGTGTAGCCTCTATATAGTGTTAACACGGATTTTCGATAATTTGACCTAGTGGCCTAGTGTTTAATCCGCCAACACCCTTATTCAAACTTTACCTAGATATTAATAAGACATACATTTTGACCAAATTGCATTAAAATCCAATGATATGTGTTGCCTCTAGAGTGTTCTCAAGGTGTTTTTTTAAAGTATTTGGCCAAATGATCTACTATTTGACCGGACATATCCCACATTCGAACTTAACCTAGAAAATGATGAGACAAATTCTTGCAGATCTAATGAGATTTATATCCTGTACATAGTATGTTCACAGTGTTTCGTCCTCAACAAAACTGATTTTTATGATCGTCCTGTGTCTGAAACAGAGTCGACATGCAGGCGTTACACAAGGAAAAAAGTCGTCTACTGTGTGCGTTACATACACAGCATTCACTGGCTGTCCAATAGATGCTAATTTTCTCGTTATTGGTTAAAGCAAATACCGGTTAACTCGCTGATTTATGAATAATTTGCATGAATGAACTTACTAAAACAATTTTATTTTCATTTCCAAAGGAAATTTGCTGAGTTATTGCAGCAAAGACACGTTAAACAGGCATTTCTAAGATAAACGATGACTTTAACAGGCCATTCTTTATCAAACATAGCTCTAAATCCCTTTAAACTTGTCACTTGTATCATATATTTATTCTAAAACAATATTGCAAACATTTCATCAAGTTCAATTGAACAAAATGCCTTTCAGAAAGAAATGAACTACTGCATTTGCAAAAATGAAAGTACAATCACCGCGCGTGTTTATAAAATTATCAATGTTAATCGTCGTGCAGGTGTGACCGAGCGTCGTCCCGTTTCCAGTTATTGTGTGACAGAGTTCCGCCCCTGTGATTACGTACTA
This sequence comes from Gari tellinella, assembly GCA_922989275.2. Classification (NCBI taxonomy): domain Eukaryota; kingdom Metazoa; phylum Mollusca; class Bivalvia; order Cardiida; family Psammobiidae; genus Gari; species Gari tellinella. The sequence goes on along the minus strand of OV277860.1, from coordinate 59,335,371 downwards.
TAAGGAAACACGACATTTAATCTCTCCTTCATATAACGTTGTATAACTAATTATATACACTCGAATACATGTATCTTATATAGGAGGTATAACAATGGTTGTTTCGCCTTCCCCCGTCTGCCCGTCAAATTGTCCATCAGTTACCTTCAAGTTTGCAATACCAGGGCTGCCATAAGTTGACATGAACAATCCGAAAATTTCCAAATTTGCATTTTTCAAGTGCGATTTTAAGAATTGTACCTTTAACACATAGCCTGTTTCTATATTTGTTGAAATGTGCCTACTTAAAGCAGCCTGGAAGTAAAGCAGAATGCGCCTAAAGGCGCATTCTGCTTTACTTTCAGCCTGCTTTAAGCTACAATGTATCAGAAAAAATCCGAAGATTTAGGAATAATCCGGAGAAATGGCAGCCCTGCAATACATCCCCACTCGCCGGAAGGTGTGTTGCATTACTTCAGCCCTCTTTTTATAATATACTTTTCTTATTGAATATGATTGTACGTCCTCGGGTCCGCACGCACACACATGCTGTGTATTTAAAAGAAATTCGCTGTTAATTAGAATAATTGGTACCTCGCTATCTATTAGTTAAATCCCAATTGCCTTTATAAGACATTCCCTTATTCTGTTGAAATATAAAGTGCTTCAAAGATGTCCTAATTGTTACTGATTTGATACCAATCTTACCTATCATTTGATACGGTTGACCTTTGGTGACACACACTCAATATGGAACCGATAAAAACCTTATTTCGAAATTGCAATTCTGCGTTTTAAATCTAAAATACGAGTATTTTCGACTAATTAATGCGTGCAAGAGTTATTGGGTTTGGTTTGTTTTCATACAATATCACGAAGTGATTGTGCGAATTACAATGCATCTATAATTGGCACCCATGGCTTTGAATTGGTTAATTAAAACTGGGGAGAGTGTACTTTCTCACAATGGTTTTCTCTGTAATTAAATAAGTGTGGAATAGAAGGTAGGGTTAGTCCTTATAAAAGAATATTCTGTTACAGCGGACACAACGGGATATTCTTTTCTGTAATATAGCCTCAGGGTCTCCTGTTTGCAATTAAGACATTAATTAACAGTACTCCTTTCAGAAACGGAAAGTAATAACGAAAAATCCACCCTAAGCTCTTGTCTGTTTCAAATGTGTTGTCTGCAGAAATAACTACAGTAAAACCTCTCTATTACGACAACTAAATTGTGTTAATTATTAGGCGTTAAGAACAGGTGACTGCTAAAGCAAGGTGACAGTAAAACAGAAAACTCCTGTAGGAGCTTTCTATTTTACAGTCATCTTTCTTTAAGCTGTAACCTGTATTTAATTCAAACAATAAGCCTTATTTTAAGTGTCCGTAATAGAGAGGTTTTATTGTATGTCAATCTCTACATAGATATTTTTCAACACACTGGCCACTGAAATTTCAAATGGATCGTTCCAATTGCGTTTAGTCTTTTTGTGCCTTTTTGTTTTTACCATATGCTGCAAATTAACAAACAGTGCTGTTCTTTTTAGTGGACAGCTGTAGAAACCTTTGACCATGGTATACACTGTTTGCAAAGACGAAACTATGGTTATTCGATCATGGTTTGTAATGGATGCATATTTTCGTTACAAGGTCTGGCTGAGTTTCCAAGAGAAGCAAACATGCTAGTGCAAGACTGAACAAATACTACTATTGTTTTCGTACACTTTGATATTTAGTCCGGGAAGACAATTTACGACCCTTAGCACCTGTAGGAGGCCTCTGATTAGGATATACACTATTTGCATAATTTCATTCGATTGATATTAATAGTCCAGGGATACTTTTAAATATACTCTTGGCGTAGAGAGATATGAAAGTAATTGTTCTCGATAGGAAAGCCCGGGAGAGATACGAATTTAGAAGGTAACAAACCATCGTTCTGAAGTGTGCATTATACTGAAAACACTCATACACACACCACCAACAAATCAATAACAATATTAACTTATGTAAAGATTCATTTCATTTATATTGACCCCATCGCCATGACATTTACCTAGAAACTCCCGAAAACATGTAGCTGAATGCTAAATAAATGTTTTATAATTGTTTCATCTTTGGCTTCTCTTAGAAGAGTTTTGTCTTTGTGTGAAACATCGAAACATATTCGTACAACAGCGTAATATCTCTTCGCGCGCTTCCCTTTGACATCACTAGGGGAACACACAGCAGCGGGATATACGATATTTATTTTACTTAATTACGTACTATAAGGAAACACGACATTTAATCTCTCCTTCATATAACGTTGTATAACTAATTATATACACTCGAATACATGTATCTTATATAGGAATATGAGAATTGTACCTTTAACACATAGCCTGTTTCTATATTTGTTGAAATGTGCCTACTTAAAGCAGCCTGGAAGTAAAGCAGAATGCGCCTAAAGGCGCATTCTGCTTTACTTTCATCCTGCTTTAAGCTACAATGTGTCAGAAAAAATCCGAAGAGTTAGGAATAATCCGGAGAAATGGCAGCCCTGCAATACATCCCCACTCGCCGGAAGGTGTGTTGCATTACTTCAGCCCTCTTTTTATAATATACTTTTCTTATTGAATATGATTATACGTCCTCGGGTCCACACGCACACACATGCTGTGTATTTAAAAGAAATTCGCTGTTAATTAGAACAATTGGTACCTCGCTATCTATTAGTTAAATCCCAATTGCCTTATTCTGTTGAACTATAAAGTGTTTCAAAGATGTCCTAATTGTTACTGGTTTGATACCGATCTTACCTATCATTTGATACGGTTGACCTTTGGTAACACACACTCAATATGGAACCGATAAAAACCTTATTTCGAAGTTGCAATTCTGCGTTTTAAATCTAAAATACGGGTATTTTCGACTAATTAATGGGTGCAATAGTTATTGGGTTTCGGCTGTATCAATGAAAGCAGGAATCTTGTTCAACAGCGATTAAAAAGACGAGGAAATGATGGAATAGTTGGGGTTTTGCCACCGCGGTACAAAAAAGGTCATAAAGCGCCTTTGATTAATGAGGGATGATGAGATGAGATGTTGATTTCAGGAAGATGATTTCGGCTTATCTCATTCATTGCGAAGCAGCGCATGGGATCAAAATCACAACTCTGCTTTCATTTTAATTCTTGACAGAGGGAACCTATAATATATAACCTATAATAAATAAGGCAAAGAACCACGACAAGTTAGGAATACCTATGTGTAACAGTGAGAAAAAAGATTAAAGATAAAAGCACATGCAATACAGTTCAAGGTACAATGTAGTAAGTTTCTTGATTGAAAAACAATCCATATTTCCCTTATATAAATTCAGTGAAAGCCTACAAAATTGTGTCTAAAACCACCCACTAGGACTTAATTCAACAATGACTATTGCACACACCACAAAGTGGCAAATTCAAGACGTCTTGTCAGGATCCAAGCTGTTTTCAAAAAACCATTGTACTACTCGGGGTAAAGCAGTAAAGATATTAAGATAGATAGATAGATAATTTTATTGATTTAAACTATACACAGTTTCTCATCAATACAAATATGATTTCACAATACATAATAGTCGGTACATGTGATAGATACATACAAACATTTAACATATTATATTCCTTATATCCTTACAATCAATATACTTTGAAATATCATTTTTAAATTTCAGAATATGAAAAAGCCTCGATGATGAGTCTATACCAATACGTCATACTCAAACTTTTTCTGAGCTTAAATGCTTCCGATAGATATTTAGAAAATCGGTATATAATCCCTTTTGAAGAATGCTAAAGCTGTAGAAATTTAAACATACTATGTCTATTGAAAAAATACGGTTTGATATATGTTCTTCTTATTTGATAATAGGCCTGACACTCAAGTGCAAAATGAAATTCATCTTCAATTGCATGTTTGTCACAAAAATACAAACACGCCCATGTCTTTCCAAACTGTGTTTAGAATTTCTACCGTGCCAACAAACATTTATCAATTATTTCGCTTTGAATCGAAAATTTATGAAACTGTAACGACTTTACAATTTGAAAAAATAGACAATATTGATTGTGTGTGTGTTTCAGTTTTGAATTTATTAAACGATATTGGTAACATTTATAGTTTAAAATGCTAATCATATCATAATCGACAAATGATACACAACTCTGAACATCAGTTTAAAGGAAAACGATTCGTCAGAACTGTTAATCGGTTTTATTCACACATAGATAAAAGCAGTACCACAATACCATAAAAAAATACAATATCAATGTTTTGTGTTCTCTGATAACATATATCTTTTTATTATTAAACTTTTATCGAACATAAGTGTCCTGGCTAAAATGATTACATTCGGTTTCTTTTCCGAGATTACGTCGGAATCTATTATGATTATTTGGAATAACTGTGATGCAACGTCAGAAGTTATAAAGAATAATGCCACTGCTAATTCTACAAAAGTATTTTTGGGGTTGGGTGGAGGTTGCTCGGGAGAGAAAAATGAAATTGATCTAGATCAGTTGGACAATGATGTACCAAGTTTGTTAAGCTTAACCGTGTTTACAGTTTGCGTAGTAATACAGTATTTTGGTGATTCGTAAATAAGTATATCATATATACCCTGTGTCATACGATTCTATTTGCACTAAATATTTTGTACGTTTATGTGATAAATGTTCGTACATGCCTTAGTACAAACACGTTTACTGCACACCAATAACGTATAGACCACACTTTATCACTTGCCTTATGTTTTAAAAAAACCAATATATCTACGTTTTTATTAGATCAAACGCATTTGCATATTTTTCTCGTATAATATATTTTGGCATACGCTATGACGTACTGGGGATGATTGTTTGCGATGACAGAAGAATACGCTATTGATCTTAACAATTGTACTGTATGTGTCTTGTTGCAATGTCAAGTTTTTATTTTGTATTTGTTTTCGTTTGTTTAATGTCTATTCGAAATACAAAGTTTCCTTCCCACAACGATCCTCCCTACAACCACCCTTGTTGCAATTATGTCTTGCGGTTGTGCTGCTGTAATATCGTCTGCTTAAAGTTTTCGTCTAAATCTACTGTTTTTTCTCAAATAAACATATAAGTGGTCATGGATAGAATAAATATAAAGACGAGTGATAAACATATTTAATCCAGATCAGACGCCGCGCTAGGCGGCGTCTGATCTGGGTTCAATCTGTTTGCAAATGTAAGTCAAGCCTTAATCCCCCCCTCTGATGCCGACTTCCTCCGAACAACACGCTCAATTTGTGTCTCCCATTGGTTGTCGTTGTAGAGAGGGATCACTGTAGTTCCTTTTTGATTTTCATTGTTTGTGTTATCCGTATTCTGTGGAAATTGAACATAAATCGGGGAATACATGCTTTTAAATCACGTGATATCAGAATTTACAACTCTGTCAACGATTTAATTGTAAAGAGTGTTTCTCATCGAAGTCTCGTACATTTGGAGATTTGCTGGTCTGTAAGTTTTCAATTATTGCTGAAGAGGCAAACTATTATTTCAAAACACATCGCTGCAATTACGTCGTAAAAACCCGTATAACACAGTCGCTGCCATTATCGTTTGATTATATTTTTTCTCTTTTTTTACTTATAAAATTTGGAATTTCATTCGTTTCTGACTTAAGAAACAGTGACAATGTGTCAAACAGTTTGGATTCTGCTCAGATGTCGCATTACGCAAAAAGACTTGTAAATGTAGTAGACTATAGTGAATGGGTAAATAAAACAATGTATCTGTGTAACTAAATATTGTTGAGGAAATAAACTGCTACAGCGAAACAGCAAGTATATGAGTACATGTATATACTACCGAACGATACAGAACCGTTTGTGTATATTGAGTCAGACATGCATATTCGTGCCCTTGGCTCTATATTTGAAACCAAATATCCGAATTCAAGATCATGAAGATACCGCCGTGTTGCATTGTAATAAAGAAGATCATCGCGTGGATTAATAACGAACTCATCATTGCTCAATTCAATTTGGTCGCAGAAGAAGAGTTTGGTTATAGTAAAAAGCACGTGAAATCTACTCATGGAACTTGCGTGTATCTTTTGGAATGATCCAGACAAGGAAGAGGACTTCAGAAAACTTTTATGATATGGTAGCAAGTTTGCAAATTCTTGAGATAATCTGAAACTCTCAGATTGAGTGTTGAGTTGCCAATGGCCAGCATTTAGGAATGATCTGATTTCATTTATTAGGTTGGCTGGTTCCATTTTTTTGCTCAAACTCAATCCAATTAGTAAGGACGCCAAGCTGGTGCTATTTTCATGTGGTTCATAATAATAGATGTCTCTGACATTCCAGCGTTTTTTCCACGGTGAAACAAAGGACGCTGTTATTGTGCTAATATCACTCCGAATGAGGTAGGGTAATAATCGTTCCATTGACGTGTTCGCAGATTCAGGTTCTCCAATGAGTTTTAACTTCAAGAAGACCCTGAAGTCTACTTGGGCCCACTCTTTTGCAAGAAATTCGCATTTGTTTCCAATCCACATTTGACCTGTAGGACAAAACAGGCGAACACACTGGTCCACGTGCTGTAAATAAATATAAAATATTTATGTAGATATATAAACAAGACTTACATGCCTTTATAGGCATTAAGGAAGCGTTTTACGAAATGATTGGTAAAATAGTCGTTTATACTTTTTTTCAAATCCTGATAGATAAAGGTATTTTCTACAAGTTACCAAATTTCCCCTTGCTTAAACAAACGCTTTCTCGGTCATTTTACCGGTAAATCACGCATCAGAATCCCCGTTGGGTGCCTCAATTACGTAGATTACGTAACTAGATGGGTGGTTTATTCCGAAGCTGTCAGAGGTGATTTACGACTTTTACCGTACTAAAATCGTTATTTTTATATGATAAGCTTTGTTAATTTGGGACGGAGTTTAACGAAATGGTTGATGATATGCTGGGTCATGTTATTTGTTGAAAAAGAAGGTCTTAGTTGAATACCGGGCGGTCACGAGAGCCTAATTGACACATCAGTCAGTTAATTGGAGTTTTCGGCATTACATAATTTGAAGCAAGCGGTATTTTTTGAACACCCCTAACTTTCGCAGTTGGGGTTCGATTTTCGTGCGGTTTGAAGCAGATGAAAAGGTATAATCTCCCCGAGGGAACCGTGTCTCAGAAATTTTACAAGAAGCTCCAGTGGTCCCTTATAAAGCGTTACGTAATAATGGTCGACTTTAAACCGTAACAAAACTTTAATGTTACATAACAAAGGTTTGAAGCTGTATTTTAAAAATCTGAGACAAGGATCCCTAGATATGTTTAAAAAGAGTATTTAAAGCAATTTTAATCATGTTACAAATAAAGATGGCTTTGATATCGTTGTTTGAAAAAAATTTAAATGTTCTTATAAAATCGTAAAAAAAATTAAAATATATTTTGTAAATTGGCATATTCTGATTGGATGTGTACCATTTTCACCCGTCAGCTATAAAATGGGGGGGGGGGGGGGGGGGGGGGGGAGATAATCAATCACGACAATAAATTAGAAAAATCCGCGTGCAGTATCGATCGTAAACCGCTACCTTAACCCTTTCCCTCATAGAAGCGACTTTTAGCGTATTTAATTTATTCCTCCGCTGAAGAAAATAGTTCCATTGTATACCCTCATGAACAATTACTATACCAACTATTTTTATATAGCCTAGTAGATGGTAGCTTAAAGCAGGTTGAAAGTAAAGCAGAATGTGCCTTAAGGCACATTCTGCTTTACTTTCTACCTGCTTTAAGTGATCACCTGTATTTGATGTTATAAACGGGTTATTGGGTAAAGGGTTAAGTAAGTTTATAATAATCAGGTAACACACATCTGCCATGCATTAAGTAAGGAAATCGATGGCCGTCGATGGCCATCGATTGTGAGTTGACTACCGGTCTGAAATACAGTGGAGAAAACGTTATTCTTGAGTTCAAACGCAAACGCATAACAATGCTATATAGAAAATGGCAACCTTTTGACAATTCCGACTACCAGCTTTAATCTGAGTGGCAAACAGTTTGGAGTCTGATCAGCCTCCAAACTGTTTAAAATGATAATAATAGTTTAAACGTAAACGCGGTTATTTGGAAATAAAACGTTTTCTCTACTGTACTCTGCACGCTGCTAACGGGGCACAAACTGCTAACCTATACAGCACACAGTGGTTAGTGAACACACTATATATAGTGTGAAACTGATGTGCGACCAGGGAAACCAGCTGGTTTTTATTATGTCTTATTAAAATTACTTAACCATAAAAACATGGAATGTGTATTTTTATTTCTGTAACGCGGCGGCTGATCAGGCTCCAAACTGTTTGACACTCGTTTTGATATTTCTTCAGTCAAACTGCCTTATTTTGTAACTTTGAAACAACATTGCAGACAACACAATTGAAGCAGACGACAATGAAACGCTTAAAGAGTAAACAATACCACGAAAGATTTGGCATTGAAAGAAATAATGGTTAATTGTTTGAACTCGGTTATAAGACTCGGAATTGAGTGTCTGATTGTTTAAGACACAAACATATTGAGTCGGAACAAGTAATATATCAACTAATTTGCCCGACAGGACACATTAATTCAAATCAACTAATTTTACTAAAACGATATAATATAAGTATGATGAAAGTAATACAGAAATATTCAATAGGAGATTTATGCAAGAAAGAGTGTATAGCACTCAAGGACAAGTTGCAATTGTCTGAGGACAAATACCTCTTTAACCCTTTACCCCATAGCCTGTTTACAGTTTTGAATACAGCTGACCACTTAAAGCAGGCTGAAAGTAAAGCAGAATGTGCCTTAAGGCACATTCTGCTTTACTTTCAGTCTGCTTTAAGCTAAAATCTGCTAGGCTATATAAGATATTTGTGATGGTAATTGTTCATGAGGGTATAAACTGGAACTATTTTCTTCAGCGGAGGAATAAATTAAATACGCTAAAAGTCGCTTCTATGGGGGAAAGGGTTAATCCTTTCATGATCAAATTATTCGGGAGCTTTTTACCCCTTCACTGCTTTATTGTCGCCTGCTTCAGTATTGGTGTCTTCAAGAAGACACCTTTCAAGGTTAGATTTAAGGTTGTATAACTTAAAAAATATCGATAAGAGTGTAAAACAGTCTGGGCCCTGATCAGACGCCGCGTTACGTGGCGTTTGATCAGGACCTAAACAGTTTGCAAACGCGCTTTATGGCGTCAATGAGAGTTAAGAGGTTAATCCATTCGCTTCCTTACTCCGAGTAAACAAACTATTTGAAAACTGTTTGGGCCATAGTCAGACATCGCGACACGCGGCGTCTAATTAGGATTCTTACTGTATGACATTTGTATCGATATTGTTCGATTCCTGATAATCAAAGAAGGATTAATTACGGAAAGCAAATACAAACTAAAATTAAACATTAAACCCGTTCAGGATTTTTATACTCTGCCTGAGTATGTAGCTCGTTTATTTCATATTTTTGCGAAACATAATTCAATCCATTTTCTGTATACAGCGTTCCCTCTCTACAACGGCCCTCCCAACAACGACTCCCTCTTTACAACGACCCTTGTCTCAGTTCCCAAAACCGGACAATTATGACTAACGCTTTTACTGCTGCAATGTCGTCTGCTTAAAATTGTCGTCTGCTGTTTTTCTTTAAATTAACTATAAGTGGAAATTTTTGATAGAATCAATATAATTATGAGTGACAAACAGCTTGAATCCAGATCAGACGCCGCTTTACGCGGCGTCTGATCTGGATTCAAGCTGTTTGCAAACGTAAGCCAAATCTTTATTTTCCCTCTCTATAACGACTCCCTCCGAACAACACACACAATCTGCGTCTCCCACTGGATGTCGTTGTAGAGAGGGATCACTGTAGATTGTTTTCTGTGTTTAGGATAGGCGGCTGCATAAAACAGGATTCAATTTAGCTTTGTTATAATCAATCTACAGCGTTCCCTCTCTACAACGACACCCAATGGGAGACACAACATATGTTCGTTGTTCGGAGGGAGTCGTTACAGGGATGGAATTTGGCTTACATTTGCAAACAGCTTGAATCCAGATCAGACGCCGCGTAACGCGGCGTCTGATCTGGATTCAAGCTGTTTGTCACTCGTAATTAAGTGTTTTACTCTGAAATGGTCAAATATGTAAATTTTTGAAAAACAGCAGACGACAATTTTAAGCAGACGATATTGCAGCAATAAAAGCGTTAGACATAATTGTCCAGTTTCGGGAACAGCGGCAAGAGTCGTTGTAAGGAGGGAATCGTTGTTGGGAGGGCCGTTGTAGAGAGGGAGCGCTGTACTGTCAAAATGCAAGAAAATATTTTCTGTGGCTACCAATCGGGACATGGCCAAGGAATGGACAAGGAATACGTCACGCAGTTAACCACTTCATGAACAAATTTATCGATATGTTGTTACTCCCTCACCGCCAGATTGTGCATCCAAATTGTGTCTGCAATATGGTTTCAAAGTTAGATTTAAGGCAGTATAACTGACGTTATTTTGAAACAAGTGGCAAACAGTTTTATTCTGATCAGACGCCGCGGTATGTAGCGTCTGATTAGGATCAAAACTGTTTGCAAATGCGCTTCATGACGTCATTGAGAGTGAAAATTAATAGACGCTGTCTTTTGGTCAATTGGGAAAGAGCTGGCCTAGACTATCTTAAAACTACTTTTACTCTAGGGGATACAGTCTTAACCCTTATCCTGCGGTGATGTCGTCTGCTTCGAAATTGTCGTCTGCAAAGTTTGCTAAATTTAGATTTATACATTTTGTAAGTAAAGAAACCTAAAGAAGAGTGTCAAACAGTTTGGATCCAGATCAGACGCCGCGTTACGCGGCGTCTGATCTGGGTCTAAACTGTTTGCAAAAATCAATAAAGTCGCGACCAGCAGGCAAAGGGTTAATACATGTGCAAATAGTTTAGAACCAAAAGAGAAAATATCATCAATAGACTGAGGAGACACTAAGTTACTGGGCTTTTCGTCTAGTATAGGTTCAAACTGTCTATCTAGAACACTAATTCATCTGATGCATGAAGAAGGTAATATTCTATCGTTTTCAATAGTCCTACTTTGGTACAAATTTAAAGGATATGTGATGGTTAACCACTCTCTAGACAAAACTCGTGTTGACTACATGGGTTTTATTTTCAAAAATATGGAAGGGGCTTTTGACTGGGAAAATCAAGCGCAATTTTTTGACCAAGTTTGGAAACGTAGACTGACTTCTAAAATACATAAAAAATAAATGGAATTCTACATGCTTACAGGAAATAGACATTTACATTTATCTAATACCAGATTCCCAGATTATATAGCGTTTTAGTTGAGTCTGAGTGTGTTCCCAAGCTTTTGATTGGTCAGATTTGAGCCTAGGCTCAAATCTGACCAATCAAATGCTTGGGAATGAGTTAAGACTCAAGTCAAAAGCTTTATAACCTCGAAGCCTGAAAATAAAAATATTTAACACCAAAAGAGGACTGGTTATTGGATAGGACACTTGTAATGTAGTTTTATTTACTGATGATGTGAAATTGATTTTAGGAGAATCATGTGCTTTATGAAAAAAATGTCAACCAATATTGGGAAGTCGCCGAAATTTGGCCTCTATTATAGAAGGTAATAAGCCCTGTACTATACTATAGTGGTATTTTGTCTGACGGCTGTTTCAAACACCTAATATATTTTTTTTATTATTCTAACACAACACATAAATTGGTTGTAATAATTATTTTGGAACAAAGAGCGTTTGTATGTTTCGCATTTTTCAATTGGTTTCGATACTAATGACTTGTAAACGAATTATATAGATTTATACTGATAAATAAAATCGTTTACTTGGCATACGTTAGATACAAATGTTAATTACTATCCTGCTATGCAGACGAGAATAAGAGACACTTTCATCAAGTAATGGTAAACATCAATAAGAAACGCACCAACATTGAAAATATTATGCAATGTTTAAGAAATCATTTCAAATAGAAACATACCTAGACACTTTAATATATACCAATTCTTTACGTATCTTACACAATTTCATATATCCTCGCATAACTTGACTAGAGAATGTATGTTTTGTAATTAAAATGAAGTTGAATCATAATATTACTTGTTATTACACCTCGCTTTGAGTTACAATGTTAAATTCCCATAGACCTACAGTTAACATTTTGCATGTCTTTTACATCTATTCAAAATATACTGTCACTCTTTATGATATTCTTTTTGTGACGTCACTCTAAAGGACATTACTTTTTTACTCCGTCCGAAAACGTACTGTCAGCATTAACATGACTTTCGCTATTGGTTACATTGGAACGTTTTAAAGAGTGGTAACATAATTATAAACAATGTGACGTCATAGACGGCGACGTAGTTTCCCGCGTTAAGTACATGTCCGCGCTAAATTGGTATTCACAACACTTTTTATAAAATACAAATGAGACGATTCTAACGCTAGGGTTGATAAGCTCGGTGTAATAAAATAAATATTAGATGTCAGTTTGCGTGACATTCAAATTGTCAACCCTCGAAAACAAAGAATGTCACCCTCGGCTACGCCTCGGGGTGACATGCTGTTTCTCGGATTGACAATTTGAATGTCACGCAAACTGCCATCTAATATTTATATATTATTATGTTTAAAATGATATGTCCCAAAAGAAACCATAAAGAGTTGAGCTGTTCTTTTCTGGTCCTCTCTAAATAACTCATAATCTACTTTCTTCAAACGTAGCAAAAATTATGTATATCAAGGTTGCAATTAATATATGAAATAATTTGGTTGCGTATTGAAAGTCTCAATACATAATACCATACCCTATGTGTATGAAATATTATTATATGTACACTAATAGTTTGTATACAAGCTATACTATTTTCATCTGTATGTTTTGTACTTGTATCTATGTGTATGTCATGGTCATATTTCACGTACAGTAAAACCTCTTTATTACGACCACTAAATTATGTGAATTATTAGTGTGTTAACGATAGGTGACCGCTTAAAGTAAGGTGACAGTGAAACAGAAAGCTCCTTTAGGAGCTTTCTGTTTCACTGTCATCTTGCTTAAATCTGTCACCTTTCTATTATATAATCATTTAGCCTTTGTTTTAGTGGTCGCAATAGCGAGGTTTTACTGTATATGAATCTATTGGATATAGCCAATTGTGCGTATTTGTTGTCCATTGCCAATTAATTTGAGTTGAGTTAAGTTGAAAAAACAGTCAAGCAGTTTAAACATTTGAACTTACCCCTTCTCTGTTTTTAACACAAGCTTCTCTAAACGACTTTCCTTTTTTCGTTTCATCTTCAACACGTGAAAGTTTTTCCGGATCAAGAATAATCAAAATACTTTTTCTACCGAAGCGAGAACCTTGATCAGAGTTACATGGGGGCTTACGTATTTGAATTCCAGAACTGCACATCCAACAGAATATGTTTGCATATTTGTCAATCTGTGATCGAAACCCGCTTGTACAGGCATCACTGACTTCATTCCTTGTAACATTCAAATCATTTGGAACTACAAACGAAGGGTTTTTACAGTAATCAATTGAGTTTAACAAACATCGCTGCCTGTCCAATTCCACATCAAAGCCGGTTATATAAAATGAAACAAAACAATTGTCAGGATATTTGCCCGTCGAGTTGTGTAATTCCAGTGAATTGGAAATAAAATGAGTTCCTTGACCATGGACTTTCTGGCAAACTTTTATCGGGGTCCAGGTTGCGAAGTTTGTATCATTGTGACACATAGCGCAGAGTTTGTTCTTGTATATTTTCCCGGTATTTCTAGATATAACGGGATAGAGAGATCCCCAGTTGGCAGCATTCGTACTTCCACATTGGTCACCAGTCTGTATACCATGGACATCAATAATACAGCCATCTATTGGGTTGTTTTCGACCATGTGGTATGCGGGAGTGTCGTTTGGCGAATCTCGTGTTTCTATAGTAGTGCACGAATTCAAGGATTTCAGGTACTCGTTCCTCTTGTCAATGACTTCAAAGCAGCAGTTGTTGTCCAAACCACAATCGTCATCACACGAGCATTCTGAAATGTACAAACCGATATACCCACAGGGAATCGGCTCATAGTCAAAGTGTTATATATATAGATAATATAATAAAGGGAAATAACACGGAATCTCACACACCACGTTTGATCGAAAACAAAATCAAATCCAGGGGAAGCCTAGTCAATATTTTACCTATCCACGTATTAAGCAATAAAGTATGATTCGAATGACACCAAACATTTATATTTACCCTAATAACGATAAAGAGAAATGAACTCAAAAGTTACCGTTTTGCGGTTTTTTATTTGCCCAGAAGAGAAGTCGTCGGCGCAGCGGTCACGAATCGCCAAGACTAAAAGAGGGCACAACCGCTTTTTGCACACAAATGACTGTCTGGGATAGATAAATTATCAATAAATATCACATTTACTTACATAAACAGTCATCAAATTCGGATCTTTATTGAGGTTTATCACTCACTTTCGGTTCTGTCAAGCAATAAAACGCATGACATCCATTTTATGTAAATCAAATCGAGGCTGGGGAAGTGAAACGATCGCAGTGATTGGTCAGTCAATAGAAAACAGTGCTTGTTACCGTCGCTTGAATTCATTGTACATGTATTAACAGCGGGCGGGAACCAGTCTATATGCTTTTTGACAGATCGCGGGAAATGCAACATACTGAATTTGCCAATTAATAAGAAATAGGAAGCCTTACACGCTTTTTTGAGGGTCATTAGTATTGTTGAATGTTATCTACCAAGAGACAATAATGTTTTACTTGTTAAATCGCTTTCAAATAAATTCCTGAATTTTGACACTTTGTGTTTATATTGGAGAGTGCTGATCTAAATTTAGCGCATGAACCAGCCAGCCAATGAAATCGCTCCATACCTCAGAGTAACATAGCCTCGTTTTGAATTATACAAAATGGAACACAAACGTGTTATGAATATAAGAACTGGAAGAAACTAACATACCTCAATAAAAAGCATGATCTGCTGAGTGCCAATGTAAGTGAGTGTATTATTTATTGATAATTAATCGATCCCAGTCAGTCTTCCGTGCGCAGAAGGCGCGTGTGTCCGTGTTTAGTCTTGGCAAATCGTGCTGGAGTACACGACGACTTCTCTTCCGGACTCAAGAAATCACCGCAAACCCGAAACGTTCGAGTCCATTCATCTTAGCTATGGTGAGGGAAATATAAAAAGTTGGTGTCGTTCGGTTCGTAAGTAAGTGTTGATTATATGAGTGGGTTTCATTAAAAAAATCGCGATCAAACGTGAAGGGTCAAAATCCGTTTTATTTCCCTTTATTAAATTATCTATATATACAAAGATATTATACACTGACGGAATCGAAACCTCGCGCTATATCGTAAATCTCGTGCGGCGGATACGAGACTCGCGAGACTCGATAAGAGACTGTCTATCGGTAGTCAATATGATAAATGTGTGTTTTCGAAGCATTATTCACGGGTTTTTATTCCCGTGAATTGATAGGAATGTCCACCAAGTCGTTTAAATCCTATAAAATGTCAATAAAAACACTCGAGTCGGTAAATTTCACGCCAGAAATGGCGGACAACGAGGCAAAAAAGTGAAGATGTCGTCACGTGACACATAATCTCGCAAAATTCAACCGCCGCGAGAGCTCAGATAATCGCCTATTCAACTTCGCTTAGTTGCTATTCCGCTTTGTATAATTCCGTGATATATGGAACACTTTGACTTTGAGCCGATTCCCTGTGGATATACCTTGATTTTGATGAACACTTAACACATTTAACCTTAGCGACGAGTGTACGAGCGTAAACAGATTATTTCCTGATCCGCATTTCGCAGCGTCTGTTCAATATACAAAATAGTTGTATTGTTGAATTTGGTTGTGGATGGGTAGTTGTTTATTCATTACCGTTATTGTCTGACAATATTGACCTGACGTTGAACTTTATGCATGAATAAATTATAATAAGATGACATAGTATAAATCAATAATCGATAACCTACGTACAAGTTCGGGGTATTTCGGCTGATTACGTGAATCTTGTTACAGTTGTGATCCTCAGTGGATTAACTCTCCACATTGAGCAAGTTCAAAAATTGTTGTTGAGTTGATAAACTATTATTCCCGAGTCTCCTAGTATAATCGCATCTACTAAAACGCACCATGTTGCGCTTTCGAGTGGGTTTTAATCGAGGTAAGATCATCGATGTCCTCATCTGCGACTCTTGCCAATATATACCTAATTTACAACCGCCAGAGGTAACTAATCTGCGATAGGCGTGTCGATAGAGCAAGAGATTTGTAACATCGATGTTCCGGGTTCGAATCCCGATAGAGGGGAAAATATTTTTATTTTATGAAATGTTATTTTATAGACCAAACAGACGTTATGACATAATGTTTTAAAATAAATAACAAAAAAATCGTGTTCAAATCGAAATAGATGCTGTATGATTACTTAAAAGAAACAGTATAAATTGGAAAAAAAAATGAAAAAAGTGTATGAGTATTGCGTGGGATTCGAACCACTGACTGTAGGAAAAATAATGTATAGTCGTATCTCTTACCACTTGCGCTAAATACCTGTCGATATTTGTGGAACCAGGCAATGCTATATATACTCGGTACCGATGTGGTAACAATGTGCGTTCTCGTATAAATGATAACGAAGTGTTCCGAAGATATATTTAGAAATGCAACAAAGTGTGAAATTATGCTAATAGAGGTCACCAACGTCAGGTCAATATTGTCGAACAATACCACATAAATACGTTTTATTCATTACCGTTACCCCATAAATACGTCTTTTTACGCATCTAATTCATTCCTCCACGGAACAAATTAGTTTCAATGATGATTGTGTACTATTAAAAATATAATTTCTTTATACTAGCAGATGATAGCTTAAAGCAGCCTGAAAGTAAAGCAGAATGCGCCTTAAGGCGCATTCTTCTTTACTTTCAACCTGCTGTAAGAAGTCACCTGTTTTCAAAACTAGAAACGGGTAAAGGGGAAATGGGTTAACTTATTCACTGCCATGGCGTCATCATGTCTTAACTATTGTCGTCTGCTTTTATTTTATTTTATTAGGTACCTTGACACAAGAAATATAACACGAGTGTCGAACAGTTTGGCTCCTGATCAGTCGCCGCGTTCCGCGGCATATGATCAGGATCCGAACTGTTTACAATTGGCCATTGTGCTCGGGGTAAGACAGTGAAGGGGTCAAATACGCGTCTTTTATTATTATTTATAATTATAATTATTTTGATAGCATATGTTTACATTTCCTAATATACACCTGATGTTATAAAACATATGTTCGAAACATGATAGATAGATAGATAGATAGAAAATTTTATTGATTTAAACTATACACAGTTTCTCATCAATACAAATATGATTTCACAATTACATAATAATCGGTACGTGTGATAGATACATACAAACATTTAACATATTATATTCATTATAACCTAACAATCAATATACTTTGAAATATCATTTTTAAATTTCAGAATATGAAAAAACCTCGAGGATGAGTCTACGTCATACTCAAATTTTTTCTGAGCTTAAACGCTTCCGATAAATATTTTGAAAATCGATAGATAATTCCTTTTGAAGAATTCAAAAGCTGTAGAAATTTAAACATACTAGGTCTATTGGAAAAATATGGTTTAATATATGTTCTTCTTATTTGATTATAGGCCTGGCACTCAAGTGCAAAATGAAATTCATCTTCAATTGCATGTTTGTCACAAAAAATACAAATACGCTCATGTCTTTCTAATCTGTGTCTAGAATATCTGCCTGTTTCAATTTTTAAAGTATGGGCCGATATTCGAATCTTAGATAACAATACACGGTTTTCTCTTGTGGTAATAAAATGTAAATAGTCTTCGAAACCAAAGGACAGTTTCAATTCCTTGTATAAAGACAACTTATTATTATTTCCAATATCGGTAAACCATTTTTGAATAAAAGCGTCTTGTATTCTTTGCTTGAATAATGATAAGAAAACTTTGTCATTGACAATATGAAAAGGCTGCTGCCATAAATACATGAATCCATGTTCGGATAACAAATTCTTTACACATGTAGCCCAGTTCTTCATACCATTCTCACAGTCATCTAATGTACGCTGGTATACATGTCTAATGATAATGTTATCCGAAGATTGGATTTTTAACCAATACTTAACAATATTTACATATCTATTTACATATAATGGGAATCTACCCAATTCCCCATATACTGCATTGTTACAAGCACTTAGTTTTATTCCTAATATATTTTTACAAAATTTTAAATGGATTCGTTCTAGATCCTTTGACTTTGTAAATCCCCAAATAGGCGATCCATAACTCAAAATTGAAGACACAAAAGCATCAAACAACTGTAAACAAAATTTAGGCTTAAGTTCAAACTTCTTAATATTTAACAATAATACATTCATAGCCTTCAGTGCCTTTCCATAAACAAATTGATTGTTTAAAACAAAAGTACCAGTATAATTAAACACTACGCCAAGATAATTAAAATTGTTCACTATTTCTATTATTTCATTTTTATACAACCAATTTTCATTTCCTAATAGCCCGCCCCTTTTTCTAAAAACAACAATTTTTGTTTTATTCACATTTACTTCTAGACCCCATTTGTCACAATATTCTTCTAATTTATTCAAATTATTTTGTAAATCTTCTGGGGAATGCCCTAATACAATCATGTCGTCTGCAAAAAGAAGGAGTATAAGGGTCAACTCATAAAAAGAAAGTCCGCTATTTGCTCTATCCTTCAAGTATAATTCAAGGTCTTCAATAAAAAGTGCGAACATTATCGGTGAATTTGTCTCCCCTTGTCTCAAGCCCACCGATATATCGAAGAAATCTGAAAGGGAATTGCAGTGTTTAACACATGATCACACCGACGCATACATTGCACGCATTATCGTAAGAAGTTTCCCACTAATACCTTGTCTATACAATTTTAGCCACAATGCATTTCTATTTATAGAGTCGAACGCCCTTTTTAAGT
This sequence comes from Gari tellinella, assembly GCA_922989275.2. NCBI lineage: Eukaryota > Metazoa > Mollusca > Bivalvia > Cardiida > Psammobiidae > Gari > Gari tellinella. The sequence goes on along the minus strand of OV277860.1, from coordinate 59,316,249 downwards.
CGACGAAAGCACAATACAATCTACCCTTACTATTCAGTGTTTGATCTATTATATTTTTCAATAGAAACATAGCATCTATTGTTGAGCGTCCTTTTCTGAAACCAAACTGCGCATCAGATATAACGTCAAATTCGTCACAAAACTGAACAACTCTCGCGTTTAAAACACTAGTAAATAATTTTCCTAAGCAACTCATTAAAGTAATACCCCTATAATTTAATACGTCGTTTTTATCTCCCTTTTTATGTAACGGTACAATAAATCCTTGTGACCATTTTGAAGGAAAATATCCCTTTTTAAAAACTATGTTAAACAAATCTGTTATATGACCAGCAATAATATCTGCAGTTTCAATAAAAAACTCATTTATCAAAAAATCACTAGGAGCACTCGATTTATTTCTTTTCAGCTTTTTAATAGCAGACGTCACTTCTTGTACTGTAATTGGTTGATCAAGTTCAATACAAATTTGACTACATTCATCGAAATCATGAGCCTGGTTAAAATTCTCAGCTTCATCAATATTTACATCATTCAGGTCGTTAAACATATTTAAAAAAATAATTATGAAAATCAGAGATATCTAGATCTACACTGTCTGCAGTAGAATTTTTTCGAGTAGAAAAATATCTCCAAAAATCTCGGGGCTTAGAATGTTTCATTTGTTCAAGTTCCCTTGTTTTCTTGTATTTATACGCTCTCCTTTTTGTTCTTATGAGAGACTTATAATCTTGTTTTAAATTGCACATTTCAATTCTATTTTCATATGTCCTTTCACTGTTAAATCTATATAATGTGGCCTTGTACTTCTGTTTAGCAATATGACAGTCATTATCGAACCAATACTTTGAATCACATTGTCTAAAATGCTGTCTGCTTTCGTTTATAATGGTCTCATATTTAAATAACCCTTCTGTAATTTCACAAATAACTGAAGAAAAATTATCAATTACTTCATCAACTTTGCAATTTCTATCTAGATCTACATTGCTAACAATGTGATTCAAATATGGTAATTTTGCAATGAGTTTAGATCTGTATGAATCACGGTATATGTCATTCCACTTGACTGAAGTAACGGACTGCACGGGTTTCACGGGGTTTTCTTTGTTACAACAAATCTCAAATGACAGCGGTGCATGATCGCTGAATTCATTAAAATCGTTAACTTTAAAGCTATGTACCCGTGCAAAATCACGTTCCTGCAGTAACAACTAACAAGTAATCAATAATAGTACACCCTGCCCTATTCATGTAAGTATAATTCCCTACCCCACAGTCAAACCCCAGTCTACCGTTAGCTATTCGCAGTTCTGTTGACTAACACAAATCTAGTAAATTATTCCCTCGTGTATTACATACGGTGTCTAAAGAGGCCCTATCAAGGGGTAAATCAGGGATGTATTCATCAGGATCAATACCATGCATAAGTGTATCGCATGTAATAAAATAAACTTTGTTATAAGTCCTGGCATTACAATCGCCTGAAAGCATAACACAGCCTAACTGCTCATAGCTAACGATATCCTCCTGTAACAAATTGAACAGATCAGCATCATAAAGGTTTGCTATAGGTGATTCATCAGACCATAAATACACAGCACAAAAGTAAACATCAATATCATTTCCAAAATAGTATTTATCTAATTTGAACCAAATTAAAGTATCGAAGTGATTCTTTACAATAGATAAGCCATTTTTAATATTTTCTCTACAATAAATAACAATCCCCCCACTATTGCGTTTAGCCCTCTTATTTCTAAACTTTCTAAAGAAATGCCAACAGTAATACCCTGGAATGTCTATTGCACTGTTTTTGTCTGTCCACGTTTCTGAGAATATAATTATATCCTTTTGAATTACTAAATTAATAAAGTCAGAGTTGTCAAGTTTACTGGTAGTAAGTCCATTGCAATTCCAAACACACACCTTTAACCCTCAGCGTCCCCTCAGTCTCTCTTAAACGGCTTGCCGTTAATGTACAGTGTATCGTAGCTAATCCACGCTCTATTTCCGTCCTTTATGGCTTCCTTCATTTTCGCATGGAGAAAGGACAAATGGAGAAGTAACTTATACTCAAATCTGCATTTTCCCGAAAATGGTGTCGTCCGTTACCTGTATGTGCAATAACGCTTAATCGATCGATAATTCAACTGCACCGGTACGCCGATAGCGGGCTATCGCGTTTTTTTTATCGTGTTGAATGGTTACCTACTGTTAGTTTAAGTTACATAAAATCCTTAATTTTCACCCGATTTTCATTATAATGGTCTTAAAAGAAGGCTAAGATATTTATCTTTCACTTGTAAAATTAACAGATTTTATTTTTAAAATTGATCAGTTTTATGGCGAGTTAAAGAGTGGTTTCCAAATGAATTTGCCGATAAAAGGGAGCAAGCACTCGCGCATAAATATATCACGCCCCGTTACAAAACCTTTCATAAAACCCTCAATTTTCGACCGATTTTCAAAGAAATGGTCTTAAAGGAAAGCTTAGATATTTTTCTTTCAGTTGTAAAAATGCAAGTGTTTATTTTCGAAATCGACAAATTTTATGGCGAGTTAAAGGGCGATGGCCAAATGAAATAGTCGATAAACGAGAGCAGGCGATCGCGAAATATATACTACGTCCCGTTTAAAAAACTTGAATTTAATCCATAATTTTCGTCCGATATATATATATATATTTTAAAAAAGGTCTTGATATAAAGCCGTGACACTTATCTTTCGGTTGTAAAAATACCAGGGTTTTTCTTGAAGCGAAAAAAGTAATGATGACCTACAAAGGTTGCTGGCTAATGAAATGACTAGACCAACTCGCGTAAGAAAAGATTTCCTTCCGTATAAAAACTTAAGCAAACTTCTAAACTTCTAAAAATGTGTTCATGCATTGTTACAATGTTCTACATGGAGGAAATATTTCCTTGGAGGCAAAAAAAAATCCATTTTGTATGTAAAGAGAAATTTGAAAGGAGTGCGCGTCAAACGGCCAAAATCCAAAACGGCCAAAGTTGTAACTGTATTATTACCCTTTCTCCATGATTTTCGGTACTAAAGCTCTCCTTTTCTCTACTACTTCTTGTGGAAACTGCTCATAAATGTAATAATCACTGCCTCTGAGTTTGTGTTTCTGTCTACGCACCATTTCCCTGTCTGTAAACATGTTAAACTTGCACACGATCCTCCTAGTACGACCTGTAGTATAAGGGCCCATTCTGTGCGCTCTTTCAATCATGAGGGCTGTAACCGTTTCCTGCGCGATCTGGAGCTTGTCTGCCATAAACTCCCTCAGTTTTGTCTCTGTTTCCTCCGGCTTTTCGTTTAAACTTTCTGGTATGTTACAGAAAATGAGGTTATTTCTCGAAGATTGTGATTGAAGATAGGTTAAATTGTCTCTCATTTTCTCACAGTCTTTTTCCATCTGGGTTAACCTATCCTGACTTAAACCACTGGCAAATTCGCACTCTTCCACCCTTTCTCCTATCTTCTGAACCTTTTCATCTGTCTGTTTGCACCTTGAGTCTACATGGTTCCACATTTTCTTTAAATCACTATCAAACCCGTCCATTTTCTTTTCTAATGAATCTAACTTTGTCAGTCTTTCTTCAATTCTTGTGAGACACCTGAATATATCTGCGTTTGACGGCATATCACTTGCAGTATCCTGAGTAACTGTGTTTACACTGGCCGCCATTCTGTCTGTTGTGGTTCTACAACCAGTAGGGGTATTGTCAGATTTATCACAATCGGGTGTATGATCGTTCGAAGGTTGCTCGAAAACAGCTGACGAATCACCACTCTGTTTTCTAGGTGTCTCATATAATACAGAGTTTGCTCTCCCTAGTAAGTCACTGAGATTCAAATCTTCACTCACCCCCTGTTGTCCGTTTGGCGACTGTCCGAATCTACCTGCTTTGTGTGAATAGTCCGTTTCACTCTCACTGCTTTTTTTCCTTTTATCGCGTTTTCCTGTACGCCCCATCACAACGCGTGGCAATATCCCGGCAAATGCCCCGCGGGGCAGTGAAGAAAATAAATTTTATAACAACAGCCATACTGCTTGGTTATTTTTTGATCATGATCATTCAGACGCTTGCAACTGGAGAAAACCACGATGTTATGAAAATTACACATTTACGAAAAACATCTTACCTTCAAATCATTTCAAAGCCGTGGAGTGTACTGTGTAGACCAACATCCATGAGGTAAAAACTATTTACACAAATACTTTACTATTTACACTAATTAATAACTGTTGATTTATTGAAAGTCATCATCCGAGGATGAGAACTCCCATTGGTATGCGTCTTTGTGGTATTGGTTCATTTTTTCGGCCTTACCACCTGAACTTTTCCCTTTTGGTTCACTATATTTCTCAGTGAATCCAACTGGATGGCACACTTTGTCAGTTCGGTGACGCTTCCGTTTTAGAGATATTTTAGGGCACTTTTTCGGTTCATGGACAGATTGAACACTAGATGTCGCTGACGCTGTTGAGATTGATTTCCTACGTGAAAGGTTGATCTTCTTCTTTGGATTTTTTTCAGGATTTCTGACCGGTGTCTTCACAGAGGTGTCAACTATGGTTTTGTCAACATCATCTCCAGAAGAAAAGTCCTGTATGACAGAGGAACTTAAATTGGACGTTGAGGCTGATTCCGTGTATGATGTACCTGTACTGCGTGTTGGAAATGATTCTATGTCACCTGTGGAAAATGCGCCATTCCCTTCTGTGGAGGAATCCTGCCCAGATTCAGCATCTGTAGCCAGGGGGTCGATGGTCCATTGTGCCACTGGGATGTCTGCGGGTGCTTGCTGGACATTCCAAGAGTCAAACAGTGGGGTGGTGTACATGTATTTCGGTGCTTTGTCTAGGGTATAAATTGATCGAAGTAGATCAAAAAATGGTCCATATACATTACCCTTCATTTCAGACCGCCACATAATCTCGGCCAAATGACCCTCAAATTGGGAAAGCTGAGTCCCACTCATCTTCTTGAAGTGCTGTTTAGCATGTTTCCAAGCGCCTTCGATCCTGTTGGTGTGGACCTCCACTTCTTCATTAGTTTCACTGTTAATGTACGTTTTCTTATACGAATGTTTATGTATTACGGTGAAATGTTGATATCCCAATTCATTCAGTGAGCAATATGCGCTCCAACCATCACTGTAAATGGTGGAGCCAGGAGCTACATGTCTGCGAATGATTGAAACCAGTGTGGCTTCGGTACGGTCTTCCACAGGGTATAAGATGATAGAGTTTGACTCTCTCTCGACCATTCCAAAAATCCAAATCCTCATTCCCAAATGTGGGTTTCCACGTTCATACTTTCTCTTACGACCGAACAAAGACTCATCAATTTCAATGGTTCCAGAAAGAATGCGGTGTTTAGTAAATACATGGAAATACTCTTTGAAAAATTCCCGCATGAAACATCCCCAATTGACTGCAGTGCTGCGGTACGAAATACCTGCAAACTTGGCACACTGCAACAATGTATTACTATCCAGATATGCTTTAATAAATTGCATAACATCAGGAATTGCTAATTTAGTCTTTTCAAAGAAAGAAAAACATCTAAATGCTCTTTCGTGATTGTGATTAGCATCGCATCTGAACGACTTTGTGCCAACTCTATCCGATCTCTGCCTCAACTGCATGACCCCTGCACATTCATCCACTGGGCATTTAATTACACTGGCCAGCAATGAGTTGGCTACACACCATTCATTAACCACATTTTCATCACACATAAAAACGGTATAGAAGTTCCATGGATTTATAAAATCATCAATGGTTATGTTGTTAATATCCTGAATTCTTTGTCGAAAATTGCCTGCATGAATACGTGGTCCTGCCATTTTGAATGAGACACAATTTCAAACACTGACATATGCAACAACTATGACGTGATGGCAGTGAAAGCAATTGGATTTGGTTATAAATGAAAAATAATTACAGTCTTACCTCAGTTTGTGGATACTTACCTGTAATTCATGGTTGGTCCGTTATATATCTATACAGCATACAGTCGAACAAGCATGAACTGGGCGTTATTACCACACGCCGATTACACAAAACCAGTATATTCATAAAAAAATTGTGTATCAACTTATGGAAAAATATTGTTTGACATGATTTACAATGGATTAAAACATGCATTGATCTGTATATGTGCATGTTTTGTTTTGATTCCAAACAGTATGTTTCAATCAGGTAGGTATTACTGTCCATACATACGGATTAAGCCATGTAATGAACAGCATGCCCTTCATTCCGTTATAATAACTGCAGGCAAATATGTTCGGTTAACAAAATCCCATGCCTTGCATAACTGAGTGATCTCGTTTAAGGTTAACTTCACTCATACTGAAAACGCCGATGTCCCGGGTCATCTGCGGAATCGATTTTTCATTTACATTCCATTTCATGTTAGTACTGTATTGAATATTTTAAAACGCCGATGTCCCGGGTCATGTGCGGAATCGATTTTTCATTTACATTCAATTTCATGTTAGTACTGTATTGAAAATTATAAAACACTTCCCCCAAAACTTTAACCAAGCCCCATTTTTTATATATATATATATCCCCCAAAGAAAACCCTTTTCCAGGGGGGTATCTTCCCCCTGAGAAGCAAATAAGTTACTTGGATTGTTCTTGCTGCTAAAATTTATAGTCGCGAATTACTTATATTTACAAGTTCGTTCATATATATATAGTCCCGGAATACGTCCCAGTGCCGGTGTAACGAAGTATTTTGACCCCCATCGAAAAATGACCCCCCGGTCAAAATTCGACGACGTAGAATGACCCCCGGTCATTTTTCGATATCGTACAATGACCCCCCGGTCATAATTCGACGTCGAAATTTGACCCCCCGGTCATAGTACTATGACTCCCCTCATGATGTGTTTTGACCCCTCCTGAAATATATCGACCCCCATCGAAAAATGACCCCACCCCTCTTCGGCAATTAAGCGACACAGTTTAACCCATTGGACCCTTGCGACGAGTATATAAGTCATTTACAAACAGTCTTCCTAGCAATAGTACACTTGTCCTTTGTAAATCGTGTAGACCCAGATCAGACTAATCCCGAAGGAGCCCTCTGATATGTTTGCAATATATGTCAGTTTTGAAATATATTGTATAAAACAACTCTAGCTAGTCAAAAGTTGACTTGACATAACTAGAAAAAATTGCATTGTCCACTTGAAGTTTCAGGTGTGAATAAGTTAAAAGATATATAAAATTTAGATGATTAACAAGTCAAAATTCAGACTTATGATAAGCGCGCCATGGAAACGTGCAGTATACTAAATGCTGTTCCCGATGGGTTCCGTTAACCTTGTGCCTATCTGTTGGATACTGATGGTAGGGAAACAACGTAGCTGCGGTTCTGTGGTATAATTCGTGGACAGCTTATTTATAAATAAGTTAATGTAGTAATTCATTTATGGAATATGCAGGCCGGTGGACGGGAACAGGCACGGTGTGAATTATTTGAGAAAGTTATACATTACATTACAAGTATCACCAATTACATTGCTAAAGAGTATATTATATTACAATGATTATTACGTTTACATTTGTACTGTATTAAATTACAAGTACGTTGGCAAAGTAATGCATTACATCACACATTACATTTTGATAACAGTTAAAAACATTACTGAAAAATAACTAATAAGCATATCTTATATAACTGATGGGTTATCATTTACAAGTTCTTTATCAACTGAATAATCAAAGATTCAAAACTTAAGAATACATGTATGCAAGTTTACAGTTTGAAAAGTCAAAGCCTTTTTAAAGTGCCCACTGGGTTATGAAGTATACTTTTGTAAGCAAGTGAGCCCTTAACCCTTTCCTCCACAGTAGCGCCTCAGGCCACCTGTACCTACATATGCAAATAAGATTAAGATACACTAATAAAATCCAATAATAGTTTTAATTGCAGGCGTCAGCTAACAACAAAATTAGTGTAAAGCAGAAAGCATACATGAGCTTTCTGCATAACACTTATATTGCTGTATGCATTGTCCTGCCTTAAACCCAGTTAAACATAGCTAATTTACACGCCTGCCTATGGAGCAATTTAAAGGGTTAATACAGACCAAAAGTATTGCACAAAGCTCTTTGAAGTGCTTTCTACATATTAAACCTGTTACATGAAATGGCATGTCTTTTTTGCCTGTATACTTCTTAATTGAATTACTGCTATAGAGGGGTTCAACTGTACCAAGACAAAATGTATAAATGTCACTGTTGCACATAACATCATTAAAGTTTCAAATACATTGTCTGTTAGATGCATTATGTCAGACCTGATTACTTAACCCTTTACTCCATAGCCTGTTTCTATTCTTGAAGATATGTGACAATTTATTGAAACGTAGTTTACAGTCTATCAGTGGTACTCCATACCAATAAACGTTACGTGAACGAGTGCAAATATGTATCCCCCTTTTACAGAACATGTATATGTAATATTTACATCGGTTCCAATGACATTCGTCATCTAACAATGTGTCGCAACAGAAACATTGCGGCACGTGACTATGAAAATTGATTAGATTATTGACAGTATATTGTACAACATAGAAGCATCCAATGATTTAGGTAATTAGCAATCTGATATGAATTTACCCTCAGGGAGCTGATCGCAACCATGGCGGGGTTATTGAAAAATGACAAGGGGTCTTTGTTTGACATCAAATACGGTAATTACAATATCGGGGCAGGGGTGGCATTCTATGAAATAGAATGATATCAGGGGGTCATTCTACGACATCGAATAATGACCGGGGGGTCATTCTACGACATCGAATAATGACCGGGGAGTCATTCTACGACATCGAATAATGACCGGGGGTCATTCTACGATATCGAATAATGACCGGAGGTCATTCTACGACATCGAATAATGACCGGCGAGTCAAACTATGATATCGAATAATGACCGGGGTGTCAAAATACGACCTAGAATAATGACCGGAGTCTTTCTGCAACACTGCATGGTGTGGTGTTCAATGAGGCAACATAACACAGCTTCCAATTTTTATCGCTTTTTGTTTGCTTGTTTGTTTAGTAAATGCAATTAACTTTACACTTAACATGGTAAACTATAAGTCACAACATAGCAAGTGTTGACAAAAGACAACAAAGCCCACTCAAAAGAACCGACCTGCATTCTTCTTATTTCTTGACAAAAGGGATAAGTTCCGACAAATCAAACCATATTCTATGAAAATATGTTAAGACATTACCTAATGAATACGATTTTTACGCCTTTGATCTATTATCTCCAGTAGAGGAATAAAAAGATCAAATTTATACAGTCATAGATATATACCATAAAAAAATAGTTTCTATATCATAGCAAAGTGTACCTTAAAGCAGGCTGAAGTAAAGCAGAATGCGCAATCTGCTTTAATTTTAACCTGCTCTAAGTGGTCATCTGTCTTTAAAGCTAGAAAAAGGCGGTAAAAAGGCTGTGGGCAGTTGGTTAAACCAAAGAAACCGCGGCAAGATAGGAAGATTTCTTGGAATGAATGTCAATACGAGCGTATTGTACATTCTGACCATACGCTTTCTCGGAGACGTGGTGCATGTGTGATTAGGGAGATTAGGGTTTACTCAGCCTGCTACGTCGAAATTAAAGCAATAATCGAACAAAAGTCATTGGTAGATCGTAAAGGTAAACTTGTTAAAGGGTAATTGGTTCTGGGTTCGATACCCATAAGGTTGTCCCTTGATAGGCGGGCACACTTACAATTCAATCAATATAATTTATTCACTCAAAACTTAGTTAGGTTTAAAACAACTTTAGCATATGCAAAACTGACTTTAAACAAAATATCAAGGATTTTTAAAGGGGGTCATATTTCGACAGAGGGGGGTCATAATTCGACGATGGTGGGGGGGGGGGGGGGTCTTAATTCGACGATGGGAGGTCATTCTACGACGTCGAATTTTGACCGGGGGGTCACTTTTCGATGGGGGTCAAAATACTTCGTTACACCGGCATCATTACCATTGATTCCGTATGCATCTGCAATTAAACACTTTAAACACTATATATGAATGACATTAAAACATTTAGGGACGTATTCCGGGACTATATATATAGCGCCGAAACTCCCTTAAAAGGCTGTTTAAGTGCCTACATCATAACATTTCGTCACGTATTAGTATAAAGACACTATTGTTAGGTTCATTTTACAAATCTTCCCTACATATATAGTCCCGGCAAACGTCCCGGGGCAAATGGCAAATTTGTGGAAGGAACCTAACAATAGTGTCTTTAAAGTAATACGTGATGAAATGTAATGATACAGGCACTTAAACAGCCTTTTAAGAGAGTTTCGCCGCTATATATATAGTCCCGGAATACGTCCCAGACCAAATGGCAGGACTATATATTACTCATATAAATTGGAAAAAATAACTTCCAAATAACTTTTTACATCAACATCCATCATTAACAATATCTGCATACAATTGAATCCGTTTGCTTCCCGAATTAAACACTTTAAACACTGAAAATAAAGGACATTGAAACATTTAGGGACGTGTTCCGGGACTATATATAGAGCGACGAAATTCGTAAAATAGGCTGTTTAACTGTGTGCAGGATTATATTTAATTGGGTGTTACCACTAACAAACAATGTTTGGAAATTTGACTACTGAATAAGTTGCATGAAGTATTGATATTGTCCCGTTACACATTCAGTGAATGTTTTTGGAAAAATACATTATAGAAGCTTTGTAAGGGGAAGTTTCCCCGGGAAAAGGGTTTTCTTTGGGGGACAGATATATATATAAAAATGGGGCTTGGTAAATGTTTGGGGGTGGGGATATAAGAAAATTTGAAAGTATAAATTAATAGTTTGTTATAATGAAACATTAACTGGTAACCTGAAACGGTGATGACCCGGGGAGTGAACGAATCTGCGATTCACCTGTCTCAGTTTGAACTCATTCGAAACCACGATTATAACACCTATATTGTTCTCAATACAGGTATGTGTAAATTATTTCTATACGAAATTGCACGAAGTTGATGTGGTGTGCGTGAACAGTTAACATTCTCTGCATGAAGTGGTTCATTTTTTATCTGGTGACCAGATATTAATGCACTAGCTGTACGTACAAATAATTAAGTGAACGTAACAC